>CM053783.1:821973403-823320903 GCA_028749045.1 Cupressus sempervirens
CGATAAGTATTAATTGTATTAATAATGTTATTAAATGATATGTTAAATCACTTAACATTATTAATCTAGTTGATATTTATTGAACTATAAATTATAAGGTTTATAATAAATATTATTAATTTGGTAAAAATAAAAATAAAAAATATTTGTGATAGTATTATGAGTATTATTTTGATATATCAATTAGATTAACAATATTAATAATTTTACTTAAATGATTTAATTCGTAAATCACTCAATAATATTGTTAACATTGATATATTAAAATCACACTCCTAATACTATAATGCATATTTTAAAGTATTCATCTTACCTTTAAAATAAAGTTAGAGAAACTTTTTTTTTTTGCAAAATTATAATTGAAGCCAAGCAGAATTGAGAAGGCTCATGGCATGAAATAGAACGCTTGGAAAAGAATGAAAATATCCCACAAAAATCAATGGGAAAGAGAAAGTTCTAGAAGGCATCATACGAATATCCTAAAACATATCAAAACCTCTCATTTTATACTTTGCAAAATGTGAAAGATGAGCTCTCGCTGCCATGAAGGAAAATGAGGGTTTTGTGAGGAAAATTAGAGCCTCGTATGCATTTTTTTATCCCTTTTCTAAGCTTTTGCTGGGTCTTCTTTTGTGGCCGCCATTCATGAAGCCTACTGGAGAAATTGTGAAGGATTTCGCTGGTTCTTTCCAAAAACATGGGAAGAAATTTGATGCTTTTTTTTGTTGTGCTAAATCTTATTGATTTTAAGCCGTCATGAATTCATATTGCTGGAAGCTTTCTTTGGAAGAATTTGATATGAAACTTATAACGCTGTTGAAACTAACATCAACTTTGACAAATTTCTTTTGGAAACTGAAACTCCATAGCTTTGAAATGGTCTTCTTCCTTTACTGGTGGCTATTATATATATAATTGTTGTTTCTAAAAGATGCATCTGATGTCTTTATACTTTAGTTTTAACAAAAAAAAATGAAATTGGAGTTTCCATTTGCTTGAACAACAAGTACAATCATGTTTTTTCTTTCTAATATGCAAAGTTGCTTGTTGTTTGTTAGCTCTGCAATACGAATTGAAGGTTTACTCGTATTTCATCTCTAGATTTTCAAGCATTTACACCTATTGTTCTATTTTTATTTTATTTTTTTTAATAAAAAAACTCCATTGTTGAGCTTGAAGGTCTGAAACCACCATTGTTATCTTTACTTGATGTTGTTATCAACATTTTATTGGTGTTAAATAGTGCTCTTTGTCATATCAAATGCAATAAATCTAGGAGCAATGGCATCTGTTGTGATTTTTTGGAATTCTAAACATTATCTTTCGTAAAACCCAAATGGGGTTTTTCTTTTAAAATTCCATGAAGTTTCATTATTCACTTTACATGCTATTGAAGCCTTTTTCATTGAAGCTAGAAGTTGTTTGCTTCTTTTACCTGTATAAAAATGTTGGGATTCCAAGAATCATATTCCATAGCTTTCCCTAGCAAAATCATGATCCAGAATGATATCTCTGTTGGGCACATATGAGACTCTACTGTTTTGGGATTTAATTTTGAACACTTCTATTGTTGAATCTAGTCAGTCCAAAGCCGCTATGTATGAATACATTGCCTTTCTGAAATTTAAAATTGCTATGTCAGCTACATTTTCCTCGTATTTGCTGATTACATTTTCCATGGACAGATTGGAAGCAATGATGTTGATTCAACTTTTCTCTTTTTTCATTAGCTACTTTACATACTCTATCTCCTACTTCCAAATTGAAAACTCTTCTTTGAATGTTGCCAACCTATTCCTAGGCTTCTCCCATGTGCATTAAAGGCTTGTTCTGCATTTGTTTGAGAGTTTCTTCCTCTCTTAATGATGTTGATTTAGCTCTCTCTAGACTTTGTGTTCTAACTTTAAAGTTAATGGATCTTTATATGGGTGGCTTTGGAAGTACTTGATCTTTGCCCTTCAATATAAGACTTGTATCAGCAATGGAGGCATGTTGTTTCTATAAGTACATCAAAAGGTGCAGCTCACTACACATCTTTTGTGCCCTCTTGCATGTCCTGTGGCGCTGATTTAGATAATCAGCAATTTCTTTCTAATCTTTAGCAATGAATACAACATTCTTAGATTTTTTTTGAATTCAATAGCTCTTTTGCTTGAAATTAAAATTCTTTTTGTTTTTACTGTCACTGCTGCATGCTAAAATAATAACTTTCTGACTGTTGGTACTCTAGCTTTTTTATGATGCTTGAACTTGCATCTCATGGGGTTCGAGCACGGGCTTGTGACACTCATGAAATTACTCTTTTTGTGATCTTCATTTAATCTTGATTATAATGAAAGGTTTCATACCAGAGTTAATATGTCCCTTTAACACTATACTTTTCCACTTCTACATTAAAGCACTTTTGTTGTTTTTTGTATGTATTCAAAATAAGAAGAATATGACATGTTCAAGTATAGTTGGTAATAACCAGTCATTGCTTAGATCTTTTAAGATCTAACCCCATTTTTCCATGCAGGAGAACAAACATCACAGAGCTATCAGATCGAGAGCTGGGCCGAGAGTGGCAACAGAGATCACATAACCAGTCAAACGTTGAAAAAGGAAATGATTGGTTACCTCTAACTCTACCTTCCTGTATTATGATTTTCTTATTTTCAATATGTATAGAAGGCGGCAGTAAGACTCACGGCTTGTGTGAGATTTTTTATTTCCTGCACTTTCATATTCATTTCATTCCATGTAAATATCAATTGTATTTTTAAAAATAAAAAATACAAGGACATTTCTATTCTCATGGCACATAATGAATAACACTTATGCAATTTGTCTTCATAATAAAATTTGTCATCATACTAAAATCTCACAAGTGTGCAAAATTTTAGTAACAATTACGAAACATTATTGATCATAGAATCAACAATCAATTGATCAAGAAGATCAGCAAAAGCCCCAATATATAAATTTACAAACAAATATGAAACAAAATCATGCAACAATCACAAATTCATACAAATTCTATTTGTAGATAGCTAGTTTTAAAATCTCTTCTATAGAGTAGTACTTTCTCAAAGTCTCACACTTTAATTTTGACAATTTCAAAAAAAATCAATTTATTTTGAAAAAAATGACAAAAAAATACCATGCAACCCATAAATTAAAGTCTAATATTATTCCTATAATGTTTGCCTACAATTTTTTCTCAACTAGACTGTTCTCCAACTTTATTTCTCTAATACATTACATAATAATTCAATCAAAATTCTATACACACACACACACACACACACACACAAACAGACACGCACATATACACATATACATGTATATATGTGTGTATATATATACACATATATATACATATACATATATATATATATACACATATATATACATATACATATATATATATATGTGTGTGTGTGTGTGTGTATATACACACATATATACATGTATATGTATATATGTGTGTATATATATACACACACATATATACATGTATATGTATATGTATACATGTATATGTATATGTATACACATATATATGTATACATGTACGTATGTATATATATGTATATGTATATGTATATATGTACACATATATACATATACATATAGATGTATACATATGTATATATATATATATATATATATATGTATACACACACACACACACACACACACACACACACATGTAAACATGTATACATATGTATCTATACATATGTATGTATGTATGTATGTATGTATGTATCTATATGTGAGTGTGTGTGTGTGTGTGTGTGTGTGTACACATATGTATGTATACATATATATACATGCATGCATGTATATATATACATGCATGCATGTATATATATACATGCATGCATGTATATATATATATATATATATATATAAGTGTCCCTAGATGGCCCATGGCTACCAAGCCAACTAAAAATAGTTCAAATAAATCAAACTTTCAAAAAAGAAAGAGTGTCTCGTCAATTTAGATTGCCTTTTAATAACCTACATAAATATAAGTCTCCTCTTGAAGCAGCAATCAATGTGTGTAATGCCTCTTGGAGAAGACACATTAGTAAATAGAACAGGAGCGATTCCTTGTCATAATAACTTCTAGTTATTATTATGGCAAAGGTTATAATAACTTCTAGTTATGTTTATCAATCTTAATTAATGGACTTAGTGTTTTAGATCAGAATAACCTTTACTTTCTGATCAGACTCATTAGAATAGAATACCCTTTAACTTTTAGTTGATTAATTGGAATAGAGTAACTTTTAATGCTAAGGGAAAAATTGAAGAACAATTTCAACATTGATTTGTTGTGTGTCATCATCACATATCTCCGTTTGGCCCTGGCTTAACTAGCACACACGAAGCTTTGACCGCTTAGGTGGCTAGTGTGGGCCCATCTAGCATTCTGTTCCTTTTACATTTTCTAATACGCTTGTTTTAACTCTCCTTGGGGATGGTGACAGCTGCAGTTAGCCAGTCATACCGATAGCTACAGTTAATTTGAATTTGAATTTTAAATTTGAACTCCCCCCTGTGAAAAGGGATTATTACTTTGCCCACTCATTTCCATCCAATCAGAGCATTTCAAGGGAATGGACAAGGACTGAAGGTATGGAAGTTTTGTGACTGCATGTATCATCATGGGCCTCCACTTCCTTCTTTCCACATTCTGTATCTGCGAGACAGTCAATGAATCTGTCTAGGTTAGCACTTGATAAAGAGCTTTTTTCCAAGCCCCGCTGCGGATCATTATTGTAAAATACTATCCACAATCATCTTGATATGGGAAAATTTTTAATTTAATTTTCCTCACCCCACTATTTCTTCTAATTATTTGGAGATATCTTAAGAAGAAGTAAGCAAATCCTTTTGGGCCCGTTTGTTTGTCGGCATAGGAATAGAAAATTAGAATGGAAAATTAGAATAGGAATGGAAATGTGGAATGGGAATGGAAAAGAGCATTCCCATTCTTATTTGTTTCGCCCGGTATTTGATTGGAATAGGCTACTCCCTTGTTTGGTTGTACAAAATTAGAATTGGAATACAATTAAGTTTATATTTTAATATAGTATTATATTTGGTTAATTATTTCAACTTATTATAAAGAAACTAAATTTTTTTTTCATTCTATTTGAAATTAATTTATGTGAGTAGATATAAATATAAAAATATTATACACAATAATATAATTGTGAAATTTGTAAAATTTGATCTGAATTTGATGAATTTGATTTTTAAATTCATTTAATATATTTTATTTGTTTCACTATATTATTATATTTGGTTAATTATTTCAATTTATCGTAAAGAACTTTTTTCTTTACTCTATTTGAAATTAATTTATGTCAACATTTTTTAATGAATTTATACAAATATAAAAATATATACACAGTAATATAATCTTGAAATTAGTTAAATTTGCTATCTTGATCCGAATTTGAAGAATTGAGTTGTATGTCAATTTGATTTTTAAATTCATTTACTATATTTTTTTTTTTTCACTATATTATTATATTTGGTTAATTATTTAAATTTGTTGTAAAGAAATTTTTTTTATTCTATTTTATTAAATGAAATTAATAAAAAATTAATTTGTTTCAACATTTTAAAAAAAAAGATATAAACCTAAAAATGTTATATAGATAATATACATTTGCAATTACTAAAATTTGCTCATCATTTAATACAAATTCATATAAAAGGTCATTTCATTTAGTCTCCATGATTCTTTACAACAAAATGGTCATTTCATTACTAAAATTAGAATCACCATCACCAATAGTGTGTTTATAAAAAAGAGAACAAAATTAAGTCTACGTTAAAACACAATTTCGACTTTCACCATAGAACCAATCTCCCTAGCAGCTATCTCCCGCACAATGCACAATTGGCAACCCTTCCCATCTTCTTCTATAGATTTTTCCATGCTTGATGTAGATGAGTCTTCTTTGACCCATTGAAAGAAATTGCAGCCATTGTGCCCCTGTATTCGAAAAGTAAATCAGGGCTTGCCACAATAATAAAATAAAAAACAAAAATAAAAAAGATTAGTAACAACCTTTCTTTTATCTTAACAATAGAAAAACTTACTCCCAGGATTATCCTTTGTAGGTGATGTCTTTATTATGAGAGGTCCCAGCGGCAAAGTTGACAAATCCATTGACCCTGTGTAGAATAATGAACATGAAACAACCATCAGGCATATGAACATGGAACAACCATCAGCTATATTGGCTATCTTCAAAGTTAGTTAGCTGCCCAATCTTATTGTTGGGCCATTTCCCATTATAAATATTAGATATCAAAGATTGTAGGTGTAATGTCCAAATCAAGGTCTTCATTTGCTATGTTAGGATCTATTATATTTTGTAGTATCTTTGTACTAGAGATATAAATCTCTCTGGGTCATTATGGACTATAACACTGCAAAGTTAATGCACACGACAACTACTATCCTCATCTTTTCTTCTTGTAAATAGTTGATTCAAACTAGAAAACTAACATCAATTTATTAGATCAGTAGGAAAAATACACTATGTTGATGAATGCTTTGTGTATATCAAATTCATCCATAAGAAAGTGGACAGCATAAGTGACAAAACATACTCATTGCGTTCTCTCTCCATATACATATATATAATTTAACATTAGACTATATTTAATAAACCTCCATAGAAAATATTGGTTTTTTTATTCTCTCTATACTAACAATACAAATGTTATTGTAGGCAAATATATATGGTATGGAGCTCCTAGATTAAAGATAACATATAATTACTCCATTTTTTTTTCCTTTTCCCATAGATAGATACTATGTCTAAATGGTTGGCCGCCCATTATTACATTCAAAAGTGTAGCACTTTTGTTTTGTTTGAATGAGACATGCCTATTACTAAGCAGACAGGCACATAAATCGTGATGCCCATATTCTTCACTTTTGATTACAGTGCATGAGTAAGCACATAAATCGTGATTCCCATATTACTAAGTAGACAGGCACATAAAATGTGTGAAGATTATCCTCATCTACCTATGAACATTTTTTACTTCATAATAAATGAAATCTATAGGCACTAAAATTCATACAACATTTTATCATATGAAAGCCACCACTTTCATCAATATGGTACAGAAGCCTGTATACTATTTCTCCAATCTATCATGTGACTTTCCAGTATTAAATTCCATAGTAACATAAGTTCTATTTTTCCCCTTCTACATAAAATGCTGGATAACACGTCCACTATTTGGTCTAGACCTGATTGTATGGAATCTACATTAAGTAGCCGCAGCAAACAACTTTTTGAACCCTAGATATAAAATCCAATTTATACAAGTATCTAACTCATATTATATCTAGTGAATCCTAATTACAAAACATTGCACGAAATTTGATAACATTTTCTCAAATAGCATTTTCTTAAACATTTTCTCAAATAGCATTTTCTCAAACAACGAGGTAATAACATTTTCCTTTCTAATAAATTCATGAAATTCTAAAGAAGCATATAAATACTGCACCTTAAAAATAGCACTAAAATTTTAATCGTATAAGTTGCAAAATCTTCCAAATAATCCCAATGATACATGGCACAAATAGTAGTAGCATTCAAAAATCTGATCATGCAAACAAGTTATAATTTCAAAAAAATCTGATCATGTAAAAGTGTGATAAAGTCAAAATAGAAACACAAACTAAACATGGAATGTCATGTTGGAAAATCACTATAGCCCTCCAAATTTATATCGGACATACTCTTCTTTCTCCTTTGAACTCATTTCTAAGAACCCCCAAGCTTTTGTAGCTTCTAAAGTAAAAGTGTCAAAAGCGACAATCATAGTTTATCAACTAAGTCCAGGTATAGCCTTGAGGGCTGCAAATGTAGCTAATATATCTTGCTTCATTTCTCCTTTATCAACTTTTACTATTTGAGACCCCCTCATTCCTTCTCGTATATCTTGTGTGCTTTCACATATCACATCTAAAGAAGTCAAGCTTGCCTTCCTCTTCTTCATCCTCCTCGATGATGATGGTGTGGAAGCATTACTATCTAATACATGTACTAGAATCATTCATCCCAATGAACCCTTCTTCAAATTCGGGAGTGCCATCCATAGGTGTAGTGAAGCCCCCATCATTGTCAAGATTAGCTGCCTCATCAAATAGGTGCCCATCTTCTTCTCTTGGGCTGTTACGGTTGTACTTCCATCCACAATGTCATTCCCAATTATGATTGCTAAGTCATTGTAATAGAGGAATGGTTGCCTCTTGTACACCCTAGCATTCTTGAAGTCCTTTCACTACATGAAGGAAAATAAGGTATTAGATATTTATCTTTCATTAGTAACTTATCTTATAAACATTGTGTAAAGTACATTACTTTTAACAACTCTTCCCATACAACATCATCAGCGTCCACACACTGAGTAGTTTCATTCCATGTGAAGCTGCTCATATTTCTCAATTCTTTCATCATTTGATAAGCTTGCTTCCATGTTTTCAATTTATTCTTAAAGTTGTCTCTTACAAGATTCATCATCATATCCAAATTGAACTTCCTTTCAATTTTGCTCCAAGCTTCTTTCTGAAACCCCCCTTCTCCTTTTCTTCCTAATGTGACTTGCTCAAGGAGTATATCGAGAAATTTTCGTTCCATATCTCGACTCCAAACAACTTTCAAATTTTTAGGTGTGGAAGCAATAGCGGTGACATGAAGCCCCTCATCAATGCTCATCAGGAGATTGGTGAATGACATTTTCAACAATTATCAGCTGGAAAACAATAGTTTAGATGCACAAAACAAGATGAAAATTGGTTTATGCCATTAAATCAAATTTGAGTATACATAAAAATACATGGTTGTTAATGCACATCTAAAGTCGAAAGGGCTAAAAAAATCAGGAGAAACAGATCCAATTAACAAGTTTGACTAGTTGAGCTTTACTGAACTTTTAAACCTAGTTAACAAATGGCATTAAATTGTCAAATACAAAGTTAGCAACTAGAGAGATGAAAAGATATCAAGCTGGAAAAAAAAATTTTACAGTAGTTTGATAAAAATGATCATGTTTATGACCATGGGAGTTGATTAAGGTATAGCCTGATATTGTGGAAGGTACAACAAAATGGGTTATGATTCTAAGTAAGTTTGATAGAGAATGTGGATCAAAAATATATAAAAAGTTAAGTATATATATCACAAGCTACTCACATCTAAATATACATAAATTTAAATTTTATTTCTTGCAACGCAAAGATGACCAAAAGGAACGTGATGGACAGGGTTCAATCCAATTCAATTGTTAGATAACTAAATTGGAAGTATGTTTTGCACAATAGAGTGTTGTACATTACCAGGAGCTCATATTTGCAATAGTAAAGGCATGTTTGTCTCCATATCATCAAACCATGTACAACAAGTTTAAAATTATGCTAAATACTTTGAACCATTAGGCAATTTTCCAGTCTATCATGTTGCAAATGAAAAGAAGTCATCTCTTTAAAAAACTTTCTTATTAATCTAAAATCCTATAAAGCATGCTAAAATCTTCAAAGAATTTCACAAGCAAAGCTCAATATCCCCACACTTTATCAAATTCCAAGTCAAAGAAACCCATAAACACAATGAAAAATAAAATCTAGCTCATCAAAATGCATAGGAAATATATTTTTTACCAATTTTTAATAGAAGCTCCAGCTCTGTGCTCTCTTGAGTGACTTGCTAAGTGAACATCCACATAATATAACATTTTATTGAAAGCATACACATTTCATAAATCAATATCTTCACAGACTGTTAAAGATGTTTCGTGAGCCCAAGAAATGGTGAAGGCTTCATTTTAGTAGGCTGGTTGGTGAAAAGTGAAAAGCAAGAGTGTTATGTGAAAATGAATTTAAAAAAAATGGCGGCAGCTTAACAACACATGGGTAGCTCTAAATTAGAATTAGTTTAACAAAAAATGAGTAGCTCAAAATCTATAGCTCATTCTAGTCTAAATTAGACTTAGTTTAACAACACATGGGTAGCTCTAAATCTATAGCTCTATATTAGAATTAGTTTAACAAGAAATGGGTAGCTCTAAATCTGTAGTTCATTCTAGTCTAAATTAGAGTAACTAGTTTAACAACACATGGGTAGCTGTAAATCTGTCTTTTATGTTCAGAGACTAACTAGAGATGGAAATTTGATAGCAGTAAAGAAACTTTATGCCAAATCTACACAAGGAAAAATAGTGTTTATGAATGAAGTTAATTGCTGGAAAATGTTCAACATAGAAACCTTGCAAGGTTTCTAGGATGTTGCATGGAGAAAAATGAAAGGTTGCTTGTGTACGAGTATTATCCCAACAAAAGTTTGGACAACTTTCTCTTTGGTAAGTTATCATAATATCTTAATTTTCCCTAGATAGATGAAGAGGTGACTAATGTGTTAAGAATAGGAATACTAGATCCAAAGAAATGCAAAATCATTCATAGAGATATAAAGGAAAACAACATTATGCTTGATCACAAACTCAATCCAAAAATACCTGACTTTGGCTTAGCAAGATTTTTCTCTCAAATCTTCATATAAATATATATTAAACACAAAACATGTCAAGGTAATTTAAGCAGATCCATACTATATGTCATGGTAAATTTTCCTTCCTCTATCTAATTGCAAATAAATGCTCATGTTTTGTGGTACAATTAAGTGTGAGAGTTGTAGTCTTCCCACATTCTTCGAGCTATTTCATCTTGAAATTTTGTCCAATCATCTCTATCTTGTTGACTCATCCCATAAGTCTCAAGAATTGGCACATTTATCGAAGCACGATCATCATCATCTTCTAATTCCACTTAGGGTGGAACACCATCCTCCATCATAATAAAATTGTGTAGTATGGTGCATGTTAATACAATCCTTGTTTGGGTTGTCATATTATAGGATGTCACATGCTTTAGGATAGGAAATTGTTGCTTCAAAATACCAAATGTACGCTCTATTACATTCCTAAGAGAGGAGTGTCGGTGGTTATCTAACTCTTCAGCATTGTTGATCGAGTTTTTTCTACAAAACTCTTTTAGGTGGTAACGAGTGCAATGATATGGAGCAAGAAACCCAGGTACATTCGGGTACCAGCATCAATTAAATAAAATTTTCCTACACAAATAGAAAAAATGTTATAGTCAAAATATATCATAGAAGTCTAGATATCATAGAATCATATCAAATATGAATTAATATACCAGGAGGAACCACAAGTGGATTTTCTCTAGAGAGAGCTAAAGCAAGCACCTGACTATCTGCAGCAGGCCCTTCCCAACCAACAAGAACGTATTGAAACTTATGGTCAAATGAACAAACACCTAAAACATTCTGTGACAAGTTGCCTTTTCTATCACGATATTTTGCTTGGTTTTCCACTTCAATGGTAACTAGCACATTGGTTCCATCAAGTGCACCAATACAATCCTATAAAAATAAATGGTATTATCATATACATATCAAAATTATTGATTCTATAGCAAAGAAATACATGCCATTATGATGTTTACCTTGAAGAAAGGATCAAAATGATCCTTCACAGCAATTGCCACAGGAGTGGTTGGAGCAGGGGGTAACAAATAGTCTTTATGTAATGCTAAGATAGCCTTCAAGACCTTGTGGAAGTATCGACTCACTATCTCTCCCGAGTGACCAAAGTTATGGCCAATCTTACGATTCCTTAAATCGTGGCCAAGTATATGCAAGAACATCACAAGTTGTTCTTCTAATGTTATGTTTACTATATCTTGAATGCTCCCTTTTTCTCTTAGGATTTCAACCAAGCGAAAGAAGGCTACTCAAGACATGCGTATTTGGTCATGGAAATCTGTGTGATTAGAATGGATAATACACGTATAAAAAGGACATGCAGCTCTTCTTCGCTTACGCCCTTATCTTCTACCTTCTTCGTGAGATGCCACTATGTACACAACAAGGATTGCAAGCAAGACAACAAGCAAGTGCATGAGATTCAACCTCCTAACAATGGCTCCTTGAACTTGAACATCATCTTCAATATCATCATTAGGATCCATTAAATACCTACAACCACAATATGGACTGCATATTTCAAAAATATACAACACAAATAGAGAAAGATTATGACAGTACCGAAGCGTAGATCTCACCCAATTTCATCTGTTAATAGGACATTCTATATCTCGGAGGCATTCGTCATAAAATATAGTGAGATCTATCTTCTAAAAATAATGATAATACAATTCCTCTGCTACTACCCATGGCGAACTTAGGCTATAATAAATTTTATATTGATACAACAAATTATATTAATAGTGAGTAATATCCATTCATATTCTCCAAAAAACTCCAAATAAAGAGACTTCAAATGGTAGAATATTAGTGGTGATTAATAGGCTTTTGTTTTTAATCTTTTAACCTAATCTCTCTTTTATATTAATACATTAATCACTATTTTGCAACAACCAAAAAACTTAGTGAATTAAAAAATGTTGTAGACAAAACTTAAGATTAAAACATGTTTTCACCAAAAAAAACTATGGAAGTGGAGAATGAAATAGGGTTGCATAGTAGGTACTTAGACTAATTCATAGATGATTCTAAGATGAAGAAAAAAATATAAATACTAATTCATAGATATATCGGGTAAGGCATTAGACAAAGAGGGTTTTGAACATCTAGAACAAAATTTTTGGAATTGCTAATGCTAAAACATCTAGTCAAAGTAGGTGACTTTTACAAGGGAAAAATGTTTACTTTATTTCAATATGTCAATTCAATGTGTTGTATTAGAGTATAAAAAGCTCTCAAAACCTCTATTCATTGAGACCTTTTCCAACATTTTAATCAAGTTCAATTGAAAAAGTAGACTTTTTTTTTCCCTTTACTAGATTTGATGCAAAACAGGAGGCCATGAGTTAGATCAAGTGCCATGAGTTAGATCGGGATCCTTGTTCTAGATGTGCCTACAGTGTTCAAATTTTGCAAAGATGAAGATGATATTGACAAGATAAAGTGCAATATATTATACAGGAATCCTGACCTAACTCATGGCATTTGGTCTGAGATTTCACTATCTTGAGAATCTCCTAATAGCACTGTTGAATTTGAGGAAAAATTATATTCAAGAATATGATCATGTGGTAGCCATTACGATATGTGCATCCCTCTAGTCACTTGGTGTATATGTTGTGTTGTCTCTGAAAGATGCTACCTCTATACAGGGAACGAGATCATTTTGATCTTTTTATAGGCTTGTCTTTGGTCTGTGTTAAATGGTACTCAAGTCAATTTTGCAGTTATATAAAATAATTGAATCCTATGACAATTACATTTGACAGTTACATAAAAAGGTTTGATGTACAACATATTAAGAAGAAGAGAACACAAGTGCTAATTGCCACAAGAAAGTCTTCTGTGGTATCTTCCAATCGGCCAGCATAGTACACCAATTCACTATGCAGAAGAGAGGCTCAGAAGTCCTAGCATAGGGTCAAAAAAAGAATTCAAAAGAAGCCATTGTTAAAATATACAATAACCTCTAACAAGGGGCCCATGATATCAATAACCAAACAATCAAGGTAGTCAGTGTCTGAAAAAAAAATAGAAATGATAGCACTTTGTTGCACTCATGGTGAGGCAATGCAACACTAGCCCTGTGGCCATCTGTTTCTAAACTGGCATGATCCAAACTACATAAAAGAATGCCATGTTTCTAAACTACCATCTGTTTGTAAGGTATGCAACTAAATATGTTTTCCTTCCTCATTGGCATTTGGAAAGGTTTTTTGTAATAACTTCTTGCATCTTCCTATCCTCCCTGTCAAGATGACAACTAAATTCACCATTCTACAGTCAAGATTTGTTGGCCTGAACCATGAACCTGACAAATTGATTTTGTGCAAACATGGTAGTGGAAAGTATACAGTAAAATCTAAATGATGTACTATCGACTAATTTCCCAATGTGGAAACAATGATCAATTTGCTTTCTTCTAATTTTGGTGGGTGAATTGAAAAGAGGGATCAATAATGGTAGTTCCTTAAGTTTGGTTATAACTATGAAGAAATAAGGAAAAGCTCATGCTTTGAAAGAAATGCCCTTTCATCCACTCATGTGCTTGCATGAATTAGTGAAAGAAACAATGTAGTCAAGAATGAAAAAGATAAATTCATATCAAATCAGACATGTTTATAAAATGTACTAAATAGCACCTGAAGATTTAAACCCTGTTTCATTGACAGTAACAACAAACAACATACCACTAAACTTTTACATACAAAATAATTATCCTTGGAAAACAATAGATTAAGCTAGAAAATAACCTCAACAAAAGCTAAGAACTAGAAAAGTTTTATAATCTAGACTGAGAATCGACCCAGCAACTGACCTAAAATAAGTCTGCAAATATTATCCCAGCTAGATATCAAGTTTTTTCTTTGAGCTGGTTTTCGACAATGAAGCTTTAGGAGTTTCTATAATAACTGAATTTTTACCTTGTTGAATTCAAAATTATTATGATAATGACCCCTTGTAAATATGAGAAAACAATCACTATCCCAATTTAGCAATAGAGAAGCAGAGGCTCATTTTGAGCTACAAAAACTAATAGACAAAGTAAACTTCAAGTAATCTGGAGAGTTGGCTATTCTAATTGTTCAATAAACTTTGCTCTTGCACGACCATGATATGATTTTTTCTTTTCGAGCAACCACATGAGAAACTACCTACAACGTAAGAAACTACCTATGGAAGGCCAAGAGTCAACTTAGAAATCCACATTAGAAGCCAACTTAGAAGATCGAGAGTTACAATTTAGAATTCAATATTAGATATCCGTTAAGATTTGGGCTTTTAAAAATTAAGCTCAATCCCTTGGATTAGAGACTTTTTAAGAATGAAAAAAACAAAATATACCAAACCTCCAAACTACTAGCAATACTGTCCAATATCCATTATTCTAAAATGTAAGCTTTTCGTATGTTTGGAAAAGCTTTATGTTGGTGTATGTCATATGTGCCGATGTTCTTCAAAATTGCTCATATAAGAATGGGTTAGTACGATCAAATAAAATGTAGCACTCTTGTTTAATGTGAAAAGAGACGTAAATCCTAATTCAAGTACATAAGATGAAAGCAAAGTTGCAAAATAATGGCCCAACTAAGGATCTGTGTGTTTTGCTATGAGATGCTATGAAAATTCAATGCTCTAATATCTTAAACTACACACAGTTCATGTACCGAAGTGGTGATTTCTCATATTTTGCACTGGTTTCGACTCTCAGTGCCAAAAAGTGTAAGTGATGGACTGATTTTTGCTTTGTTCAGGTATTTTTTCACGTTGATATATGCAAATGCTATTTTTATTATTCAATCTAGAAAGAGGCATGAAAAGGATCTTTGTGATCTATGTTCATTCCTCTTAACATTCAAGAGCTTCCCCCAGATGTAGCTAGAAGAGAGAACTATTGGTGGGGACATGGCTATAGAACTCAACACCATAGTGTGCATCATGCTTAAAAACTAAATCATGTTTGTGAGCAAACTCAAAGGTCTCAACCATAGCAAATATAGGATGCAAGAAAAAATGCTACTTCAACGTTTAATTAAATTTTGTAATTTGTAATATTCCCTAAACATTCATAATTTATACTATGGTGAAGAGAGTTTATATTCATCAAATATATTGGCATCTTTATCAGTCGGTACTTATGGTATTCCTTGTATCAAAGCTATATGAGTTATGTAAATGGTGCAATGTCAAGTATATTTTGGTGTACAAGAATGTCAAAATCTTAACATTTATTTTCATGTACAAAAAGGTTCAAAAGCTAAATCATGATTGTCAAAGAACTTGAAGGACATAGAGATTATCTATTTGGAATATATTTATTAATTTGTAATATTCTCAAATGTTCATGATTTCTATTATGTTTAACAAAGTTAACTTCAGGAATCTTCAATAGATACTATCATTTCTCAATTTACCTCTTTTTACTTCAAGAAGCTTCAATAATGTGGAGCAGGTGCTGCAAACTCTCGTGCCAATGAGGAGAGCCAACTTGCTTCAGAGAAACCCTAGACATTAGGGCATTATATGCATCATGATATTGTTGTGTTGAGAGTTTATGTGTGTGCTTTTTTAGACGTGTTGCTTCAAAAAATCAACTTAATATCAAAGGCAAAAGGCTCATACCGTGGAAATAACTAGTGTCGGTGGCAAGTATGGAAACAATGGCATCGGTGGAAACTGTGCAAACAATGGGGTCAATCGTTGTCCACAACGCAAGCACAACAAACAAATCAAACGAGAAACGCTCATACAGAAGCCTAGAATTCAATCAAAGGCAAAAAATCATACACAAGCACAGCAAAGAAATCAAAGGCAAAAGGCTCAACAAAGGCAAATGGCTCATACTAGCGTCGGCGGCAACTGTGGCAACAATGATGTCAACCCACAAACTCAAGCATAGCAAAGAACCCTCCACAAACTCTGCCTCGCTTGCAAAAAACTCTCCACAAACTCTACCTCCACGAAAATGAAAGCGATGGAATCGAGTGCCAAAGTGTGAAAACGACAAAAATGAGAACGGATTTCAAATTATTATTAAACTTTGATAAGGATAATGTGGAATAGGAATGGGCCATTCTAATAATAGCTTTTTTTTGGAGTGGACATATCCTCATTTTTGGAGTAAAATTGGAATTGAATTTCGTATTCCGTATTCTAATTTGGCAGAGCAAACAGCAAATACAGTATCAATTCTAATTTTCCCATTCCCATTCCCACAAACAAACGAGGCCTTTAGTCATTTCAAGAGTATATTAGGGGAGAGGCACCAGTAGTGGAGCGGGGTCCAATAATGGTTATAGCAATTGTGAATATTAATATTATTAATAAAACAAATAAATATTAAATCTTGATTACATAGATTTTATCTATTAATAAAAAAATTACCATATATGTGATGCATGGAACCAATAATAGTACACGTGAGAACTTGTAATGTTTAAATAAATTCAAAAATTTATACATATATTATCAAATGTTATGTAATATATTTTCCTTTAATTAATATAAATAAGTGTACTACAATAAGTTCCTTAGTTTTAAAATAATGAATCTATCATAACTAAATAAGTGTCTCAGAAAATTAAATAGATCTCTTGCATCTTACAATTAGAAATAAATATATAGATTTATGATCCAATATGTCACAATTTAAGATTTGATTGTGATTGGCAAATATTACAACTTTGACAGTTTAAGCAATGTTTATTGAAAAAATACCATCACTGAATGTACAATAATACAACAGTTTATAAATCTATACATATATTCTTCTTTAAATATTACCCACTAGTGTAGAACTACTAGGTACTTTACAACTGTAAACAAATCTTTATTTTTTTAATATTACCCACTAGTGTACAACTCCTGGGTACTTTACATCTTTTTTTTTCAAATAATACTGAGTAGTGTACAACTACTGGAATACCGTCAAATCTAATTTCAAGTCTTCATTCCAACTTCCTCCACCTAGCCGATGCATTTATTGGCTTATTTGACGTTTCACCTACAAAAGTAGAAAACTTATAAGGCTCACCACAAAAATAACACAAAGAAAAATTAATGTTTAATTAACAAGACAACTATCAAAATTTCAAACTCTTAATTTATGAGAACAAATTACATCATACTAAAATAGTCAAATCATGCAACAAAATTCAATCCATGGGAACAAAAACCATCCAATCAAATTTAGGAAAATTAAAAGCTCAATCCATGGCAACAAAAACCATCCAATCAAATTTGGATATTAAAAAAGACTAACCAATTGAAATTTAATCTAATCATGGTTAAAGAAGAGTTAACACAATCTATAAAATGAATGGGCAGTAGTCTCTTTTCTTTCACTGTAGACATTTTCTCTGCTTAAGCTTGTATTTAGGATCAACAATATCTGCAACTGCTCTCATCAACCAGACTAAGCATATTTAGGAGCATAATTTTCAACCAGGTTAAGCATATTCAGGTGCATAAATTGTTATTCATTTTCATTTATATTTTCTTTGCGTAGATCTTTCAATTTTTTTTTTAAATAAAAGATATGCTCAGAGAGAACATATAGGTCAATAGGTTTGTACACATACGTTCAAATTAGAGCCCCAGACATTTTTTGAGGATTTGCATAGAACCCCTATCACCCATTCAAGTTTTGAAAGGTTTTCCTACAACCCTCAGCCCTTGCCTTCACCACCATTAAAAGAGATTACAATGAAGAATAGTTTGTCCCAAATAGAAACATATGGAGTTTTAAGGTTTATGGCTCAGATTTACAAATCTTCAGCCACTGGATTCTCTTCACTCTTCATAGATTTATTTATTTATAGAAGAAATGCAATCTTTTAAAATCTTCTTTTTATTGCATATTAATGACCTGTTTGGAAAGAAATGATGTCTATATAACTCTAGGTTGTGAACAAAATAGTCAGTAATAGCAAAAAAAATTTGACCAAAGCATTTGCATTGTTTTTTTAATTTATTTGTCATTGTATCATTTACATATTTATACAAAAGGAAGTTCAATCATTTAGTAGCTAGAATTTGGTGACCAGCATTAAAAGAAACCATACTATTTCGTTAAAATTATTCCTCAACTTAGATTGATTGCAATCTTCTATTAAAAGAAAGAATGAAAGTAATTTTCTAACATAACCGGTTTGTTAATATAATTTTTACATGTAATAAATTTCACATAGACTACATATATTTCACCGTGAGAACTTCTAAGAGGAATCGAGTTCAAAGAACAAGGCCTCTACTTATGCACAAAAGAGGGGTTATGCTTCACTGCAATCTAGAAAATGAAAGCAATGCCAGAGATCAAATTAACATACCAAATCAACCTGAAATACAAACTCCAAATCCAATAGATATAGTGGATGTGCAAGGTAGAGTTTCTAGTACACAAATGACTTCTACTACATCCAAGAATGCACCAATAAGAAAATAGTGGTCAAATTCATATTTGGATAATGCAATCAAAGACGTTGAAGATAATATGTATTTCATCTGAGCTGCTGCCAAGAAATGGGGTATTCCTTTTACAACATTGTCAAATTGGTTGCAAGGTATCACAACTAGAACAAAGAGAGGTCCACCGACTATATTATCAAGTGAAGAAGAAATGGAAATAGTTCAATGGTGTCAAGATATGGCAGAGATGGGATATGGTCTTGAAATAACGCAATTAAAAGCACATGTTGCTCACATTTGTGAGACCAGGCCAAACCCTTTCAAAAATGGTTTTCCAGGCAAGTCATGGTGGAAAGGGTTCAAAAGAAGACATCCTAAGTTGGCATTAAGAACAGCAGAAGGTATAGATAAAGATAGAGCTACGATGCTTAGACCATCCATAACAATAGCTTTTTATTACAATTTGGCAAAAGTTTACAAAGATAAACAATATGGCCCACACCAAATTAGGAACTATGATAAAATAGGTTTTCAAGCTGGGAGAAATTGTGG
The DNA here is from genome assembly GCA_028749045.1 of Cupressus sempervirens. Classification (NCBI taxonomy): domain Eukaryota; kingdom Viridiplantae; phylum Streptophyta; class Pinopsida; order Cupressales; family Cupressaceae; genus Cupressus; species Cupressus sempervirens. Next base: position 821,992,960 of record CM053783.1, read on the forward strand.
AATGAAGGTGATAGCCAGAAAGGGCTCAAGGAGTGTGCCATATGTACTGTCAAAAAGTAGAGAATGGATCACCATATTATGTTGTGTTAATGTTGCAGGACAGAGCATTCCAAGATTCTACCTCTTTAAAGGTCAAAGGAAAATAAAAAATTATATTGTAGGTTGTGAACCAAGGGCTTGTATGGCAACCCAACCTCATGCATGGATGACCAAGGAACTATTCCTCAATTGGTTGCATCACTTTGCCAGATCTGTGCCTGGTGGAGTTTCACCTAGCAATAGGCATTTACTTATATTTGATGGTCATGGGAGCCATGTGGCACTTCCTACAATTCAAGAGGCAAGAGTTCTAGGAATTGATCTCCTTACATTGTGATGCAGGAGCATGCAGAGGTATAAGGGCAATCCTATGTCACCCAAAAAAATGTACTTAGACTTAGTTTATGTTTCATGTCTTTACATTTTTGGATACCCATTTGGCTCAAATAAAGGTTCCAACTCTCATAGTTCAACTATCAGTGCATTTGAAAATCCCAAAAAAATAGGAGCATACAATTTGGCCACCTTTTTGGTGACCTAGAAGGTGTGACTTGGCCAGATGAATGTAATTGAGATTTAGAGCATTCCAGAAAAAGAATCAAGTCAAAAGGCCCCACGGTTTGAAAGTTATTGCAATTTTTCGAGTTTTGGAGACCTCCTAAGAATGCTTCAAAGTCAGGTTTGGGGCATTAAATGACCTCGAGAAGGGTCAAAAATGGGGGACAAGCAAAGCTTGTCCATAGGGCTATAGAGCGCTTCGAGAGCTTTCCGAAAATGTAAACGGTTCGTCAATCGGAGCTACGGTTCAAAAGTTATGCCTCCCAGAAGTTCGGCTACCATTTCTGGATTCTTCTAGATTTGCACCGACTTCTAACACAGCTTTCGGAACCTTCTATTTTGTCGGTGGATGCCTACTAGCACTTTCTAGAATGTACTCCTAGTCCTTAACCCTTCGGGGTCTATTTAAGAAGATTTTTGGCATTGTAAAAGGCAGTTCGGATTGGAGCTTGAGAGGAGGTGCTAAAAGGAGAAATATTCTCCAAAGTTATGCTATTGTAAGCCCATAGGGCATGTTTTGAAGTTTATTTTCTCTGCACTATTTGCACTAGCTGATCTTCTCAGTTAATATAATTCCCCTTTTCTATTGTGTCCATTATATTGTTGGGTTGTGTCCCCATCACATTGCCAAGTCACACAAGCCACAAGCTCCAACCTTTAGATGTAAGTGTGTTTTCTCCTTTTAAGAACCACTTCAAGAGAGAGAGATCAAAATGGATGGTAAAGCATCATGGATTAGAAATAAATAAGTCTAAATTAGCTACCTTATGCAGCAAAGCATTCAAAAAGGCCCTCACTCTAGAAAATATCAAGGCAGGATTTAAGAGGACTGGTATTTGGCCATTAAACCCAACAGCACTTATAAATGACATGAATCTAAGTAGAGCATTTCTGGTTGGTGTTGAAGAGGATGATGAAGCAATTGCTCTTGAAAGTATTCTTAGATTTGTAGGAGTTAGTGAGTCTGATATTCAAGAAAGAGTAGAATGAATTCAAAGAGAAAATGATGCAATTGAAATGCAACTACAACACGATAATGCCACTGCTGAACAGGGACAACATGATTCTGCCCACTGCTAAACAGGGACAGCATGATTCTGCCATTGCTAAACAGGGTCAACATGAATCGGTACATACTGTGCAAGATATATCAAATTTAAGTATTCCTACTGAAGTGAGTATTCCTAATTACATCATGGAAGGTGCTAAAAACCTTTGTGTGAACTTGGACTTAAATAATGAGGATATAGGATTGTCACTACCATCCCCTCCTCCATCTCTTCCAAACACATTGGTTCATTACTATGCAACAACAGAGTTTGGTGTAGAAAATGCAGAGAATCAATCAATAGAGAATGATGGAAATGATGGCATAGTGGATGAAAACATTACGAATATAGATAACAACCAGCTAGAAGGTAACCATATGTCATTATTATCATCTTTCTTGAAGTTACCAAATGCAAGGGTCAATGAAAAATATTCCCATGAGAGTGGTGGCACGATCAGGCTCAACCAAAAATCCCAAATACTCACATGAGATGAGTTCATGCAAATTTACATGGAACAAGAAGCCCAAAAAAAAAAAATTGAAGAATTGAAAGCCAAAAAAAGGGAACAAGCAGAGGAGAGAAAAGCTAGTAGAGCTATCCAGAGAGAGTTGAAAGAACAAAAGAAGCTAGAAAATGCAATGAAGAAGCAAAAGAAAGAACAACTTCAAATGATACAGAGGAAAGAGAGAGAGCAAAAAAAGGAACAGGTCAAAAAAATGAGAGAAATTGAAAAAGCCAAAAAGGAGTTGGTAAGGCAAAGGCGTTTAAGCAATCCCTCAAATCATCTTCCAAAAACTTCAATTCTCAGGGATATAATGAACATTTACACTCCTGCTTATTCATCTATTTCCAACTATTCAAACAACAATCAAATTTGTGCAAGCCAAGTACATCTTCCTATAACACCTCTCGTGGAGCAAGGAAATGGAGGATCTACAGCCATAGCTAATGGAGGGTCAAGTTCTAATATTACATCCATACCCACAGATTTTGTAGGTGTACATAAAAGCTAATATGAATGTGTCACTAATACTATCTAAGAGGTATATGTTCCTTGATATAGTTTTTATTTTATTTGGGGTTTTTGGTAGGTACATCATTCACCAAACCATATTTTTTTCAAGTAAAATTTCCTTGAAATTGATTTCTTTTATTTTATTTTATTTTTGTAAACATATGATTAATCAAACCATATTTTTGAAGTAGAAGTTCTGTATTTTGTGGATGGATGTTACGTACATGAATGATCAAACCATATACAGGTGCTCCTTGAACTAGATATGCCATATGTTATGAAGTATTTTGGCTAACTTCATAGATTGATGTAACTTGAGACTGGACTATGTTGAAACTGGATATACCATGTGCTATGAAGTATTTTGGTTAACTTCATACATTGATGTAAATCGAGACCAGATTATAACCTATGATGTAATGTTTTTCATTTTTGGATAGAATATACGCAAATGAGTGATCACGCCATATATAGGCTCTTTGAAATTGGATATACATATACGATATGCTATGAAGTATTTTGGTTAACTTCATGCATAAATGTAAATCAAGACCATATTATAACTTATGATGTAAAAATTTTGAGTTTGGAAGGAAGTTAGGAAAATGATTGATTGTGCCATATATAGCCTGCTTGAAATTGGGCATATTTACATAAATTCACATTGTAGGATATGTGCATATTTACATACTCATCCATATGTTTGGGCATATTTGTTTTTAAAAACTTCATATGTGACTATTTCTTCTCAGCCTAAAATTTCATAAATACACTACCTAGTCTAGAGTTGTAGTTTAGTCAATATAAATTCATGCAAATATCTGCAAGTACATGAATATATGCATGCTTCTTCTATATGTTCATGCATTAGTGACCTATATTTAACTACAAGAATTAAACTAATAAAACAATAAAAACTAAAATAATTAAACTAATAAAATAATAAAAAAAATATGAACTAAATAGAGTAGAAAAAAGGGATCATTGCCTTAGTGAGGTGTAAATTAACCTCACCTAAAATCAATAGTGACTTCATCCTCCTTTTATGCAACTCAATTTCATTTCCTGTACAGAAAAAAAATGCAACATACAATTGTATAGCGATAAACAAATTAATGATCAAACTGGTGAGTAGGATGATACCAAATAAGGCAAAGGAAGTCTTTATTTGAAATGAATTAAATTGCCAAGACAGACATCAACATGTCTAATATGTATAGTCCAGAATTAATGGATAAGTTGGCAACATTATTAGTGAAGCTACAGTGCCATCAACATCTGAACAAGCATCAACATCTGAACAAGCATCACCATCTGAACAAGCAGTGAAGCTACAGTGCCATCTATCCTATAGTCCACTTGAGATGCACATTATAGAATTCAATATATCATCATGAAAAATACAACAATCTCTATTTCAAATGAAGTAATTTATCATAAAACAAAAGATGTCAAACTTACACATTCATTTTATTGTTATTTGAAAATAGATGTAATTTTTTCAAAATAAAACTCCCATAATAAATCACACCATTTATTTAAAATATTATTTCTCTATCAAATTATTAAATTATTTTCAAAAAAGGAAATAGTATAAGGAAATAGTACAAGTCCCAATCTCTGAAAAACAGGTAGAAATGATTTGATCAATGTTCTTATTAATGTTAGGTAGTTATGTTTCAATATAGTAATGGGATTTCTAACATGTGACTATGTCATTGACATATTTGAAAATGCCTCAAGGATGTCAAAGTGCATCTAATTTTTCAGATTTGAATATTTTACCTAGCCTTGTGTCTAGTAGCAGTCTTGTGTGGTTTCTTTGTTCACACTCTTGTTTTAATTCTCCCACATAATTTCAATTTCTTAGTTGGTAATTGGTAATTGGATATTCTAGATTTAGCCTTGGTGACTAGATCAATGTGATTGTCCTAATTAGTATAGCTATGCAATATTCATGGCCTCTTTATAGGACCTGGATAAGTAGAGGCTTACAAAAATCGTTGTTATAGTGAAATAACATGCGACAGGGTGTGATTGACCTTAAGCCTCTCAATGTATATCATCAAAGTTAACGAAAGATATGTCATGAAGGCTAGTGAACATGGACAATCGATGCAAGCAAACACATGGTCATATTAGCAGATCACAAGATAAACAAACAGACAATGTATTACTTAACGACGAAGCAGATGATGCAGTTTCTGTTTTTGAAAAGTTTAATTTTAGAAATAAGGACACTCTTCGATCTATTCATGACCTCCTAATCAAAGTTGAAATAGACAAGACTTTCACTAACCCACTCATTGAACTAAGTGAAGGTGTTGAATTGAAATCACACCAAGCCAAGGATAAAAACAAATTTCGGGATCCCAATGCATCTTTAGTCAAGGGAGCAGTAAGAATCAGTTTGAACAATATGATAAGACCTAACATTGTCAAACTTCATGAGATTGCAATTTAGATTTTGTGGCATCTTGAGAAAAGACACACAGATTTTGATTCTATAGTTGAACAAAGTTCCCTTCCCATCAATGAAAATTGAGATCGTGAGTTTTGAACACTTTCGAGTTTGTGATCCAAGAATCATCATGATACCATAAGAATGCTTGTGGGCAAGCATTTTCCAAGCAGGGAAGACTGTGATGTGCCCAAACTGAGAAACTACAAATCAATAAAAGATTCAAATAAGTTTTAATTTTACAAGAATATATCTCAAGGGAGGGTCAATTTAATCCAAGAAGCCTACTCTCTTGTTTTTGAGTGGGGATCTTGCACCCTTTTCTGATTTTGTTACTAGCTTTCTTGTGAACCTAGCGTATCAAAACCACTATAAAAATTCTATATATCTGGACTGAATACTTTTGTTTTGCAGTACAGTGAGAAAACAGTTATAACTTTGGGTTGCAGTTGAAGACAGTGCTAAGAGGACTCAAGATTGAGAAATGATTAATGTGAACCAAGTGCATGGGGCTGAGGATGTAGAGAAAATGACTTGTGACAGTAGGGTAGGCCTTTAAGATCGAAGGTAGTTACAATTTACTTTTCAATCATATCTCTTTTGTATAAAATGTTTTGGTTCTTCTCTATTGCAGTGACTAGAAATACCCTTTTTGGATGTACTGTCATATTTTTGTATCAGTCTTTTATCAGACATTTACACCAAAGTGTGGATACCACTTTTCTATTTTCATAGATGTATATATTGCAATAATATTAGTGGAGCCTAACCATGGAAAGATTCCTAATAAATTAAATGTGCCTCTATGTAACTTTGATAATAAAATCAAGAAAGATTAAGAACACTTCATTGAATTTCTGAAAAGCAATACAGTGCAACATGCTTATAAAGGTGTCAAATATAAAAAGATTAAAGTGATAAGGATTCAAAATCAAAGGAGAACTAGGGTTGCAATACATGCCAGGTTGTTGGTGAGCAGTACAAACTATTTCTTGTCCTCGGGAAAAATAAAATCTAAAATATCTTAGCATATTTTGTATTTCTTGCAAACTCCTTGCAATCTCGTACTTGAGATAGAAATGTACATGATCATAAACTAAAAACCAATTAAAATGCCTTATGTTTAACCCTTAATACTAATTGCAGATACCATTTCAAAAGCTCAAAACTACCAAGCTTTTATAATTAATCTACTGTACAAATTTCAACTTAAACAATATTATCTACCAATATATGCACTCAATTCGTAGCCATAAATTTCCTCCCACCCCACCTTACCTTTAAAGCCAACTCAACCCTTAAGTAATTTGGTAAATATTTCCTTCCCAACAGACTTCATTTTCCTGAAGATACGCAAATAGCTCACTCTTGAAGTCTGGCATAAGTTTGATAGCTTCTCCAAATGCACTCTCCAAAAAACACTTCGAGTGCTCAAATCTATGCAAATTGTATACCAGCATTTAAATGTTACACCCAGCAAGGAATACTACCATTCCATATCACTTCAAAAGTCGCAAACACCTATTAGTAAAGAATCCAGTTATGCATCTAGTTTTCAGTTAAGCATTTTGATTATTCACACAATCCCTCCTCCATAGAAGACAAATCAACAACATAAACTGAGAATAAACTCTTAAACTCCAAGATCACATCTTCATAGGTTCAAAAATCCAAATGGTAATTCAGCCAAATGGGATTATATACCGTGAACCAACCATTTAACATTTTAAGGAACACATATGAAACACTTCCAATGAACTAAATTGTGATCCAAGAAAATACTATAGCAACTAGAGAAATTATAAAGACAAGCATCACTGCAACACTAAAGAACTGGTGATCGTAATTAAATCCGATTAAGATTTACACATCTTTTTTAAACTAAAAAACTATTCTATCACAAATATTCATTAGAACTTTAACAAAGAGGAAAGAAAAACTAGTACATCACCCCCAAAAAATGGAGACACTTGAAAGTAACGAAGGAGGCACCTGGAACTGATAAGGTCAGCTGCAGAAGCGCTTAATTGCAAGCGTGGAGTACCTAGAAAAGATGCCCATGGTCGATCGATGCTAGAGAGACTTATGAATTCCAATGGCTTCTGTTAAACATTGTGAGTAATTTAGATGGGCACGTTTGCGAGTGAAGAAGAAATATTCCATATTGGTGTGGATTAATAATTGGCGAAATCATAAAATCCTGAAATGTCTACAAATAAATCACATCCTACAAACCTTTTATTGATCTATTGTGCAAGATGTTTCACTTATTTTTGTTGAATCTAAAGGCAAATAAACACATGAACAAGATTTTGTGGTTGTTCTACCATGAAGAATCAATCGATTTTAAATAGAAGTCAATAGTTTTAAACAACCTTGTGGCCATATTAGCTACACAAATACCCTGTAAAGGATCTGGATCTACACATTATATTAAAATGGATCTAATAGTACTTACAACAAAGTTTAGAACATTCTTGGATGTTAAAATTGATATCATGGTACTTATAGCATGATTCATAAATTTCTATTCAAACTAATAAATTCACTAGTAAGGTAATTTCAAGAATATACAGAAATGAAATACCTCTCCTCCCGAATAGCATAGAAGGCTGGATGAAATCAATGAGATGTCATGGAACACATCTTATCAGTGCTCAAATCATATGATTTCCTGCCACTAGAATTAATGGATAAGTTGGCAACATTATTAGTGAAGCTACAATGCCATCAGCATCTGGAAAGGACCAGCCAAACCTTCCTGAACCTTTGGCCTCTTGTAAGAATTAAAATTTTGCAAACAGCCAACTCAGTATAGGAATCTCACAAAATTAAACCAGAATCTTGCAAATACATCACTCCCCAACAGAGAACGACAAATACAATCTTTGAAAGTTAGAAAGAATGTTATGCTAAAACCAAATATGCACAAAAAGACAGGATGGAAGATAATTTTCTGCCAACACAAATGTAACAAACACAAGTGCAAGGTATTTCTGAGCACAAATACTCCAAAAAGAAGGTATGGTATCAAAGATCAAAACCCTAATCATAGAAAAGTAGAAGGTAAACTCATTAGAGGAAAATGAAATTACGTAACTATTTTGCTCAAGAAAATTTATTTCCTTTCCAAATATGGTGTGAACACACACCGTTGAAAATACACAAAGATCTAAACTATTTTTCACCAAAAGCTTGTATTGAAAAACTCAATACACGATGCATCTGCTAGAAAAGTGGAGCTACGAAAGTGGAGCCATATTTGGCTAACCCGCAGGCCCTACTATTCATGCCCTATATTGAAAAAGGGGTGCCAGGGCCTCCCCACAATTTTGAAAGGTTACAGGGTACCCCCCATAATTTATACAAGGAAAAGCCCTACCCTACATTAACAACAGTAGCAATGCCCCCTGAACACCCACCTCTGAACGCCCACCACAACCTGGAAGGCATTGCCCATACTATTGTAAAGGGGACCTAGACAGAGGATAGCTTGGTCGGGGCGATACTGCTAGAATGTGGGTTCCAACCACAGAGAAGGTAACCGCCCATCCCATTATTTGAGTAGGCGAGTAGGCCATCTGCCCTCATACTGCGCTAACCGTGGGCTGAAATGTCTGTGTGCATTTGGAATAAAGTAGTTTGCCATACAGCAGACTAGCATAGCTCAAAGCAGCTTGGCATAAAGCTGCTTCAGACACGAAATAAACCCCATGCATCCAATGTAACAGATGTCACAAGGATTTTAGGGCACAATTGCAAACGCTAGGTCAGAAACTTCAGGATCAATACGTGTAAGCTATGCCCACATTTGATCAACACGTGGACATGTTACAACATAGAAAATATCGTAATCAGTATTATAGTGTTTATTTTTGAGTGAGATTTTTTAAAGAATAGGTGTTAGAATTAGCAGTATAGGTATAACAGTGTTCAATTATAAGGGCATCGATAATTCTTTTGGGTTAATGGTGCCCAAATTTAAAGTAGGTTATATAAAATTTAGGTTGTAGCATGTAGTAAACTAGACATTGTGATAATAAATTGAAAATAGAAATGAACTAAATAGATTAGATTTTAAATAGGTTTATATATATTATTGTATATTTTAATTGATTTTTAACATTATAATGTATTATTATTTGAACATAAGTGTGTTCAATGTGATCAACAATTGGTCTATTTTTGTTTCATATAAGAATAAAATATAACTAAAATAAATGTTATTTAAAAATATTAGGACCTTTAAGTATTTAATATGTTGCTTTCATAACATGTATTTGTATATATTTTCATAAGAAATCATGTCTAAACAATCATTTATTAACAATTTTATTATTAAGCTTTGGTCAAATGTCTAAAAAGTTAATATTTGGACACTTCGAACTAAATAGATTATTTTGACAACTTGCGTGATGAGTGGCAGCTTCAAACCTTAGTTATAATTAGTTAAGTGTCTATTTTATATTTGTAAAAAAAAATGGAAGTCTCAGACATTCCATGTGAGAGCTATGTATTGAAAAAGTTAGCCCGCTCCACTACGGCAACGGCTATCCAGGCAGGAGGATCGACTGCCTGGATCGCCGAGTTCCTCAAATGTTGTGCAAATTCCTGACCCACCCTGCCCCCTCCACCGATAGTGTTAGATCGTAAATCGTACCCTCAACAACATTCATTTCGTATGACAGAGTAAGAATAATTTTATATTTGAGATAAAAATGTCAACTTTACTTTTATATTTTATGAAGAGGCCATGAAGATGATCTCATATATTATGAGCATGCACATTCAAATATTATTATAATACCCTTTAAGTCTTCAAATTTTTTATAAATCCATTGAAAAGGTTAGCTTAATCCATGAAATTTCTTATCTGTGCCTCTGCGTTAAGCTTTTGTTTCTCCTTGTTTATTTTCATTTATATATATTTTGACTAATGTCTATCCAAACATTCCCATTGTTTAAACAATTTGGTTGGTTATTAAACTTGTAGGTTGGCATTTAAAAACCCAAAAAATGATTTGGTTTTGGTAGTTATCTTGATATAAGCATCTTGAGACAAATTTGTTATTGTGGGTATGTTGTAATATACTATTTTTTTTTAACTCTTGACGTACAAAATTCATGAAAGGAGACAACTGAATGGAATCCATCTGATTGTTCATTTGTGAGCATGCATCAAGATTTTGTCTTTCCTTCCACAAAAATGGTCAAGATTGAAGACCTCAAATAAATATAAAATATATGCACTCTTACGTGACTTGTGATGTGTATTGCAAACAAACAAATTTCTTGATTTTTTAAAGTCAAACTTGCCCTGGCATTATTAGATTTTCAGAAATTAATTCATTGAATTGAAATTTTTTTAATATTGGAATCAATTAGACTCGTAGAATATATTTAATTAAATTTTTTTGAAATAATAATCATATATTTTATTATTGATTTTAAAGTTATTTTAAATAATTTGATTCAAGTTTTAAAACATATATTTTTTGAATTCATTTAGTGTTTTTAAATCTTTCAATTAATACAACTTTCTTATGGATAATAGTATTAAAAATTTATTTATTTGAAAAGGAAATTATATCAACCTTACATAAAGAAAAATTATTGTATAAGAGTAAAACAATTTTATTTGTTTTTTTGCTGATTCCTTACTAGTTAAAATCAATAAATTTGACTCTATACTAGTTAAAATCAATAAATTTGACTAATGTTATTGTTGCAATTTAGTTGATTATATAGTATTGATTTTTTTAACAATTCATTACACTGCAAACTCTATTTAGAATTTAATGTGGATCTAGGGTTACTAATTATATCTTAAAAATTTAATTTTTTAAACAATATATTTTATTTAATTTTTTATCTAAGTTATTATTTAATCTTTTATGATTTTTAAGTTATTTTAAATTATTTGATCCAGATTGAAAATTTCACAAATTCTTAAACAAAATCGCTTATTGATTATATTAATCTAGTATAACATTAAAAAAATTTCTTAAAAATTTAACATAAAATTATTGATTTTTAAAATAAATTATATTATTTTTCTTATATAATCTTTCTTTAATCTTATTTTTAAAATAATTAATTAACTGATCATTTTAAAAATGTATTTGAATTTATATTAAGTTTGAAATAGAGTAAAGAAATTAATTATGTATGAATTTTAAATTCTAAGTAGAGTTCACATTTTTCTAAGGTATATGTTAGTTATTTTTATATTTTGATGAAGTTATAGGCGGGCTTTCAATTTCTCTTATTTTCATGTCAGTACCAATTTTCCTAATCATGTACATGTTAGATTAAATTATTTTATTATCTTAATGTGATGAATTTTAAAACAAATTAATACCATACAATCAACTAAATTGCAACAATAACATTAGTCAAAATTTGCTGATTTTAAAAATAGATTTTTTTTATATAATCTTTTTTGGTCTCATTTTTAAAAAAATAAATTAATAAATCATTTTTAAAATATATTTGAAAGAAATACATCTAAATATTAAGTTTAAAATAGAGTGAAGAAATTAATTATGCATGGAAAATTAAATTCTAAATAGAGTTTGCAGTTTCTTAAGGTATATGTTAGTTATTTTTATATTTTGATAAACTTATAAGCTGGTTTATGTTAGTTATTTTTATATTTTTATGTTAGATTAAATTATTCAATCTATTTTATTATCTTAACTGTAATGAATTGTTAAAAAAATTAATACCATATAATCAACTAAATTGCAACAATAACATTAGTCAAACTTATTGATTTTAACTAGTATAGAGTCAAATTTATTGATTTTAACTAGTATGGAATCAGCATTAAAATAATTTAAAATTGTTTTACTCTTATACAATTTTTTTTTCTAATGTACGGTTGATATAATTTCTTTTTCAAATAAATAAATTTTTAATAAGAAAGTTGTATTAATTGAAAGATTTAAACACACTAAATGAATAAAAAATAAATATGTTTTTGAATTTGAATCAAATTATTTAAAATAACTTTAAAATCAATAATAAAATATATGATTATTATTTCAAAAAAATAAATTAAATATATTCTACTAGTCTAATTGATTCCAATATTAAAAAAATCTCAATTCAATGAATTAATTTATGAAAATCTAATAATGTCAGGGCAAGTTTGACTTAAAAAAATCAAGAAATTTGTTTGTTTGCAATGCACATCACAAGTCACGTAAGAGTGCATATATTTTATATTTATTTGAGGTCTTCAATGTTGACCATTTTCGTGGAAGGAAAGACAAAATCTTGATGCATGCTCACAAATAAACAGTCAACTATCGGATGGATTCCATTTAGTTGTCCCCTTTCATGAATTTTGTACATAAAGAATTTTTAAAAATAGTATATTACAACATACCCACAATAACAAATTTGTCTCAAGATGCTTTTATCAAGATACCTACCAAAACCAAATCATTTTTTGGGTTTTTAAATGCCAACCTACAAGTTTAATAACCAACCAAATTGTTTAAACAATGGGAACATTTGGATAGACATTAGTCAAAATATATATAAATAAAAATAAACAAGGAGAAACAAAAGCTTAACGCAGAGGCACAGATAAGAAATTTATATTTGAATGTGCATGCTCATAATATATGAGATCATCTTCATGGCCTCTTCGTAAGATACAAAATTAGAGTTGACGAATATAAAATTATTCTTACTCTATCATACCAATGAATGATGTTGAGGGTATGATTTACGATCTGACACTGTCAGTGGAGGGGGCAGGGCAGGGTAGGAATCTGCACGGCATTTGAGGAACTCGGCGATCCAGGCAGTCGATCCTCCTGCCTGGATAGTCGTTGCCCGGTACTGGAGGGGAGGTGGGGCACGGCTACCCATAGCCAGTGCCCATCCCATCTGGCCTCCTATGCCCGTCTAACAATGCCATACTCTGACGGATTCCAATGAGATAGTGATTCATAGAATCATGGGGGACACGGCGTTCAATGAAGAGAGAGATCAGTAATATCAGACACGTTATGGCATTCAATGAAGACAGAGATCAGTAATGTCAGAGACGTAGATCAATATAAATTTCTAACAACTTCATTTCCAGATTACCATTCTTCATCTCGGTATTCAATTGTTTAAATCTCGTTGTTAAACATGGTTAGCTTTTGGCTTTAAGTTAGTAGGTGTTTTTACAATTACATTGGGAGATTTTCGTTTACAGTGTTTACAATTTTTTATAGTTTTTAATATTTTTTATACACGTACTATTGATGTATTTGATATTGAGTTATATAGGGTTATAAGTTCATTTCAAATATAAAATATATATTTTTATTAAATGTATGATAATGTAAGTTGTTTCTTTTGTTAAGATTTTATTAAATGTATGATTATGTAAGTTGTTTATTTTGTTAAGAGATAATATGCCTACAAAGCAGGAAGTAATAATTTTCCATATTATCTCTTCTCTAAAAACTATTCCAAAAGTGAGAAGAAAATTATTAGTACTATAATAATTATCTCATTTATTATAATAAAATAGAGACATATTATTCGCATAATTGGAAAAGAAAATTGATACAATGGTATTCATGATCAATATTTGAATAGGTATATATGATTGATAAATATATAATTATTTAAATATATATCTATTATTTAAGAATATAAATATTATTATTTTATTTAATGAATGTTAAAAAATAGTCATACAAAATTATATTATTATGTGTTATGTTTTATGATATTAGATTAAAAATGACTTTAAAGCAATTTTAAAAATTTACAATTATTCTTATTATAGTAATTTTAATATAATTATATTTTAGAATTTAAAAGATTATTTGAAATAATGGATAGATCAATAAATTGCTTATATAATTTTATTTGTTCATGAATGTAACAAATAGATAAAAAATAAAAATATATAATGTTCTTAAAATAATAAAATAAAAAATTATTATTCATGAAAATATATTGAATCACTTAATTGAAATTAGAATAATTAATACGAAAGAAATAAGATATATAATATACTTTATTTACTCTTTGAAATTGAATTGAAGTTAAATCAAATATTCAAATAAAATAATTTTTTAAAAATAACCTTCAACCATAACAAATTTAAGATTGACGTGATACTAAGATTTGAAAACAAACAATAAAGAATTTTGTTAATTAATTAATTTAGATATATTTTATGAAATGTTTGTCTTTGTATACTAATTGGTGTAAGTATCACATGTCAAGTAGTATCACATTTCAATAAGTGCTAATTTTTTTTGTTTTAACAAAAGTGGAATATCATAAAATATTATAATAAATAAATTGGTTCAAAGAAAACTCCTGAGGGAAAGAAACATAAAGAAAACCCTCATTCGTTACTCATAATATAGAAGATGTGCAAAGTGTAATCCCTAAACTAAAATTATCAACGAAACCAAAAGGCTTGCCTTATATCCTCTAGATATTCGAACTCTCACCACATATTGGAACACTAATGAGGCTTTACAAAATAGCCATATAAAGTGCCGATACAAATATAATTATGAATTCATTTATATAAAGTTTGATAAACTGTAATGATTATCTCAAGATTAATTAATTAATTGTGTGTGTGTGTGTGTGTGTGTGTGTGTGTGTGTGTGTGTGTGTGTGTGTGTGTGTGTGTGTGTGTGAGAGAGAGAGAGAGAGAGAGCAATATGACTTATTAAAAGTAATTGACTAGTTATCAAAAAGAAGAGGTGGAATTTCCATGTGCATAGTAGTTGTCTAATTTCAATGAGTGTTATTATTTTTCTTAACAAGAGTGGAATATCACTATATATTATAATAAATAAACTGGTTCAAAAAGAGCTTCTGAGGGAAAGAACAAAAAAGAAAACCCTCATTCATTACTCATAATATTCAAGATGTGTAAAATGTAATCCCTAAACTAGAATTGTTAAGAAACCCAAAAGGCTTCCCTTATATCTTCTAGATATTCAAACTCTAACCACATATTGGAACACTAATGAGACTTTATAAAATAGCCATATAAAGTGCCCATACAAATATAATCATGAATATGTTTATATAAAGTTTTATAAACTTTAATGATTGTCTCAAAATTTATTTTATTATAGAAAGTTTCTTTGTCCTTTTGTTATTGAAAATCAGTTTCATTATATTGGTCAATAAACTATCTTATATCATGGAACTATTACAATTTTTATCATATTTTTCTATGTATAAATATTATTATTTTAGGTATCAAAACTAGTACTTCTTGAGATGTCATACATAAAAAATTCACATGTTTCAATTGTCAAATTGTTTTCATTGTAATAACTAGAAAATCCACATGCCTTGATGAGTAAATCACCTCGACTATCCTAGTCATTAAACTTATGACTAGTACCAAAAATTTTGATTATATTCACTACTCTAGCCACCAAATCTTCTCATCTTATTTACCAATGTTATCTAAAAGTGGAACAGTTTGAAGTTTGTACAAGTTTACATTGATATAAAAAAATGAATCCTTCAAGAATATGCACAAAAATAGATACATGAAAATTTTAACTCATGATTTTAATAAATCTGTAGATTTTCATTCAGTTTTATATTTAACCTATCTTTTACTTAATTGGATAATGAATAGATGAACTTACATAAAGAGTAGCAACCAATAAAATATTGTATACTAGAATGAGTATAGAGCTCCATCTTAAAGAGACTTCAACAAATATGGTATTTATTCCAAGTTGTAGTATTGCTATCAGGATTCACTATAAGGATTTGTCTATGTAGTTTTTGAGTCAAACCCATTAATCTATGTTTCTTGAGAAATGGTTTACAAGAACCCATCCCTCAAGAAAATGAATGGATTGCTTATCATTCATTGCATCTAGGTGATGTTAACAAAGAAAAATCATTGAGCCTTCCCATGACTAAACTCATACTTGTACAACCCCAACTCAAACGTGATATTGGGGCTCCCTAAGAGTTCGCCCATCACAGTGCAATTCTAACTCAATTCCATTTGAATTGGAGATGTACTAGGACATGCAAACTCCATAGAAGAATCATTGTTTTGCTTCTATTAGCATCACCTAGATTTCACTTGAGCTAGATTAGTACTTTGATGTGTGGTATCTTATGAAGGCTCAATATTTCACCATGTTAGCATAATGTTGATCACACTTGACTTGAAATATGTACTAGCATGAACGACCTCCTATGAAGGCCCAAAGCTTCACCTATATGCAATGAATGTTAAGTGTATCATTCGCTCTCATTAGAGATTGATTCTTGTGAATTGTTACTCATGAAATAAGGGTCAATGAGTTTAACTCAAAAACTACATTTCCATGCCATAATAGAAATATCACTATTTGACTTGTTACGGAAATTATCTCCTACTTATAAACCTATTCCAAGTTTGATTTTTCCAAAATAGATTTGAATGCCTTCAATTACTCACAATGAAACATTACATAAGAGCCATAAATGTAAATGACAAACCAACAATTGTCAACTCCTGTGTAAAATGCTCACCCTTTTTAAATTAACCATTTTTCCATTATCTCATCTACTTTGATCACCGTACATTTCGAAAGTGACTGAAGTGTTCATGACTAAGTTATATATACAATATATTTCAGAACCACTATAATAATCATATAAATATTATTATAGATTGTATACCTCCAACAAATAGTAAAATATCTTACCCAACTAATACATAAGATCTTAACAAAAGAAACAACTTACATAATCATACATTTAATAAAAATGTATATTTTATATTTGAAATGAACTTCATAATCCTATGTAACTCAATATTAAATACATCAATAGTCAAGCACGACATCAAGTGAAGTCAAGCACAACATCTGGTATTGGAAATCTTTGGAATACATAAAAAGATTTGTAGAAAATAGTGATCAAAGAATGAGAGTTGAAATTAATATATGTCGAGTCAAGCACAGCAATGGCCCATTGATGGTACAGTCTGTGGAAGACGTAAAAAAATTGGTAGAAAAAAGTGAACAGAGGATGACAGATGAATTAACATATGTTCATTCAAGCACGGCAATGGCCCATTGATGGTACAAATCTTTGGGAGAGAGAAAAAGATTGGTAGAAAAAAGTGAACAGACGATGACAGATGAATTAACATATGTTCAGTCAAGCACGGCAATGGCCCATTGATGGTGTCACGGGGCTAGGTTTTTACCTCGTGCGGCACTGGCAATCTCCCCCAGATGGGACGATCCCAGACTACGCCTGTCTCCAAATTCCCCTAGCTCAACCTGCACAAACTTGGGTCAGCACAATCACAAAATACTTTGCATAGAGGAATATTACTTCAACACACAATGAACACAGTGTATGGGGTAACAAGTAGCTTTATTGATTATAACAATGGCCCCTGGCCCGGTCTACATCAATTTCAACTATTTTGTTGATCACTACCCGAGTGCCTTCCCTAGCACCCAATACAAGTTCCCACCCCTAGTTGTGCATCCACTCTTAGAACACTGGCACACTCCACATGCACCTCACCCAACCCTGGCTGTTGCTCCTCACGTAGATTCCACACCCCCAACACCCTGTGTCATTGGAACTTGCCGAGGTCCCCCTGGCTCTCTCATGAACCCTGGCTGACTTACACGGATAAGACCTAGGCCTCCCCCAGCTGGGGAGCCCAAGTCACACTGCACCTTAGCACTTCACTATCTCTACTCTGCTTCACGTCACCACATTGAAATCTTAGAACACTCTGCTCATTGATAGTTGTTGTGTGCCTCCTTGCATTTCTACACCATGACACTTCGCCTTGGAGAATAAAAGCAATCACATGCAGATGTTCGTTTCAGAACGGTCGGGGTACTCTTCTTCCCCCTATAATAACTATTAGTGCACAGCCCACTCCGCATGAGTAACCGTCCATAAAGTCGACAAATCCCTTAAAGACCTTAGTCTCAACCTAGGGACAGCCCTTTTGCTTATGTGAATCATCCACCCCTTACATCCTCCCCTACTTAAAATAGGCGACATCCCTGACGCTGGCAACACTACCTACGCAACACTGTAGAGGTACCCAGCTCCAAGCTGGATGGCTAAAGAGGTAAACTGGAGTCTCTGTTCAAAAACTCCAACACTTTGTCTTCATACTTTCACATGTTCTCAGCTCGCTCCCACCTTGCTTCCACCCTGGTCTGGCCCTGCCAATGAACCAAGAATTCCTTCCACTTTATGTTACCATATCCTCGATCTCTAACAGCAATCACCTCCTCCACCTCCAACCCCGATTTGTCCTTGACAAACGCTGGCCCTCGTGTTGGAACATTCCTGCTGTCGTCCACCGCATCCTGATGATGGGGATAGAGCTAGCTGACATGGAACACATTGTGAACCCTCATGTAGGCTAGCAACTTCATCTTGTATGCCACCTTTCCTATCTTTTCAACAACTAAAAATGGCCCATCATAGCGTCGTCCCAGTTTTATACTCAACCCTTTCGGTGGTTTGAACTGAACTGGATCCATCTTCAAAAAGACCCTGTCACCAACTTTGAAATCCACACTCATCCTCCCTGAGTCTGCATAGTGCTTCATTCTTTCAGCAGCCTTGACCAAATTATGCCTAGCAAGATCTACCTGGTCATGCCACTCCTACAACCTTTTCCTTGCATCTGGACTTTCTCCCATGTATCCACTCAAAACTGTATGAGGAGTCAATGGTTGCTGGCCTGTTGCCAACTCAAATGGTGAGAACTGACTCGATGCACTCTTCTGCATGTTGTAGTTGAACTGAGCTGAGTCCAATAGCCTTGGCCAATTGGATTGGTCAGACCAAACAAAGTGCCTCAGATAATCTTCCAGAATCCCATTGATCCTTTCAGTCTATCCATCTGTCTTCGGGTGATGACTCGTCGACATGAGCAACTTTGTCCCAATTAATTTGAATAACTCTTTCCAAAATGTGTTGGTGAACCTTGCATCCCGATCACTAATGATACTTAGTGGAACACCCCAATACTTCACCACATTCCTAAAAAAGTAATCCGCAGCATCCTCCGCCTTACATGGTCCCTTGCACGGTATAAATGTAGCATACTTGGAGAATCTGTCAACTACAACCATAATACTTGTATACTCGTCCACATCAGGCAACCCTGTGATGAAATCCATACTTACACTTGCCCATGGTCTTACTGGAATGAGAAGCGGCTGCAACAAACCTTCTGGAGGTCTGGTCACCACCTTGTCCTGCTGACAAATGAGACAACTCCTGACATACTCATCTACATCCTTTCTCATATTCTGCTAGTAGAACCCTCTCTCAAGCAATGCAAGGGACCTCTTCTGCCCTGGATGCCCAGCCCAAGGACTATCATGACATTCATGTAGGACTTCCTTCCTCACATTCCTCCACTTAGGAAGGTAGACTCCATCCTGGGTAAAGACCAATAACCCATTTTGTATACTGAACTTGCGAGTCCTACCCTCTGATGCTTGCTTGAACAATTCAACTGCCTAAGGATTCATTTGATATCCTTCCTTGATAGTCCTCAAGACCTCCTCAGATAATGTCACCCGGCTAGCCCCTGGCTGAGCCCCTTGATCCTCCTCCACAACAGCTAACTGTCCCTTTCAACTTAGAGCATCCACCACCACATTTTGCTTTCTTGGATTATACAGGATCTCAAAGTTGAACTCTACCAAAAACTCCTGCCATCTGGCTTGCTTCGTTGTCAACTTGGCTTGAGTCTTGAAGTAAGTTGAGGAGACATTGTCTGTCTTCACAATGAACTGTGTCCCCAAGAGATAATGTCTCCAAGTCTTGAGACAATGTATGATCCCTATCATTTCCTTCTCATGGGCAGGATAATTCTTCTCCCTGTCCTGCAACTTCCTAGACTCATATGCAACGGGATGTCCATCTTGGATTAGCACTCCCCCAACTCCATAATCCGAAGCATCACACTAGACTTCAAATGACCTTGTGAAATCAAGTAGTGCCAACACTGGTGAAGATGTGAGTTTCTCCTTCAATCCATCAAATGCATTCTGACACTTATCTGACCACCACCATTTCTTGTCCTTCTTCAAGAGATCTGTCAAAGGGGTCGCAAGCTTGGAATACCCTTCAATAAACTTCTTGTAGTAGTTTGCCAAACCTAGAAGCTGCCTCACTTCATGAACATTGTTCAATGGTTCCCAATCTTTGATGGCTTGCAGCTTCTCTGGGTCTGGACGAATCAAACCATGACCCAAGAAGTGCACCTCTTCTTGAGTAAAGGAACACTTTTCCTTCTTCACATATAGTTTGTGCTCCCTGAGCAACTCAAAAACCTCTGCTAGATGTTGCTTGTGTTCCTCCATATTCTTGTTGTATACCAAGATGTCATCCAAATACACTACCACAGACTTATCCAATAGAGGGTGAAACACATCGTTCATGAGTGTGTAAAATGTTGTTGGCACATTGCATAGCCCAAAGGGCATCACCATGAACTCGTATGACCCATACCTTGTCACACATGCAACCTTCTCTTCATCTCCTGCAGCAATCCTCACTTGATAATAGCCCTGCTTCAGATCAAGCTTGTTGAACACCCTCGCTCCTGATAAGCAATCAAAATAGTCTGCAATGAGTGGGAGGGGATACTTGTTCTTGATGGTTAACTTATTTAGAGCTCTAAAGTCGATGCCTAACCTCAATGTTCCATCCTTCTTCTTTTAAAACAACACAGGAGCTCCATATGGAGAACGGGGTGGTCTGATATACCCCGCCTCAAGCAATTCCTCCAACTGCTTCTTAAGTTCAACCATCTCAAGCCCTGACAACTGATAGGGTGCCTGAGTAGGAGGCCTTGCCCCCGGTGTTAACTCAATCTTGTGATCTATAGCTCTACTAATAGGGAGTTGTGCAGGCAACTTCGCTTGCATGAGGTCTCCAAAATCCGATATGACCTCCTCTACTTCTGTTGGAATCGGTGTCTTCGTGAATCCTTCTAACTCATCCCAACCACCAAGTAGTGCTGCCAAGAACATGGGTTCTTGGTCCTTCTTTCTGGCTGCTTTATTCATGCTCATAGTTGAAACCATTGGAGCCTTCCCAGACTGTCGCCTGTCTGATGTCTTCACCATACATGAGTGTTGCAGATCTAAGAACAAAATTGACTCCAAATGAGGCATCACTGCCACTTTACCCAGTCTCAAAAATTCTTTCCCTAAAATCAACTGAAAATCATCCATTTCAATCGCCATAAGATCCATGTGGCCTTGCCACATGCCTACTTTCACTAGTGTGCCTTTCACAACACCAGTTACTCGCTTGGCAAGTGAGTTCACTGCCTTAAAGGAACTTGTGCCTGGTTGCACCTTCAGTCCCAGTTCCACAGCTCTTCCAGCTGAGATATAGTTGTGTGTGGCACCAGAATCTACCATCCCCATGGTCATCTTGTTAATCATCTCAGTCTCCACATACAACAATCTATTCAAGTTCTCGGGCTTGGCTGATGTAGCCTTCTTTTGTGGTGCATCCTTGACTGTGCCCAATCCTTGGATCACCCCCATCACTGATGATGAACCATCCTTCTCTGCAGTCTCATTCTGTGTTGAAGTCAACCTCTGTCTCTCTGGACATTCCTTAGCCCAATGGTTCTTATTGCCGCAGACAAAACAACCTCTATTCTTTGAGGGTTTAGGCTTGGTCTTAGCCTCATCACCAATTTTTCCCTTGTCCGATTCTTTCTTGTCTTTAGGTTTTGACGACCCTGTCATCTTTGTGCTTGAAGAAGATCCAGCTGACTTTGTAGTCTCACTACTCTTTTCGTCACTCTTCTTCTGGAATGGCTTCTTCTCACTTTTCTGAAATGGCCCATTGTTGTTGGCATCCTTGCCGAATTGGTGGTCTTCCAAAATAGTCACAATGGCAATGGCTTCCTCAGCTATTTGAGGTCTAGCTTTCCTTACTTCAGCCATTGGCCTTGGCTTGAGGCTTGTTATGAAGAAATGTGCTTTCTCTTCCTCTACCCAGTTTGGCATTTGCAGCATATATGTTCGATAGGTCGGGATGTAATCCCTCAGTGACCCCGTCTGCCTCATATATCTGAACTTATACCTCAGTTCCAAGTCTGCACTCTCTGGCTTAAACTGTTGTTTGAGCAGTGCACTCAAGTCTTCCCACTTATTCACTATTGGAACTGGCCTCCCTGCCTTCTGGTCTTCCAGCTTGGTTCTCCACCATAACTTGGCCTCACCTGAGAGACAACACACTGCCTCATCAAGCTTCTCCTCATCGGTGTAACCCTTGAGAGATTTTAGAAATCTTTCCATATCAAATAAAAAAATTTCCAACACCTTGTCATCCCTCTTTCCATCGTAGGGTTCAGGGGGCTTCCTCTTATGCTCGGCCTTGCTTCCACCTCCTTGAGTGAAGACTGCCTTCAGAAAATCAACCTCTTTGACTAACTTCTGCACCTCTGCTGCCAAAGTCTAACAGTCTGTTATCATGATATTATGCTCCCCTGATAAGGTCTAAAATTTAGTTGACAATGCCGCATGATCATCTCGCAACTTCTTGTGAGCTTCTCCTAAAAGAGCATGATCAACGGACAGTGATTTGTGCTCTTGCATAAGAGACTGTAACTCCATTGTCACTCTCCTAGAGTCATTCATCATGTCTTTGACATCCGCCTCCAGTTGCACTATCCTACATGATGCGGCTATGTCCTCTATGGACTCCATTCAACTTTCTAAGTCATTGACTCTATCACTTACCCTTAGTGTGTTCCTAGGCCCAGTGTTGATATTGGCCCTTGGAGGTCTCCCTGTGGAGTACTCCTTCGATGATGCCTCCTCTCAAAACATCCAAGTCTCTTCTCCAGACATCTACTCAGTACTGACTGTGTCAAGCTAGGAGTATCAAGCCGCTTGGCTCTGATACCAACTGTCACGGGGCTAGGTTTTTACCTCGTGCAGCGCTGGCGATCTCCCCCAGATGGGACGATCCCAGACTACGCCTGTCTCCAAATTCCCTTAGCTCAACCTACACAAACTTGGGTCAGCACAATCACAAAATACTTTGCACAGCGGAATATTACTTCAACACATAATGAACACAGTGTATGGGGTAACAAGTAGATTTATTGATAATAACAATGGCCCCTGGCCCGGTTACTGATTATATCTTAAAAATTTAATTTTTTTAACAATATATTTAATTTAATTTTTTAGCTAAGTTATTATTTAATCTTTTATGATTTTTAAGTTATTTTAAATTATTTGATCCAGATTGAAAATTTCACAAATTCTTAAACAAAATGGCTTATTGATTATATTAATCTAGTATAACATTTAAAAAATTTCTTAAAAATTTAACATAAAATTATTGATTTTTAAAATAAATTATATTATTTTTCTTATATAATCTTTCTTTAATCTTATTTTTAAAATAATTAATTAACCGATCATTTTAAAAATGTATTTGAATTTATATTAAGTTTGAAATAGAGTAAAGAAATTAATTATGTATGAATTTTAAATTCTCAGTAGAGTTCACATTTTCCTAAGGTATATGTTAGTTATTTTTCTATTTTGATGAAGTTATAGGCGGGCTTTCAATTTCTCTTATTTTCATGTCAGTACCAATTTTCCTAATCATGTACATGTTAGATTAAATTATTTTATTATCTTAATGTGATGAATTTTAAAACAAATTAATACCATACAATCAACTAAATTGCAACAATAACATTAGTCAAAATTTGCTGATTTTAAAAATAGATTTTTTTTATATAATCTTTTTTGGTCTCATTTTTAAAAAAATAAATTAATAAATCATTTTTAAAATATATTTGAAAGAAATACATCTAAATATTAAGTTTAAAATAGAGTGAAGAAATTAATTATGCATGGAAAATTAAATTCTAAATAGAGTTTGCAGTTTCTTAAGGTATATGTTAGTTATTTTTATATTTTGATAAACTTATAAGCTGGTTTATGTTAGTTATTTTTATATTTTTATGTTAGATTAAATTATTCAATCTATTTTATTATCTTAACTGTAATGAATTGTTAAAAAAATTAATACCATATAATCAACTAAATTGCAACAATAACATTAGTCAAACTTATTGATTTTAACTAGTATAGAGTCAAATTTATTGATTTTAACTAGTATGGAATCAGCATTAAAATAATTTAAAATTGTTTTACTCTTATACAATTTTTTTTTCTAATGTACGGTTGATATAATTTCTTTTTCAAATAAATAAATTTTTAATAAGAAAGTTGTATTAATTGAAAGATTTAAACACACTAAATGAATAAAAAATAAATATGTTTTTGAATTTGAATCAAATTATTTAAAATAACTTTAAAATCAATAATAAAATATATGATTATTATTTCAAAAAAAATTAATTAAATATATTCTACTAGTCTAATTGATTCCAATATTAAAAAAATCTAAATTCAATGAATTAATTTCTGAAAATCTAATAATGTCAGGGCAAGTTTGACTTTAAAAAATCAAGAAATTTGTTTGTTTGCAATGCACATCACAAGTCACGTAAGAGTGCATATATTTTATATTTATTTGAGGTCTTCAATGTTGACCATTTTCATGGAAGGAAAGACAAAATCTTGATGCATGCTCACAAATAAACAGTCAACTATCGGATGGATTCCATTCAGTTGTCCCCTTTCATGAATTTTGTACGTAAAGAATTTTTAAAAATAGTATATTACAACATACCCACAATAACAAATTTGTCTCAAGATGCTTATATCAAGATACCTACCAAAACCAAATCATTTTTTGGGTTTTTAAATGCCAACCTACAAGTTTAATAACCAACCAAATTGTTTAAACAATGGGAACATTTGGATAGACATTAGTCAAAATATATATAAATATAAATAAACAAGGAGAAACAAAAGCTTAACGCAGAGGCACAGATAAGAAATTTATATTTGAATGTGCATGCTCATAATATATGAGATCATCTTCATGGCCTCTTCGTAAGATACAAAAGTAGAGTTGACGAATATAAAATTATTCTTACTCTATCATACCAATGAATGATGTTGAGGGTACGATTTACGATCTAACACTGTCAGTGGAGGGGGTAGGGTGGGGCAGGAATCCGCACGGCATTTGAGGAACTCGGTGATCTAGGTAGTCGATCCTCCTGCCTGGATAGTCGTTGCCCGATAATGGAGGGGAGGTGGGGCACGGCTACCCATAGCCAGTGCCCATCCCATATGGCCTCCTACGCCCGTCTAGCAATGCCATACTCTAACGGATTCCAATGAGATAGAAATTCATAGAATCATGGGGGACACGGCGTTCAATGAAGAGAGAGATCAGTAATATCAGACACGTTATGGCATTCAATGAAGACAGAGATCAGTAATGTCAGAGACGTAGATCAATATAAATTTCTAACAACTTCATTTCCAGATTACCATTCTTCATCTAGGTATTCAATTGTTTAAATCTCGTTGTTAAACATGGTTAGCTTTTGGCTTTAAGTTAGTAGGTGTTTTTACAGTTACATTGGGAGATTTTCGTTTACAGTGTTTACAATTTTTTATAGTTTTTAATATTGTTTATACATGTACTATTGATGTATTTGATATTGAGTTATATAGGGTTATAAGTTCATTTCAAATATAAAATATATATTTTTATTAAATGTATGATAATGTAAGTTGTTTCTTTTGTTAAGATTTTATTAAATGTATGGTTATGTAAGTTGTTTCTTTTGTTAAGAGATAATATGCCTACAAAGCAGGAAGTAATAATTTTCCATATTATCTCTTCTCTGAAAACTATTCCAAATGTGAGAAGAAAATTATTGGTACTATAATAATTATCTCATTTATTATAATAAAATAGAGACATATTATTCGCATAATTGGAAAAGAAAATTGATACAATGGTATTCATGATCAATATTTGAATAGGTATATATGATTGATAAATATATAATTATTTAAATATATATCTATTATTTAAGAATATAAATATTATTATTTTATTTAATGAATGTTAAAAAATAGTCATACAAAATTATATTATTATGTGTTATGTTTTATGATATTAGATTAAAAATGACTTTAAAGCAATTTTAAAAATATACAATTATTCTTATTATAGTAATTTTAATATAATTATATTTTAGAATTTAAAAGATTATTTGAAATAATGGATAGATTAATAAATTGCTTATATAATTTTATTTGTTCATGAATGTAACAAATAGATAAAAAATAAAAATATATAATGTTCTTAAAATAAAAAAATAAAAAAAATATTATTCATGAAAATATATTGAATCACTTAATTGAAATTAGAATAATTAATACGAAAGAAATAAGATATATAATATACTTTATTTACTCTTTGAAATTGAATTGAAGTTAAATCAAATATTCAAATAAAATAATTTTTTTAAAATAACCTTCAACCATAACAAATTTAAGATTGACGTGATACTAAGATTTGAAAACAAACAATAAAGAATTTTGTTAATTAATTAATTTAGATATATTTTATGAAATGTTTGTCTTTGTATACTAATTGGTGTAAGTATCACATGTCAAGTAGTATCACATTTCAATAAGTGCTATTTTTTTTGTTTTAACAAAAGTGGAATATCATAAAATATTATAATAAATAAATTGGTTCAAAGAAAACTCCTGAGGGAAAGAAACATAAAGAAAACCCTCATTCGTTACTCATAATATAGAAGATGTGCAAAGTGTAATCCCTAAACTAAAATTATCAACGAAACCAAAAGGCTTGTCTTATATCCTCTGGATATTCGAACTCTCACCACATATTGGAACACTAATGAGGCTTTACAAAATAGCCATATAAAGTGCCGATACAAATATAATTATGAATTCATTTATATAAAGTTTGATAAACTGTAATGATTATCTCAAGATTAATTAATTAATTTTGTTTGTGTGTGTGTGTGTGTGTGTGTGTGTGTGTGTGTGTGTGTGTGTGTGAGAGAGAGAGAGAGAGAGAGAGCAATATGACTTATTAAAAGTAATTGACTAGTTATCAAAAAGAAGAGGTGGAATTTCCATGTGCATAGTAGTTGTCTAATTTCAATGAGTGTTATTATTTTTCTTAACAAGAGTGGAATATCACTATATATTATAATAAAAAAACTGGTTCAAAAAGAGCTCCTGAGGGAAAGAACAAAAAAGAAAACCCTCATTCATTACTCATAATATTCAAGATGTGTAAAATGTAATCCCTAAACTAGAATTGTTAAGAAACCCAAAAGGCTTCCCTTATATCTTCTAGATATTCAAACTCTACCCACATATTGGAACACTAATGAGACTATAAAATAGCCATATAAAGTGCCCATACAAATATAATCATGAATACGTTTATATAAAGTTTTATAAACTTTAATGATTGTCTCAAAATTTATTTTATTATAGAAAGTTTCTTTGTCCTTTTGTTATTGAAAATCAGTTTCATTATATTGGTCAATAAACTATCTTATATCATGGAACTATTACAATTTTTATCATATTTTTCTATGTATAAATATTATTATTTTAGGTATCAAAACTAGTACTTCTTGAGATGTCGTACATAAAAAATTCACATGTTTCAATTGTCAAATTGTTTTCATTGTAATAACTAGAAAATCCACATGCCTTGATGAGTAAATCACCTCGACTATCCTAGTCATTAAACTTATGACTATTACCAAAAAAATTGATTATATTCACTACTCTAGCCACCAAATTTTCTCATCTTATTTACCAATGTTATCTAAAAGTGGAACAGTTTGAAGTTTGTACAAGTTCACATTGATATAAAAAAATGAATCCTTCAAGAATATACACAAAAATAGATACATGAAAATTTTAACTCATGATTTTAATAAATCTGTAGATTTTCATTCAGTTTGATATTTAACCTATCTTTTACTTAATTGGATAATGAATAGATGAACTTACATAAATAGTAGCAACCAATAAAATATTGTATACTAGAATGAGTGTAGAGCTCCATCTTAAAGAGACTTCAACAAATATGGTATTTATTCCAAGTTGTAATATTGCTATCAGGATTCACTATAAGGATTTGTCTATGTAGTTTTTGAGTCAAACCCATTAATCTATGTTTCTTGAGAAATGGTTTACAAGAACCCATCCCTCAAGAAAATGAATGGATTGCTTATCATTCATTGCATCTAGGTGATGTTAACAAAGAAAAATCATTGAGCCTTCCCATGACTAAACTCATACTTGTACAACCCCAACTCAAACGTGATATTGGGGCTCCCTAAGAGTTCGCCCATCACAGTGCAATTCTAACTCAATTCCATTTGAATTGGAGATGTACTAGGACATGCAAACTCTATAGAAGAATCAATGTTTTGCTTCTATTAGCATCACCTAGATTGCACTTGAGCTAGATTAGTACTTTGATGTGTGGTATCTTATGAAGGCTCAATATTTCACCATGTTAGCATAATGTTGATCACACTTGACTTGAAATATGTACTAGCATGAACGACCTCCTATGAAGGCCCAAAGCTTCACCTATATGAAATGAATGTTAAGTGTATCATTCGCTCTCATTAGAGATATATTCTTGTGAATTGTTACTCATGAAATAAGGGTCAATGAGTTTAACTCAAAAACTACATTTCCATGCCATAATAGAAATATCACTATTTGACTTGTTACGGAAATTATCTCCTACTTATAAACCTATTCCAAGTTTGATTTTTCCAAAATAGATTTGAATGCCTTCAATTGCTCACAATGAAACATTACATAAGAGCCATAAATGTAAATGACAAACCAACAATTGTCAACTCCTGTGTAAAATGCTCACCCTTTTTAAATTAACCATTTTTCCATTATCTCATCTACTTTGATCACCGTACATTTCGAAAGTGACTGAAGTGTTCATGACTAAGTTATATATACAATATATTTCAGAACCACTATAATAATCATATAAATATTATTATAGATTGTATACCTCCAACAAATAGTAAAATATCTTACCCAACTAATACATAAGATCTTAACAAAAGAAACAACTTACATAATCATACATTTAATAAAAATGTATATTTTATATTTGAAATGAACTTCATAATCCTATATAACTCAATATTAAATACATCAATAGTCAAGCACGACATCAAGTGAAGTCAAGCACGACATCTGGTATTGGAAATCTTTGGAAGAGATAAAAGGATTTGTAGAAAATAGTGATCAAAGAATGAGAGTTGAATTTAATATATTTCGAGTCAAGCACAGCAATGGCCCATTAATGGTACAGTCTATGGAAGACGTAAAAAAATTGGTAGAAAAAAGTGAACAGAGGATGACAGATGAATTAACATATGTTCAGTCAAGCACGGCAATGGCCCATTGATGGTACAAATCTTTGGGAGAGAGAAAAAGATTGGTAGAAAAATCTTCCAAAGATTCGTGGAAGGAAACACAAAATCTTGATGCATGCTCACAAATAAACAGTCAACTATCGGATGGATTCCATTCAGTTGTCCCCTTTCATGAATTTTGTACATAAAGAATTTTAAAAAATAGTATATTACAACATACCCATAGTAACAAATTTGTCTCAAGATGCTTATATCAAGATACCTACCAAAACCAAATCATTTTTTGGGTTTTTAAATGCCAACCTACAAGTTTAATAACCAACCAAATTGTTTAAACAATGGGAACATTTGGATAGACATTAGTCAAAATATATATAAATAAAAATAAACAAGGAGAAACAAAAGCTTAACGCAGATGCACAGATAAGAAATTTATATTTGAATGTGCATGCTCATAATATATGAGATCATCTTCATGGCCTCTTCGTAAGATACAAAAGTAGAGTTGACGAATATAAAATTATTCTTACTCTATCA
The DNA here is from genome assembly GCA_028749045.1 of Cupressus sempervirens. Lineage (NCBI taxonomy): Eukaryota > Viridiplantae > Streptophyta > Pinopsida > Cupressales > Cupressaceae > Cupressus > Cupressus sempervirens. The sequence continues at coordinate 822,023,022 of CM053783.1, forward strand.
TACCAATGAATGATGTTGAGGGTACGATTTACGATCTGACACTGTCAGTGGAGGGGGTAGGGCGAGGCAAGAATCCGCACGGCATTTGAGGAACTCGGTGATCCAGGCAATCGATCCGCCTGCCTGGATAGTCGTTGCTCAGTACTGGAGGGGAGGTGGGGCACGGCTACCCGTAGCCAGTGCCCATCCCATCTGACCTCCTACGCCTGCCTAGCAATGCCATACTCTGATGGATTCCAATGAGATAGCGATTCATAGAATCATGGGGGACATTGGCGTTCAATGAAGAGAGAGATCAGTAATATCAGACACGTTATGGCATTCAATGAAGACATTCAATGAAGACAGAGATCAGTAATGTCAGAGACGTAGATCAATATAAATTTCTAACAACTTCATTTCCAGATTACCATTCTTCATCTAGGTATTCAATTGTTTAAATCTCGTTGTTAAACATGGTTAGCTTTTGGCTTTAAGTTATTAGGTGTTTTTACAGTTACATTGGGAGATTTTCGTTTACAGTGTTTACAATTTTTTATAGTTTTTAATATTGTTTATACACGTACTATTGATGTATTTTATATTGAGTTATATAGGGTTATAAGTTCATTTCAAATATAAAATATATATTTTTATTAAATGTATGATAATGTAAGTTGTTCTTTTGTTAAGATTTTATTAAATGTATGATTATGTAAGTTGTTTCTTTTGTTAAGAGATAATATGCCTACAAAGCATGTAGTAATAATTTGCCATATTATCTCTTCTCTATACACTATTCCAAATGTAAGAAGAAAATTATTAGTACTATAATAATTATCTCATTTATTATAATAAAATAGAGACATATTATTCACATAATTGGAAAAGAAAATTGATAAAATGGTATTCATGATCAATTTTTGAATAGGTATATATGATTGATAAATATATAATTATTTAAATATATATCCATTATTTAAGAATATAAATATTATTATTTTATTTAATGAGTTGGAAAAAATAGTCATACAAAATTATATTATTATGTGTTATGTTTTATGATATTAGATTAAAAATGACTTTAAAGCAATTTTAAAATTTTAAAATTATTCTTATTATAGTAATTTTAATATAATTATATTTTAGAATTTAAAAGATTATTTGAAATAATGGATAGATTAATAAATTGCTTATATAATTTTATTTTTTCATGAATGTAAGAAATAGATAAAAAATAAAAATATATAACGTTCTTAAAATAAATAAATAAAAAATATTATTCGTGAAAATATATTGAATCACTTAATGAAATTAGAATAATTAATATGAAAGAAATAAGATATATAATATACTTTATTTACTCTTTGAACTTGAATTGAAGTTAAATCAAATATTCAAATAAAATAAATTTCAAAAATTAACCTTCAACCATAACAAATTTAAGATTGGCGTGATACTAAGATTTTAAAACAAATAATAAATAATTTTGTTAATTAATTAATTTAGATATATTTGATGAAATGTTTGTCTTTGTATACTAATTGGTGTAAGTATCACATGTCAAGTAGTATCACATTTCAATAAGTGCTAATTTTTTTTGTTTTAACAAAAGTGGAATATCATAAAATATTATAATAAATAAATTGGTTCAAAGAAAACTCCTGAGGGAAAGAAACATAAAGAAAACCCTCATTCGTTACTCATAATATAGAAGATGTGCAAAGTGTAATCCCTAAACTAAAATTGTCGACAAAACCAAAAGGCTTGCCTTATATCCTCTAGATATTCAAACTCTCACCACATATTGGAACACTAATGAGGCTTTACAAAATAGCCATATAAAGTGCCGATACAAATATAATCATGAATTCATTTATATAAAGTTTGATAAACTATAATGATTATCTCAAGATTAATTAATTAATTTAGAGAGAGAGAGAGAGAGAGAGAGAGAGAGAGAGAGAGAGAGAGAGCAATATGACTTATTAAATGTAATTGACTAGTTATCAAAAAGAAGAGGTGGAATTTCCATGTGCATAGTAGTGGTCTAATTTCAATGAGTGCTATTATTTTTCTTAGCAAGAGTAGAATATCACTATATATTATAAATAATAAACTAGTTTAAAAAGAGCTCCTAAGGGAAAGAACCAAAAAGAAAACCCTCATTTGTTACTCATAATATTCAAGATGTGTAAAATGTAATCCCTAAACTCGAATTGTTAAGAAACCCAAAAGGCTTCCCCTATATCTTCTAGATATTCAAACTCTAACCACTTATTGGAACACTAATGAGGCTTTATAAAATAGCCATATAAAGTGCCCATACAAATATAATCATGAATATGTTTATATAAAGTTTTATAAACTTTAATGATTGTCTAAAAATTTAATTTAATTATAGAAAGTTTCTTGTCCTTTTGTTATTGAAAATCAGTTTCATTATTTTGTTCAATAAACTATCTTATATCATGGAACTATTACAATTTTTATCATATTTTTCTATGTATAAATATTATTATTTTAGGTATCAAAACTAGTACTTCTTGAGATGTCGTACATAACAAATTCACATGTTTCAATTGTCAAATTGTTTTCATTGTAATAACTAGAAAATCCACATGCCTTGATGAGTAAATCACCTCGACTATCCTAGTCATTAAACTTATGACTGTTACCAAAAATTTTGATTATATTCACTACTCTAGCCACCAAAATTTCTGATCTTATTTACCAATGTTTTCCATAATGACTAACATAACATTATCTAAAAGTGGAACAGTTTGAAGTTTGTACATGTTTACATTGATATAAAAAAATGAATCCTTCAAAAATATACACAAAAATAGATACATGAAAATTTTAACTCATGATTTTAATAAATCTATAGATTTTTATTCAGTTTGATATTTAACCTATCTTTTACATAATTGGATAATGAATAGATGAACTTACATAAACAGTAGCAACCAATAAAATATTGTATACTAAAATGAGTTTAGAGCTTCATCTTAAAGAGACTTCAACAAATCTGGTATTTATTCCAAGTTGTAATATTGCTATCAGGATTCGCTGTCAGGATTTTTCTATGTAGTTTTTGAGTCAAACCCATTAATTTATGTTTCTTGAGAAATAGTTTACAAGAACCCATCCCTCAAGAAAATGAATGGACTACTTATCACTCGTTGCATCTAGGTGATGTTAACAAAGCAAAATCGTTGAGCCTTCCCATGACTAAACTCATACTTGTACAACCCCAACTCAAATGTGATATTGGGGCTCCCTAAGAGTTCACCCATCACAGTGCAATTCTAACTCAATTCCATTTGAATTGAAGATGTACTAGGACATGAAAACTCCATAGAAGATTCAATGTTTTGCTTCTATTAGCATCACCTAGATTGCACTTGAGCTAGAGTAGTACTTTGATGTGTGGTATCTTACGAAGGCTCAATATTTCACCATGTTAGCATAATGTTGATCACACTTGACTTGAAATATGTACTAGCATGAACGACCTCCTATGAAGGCCCAAAGCTTCACCTATATGCAATGAGTGTTAAGTGTATCATTCGCTCTCATTAGAGATTGATTCTTGTGAATTGTTACTCATGAAATAAGGGTCAATGAGTTTAACTCAAAAAATACATATCCATGCCATAATAGAAATATCACTATTTGACTTGTTACGGAAGTTATCTCCTACTTATAAACCTATTCCAAGTTTGATTTTTCCAAAATAGATTTGAATGCCTTCAACTACTCACAATGAAACATTACATAAGAGCCATAAATGTAAATGACAAACCAACAATTGTCAACTATACATTATATTTTAGAACCACTATAATAATCATATAAATATTATTATAGATTGTATACCTCCAACAAATAGTAAAATATCTTACCTAACTAATACATAAAATCTTAACAAAAGAAACAACTTACATAATCATACATTTAATAAAAATGTATATTTTATATTTGAAATGAACTTCATAATCCTATATAACTCAATATCAAATACATCAATAGTACATGTATAAACAATATTAAAAACTATAAAAAAAATTGTAAACACTGTAAACAAATTATATTAAATTTACCAATTACAATTTTTCCACTTAGACTTTGCAATACCATTTCCCAAAAGTATAGAAAGATTTATTCTTAATTAATTTGACCTTTCCTTACTAGTAAAAGAGATATAATATAGAGAGAGCAAGAAATATTATGATATAATATTTATTACAACAAAGTCTTTTCTTGCAACTGTTTGATATTACTGATATATTTCTTCATTGAATGTTGTGTCCCCCATGATTTTATGAATCGCTATCTCATTGGGATCCGTCAGAGTACAGTGTTGCTGGATAGACATAGGAGGCCAAATGGGATGCATGGGGATGGCATAAGGATGGGGCATCCAGGCAATCAATCCTCTTACCTGGGTAGTCGTTGCCTTGAAGTCATAGAGTCAATGGTTTGGAGTCTTTGGACGGTAGTAGAAAATGCTACCGCAAGCAAAGAATACGTATGGTATACTATTTAAGACATCCAATACAATTTTTTATTTTTATGAATAGTTCCTTTTCTATTAATTAAATGTCTAATACAATTTGAATAGTCAAGAAACATCTATACATCATATAGTCACAAAACTTTAAAAAATGTACTAGCATCTATCAATCAAATAGCATTAACATATATATCATAATGTAATAACCTATAGCACAATGGTTAATTGTGAATTTCTTATCTTCTTCTATTCAAGCTACTCGAACTTAACTAATAATAATAATAATTAATTAGAATAAATAATAATAATAATTAACATTGACTTCAACCTACGTGTATTAATATTGATATCAAATGCTTCCGTACTTAAAATTTAATACATCAATCTCAATAGGGTTGTCATCTATATAGAACAAACTAGACTCAACAAACAATTTCAAATTGCTTGTGTTGTTCTTATTCAAAGAAAGCTACATTGTTTATTTTTAAAATAATAAGAATGAACCATCATTATCATAAATCAAATCCCCCAATTTGTTATGAATCCAAGTATGATCACAATGAACTAGTCTTTGAAGATCTTTAGTCTTGAACTTTATGTAACATGGAAGGTATATCAATGTCTAATGCCCTCTAAGTAAAAATATCTCTCATTAACATTCTTAAAAATAGTAAGAGAAACTTGAATCATGAACGAAACACCTATAAAAGGCCTTGCAATCCAAGGAAAATGGGACATTAGGGATTTTGATCAGAACAAGCCTTCACAAAAGAATTGGTGGCTAGGTAAATGTAATGTCCCCATCTTTTTAACCTTTTAATGGAGTTCTTAGCCTTTACATTCTCTGAAGGCTAAGTGGAGGAATAAGGAGAAATTGATTAAATTTAATTTCTTATAAACTCATTAAATAAATTAAAATTAAATGGTGACTTTATATTTAATTAATTTAATTAAAAGTGACTAAAGTTAAATAAATAAATTAACAAAATGTTCTAGAAGAAGGAATTAAATATTATTTTATTTCTTCTAAAAGGAGGTCCATCTATTGGAGGAAAACTGAAACTATATCTTTTATCCCACATTGCTTGTGAAAAGTGGGTCAACCCAATGAAGTGGAAATAAAAGGAGAGTTGGTAGACATTGTTCAGTAGGTTAAATATGAGAAGAAAATTGATGTGTGAGTTGTAGATCCATTCTTGGCATTAGAGGACGTCTATCCTCTCTTGTGGCATTCTAGGTGTCATTCCCTTGGGGTTTGGCCTTTGGAATCCATTGTCATCAGCTTCATTATCAAGCAGATTAAGCGTGATACTAGCTACATGCAGATTTGATGTTTTGTTCATATCTTCTTCATTACTCATCTGATGCTTATGGTACTCTAAGAGAATGATTATATGAAGATATTTGAATATTTGAAAGACAAAATATTGTAGCAGCATTGTTCACGTGGGTACTGTTCATGCGACACTATTCATGCGATTAGTTTTCTTGCGGTACTATTCATGTCACTCTAGTAGTAGGTTTAAATCAAATTTGTTGGAGCATTATGTCAATAATATTGGAGCAATTAGTGAGTTGATAATCTGCCATGTATCTAATTCTATTAAATTGTGAAAATAACATCTTATCAGTAGTTGTTTAGATTTTGGGCATGTAAGAGCGTTCATTATAGTGGTATCAGAGCCTAGTTGTCCTCCCATCCTATAGAGGCATTACAAGAAATTTAGAATAACAAGAGAGAGGGAAAAGTGTTTGACGAAATGTCAAAATGCTAAAATCAAGTTAAGGAAGTTTGTTTGACCATGCGACAGGGGCCTTATAACTTCTGAGATACCAAAGTAAGACAAAATAGCATTTCAGACTTGTAGAGCAAACAATCTAGTTCATCTATCCAGGTGGACATAGAATCTAGTCATACAGACATAGAGGAGACATTCTTTGATCAAGAAAACAATATAGGTGACCGAGATGACAAGAATACAAGACTCAGAAGAAGCAAGATTATCGGTCTAGATCAAGGGGAGGTAATGTTTAGACAGTTATTGGATACATTAGGGTAGGGGCAACATATACAGTGAGAGTAGAATAGGTGAATAGACATGATGCTGAGCTTATGACTAGACAAATGTGCCTCAATGTTAATCCAGGTGATGCCAACAATAGAAATAATAACAATGGGGGCATTGATAACAATGAAGGTTGAGGTAACAACAATGGTCTTGAGAATAACATTAATGGTAATAATAATGGACATGGCAACAATGGGAATGAGGCTAATAACTTTAGACATGTTGCATGCCAAGCACAAACAACAAGCTCGAGACCTGATGAAGGATGCTCCCCTTAATACCATAAACCCATAACAGAAACAAAGAAATAACAACAAATGTGAGAACAAAATATGGACTTCTTATTATCGCCGCAAATGCAAAATTATAGAATTCACAAGTACAATATGCTAACCCACATGGGCACTTTCATCACAATAATCTGCAAGACTAAGCTGCATACTGCCACCCAGAGTTGTTCTAGACAATGTTTGGGCCTTTTTTAAATAGGAAATTTATGTTGTGTGGGAAGGTTCTAGATGCTCAAACTTAATACCTAGGGCCAACAGACCCTAACAATACATATAGAGTCGGTTAGGAGAAGGAGATGTGGATGGGAGGTACGAGATGGAAGGGGAGTGATAAGTGGGGTGGATGAGATAGGGATGATAGCGATAGGATGATGTAAAAGGAATGATGGGTGTAGGAAATGGATTTTCTTTGGGTTTCCTTGCAAAATTCCTTGAAGATGTGTGTGTAGGACAAGGAATACTAAAAGGGATTACCTAGGTGATGCATTGTATAAATAGGATCGGTTGGAGGATTTGAAAAGGGGTTTGGAAGATATTGGGATGGTGAGCTTGGACTAGGGATGGAGCTACTAGAATTGTTCTGGAATGGTGGAGACTGGGATATGAAGGTGGAGGAAGATGGATATATGGCTGATGTATAAGAGGAATATAAGGGCACAATATAGGAAGGAGGTGTGGATGAGGACAATAATGGATTTCCCTTGTTAAAGGTATGATAAGGAGTACTAGTGGGTATGCATGGAGGAATGATGGAGTAGTTTGGAGGAATGTTTGGATTTTGGAGGATGTTAGGAGTAATATCTCTAAGGCTTTCAATATACCCATGATAATAAACAAGAGATTCATCATCGTTGGAATAGGGTGGAGTGAGAGAAAAGGTGGGATGACCAAACTCATCATAATAGGATTGGGACATTATGTTTTGATGATGAGTTGGATGGGGATGAAGGATGTATATAGATGGATATGAAAATGCAGATTAGGATAAGTTGGTAAGATTAGATTTGGATTTGGATCAAGCTCATGATAGGAGGAAAGACTGACTCCAAAGGATATGGAAATGGGGTGGGGAATGACTAAGAAGACTTAGCTATCTCGGGACAAGGAAGACTAGAATGATGTAAGAAAGGATGTGATCAGGATGAAAATGTTTTTGGAAGTTTGGATGAATCTCTAATGAGGTAGTAACTACGTTAAGTATTCCTTTCATTTGGGTTGAATGATTTACCAAGGGATAAAGTGGAACAAACTAGACTTAGGTTTGTTGTGAATGGGCTTGCTAACAACCGTTGCGAATGGTGTATAAGTGATCTCTTTAGCAAAAGGACTTGACTATTTTTGTAACATGGGGAGGATTTTGAACACTCAAGCACATCAAACACATCAATAAACCTATAAGGTCTTACTAGGACATACAAGCTCAGCTAGGGGTGTCCTTGATATATGCAAGGTACATGAGGCCCAAATCTATAGATGAAAGAAAATAATGCCACTCAGCCAGGAGAAAACGGTAACCCAAATCTCCACCTTCACTTCCCAAAGGTATAAAGTTCTTTGGGACTTAGTCGAGAGTGACAAGATTATGCTTCCAAGAGAGGTGTCTTTCGATTCACCTCCAGATATTTATACTCTACTAGAATGCTAGAGTTGAGGTCATCCCAAGGGGTGATGAAATCCCCAAGTAGGCCTCCCAAAAAGTGTAAAATAAGACCACACAAGTGATCTGGGTTTAAAAGACACTCGTTCGTTTCAAATTGATGATTTAGATTTTATAATCTATGATTGAAGACACTTGCGATTATGGCATACAATGTTCATTCCAACTTGACAACATCGTTAGCATAATGGGAATCAAGAGTTTGCCAACATAAGTAAATTCAAAGCATCGTCAACATAAGAAAATTGCACATCGTTGAAGTGTGTCAAAATCATGCAATGTCATTGATTTTTAGGCATTCAAGATTGAATTAAAGTGTTTTATGCCCAAAGTTGAAGTGTGAGGTATAGCAATGATTATTTGATCCTTGGCATTCAAGATTGTATTTGTTGTCTTAAGCTTGCATTCTGATGAAAAACTTGATTTTAGTCCATGGCATTCAAGATTTATTTGAGTGACATTCATTCGATGAGAGATATGTTTAAACATGCAAGTTCATTCTAAGAAAAATCTGCAAAAAAGATAGTTAGGTTTTTATGATGATCCAACCTGTAATGCTACAAAAATTGAATACCTATACTAACACCAGGCATGCCAAAATGTATCACCTAATATCTAGTAGTGTAAATTGAATACTAATACTAACAAGAGCATTAACAAAACTAAACAAAGCTAACACTTAAGATAGGACTGATGGTTATCAACACCAAAGGAAGAAAACCAAGAATGGTATGCTCCTTATGGTATAACCCATGATGAAGTGGATGTGTCCCTGATGGAAGAAGATGTGTGCTCATGATCATGCTCAAGCTTCAAGTGGATGGATGGTGTACATGGAAGATGGTTTCAACAATGGAGGTATGGAGGGATTTCAGCATTATAATGGTATTTTGGCAGTTTTCAAGCTCTCAAAATAGCATTATAACATTTCATGAAAGGTGGATGATATTTATGAAGGGAGAGGGTTCTATTTATAGGCCAAGGGGTAATATAATGGATGGTTAGGATGCAAGGATGGAAGGATAGTGAGGGAGGGTCAAGATGAATTCAAAGGAGAGCACATGGATTGTGCTTCTTTAGGGCCAATAAGGAAGTGAAACATGTCATAGGGTGATTGGATAAAGGGAAGGGCAAGGTGGATGGTCAACAAAGGAGGCTCAAGAGATAAGGGCTCCATAAATGCTCATAAATGCTTTGTAAGAGTCATAAATGGGGATGTAAGAGTCATAAATGGGGATGTAAGAGATGTAAGAGTCATAAATGGGGATGTAAGGGATGTAAGGGATGTAAGTCTTAACTCTTGCTTAAGGTTATGCACATGTTTAGGAGGGGGATTAGGATTAACTTAGAAAGGGGGTTAGGGGGTAAGTGGTTTAGCTTTGATGGGATGGGTTAGTTAGGTGGCTAAGTGAGGTTAGTATGGGTGAATGGGTTGGATTAAGGGTTAGGATAGAGTTTAGGGATGCTTTTAGGGTTTTAGATATTTTATTAAATGATTTATTTAATAAAACGGGGATATGGGATTAAATTAAATAGATTTGAGGATTTATTTAATTTAATAGATGAATAGAGATTTAATTGATAAATTGATTTTGGGTTATCATTTGATTTCATCACTTGGACTATAGTTAATTAAATTGATTAATTAACTAGGGGATGACAATTAATTAATTAAATAGTAAATATTTAATCAATAATATCTTAGGAGATGACTAAATACGATTACCTATTTGTGTAATCAGATTTAGGTGTCTACATTACCAAATTTGGTAATACCTCTGATGAATAAAGACAATAATTTATGATTGGGTCTACATGGAACAATTTTATTGATAAAGGTGACAACTTGGAGCTGAATTGATTGATGGGGTCGGGTCACCATAGATAGATGATGAGAAGATATGAAAAGGGTACTCGCAATTATAAAGATGCGAGGTTCAACAGGGAAAGAAAATCAAAGTATGATTCGATTGTATTTTTTATTATTTCCCTTATTATGAGTTTGTATTGGATGCCAAGTAATAATTCAAATTTCAAATGCAATCAATTTTTTGTTGATGATGAGACAGAGTGGAAAAAGAGTAGTGGTAGTTGGCACGTGGTAACTAGATTGAGAAAAGACACGAGTATTCATGACATTCAAGCCATTTATGGGTTTTATTTTGTACAACTTCTTTTTTTGCATAGTAGTGTTTGTAATTTTAGAATTCAACCCTAGCCTAAAATTCTGAATAGTGTGAGTAGTGTTGCAAAGAATACTGAAATGGGGGGCAACCTACTGTGTATTGAACCATCCAAGATTGAGGACAATGCTTGAAAACCCCTTACCTAGTACATGTTAAAGGTGGGGGGTCTGGTCCCATTCATGGAGGCAATGAATGGTTATGACAAAAGTTGTTGACTTCAATTTTTGAATTCCTGGGAGGACAGAAGGGTGACGATGAATGACATCTCATTCTAGGTGTTTGAGGAAGTTATTGCTTTGGTGACGAGTCTTACATTGAATGGTAGAAAATGACAGAAAGTGACGAGAGTTGCAGACGAGGATAGTCTATGCCACTTCTTCCAAGAGGGTGAGGAACCCATTCACCATTATGGTGGGTTTCTTAGGGAAAAGCTTTTAGAGCCTTGGAATGAGGTGTGTCTGGTGTTGATGAAGTATCTAACTCTCAAAGGGAGGTACAGAGTTTGCTATTTGCTATTACTATCATTTTCCCCTCCTAAACCATTTCAGGCATCATGATAGCCTTTTCATTCCTTTCTTTCTATTGCATGAGTTGGTTGATATTGTTGTTGATGTTAAGGAAAAAAATGAAAAAAGGTGCTAATTACACTATCCTTCATCCAGGTTTAATGTTCCACCTACACCATTTTCATTTGGCACTGTTACCTCCTAGAATTGCGGAGGTTGATATCACTAATATCCATAACCCCCTTCCCCTTCAAGTACCTATGAGAATTATTGGACCTTGGGCCCCCACCCCCCAACCCCTCACCTAATGGGTTCCCTACGGAGAGAAATAAGACCCCAGTTGGTAAAAAGGTGAATTTGGAGAAAGGGAAAGAGAAGGATCTAGTAGATTCGGAAGAGGAAGTCAAAGAGGGTAGAAGGAGGTTTGGGAGACTGGGAAAAATGAATTCTAAATGGAAATCAAGATAGTGATTTGATCACTCATATCTCTGAGACCATTCAAGGTGAAGATGTCAGTGACCATGATTTTTTGGGAAACCAATACACATGTTATACCTATTACGGCTAGGATGAGACTTCTATGGAAGTTAGTGTTGGAATATTCAAATGGGAAGAATGCTTCTGAGAGAGGGGGGGGAGGTGAATCAAAATTATTACACTTTAACCATTAATTTTTTTTTTAAACTGAAAGTAAATTGCATGCATGTAAACATATCAAAAAAACATGAAGTAAACACGTGCATCAAAACACATAACACCAAATATGGTAACCCAGAAACCCTCCAAGAATAAGAAGGTAAAATTGGGGTGGGGATGATACCCACAAAATCACTGCAACAATAATGTATAACCACTTTTGATGGTCTGCCCTGTTAAAGGCTTTGCACTATGTCAATAGTGACCTGGTTAAAGGATTTACAAACACTTTACATGAAGTGTTACCCTGTTAAAGGATTTAATCACCTTTTCAAAGGATCTGCAAAATAGTTGTTAAGCTAACCTATCAACATAGGGTTTCCTTTATAATACAATGGCTAGAGAGTATTAGGTATAATAAACCTGATAGCTTACAATCCTTGATTGCTGAATTCAAGAACTTGATCTACTCTCTCTATTCTTGATCCTCTAAGATCTGATATATGTTTGTATCCTTTGATTTGTTTTGATCAACTAAATGTCTAACTGCTGCTTTCTTCCTCTAAATCTTCATTCTGAATTCCACTATATCTTCCCCATATACTCCTTCATCCTTAGTCACAATGAGATTTCATCTTCCTTATAAAGACATTCAAAGACTTAGGGTTAGGTATGAATCTACGATTCATATTGAATCTTTGTTTCCTGCTCATTCCTTGCACTTTTGTTATTGGTTGCATGCCTTCTCCATTTTTCTTATAGGCTGCATGCAGATTGCATAGGTAAAACAAAAGATTCAATCTTATCCTCAATATCCTTTGAGATCCTTCTACGTCAGCCATAAAAATAATTTACATCTGAATTAGTGAAGTTACAAACTCATATGTGCATTCTGTGTTACTCGACACTTACTAATTTCTGATTTTTGGCACATGTAACAAAACTATCTCACTCAACTCTTTTTGCATTCCTATTTTTCTCGGCATCATCTATGACTCAGCACTTAAATATCACTCAGCACCTGATCTTCACTCAGCACCTAAAGACTACTCGTCACCTGTTGGATTTTCTAACTCGGCACATGTTGTGGCTCGACATACATAGTGTACTCGGCTTCAATGTAGAAAGTGGTTAGGTGTGTTGGCACTCAAATGTCAAAACCATTCTGAGGCTAATAGTTAGGGCTCTTCAAGAGGAGGTGAGAATCCTTAAGAGTCAATTAGCTAGCATGTTGACATGTTTGAGGACTGCAACTTGCTACAGTTAGTGAGTAATGTATAGCTCTGCAACTACTTTCACCGTTCTTCACCAAATATTTCGAGGGATACATGACAAGGAAGTCTTTGAGTTTCTAAGACAAGACCATGCTAAGGTTATCAAGAAGACTCTAGGTGGCGCTAGCAATGAAGACTGCATCTAATTGTGGAGTTTGATTTCTTCTTCGAGTTTTTTTTTTTTTTTGAGATGCTTTAACTTCAATTGTCATTTAAAAGGTTGTGTTCACAAAAAAAATCTTGGTTATTAGTTATGTATTTCCAATTGCCTTTGGTGCAATAGTTTAACTTTTAGGTCATGTTTATAAGGGACATTGCCCTTTTCTACTACTTTATTAATAAAAAACCATTAATTCTAAAATTTATAAATCTTAGATATCATATCATTATCATAATAGCTAAAATTGATCACCTCAATCATTAGTGTTCTACAAGAACATATTCTCTAATGTTGTTATATATTCAAAAAAATACACTTATGAATTGAATTTTTATTCAATTATTCTTGTTGAGTAGGAAATTTAAATACAAATTTCAATTCAACTATTCTTGTCATATGGACAATTCACACACAAATTTCAATTCAATTCTTCTTCTTGTATTCACACTTTACACATAAATTTTATAACTTTGACTTAAATGAGTCCTAGGAATTTCTTTGACCTTATTAAAGTTAAAAATCTCACTTTGCTATATCTATTGATGAAAACACATTTTTTATAAACTCCCTCTTCAACGATATATTTGTTTTATTATGCTGAAAGCATTTCATATTTGAAAAGGAAGAGCTAAAATTCCAAATCTAAGGTTGAGATTTACCTATGTCTACATCCAATTCGGTCGAATAGTAGGGGAAATGACTTAGTAGTTGTTCAGGCTAACTTTGTGCACCTACAATCCCTAATCTATATGTCAAATTTTTTTGATTTTTTCACTAAACCTTTGTAGGTGAGTAAAGATCTTAAAGCTAACCTTTTGGCTTTCCCACATTTACATAGCTCTTTGTAGAACTTGTAGAGTATGAGGTGGCCCAATGTAACTGTAAAAACTCCTGCTAACTTAAAGCCAAAAGCTAACCATGTTTAACAACGAGATTTAAACAATTGAATACCTAGATGAAGAATGGTAATATGGAAATGAAGTTGTTAGAAATTTATATTGATCTCTGTCTTCATTGAATGCCATAACGTGTCTGATATTACTAATCTCTGTCTTCATTGAATGCCGTGTCCCCCATGATTTTATGAATCGCTATCTCATTGGGATCCGTCAGAGTATGACGTTGCTAGACAGACGTAGGATGCTGGATGGGATGCATGGGGATGACATAAGGATGGGGCATCCAAGCAGTCGATCCTCCTGCCTGGGTAGCCGTTGCCTTCATTCCCATCCTTAGGCCATGCATTTTCCAAAAGGACTGCATGTAGCCCCATGCGCTGGCCCAGTGAGTTAAAGCCCTCCCCACACCCTCTCTCCTCATGCCTAACACACGGGAAAAAGGGGAGTATGGGCTGTCATTTAATTATGACCAACTCCAAGCATTAAAAATGTTTGGCTTGCTTTTTTTTTTGGGTTTTAAAACTTTTACTCCCAACCGCCCACAGACATATTTGACCTCTTATCACGTAGTTTGAGAATACTGCAAGGTACATTGGATAGGGGGGATGTGTGCAGACTCGACTAAAATTCAAGTCTCCAAGTCTCCTCGATTTAATATGGTAGAGGCAAAAAGTTAGTTAGGTGGAGACATAGAATATTTAGGGTATTAATAATATTTAAAAATATATTTTCTTTGATTTCTTTGTGGTTTTAAAAATTAAAGTAGTATGAGCAAGAATATTTTCTGTTGTCACAAGGGGAATAATTATTTCCCCATACAAAATCGAGAGAGGTTTTTGGCTCTACGGAGTTATCATTTTTTTTTTTTTTTCGGGCCTTATTTTCTAAGTGTTAATTTTTTGTGTTTGATTGATTTTTTTTTGAAGTTTATACACTATGTCAAGAGCAAAATATATTTAAAATAGATGGAATTCATATATATATATATATATATATATATATATATATATATATATATATATATATATATCACTTTTTTTCTTTTTTTTGAGAACCAATGGGAATTATCAATTACTTGGCTTAAACAAGAAGTTGAGTAATTAGGTTTATCAACCACATGAGATTTAATTTTTTTCCAAATCAACACGAATCAAATTTCAAATTTCAACATAACATTCGTTCTTCCACAACATATTTGAACTTGAAGATTGCATGATTCGAAAACATCATCATTTAATCTATTTTTCCACACACGTATGCATAAATTGAAACAGCATAAGATACAATGCAAGGAGGTTTTCTCAATCTTTTCTCTCTATTAATCAACCTAGTTCAAGGCTCCATCAGGAAAGAACCAGTAAGAAAACCCGACATCCTTACCAATACATCAAAATTTAAATACATTTTTTTTAAAAACATAATGTTACAATTCAAATGAATTCTCTTCTAGGTCCTTCACAAGAGACCCTTTCCAATATCTTCAATGCATCAAGGGAATCATGGAGAAGATGAGAACTGACCTGGAGGTAAAACAACATAATATGAAGAACAATTCAAGCAAGCATCCTCATCCCGATTTTAAACAATAGGTTCAACATTGAACCAGACTAGGGGGAAGGTGGATTTTTCCAATAGGAGACGTCTATCACCATACCATAACATAGCCCTTTCGAGGCTAAACTCAAGAACTTTCATTCTTCCACAAATGCCCTTTCGAGGCCAATACAACAAGGATTATCATTCCTTCTTTTTTTCAAGACTTCAAATTTTCAAAACATGGTATGTGATGACAAGTAGGGGCCCATAACACCCTACCCTCTTTCCCTCTTCTCATCATGAGAAGAGACTCTACACTATTGAGGTCCAACTAAAGCCCTTCCCCCGTAAGTGACCACTTCTTCTCTATCCAAGGGTGAATAATGTCAAAACAATACCATGTAATCCCCTCAAAATTCAAAAAAAAACATAAGAAAGACATCCAAGAACAAGTTTAGATCTCTCCCAAGAAAACTCAACACACATACAAGCAATACAATGAACAACACAATGCCTTATGCATGAATCAAAGCATGAAAAATATGAAGAACATGAACAAAAGAGAGAAGAACTCCTACCTTCACAACAAGGTTATGGTAAAATGAGCAAGTTGAGAAGAGTTTTTCCTTCCTTTCCTTCAATGTTGAAAACTTCTCTCTAAAACTAGAGATTGGGTAACAACCAAAACTTCTCCAAAAATGCATCTAAATATGATCCTAACTCAAGTAGACATTAGGTAAACCTCAAGGTAGAGTTTAAGTCACCAACTCATAAAGGAGACAATGAATTTTCGCAATCAACCAAAAATAGAGTTTTTGAGTGACCCTAAAAGTCAACCAAAGAGGCTAGGGGGTGGAAACTACTCCCAACCCATACCCTTACCCCTAAGGCACTTAAATTTAATGTTTTTAAGCCTTAAAGACTTAATAGGAACCAATCAAAATCTAGGAGAATTTTAAGACTATATAACAACCTTCAAATAAAGACAATGCAAATTAGCACAAATTAGCAAGGGGTTTAGTTCTGTATTTCCATTAGGTTTCTCGGCTAAATGTCCTGCACACTCATTGCACACATCAGTAGTTCAAGAAATCACATGCGTATATGTAAATTACGTATCAAGAAAATCATATAAATTTAAAACATCCATTCTTCCAATAATCAGTTGTTTATCTCATTCTATTCATATTTTTTACTATTAAAATTTGCATAGTCAAAGTGTTAGTTCTGCATTCATTTAATTCATTGTTATACATGTTCATAAAGCATTAAATAAAAAAATCAAATATCTGAAAGTAAAGCATCACACATAAAAAAAAATAGCATAATAATGTTCAGTAATCAAATAGTGTCCCGACATATCGAATCATGAGTATCAAAATAATAATGTATCATCTATGCTACGATGGGTTAGGGCGAGGCCTCACACACACACACACACACACACACACACACACACATATATATGGAAGTGTACACTATGTACACTATATGTTTGGGCAAGTTGAATAACAACATAACAATAAGTGTTCGATGAAATGCATTGCAGTGATAATAACATTATAATCTGCCACTGTAAGGACTACACAAAGCAATTGTGGATCTATAGTCACAACTACATCTGGATAGAGAATCAATTTTTGCGAATGAGAATATGATGGTTTAATAGAAAGTCTTTAATTGAGTAGTCTACCATGAATATACTGTGGGCAATGTGTTTAAAATCATGCAACGACATGAGTAAGGGTATCCATGAGAATCCAACTAGAAATTACAAATCCATCCTCTAAATATACTAACTCCATCTTGTTCACGTATGTTGTGGGTTCCCATCAAGAAAAATGCCTCAAATATTGATATTTTGGTATTTAAAGGATGTAAGTATTTGATGAATCATGTGGGAAAGCTATAGTTGGCACCAAACAGTATTACCATGAATGCTGATGATATTCCTATGGCGGAGTATCCTAGTATTGTTAGAGCATTGGAGAGATTAATAGCATGGCTACATGTTGCATTCATGACTTGTTTTTCATTGATGCCAACATACTACTTTAAGATTAGCAGAGTAGCAGAAAAAGATTGAGATTGTAAAAATCAAGGATTGGAGATCAGGTCAAGTGTAGTTGAGGACATGTTCTACAAAGTGTCGTAATTCAGTAGTTAAGTGTACATGTAGAAAGTTGAAGTTTGGTTATATATATTCAATATTTACACAAGATAGTTTGTAGATAGAGTTCTTGAGAAGTAGTTTCTAGTAATTAGATTATATCTCCTAATGGGGATAGAATCTAGTTGAGCACAGTTAGAAAGAGATAGAAGACATCTTGATGATGATGTCAGTGAGTGCATGAAGTTCAAACTTGTACATGTGAGAAGTTGTAGATATTGTGAGCCAACAATGTTATGTAATTATGAAAAGATGTAATGTAGCATATTATCTTGATGAGGTCCTGAAGATGATGTATTTATTCCTTGTAAGAAGATTAATGATGAACTATTCATATTGTATAACTATTTTTTAGAGACAAAGCAAAGCTACATAGTCTACCAAAGAGTCTAGGTCCAAATCAAGATACCAATTTTGTTATTTATTATGTGAGGACATTATTGAAGAAGTTTACGACATATTTGAAGTTCATTTTACATATCATCCATGGGCCAAAGAGAAAATAAAAGTGGTTAATGGAAGTCTACGTAATCTATTGAAATGCCTAGTAGAAGATAAACCTAAGAGATGTGATATGATTCTTTTAAAGGAATACTTTTTACTAAATACAAATTTATATAAGATATGGAGAACACTAATTATTAAATAATTCTATAAAAAGGGTACACATTGATTTGAAACACATTTAATTGTGTCTTAGATGAATAGTTGAAGTGTTCACCATTATGGGAAAAATATGGTAATATAGTTAGTTTGGAGAATTTAAAACTCACAAGGATATCTATCAATTATATTAGGAAACTTTCTTATATTTGAAATATGGATTATTTTTTATTATTATTTTTTAATTTCAAAATTAAATTGCATATAAAAAAATCAATATATATATAAAAGTTAGAAAACTTACTCTTAAAAGACATAAATAAACATGAATATAAACACTTAACATTTTATTTTGTTAATGAAAATACATATGTGAATCCTTCACACACTAAGTAGTAGTGGTAAAATTGAACTAAACATAAAAATAATTTTTTAAATTATAAAGGATCATTGTCATCTATTAAACAAAATGTTGTCCACATTGAATGCAATCAGCAAACTCAACACAATCAAACCATGGACATCATTAAATTTCTTTTTCAATTGAATTTAACATATCAAAAAATGTATGAATTTTATGACGACTGTCTCTTGCTTGTTGAAAAACCAAAACCATTGGCTAAAGCAAAATATAAGATATTTAAGCAGAATAAGATGATTCAAAAACTAAATAAGATCTTGCAATAAAATTATAAATGATCATTCTAAGAATAATAAAGATTGAATGATAGAAAAAAAAAGATTTACAATATGCACTACCGATTGATTCAAAAACTCAAACAAGATGTCCTAGATCTAAAGATTGACTATTTTATTATATTCAATTAAAACATAAACCAGATTTTAATTTTTTATCATCATTCTAATTTTTATTTGACTGTTAGTCACTGACCATAAATACAAGCCGATCCTCCCACTACCTCTTACACTTTTTCCACGCAGAAACAATAATTTCTAACGCTGAAAATGGCGTGCACCAAAATTATGGTACGTTGACTGACTCTGTTGCTATTAAGCAGTCCCTTTTATTTTTGGCTCGAGTTGTAGACTTCAACACCTTCTGAAATAGTAACCACTCGATGTTTCGCTCTTTTCAGATGTGTTTTGCGCATTTATCGTGAAAGATACAGAAAATGTGATTGCTGTCATTTGGATTACGTAATTACTGCCGACGATTAAATAATGTGTCAAAAAGTCCAAAAGAGAGTTGTTTTCCTGTCAAAATCCACTGCACTTTGGGTTGTTTCTGGACTCGCAGGAGGAAGAAATCGCCCAATGTAAGTGTAAAAACTCCTGCTAACTTAAAGCCAAAAGCTAACCATGCTTAACAACGAGATTTAAACAATTGAATACCTAGATGAAGAATGGTAATATGGAAATGAAGTTGTTAGAAATTTATATTGATCTGTCTTCATTGAATGCCGTAACGTGTCTGATATTACTGATCTCTGTCTTCATTGAATGCCATAACGTGTCTGATATTACTGAACTCTGTCTTCATTGAATGCCATAACGTGTCTGATATTACTGATCTCTGTCTTCATTGAATGCCGTGTCCCCCATGATTTTATGAATCGCTATCTCATTGAGATCCGTCAGAGTACGGCGTTGCTAGACGGACGTAGGAGGCCGGATGGGATGCATGGGGATAGCATAAGAATGGGGCATCCAAGCAGTCGATCCTCCTGCCTGGGTAGCCGTTGCCCTCCACTACTGGTGCCTCTCCCCTATCTGGTTTCGCGAAGGAATTTTTTGAGATGAGTTTGGAAGGCGACGAAGATTTGAAGGGAGAAGTGCATTGCAAAAGGTCGAGAAGATGTTAAGAAAGAGTTAAATCTATTTGAAGTCAAGCACGTCATAGTCAAGTACGGCATCTGGTACTGGAAATCTGTGGAAGAGATAAAAAAAGATTTGTAGAAAACAGTGATCAAAGAAGGAGAGATGAAATTAATATATGTCGAGTCAAGCACGGCAATGGCCCACTGATGGTACAGTCTGTGGAAGACGTAAAAAAATTGGTAGGAAAAAGTGAACAGAGGATGATAGATGAATTAACATATGTTCAGTCAAGCACGGCAATGGCCCTTTGATGGTACAAATCTGTGGGAGAGAGAAAAAGATTGGTAGAAAAAAGTGAAAAAGATTGGTAGAAAAATGTTTCGTAGAATAGTCTGAATAACACCGCAAAATTTAATGGATTGAAAGAGACGTGAAATGAATGTGGGAAGGACCGGCTCGAACAAGTCAACACAGACTGATCACTTGTCTACAGTGAGCTTATGTTTCTCATATTTAACTAGGGCGTGCACCTTTGAAGGGTGCAAGGGGTAAGTCTATAGTCTTGTATATTTGTAATGATTTTTTGAATAATTATTGCATTGTTTCTGGTTATAATTAAATTTTTTAATTTTAGTTAAAAAATTAATATAATATTTTAATTTCTACTTCTTTACACGTTAGACTAATTATATTTTATTTGCTGTGTAAAATGAATTAGCTCAATTTCGTCTCTTTTGTATAGCTCTATATGTAATATTTTTTATTTTCAATTATTTATCGAAGGTGAAAGAAAGTCAAAGATGAAGCTCATCTATCGATTTTATTCTAGATATAGTTCCAAACATTCCAACCTACGCCAATATCTACTATTTATTGTTGTAACACGATCTCATGGGATTTGTCTACAGACATAGCCCATGAGATGATGATTGTAAGTTGTTAATACTCTGAACAAATCGATGGTAGCAGGGGGGAATTCTTTAAAATTAAAGAATCTAAACTCAACCCTATAAAATTACTATGTGACAACAAAACTTTCAACATCTTGTTGTAAAATTGTTATTAAAACTAAAAGCATATAATCTAAGATAGTTGTGATATAATTGCAAATTGATAAGTTGAATTTAAAGATTCTTTTATTTTAAATAAATCTACCTTGCAAAAAGAGGGGTAAAAATTTATTAAGACAGAAAGGAATACAACAAGGAGAGCTCAACAAGGAGCTCGATCCTGAGCAACAAGATCATCAAATTCTTGCACCATCTCAAAGGACAGTTGCCCCCTATCCTTAATATTCCAACCCGGATCATGACTAGAGGCCCATTTGGCTAAACAATCAGCAGGTCTATTCCATTCTCGCGGAATATACTTGAACCTAATGAACTGAAAAGAGGAAGAGAAGAAAAGAATCTGCTTAACAACAGTGGCCAGCTGCCAACTAACATCCTCAAGCTCTTGCGAAGAAAGCATGTTCACCACCACCTGAGAATCAGACTCACAAATAATCTTACTCCATCCCCACAAGCAACACTGTTCCACAGCATATAAAATAGCCTGAGCTTCCATGAGATTGTTAGTATAATCACCCTTATGAATTGAGAAGAAAAATTTAACATTCCCAGAACTACAACGAGCCACTCTGCCAATACCAGCCGGACCAGGATTCCCATGAGAAGAACCATCAGTGTTAATTTTCAGAACTCCACAAGGAGGAGGAGTCCAGTGCCCATCCCGGTTAACCCGACCCTTCCTCTAATGGTGAAGCTGCCTGGACATAGAAGGAAACCTATGAGCCGCAACCCCATCCTGCAGATGAAAATTGAGGCGATTACAGATAGCAAGATCAACCGGATCCATACCCCCATCAAGCTCACACTTCACAAGAATAGTTTCCTGGAGAGAATGTGATATTTTCCACCAAAGATGCAAAACACCAAGTCGAACATCTTGGAATATGCGACGATTCCTCTCCAACCAGATATGCCAAAGCATGAAAGATGGGCCAGCAATCCAAGCAGCATGGAGAGAAGAAGACTTGGAGGGAGCACTACCCAAGCGAGCCCAGAACTCAGGCAAAGAGGAAGCATGCCGACAAGAGCAACCCCAAGCGCTCCACCAAAGGTGTCATATCTGAGTAGAATAAGAGCAATGGAAGAACAGATGGGAGACAGAATCCTCTCCATTACCACACAAAACACAATAAGAGGGGCCCTGAAATCCACGTTTACAAAGATTATCCCAGGTAAGACAACGGTTGTGAGCCACTAGCCACATGAAAAAATTGCACTTGGACCAAGAAACTTTATTCCAGACTTGCTTCCACCAAGGGACCTCAGCATCCCCAAATAATTGTCTAGTTATCTCCTGATACCCAGCAGAGACATGATATTTACCAGACAAGGTACCGCCCCAAGCCAATACATCTGAACCAAGCAAAGAGGAACACTCTTTAGAGGCTAGAATTTGAGAAAGCTCCTAACGATCCATGTCTGTACCTCCAGGAGGCCAATCAGAGGAATGCTTCCATCTATAACCAACAACAGGTCCCAATTGATAAGGAGTCTTGTAATGAGCCACTTTATCCCATCCAGCGGCAAGAAAAGAGTCACAAAGAGGCTGAAGATGAGGGTATATGGATAAAATGGAAGGGAATCCATCCCAAGCATCAGACCAAAACAAAGCCTGAGAACCTCCTTTACATATCCAGAACAGACCCCTCTTCACCAACAACGCACCTGTCTTCAAAGTATGCCAAACCATTGAGCCACGA
Organism: Cupressus sempervirens; assembly: GCA_028749045.1. NCBI lineage: Eukaryota > Viridiplantae > Streptophyta > Pinopsida > Cupressales > Cupressaceae > Cupressus > Cupressus sempervirens. The sequence continues at coordinate 822,046,055 of CM053783.1, forward strand.
CCTTCAAGAGGAAGTGCAGAAACAGAGCAAGGATTAGCACCATGAAAATATTTATGAGTGATAATACGAGCCCAACTATCATTTTTTTGTTCACTTTTATTCTAATGCCATAACTATGATTCATGTTTTCTAACAAATGTTCTTTAACTCATTAAATTAAAATGTATAGTAGGATATCTGTGTACTCTAGAATAGGTGTGCTAGTGTGATAATTTGATAAATTTAAATTTTGATAGATATCAAATACTTAAAAGTGCAAATACCCTCATTATCATCTCACATCTATATAATACAAGAATGACCCTTTTAAGATTTATTTTTTCTTTCAGACATCGTTGTGTCGATTCTATTGTATTTAATGCATTGTTCCAATACCAAAGATGGAAATTATTTTCTTATATTTCAAGTTGCAAATTTATCAACAAATTGAGATCCAAAATAAGATAATAATCTAAGTTATTAATATGTATTAAAAAAAGATAATTCAATCATCAATAATACTATACCCATATATCTATTACATATTATAATTGAATAATATCATTATATTAAAATTGATATATAAATTGATAATACATTATTCTTATTTGAATTGCATCCTATTCTATTAAAATTTGATTCAATTATATCATGTTATAATAAATTGTAACTAATTTTACTAAAATAATTGAATGTCCAATTAAAATAATAATTTATTTTTGTTGGTGTAATTAAGTATTTACTATTTGTACTTTACTTAAGTTTACTTAGATTAATTTGATTCTATTATAAATAAATTGATAATACATTATTCTTATTTGAATTGCATCCTATTCTATTAAAATTTGATTCAATTATATCATGTTATAATAAATTGTAACTAATTATTATTCAAATAATTGAATGTCCAATTAAAATAATAATTTTTATTTTTGTTGGTGTAATTAAGTATTTACTATTTACACTTTACTTAAGTTTACTTAGGTTAATGCATTTTCATATTAGTTGTCATGTAGACACTTAGGAGTTTGCATATTCATATGAGTTGTCATGTAGACAACACAGTAGTTTGTACTCCAATTGAACACATGTTGTCTACTACATCTATTTATAAGATACACCTTTACATTCTTATCCTCTCATTTTTTCACATACATTCATGCACAATGGAGGATAATCCACTCTCGGTGGATATGTGCTTAATTGGTATGCTTATCTCTTTGCATGACTCCTAGTAATCTTGATTGCCTTTATATACAAGGCATTTCTATGATGTATTCATCCAATCATCTGATATCCATTCTCATTTGATCATATCTTGTCTCTCTTGTGCTATCTCTTGAACTTCTAGATCTTGGCATTTCATTCTTGCATTAGGCAAATTCTTGCATGGTATCAAAGCTATACCAAATTCTTACATAGGAGTTTCATTGTATAACAATTGGAGAGATTTTTTTTTTGCAGGTCAAGATTGGAGCTTGCTGGTGCAAATCAGATATTAGCATCACATTCAAAAGGTCAAAAAACCCTTAAATCAACTCTTGTTTTATCAAAATTGGATGTTTGAGGTGAAATCTAGAGTCATTGTTTTTGGAGGCGCGACGACAACGATTCAAGAAAAATAATTACAGAGGTGATTTTCAAACAATGATATCTCCCTCATACGGACTCCATTTTGTGAGCAATTTATTTATTTCTTTTTTCTTCTTCTTTTTTGTGGTAGAATTTTGTGATCTACACATTGCTATAGGTTGTTTGCAATCCTTGTTATTGAATTTTTTTGAAAATCACAAATCCCAATTTTTGCAACTTCAAAGGCTTAGTTCAGGCTTATCTAGACACATATTTAGGTGCTATTTTTTTTGAAAGTGCATAATTTTTTTCTACTTTCCAAATTTGGTATTAGTTTAAAGTAATTCTAAGTAGACATAATACTTTTGGCATTTGGTCATTTTTGGCCTATTTTGACACTTGTAATTAATTAGATCCTTGAGAGGTCTTATGTCTTATCTTATTGAGTCTGATATAGATTCATATTTGTTGTTGTAACCATCAAAATTAGAATTCAAAATTGATTCATTTTGACAAGTGGCAGTTGTATACGCACTAAGTATAAAGTGTAAAAATCATCTATTTCGGGGGGTTCTTTGATTGGCTGATTTGGGGGTGTGTCTTAGGTGTTTGCACTTCTCTTTCTCTTGTGTTCCTTTATTTGGCATCATGGGTCCTCCTAGGTTTTCACTTTTAACTCCACATAATTATGCTACATGGAAAATTAGAGTAAGGAGTAAATTAATGGAAAAAGGTTTAATTGATTATGTTGACCGAAAACATAGTTGCACCATCTGATCCTGATAAACTAAATGAATGGAATCATAACAATAAGGTTCCTATTGGTACTTTGACAAAGTATGTACATGATGATCTTATCTTCCATATTGATAATTGTAAAATAGTAAAGGAAGCATGGGATAAGTTTGCTAGCTTGTATGCAAAAGTAGACAAAGCTAGGGGTTTTGAACTTGATGAAAACCTCATGTCATTAGATCCAAAGGAGTTTGACACAATTCAAGACTATATCACCAAGGCACATGAGCTAAGGTCAATGGTTAAGTATTGTGGAATTACCATAGAGGATGGAAAAATGATCTATAATTTGATGAGAAAACTTCCTCCAGAGTATGCACCATTTTGTTTCGAGCTCCAACACTCATAAGTTTACGTTAGGTTCTTCCTACACCATGCTTTCATTTGATTCCTTCATAGAGATGATGATGGTAGAACAATCGAACTTGATGAGCATGGGGATTCTCAAGTCTTCAAAGTCCAAATCATTGATGGCTAGTAAAGGGAATCAAGGAAAAAGGGTTTAACAAGAAGCAAAAATTGTCGACACAAAATTCACAACAAGAGAAAGAAAACTCAACCTCCTCACCACAAGACAACTCCAAAAATAAGGGTAAATCATCCAAGAAGAATGGACATGAAGAACATCATTGTTACAAGAAGGAAATTGATGAACTCAAGAATCTTCTTAAGAAGAATCAAATTGGTCTACCATCAAGAATGACCAATTCGTTCTCTTCTTCACATTTAGATTTTGATAAAGGAAAGGATCACATCAGAAAAGGTCAATCATTAGTAGCTACTACAAGTCAAGATTCAAGGAGATGGCTTCTAGAGATTAAGGGGCTTCTCATCATATGGCATCTTCACAATCTATATTTTCATCATTTGATCCTTGTGATACTCCACCTCTTTTAATGGGCAATCATACTTACATGAATGTGATTGGGAAAGGAACTATTGATAAAGGGGAGGGATACTTCAAATATGTGTTTTGTGTACCTCACCTAAGTCATATGTAATTGCCTTTCTATCTATCAGATCACTCATGGAGATATAAAAAGAACTGTGCAATTCACACCTTATTTAGTTTTTATGAGAGAGTTGGAGACTAAAGAGATCATTGCTATAGGAATGGTTGATCACACATCTAGGCTATACCACTTCTCAGATTTTTCTCATGATGATGATAGTGATTTTTCAACAGATTTTGATCATATTTTCAATGATGATTCATATTTTGAGGACAACTTTGGCTACTTGAACTTGGGTGTTCTCACATGTGATCAAGTTCTTGAGCCATCCATTTCTTCTCCTCCTACTGATATTCCATCTACTGTTGTTCCTAATGATAGTTGTATTCACATAGCCATGGATTCAAGTGATTCAGTACAATAGGGTATTCATTATTTTCTAGACTCAGTTCCATGGGATGAGTACTTTATAGGCATTTATAGTTTGTTTGTGGAGTCCTATATTTTTAGATTTGGAGACATTATCAAGATGACATTTATCTTCTCTTTGGTCAAGACGATCCTTCTTCAGATATTGCGAGGGAGCATACTGACCCTTATCTTCATTCTCCACTTGATCAGTCTTTCGAGGTTGACATGATGGTAGATCCTTTGATACAATAGTTGGATGAGGTCACTTTATTCTCAGAGGAGATATTTGAGTCTTTGATACATGTTCTAAATTCATCCTTAATTGATCTTGATTTGTCTTTTTCAGTAGAGTGGCATAGTACACGTGATTTGGAGGAGGTACCTTTCAGTATTGACATGGGGACACTTGAGCAAGTTTCAGAGATAGATTTCATACATTTTGAGGTTTCTTACTACAGATGGGAGAAGCTTCATTGATACACCTTTGGTTATGTTTCTTCCTAAGGGGAGGAATGTTGTTATATGCTCATGGAGGAGTTTCTACATTGAGCCTAGTGCATCTACCATAGGTGTACATTCTAAATTGATGGGGGGTTATTTGGTTTATCTTCCTCTTCTTCTCTCTTATGGAGGGGATCTTTTCCTCACATGAGGTCTTCTTTTGTCTCATTTTCTTTTATTGTATTTATCTCTCTTTTTGGGAAGGGGTTTTTCCCATGTGGTTTTCTCTCTGGATAAAAGCACAAACCTTTATCACCTTTTATAAAGAAATGAGATATCAGAATGTGATAGTTCAACATTAATGAGAAAAAAATGGCATTTTTGTTTAAAATATAAAGATGATGTAAACTAATGAAATGTGTAGAATTGGATAAATTCTATGCCTATAATTTTTATAATTTTTTTGTGTAAGAATTTATTCATTTTATTTTATTTTGAAGTCTCTTTTTAACTGTAAAAAATATAGGGTGTAGTTCCCGTCAAACAAGTATATGCAAAGCATCTTTTTTTGTTTTGATTTGAAAATATCTCATAGATGACATGTATAGCTAGTGAACAAAAAAAGAAATAATTATTTTTGATGTATCTTTTCTTTGTTATAAGTACTCAAGTTCGACCTTATCAGAATCCAACAGTTTTTTCCTCCCATCAAAACTTCCCTATTAAATCCATGCCTTCTTGAAAAAAAATTACATATTCATGAAGAGGATTCTCTCCTCTAGCGATAAATATAATTTTTTAATATTTTTGATATAATTTACTATTTTTTTCCTTTTTTGAGGGAGCATCTTCTGAAATGTTGAAATATTGACTTATAATATTTTGAGATTATAACATATTATAACGAATCAAAACACTCAAAAATTTATATAATAATGATATTGAATCTGAGATCTATAGAAGGGTATTTTTAGTTTTTGAAAAAATTTGAGTTTTGATAGAGAAATGAGATTTGGCCAAAATAGGTTTTGGTATCATAAATGGTGACACATATCTATGCTTTCACGCCTCTTTCTTTGCTTTATGAGAGATTGCATTGCATATTTTTTCTTGCACTTGCATCTTGTACATGGATACCTAATATGGCCTAGTAGCCAGGACCCATCTTGCATTATTATCTAGCTTTTGTGAGCTTAAGCACATTTCCCTAAATTGCACTTAAGGGGGGGTTTTGGTGTAAATAAGTATTTACTATTTACACTTTATTTAAGTTTACTTAGGTTAATGCATTTTCATATATTAGTTGTCATGTACACACCTAAGATTTTGCATATTCATATGAGTTGTCATGTAGACAACACAGTAGTTTGCACTTCAATTGAGCACATGTTATCTACTACATCTTTTTATGAGATACACTCTTACATTTTGTTAGTTAACAATATTTCCCAAAATCTTTGACAAATTGAACAAGGGAGGAAATACAAACTAACCAAATGAATTCATGTGCTATGATAAGGAATTATCTGCTTTAAATGTTTATTCAATATTGATTAAGTTGCAACAAACCTTCATGAAGAGATAATTGTTCTTCCTTAATCGAGGGAAAATCTTTTCAAGGAGTATTTAACTGAAAATACTCAAAAGTTCAAAATCATCTTACAAATACAAGATAAATATTGATACTGAAAAGTCATTTAATTTTAATGATTAATATCATGTGCGTGATTGAACACTAAGATGAAAGAAAGGTATCTAAAACAACCTAGATTTAACCTCCCACAACTCTCAAGATTCAAAATAAATAATTTTAGAAGAATGCAATAAACACAACTTAACTCCAAATATAACACACGCTCTCAAGAATGCATATTACCACAAAGCAAATAATAGTATTTGCTCCAAGAAGCTTCAGTAGAATAAAATTATAGAACTTTACTCCAATTGCTACAAATTCAAAATATTCTATTTCAAAATCCATAAAGGATAGAGTATCAAAAACAAAAGTATTTTTTCTTATGTCTATGGAGAGATTAACCATTTTCACCCTATATATGTATACAAAAAGTTTGCACTTCTCACAATTTTTTACATATGCATAGTTGTCTCGAAATATACCTGTCCAGTAAAAACAATTCCTTAAGATTTTGAATGTTGTCATGGTAAATGAGAAATGTCCTCCACACGACTCATCATGAAAAGATTTTAGGAGCTCCCATTGTTGAACTTTATCCACACATCTCAAGAAAGTTCCATCTGGACCTCTTTTATATTGGATACCTTGAGCAATTACGCAATTGTTTTTCTTCAGTCTCTAATCTCCTTTTCCTTGAGAAGTTAAATGTTTAGGGCATTCTCCATAGGTCAAGTAGTGTGCAATATTAGAAAACCACAGGTCAATAAGACTTACCAGCAACACTTTAGGTTCTTGTTCAACCTCATTCCTGAGTCAGTTTTCATTTTCTATCATCAATTTGCAAAGTCCTCTACCTCTAACCAACTTGGTGGGTTTCAAGGTAAGATCATAGTCTTCTATCTTTGCTATCCAGGTTCCCCTTTTGTTCACTCCAACTTCTTGTTGAGTGAGGATACTTTTGACTGTTGGATCTGAGACATTTACTATTGAGTGAGAATACAAGATATAATACCTGAAATGTTTAACGGCTTTAACTACGGTATATGCTTGTTTTTCAATCAAAGAGTATTTGAGTTCATGCTTCTTAAGTCGGGCACTCATGAATGCAATAGGGCCTTCAATTTTTCTAGGTGAGGATCCCAGAGAGGGTATGTTCTAAAGCATAGCAATATATAATAAAATCCTTCTTGAGTCTTTCATGGATATGGGCGACTTGGTATTTATCTGTCCTCCTTTTGAGTTAAGAGCACACCCTATTAGTTAAGAAATACAAACAAATTCATTTCATACTCATTCACAAGGGAGTTGTACTTTTAAAATTCAGAGGGAAGTTTTGGCCTTATACAACTTCCCAATTGTTGGAAACTTTCTCTTCATCATTTGGGCACAGAAGAGTGAAGGTTGGAGAAGACATAAGAACAATCTGTTAACCAACACTATACTATTGTTGTGGTGGATGGTTGTCCCCTCAAATGTTACCAATCATTGTAGAGATGGCTAGGCATCCCAATATCATCCATAGATGTTTTGGCCATTTCTTAGGGATTTTCATCTAAGGGGGCAGTGGGGGACATCCCTAAAACAACAGTAGGAATGGGGATGCGAGTTCAAAGGGCAATAACATGTTCCTATGTATGTCTTGTTTGAAAGGATCCATGTCAAAAGGTATAAAAGAAAATTAATTATTTTTTCATAACGAAATTAGTCAAGCTAATAATATTAAAATTAAATAGAAGCAAAATTTTCAAATTGCTTCTAACATTTTATTAAAAAAATTTAAAAATTAAGTAATTAAAATTTTGAAAAACTGTTAGATTGAGGGTTGAAAGGAGGCATAGAAGATCATTTTAAAAAAATTAAAAACTACTATATTAAGGATTTATAGGAGGCATAAGTTTAACTTTTTATTTAATTATCAAAGAATAATAAGTTTGAAGGCTTTCTCTAACATTAGTTGACCAAATCATCAATAGGCATGGATATAGGTACTAGACTTCTTTTCTTTCCAATAGAGGTTTTCAACCATTTTGGGGTAGTGGGTTCTTTACCTACCAGAGGAGAAACATTTGCTATGGCCAAGGTATTGGATTGAGAACTAGTAATATCGGGGACTTCTGAGGATCTCGGGTATTGTCATCCATGATTGAGATGGGAGATTGCTTCAAACTTGCCCCTGCTTCAGTGGGATCTAGGTCAATTATGACTCTCCTCTTTTCTCTACATGACTCTACCTTTTTATTGCTGGAACAAGTTATCCTTCTGAATTTTGGTACCTCTTCTTGAATTAAAGTTGAAGTGGCTTTGTGGTTACTTCAACTTCAACTTCAACTTTAGCTTTAGGAAAACCTGTAACAGAGTAAAAAATATCAAGGTTAGAGATGGCCTTAGGTATGTGTTGTGCTTTCTTGTGCTTAACTTTTGAGTGTTTTTCTGGGACTTCAAGAGTGGTTGATTCAACATTCTTTGATTTTAACCACTTCTTGTTTCTTCTCAATACTTATGAGGTGGAGGACATTAGGCCATCTCCTCCCCTCTTAGTCTAGTCGAGCTTAGGAATGGGTATGCATTCAACTTGTTCAACATAGACTGGGTCAATCACATTCTCAACTTCATCTTCTTTCTATCCCATGAGTATTGAGGTTTACCTTAAACACACTGATCTAATTAATTTTCAATTTGGACCATGATCTCTTTTTTACTTCAAATTCATCAGGACAATCTGCCCAGTAATCTTCTAGATGAGGAACATGGGTTAATGAAGATGCATGCCCAAAATTATTTTTAGAAAACCCCACATAATCAAACTCTTTTCTAGCAATATAGGGTTTGAGGCATAATCTTGACAATGCAGGTTGTGATAACTTAGCCTATTTGTAATTTGAACACCTATAGTAGTCAGTTTCAATAGGGAACAAGCATGCAAGTGACTTCTTTATGGTTTCTAAGAAGTCAAATACAGAAATGAGTTGTCTACATATCTCTGATAGAACAATATTGTCCAAACAGTAATGTGGCAACTTTAGTGGTTCATCAGGAAAACCCCCAATCCTGAGATATGTAAATTTAGGGAATTGGATATAAAAGAAGCCATAAATTTTAATAGCTTGCATGGATTCCTCCGACAACCTATTACTGTCATGCCCTTGAAGCTCAAAAACTAACCTCCCAAGAAAAACATCATTAACTCTAATGAACCCCCTTGCAAGATTCAGTGTCGTGAAGGTCTTTATAATATTGGTAGATAAGCATGTCTTCTGTCCAGGGCATATGTGGAAGTCCCTTCCATTCTTTGGATGTTGCTAGAATATAGACCATGTAGGAATTAAACAAAATGGGTTGAAACTACCTACTATTATGAGGCCTCTATGCAAAATCTCAGCTATTAAGTCTACCTAGTCAATAAAATTTTCACCCTCAATGATCTTCAAAATAAAAAGACACATCCAACTTTCCCAATGAAATGCATGATTATTGCCTTTGATCATGTTCAAAAGTAACACAAAGTCTGCTATTTCTTTAATGAAATGCTCAATTGTTAATGGCTTAGGTAGTCTAGAACCCCCTTCTACTAGTCTCAGAAGCCAGGTTTAAGTTTAAGTTGCAGGTTGTGCTAACTTAGTCTATTTGTAATTTGAACACCTATAGTAGTCAATTTAAATAGGGAACAAGCATGCAAGTGACCTCTTTATGGTTTATAAGGATTCAAATACAGAAATGAGTTGTCTACATATTTGTGATAGAACAATACTGTCCAAACAGTAATGTGGCAACTTTAGTGGTTCACTAGGAAAACCCCCAATCTTGAGATATGTAAATGTAGGGAATTGGATATAAACAAAGCCATAAATTTTAATAGCCTACATGGATTCCTCCGACAACCTGTTATTGTGATACCCTTGAAGCTCAAGAACTAACTTCCCAAGAAAAACATCATTAACTCTTATGAACTCCCTTACAAGATTTAGTGGCATGAAGGTCTTTATAATATTGGTAGATAGTCATGTCTTCTATCCAGGGCATATGTGGAAGTCCCTTCCATTCTTTGGATGCTGCTAAAATATAGACCATGTAGGAATTTTTAAAAATGGGTTGAAAATGCCTACTGTTATGAGGCCTCTATGCAAATTCTCAGCTATTAAGTCTACCCATTCAATAAAATTTTCACCCTCAATGATCTTCAAAATAAAAAGATACATCCAACTTTCCCAATGAAATGCATGATTGCTATCTTTGATCCTGTTCAGAAGTAATACAATGTATGCTATTTCTTTAATGAAATGCTCAATTGTTAATGGCTTAGGTAGTCTAGAACCCCCTTCTACCAGTCTCAGAAGCCAAGTTTAAGATATGATGTTATCATAGTTCTTCTTTTTTTCATGATATAGACACTCAGATCCCTAAAAAGTCCATGGTTCATAGGGTTCCTTATGAGGGATTCTCAGGGTTGTGCTAAGACTTTTCTTGTATATTCTTACTAATACCTCCCCTGAAGTTTTCTTTATACATCTGGTGTTGGGTTCGTAGTGGTTTGCACACTCCACAACTAGTTCTGGGCATTCAATAGCTGATGGGAAGGCATCGACTTCTAGTAAACCACTACTGGCCATTTTTTAATGTATGGTACTAGATTGAACGTCTCTCGCTCGTTCAATTATATCCCTTAGTTTTTTATACACCATGAAAGTATCCTGAATTTTGGGAAGGGAACTCAATAGGAAAGGTTTTCCAAGCTTTGGCATTTTGAGGCGAAAAAGTGTCTTGGTTTAACTTGAAAGATATAGATATAGAATTAAACCCAAATACTACAAAAGGAAAACTAGGCACAAAAATGATAGAGTGACAGATAATGCACTTACAGTTTTCGTTATAGTCTAGACATCCACTTTGATTGCTTACCAATAGGAGTCGAGAACTCAAAATGATGAAATGAGTGATTATGCAAGATAGAAGGTTATTATGGAGGATATACAAGGACAAATTTGATTGAGTAGAAAGGATTAATTACAAATGTGCCATTTGTACTCTGACAAGATTTGCAAGGCTTATTTGTAGTTATAACCCATGACATCTAAATGGAGCTCGATCTTTCATGATGTCACAAAAATTTGTGCACCACCTTTTTCCATAAGTAACCATACTTAGCATGATTTCTCATAATTGCCACAATTATTTCCTTTTGCATTTTCAACATCACGATAGGGTGGGACCCATTCCTTTGGCTCATAAAAATGCATTGATAACCTCGCCATCCACTTTCTACAAAGAAATAAATGCACGTTAGAAAAATCATGAATTTGAAGTTGAAGTTGAAGTTTAAATCAACTTCAACTTCAACGTCAACTTCCAAAAGAAGACCTAGGTCAATGGGAGGGAAACTTCTCCAAAAGGAAAAAGAAAGATGAACTTGAAATTGAATTTGAAGTGAAATTGGGCTTAAACTTCAACTTCAAATTGCAAAATAATATTGGGTGAAAACTTTGTACATCAACGAAAAGGTATGGTAACAACTGGCTCCGACTGGGGAATGAGATTGGAAGGGATCATAGGTGAACTTAGAATCTCTGGTTTCGTGGACCAAAAAGAATAGACAAAAACTAAAGACACACAGAATAGAGAAAATAGGAGAAAATGACAGAAAGGAAACAAAGCAGGAGAAGATGGGTAATTACAATAAGGGCAACAAAAAGTAGACTAAAAACCTAAAAAGATTAAGATCCAGTCCACTATATGATAGGGGCAGATCATCACCATTAAGATATGTAAGGTTGAATGCACTGGAACCCAACTCAGCTGATATAACAAAAGGTCCTTTCCAGAGGCTTTCAAATTTTGCATGAGCTCCTTTTGGTTCTCTTCTCTTGTCCCATAGCAACACCTGATCTCCTATCATGAACTTTCGAGGCCTAGCCTTTCGATCAAAAATTTTCTTAATCTTTTCCTAATATGCCATCTCCCTCCTTTCTTCTTTGATCGTCTAGAGATATAGCACTCATTTCTCAATAGCATTAGAGAACAATTCATCTTCAATTTCTTTGTATATATTTAGAGTAGCGAGTTCTAGGGGCAAAGACAACTGTGCTTCAACTCCATATACTAACTCAAAAGGGCTCATACCAATAGCTCTTTTGGGAGAGGTCCTATCTTCCCATACTACTTAGTACAAGTGCTTATGCCAATATCTACCCTTTTCATCAACCATCTTTTTCATGCTATTTATTAAATTTTCATTAGTTGAATTGGCCTACCCATTGCCTTGAGGAAAATAATCAGAGGCATGTGATAATGTGACACCGTGATCATAACAGAATAACTAAATTTCTTGAGATGAAAATTTTTGAGCATTATTAGTTACTAGTTTGCTTGGAACTCCAAAATGTGACAAAAAAATTTCTATCAAGAATTTATAGACTGCCGTAGATGTTGTAGATTTCAAAGGCACTACTTCAACCCATTTGGTAAAATAATTAGTGGCAGTGAGAATATGGGTGTGACCAACACTTGAGTTAGGATTAATTGGGCCAATAAAGTCAATTCCCCATTGCTAAAGAGACTCTTCTATTATGACTTGTTTCAAGGGTAATGCAACTAGTTGTGGTTTACTTGTAAATAATTTACATTTTTCACAATTATCGACCCATTTATAAGTAGACTTAAACATACATGGCCAATAATATCTACTTCTTAATATCTTAAAGGTAGTCACTGTGGGTGAAAAATGTGCACTCTAGGCTTCATTGTGAAAAGTTCTAAGTAACTTTTCCTATTGGTTAGAATCAACACATCTCAAGAACATGCCATCCAAACTTCTTTTATATAAGATATCATCAATAATCACAAACTTAGCTACTCTGAGTTGGAGACTTCTTCTATCTTTTCCTTTTACATGATTAGGAGATTCCCCATAGGTTAGAAAATATGCTATATCAGAATACCATTCATCTTTCAAGCCCACTAGCAAACAATTAGGGTAAGCCTCTTCCTCTTTACTTTTTGATATAAGTTTTCAAAGGCCTTGGCCACGAACCATTTTGGTTGGTTTGATATCCAGGTCAAACTCTTGTACCTTCAACACCCAGGTTGCTTTGTTATTTACTACTACATCCTGCTGTGTAAGAATAGTTTTAACCATTGTAGATGGTACATGACTAAAGAATGTGAATGCAAAATGTAATACTAGAAATGTTTTATAGCCTTGACAACAACAAATGCTTTCTTTTTAGCTAAGGAATAATGCAATTTGTGTTTCTCAAGGGGAACACTAATAAAAGAAATATGTACTTCATCACCTTTCTCATTTCTCTGGAGAAGAATGCCTGACATAGTGTGATCAGATGCATAGCAATAAATTATGATGTCTCTCTTAAAATTTGGATGGAAAATAGTAGGTGTTTTGGCAATAGCCTTCTTCACTTCTTCAAATGCCTTAATGGTTGAGCTATCCTACCTAGAATTTTTCTTTTCACCCAGGAGCTTTGACATGGGTTGTACAGTTTCAGCAAAGTTAGGAACAATTTTTCTAAGAAAGTTGATCTGGCTAAAGAAAGATCTTACACCATTACGGTTAACTAGAAAACAGAGCTGATGAATAGATTTGACACTTTCTGGGTCAATCTTAATCCCTTCCTTGGACACTATATGTCCCAATAACTTTCTTTCAGTTACAACAAAGATTGATTTCTTGGGATTTAATGAAATGCCACGCTCTCTACACTTCTCAAGAATCTTCCTCAAATATTTTAAGTGTTTCGTTCTCCTTCTTGAAAATACAATCATATCATCAAGATAAACTATGATACACTTGTCTAAAAGGTGTCCAAAAGTTGAACTCATTGCACATTGGAAAGTTGCACCTACATTTGTCAAACCAAAAGGCATTCATTTATAACAAAAAGTGCCCCAAGGAGTTGTGAATATTGTTTTGTATTGGTCTTCTTCAACTACCTCTATTTGATTATAGCCTGAGAAGCTGTCAAGAAATGACATCATTTCTGAGCCTACTATTGTTTGGAGTATCTGATCCATAATTGGCAAAGCAAAATTATCTTTTAGGCTTGCTCAATTAAGGTTCTTGAAGTCTACACAAATTCTTATTTCTCCATTCCTCTTTCTTACGTGTACTATGTTTGCCACCCATGTGGAGTGATGTATGGGAAATATTATGTGAGCCTTAAGCATCTTATCAATCTCCTTGAATCTTGCGTCTGAAACCTTAGGAATATAGGTTCTTAGCTTCTACCTGAAGGGAGAGACATTGGGCTTCAAAGTAATATGATGTTTGAATTGTCTTTCTTGAATGTTTTCAAATCCTCATATGACCAGGAAAAAAAATCAATATACTCAGTCAATAATTTAATGAATCTTGTTTTTTCCTCTTTCTTGCAGCAACTTCCTATGTTTATCATTTTAGGGTTATGATTATCCCCTAGGTTGATAATACTAGTTTATCATGGCTGACAATAACCCAAATCCTTAGAAGTCCTGTGATAATACTAGTTCTCAATCCAATACCTTAGCCATATCAAAAGTTTCTCCTCTGACAGGTAAAGAACCCACTACACCAAAATGGTTAATTTCTCGGCATACATAAGAAAAAATACTTTTTTTTTTGATACTCTGTGCTTTTTGGATTTTGAAATAGAATATTCTGAATTTGCAGCAATTGGAGTAAAGTTCTATAATTTTATTCTACTGAAGCTTCTTGGAGAAAATATTATTATTTGCTTTGTGGTAATATGCATTCTTGAGAACGTGTATTATATTTGGAGTTAAGTTTTGTATTTGTTGCATTCTTCTAAAATTATTTATTTTGAATCTTGAGAGTTGTGGGAGATTAACTCTAGGTTGTTTTAGATACCTTTCTTTCATCTTAGTGTTCAATCATGTACATGATATTAATCGTTAAAATTAAATGGCTTTTTAGTATCAATATTTATCTTGTATTTGTAAGATGATTTTGAACTTTTGAATATTTTTAGTAAAATACTCCTTGGAAAGATTTTCCCTCGATTAAGGAAGAAAAATTATCTTTTCATAAAGGTTCATTGCACCTTAATCAATATTGAATAAACATTTGAAGCAGATAATTCCTTATTAGAGCATAGGAATTCAATTGGTTAGTTTGCATTTCCTCCCTTGTTCAATTTGTCAAAGATTTTGGGAAAAATTGTTAACTAACAAAATGTAAGGGTGTATCTCATAAAAAGATGTAGTAGATAACATGTGCTCAATTAGAGTGCAAACTACTATGTTGTCTACATGAAAACTCATATGAATATGAAAAATGGCAGGTGTGTACATGACAACTAATATATGAAAATGCATTAACCTAAGTAAACTTAAGTAAAGTGTAAATAGTAAATACTTATTTACACCAAAACCCCCCCTTAAGTGCAATTTAGGGAAATGTGCTTAAGCTCACAAGAGCTAGATAATAATGCAAGATGGGTCCTGGCTACTAGGCCATATTACGTATCCATGTACAAGATGCAAGTGCAAAAAAAAAGATGCAATGCAATCTCTCATAAAGTGAAGAAAGAGAGAAAACCACATGGGAAAAACCCCCCTCCAAAAAGAGAGATAAATACAATAAAAGAAAATGAGAGAGAAGAAGACCTCATGCGAGGAAAAGATCCCCCCCATAAGAGAGAAGAAGAGGAAGATAGAGCAAATAACCCCCCATCAATGTAGAATGTACACTTGTGGTAGATGCACAAGGCTCAATGTAGAAACTCCTCCATGAGCATAGAACAACATTCCTCCCCTTAGGAAGAAACATAACCAAAGGTGTATCAATGAAGCTTCTCCCATCTATAGTAAGAAACCTCAAAATGTATAAAATCTATCTCTAAAACTTGCTCAAGTGTCCCCATGTCAATACTAAAAGGTACCTCCTCCAAATCATGTGTATTATGCCACTCTAGTAATCTTAGTTGTAACCCTAGTTAAAATTATAGGTATATTAAAGTTAGGGTTTTCAAATTAAATATTAAAAACAATTGAACATGGAAATAACATTTGTTTTCCTTTAGAACATTTGAAGGCAACCTAAACTAACTTTAAAGATTGCTCGAATCAAATATTAATGAAATAGTATATTAATTATTTTTATAAAAAATTGTTAGGATAAACCACGGACAGAAATAAAAAACTACATGCAAATATAACCAATAACAAAAATAATAGAACACACAGAAATGAACACAAGGCACCAAGATTTAACGTGGTTCACCCAATCCCTGGGCTACGTCCACCAAACAACAAGTCCGATCTTATTACAATCCAGTGATTACAAACTGATTACAATCTGTAATCCCTTACAGCTCAATACCACCGCAAGAACCAATTTCGTATCACCACACATAAAAAATACCCAACCCTAAGCCCTTTTTATACAAGTATTAAACCGCTTTAGGGTTATAACATGTCGGCCATATGTCGGCCATATGTCGGCCATAACTATTTATGAAGTATGTATAGTACTTTCCTGATCAGTCACCACAATCTAACAATCTCCCACTTGGGGACTGATCAGGCTCCACACTAAACAACAATCTCCCACTTGGAGACTGATCCTGTAGCAATACAACTACCGCATGGGGCTCCCACTGGATCAAACCAACCTAGACTCTGCTATTCTTTTATTCACATTTAGTCTAAAAGACCAACTGAAGCTGAAGAGGAATTCATCTTCTCCCTTGTTACAACCTTTGTCAACATATCTGCTGGATTTTCATTGGTATGTATCTTCTCCAGCTTTAACTGTCCATCCTCCAAAACTGACCGAATGAAATGGTACCGCAACTGTATGTGTTTGGTCTTAGAATGCAGAGCTGAATTCTTAGCAAGATGAATGGCACTCTGACTATCTGTGAACAAATAATTATCCTTCTGAGGATGTCCCAATTCTTTCAAGAAGAACTGAAGCCATATCATCTCTTTGGCTGCCTCTGTAGCAGCAACATACTCTGCCTCTGCAGTGGAGAGAGCATTAATCTTCTGTAGCCTAGAAACCCAGCTCACGGCTGCCCCACCAACAGTAAAGACATAACCTGTAGTACTCCACCTGGTATCAATATCCCCAGCCAAATTTGAGTCAACATAGCCCTGTAAATCAGTAGTAGAGCCCCCAAAGTGTAAACACTTATTGGATGTACCTCTCAAATATCTGAGAATCCACTTGACAGCATTCCAATGCTCAAATCCTGGATGACTCATATACCTGCTAACGACTCCCACTGCATGTGCAATATCTGGCCTAGTGCATACCATAGCATACATCAAACTTCCTACAGCTGAAGCATAGGGTACCTTGGACATCTTATCCTCCTCTTCCTGTGTCTTGGGACACATCTCCTTAGTCAATTTCAAATGACCAGGTAAAGGTGTGCTGACAGCTTTAGCATTCTCCATAGAGAAACGTTGCAACACCTTCTCAACATAATCAGCTTGAGATAGCGTCAATGTTCTGTTCTTCCTATCTTTGCAAATCTTCATACCAAGGATTTTTTTTGCTGCCCCCAAATCCTTCATAGCAAATGCATGTGCTAATTGGCATTTTAGCCCCTTAATATGATCCATGTTAGACCCAGCTATAAGCATATCATCAACATATAAACATAAAATAATGTAGCTATCATCATTCAACCTCTTAAAATAAACACAGTAATCTGAATGACACCTATTATATCCATGCTCATGCATAAAACTGTCAAATTTCAGATACCATTGCCGAGGTGCTTGCTTCGAGCCATATAAACTTTTCTTCAATTTGCACACTAAGTTCTCCTTACCTTTGACCTCAAAACCCTGTGGCTGAGCCATATATATTTCTTCATCCAAATCACCATGAAGAAAGGCTGTTTTAACATCCATCTGCTCTAAATGCAAATCTTCAGTAGCCACAACACTTAAAATAGTACGAATAGAAGTCATTTTAACAATAGGAGAAAATATCTCATCAAAATCAATTCCCTTTTTCTGTGGAAATCCTTTTACAACTAACCTGGCCTTAAATCTTTTCTTACCTCCTTCCTCTTCTTTCAACCTGTAAACCCATTTATTCTGTAAAGCCTTTTTACCTGCAGGCAACTTGCACAAATCCCATGTCTTATTTTTCAGCAAAGAGTCCATTTCATCTTTCATTGCAGACTCCCACTGAATCTTAGTATCCACCTGCACAGCTTCATCATAACTTTCAGGTTCACCAGCATCAGTAAGTAAAATAGAATACAAAGAGGGAGAAAACCTTTGTGGAGGTCTAATTGGCCTTGCTGACCGTCTAACATTCACTGGTGTGTGTGGTATTTGTTGTTGCAGTTGTTGCACATCATGAGGAATGGCTGGAACATCAGCTTTTGGAGTATCATCCAGCACTACATAATCATCTTCTTTCTTCTCATGTTGCTGCAACAGATCTTTGTACAACACTTTTTCATTGAATATGACATCCCGGCTTCTTATAATTTTATGATTTTCAAAATCCCAAAGCCTATAGCCAAATTCATTAATGCCATATCCAACAAAGACACATTTCTTTGATTTAGCTTCTAGCTTGGTTCTATTTTCAGAGTCTATATGAGCAAAAGCTTCACAACCGAAGGTCTTGAGAAAAGAATAACTCACCTTCTTACCAGTCCATGCTTCCTCTGGAATACCACAGCCCAAAGGAGTAGAGGGACCTCTATTAATCAAATATACTGCAGTATTGACAGCCTCCACCCACATGTGTAAGGGCAACCCAGCATGCAACCTCATGCTCCTTGCGCGCTCCATTATAGTACCTGTTCATGCGTTCAGCCACTCCATTTTCCTGTGGAGTCCTTGGAACAGTTTTTTGTCTACGAATACCATTAGTGGAGCAATAATCTTCAAATTCATGACTGTAATACTCACCACCATTATCAGATCTGAGACATTTTAATTTCTTACCAATCTCATTTTCAACCAAGCATTTCCATTTCTTAAAAGTTTGAAATACATTAGATTTCTGTCTAAGGAAATAAACCCATACTTTTCTAGTTGTGTCATCAATAAATGTAACATAATAATGAGAGCCACCAAGGGAGGATACCTGAGCCGGTCCCCATACATCTGTATGCACAAGCTCTAATTTCTCCTTTTTGTTTTCCTTCCCTGTCTTTACAAAACTCACTCTCTTTTGTTTTCCATACACACAACTTTCACAGAAATCCATATTCACACATTTTAGACCTGGTAAAGCTTTCCTTGAATGAAGTACTTTCATACCTTTCTCACTCATGTGCCCAAGTCTATTGTGCCACAGCGCTGTATCAGAATCTACAGCAGCTATTTGTTCTCCCTGCTCAACTGCAGTAATTGTTCCTGAATATTCATTTTTCTCTGAAACAATCAAAGTAGAAGGAACAATATGACCTGTACAAAGATATAAGGTGCCTACTTTCACACCTCTTGCTACTACAAGGGAACCTTTTGAAACCTTCCAATTTTTATCATTAAAAGTAACTACACAACCCTCATCACCGAGTTGCCCTGCTGAAATTAAATTTCTACTTAGTTTTGGAACATGTCTTACCTCATGTAGTAGCCAATGATTCCCATTCTGCAACTTAATCTTAATTTTTCCCTTTCCAACAATCTGACAGGGTTCATTATCCCCCAAATAAACAAGCCCAAAATCCCCTTGGACATAATCAATGAAATAACCTCTATGAGGTGTAGCATGAAAAGAAGCACCAGAATCTAAAACCCATGAATCATCAACATTCTCTAAAGATAGAAGCAAAGCATCCTCTTCGGATTTGTTACTTACCACATTTGCCTCTTTGTCTCCATCTAATTTATCTCCTTCATTTTTATTTCGAGTCCAACAATCTTTTTTTTTGTGCCCTGGTTTCCCACAGTACCAGCAATCATTTGGTCCTCTCGATTGAGACCTCCTCCCCTTTGACTTTCCTCTTGATTTCCCACGATTTCCAGAGTTACTTCCTCTTTCAGTCGTTTTGCCCCTACTTTGTGCATTTAAAGCACTTCCTGATGTAGATCCACCTGAGGATTTTCTATGAGTTTCCTCACTTAAAATAACACCGATCACATCATCATATTTTAGGGTACTTGATCCAGGAACAGAATTACTCACCGCCATTACCAAGCCATTCCAGCTTTCAGGCAAAGAACACAAAATCAAGAGAGCCCTAATTTCTTCATCAAAATTGATACCCACAGAAGATAATTGACTAGTAATAGTATTAAACTCATTTAAATGATCTACAACAGATCCACCTTCTGCCATTTTCATATTAAATAAACGCTTCATGAGAAATACCTTATTTGAAGCGGAGGGCTTTTCATACAGTGTCGCTAGGGTTTTCATCAAATCTTCTATCGTCTTTGCTTTTTTAATATTAAATGCCACCGATGGTGCCAAGCATAACCGAATGCTTCCGAGTGCCTTTCTGTCCAAAAGATCCCATTCAGCCTCTAACATAGTTCCCTGATTCTTGGCTTTTCCTTCCAACGGCTTCCATAAATCCTTCTGATATAAATAGTTTTCCATTTGCATCTTCCATAACTGGAAGTTCTGCCCATTAAACCTATCAACCCTCAGCTTACCATCATCTGCCATTGCTCCCACTCAACCGTGAGACTCCCACTTAACCGTGAGACTTTCCTGCAGAGGATAACTGAGAAACAACTAGGCTCTGATAACACTTGTTAGGATAAACCACGGACAGAAATAAAAAACTACATGCAAATATAACCAATAACAAAAATAATAGAACACACAGAAATGAACACAAGGCACCAAGATTTAACGTGGTTCACCCAATCCCTAGGCTACGTCCACCAAATAGCAAGTCCGGTCTTATTACAATCCAGTGATTACAACCTGATTACAATCCGTAATCCCTTACAGCTCAATACCGCTGCAAGAACCAATTTCGTATCACCACACATAAAAAATACCCAACCCTAAGCCCTTTTTATACAAGTATTAAACCGCTTTAGGGTTATAACATGTCGGCCATAACTATTTATGAAGTATGTACAGTACTTTCCTGATCAGTCACCACAATCTAACAAAAATAAATATGAATTATTATTTTTAATTTTTAGATTATGTTTAATTTTTACAAATTTCATACCAATTTCAGCAAATTAAAATGTTTAATCGCTCTAGCCAAAAGTTACTTAACACTATGTAGTTTATCCTAGATTTTTCGAGTAATTTTATAATGTCTATTTTTTTTTAACGAATTTTTTAACTAGACACATCCCAAAAACGTGAAATATCTGTGTGCTCCCCCTAGAAATAATTGAAAACTAATCTAAAATCAATTTTTTTTTTTCAAAGTGTGTAGAATGGAGTCTAGTTTCTAAAAAACTAAGTTGTTACAAAATTCGATGAATGAGCTAAAATCTATAGCCCAATTAGTATGTGGTGGTTTTTGACAAAAAATGAACATACATTCAAAAGAAATTATAGATGAAAGGCTTGAAATAGTTCAAATTAAAAATAAATTATATGGTTAGATAGCTAACACAGAGACCTATAGTGCTATGTAACCTGATCTTATCGATACCCAACCACGAGAAATCTTGAAGGGGAGCACAGAAGAAAAAACAATCATTTTTTGTATGTTTGTTGGAAAACATGTCTCAGGCCTGTTCATCAAATCCAAACCTAAAAATTGGAAAATGTTTTAGCAACAAACTACTTAGATACATCTAGGTAGTTAGACTTTTGATGCCAATCGGAAATAAGGGGTAGATTTACAATTATGTATAGACTCTTGTTCAATCTCTTAATACACATAAGCATTGCATGAGTTATTCATTTTTTATTCTAACACTTCCTTTAGTAACAATTTTGATTGATTTCTTACAATTTTTATTAGTACAAACTTTATATTACTTTAGCAAAAATATCATCCATATTGTCCTTTATGTATAATATTTTGATATTTCAATCCTTTCTCAAAAAAATGATGTGTTCCAATACATTTCTTTACATAGATATTTATTGTGTATAAATATAGGGATAGGGCATTCTTATTTGACTATGGTATATGGGGGAACTATAACAACATTCGTGTATTTAGTGATAATTGTTAATAGATTAATATTCACAATATGTACTCTTCATTCAAGCTTTTCAAATGTGACTATTGAAGTGTCCCTAGATGGCCCATGGCTATCAAGCCAATTAAAAATAGCTAAAATAAATCAAACTTTAAAAAAAAAAAAAAAAAAGTGTCTCGTCCCTTTAGATTGCCTTTTAATTACCTACATAAATATAGTCTCCTCTTGAAGTAGCCAACAATGTGCGTAATGCTTCTTGGAGAAGACACATTAGTAAATAGAATAGGAGTGATTCCCCATCATTAACAGTGTCCTCCTTTTATTGTGGCAAAGGTTGTAATGACTTCTAGTTATGTTTATCAATCTTAATTAATGGACTTATTAGTCCCTGCCTTATATAAGGTAGGGTACTAATGTTTTCATTAGACCCCCCATTCTAATTGTTATTAAATTTTCAATCCCAAAAATATATTCAAAACTAAGGTTGTGAGCATGATATTTTAATTGATATACACTGGTCTAATTTCTTAATTCTCATTGGCCTGTGGCCATTTTTTCTGGGGAAATAATAGTATTTTCTGGAATGAAAAAAAGTTAAAAAAAGAAGCGCTAAGGATGAAATAAATGTTAAATGTTTGTCACGATCTGCTATTCTCCTTAATTAAATGCACGGTAACATGGATAGGTGTGCTTAATATTTCACCGTTACATGTGTAACACGAATCATTGAATGCACAACTCTTGATGACATTTTTTCAGATTGGTACATAATTTGTTGAACATGTAAACTACCACGTCATTCCCTTTAATGGAAGGCAAGAAAGGATAATATATACCAATTTGGTGGACGGTTTATAATGCCAAGTTTAAATAAGTTTTAGTGTTGGCCAAGAGAAATGCTGCTTGAGTCGGAAAGATAAGAATTAGAGCCGGTGGCCATTTCTCTCTCTTGAAAATGACATTGAATGATCCCCTCTAATTAGAATTGAAATTAATAACGCTACAAAGTAAGATGTCATGATGTGAAAATATAAAAAGGTAGTGAAGATCTCAAAGCCTAATTTTATTTTATTTTTAAAAGATTGAAACAAAAGTGAAAAGTTTAATATAAGTTGTTTTTATTAATAAATATTTGAAGGTATTTAGATTTCATGTGGAGTCTTTTTTTTTAAATTATGTTTTTGAGAATTTAGAATTTTAGGTTGAATATTTAATATATTCTATATGTATAAAAGTACTTGATTCTTACTTTTAATTTATTTATAAATTATTTTTCAATGATGTTAATATTAACTTTAATATTCTAAGTTGTATTTAATAACTATAATTTTATTTTTTCAAAATTTTCACTATACATTTGTTCATAAAGCAATCAACCATTCTAGTGATGTGGCAACACAAGAGCTTGAAATGAAACCAAATTTTATTTAAATGATATTTGTCTGTTTTCTTTTAATGTTAAGGTCATTTTAAGGTTGAAAGTTTTAAATAAAAAAAAATGTTTTTCTATTATTTTATTCTACTTGTTTTTAAAAATATTTATAAATATAATTAAATGAGGTTAGATATATGCTCAACTCTAGCTATCTTTTTTTGAAAATATAATCCTCGCATAGGTTCAAAACTACCAAGGCTCATGAGAAAATTATTTTTAAAAATAATATTTTTTCCTTCTATTCTGAGAATTTGTTATTTTACCCCATTTAAATATTTTTTCTCAGGTTATTGATTTGAATAAAAACCTTAACCAATCCTCATTATACTTAATTATAGTTTATATATTATTACTCATTAATTTTAATATTTTTGTTAATTCAAAATAGAAAATGTTGGTATTAAGATTTTTTTTTTATGTTATATATTTTTACGAATTGAGTGAGATTTTATTTTTTCTATTAGATTTTATTTTTTCAATTAAGTTTTTATTTTATTTGTTTGCTTTATGGTGGCATCAATTTTCTTTTACTAAGATCGTATAGAGAAGATAATTAATTTAAAAACTATTTTCACATTTTTAATATTTAAATTATACTTTTTATATAATTAGATAGAAAGAATATAATTGTTGTTTTCAAAAAATAATTTAAAAATAAATAAATAAATAAATATAAATTTATAATAAAAATACGAAAAATATATTTAACTTCGATGCAATTGATTATGATCACTTTGATACAAAATTTCTATTTTTATTTATAAATTTCATAAGATGACATTCTTTAGTTTGGAAAAATAATAATTACAATGTGATTTTAACTTTTGATGTGAATTTGTATGTAAAACATTGAATGCAACTATACCCATAATTCAAACAATTACATAATATTTGTAAAAAAATAATTTCAACCATTACATCTTCCACTACTAGGCTTCCACATAAATATTCCAAGACATTTCTTATAACCCCACAAGGCAAGGACTCAAGCTCTCAAAGAGCTTTTGTTGTTTTAGAACAGAATAACCTTTACTTTATGATCAGACTCATTAGAATAGAATACCCTTTAACTATGAGCTGATTAATTAGAATAGAATAACCTTTAATGCCAAGGAAAAAATTGAAGAACAATCTCAACATTGATTTTTTGTGTGTCATCATCGCATATCTCCATTTAGGCCTGACTTAACCAGCACACGTGAAGCTTCCACCGCTTAGGTGGCTGGTGTGGGCCCATCTAGCATTCTGTCCCTGTTCTGTTTTCTATCATGCTTGTTTTAACTCTCCTTGGGGATAGTGACAACTTCAGTTAGGGCATCGATTATGGTGCAACTTATTTGCACCGTGCCATTAACAATTTCCGTTTGCTCCCTTCCATCTGTCCTGTACCGTCAGTCTCTTGTCGTACCTCAGTAGCCATTCATTTTCATTTGATTTGATGGAAATGAAGATTGCTTTATTTGCAATGACATGCTTGTAGAACACCACTGTATTGTATGGCACATGTACGAAATATTTGGTGCAGGGCAACAATTCAATTTTTGCTAAATAAAATATATTTCTTTCACTCTTTAGAATGTTGCCAAATTTAGAATTAGTTTTGAAATATTTTTTTTTAACTGTCTCTAGTGCTTCTATGTAAAATATAGTTTTCTAATTCTGTTAAATAACCTATTAGTAGAATATATGTTGTCTATTTTGCCTCTCTCCAATTTTCAACAGATTGTCATTATACGACACATTCTAGACATGTCTATTAGAAAATAAAGTAAAATTACCTCGTTTTAATATTGAAATCACTTTTTTCTATTTTTAAATCTTCCCAAAAACAATTATTTTTACTCCTATCATTTTACTCCTATCATTGACAATGTGAGCCAAAAAGGATAGTATAGCTTGCATGGTTGGACCAAAGTATTTAATGTTTCTAATAGTTGATTATAGTTCTCATATTTAATAAAATATAATTCAATATTAAATAATTTAATAAAATTATTAAAATAAATTTGTAAATTAAAAGTATTAATGAAATAGTTATTTATATATTAAATTTATTTTTATTTTTTAAATTTATTTATTAAAATTTCATATTTCAAAGGAAATTTTTTATTAAGTTTAAACAAAAATTTAATAATATTTTTATATAATTTTAAATATTTAAAATAATTATGTAAGATATTAAAGAATGTAAGTATTTGTATATTTATTAAATATAAAAATAGTTTTGTAATTCTTATAACCAAATAAAAAGTTAAAATTTTCTAATTTACATTATTTTTTATTTCTTAATTGTATTTTAAAATTTAATAATTTCAATTTATAGATTACTCTCCTTTTTACTAAATATTTTCTACTTTAATATTAAGTTAAATAATAGCTAATATTATAAATATTTTAAAAAATTTAAGTCTTAAATAATTTTGTTAAATAATATAAATTTATTCAAATTTTTTAATTCAAAAATTTGTACATTGATCAAACTTGAACAACATATCTTAACCTCTTCAAAATTAGAAATCATAAAGAAAATCTATAATATATGCACAATAATCTTATTTATAAATCAATCATATATATACTTTCTAAAGTAATAGTAGTACTTTCTAATGTAAATTTGGTGTTAGCTTGGGTTCTATGATACCAAAAGATCTTAGCCAATCACATGTCAAATAAATAATTTATTTAATATACTATTTTAATAGAAAAACATCTTACCTTTAGAAAGAGTGAAATTATTGAAAAATACTTAGTTTTTATTGGTTCAAAATACCTCATTAATTGTCTCAACTCAATATAATGATATTTTGCCTAAGACAAATACTGCAATAATAATAAAGTATATGACAGTGAGACTTTCAAAGTATTAATCATGACACATCTTAAATAGGACATGGGAGGTTGACCGGCTGTCAAATTTGCTCTCGTTAATTGAGAGTGAGACTTTTGAAGTGATTCAATATTTTATTTGTTCAAAAATTGCATATTCTCAATTTAAAAAATATGTATTGTTGAATTATTAGAGATAAAGTGATTGACCTATTGTATTGTTAGATTGGAAATTAAAAAGGTTAACATGATTTTTTCCTAAAATAATTTAAGTGAATTAATAATTTTTATGTTGAAATTGTGATTTTTCAATTGTTTTATTTATTTATATTTAAATAAACATAATTCAGAATATTGAAGAAAAATAAAATGAAATATTATTAGATATAGTATATATTGTGGAAGCAAGACTTAATTTTTGGTAGATTCATTGAGAATATAATCATTTTAATAGATATGTGTGATATTTATGTCTTCATTTAAAAAAGAAAGAGTAAACTCTAAATTAATATTTTATTAATTAAATAATTGTATAACTAATTTATGAAAACCGGATTGAAGACTTTAACATAATGCAAAGGCATTGAAAGCTGAAACAAAATTAAGTTTAAATGGTTTTACGGCGAATTATTCTTTGATATGACATATTTAGCTAATAATTGAACTTGATGAAGTTCTTAAAGTCTTTATTTGGAGAGAGAGACTTCAAGTGGAGGTAGTGATAAATCTTATTGTTAAATTGGTTGAGAGGATTAAGTTGCATTTATACCGAATGACTTTTTCTATCATAAACAATTATAGTTTCAGAAAAATGTTAATTCAATCACGTATACCAATCTTTTTGAGTTAGTCATAAATAGTTGTACATTCAAACTTTTCAACTTTCTAATTAAAATTATAAAGAATTTTTTTTATCGATTCCTTTTAACCATACCATTTTTTGTCTTCAAGAAATCTATAATCTTGTTGTACTAGCCTAGTACTATTGATTCACTAAGTTTTATTAGTATTTAATATTTCTACCTCATATAATACATTACCAATTAAAATTATAATAACTATTTGACACTTGTTTTTACTCCTCTCTCTCCACACACACATATAAAGTATGTACAATAGAAATGTCCTTCAAGATATGTCTGGAATCTGCCATAAAACTTTAAAGAAGAATATTTTGAATAAAACAATTAGAAAATCTCTGTATTATTAGATTAAAAGAAATTAGCTTACATATATATTATATATTTTTCACTATTTATATACAAGATTATATTCTATTATCTTAATGAAATAAAAAAATATGCACTCTCTTTAAAAATAATATATAATATACCACAGATAATTAAACATAAATTTTACCCAGTATATGTTGGTACAAATATCTGATCCACAATTTTTTAAGTTATCAACTTAGAAGATTAGATAATGTTAGAGAAGCTGATAGGTTATTTAACATAATTAGAAAACTATATTTTACATAGCAGCACCAGAGACATTTAAAAAATTTATTTCAAAACTAATTCTAAATTTGGCAACGTTCTAAAGAGTGAAAGAAGTATATTTTATTAAAATAACCTTCATGTTTCCTTTTAATGCTCACTATTGTATCTTATTATATCTCTGTAAATATTAGAATGTTTCTAATATTTAGTATAGTCTAGAATAGAATGTTTCTATTCTATTCGACTCTCCTCTTTGTATATATAGATCAGTTTGATCTCTGATTAATTCATTCAAATTTTTCGCCATTTACATTTGTAACATGGTATCAGAGCTATTGCTTCAAATGGTTTTGAATAGTTTATAATTTCTTTCGAAATTATCTGCTCTAAATTTCGAAATTATTTCTGCCATTTTCTCTACAACCCGTCTAAGGTTTCTGTTATGAGAAATCTGAAATTCATTCTGCAAATCCCGAGTTCACGTTTTTTAAATCGTAGGTTTCTTTGGCTCACGTCTGATCTTCTACAAATCAAGGGTTTCTACCGTCGTTTTTCTGCAACTCGCCATTTTTTTGCAACTCGGCATTTTGTGTGAGTGAAAACGTGTTCAATCCGCCCTTATCTGCCTGGATCCGTCTATCTCAAATCCGCTTGTTCCAAAATCTGCCTATATCTGCCATTTTTCCTGCAAATCTGACCTTCAAAGCTGCCGACTAGGTTTTTGCTCGAAACCCTAGTTTTTTGACCTCCAAAAATTTTCTGATCACATATTCTTGGTGGGTTTTTTGAAATCTCAAATGGGTCTTTATCAGATTTTTGTGGGTGCCTCATTTTTTGTGCCTCGATTTTTGAGCCAACGGATCCGAATTTTGACAACACTTTATTTTTGGGTTTTTTGAGCTCTTTTCTGGGTACTTCTCCAATTTTTCTGGATCTTTCATTTTCTCACCTCGAAGTTTGTGCCATTTGAAATATTCACATATTATAAGCATTTGTATCAGCAGCATCAGAAGTCGGACTCAATTAAATAGTACGCCAATGCTACCCAACACTCAGAGCAGAAAGAATCTATCTACCATGCCTTTATGGCCAGCATACCTGCAAATCATGTGAAATCTTCTGCCTGGTACATCGATTCTTGTGCCTCCCGACATTTCACTCATAGGCGTGATTGGTTTGTTGAATTCACTCCCTATTTTGACTCAGTAATCTTTGGAGGCAGTGAAGAATACAATATTGTCGGCAAGGGCAATGTTCAGATTCAGACTGGAGGAAGAAAACTCATGTTTCTCAATGTATGTTATGTTCCTGACATGAAACATAATCTTCTGTCTGTTAGTCAGATTATAAAGCACTCCCCTTAGTTGGATGTCGTTTTCAGTGGAAATAAGTGTTCGATTATTGATCGTGCTTCTCGCACTACCCTTGCTTCCGGTCTTGAGGATCATGGTATTTATAGGCTTGTAGATTCAGGCGATTCCCTTAAGCATGCCTTCATCGCCGAATCATCCGCTCTTAGCAGTCTCTGGCATCAACGATACGGTCATTTGAACATTCAATATCTAGCACAACTTGCTCGAGATAATTTAGTCCATGGCCTACCTAATATTCAGACCAAGAACCATCGCGTTTGCGGAGCTTGCCAAGCAGGGAAGCAACATAAGACACCATTTAAGAATGGTGAAACATGGCGGGCATACAGAGTACTCCAGCTAGTCCATGTGATGTATGTGGTCCTATGAATATTCCTTCTATTACTGGGAACAGGTATTTTTTACTCTTTGTGGATGATTTCAGTCGCAAAATGTGGGTATATTTTCTTAAGCAAAAATCAGATGCCTTTCTTGAATTTCAGCAGTTTAAAGCTCTAGTAGAAAAAGAGTCTGGTTCCTCCATCCGTACTCTTAGGACCGATAATGGGGGGGAATTCTGTTCTTCTTCTTTCTCTGCCTTCTGTACTACTGATGGCATTAGACGTCAGTTCACCACACCTCACACCCCTCAGCAAAATGGTGTTGTAGAGCGTCGAAACTGTACCATCACAGAAATGGCTAGGGCTATGCTAGAACATAGAAATGTTCCCAGAAAATATTGGGCAGAAGCAATATCCACAGCTGTCTACCTTCTTAACCGGTCACCCACCCTTGCAGTTAATCATAAGACTCCTGAGGAAGCCTGGTCTGGTCGCAAACCTAGGATCAACCATTTGAAAGTTTTTGGCTCTCTGGCATATGTATGGATTCCTGATGCCAAACGCACTAAGTTGGATTCCAAAAGCCAGAAACTTATGTTTACAGGATACAGTCACACACATAAGGCCTACAGACTGATTGATGTAAATACTGATCGTTTAATCTTCAGTCGTGATGTTGTGTTTGATGAGGAATTTGGACCATTTTCGCTCTCTGACTCCCCACCACATTCCGAGATTCAGTCTTCAACAATCTCTGACTTAGGTTCTTCTATTTTATATGAGTCATCTGATGCTACTGATACACCACCTCAGTCACTTCCAGATAGTACAACTCCTGCTCTTGCTTCTCCAACTATTCCGACAGCATCTGATATTAGCTCCTCGACTCTTCGGCCAAAATGGTGGGCTCAAACGCTTAGTGATCTTCGTCCTGATGAACTCATTGAGGGTAAAAGCTCCAGAAATAAGAGCCTTCAGTACAACATAGTTAATATAGCTCTTATGGCCAACATCCACAGTATCCCTGAGCCCCAGATATATGCAGAGGCCAAAGGAATTCCAGAATGGGAACAAGCAATGGATTCTGAGCTTCAGAGTCTTCAAAAGAACCACACTTGGGTTCTTTCAGATCTTCCTCTTGGGAAGAAACCCATTAGCTGTAAATGGGTCTATAAGGTCAAGTACCATACAGATGGTACCTTGGACAAATACAAAGCTAGACTTGTTGCTCGAGGATTCACCCAGCGCGAAGGCATTGATTATGAGAAGACATTTGCACCGACAGCCAAAATGAGCACTATTCACATTCTTCTTGCAATTGCAGCTCAGTATGGTTGGAAAGTTCATCAGATGGATGTGAAGAGCGCCTTTCTCAATGGTGAATTACAGGAAGAAGTCTACATGACGCAGCCCCCAGGTTTTAAGGTTGTTGGTTCAAAACACAAAGTATGTAGACTCCAGAAGGCCCTCTATGGTCTTAAACAGGCCCCTAGGGCTTGGTACATAAAGATTGATCATTACTTGGTTACTCAAGGATTTCAGCGTAGTCCGTCAGACAGTAATCTGTATATTAAACACTCTGGTAATGATATTATTTTTCTTGTTGTCTATGTGGATGATTTGATCATTATTGGAAATTCAGAACATTTGACTTCAGAAATCAAACAGGATCTATGCAGAACTTTTGATATGACAGATCTCAGATTGCTTCATTATTGTTTAGGTATTGAGGTTTGGCAGACTGACAACAGCATTTTTTTGTCTCAGTCCAAGTATGCTAGAAGTTTTCTTGATAGGTTTCGAATGCAGGATTGCAAATCTGCCTCCACTCCTATGGAGACTGGTCTGAAATTGTCCGCACAATCTGTTTCTCCTCCTGTAGATGAAACACTCTTCAGGCAGCTAGTAGGTAGTCTCATCTACCTTACTACTACTAGACCTGATCTCAGTTTTGCAGTCAGCTACATCTCACGGTTCATGACAAACCCCAAGACTGATCATTGGATTGCAGCGAAATGTGTGTTATGCTATGTACATGGTACTTCAGATTATGGTCTTCTTTACACAAGGAGTACTACTCCTCAGCTCAGTGGATTCACTGATTCCGATTGGGCCGGCTCAGTTGATGATAGGAAATCTACTTCTGGCTATGTGTTTAGTATCGGATTTGTAGCAGTTACTTGGACCAGTAAGAAGCAACAGGCACATGCACTCTCCTCTATAGAAGCAGAATATAGAGGAGCTGTCAAGGCAGCTTGTGAAGCAGTTTGGCTCCGGCAGATGCTTGCAGATCTGCATATTCCTCAAGGAGGTCCGACTTCTTTGTTTTCAGACAATCAGGGCGTACTCAAACTTGCCAAGAACCCAGTGTTTCATGAACGAACCAAGCACATCGAGCTTCATTGCCATTACATCCGACAATTAGTAGAAGATGGATCTATTCAGTTACGCTATGTTCCTACCTCAGAGCAATCAGCAGATATTTTCACTAAACCCCTTGGTCCTGACAAGTTTGTTAAATTCAGGGGATCTATTGGTGTAGTAAATAGATTGAGCATTAAGGGGAGGTATTAAAATAACCTTCATGTTTCCTTTTAATGCTCACTATTGTATCTTATTATATCTCTGTAAATATTAGAATGTTTCTAATATTTAGTATAGTCTAGAATAGAATGTTTCTATTCTATTCGACTCTCCTCTTTGTATATATAGATTAGTTTGATCTCTGATTAATTCATTCAAATTTTCTGCCATTTACATTTGTAACATATTTTATTTAGCAAAATTCGAAGTGTTGCCCTGCACCGAATATTTCGTACATGTGCCATATAATACAATGGCATTCTGCAAGCATGTCAATGCAAATAAAGCAATCTTCATTTCCATCAAATCAAATGAAAATGAATGGATACTGAGGTCCGACAGGAGACTGACATTACAGGATAGATGGAAGGGAACAGACGGGAATTGTTAATTTGAATTTCATTTTTAAATTTGGCTTCAAATGCTCTAATTGGACTGAAATGAGGGCAACGGCTAAAGGGTAAACTATTTTCTTTACCCCAGCCACTAGCCCTAGCATGTACCCTGCCTTGCCATCAGTGAATTTCTAGCGGAGCGTGACCATGATCTGTGCCCTCAATGGCGGCTATCAAATCATCCTACCCTTTCCAAATATTTTGTGCCCTCCATGCCATGCAACAAATAATTCTTTTCGGCCGTGAGACTTTAATCATTTTTTAAACTACAATTCATTTTATATTATATGATTTAATTTAATTGGATGTGCATAAAGAATCAGAGGTTAATATTTTAATTTGCTGAAATTTGTAAAAATTAAACATAATCTAAAAATTAAAAATAATAATTCATATTTATTTTTTATAAAAATAATTGATGTAGTATTTTATTATTATTTGATTCGAGCAATCTTTAAAGTTAGTTTAGGTTGCCTTCAAATGTTCTAAAGGAAAACAAATGTTATTTCCATGTTCAATTGTTTTTAATCTTTAATTTGAAAACCCTAACTTTAATATACCTATAATTTTAACTAGCGGTACAAAATAGTTTACCCTTTAGCCGTTGCCTGAAATGAGCAGGTAAAGTAATAATCACTTTTCATAGGCGGGAGTGCAAATTTAAAAATGAAATTCAAATTAACTGCAGCTGTCGGCGTCACTGGCTAACTGAGCAAACTGAAGCTGTCACTGCAGCTGTCGGTGTCACTGGCTAACTGAGCAAACTGAAGCTGTCACTATCCCCGAGAAGAGTTAAAACAAGCGTAATAAAAAACGAAAAAGGGACAGAATGCTAGATGGGCCCACACCAGCCACCTACGCGGTCAAAGCTTCGTGTGTGCTGGTTAAGCCAGGGCCTTTGGGCGGGGTAACTGCGTTTGGCGGAAGCAACAGGAAACCTGATTTTACTTTAGAATAGAACATGCTGTAATAATACTAAGGAAAAGATTACAAGATTGATTTAACTTTGATTTGTGGTTTATTTCGATTAACTGCATTTTACTGGAGCAATACGAAACCGGATTGTACTTCAGGAATGGAATAAAGTAAAGCAACGAGAGGGAAAAGAATAATTTGAAGATGGATTTCAAATTTGTTTATCCATAAATATGGGATGAAGTGGGTAGGCAAAGCAAGGTGAGGTGGTAGAATAGCCTTGCAAGTCTTTTGTGTGGCTTTGAAATTAAAGTGTGAAGGGCAATGGCACACAAAGTCAGTGATGAGTTCTTACTGTTTGTAGGCGTAGTTGTTCTAGCAGCGTGCATGATCTTTGATGTATGGAAGGCATACAATAGAGGGGCAAAATGGCTTCCTGGATATGCTGTTGTCATCTATGCCCTCCTCCTCCAATTGGTTGGATACTTGGATGTGCAGAACGTGAGCATAGAAAGCAACCACAAAGAGCACCAGTTGGAACTATTGCTTTCTAGACAAGTGTCGATAGATTCATCCAGGCTCGTCCTCATTGTATTTGTAGGCTATTTACTGCCTGGTTTAGCCTCTACTAGTGGATTTTGGACAAGTATAGCTGCCTTGCTTACTAGTTTGTCCACTCATATCGCCACTGAATTGTATGTTGCCCTTCATTCTCGGGTTAGAGACAAGGGCAACCAAGTTAAGGGCCAAAGTGGGTTTTGGCTAATTGCATCAGATCTAGTTTTGTTACAATTATTCATTTTTTTGTCCTTTACTATAGTCTGGGTGATCAGCTGTGGTCGATTCATCCGTTATATTCTGGCCAGCAGGATACCTTTAGCCCTCAAAATTCCTTTAGCTGAAATTCCTTTCGACACCTGCCGATCTGAGATGCTAAAATCATGGATTGTGGCACGTGTCTGTCAGCCGGAATATGTGCTCAACAGGTCAAATTTCCCTTGCCTAGTAGCATATGTGGTAACATTTAATGTCGTGTTCATGGGAGCCAAGGTTATATTTATGAGCTCTCACGAGCCCGGACCATACCCGCTGTTTATAACTCAATGGATTTTCATTATTCTAGGATGGTTTGTTGTATCCTACAGATATTTCGTTAGCCTTGAGTTGTCTCAACAAAGTGTTCCAAGTATACTTGATAAGGACTGGATAAGGCAAATCTATTTGACAAGTGAAGTTTTAGTGAACAAGATAGAGAATAAAGCTGTTCAAGCGGTGGTACTAATGGGAATAGGTATTTTAGGATTGATATATTTCCTAGAATTGATGGCAGGCTTCGCGCTTTTTCTTGTGCCCCTCTTGCTTTGTTTTGCTGTCCTCTTATGCCTCGCTATTTGCATTCTTCCGTTAATACAAAGGTTTTGCTTAGCGCCTCCTGGAGATGAAGATGAAGATTTTTCGAGTTACTCAGAAGCATTGGAGCGAGTATGCATGCCAGGAGATGACGCACAGAGACTATTGAGAGTGAACAAAAATTCCTTCTGTCATATGAGGAAATGCATCGACAAGGCTTACGAGAGAGGCAAAAGTTCCGAAATACTGCACAATGCAATTGGAAGCTTTATTGCTCAAATTTTTCCTTTAAGTCAACATTTAAATGAAATACTGGAGCCACTGGAGAGTGTGAGCAGGTATTTTCCGTTGCTCGAGTATTCCTTCAAAAAAACAACAGCCTTGGTGTTGCTCATGGATGATGATTCTGTCTCTGAGTCCAATATTCGAGCAAGGCGGTCTGTCCGTAAAGCATTGAAGGAAGCAGAAAAGCTAATGGATTTTCTCGTCTGTCCCGATAGCGTAGAAATCTCTTTCGATGTCTTCAAGATAGCCTATTTGGAGGCTTTTCCTGTGACAGCTTTCTCAAATCTTCTATTCAAACGTGTGCGCTTCAATTTCAGAGAGTCGCCCACAGTTGCCAACGCTGTTGACAAGTTGTTTAACGAAGCAAAGGTCAAGCTTGAAGCGTGTAGCCTGCTTGGAGATGTCAACGCACAAGCCGTTAACACAGACTGGAGTAAAACGGCGATAGCTTATGTCGAATACAAGATATGCAAAACAATCAAAGATCATCCAGCAGAAGCACCGAGTGTAGAGCAGTTGCAGATATATCTAATCAACATGGCTGCCTATCTAATTTTTAAGTGCGTCAAAGAATCGCCCAAGTTTCTCATCGAGAATTCGAGAAAATGGGCTGCAGAATTCAAAGAAGATAAGATATCTGCAGCAATCGAGTTAGCAGGATTCGCATGTGGAGTGATAGATGGAGCAAGAGAGCGGCATCCCCAACTACCAGTATAAACTATTGTGGCCTTCTTCTTTTTTGTTATGCATAGGTAGATGCTAGGATTAATCAAAACTCAATATTGACTATGTGATATTTCTATTGTAACTGTTCCTCTTGTGGTGGCTATATTTTCAAATTCACCAATTTTATTATTATGCATAATGAGGGTAGTAAAGCTCTCAACTGGAAACCAACTAATCTCAATGTAACACCATTTTCACGTTGGAAAATATCTAATTATTACAATTATTTCATAGTTATGAGAGTGATATAAAAAAATTGAGTGTTTGAATGTCCTCTTTGTTTAGTTTGAACATTTTTGTCAGTAGCTAACTAACTAACTAACTGTAGTAGGAGTGTGTGAGGTTGACATGGATCAATCTTTTTTTCAAGTTTTCATTTTACTGGTGTAATCACCCAAGAATTGTCTAGTAAACTATGAGGGCCCTTTTTGTATTTTTAAATTTGTAAATGCTAGACTAAATCACTTTATTTATCATCTTTGATCAAATCTTGATTTAATTTAAAATACTTTATGCTTGACCACCTTATCCTAAGTTCCTATTTAATTAAAGAACCATGTCCCCTTTAAATTAGATAAAAGTCCCCAAAGTCCCTCTTATCCTAAGTGTGCACAGGAAAATGATTTTTCCTATTTTACAAATAAATAAATAAATGTTTTGTCCACACATGTGAAGGCATGCTTTTCAAACTGAGTGGGATCTCCTTTCTCCTCCACACATCTATTGCCTCTTAATCATAGTTGTAGATCTTGCCTCTCAAGATTCTTGTGCACCAAAGTCAGCATGGGGCTATTCCTCATAGACTTTGCCTTGTAATATCTACTACCCATTTCTCTTTAATAGGAGGCTCTATCCTTGCTCTTTTATATCTTATGCATGCACTCTATTGTTATGGTGTCATTTTGTACTTTACTCTTGTGCACATTTTCACTCACTTTTCTTTACTTGGATTCTAGTTTACTCTCATTCTTAGTCTAGATTTCCTTTATATATTAGCTTAACTTACATAATCTAAATAGGTTTCTTTGTAACTCTTTCATGATGTTAGCTTAATTTTGCACTTGCATTTCACTTAGCTTTAGCTTGTATCTTGCATGGTATACTTGTGATTCTTGGATATTGGAACTCGTGCCCCTACTCTTTTGAATCTCCCATTCTATGGTCACACCTTGCAAGGGTTTCTTAACTAGTTTCAATTGATAGCCACCCTCCTACCTTGAATCGTTGCACTTCATAGAAAGGAAGCTATAGCCCGCGTCTTGGGATGCTCTTCATTATGGGTTCTCTCAAGAATAATGATTTATAGAAGTGTTACAACTTTTGTACACACATTTGGACGACTTAAACATAAGACAAAGACATGATTTTTAGACTAAAGTATTAAATAATCAAAATTTGACATACTTTAAAAGATTAATTAAAAGTATAAAATAATCAAATCTGACATATTTTATTTAGCGCAATTTTTAAATAATTGTTGATGTTGGTGGCTTTGACTGTGTGCCCTATTAGTCCTCCTATGTGTACTTACCATTTTGAGAGATAATGTTTTGTTCCTACATTGGGGGTTGTTGGACTGCCTCGTTCATGTGCCTTTGTTGGCAATATTTTTTTGATTTTTTTCCTTGCAGATAGGGATATTTGTAACCTTTTTTAAAATATTTGGATGAATTCTATTTTTCCTTGTTACATATCTTGGGTTAAGGCGTTCCTCTATGTTCTCTTTAGTATTTTGGTGCCTCTACATTAAAGTTGTGAGAGCACAAGGTGGGTGCTTGAAATTTTATGTTTGCTATATTTTATCTGTTATTTGCATAAGTCTTCTATCATGGGGGTGTTGTTTTTTGAGTGGCCGCCCTACTTCAATTGGTTATGCACTGGTATAGGATTGTGATAATTGTGTTAAGTGGAGAATGGTGTGGTTTCACCGACAATTTACTTTGCTTCTTCAGGATGGTTTTTCATATCTCTACAGTGGTTCATGGTGACTATGATAACTTCATGGGGGACTAGTTTTACTCTATTTTTGTGGAATTTGGGGTATATCCTCTATTTGGATCATGCAACCTTTAAGGTTGGGGCCTCTCTATTGGCTTCTTGCATCTTTATGATTATTCAGGAGAGTTGTTTCTTTTATGTTTTTTCTAGACAGGGCTTTGAGTGGAGAATTCTTGATCTTGGAATTTTGGCTAGCTATATTGGTTTCTATTTTTCATAGGGGTTTCTTTTATTTTAGATAAATGTTTTGATGTCTTTGACCCAATAATCTTTCCCTCTCCAATTTTAAGTTACTCTTCTTGAGGGTAGTTTGGTTCTATTTCACTTGGATGTTGTTTCTAGTTGTGGCTGAGCTATTTGAGAGGTTTTACTTTGATGTCCTTAACCATTTTTCATACCTCCTAATGTGAATAGTCCCTCCAAGTATTTATTTTAAATCTCATATGGTTGTTGGTTGGTGGTCTCTAAATTTCTTTTGACAGAGGGAGGTTGGTCGTGTTCATCTATGATGAGTGGAACTTGATGTACATGTGTGATGACCTCATTGTAAGATAAGAATTAATGTATTATAATAGGTTCAAGTAATGAGAATACTATCATAGATATAAAAAATGGTCCATTATAATTAGTGTAAATAATTAAATAAATTATAAATTATGAATTCAATGTGAATAAATAGTATTTTAATAACAAACTCTTAACCCTCATGGTAGGAAACCTAAAACTATCAAAACTAAAGAGGAAGTGGTAGAAAGAGTTCAATGCACACTTGATGAGAAATTCCCATCGCTTAAATGATCAACAACGCAAACAAAGGGTTAATGTTAGCCATGAAGATCATTGAAATGTAAGAGACATTAATGCCCTTTAAAAGAGGTATATATTCAAGCAAGCTCTTGATTTTGTCCAGGTAGATATAGTGCTAGTTTACAAGAGATAAAATTATCACAAGACTCTTTCAATAAAACTATTGGTAATTGGACACATTGGAAATGTCTTCATAGTCAATGTGTGGATGCTTCTCGGGGTTTACGAGTTTTATGGAACCCTAAGATCATCCAAGGTTAGTTCATTCAACAATCTAATAACTTCCAACTTGTGAAGATGACTTGGTTTGACACTATTTCTTATATCCATAACCTATATGACCCTACCTCCACACATGACAAAAAAATCTTTGTGGGATGGACTAACACAAATTATTTAACAACAAGATGAATACCATTTTATTCTAGCAGGGGATGTTATGCTTTCTAAAGTATCCAACCAACTGAAGACAGAGAGCATAGAATGCCTCTCACTGGACATTGAATGCCATTGCCTCTCACGCAAACAAACTCAATAGCCACTATTTAAAAGCTTATTAAATCAAGAGCTTATATAGATTGCGAAGAATACTCTGTGAAAAAACGATCTAATTAATAGAGACATGAGCTCCTTAATAAAGCTCAAACTTTGGTAGCTACCGTCGTAAGTGTTTGAGAAGTTTTTTTTTTTTTTTTTAAAGTAAAATCAAGTGGAATGAGACTCTGGAACAACACCGGCTACAAGCTTTTCTTTCTTTCTGACCGACAGATCGGCCTACATTTAAATTTATTCTATTCCGAAACTAAAATGTGGTTTTCTAAGATTCCTGATCTTTATTCTATTTCTCGCAAAGCAAACTTTGCTCTAATCCTGAACGTGGTCTTCTCTTGATTATGTTTGTATTAAATGGTATTGTTGTTTTCTATATGCCGACAACACCTAACTGGTCGCA
Organism: Cupressus sempervirens; assembly: GCA_028749045.1. Taxonomy (NCBI): domain Eukaryota; kingdom Viridiplantae; phylum Streptophyta; class Pinopsida; order Cupressales; family Cupressaceae; genus Cupressus; species Cupressus sempervirens. Next base: position 822,085,308 of record CM053783.1, read on the forward strand.
ACAAAAACATCCCACCATTAAAACAAATTCCTATTCATTTTTCTCAGCGACGTTCCATATTCGTCCAATCAAAACTAAAGATTATTCTATTTCAAAAATAAAAAGCATACTGAAGTGACACCTCCATAAGCTCTGCCACAAATAAAAAAATATTTTAATACAGGAATCTCTGATCTCTGTTTCCTTCAATTAGAATAAAGCTCAATAACCACTTTAAAGAAAGCTCAAATCAAGACTAGAGATTCCAAAGATTATTCTGTAAAAGAAGATTACGAAGAACACACTTGTAAAGTTTAAGAAGATTTGTAAAGAGATGACTCGTGAAATCTGGTAGTCACCGTTGTGTGTAATTGAGAAGTTAATAAAAGTGGAAGTAGGGGAAATGAGATTTTAGAACGACTAAGGCTATAAGAAGCTTCTATTCTTTTCAAACTGTTAAGAGGCTCATAAAAAATATATATATACTAATATTTTTCTTTATAAATTTAGATTTCTACTTCCACGACAGATCAATTGCGGATCTCATTTGTTATGCTCACTAAAATATGTGTCATATTTCATGTTAATCAGCAAACAATATGATAACCTGACATTCATGTCAAATGGGCTCCTAACGATTACTCGAGGTTCATTGTGTGCAACTTCAAAGCTTAAGGACGTCTCACTAGAGTATCCTTTACTCATGTAAACCGTTTACTTTAGAATAGAATCTCCCTTTAGTGTCTTTTTATTCTTGCACCTTTTTTTTAAAAAAAAATTATTTAGATTGCAGGAATCGGTGCAACACGGCCTCCCTATAAACTGTAGTGCGCCTGATAAACTTTTTAACGTGACCGGTAGCGCTAGCGCGACACGCCCACCGGTACCATGAGGACGGGGGAGACTAGAACCCGTGACCAACCCCCTGCAACAGGGAAGATTTATATTCTTGCACCTTTTACTTTAGAGTAGAATAATCTTTAATTTTAAGTGGACTAGTATGGAATTTATCCGATTACAAATATGAAAAACGTTAATCTCTCTTCGATATTGAAGAATGATTTGAGCTGTGGTTTATCCGCCTATATATGGCAAGGAACAGAAGTTTGATATATTCTTTACGTCTAGGATTTTTGTGTGTTTGAAGGTCTGACAAGGCAATGGCACACAAGTGACGAGGCCCCTTCGTAACTCTAAATTTTAAAGAAATTTGAAGTGTATTTTCTTCAAATTTAGAATATTTAAGTTAAATATGACTTGCGAGATAATTTGTCCATCTAAAAATTTAGAATATTTAAGTTATTTTAATAAGAACCTTCGATACTCTATCTTTATCTAAGATTATTTATATTTATTGTAATTTTTAACATTCATTTATACATTTTTAGACTATTATGTACATCATTTTTATATAAATTTTATACAAGCTCTCTATCTCGTATTTTCTAAACAATGAATATATACAACTCAAGTCAAATAAGATTATATGTCAACACTTTCCACCTAATTTAAAACATTAACAATTAAACAAAACATTGTTCATAATATTTTAGACAATATTTTTTTTTCTAATTCCAACTTCTAAGACCCCACACCACTCTTAGACGGAGCTAGCTATGCAACTGACCCATTTCCCACCCCACTCCAATGTGTAGTCCATCTCCCATATAGCATACATCCATACTACATTGTATGGATGTTTGACGCCTTTCTTGATCACTAAACTGAAAATCCTCTACTTATTATTTTATTTCCTCATTTCAAATTTAAATTACTTCTAGTCAAGTTAAAGGAAATAGGTTTCTCAATTATTTAAGACAAATGGCTTATTGATTATATTTAATTTTTAGATATAATTAATTTTACTGTACTTAATTTCAATCTTTCTTTAATTAAATTATTATATAATTTTATGCTTTCTAAAGTTTTTTTAATAATTTGATTCAAATTTTCAAAAAATTATTAGCAAAATGTTTCTATTTTAAAAATCATATGTACAAACATTTTAGTATTTTTAAATTTAATGATTTCTACAAATATTTATATGTCAATTTTGAATATTGTTTTATATCAGCTTCTTACATAATAATCTTTCTTTTGAATAAAAAATTAAAGTAATGTTTAAAAATAAATAAATATTTTTTTTAAAGTATCAATAAGAGTTCAAATCTTACTTTCATATCATTTATATTATTTGACTTTATTTTCTGGATGGAAAATGATTCAATTGATTGATGAAGTTGTAGATGATATTGATCTAAAGCCAATTTTTGAATTTCTATCATTTTCATCATAATACCTATATGATTGATTTTTCAATACTTATTTGGAAAATCTCTAAAAAGAGAAAATTTGTCCACCTAAAATTAGAAAATGGTAGTAACTTTTAGGTGAAAGAATGATTATGTGTAAGAAAAAATATAGAAAATTGTATTAATCTTTAATGAAAAAAGAAAATTTATGTGTAAGAGTAAGATGGTATGTTAGACAAAAATCTCTCTTTTACCCAAGGTCAATACATTTTTTCCTATTCAGATGGACAATTTTTTAATACTTATATAAAAAATCATTTGTCTCAAAAATTAAAATTGTATTAAATTTTAGGTGAAAGAAAGATTACTATCTCACACTAAAATGATTTTATTTTTCTATAAATCTATAAAAAAACCTATTATAGTTTAATAGTTTCATAAATTTAATTCAAGTTAACATATTAATTAAACTACTCTACTAATAAAATTCATTAAAAAATAACTTTAAATTTAGGTTTTTGATAAATAAAAATATTTGAAAATAAATTAGGAACGTTAAAATTTGATAAACTTTAAAAAATAAAACTTAAATAATAGTTTAACTATAATTTTGAAAATTAAATATTCAAAAAAAATTGTTTCTCGCATTAAAATAAACAAAATAAACAGAAATATTATAGCTAAAAATTAAAAAAGTAAAGTAGCTCTTTCCACTGAATTTAAACTATTCTTCAATTTAATTTTGGCAAAAATATGTCTATGCCAAATCTATAGTGAAATAAATAATTTTTCAATTTGACACATTGATTGTTAGTTCACAATGACAACTAAAATTTTTCAATTTGAACTGACAGTACATCAACAATGATGGAGTGTGAATGTGATGGCTATGCATTGTAGTGGGGTGAGAAATTGGTCGGTTGCATAGTCAACTCCCCCTTGTATTGGAAATAACTATGATCCCTTTCAACACATTGGAACTAACCAAATGGGTCCTGGACATATGTTATCATGAAATGCATTGAAAGGGATGCATTGTAACCAACCAAATAGGTCCCTAGGGTTCCTAGTGCCCCTAGAGACATATGTTATCATGAAATGTGTCAAAAGGGGTCATAAGTTAAATTATGATCCCATTCAATGCCCTTAGGGGTCCTATGGATACCTAGGGACATATGTTATCATGAAATGCATTGAAAGTGGTCATAGGTTATCGTATGACCCCTTTCGACACATTCGAACAAACTAAATGGGGACCTAGGGAAATATGTTGTCATGAAATGCACTGAAAGGGGTCATAGGTTTGACCCCTTTCAACACATTGGAACCAACCAAATGGGTCCCTAGGGTCATAGGGCCCCTTGAGACATATGTTGTCATGAAATGTGTCAAAAGGCATCATAGGTTACAACCTATGACCCCTTTTGATGCATTTCATGACAACATATGTGCCGAGGGTCCCTACGACCCTTAAGGATCCATTTGGTTGGTTTGAATGCGTCAAAAGTGGTCAAAGGTTAACCTATGACCCCTTTCAATACATTTCATGACAACATATGTCCCTAGTGGCCCTATGACCCCTAGGGACCCATTTGGTTGGTTTGAATGCATCGAAAGGGGTCACAAGTTAACCTATGGTCCCTTTTGATGTCCCTAAGGGTCTTAGGGCCCCTAGGGACATATGTTGTCATGAAATGCATCAAAACTTTCAACGCATTCAAACCAACCAAATGGGTCCCTAGGGGTCCTATGACCCCTAAGGACATATGTTGTCATGAAGTGTGTTGAAAGGGATCATAGGTTAACTTGTGACCCCTTTCAATGGATTTCATGACATATGTTGGAATGAAATGCATCTAGGGCCTCGAGCAACCCATTTTGTTGGTTTGAATGCATTGAAAGGGGTCATATGTTAACCTATCACCCGTTGTCATGCAATGCATCTACGGCCTCAAGGGATCCATTTTGTTAGTTCAAATGCGTTGAAAGGGGTCATAGGTTAGCCTATCATCCGTTTCAATGCCCCTAGGGGTCATAGGGCCCTGAGGGACATATCTTGTCATGAAATACGTTGAAAGTGGTCATAGGTTAACCTACGACCCCTTTCGACACATTTGAACCAACCAAATGGGTTCCTAGGGATCCTAGGGCATCTAGGGACATAGGTTGTCATGAAATGCATCGAAAGGGGTCATAGGTTAACCTATGAGCCCTTTTGATGCATTGGAACCAACCAAATAGGTTCCTAGGGGTCCTAGGGACCTTAGGGACACATGTTGTCATGAAATGCATCAAAAGGGGTCATAAGTTAACCCTTTTTAACGCATTAGAACCAACCAAATGGGCCCTTAGGGACATATGTTGTCATGAAATGCATCATAAGGGGTAATAGATTAACCTATGACCCCTTTTGATGCATTGGAACCAACCAAATAGGCCCCTAGGGTTCCTATGGCCCTTAGGGACATATGTTGTCATGAAATGCATCGAAAGGGGTCATAAGTTAACCTATGACTCCTTTTGACGCATTGGAACCAACCAAATGGGTCCCTAGGGGTCCTAGGGCCCCTAGGGACATATGTCATCATGAAATGCATCACATCGAAATGGGCCATAGGTTAACCTATGGCCCCTTTTGACACATTAGAACAAACCAAATAGGTTCCAAGGGGTCTTAGGGCCCCTAGGAACATATGTTGTCATGAAATGTGTCAAAAGGCCCTTTTGACACATTGGAGTCAACCAAATCGGTCCTTAGGGGTCTTAGGGCCCCTAGGGACATATATTGTCATGAAATGCGTCAAAACTAGTCATAGGTTAACCTATGACCCCTTTTGATGCATTAAAATCAGCCAAATGGGTACCTAGGGGTTCTAGGGCCCCTAGGGACATATTTTTTCATGAATTCATCGGAAGGGGTCATAGGTCAACCTATGACCCCTTTCAATGCATTGGAACCAACCAAATAGGTCCCTAGGGGTCTTAGGTCCCCTAGGAAAATATGATGTCATGAAATGGCTTAAAGGGGTAATAGGTCAACCTATGATCTATTTTGATGCATTGGAGCCAACCAAATGGGTCCCTAGGGGTCCTAGGGACACTAGCGACATATGTTGTCATGAAGTGCATCGAAACGAGTCATAGGTTAACCTATGATCAATTTTGATGAATTTGACCCAACCAAATGGGATCCATTTCGATGCATTTGACCGAACCAAATGGGTCCCTAGGGGTCCTAGGGCCCCCTAGGGACATATGTTATCATGAAATTTGTTGAAAGGAGTCATAGGTCAACCTGTGACCTTTTTCGATGCATTGAAACCAACCAAATAGGTGCATAGGGTTCCTAGGGCCCCTAGGGACATATGATGTCATGAAATGTGTCGAAAGGGGTCATAGGTTAACCTATGACCCCTTTCGATGCATTCAAACCAACCAATGGGTCCTTAGGGTTCCTAGGGCCCCTAGGGACATATTTTGTCATGGAATATGTCAAAAGGGGTCATAGGTTAACCTATGACCCCTCTCAACGCATTAGAACCAATCAAATAGGTCCCTAGGGCTCCGAGGGCCCCTAAGGACATATCCTATCATGGAATGCATCGAAAGGGGTCATAGTTTAACCTATGACCGCTTTTGACTCATTCGAACCAACCAAGTGGGTTCCTATATATATTAATATATTATATTTATAGGTCATAATAATAATAATAATAACAATAATAATATATATTACTATATTATATTTAATAATAATAGTAAAAATCATATTAATATAATATATTAATTAAATATATATTAATATATTATATTTATAGGTCATAATAATAATATCTATTACTATATTATATTAATAATAATAGTAAAAACCATAATAATATAATATAATAATCAATTTTGTTCACATTGCCCACACTTTCCAAATTTTGACATCCCTCCAAAATTTGGGCATCAATTTTGGGTACCTGATATGGGACCAAGTACCCAAACTACTAGCATGCTTTTTCCAACATATTTACTATCATTGTGGACTTGGGAATCATGTTTTTTTAAAGCCATTTTCATGGATTTGGAGAAAACAATTTTTTGCAAGCCCATACGATCGAAAAAGGTTCTATAATGTATGATTAGGTGTCTAATATTGTTTTATGAATGGGGAGCAGTAATCGTCAAAAGGCTAAATGCAAAAGGAAGGTATCGAATGAAGACATTATAGCATATAAGAAAAGGGACAAGGTAAATCACCAAAGAAAGAGACAAGGTATGTTATATGTGAGTCAAGTTGATGATGTATTGATCGAAGGTGAAATCATAGAGTTAGATAATGAATATGTGCAGTTGGGGAATGGAAATGTACCAATTGATAACGATAATGTTGGGATTGAAAATTTAGAGAATGAAAATTTGGATAATGAAAAATTCAGATAATGAAATGTTACCAGTTCATAATGTAAATTGCATGATTGACCACATCGAAAATGAAAATGCATAGGAACGTTACATATCTCCTAATTATAATCAACATGAAAGTTCTAGAACACCAAAATGGATAATTGAAATTGATGAAATGATTATTGCCAATTTGGAAGGGAAAAAATCAGAAAGAACCATTTGGTTATGGGCTTCAAGACTATATAAGATGTTTTTTGACAACAAGACATTGGTGGAGCAATACCAAATTTTTATGCACTTATTAAAGATGCAAAAGATGATACCTATGCTTTCCAAATTGAAGATTCGTGTCAATAAAAAATTGGAAAGAAATGCCATTGTTGTGAAGAATCTTTTTAGTGCACTCAATTGCATTGGGAAAAATAATAGGGAGAAGGATAAGAGAACTGCTTGAAGGGTTATTACAACTTCTTTGGTAAGTCATCATTTGAGAAAAGGTAGATATATGAGACAAACTTGCATTTACTTGAACCAAAATCATACTCTTTGAGAAGAGCACTTAGTAGATGAGAGAGAACTGATGATCGGTGATCCCACAATAATGGGTTCCAATTTTTGACCAATTTTGACACTAAAATTAATATTTTTTAAACAAACCTCATGTTTGAGTGACTATATCTCTAAAACTATAAATAATTTCAAGATGACATAAACTAGTGATTTTTAGTACTCTATTCCTATTTTGTAACCATATTTTTTGATGTAAAAAAAAAGGTTATTTATGTCATTTTTTCTTCTCCTCTGAAATGTGGTACATAATAAAATTCAATATTTTTAAAGAGTGACAGTCTGCTTGACACACAACATTTTTTCTAGAAAAGATAATGAGGTAATTCTTTCAATGTTGGATTTGAAACATAAATATCTAGAGGATGCACTTGATTTGATTCAATTTGGTTCAATATTGTATAATTTATGAAGTGACACCAATCGTAATTCAAACATATGTTAATTTTGACATAGATAATTTGAAGTCAATTTATCATAAATTTTTTTTTTTTTTGAATAGAAAGTTATCTCAATAAGCTATTGCCTAGATATTTTTCAAAAAAAAATTGACCTAATTTACTAATTTTCTTGAAGCGTCAAAGTCAGTTGATCTTCAATTGGTAATGAACCTATGATAAGTTAAACTCATAATTGAAAGTCTTAATGATTAAAATATGTATTATAATTATAGTTGTTGGAAAGCTTGCTCTGAGCAACACATTTTGGCATTTTTAATTTTATAGTAGGAGATCATTCATCTAGAAATAAGGGTATCAAAAGAGCCAAAAAAAATTAAAAGAAAAAAGGGCCCAATTTTTTTTTAATTTTCTATGTTGGCGCATCTGCAATTATGGGTGTCAAAAGAGCCAAAAAAAAATTAAAAGAGAAAAGGGCTATTTTTTTTTAATTTTCTATGTTCGCACAAACATAGTGTTTGCAGAGAACATAGTGTTCGCAATAAACATATAAAATATGTTTTTTGTGAACACATGTCTGTAGCGAACATGCGGTCCAAAAAATTTTGGCAACAAAAAATTCAACAAGATATGTTCATGTAAACATGTCTAATTTATGGTGTTCATGCAAACATGTAAAAAAAAAATGCTGACATCACCTTCAAACAAGTAGTTTAAAAATAGTGAAGCCGTACTGCAAATCCATACAACAACATTTTTATATAGTTATTGCACAAAATTTATCTTGAGGCAAGGGGTAAACTTTTTTTTATAAATTTTTTTATAATGGGAAACAAGAAAGGAAGACAAAACAAATATGCAGAACAAAGAAATCTTCAAAATACTGTAGCACATTATCATCGAATTAAACAAGGTATGTAATTATATATATTAATATTTTTATGGTTTTGAAATTAATTATGTTTCAATCTTATTTTTTTTTATCTAATTTGATTTATTTATAAATTTTTTGTAGACAATCAATAAGGTGAAGGAAATGTTGAAGAAGGCTCAACAGAAGTAGAAGAAGTGCATATGGGAGAGAGGTTAGGAACACTCCCTATGGAATCTCAAACAATGAATATTGAAGAAGGTTCAAGATCACTCCATACAAAGGTTCAATTAACAAAAGTCAGAGAAGGGTCAAAATCTTTCCTTGAAGAATCTCAAACAATGAATGTTGGAGAAGGCTCAAGATCGCTCCCTATAGAAATTCCAGTAACAAAAGTCAGAGAAGGGTCAGGATCAGGTACAGGAACTTGTATGGATGAACTCCTAAATATTTCCCAATCTATAAAGAATGGTATTTCTCATAAAAATTTAGATTATTTACTTATTTTATGAATGTGGATAAATTGAGAAGACTTGCAGCTACTGTTCAACCATTATGTTTGTCTAATAAAAGGTCAATGAATAAGAATATAAGAGAAATTATGACTTAATTTGATAACACTGAAACACTTGAACAAGCTCAGTTGCTTTCACTTTTGCTTACCCAAAAGAAGTTGCAAGAGGCATTAAAATTGTTGGGTGTAGACACAACATCAAAGAAGAGAAGATTTTCTAGCATGCAAATTGATCTAATTGAAAATGTTAAACAAGGTTTGAGAAACACATGAAAACACTCTTTAACTAAAGATAAGTCTATAGAAAGAAAAGTGATGTTGATGTCTGTTGTAAATAAGAATATGACCCAAAATAAACAAATATCTTTAATTTCATTTGAAAAGGGTTTTAGCAGGAAAACAATGAGAGAATATGTTAAGAGAAGATTAATTGTGGATGATAGTACTATGGAGGGCAATTGGACAATTATGTGTAGAGCACCTCTTTGTGATAGGATTGAAGAGTTATTAGAAAATTTAGTCATAACATTTTGGATTGATAACACTCATCCTTCATCAAATAGTAGAGATGTTATCAGGCATAGTATTGCATCTAGGGGTAAGTGCACCAAATTGTGGTGCCAAAAAGATGACACTTTTTTTTCATTCTAGTTTTGTAAAGCGTGCACGCACTATAGTGCGTATGCACTATGGCATGGATGTACCAAGCCATAGCATGTATGTGCTATAATGTGAACGGATTAAAGCACGTGCGCACTTTTTTCTTATTTTAAAAATTTTACAAAGCATGTACGCGCTATTTAAAAGTAAATTTAAAAGGCTTTAAATAGCTCGCATGCACTATAGGGTGCACACACTATTTAAAGCTTTACATTCTACCAAGCCTAATGTTTGGCTTTGCCTTGGGGATCCAACCCAAAGCTTTGGAGTCTATCAACTGGTCTAAGACGTGTTTTGCTATAAACATACAAAAAATGATTGATTTTTCTTGTGTGCTCTCCTTCCAGTTTCCTCATGGTTGAGCATTGATAAAATCAGGTTACATGACATTGTAGGTCTCTATGTTAGCTACACAACCATATAATTAATTTTTTATTTGAACTATTTCAAGCCTTTCATCTATAATTTCTTTTGAGTGTATGCCCATTTTTTGTCAAAAACCAACATGTACTAATTGGGCTGTAGATTTTAGCTCATTCATCAAATTTTGCAACAACTTAGTTTTTTAGAAACTAGACTCCATTCTACACACTTTGAAAAAAAGAATTTTTGATTTTAGATAAGTTTTTAAATATTTCTAGGGGGAGCACATAGATATTTCATGTTTTTGGGATGTGTCTGATTAAAAAATTCATTATAAAAAAAATACACATTATAAAATTACCAAAAAAATTTGGGATAAACTACATAGTGTTAGGTAACTTTTGACAAGAACAATTAAAGATTTAAAAAAAAAAAGTTAATATTTTAAGGGGGGCACACTTTGTACTATGTTATGTTTTTTGGAATAAACAGTACCACTTTCTGTGGCCCCCTTTTTTGAGGACCTAAAACTAAACCATTTTGAAAAATAATTAGTAGTTTACAAAGTAGATTCAAAGGACTATGACTTTTGTTTTTGTCATATCTTAAAATTTTGAGCGTAACTATCTTCAAATTCTTGTTGAAGTCTAGAAATTGCTGATTTCAGGAAAAAGGTGTCCACTTATACCCCCCTTTTGGCACCACAACTTGGTGCACTTACCCCTAGTCAATATGAACATCATACAAACATTGGTTGGACACAACACAACATGACTTATATGTGTCATTTTGTAGTGAACATCCTAATGTAAAAGTTGGGCAAACATTTTTTGAAAAATTGAAGTCATACTTTGTGAGGTCAAACAAAGTGTTTGAAATATGTTGTTGTCATCATCATATTGAGTTTGATCTCCACTATCAGGTCATGTGAAAGTTTGTAGAAGACACATATGGTTTTCATTCTCCTCCTCCTAGTAGGATAAGTGAGTTTATATCATTCATTCTATGTGACAAACTAGATGATCTGGCTGGTCAAATAAATTGCATCAAAGGATTATGTGAAACATGTGGTGAATTGGCTTTATTTACTTTGAAAATTGAAAATATTTATGTAACAAAAAAATTGAATTGCAAAAGTTACAAGTATGTCAAGAATGAAACAAAGTTGGGGAAATAGACAAAAAGGTTGGAATATGTTCAAGAGGAGTTGCCTGTTCTAACACTTATGGACAAATTTAAGAATTTGATTCAACATTAAATTTGTCATGTATTTTTTGCAACGTGATAAGAACAATAGTTTCAAACTTTGAGAAGTAATTTCCCACTTGGAACGATTGTATCATTTGTTGATTTTGTAGAGGACTATTCCTTTGTTCATCAAAAAGCAATTCAATCAGATAATTTCTTTTCTAAGTAGGTCACTATTATGGTGCATGTTTTTTATAGACATGTAGAGTTAGATTTGGATGGTGTTCATAGTATAGTTCAAGCATGAGTAATTAAAAAGGAATATCATTTTTATATAAGTGATGATAAAGAACATGGTGTTCACTATGTAGAACATTGCTTCAATATGTTCTTTTCTTATTTGAAAGAAAGAAACATAAATGTTGATAAACATTACATTTGGTCTGATGGATGTGTTGCATAGTTCAAATCATCTAGACTAGTTTATGCATTGTGTAGATATCATTGCAATGAAATTATTAAACACATATGGAATTTCTTTGAGAGTGGCCATGGAAAAGGTGAACATGATGGTGTTGGAGCTTGCATTAAATGTGCTCTACGAAAGTATCAAATGAATTATCAAGGAGTTCATGTTAATGATGCACATGATATTGTTGAATAGTGTAAGACACATTTTGCATTTGATGAGGTTGGGACATCATCGACAACGAGTCGACAAGTACCATATAGAGTCTTTTAGGAGATAACAGGTATGGATTTGTACCTCTATTTAAATTTTATACAATTAAGTTATAAAATTTTATTCTTAAGTTTTATTTTTCAATTCATTGAAGTTTAAATTTAATTTGTCCATATTTTCAATTTAATGAACTTTCAAGTGTTAATAGAAAAAAACATGCATGATTGCAAGAGGATAGAAAAGACACATTTCTTAAATTCAATCCTGAGTATAGATAATTGCAATTGGACATTGAAAACAAGATAATACTCATGTTTTTGTGACAGTTGCATTGATGAAGACTATCAAGAATGCATCAATCAAACATGTGGATATATAATTGCACAGATTTCAATACCACTTGATGTTACCGATATATTTGATAAAGATGATGAAAATTTTGATGATATTCCATTGACTTATGATGATTAAATCATATCTCTGGATTGGTAAAAGTGGGTAAGTATCATAAAAATTAATCTCAACTTGTTATTTAATTATCAATTTGAACTATCTTATATATATTGTTCACATGTACATGTATACTTGTTAAGTAGGAGATGTCTTTGCAGTGATTGCTGAGCCTAGAAATCATAAAGGTGTCAATTATTATTTACTGTGATGTACTACAAAGAGGACAAAGTTATATGACCCTGAAGAAAGTGATGGAATGTTGTTCCCCATAGGTAAATTATACATATACATGTGTGCGTGTACATATATGAATACATATCTATAGGTAACTTTATATCTATCAAATTTTAAAATACTTAAATTTGTGGTGTAGGTTTTGTTGTGATAGAGGGAACATATTTGAAGGAAGACAAATTAGTCCAACATGGAATACACTTTATTGATTATCAACCTGACAACAAGGTTTTACAATACAACCACCTGGTTGTTGCTACTAGGCTTTGTCTACATCTAGTCAAACTTAAGCATGTACATCACAAGTGGAGACTAGATAGTGAAGATCATGAAAAGATATTACATGTTATTAGTGTACATCATGGTTGAACTGACCTTTGAGATTTATTTTATAATAATTTGAATATCAACTTCTTTTCAAACTATTGAATTTCATCTTGAATTAAATGTGTTTTTAGTTGAACGATCATACTTTTAATTATCATTAGTTTATTTAAAAGCTATACAAATTCATAATATTAATTGTACAATGGATGAATTTAATAACATAACAACTTGATATAAATAGGCAATGCAATTTAGTTGTAACTGTATATGAGCAATGTTAGTATGCTAATAGAAACCAAATTTAAATAAAACTTCTACAAACTAAACGGAATTCATAAACTTCAAGATAGACTAAGATGAGCTCTCAATTGAGAATATGAGCCATTAATGGGCTCTCTCAATGAGAAGCTCTCTTGTTGAGTAGCTTTGTCTAAATAGATAGGATGTATGCTCAAGCTTTATGCTTCAAAAAGGGCTTCAAATGGAGTTGGAATTTGGGTGTGAGTGTATGATTTTGATGTAAAATAGCTTCTTAAAATGGCATTATGACTTTAATTCATGGATTGTGTTATTTTGCAAAGGGGAAGGATCCAATTTATAGGCAAGAGGCTTGAGGGATTGAGGGCTAAGATGCAAGGATGGGAAAAAGCTCATGGAGGGCTCAGATTGCATGAGAGGAGAGCACATGGATTGTGCTTCCTTACAACCAATCAGGGAGTGACAAATGTCATAGGGTGAGAGGATGGAAGAAAGGGGAAGGATGAGTCAACAAAGGAGGATCAAGAGATAGAATCTTTATAAAGACCCTCATAATGGCTTGTAAGAGCAATAAAAGAGCTTTGGAAGAGTCATTTATGGCCTAGTGGGCTTCATAAAGTTTTATGGTTGAGATATTTTGAAGGAGATGAGAGCAATTTTGACTTGGGCTTGATTAGGAAGGTTTTAAGCTTGCTTAGGATTGTGCAAATGATTAGAGGATGGATTAGGATGGTTTAGGATTAGCTTAGGGATAGGCAAGTGGATGGCATTTAATGAGGGTGGGTGAAGGAGGAGATATTTGTTAACTTTGGCTTGGGTTAGTAAGTCTTAACCCATGTTTAGAGAATGTGACAAGGTTAGGAGGGGATTAGGATTAGGTTTAAAGACATCTTCTAGAAGAGTCTAGACTTTGGATGAGGATAAAGACTTTCTAGAATAGTCTAGAACTTCCTAGGATGAGGATGAAGACTTTCTAGAAGAGTCTAGAACTTCTTAGGATGAGGATAAATTAGATTTTTAGGAAATAAATAAAGTTTTATATATTTCAAGGGTTTGGGTTGAGGAGATATTTATTAAAACTTTTTTAATAAACATGAGGATTAATATTTAATCTTAATTATATATTTTGAGTTGGGATTAGGGGTATGAAATGATGGGATAGCCTTTAATCAAAATTAAAGAAGGATTAGAAGATTTTGGAAGAGGTTAGTGGTCTTAAGGAAATTGGCCAAGTTTTGGGCAAATTTTTTTTTTAATATTTATTTTGGATTTTTTGGTCAATTTATTAAATAAATAATTAATAAATAAGGAAATAATGTTTAAATAAGATTTAAACTTTTTGGGAGGGATTCTTTAATTAAATATTTTAAAGTAAGATAAAGGAATTTAATGGCATAAAAATTAATTAATTAATTAAATAAATAATTAATTAATAAATGATGATGTCATTAGGAATTTCAGAAAATAAAAATACTTTATTTTCTAAAGGTTTTTAGGTGTCTACATTTTGCCCCTCTTTGATGTGATGCCGCAAGTGGCATGGCATCAAAGATAAGAAAATAAGATGCCCAAGGCGAGAGCAGAAGAGGAGAGAATGGACTGCAAGATGCCCCCTCAAGAAGGTGACGGGGAGAGAAAGCAAGGCTCGACGACTTCTTGAAAAGTACAAAAATTTGAGATGAGCAAGAAGACTCAGATTGGCTAAGAGAAGGGGCTGAATTAGCTCAAACTCTCACTATGGGAGAATGATAAAGGAGAATCAGATGCACAAGAGGAAGCAAGCTTAAGACTTTAGGGAAGGTGGAGGATGAAGGAGCGGAGCGCTATAAAAAGGAATCCAGGATAGGGAGATGGATGAGGGGATTATAAAGCTGATGCAATAGGATTTCAAAGAGTCAGATTGGCGAAAGATGGGTTTCGGAGATCCCTAGGACTAGGATTGTGGATCTCGAAAGATGAGGCTTGGTGGATTGATTTGGATTGGTGGATCCCTAAGACTAGGATTGTGGATCCCTAAAGCTAAAGATGAGTAGTGATTCAAAGAGATACTGATGCATAAGCTGGGGTAGGAGAGACAGATGTTGGATATGGATGGGGGATAATGGAGATGAAGGAAAACCATTGAAGCTTTTTGAGTGGGGGGATACTTCAAAGAGAAGTACCACCATGTAGTTGAGCACTAGATTTGCTATCAGATTGTTGGTTAATTGCCAAGTTTACCAAGAACATCAAGGCCTTTTAACCAACTTTCTAGAGGACTGATGAACTGACTCAAAACAAACACGCAAGGATTGCCCCAGTATCACACATGAATCTCGAAAGAATCAAAGTGGAACCGACACTGGGTAACCCACAAGAAGAAAAGAAAAACAAACAAAAGACTTGATCAAGACCTTACGCCCAGATTGCCCCATTCACAGTATACCATGATATGGAAGATCATGGCAACTTTGAGGAGGGAACAAAAAGATTGTTTGGAAAAGATATTTCAAGACCCAACAGGGAAGAGTCCAAATCAAAAGAAAGTGAAAATTCAAAAGAGAACCATTTGCCAACGAGATGGGTAGGAGAAGGTACTAACAAACCAAGATCAAACATGAGGAAAGCTATATCCTGCAAGGACTTATCGAAGAGCACCTAAGCTGGTGGATTTGGATGAGTGATGTGTCTGGCAAGCTGAACTAAGAAAGATAACACTTTGGTGACAAGAAATCTAGCTAAAGGATGCATTGTAATAGCTAACCAAGATGTGCGATGGGTGCAAGATGCTGATCAAGGACAAACTGACATGAACGTTGGATAGATACAATGGTACTAAGCTAAAGAGGATGTACAAGCTGATGGACCAAGATATGTTACAAATGTACAAGTTTGTTCATGTTTTAGTTTTTGTGAGATGGAAATGTTTGTGAAGGATGGGATGTCTATAATAGGTGATAGGTGGATAGGTAGATGGTTTGCAAAAAGCTTAAGTGAAAATGGGGTTTTGTGTGTGCACGTGATAGTATACAAGCTAGGATACAAGATTATTTATAGGTTGAAATATGGTACAAACTTTGGACAAGATTCGGATATACAAGGTATGGTACAAGATTTACAAGGTATAATACAAGCTTTGGTACAAGATTTTACAAGCTAAGGTACAAGATTTTATAAGCTGTACATGAGGTATTTACAAGCTTCATTAGATTTTGGATATTTGGTTGGAACACCAAGGAAACAAGTAGGTGTTTTATGGGATGGTGGGTGAATGGATGAGGGATAGGATAGTGATAGATAATGGATAGTCTTAGTACACAAGGCACCTGAATTACCAGGTTTTCACCAAGGTACCTATCCAAGGCGCTTGAATTGCCAAGTTTTCACCATTGGATGCTTATTTCTCTTTACTATTTTTTTTTTTTGTATTTTTCAAAAGCTGGGTATACCAAGAATCTTCAAGCATAGAACTTCTTGAGATGAATGATGTTAGTAGGATCATTCAAGAGTTTTCCTTCCGGTGTAGATAGCTGATAGGCTCTGGAGCCAAAGGAAGCAGTGACAACATAAGGACCAAGCCATGTAGGTTCAAACTTGCCTTTCTTTTCTCGATCTGCTTGGACTTTCATGTTTTCTTTGAGGACCATGTCACCTGGCTAAAAGTGTCGTGGAAGCACCTTCTTGTTGAAATTCCTTTTGAGACGAGTTTCATAGACTGCGAGATGATCATAGGCTTGTTGTCACTTCTCATCTAAGAGATCTAGCTGGGTGAGCCGAGCTACTCTGTATTCTTCATCTAATATTTGCCCTTGCAAAGATATGTGCAAGGAGGGAAGTCCAACCTCTATAGGTAGTACCACTTCGGCACCATAGACTAGAGAGTATGGAGTTGTGCCTGTGGATGTACGGAAGGAAGTTTGATAGGCCCATAGGGCTGGATTTATTTGTAGGTGCCAATCATGGCCGGAATCATTGACAACTTTCTTTAGGATTTTGAGGAGGGTTTTTTTAGTTGCCTCTACCTGGCCATTACCTTGTGGGAAATATGGGCTAGAAAAGCGGTGATGGATGCGGAGGGAAGTGCATAATTCTTCCATGTTGAGATTTTCAAAGTTACCTCCGTGGTCGGTGAAGATGGTGGATGGGATGCCGAAGCGGCAAACAATGTGGTACAAGATGAACTTGGAGACCTAAACTCCTGTAACTGAGACTAGGGGGACTGCTTCCACCCATTTAGTGAAATAGTCTATAGCTATTATTATCCATTTATGTCCATCAAATGAGAGAGGTGTGATAGTTCCAACTAGATCAAGGCCCCAACAAGCGAAAGGCCAAGGTGGTGCAATAGGCTGTAGATCCTGTGCTGGAGCGTGCACAAGATTTGGATGCTGCTGACATGGGAGACACTTTCTGACAAAGTCACAGGAGTCTTCTTCAATGGTAGGCCAATAGTAGCCTGCTCTAAGAATTTGTCGCGCTAGGACAATACCACTTGTGTGGGCACCGCAAAGTCCAGAGTGTACTTCCTTTAACACCATCGCGGCCTCGTTTTGGTTTAAACATCGAGAGAGAGTATCGTGATAACCTCGATGATATAGGGTATTGGCTATGATAACATAGCGGGATAATTTTCGGATGAGGTTTTGGCGTTGGGTACGTGTGAGGTGAGGGGATATGATACCATCGTTAAGGTAAGCGTGAATCTCATGGTACCAAGGGGATTGGGGACTAACCAAGATACAAACACGGTTTGAATCCTCATTCGCATAGGCGGGTGTGAGGAGTTGCTCCACTAAAAACTCATACTGTGTAGCTGCTTGGGGAATTTCCAAGAGCGAGCCTATAGTAGCCATAGCATCTACTGCTTTGTTCTGTATTCGAGGCACTTGTGTAAACTGAAGCCTTGTAAAATGCTGGGTTAGCTAATCAACTAGCTCTTTGTAGGGTAATAGCTTTTCATCTTTGGTTTGATATTCATTTATGGCTTGCTTGATGATGAGCTGAGAATCGCCAAAGATTTGTAGCTTAGCAATGTTCCATTCTACAACTATCTTTAATCCTACTATGAGGGCCTCATATTCAGCTATATTGTTGGTGCTAGGGAATTGTAGCTTGAAGGGTTTTGGAATGTAATCTCCTTAAGGTGTGACCAACAATATTCCTACCCCTAATCCATGAGATGTGTATGAGCCATCAAAATAAAGTTTCCATGGGGGTTGTTCTTCAATTAGACATATATGCTCATCTAAAAATTCTGTGATCAACGGATAAGCATCTATTAGAGGTACATCAGCTAGGTGATCTTCTATAGCTTGCCCTTTGATTTCCTTTCTGTCCACATACTGGATGTCAAATTCGCTAAGGAGCATAACCCATTTGGCCAAACGGCCTGTAAGTGCTGTTCTAGAGAGCATATACTTGAGAGGGTCAATCTTGGACACTAGTTGGATGGTATGACTTAGCATGTAATGGCGAAGCTTTTGAGTTGAGAAAACAACTGCCAAACAAGCTTTTTCCATAGGAGTGTAATTGAGTTCATAACCAACTAGGGTTCTACTGATGTAGTAGATGGCTCTTTCTCTGCTGTAGTCATCGAGCTGTACTAGAAGTGCCTCTAGAGCAGTAGGTGTTGTTGATATGTACAAAATCAGGGGATGACTAGGAACTGGTGGAACCAAGATAGAGGGATTGATGAGATACTGCTTGAGATGGTCGAAGCTGCACTGACATAAAGGATCCCACTTGAAGTTCTCATCCTTCTTCAGTAAATGTGAAAATGGTGTACACTTATCTGCAAGCTGGGCGATGAAGCACCGAATAGATTGAAGCTTTTTCTGAAGAGAACGAAGCTGTCACAGTGTCTGGGGAGGAGGCATGTCTAAGATAGCCTTGACCTTCTTGGGGTCAATATCTATACCTCGTTTAGAAACTATAAAGCCTAGAAGCTTTCTAGCCTTGACCTTCTTGGGGTCAATATATATACCTCCTTTAGAAACTATAAAGCCTAGAAGCTTTCCAGATGTGACCCCAAAGACACATTTCTTGGGATTCAGCATGAGATGATATTTGGCTAACCTATCAAAGACTTTCTCCAGGTCAGCAAGATGATCCATGAAGGTATGAGACTTGACCAGGATATCATCCACATAATCCTCCAAAATGCTATGGATGAGATCATGAAAAATGGCTGTCATAGCTCTTTGATAGGTAGCCCCAACATTCTTTAGGCCAAAAGGCATCATGTTGTAGCAAAAGGTTCTCCAAGGGGTAGTGAATGCTGTCTTATGCTGATCCTCTTCTACAATCTTGATTTGATTATACCTAGAAAATCCATCCATGAGGGACAAAATTTCATGTCTAGCTATAAGATCTACAATCATATCTATTTTGGGCAAGGGAAAATCATCTTTTGGACAAGCTTTGTTAAGATCTCTAAAATTAGTGCAGATTCTGATGTCACCAGAAGGCTTAGTGACGGGGACCATGTTGGAGATCCACTCTGAATAGTCGATAGGTTGGATAACCTTAGTAGCTAACATTCTTTCTAACTCAGCTTTGACCAATAATGCCACCTTGGGGTGCATTTTTCTAAGCTTTTGTCTGACGGGCTTTATCTGTGGATTGACTGCAAGATGATGAACTACAAGCTTTGGATCAAGCCCTAGCATGTCCTGATATGACCATGCAAATCAGCCAATGTTCTCTCTTAAGACCTCAAAGAGGAGATCAACTTGGTCTTGTGATAGGGATGCAGCAATGTGAACAAGCCTAGGGATCTCTGAAGAACCGATGTTGACTTCCCTAGTATCCTCAATTAGAATAGAAGATATCTCTGGTCAATTATCTTGAGGAGGTAATGCTAAATCCTCATGTTTTTCTTGTGGCTCTGGATGTTCTTGCTAAGGGGTTCTCTTCGCTGCCTTAGCTAGTCTCAGATTCACCTTAGTTCCAATTTTGGGTGTATCGAAACTAGGTTGGGGATTTTCTCCAAAATACCCCTTGGGATCTAGTTTGTAGATATAGGCAGAATCTGGCTTTGTTTTCTTGTGAGGTGTTTCAGCTCCCGTGAATCTCAGAAGTGCTTCCTCTGATGTTAACTCATCAATGTGTATGACACTTGGTTGGTCCCAATCTATGAGTTGTGGATAGACGAGTGGTAGGTCAATGAGGTGGATGGATAGTTCTTGGAGAATAGAGTCTTCAAGGGAGATTTGGTCTAGGATATCGTCGTAGGCTCTCTTTTCAACTTCCTCAAGAATGTCTTCAATTTTGATAAGGTCGCGGTGAATGTTCAAAAAAGTGTGGCCGTCCGTATTAGTGCCCTCAATTGTGGGTATGCCAAAGCCAAGACCTGACTTCGATTCCCACTTGTGTGCGTCGATGGGGCACTACATGCCTCTTTCTTCTCGTCCTAGATCACCACCTTGATAGTTCCATTTGTCAGTGATGAGCTTATGTTCTTGGGGATACTTTTGGCTGAAGTGATCAAGGCATGCCTGATTCCTTTGAGGTGCATCCTTATGTAACCAATTGTTGATATCTAGAGTGATCTCCTCATGAAGAGGGATTTTCGAGGATACAAAGGTTGTTGGGCCAAACTATTTGTATCAAGGAGGTGGAATCTCCTTAGCTTTGTGATATGTTAGTCGTCCATGGGCATGTGGATCAAGTGGGAGTGCCCCGACAGCAAATGCATCTGACAGACTATACTCTCCACAACCCTTGTTATTGATCTTCACGGTAGATAGGGTAGAGGGGAGGATGGTTTCTGGGTCATTACAAGTGTGGGATGAGCTGGCGATGGATGTGCCGATATAAATTTCAGGGTAATGGTTTGTATATGAAGCTTCAACCACATTGCATTAAGCAAAGGGTTCTAGATCGGCATGAATGGTTACCTCAATGTGTTGATGCAAAAATTTGATGCACTGATGGTAAGTGGATGGAACGGCTTTCATGGCATGAATCCATGGGCAATCGAGGAGGATGTTAAATGGTAGGTTTAGATCAATAACATGGCAGAGTGTCTCTTGGATGACTAGCCCAACCTTGATTCACAGCAAAATAGTTCCTTCTATGGTTTTTTCCAAGTTGTCATAAGCTTTGATGGTGATAACCTCACTAATGATATCTGCCTCAGTATACCCAGCTTGTTTTATGAATTTTAGGGTGAAAATATTCAAGGATGATCCATTATCTATCATTACTCTTTTCATGGCAAAATTGGATACCATGATGGCAATGCGAAGCGAAAGGGTGTGATCTGGCTCGACCACAGGTATGTCGGTGGGTTTAAACGATAGGGCACATGAGGATGAAAGGTGTCCAACAAGATTATGAAAATCAGTAGCATTGATATCAGAAGGGACACGAGATTCTATGAGAGCACTGCCAAGGATCTTCTTGTACACAGGACTAGTACGAAGAAGGTCTAAAATGGAGATTTGGGCTGGCATGTTCCCAAGGTGTTCCAAGATATTGTATTGGCTTTTTGATGGAGCTGATGGTGCTGGTGAAATAGGTGGGCTTACGATGTTAAATTGAGCTCTTTGAGTGGTGACTGCACACTCATTGTTTGGTCCTTGGATATTGATAACATTGATAGAAGGCTGTTTCTCGGATATACAACCTATAAGGCTACCATAGTCTATATAGGATGAAGTGTGGTCATTGTTCTTCCCATGCTGTTGGTTTGGCTGACGGTTGTTGGTGTTGTTGTTGTTGGTTTGGGTAGGTGCTTTTCCAGGATTTTGATTGTTGTGAGGAGGAAAAGAATTTTGATAGATCTGTAAGCCTGCATTGGGAGAGGTTTGGGCACCAACAGTGATTTCCTTCCGATCAATGAGGTCCTGCACATAGTCTTTTAGTTTCATGCATCTGAGGGTAGTGTGACCTTTTACCCTATGAAATTTGCAGTACTCATTGTCTTTGTACCATGCAGCTTTGGATTGGCTTGGGTCAATTTGTTGGGTAGGAGGAAATTTGATGAGGTTTTCCTTGACTAATTTCTCAAAAATGACATCCAATGGCTCACCAAGGGGTGTATAGTTTCTAGGTGTAGGTTGGAATCTGGGCTTTTGTCCTATAGCTACATTGATGGCATTAGATTGATTAATAGACCCTTGAAAGTTTGGTCTTGGATTGTGGTTTTGATAGCTATGGTTATTCTACTGTTGGTAGTTGATATCTTGTTGATTGTTAGGGTGGGTTGGACTGGTTGTGAGAAGGACCAACAATATTCACATGTCTGGTGTCAGTGACGCCATCTGTTGCAACATGCTTGTTTTGTTCCAATACCTAGACTTGTCATTGGAATGTGATTGATTTTGGTTGGCTTCCTTGTAAATCTTGACCACACCATCTTTAATGAGTCCTTGCTCAAGGATCATTCCTTTCTCTTTGATATCTTTGTAGGTCTGCAAACAGTTCATGGTCATGTGGTGAGCCAAGCTAGGATGGGCATTATCAATAAATATTTTCACCAAATGGCGCTCTAGCAAGGTGCAAGATATGCGAGTGGTAAGGGTTTGCCATCTTTGCAGATATTCAGGAAGGCTTTCTCCACCTTTTTGCTTGGTGTGGACAAGATCAACTACTGATAGCTCTGTTTCAACAAGATGGGCATATTGGGCTACAAATGCCTCAGATAATTCAGCAAAATTTTTAATTGTGCCATAGGGGATTCTATAAAACCATTCAAGAGCTGGTCCGGCCAAGCTTTTGGGAAAGAGACGCAAGAGGAAGACGTCATCATATGCCACTTCTTGGCAGTGCATGTAAAATTCTTTGATATGTGTGACAGGGTCTCCTTTTCCTCTAAATTTGTCAAATTTGGGTGTCTCAAAATGCTTGGGAAATGGTGTCATGGTAATGGCTCTGTCAAATGGGTAAGGGCACACATTCTCAAACTTGAAAGTTTTTGGATCATTTCCCTCTTGGATGTTCTTCAAAGCTGTTTTCATGGATTCCCATTCTGAATTAATGGGTGATGGCTGGGGTGCCCCCAATGTAGGAGTGCCTTGAGGTAGGTATGCACTAATGGGGCCACTGAATATGGATGGCTGTGAGGGATTTGTTGATAGGGATTGTACATTGTTTGGGCAGCTGCATGGTGGATGATGGTTTGTTGAGGGGGAGGTGACTCATAGTGCTGCATGTGGTGCGAGGCTTGCTGTTGATATGGGATTTGAGGTTGGGATTGAGGAACATAAGCTGGCTATGTGATAAATGAATTGCTTTTTGGAGGTAAGGTATAAGATGGTTGTGAAGCTTGGGGAAAGGATTGGGGGGCTTGTGGGGTTTGACCAAGGTATGTGGGCTGCGCCCCCATTTGGGATGGTACCTGCAAATAATTGGTGGTTGGCTGGATTGGTGGGTTACCTCCTTGAAGTGGCATTGAAAAGTAGTTGGTAATAGGAGGTAATGGATTAGTTTGTGGTGGAGGTGGTGGGAATTGAAAGCTAAGAAATGGAATTGATGGGGTTTGATAGCTTGGTCGCTGGATTTGGAAGCTTGGTAGAGTGGTGGTGGGAGCTTGGGTCACTTGAGAGCTGGGTAGAACATTGGTAGTAGCTTGTGGGGTTTGATAGCTTTGTGTAGTGAGGGTAGTAGCTTGTGGATTTGTGGCTGATGGCACTAAGCTCCCAAGACCTAATGGAAATGATAGGATTGTGCTTTGGGCTGTGGTGAACAAGCTGGGGGTGATGAAAGGTTGACTACTTGGCCCCATGGGCGGCATCCCTGTTGTATATTGCTGAGGTTGGCTAAAGATGCTAGCACTGATTTGGGAGATGGGTGGATTTGGAAGGTTGGGTTGGGGAGCAACAACAGTAATAGTGAAGGGTGTGAATGGTGAGGTGTTTTGGGTAAAGGGGGTTTGGAGCAGAAAAGTATGAACCAAGGATGGAGTGGTGGTGGCTGGGTTGGCTTGCGGCATGGAGATTTCAACTTGGGTGGATGATGGTATGTTTGGGTCTGTTGGATCATATGGATTGGCTGGAGGCTCTTCTTTTGGCATATATTGAGGATAATTTGGATCATAAGAGCCTATGGGTGGTGGCAGTTGCCCAAACAATGGGTGAGATGGATCTGATAATGGAGGGGCTCTTCCAAAGTCAAAGGTTCCTACATTGTCCCTTTGAAAATTAGCCATGATTGTCTCTTTGTTCTTGTCTATAATGGCGTTTACCAATACTGCATTTCCTGGTTGGTTCATGAAAGCTTCAATGTTAGTAGATGATGGCATAGCTTTCTCTGGGCTGAAGGATGGTTGAGTGCTCAAGGGGGGTGAGGCTGTTCGATCCAAATGATAGGGCTCCATTGTTTCTTTCTTCTTGGCTAAGCGAGTGACGGGTGGCATGAAAAATGCTCCTAGGGATGAGATGCAACAAATGCCGGTGGATGCAAAAGGGAGGAAGGCTTTTCTATGCAAATAATTTCCTAGGTTGAGGCAAAGCTATATGACAAAACCTAAGGAGGATTGGGTTGGGGATTCTAACTTCAAAGATATGTTGCCAAAGCACAAAAGGTCTGCTTTCCTATGTGCAAGCTTGGTGGTGATTGTGTCAACTTAAGGATAGACTGATGATCCTTTAGGAAGAACATGAGATTGACCACTTATGGATCCCAACCTTTAGCTCAAGGTGATGAGGGATAACAAGTGTCAAAGCTAGATTACCCTAGACAAAGCTTTGTCAAAGGGATACCCTAGGTGAGATTGGTGGTTTTGAAAGATTTTAGAAATGGCAAACTTTTAGCAAGGTGACAACAACTTTTGAAGGCTTGGATGTGAAGATTTTGGATTGCTGGCTAGATGGTTTGGTCCTAAATGAGATGGATGAGCTAATAATGCTTAAGGGGATAACCTAAGATGGCTGACTTTTCTACAAAGATGACTCTAAGGTGAAGCTTATCCAAGAAGGTGTGGAGAAACAATGGTGTCTAATCATAGAAATCATGCCTAGTTGGTAAGGCATAAGCAGGATTAACTCCTGGATAACCAGGCCTCTTGAAGTGCTTCGTCAGCAACTTTATCCTCTGCTTTGTGGAGTTTGGCAATTCGAGGACTTGGTGTTAGTTCCTTTCTCTTGGCTGAAAGTTCTTGGTATGCCTGAGATGGTTTGAGTTTAACTTTGTGGAACTTCTGTTTGGGTTTGGGTTGCTCTGACATCAATTCTTGAATCTGCTTGGCTTTGAGAGACCTTGGTTATTTTGCTTCAACTTGTTCAACTTTTGAAATAGGCAGTGACTATGCTAAGTGTACCCTAAGCTAGGATTGACCAAGTTTGGCAAACATTCATTCAACAAATAAAAAAGAAAGCAATAGATAGGAACAACCAGATAGAAGTTTTTGATTCTCAGAATGTGATACTTGTGCTGAGGAGTGTGTATGTTTTACAAATGTTTCGATCAATCACTTCAAACACATTAACACTCTAGATGGTTGTCTACAAGGCTGACAGTTGGTTTAGCTAGGGAGTCCTCGATATACCCAAAGGTACGTGAGGCCCAAATCTGTAGATGAAACCAACAAGATGTCACACAGCCGAGAGGAGCGGTAACCCACTTCTCCTCTTTCACTTCTCAAGGGTATAAAGTTCTTTGAGGCTTAGCTCGAGTGATAAAAATCTTGATTCCAAGAGAGGTGTCTTTCGATTCACCTCCCGATTCTTATACTTCGCCAGGACGCTGGAGTTGAGGTCGTCCAAGGGGTGATAAAATCCCCAAGTAGGCCTCCTAAAAAGAAACAAGGTTTTGGATCCTAATCTTATGCACCCAAGATGGCCTCAAAAGATGACAAGGGGAGAGAAGACTTGGATGACCTTGGGCTAAAAAAAAAACATGCTTGTTCTTTTACCAACTGACTCTTATGTGTGCTAATCTAGACTTTGCAAGCACTCATGTTTAAGAGACAATGTTCAATTCCAACTTGAAGCGCCAACAAAAGTAAATCGATTGAAGAATGCAAACAAGAAGAAGATTTAGGGTCAACAAAAGCAAACTCACGCACTCGGAGGCCCTCCACGTCAAGTATCGATTGATTTCATTTAAAGCATTCAAGAGTTGGTGTGATTTTTTTTTAAGCCCAAAGCAAAGATGTGTGAGACTCGATTTGTTAAGCGCGCACCCAAAGGCCCTCCACGTCAATAGTTGCTCAATTTTAGTGCTCAAACTTGAAGTGTGATCGATTTAATCTAGAGTTTTGGTCATTTAAATTTTTTGATAAAGTTAAAGAAAACGTTCAAAGACCAAGTGAGTGAGTTAGATTGTGGAACATTTAACACCTTTTTCAAGTAGACCCATCCCCATAAATGGCGCTGAGATTGCAACCAATGGTTGAATTGATGGTTGATTAGAAAAGAGGTGAGTCCAAGGAACTACTCAAATTGATTTTTACAAATTTGTATTTAACTTAACAAAGTTTCTTAAATGTCCAAAAATCAACCTTTACCTAAATTGCATGTGGAAAAGAGATTTGTTTTGTTCAATTTTAGAAGGTCCAAATGAAGTGTTTGATATTGCAATGGTTAGTTGATCCTTGGTATTCAAGATTGGATTTGTTGTTTTAATCATGCATTCAAGGAAAATTTGATTTTAATCCATGGCATTCAAGAGTGTGTTTAGCAACATGCATTCAAAGACAAGTGATTTAAACATTGAAGTTTTTTCCTTTGAGCATTCAAGATTGAGATTTTGTGTGTTGTTTTAAGTACTTTGAAGTGCTTTGTTTTAACCTTAGATCATTCAAGATTGTTTTGGACTCAAAAGTGAAAATGACTCTTTGGACTTTGGTTTTCATTCAAGATTTTGTGTTCTAGTTTGCATATTTTAAGCCCAAAAATGATATTCCTAGATTGTTTTGATGCATGAAAAACCTAAGAAACATTCAAGATTTTGCAACAAGACATTTGTTTGGAACAAATAACAAAGCTTTTAGGACAATTTTTGGCAACCATTTAGGACTCTTAGTTTTCATGAGATTTTTAAAAGAACTTTAAAATATTTGCAAATGAGGTTCATTTTATCCTTGATTGATGCTTTGAGTTTGATTTAGATTTTAGTGTGCACTTAGTGTTGATTTTGAACCTTTTGAAATGGAAACTTGAAGTTCTTTTTATATTTCCAAAAATGAAGTGTTCCTAACTTTGCATGAATGCATCTAAAACCTTGATGTTGCAAGGATGCAAATGATTGAATTGGTTTAGTTTCACTTGTTAAAAGGCTTTTTTTATTTTTTTGCAAATTGTTAGTTTTTAATGGATTTAAGTATGATTTAGGGGTTCATTTTAAGCACTAAAAAGAAGTGTGTATGATTTTTTTTCCTTCAAAAAAAATGGCCAAGATCTCCCACAAGAAGAAGAAGAAGAAGTATATGGAATAAGAAGAATATAGACAAGAAGAGGAAGAAGAATTTCAAGTGCTTTGTCCACCTATAAGCTTGAAAAATCTGCAAACACTATGAGATAGATTATGAGTTCCTTTGTCTTTTTCATGCTCATGTGGACCTACAAAACCAATTTATACAATCCTACCAATCACAAAAAAAAAAAAATTAGCCAAAATTAGCAAATGACATACAAAACTTGACTAAAAAAGCTAATGAAGATGATCCATGTGGGGTCCCACCGGGCGTGCCAAAATGTATATGAGCAATGTTAGTATGCTAATAAAAACCAAATTAAATAAAACTTCCACAAACTAAAAAAAATTCATAAACTTCAAGATAGACTAAGATGAGCTCTCAATTGAGAATATGAGCCATTAATGGGCTCTCTCAATGAGAAGCTCTCTTGTTGAGTAGCTTTGTCTAAATCGATAGGATGTATGCTCAAGCTTTATGCTTCAAAAAGGGCTTCAAATGGAGTTGGAATTTGGGTGTGAGTGTATGGTTTTGATGTAAAATGGCTTCTTAAAATGGCATTATGACTTTACTTCATGGATTGTGTTGTTTTGCAAAAGGGAAGGATCCAATTTATAGGCAAGAGGCTTGAGGGATTGAGGGCTAAGATGCAAGGATGGGAAAAAGCGCATGGAGGGCTCAGATTGCATGAGAGGAGAGCACATGGATTGTGCTTCCTTACAACCAATCAAGAAGTGACACATGTCATAGGGTGAGAGGATGGAGGAAAGGGGAAGGATGAGTCAACAAAGGAGGCTCAAGGGATAAAATCTTCATAAAGACCCTCATAATGGCTTGTAAGAGCAATAAAAGGGCTTTGGAAGAGTCATTTATGGGCTAGTGGGCTTCATAAAGTTTTATGGTTGAGATATTTTGAGGGAGATGAGAGAAATTTCAACTTGGGCTTGATTAGGAAGGTTTTAAGCTTGCTTAGGATTGTGCAAATGATTAGAGGATTGATTAGGATGGTTTAGGATTAGCTTAGGGATAGGCAAGTGGATGGCATTTAATGAGGGTGGGTGAAGGAGGAGATATTTGTTAACTTTGGCTTGGGTTAGTAAGTCTTAACCCATGTTTAGAGAATGTGACAAGGTTAGGAGGGGATTAGGATTAGGTTTAAAGACATCTTCTAGAAGAGTCTAGACTTTGGATGAGGATAAAGACTTTCTAGAATAGTCTAGAACTTCCTAGGATGAGGATGAAGACTTTCTAGAAGAGTCTAGAACTTCTTAGGATGAGGATAAATTAGATTTTTAGGAAATAAATAAAATTTTATTTATTTCAAGGGTTTGGGTTGAGGAGATATTTATTAAAACTTTTTTAATAAACATGAGGATTAATATTTAATCTTAATTAAATATTTTGAGTTGGGATTAGGGGTAGGAAATGATGGGATTAGCCTTTAATCAAAATTAAAGAAGGATTAGAAGATTTTGGAAGAGGTTAATGGTCTTAAGGAAATTGGCCAAGTTTTGGGCAAAAAATAAATTTTTTATTTATTTTGGGTTTTTTGGTCAATTTATTAATTAAATAATTAATAAATAAGGAAATAATGTTTAAATAAGATTTAAAAATTTTTGGGAGGGATTCCTTAATTAAATATTTTTAATTAAGATAAAGGGATTTAATGGCATAAAAATTAATTAATTAATTAATTAATAAATGATGATGTCATTAGGAATTTCAGAAAATAAAAATACTTTATTTTCTGAAGGTTTTTAGGTGTCTACAGTAACTTACACAATGAGTAGATAGATATGTATATCAAAGATAATTTAATATGTTTTTTAAAATTCTTTTATCAATTTCTCTTCAAACTATTGAATTTCATAAGTGAATTAAATGTGTTTTTAAAATTGTAAGATTATAAGTTCATAGTTATCATTAGCTTATTAAAAAACAATATATTTTAATGATAGTTTATTGTCTATGGTCATACTCTAAGTAATGGATGGATGAAGAAATAAATAGAATCCATAAGTATGGTTGAATACATGTGCTTGAAATGTATTTTTGAATCAAGGAATCCTTTTTAAATGCATGTTTATATATACACTTTCCAATCTTAGGTCTAGAATATTGGTGTTCTTTATGGTCATCAATGGAAAAGAAGAGATAAGAAGAATGGATAAATTTGGATCTTCTTCATTTCTTGAGAATTATTCTAATTGGTAATCATGTATGAAGAAAAATGTACATTAGATGTAGAATATTTCAATATTTTGAATGGATCTTTAAAAAATGAAGACTTGGAATTCTTTAATTGGGTGTTTTCCTTCAAATGTTGAGTACAAGTCTTCAATTACACAAAAACTTGAAAAATTCATGGAAGATTTAAATTTATTGATCTATTGATTTCATGTTATGGAAAGTGAAAGGAGGAAAACCGCTTTTATATAAATTTTAGATTCAATATTGTTAGCATGATAGAACATAAAGACTGGGAAGAAGATCCCTCACATTGGGCTCAAATATTACCTAAATGTAGACCTAGTCAACCAAGTCTTGGCATTGTTATAAAAAGAAGGGAGTGAAATTGAAAGATATATTCAAGAAACACACATTAAAGACAACCAGACCTCAAAATCACCAAAATGGGGTCTAATAGTTCTTATAGCCTCTAATAATGGGTGCTAACATTTTAGGAGAGCATAGCCACACTTCCAATCCTGGACTTCTTCTTATCTAGGTATGCCCTTTTTTATTGGTAAAGTGGAAAATTTTATTTTTTCTAGCCTTATCTAAGCCTAGAAATGGTATCTTCTTAGTAATGCAAGTAACTCAAAATACTCATGAGGTTAATTAAAATTACCCTTACATATACTTGTTGTGTGGTTCAAAAAGCTTGAGGGAATAAAAAGGATATTCCTTTGGCTAGGAGTTAAGGATGAGGAGGTTATTTATTACTAACTAGGAGAAATTATACACTCCCAAAATCTTGGCGGATTAAATGTTTGTAATTTTCATAACTTGAATTTGGTCATCCTTCTAAATTTATTCTAAACGTAATTAATTATTAATTCATATTGATCCATAATCCATCATTTTTAAAATATATAAAATAAGAATGATCTAAGGATATTAGATCTTATTTTATCCCTTAGATCAAATATTTGGAGTAGTTATTCTAAAATATATATAGTTTTCCTATTTTATAGTTTGATTATTGATTGTATAAGAAATATTAAGGTTTCATCGTATTCTATTTAAGTAATATGTTTTTATAATTTTCTAAGAAGTGCAATTCAAAACATTTCTATAGCTCTCTCATTTGGTATTGAAGCATGTTTATTGAATCTGGTTGAGGATTGAAAAAACTTACAATAAGGAATTGTGAATTATGGTCTTTGGTGAATGATCAAGTATATCAAATACAACCCATGCATACTCCATTTTGACTATTATTTTTCTAGGGGTAAAATAACACTGGTAACTTTACAATTAGATAATTCAGAGCCATGGGTATGATGGTGATGACTAAGTTAGGTCTACAAAAGAATTAAAATGGATAGACAATGTTGTGAACCTTGCATTCTTCTTGTATAATATCTTCCTTCTCTTTGTTAACATATTTAATAGAAGTAGATCTAGGTACCTCTCTTTGTTTTCTCTACTAGTGTGGATGTATATAATTGGTCTTAAAAAAGTGTAAATATGTAGTAGACTGAAATTAGGGTTAGGGTTAGAAATTAGGGTTAGATTTTTGAACTTAGGGTTAGAAATTAGGGTTAGAGTTTGAGTTAGGGTTAGGGTTATGGTTAATGTTATCTTTTAGAGTTATAGTTAGTTTTAGGGTTATGTCCAAACATTGTTTATGTTTTCTTATGATTGTTAATGTTGTTATGTATTTATGTATATAATATTTATGTCCTTATATGATACATTATTTATGTTTGTATATAATCTTTATGTTCTTATATGCATTAACTTTTATTAATTAAATGTTGTAACATGTATTCTTTAGGTTATACTCTTTATATGTTCTTATGTACATGTCTGTTATATTCTTACCTATGCATTAATCTACATTCTTATAGATGTATAATTTGGGATCTCCCCTTAAGCCATGTCATTGAATATAGTTAATTATACTTAGATTAAAGCATTAAAAATAATAACATATATATAAACATGAATATTGAAAATATACATGTCTACATTTATGAAATAAAATATACATTAATCTACATCCTTATGTATAATTTAGGATCTCCCCTTAAGACATGTCATTAAATATAGTTAATTACACTTAGATAAAGACATTAAGATTAGTAACATATACATAAAAATGTGAATATCAAAAACATACATGTCTACTTTTAACATGAACAAATATACACATATCTATGAAATAAAAAATACATTTTAATCTACATTCTTATGTATAATTTACGATCTCCCCTTAAGACATGTCATTTAATTACATTTAGATTAAGGCATTAAGATGAATAACATATATATAAACATGAATATTGAAAACATACATGTCTACATTTAACATGAACATATATACATATATCTATGAAATAAAATATGTACATTTTAATCTACATTCTTATGTATAATTTAGGATCTCTCCTTAAGACATATCATTAAATATAGTTAATTACATAGTTTAGATTAAGGCATTAAGATGAATAACATATATAGAAACATGAATAACACATGCATAAACATAAAAGATTAAGACATTAAAAGATTAATAACATGTACATAAACATTAATAAAAATATGAATATTGAAAACATGCATGCACATGTGCAACATGAACATATGTACATATACATCTATGAAATAACATCTCAGATATATATATATATATATATATATATATATATATATATATATATATATATATATATATATATATATATATATATATATACACACACACACACACCTCGTTCTAATATTTTTTAATTTTTTATACTAATTTGTTTGTTTTTTTACTTTTTCTAATATTTTGTAATGATTTTTTTCAAATATTTTATGATGTTTTTCTAATATAAAATATATTTTTTATAATATTTTCTAATGTTATATACACTAATTTATTTTCTTTAATGTTAAATACTAATATTTCCTAATGTTTAATTTACTAATTTATTTTTTTAATATTGTACAAGAAATTAACCTTTTTTTAAATATTTCACTTAATAATTTGTTTTCCTAATAATTCTACACTGTAATAATGTTTTTCTAATATTTTCTAATTTTCAATACTAATATTTTTAAAAATATTTTCCAATATTTGCTAATATGTTTCTAATATTTTCTAATGTTTTTTCTAATATTTTCTCATAGTTTTCTAATATTTTTTGAACTAATATTTTTAAATATATTTTCTAAAAATTAAAAATGTAAATTTTTTCCTAATATTTTTCTAATAAAACTATTTTTTCTAAAAAATTGTTTCTAATTAAACTAATTTTTTTCTAATAAAACTAATATTTTTCTAAATTTTATTTTCTAAACTATTTTTAAAAAATATTTTTTAATAGTTTCTAATTTTCAAGACTGACATTTAAAAAAATACTTTCTAATTTTTTTTGTAATATTTTTCTAATATTTTCTAATGTTTAAATCCTAATATTTTCTCTTGGTTTTCAATATTTTCTAAACTATTTCAAAAAATATATATATATTTTCTGTTAGAATTCTTTAGAATAACTGAGAGGAGGGGGTGAATTAGTTATCCAAGGTCCAATGATGTCCAATTCAAACTTTCTGTCGAATCCTTAATGGCACATAACTGAAATTATCATGCATGCAATTAAACATTAAACAACCATGAAAAGTAAACATGCATCACACCATAACACTAAGGATTTTGATGACCCAGAAACCCTCCATGAATAAGAAGGTAAAACTGGGGTGGGGATGATACCCACTAAAGAACTGCGTAATTGATTTCAACCACTTCTAATGGTTTGCCCTATTAAAGGCCTGCCTTGTTAAAGGCTACAACACATTGTTAAATGTGACCCTATGAAAGGATTTCTACACCCTGTTAGGAGTGTGCCCTGTTAGAGGACTTAAGAACATTCAAATTAGAATGTCACCCTGTTAAAGGATTTACATAGAGCTGTTAGGCTCACCCAAGTCCATGGGATTTACAGTTACCTTCTCAAAAGAATCTTTCATCCCTCTCTAGGGATCTCCTATCCTCCTCCTAAGGATCTCTTTATCCTTCTCCTGAGGA
This sequence comes from Cupressus sempervirens, assembly GCA_028749045.1. NCBI lineage: Eukaryota > Viridiplantae > Streptophyta > Pinopsida > Cupressales > Cupressaceae > Cupressus > Cupressus sempervirens. The sequence goes on from CM053783.1 coordinate 822,119,025, forward strand.
TCTCTTATCCTTCTCTTAAGGATCTCTTATCCTTTTCCTGGGGATCTTCTATCCTTTTCCTGAGGCTTATCCACCTAGTTGTTAAGCTAACCTAGCAATGTAGGATTTCAATATCTAATACAATGGTAAGAGAGTATTAGAAGGGTTTTGACCTAATAAAGATTGCAATCCTAACTGTACAGATTTTAGATCACTCTTCAGTTCTTTTCTTTGCTTGGCTTTCCTCCCTTGCAGTGCTGATAGCTTGTTCACCCTTCAAGATCTGTCTCCTTGAGTTCTTCTACTCGTTATGCCAATGCACTCCATGGTCATTTGATCAAATTAGAGTCTTGATGCTCTATTCTTACTCTTGTTGGCTTCTTTGCACAACCATACTTTATGACCAACTTCCTCTCATGCATGCACAATTGATCTTTGACCTATAGCTCCTTATAAAGAAGTTCTATCCTTCATTTCCTACTCAAATCTTTGAGAAAATGGTATTGTTTTACCTCCATATTATTTCTTCTAGAAACTTCACGACAAGTCCATTAGCATTCGCCTTGAAATGGTTTGCATGGATTACATAGAATTTTGTGACATCTACTCATCATCCTTATCATCCAACTAATTCACAAAATTTGATGTAAAAAACTTATCGCTGCTGATCTGGTGAATCTTTGACTTAACAAATAATGCAGCAACTCAGCATCATTGGTTTACTGATGCTCGGCTCCTTCTGTGTTACTCGGCTTCTATTGTTCTTTACTGGTGCTTGGCACCTGAAGATCACTGGGCACATACTAAGTTGAACTTGCTCGGCTTCAACTGAGAATCTACTTGGCTCTAACTAGCTTGCTCGGCTCTCTCCAAAGAACTTAGTTAGGGTTTACAAATGACTTAGTTAAACATTACATCTTTGTTGTGTCTTTAATGTGTCCATCCTCTGTGTCTTAGAGTATGTCATCAATACACTATTTCATCAATGGCATATCTGATCTTTATACTTCATTACAACATCATAACTTCAACCTTTCTCTAAGTACTCTAGTTACATCTTATTGATTGCCACCTCCTTGTCAATCAACCAATTGATAGTATTTGGATCACTAAAGAAATTGTCATTCCTGCAAGTAGCAAGTTTGACATCAATGACAAAACAATGATTAAAAACATTCTTTACCAGCTCCATTAGTCTTTATTCATGATCTTTTCAATCATTTCCAACATTTTCTAATATTTTTCTAACATTTAAATATTATGTTTTTTCTAATTTTTTTCTAATAAAAACTAATATTTAAATGTAATGCTTTTTCTAATATTTTTATTTAATGTTTTGTCAAATGTTTTGATATTCTAGATTAACGTTTTAAAATATTTTCTAATATTTTTCTAATATTCTAAACTATTATTTTTCTAATATTTAACTAATTTAACACTAATTCTTTTCTAAATTTGTTTTCTAATGTTATATTATTATTTATCTAATATATAATTAACATATACAAAAAAATTATAAACATTAAATCAATATAATTAAGTTTAACGTAAATAAACAAAAAAAATTAAATTAACATTAAAATATGCTTTGAAAACATTAAAAATGTAAAAAAATTAAAATAATAATATATAGATATACCTGAAATAGTGCGAAGACGAGAATCTGAAGGAGAATGATGGAGGATGGTAACCAATAGCACATGTTCGCTCCAAACTCTGGCTCAAATATTCAATGCTGTTAAAATGAATAGTATGGGGTAAAAAATAGCATTTTAAAGTCATAATTCAACATTTGGCATGTTCGCATGAACGTATTAATTACAAATGTTTGCACGAACATTCTTAATTATTGGTAAATATGTTCACTGTGAACACTTATGTAAAATATGTTTGCAACTAACATGTTTTCTATGTTCACGCAAATGTATGGTAAATGCAATTTTTGCATTTTTCAAAAATTTTGTTTTTTCTTTGTCCAACTAAAGTGGAACCCATTATTGTGGGTTCACCCTGATCCTCTTCAAGATGAAACATGGGCTTTTGGTGGGAGACATCCATGTTTTGATAAGAAGCTATCCGGTGATGTGAAGGAAGAAATTACTCTATTTTGGCACTCTAGCACAAGAGTATCACCCAATACTAAAGATGTGTTAAAGTTGAGAATTGACATCAAAGACCAAATGCCACATCCTAAACATTATTTGGAGACAAGTCAAACTAAGTTGTTCAAACAATTTAGAGAGAGTCATCCAAGATTATATTTATCACAAATGGCTTTTGAATCTTTGAAGCCATTTTTATTGTGAGCCACTTAAAATTTGAAATACATGTTGCAAATATCATGTCGAGTTTTCTATGCACCATGAACTATTACATTCCATCTATTCTACTTTGCATAGTAAAGAAATGCTGGAGAAATGTGGTGCTAGTGGTCTTCCAAAATCATTAAGAGACTTGCTAGATCAATTTTTATGTCATAGATTTGATGGTTGTTTCTTTTATAGAAATGTTTACTTAAATGAGAAGTGTTTAGAATGTGGTGGCTTATACAAGTTAGACACATGTTTCCATGAGGGGTATGAACAAGATATTGTGAAGACAATAGTATATATATATATATGAAATGGTGAAATACACATTGAAGAGTAGGGGTGAGGGCTCTAGATGTGCATTGGTTGCAAAAGAAATCAGTGTGGCTAGTTTTATTTTAGATTTCAAGACAATTTTTTTCTACAAGTATGCAAGACATAGTCATAGGTCTCAATGGTTAGATCGACAATTTAGAATGTGCAAGGAGACTTTTCCCATTGACACTATTATATCAGTTGTTGACTTTGGTAAGAACTACACATTGCAGCCTTAAAATGTGACACAATCTTGGTATTACGACTCTATTCAAATTGCTATTTATTCCATATAACATATAGACATGCCCTTGATAGTGCAAAAGATAATTAGAATATTATTATAGAGTACCATTTTTATATGAGTGATGATAGATCTTGCTCTCACGAGTTTGTGAAACATTGTTTGGAGAATTATTTTGATTTTTTTATAGGAGCATGGAATTGCTATGGATAGACATATCATTTGGTTAGATAATTGTATAGGTCAATTCAAGAATGCTCGCATGTTTTATTGGTTGTGTAGGATGTATGTAGAGAGGGGGTGCCTCATATTTGTAGTTTTTTTGAGTCTAACCATGGGAAAGGGGAACATGATGGAGGAGAGGCACGTGTGAAGAGAGCTCTAGTTAAGGAGCAATTAAAGATTTTGGGAGTAGAGCTTCTTGATGCTAGTAGCATTGTTGATTGGTGTAGTTCAACATTATCACATGGGGGGACTCTTGATTCAGTAGTAAACATGTTCTTTTGGTTGGTTGAGGAGGGGTCCACATGTGATAGATTAGATTGTGCTACATTGAGAGGCTCATGAAAAATGTATTCATCCCGGAGCTCTAATTCTAGTACATGGACCATTTGGACATGACAACTAGCTTGCTTTTGTCCTAGTTGTTTTCAATGTGATTGGGATCACTGTGAGTCAAGTGAGTGGGTGAACACATGGGATCCACATTATCTTAGTCCATTTTCTATCATAGCCTCTATTCGAAATTATGACATGGAAAGTTCAGTTGAGCATAACCATCTATCAGATCTTCTTTAGCAAGGACATGTCTTTGCATTGGTTGCACCATAGGGGAATGATGAGAAATTAGATTATTAGTTAGCATATTGTGTAAGAGGTGAACAAAAGCTTGCACAACTGATCACAGATGATGATGGATTCACATATGCTACTAGTTCAGTGGTTGTCGTTGAAACATGGCTATGGACATACATGCTTAGAAGGAATGGAATTCCTACATTCAAAGACTATTAGAAGCACACAAAAATTCTCATATATTCACATCTTATTATAGCAACAAATGTAAAGTTGTTAAAGAATCAAGGAAGACAAAATGTAAAAGAACTTTTTAATATTACTAATGTTGATCACGAAGCCCTATTGGAGACCCTAAAACAGAGGGAAGACCCTATTGGAACACTCGACTAGGTATATTTACTTCTTATGTTATTTTATTAATATTGATTTGGTCAACTAATGATTATCTTGTTTAATATAATAAGTTACCAATATTTTTTATGATATTGGAATGTAGGTACATCATGAAGAGTAGCCATGCATGAAGATAAAAAATTAAATAAAGAGCAAAATGAAGAAAAATCTATTCTATTTTTGATACTACAATATTTGGTAGTTGTGTGTTGATGTAATAATGATGAAACACTTGAGATATTGTAAATGTAAACTTGTTGATTTAATACAAGAAACAAAGATGATTTTACTTAATGCAATTTATGTGGAGGGACCTAAAAAATGATGATTTTAATACATACTAACGCCAAACTTGCACTGTGCCCAATGCCAAAAAACTTGAGAGAGATAAAAAATAATATTTTTAGTTAATACTAACTCCAGTGACACCCTTGTTCTAGCTGTCAAGAGCCTCCATTGTTTGTGGCCACCCCGTATTGAAGAGTCTCCAAGGTGCTCTAAGTGCATGTCAAATTTGATCTTCCAGGGGTCGTAACTCAAAGTTCGTGAGAGCTATCGATGAAACATTGAATGCTATAGGAAGGCCATGCCAAGGCATACAATAACCTATCTCATTTTTGACAGATCACATTTTGCTCCGATTTGGCACAGTGATCTCATTCGATGCCAAAACTTGTAGTGTGCCTCAGTTCATAGGTGCATCACAACATTACTTTGAAATTACTGATCTTGGCATCGAATCATTAGTACCATTAGCTCCAAATGAGTGTGTGAACCCTAGTGACACCCTTGTTCTAGCTGCACAGAGCGTCCATTGTCTGCAGCCACCCCGTACTGAACAAGGATTTTTTTAGTGGCGATTATTTGCCAATTGGTGAATATGTCCCAATCGAACTATAGAAATTGGCAAAAAAAATACCGTATACTAGTTGACCGATTTGCCTATATTTTATAAAATACTCATATAGTGGTCAGAATGTTTGCCACTATTATTATGTAATTTCAATTTGGTAATTGGGTTCTTCACCATGTTTCTCTTTAATGTTTACTCTTATTCACCATGAAATTGATTGAGTCTCTTTCGACGATCATCATTCACCAAATTCCCATTTTCCTATGTGAAATTTTTATTTGTCCTAAGACCCAATTCACCATGCATCACACACAATGGGGTCCCAGATTCCCACCCTATTTGCCCACTTGATTACTTGAAATTACGCAAGGTTTGCCAAATATTAGTTCTTATCATATGTAACGGTCGACCCATTCGCCAAAATGAAAACGGTTTATTTGTATTTGTCTATTTAAGATATATGAGTTTCATTATTGAAACATGCTGAAAGAAGGAGCCTTCTTCACAATATTGCGATCAGTAGAGAATCGAAACGACTACGATTACGAGTCCATAGTATTTTATTGTAGCCTTAATTTGATGGAGATGTCATAGTCAAATTTAAATAGGAAGAGGAGTAGGACTAATGAAGGTGGAGATGTCCAAGAGAGGCCAACAAAATGCAGAAATATATCTTCATACTTTGGTGGGGGTAGACAATCTCAACCTACACAAGAGTCCACTCAAAAAATTGGGGAGCCTAATAAATCTAGTGACGAAGTTGCAGAAATTGATATCTCTAATGAAGATGAACTTGAAGAAGAATATCTAGTAAATAACCAGTACTAGGATGAATCAATCAACTTCGGTGATGATGATGGTGCAATTAACAGTAACACTAAAGGGAGAGGAAAATTGAAATAAAAAACTGATCGTCAATGGGAGATGGCTAGGAGATTTAAATTTGATTGGGTAGCAAAGTATCCATTCATTGAGCCCGTGGACAATCCAGTTGTAGGTGAGCCACCAGTAGAATGTAGATGTACAATTTGTAGTTGGAAGTATAAAAAGGAAAAGCGGTTGCAGCTTAAACTAAACACCATAGAGAAACATGTTGGTAAGATTTACGAAACCTCAACTGTAGATGGTAAGGAAATAAAAGTGGTAAGATATAAAACAAAGGAGAAATGTCAACATAAAAGGAATGTTGAAGAATATTATATGTTTTAGAAATTTCAAACGAAGCCTAGTGAAGTTCAAGGTTCTATTAATGCTATTTTTGCAAAAGAAAGTGAAGTAGAAGAACGTGGAAAAGTTGTTCAATTAAGTAATGTTTTCTATATTTTGAGCAGAGAGCATCCAATGACAGACTATCTAGAAATGAGTGGTTTTTTACACTTTTTGAAAGTTCCTAACTATCCCATCAGTCATTGGTTGATAAATAGTGGATGGGAATGGGCAAGTTGTATTGCGCAAGTTGAAATAGAGGATGTACAAAGAAAAATAAAAGAGTCAACCTTTATTGCATAATCTTTAGACAAAGTTAGAGCAATAGATAATACGTCGTGCGTATGCATGCATGTTTGTACTGTATAGAATAATGTCTGCCAACCACATCTACTATCTGTTGCTTAATTGAGAGACAATGCAATAGCAAAAAAATTATTTCAGTTAGTAAAGAGCAATTTAATTTAATATGGAGCTATGGATGAATTGAAAATAGCGAAGAAGTTGGTCTGTGTTGGAGTAGATGGAGCTTCAGTAATGCAAGGTCAAAGGAATAGTCTTTGCACAAAGATGTAGGCTTCTTGTTCACCATATGTTGTTGGCATTCACTGTATGGCCCATAGGATGAATCTTGCTTTTAGAGTTGTGAAGAAGTTTCCTTTAGTAAACAAGGTTGAAGATTTAGTAAGAGAGTTGTATGCATATTTTTGTCGAAGTCCCAAGTGTTTTAGGGAATTTTAGCTCTTTGCTGATGGAATTATCGATGGAAACAAGCTTCTAAAAGATGTTGATACCAGATGGATCTCTTTGGATGGACCAGCGCATCGAGTATTTTTTGAATATCAATCTTTGATTGGACTGATGTATGAAAATTGGGACAATGCAAAAAATTAGAGATGTGGCGACCTGCTTCAGATGTTAAGCAATATAGAGACACTTTTGACTTTGGCATCTCTTCTTCCCATGCTAGAAGAAATGAGGTTAATTATGCAAAAAGCCCAGCAAAGAACCATGTATATTGCAGAATATGCTTAGTTGCGTAAAATGTCATGTCGAGCCCTTGATAGTCTCTATCGTACTAATCTAAATTTATCCAATGATAGATTTAAACACTGGTGGAAACTAATAGATTTGGATGATCCTGATAATTATTTAAAGATCGTTGAAAATGGAGATTTATGTGTTTGTGTAAGGGGATTTTAGATACTAAACAAGAGTTACAAGGGAAGAGTTTACCAAGATTGTCGAGTCTATAGCATCTACTACAAGGGACATAGCCTATAGAGTTTCTTCTAAAATAATATCATGATTCCCATATTATCAACTGCTTGAGGCCATGGCAATTGTGTTTCCTCAATATTGGTCCTTCAACAATAAGGAAGATTATCGTAGAAGGCTGTTGATTTTGATAAAGGAATTTTTCAAATCTATAGAATTCAATGGAATGACTATCAACGGAGTATTAGATGAGGGTCTTCTTAGACAACAATCAGACACCTTTGCAAGGACCATGAAGCATCAATATCAATTAATGTGTAACCCACATGAAGAGAGCTCAGCAACAAAGCTTTGGACAGAACTAAAATAGAGCACATTGTTGTGAAGAAATTTTAGAGTACTTCAAGCTTGCTGATCTATGTCAAACCATGATATTGGGCTTAGTGAAGGATGAGAGAGTTTTTAGTGCTTTGGGCTTCCTAAAATCAAAGCTAAGAAACAAACTAGACAAGAATTTGGAATCATGCTTGAGGGTATACACATCTAGGTACGATGTCAATACTTTTCCTTATCAAAAAGCAAAGGAAATCTGGAAGAAAAGATGCAAAAGAAGAGGGGTGGGCAATACCATTAACCAATCTCCTACAGCGACTCCAAGTGGGACAAGTATAGTTGGCACTGGCACTGGCCATGGGATTGGGAGTCATAGAAGTGGAGGTCAGAGTGAACTTGAAGTTGAAGAAGACACAAATGAAAATGAAGAGAACAATGAAGCAACTGGACTACCAAAATTGGATGATGATGACGACATAGAGATGAATTGGAAAATTTAGGAAATTTTTGCTAAATTAGCAATGGCAACCAATAGGTATTTTTTGAACTTATTAACTACTATATGATATCCTATCATTCAATGTTCATTTTAGAAAAGCAAGAAATTAGAATGTATTATGTTTCATCATTAAAATTTGAGAACAAAGAGTATTATTACTGTAGAGTGTAGTTTATATCATGTCATCAATGATCATTCATATTTGAATTTGAAATTCCTGAATGAAATTTTATTTTCTATTTTATTCATTTATTCAACATACATTGAATTGGAAAACATGAAAATTAGATAGAATCATAGATTCAATTCCACAATTAATAATTATTAATGGTTTTCATTTGCAATATTTAGCTTATATGGTACAATTCTTGTAAGCCAATGACCCTAAATTCCCTTTTATAGAAACAAGGGAGCAACAATAGCTTCAGGTCGATTTGCCTAATGTGAAGTCTCAAAATCTAAATCAGTAAGACATCTACAAGTCTACAACATCTCTATAACTTTAGTTGTACATTTCTACATTTGATAGGCTGGTTTAGTAAATTAGAAATTTAGCATAGGCAATAGCATCTGCAAGACTACAACATTGATCTTGTTCAAAAAAAAAAGTTCAAACTTGTTACTTTAAACTCAATTCTAGAGTCTAGACTGTAGTATGTAGGATAATATGAAAGATATTCATATATAGTAAAGATATAGAGATGATTGAAATTGAAAGTACTTTCACATACAGACTATAAGTTTTTTTAGTATGCTCCATTCTTCTTTAGTTGGAAGGGCAAAATTTTTGATGTTATGGTAAATGACCTGCATTCTCGTCAGCATTCCATACTTGGAAGAGTGAGTTTCAAGAAATGTTCCTTCCACTAGTGCATGCAAATTTGTGAATGTTTTGATGCACTTTGCAATGTCTTCATGAGTTCTATCCTGAGGAAGGTTGCCTAAATCAGAGGTTATTTGGTTCTACAACTTTTGTTTGTAAACTTCTCTTCCAAAGAAACCCATTGTTGAGAAATTAGGTCCAGGACTCAGTAAACCAAGAGATATCAATTTTGTTGTTTTATGTTCATCTTGGTGAGCTTTGGCCCAAATAAAGCAAGAACTTCTTCTACTTCTATTAGTTTTTGACATTTATGAAATATAGAGGTTGCCTTTATTATTGAACCAATGCGGTCCTTAATTCCCTTGCTTGCCAAATGCCTATCAGTAGTGCTCTTGATTTCTTCCATAATCTACTTTACAGTTTTCTGTCTCTGACCAAAACTTTTTTTCTCCTCAAGTTGCTCTTTAAGCTTTCCAAAAACATCTGTAAGAGCTTCATAGAGTTCGAACCAATCACACAACCTATCAGCAGAAGTCTTTATTTGCCCCCAGAAGTAATTTTTTATTTTCTTTACTGTATTATTTACATGGTCACTCAAGTTGTTTTCATATTTTTTAATAGTATCATTTGCCTTCTTTAGGTCTTCTTTCATTTTTGAGTACTGGTGTTCACTATGTTTTCTTATTTGCTCTTCTTTATTTTCCCACCCTTTTGCTTTCTCTTCCCACTCTTTTGTTTTTACCCTCTCATTTTCCAATTGTTTATTTAACTTATTGTTTACATTTGCAACATTCTCCAAGTTTCTGTATAACTTTGTTGAAGAGTCTTTTTCATCCTGAAGTTTTTTTTTTTTTCCATTTTTTCCAAATTTTCCCTCAAAGTTTTTAGTTCAACGTCCATTTGTTCTTGCTATTCAATTGCTTCTTTAGAGCCAGAGGATGAAATTTTTATCATTTTCTCTAATTCTTTGCACTTGTTTACTATTGCTTTCTCACTTGCCTTTACATTTTCCAGGTCTGCCTTTAACTTATCTATTGTGCTCCGAAGCTTTCCTTTCTCTCTCTCCAACTTCATCACTAAATTGTAGACCACTTGGTTAGTCATTTTGGACACATTTATCTTGTCCACATTTTTCATTTTGGATAAATCCATTTGGAGGGTGCTAACTTGAAATTCATATGGATCTAACTGACTCTCTGGTGGATTGTTATCTCTAGCTGGGGGCATAACAACCATGAATTCCATCATATCTTTATCTGGATCATATGTGGGAAATAACCTGTTGGTTGCAAGTTCTACATCAAGAGTTGCAGCAATTGCTTCCATCTTCATTGTCTTACTATTTTGTCTATTCTTGTTTTTTGATTTTTCATAGTTAGTTACAAATTCATTGTAATGAAAAATCATGATTTTGTGAGACAATTGAATGTTTGAATGGTCAAATAGCAGTAGCACTTGCAATGATGTACGAGATTCCACCAATACCATGAGGATAACCAACACCTAAAACCATTAGTGGGGTTTGTGGACTGTTCTAAGGGTCTTGTCCTAAAGGATGGGCAATTGTTGGACTCACAGTCACCATTGGCATTGTTGTACTAGTAGTACTACTAATCCTTGTCATAACCTTCTACTTCTTTACACTTTCTTGATCTCTAGGACTAATTTTTTTTGCATCTATATACGATTTCCTTTTTGGACCACTAGTTGTAGTTGTACCCATGATATCTATAGCTATGGGAGTGACAGTTAATTCAGATTGAATCTGAGTGCTTGGAAGTGGAACTATAAATGAAGCAGGAACAAATTTAATTAACTGAGATGAATCCAATGTGGATGGAATTGACTGAGTTGATGATTGATCTCCATGCCCAAGGCCTAGTTTCTGACCATGTTTTGGTGCTACAGCTGGTGGTTGAGGTGGTAATCAAACCCCTTCTCCACTGGGACCCAAACCACCAGAACCTTGGTAGCCCATTTTTTCTACAATTTCTGCTCCTTTGCTATATAGAAGTTTGGTGGATGCATCAACTCCTCTCTGAATTTGTGTACTGGATGAGGGATTCAAACAATCCTAGTCATCGTAATCATCATTAGTATCACTATGATGTGCTTCAGGTGGATGCTCCTTATTCCACAATTTTTCAAACATTATATCCTCTTCAACCTCATCACGATTTGCAAAGGTCTTTGGCTCACCAAGATTCTTCCTCATTTCCCAAAATTGAGAAATTTTGCTTTGACTCCATCCAACACCTATACATTCATTCATTAGCTCTTTTGGAATAGGTTTTGTAGATGCTTTATCAACTTTCTTGTAGAAATTGGACGATGTCATGCCCTGCACTTTTCCTTTCTGTTTGTGCAATGCCATTATTTGTGATGACAATTCCTATATTGACATATTATTTTCAGCAGCATATTTCTCCATCTTGTTATTCTTGGTATTTGTTTTTCCCATCATGGTAAATATTTAAACACAACTACAAGCCTACAGGGTTGATTCAAAATTAAAACCTTACAGACTAAATTTTTTATATAATATAAACAGTAAAGTTGTAAATCAAGAGGCTTGAAAAATTTAAAATGCAGGATGTAAATTTTTAGGATTTTAGTAGTTACACTTACCCATTCACGTTCACGTTTCCCTTAGTTTTGATTTTTGCAAAGAGCTGAGAGATTGTAGTTTGTTGCTTTCTTCGGACCACAATCCTCAACCTAGAAATTAAGAATCCGTAACTTTGTTGCGCTATAACTTTGTAAATTGTAACCCCTTTCTAATTTCTAAATTTGTAGACAATCTATAACTACAAAATTAAAGAAACTCAATTTTCCAAAATTGTACAATTTGTACTGTATAGTCTATAGTCATCACACTTGTCACACAATAGACTTTCAGTTTAAATGTGAGTGGAATCATGGACCACTAGTTACTAGACATGCGTTAAGTGTTAACTAACCTGTCATAATGTATTAATGTCATTCATAACATCACTATTAACTGTAAGTGGAATGTGATTATGTCAATGTGTTAACTGAGCACTAACACGTGTCATGATTTCGGGATGCATTTGAAATGATAGGGTTTCTTTTTCCTTTTAGCCCGAAACTCAACTTCGGTCGTTGATCTATAAACATTCAACGACACCGGTGAATGGTGTGGTGGCCCTGTGGGTCGTGGGTCCCACTCTCATTAACTAAGCTAGTTAGGTATTAGGATGACTCACATCACGAGTCAAACGTGTCAGTGTCACATCATCACCAAATTGAAATGACACTGTTATTTGTTGGTCGACCGAGGAGTTTAGTGACACATGTCATGATTTCGAGATGCGTTTGAAATGATAGGCTTTCTTTTTCCTTTCAGCCCGAAACTCAACTTTGGTCATTGATCTATAAACATCCAATGACAATGGTGATTTGTGAACGGTGTGGTGGCCCTGTGAGACTACCGAGTTGCATAATTGAATATACAGAGTAATTTAAGATAATATTACTATTTAATTTTAACTAAATGTTTGGGAAAACAACTAGCTAGTACAATCAAAACTAATATTAATAGATTTTTAAGACATTATCTGTACATTAATATTTTGAATTAATATTAATATTATTAATCATCTCAAGATTTAATATATAAGTGCCAAGATCATATAATTAACATGGGTCAATGAGTCTGCCTCAAATCCTCAAATCAAAATTACAATTTAATATATTTGTTAATTTATAGAAATTAAATTAAATTTCCTATATAGCTAAAATTAAATAAGACACAGATATATATATTTAAAATTTGTATTAAAATATTAATATTATATATTCACAAATTATATCTCTAACTAATATTATTTATCTTTAGCTATAATATTTCTACTTTCTTTTCGCAATAGGTAGGGACTCGTGCTCCAATAGAGCTCTTGTAGTTGTTATTATTATTATTTTTTTGGCAAAAACTTTATTTAAAATCAAAAGAAGTGGAAAATGGATCTTCTACGCAAGCAACAAAATACATAAAATAATAAAATTTTACCTAACAATTGTAATGAAGGCAGAAACACAATTATTTACATAATTAATCTTGGTAGTTTAACTTTACTATTTGGACATTAGTTATTAGTGCCTACCATAAGAACTATAGGCAACAAACTTTTTTATCCAGTGTTTGAAATAAACAACTTTAACCAATCAAGTTTCACATAATTTTTTAATAATAAGTAATAACATTTTTTGCTATTAGGTAAAGTTTGAGGTAGGAACTACGTTGCTCTACAACCTTGTTTCTAGGGGAAATGTATTAGTGATTATCATTATAAATAATATTTTATATTCACATAGGCTTTTATAAACAATTCAATAGAAAATTCAAAAATGCAAAATATTGCAATGTTGCATAAGTAAGCATAAGAAGTTAAAACAATAAAATAAAATTTTATATGGAACTAAAACTCCAAAGATGTCATCGATATTTTTTGAAAATTAAAAATTTACAAAATCAGGAGAAAACCCTAGACTCTAGTACTACTATACTATTCATCGTAGAAACCACCAGAATTGACTATGGTTGCGAATTCTTGTAGCTAGTGGTTGCCATCTTCCACTTCATCCAGGAAAAACCATTTTCAAAGAAAATCCAACCCAATTCTTACACATTTCTTATGGTGCTTCAACTACCCAGTAGTCAAGCCCAGTAAAAATGGTTGCAAGACCACATTCTAGCTAGATTCCAAAAGATTGTGGACTTCACCCGCCCAAGGGATCCTCACTCCTAAAACTGCATGAGCGACAATTTCAATGTCATCACCCAAATATATTACTTTAAAAATCTTCCTCAGGAGCAGCACAATTTCGGCCCTTGATTCTCCAAGGTCAAGCAGGGAGGCTAGAAATTGTGATGTAATGTCACTGTTGACACGATACCAATTCTCATTCTCCAAAAACTCATGCCCCAGAATAGTTTTGATAGCAGCAATAACAAACTTCACACTAGAGCATGGAACAACCTCATTGCAAATTGACAAGAGGTCTTCCTTAGGAACGCAACCTAGAAAGGCCTCTTGCTTCTCTTCCAAAGTGCATCTCAAGTGAATAGGGTTGTTGATCTTTACTACAAAGTTCAAACTCTAAGTTCTAATAGACTAACACCAAACAATCCAGACCTATCGACTACCAAAAATGAGATGAGCAATGATGAAAGAAGTAGCTCAATCACCTATAAATAAGCTTGGTGGGTAGGGTGCTAGGGATTATTTATTTTTTTCTTAAATAAGTTAAGCCGTTGAGAAATATTTCTTAAATATTTGTTCGTTTGACTACCAATTCAATTACATTAAATTAGCAAATATTCTCAAATCTTGAACATAATTGCAAGTACATGCCGAAAAGGCCAATTGTAATTAAACACTAACACTGTCCATTGTCTTATAATGCGTGTGAAGCTGCTTAACCAATGGAAAAGGCCAATTGTAATTAAGACTAATAGTACTACTGCTAGTGGACTATGGCATGTCCTGTAATGCATGTGAAGCCACTTAGCCGATGGAAAAGGCCAATTGTAAATTGTAATTAATAGTGACAAGACATCAATATACTATCTCCTGCAACTTAAGTGATACATGTTGGACAGAAACGTGTCACCATTTCGGACACTTGAACAAGGTCGAGTCTTCATTCCAGACATTTGGTCTCAAAATAAACCATCAACCGTTTATATATTATCATCAGAAAGTAGTATGAATCATGTAATTAATAATCTATATGTAATTAATGTTTACCATTTAAATAACCTGATCTTTGTTCATTTTAAATTTTAAATTTTTGTCTATAATCTACATGTAATTAATGTTTATCATTTCAATTATCCAAGCTTTTGTTGATAATGTTGTCCTTGATCTCACACAAATGTCATATCAGTCATTAGTCTCAAATTCACCAAGCTTAGATAGTCTGCAATGCAATCTACAGTGTCAACCGAGCTCACTTGGTCATTGAAAGAAATGTGGAAGACAGTGTTAACCGAGCTAACTCGGTCAACAAAGGAAAGGTGAAAGACAATGATCACTGAGCTCACTTGGTCAAAAAGGAAATGAGGAAGTCAGTGTTAACCGAGCTTCACTCGGTCTCCAAAGGGGAGTTTCCACTGAGCTCACTTGGTCATCAAAGGAATTATGGAGAAGTCAATGTTAACCGAGCTTCACTCAGTCTCCAAAGAATAGTTTTCATTGAGCTCACTCATTTTTTTTAGGAAACTCAGTACTTACTGAGTTCTCCCAGTGATTGAAGGATTCTCACGAAGTTCACTATATTAACCGAGCTCAGTCAGTCAACACAGGAATTATTTTCTGAGAAAGTTTACCATGTAGGGTCGGCCAGTATAGGGATTTGCAAATTAATTACTTCTAGCTGACTGTTGTAATTGTTTGTTTAATCAGTGATTCGAGCCGACTAAGATAATTTGAAAGGTATATATGGTCATTCAAGTTATAAATTAAAGTGTGAGATTATGAAAAAGAAGTTATGAATGCGAATTACAATATGAAATGAAAAGGCGAATGTTGAGCAAAGTCTGATGAAGGATCATATGTGTTGAAGGAGCTGTAAAGTTGTATTTGATCAATAAGGATCTAGTCAAGCATAACAGAGATCTGTAATTAGCAAAGATAAGTTGTACATTATATCAGGTCACTTCATTGTTGCTTTCTAACCATTGTAACAGTGAATTCAAAATCTCTTAACAGAGTTGGTTTAACAGCCATTCAATAAATCCTCTAACAAGGTGACGGTTCAGTTGAATTGTTCTAAAGACCTCTAGCAAGGCCACTCCTAATAGGGTGATTAAATCCTTTAACAGGGTCACACCTAACAGTGTGTTTTTGTAACCTTTAACAGGGTTGGCTCCTAACAGGACTCACTTCAGAAGAGTGAAAAATAGTATCTAGTTACATTGGTGGTTTTTCCATATTGGGTTTCCATGTTAAATCTGGTGTCTCTTGTGTTCTTAATTGCTAAATTGCTTTGTGCATAATAACATATCAGTTCTTAATATTTGTCATTTGCTGCATTATCAAGTTTTAGCATTTCATATTAATTAGATCAAGGAGATATTCAAACATCTGAGGGATTGTGAAAGTTTTTGGAGTAACTGATTCACCCCCTCCCCCTCTTAGTTACTCTATTCTCATTTCCAACAGCTTTGTCCATTTTGTATTGGTAATAATAATAGGATATCTTTCAACTTATTATATATAGTTATAGATAAACTAAACTACAATGGTATTGGTAACTATCGATAAAAAATTGTCAAAAATCAGTGTACAATTTGGGAAGTGGTGTGTGGTTAGTGGTAGCATACTAGCTAGAGAATGTCGCTATCACTGACATGGCATTTAATTCTTTCTGGGTACACTATACTCTGCAGACAACTTACCTTGAGGATGAGAGAGGATGAAAACATTGCAAAGTAAGTTGAAAGAGTTAAAGTATGTGTGAGTGCAATCAGAGCATCTGGAGGTGATATCAAAGGAGAAACAATTATAAGCAAAGTTTTTAGAACCTTGCTTCCCATTTATGCAATCAGAGTTTGTGCAATTCAAGAAAGAAGGTGTGAAGCAAATCATCAGATAAATCTTGAGGCCATAGTTGGAAGACTAACTGCATTTGAACTAGATAACTTTGACAACTATGTTCCAGCCTCCAAGAACATTGAATCAGCATTTCAAGCCAACCTCTCACTCAAGGAGAAAAACAAAAAGGAGAAGGAATCTCTTTCAGAGAGTGAAAATGAATCAAGCCAAAGTTCAGACAGTGACCTCGAAGTGATTGAAGCTCTACTAGCAAAGAAATATTCTAGAGGCAGAGGAAAATACAAAGGTAATGTTCCCCTAATCTATTTTTCTTGTGAAGAAATTGGTCATACTGTAGAAAGGTATCCAAACAAGCAAAACCATGATGAAAATAAATGGAATGGAAAGAAAGACTTCAAATCATCTAAGAACAAAGGTAAGAAATCATGCTTCATGGCTGAAAATTCTAAAGATTTTGATAATAGTGAGGATGAAATTGTTTATATTGCTGTTAAAGATGATTCTGATAGTGATGAGGAAGATAAAATGGCACTTGTTTCTCATATAAGTAAGAATGATACATGGATTATAGATAGTGGTTGCTCTCATCATATGACTGGTGATAAAACTAAGTTTGATCAGTTTGAAGACTATGATGGTGGCAGTGTAAGGTTTGGTAATAATGAACCTTGTTTCATAAAAGGAAGAGGAAGAATCTGTCTAACCAAAGAACTTGTATGTAATAATGCCTATTGGGTTGAAGGTCTTAAGCATAATTTGCTAAGTGTGTCACAATTACTCAATACTGGATTCAAGGTGGAATTCATGCATGGAAAGGCAAGACTATTGAATGAGCAAGGGAAGCTGATAGGATCTGGCACCCAAACTAAAGGTAATTGTTTTATCTAGAACTTGGTGAATGCTCATGTTTTATTGCTCAAAATGAAGAAAGTTGGTTATGACATAAAAGGTTGTATCATGTCAATTTTGATAATCTGGTAAAAATAAGAAAATTCAAGAAAGTGAGAGACATTCCTAACATTAAGAAACCTAAGGTTGGTCTATGCAAGAATTGTCAGATTGGTAAAATGGGAAGACTAGTTTTAAAAGTAAGAACTATCAGTCTAAAGATATATTAGAAATTGTGCATACTGATTTATGTGGACCCATTGGAATAGAAAACTATACTGGAGAAAAGTTTTTCATTCCTTTTGTTGATCTACTCAAGAATAATGACTGTCATGTATCTAAGGAATAAATCAGAAGCATTTGAGAAATTCAAATGGTATTTGACAAGAGTGGAAAAAGAAACAGGAAAAAGACTAAAATGCTTAAGGTCAGATAGAGGTGGTGAATTCATCTCACATGAATTCAACAACTTATGCACTGAAAAAGGTATTAAAAGATAGGTCTTAGCACCAGGAACTCCTGAACAAAATGGAATAGCTGAAAGAAGAAACAGATCCATCATGGATTGTGCAAGAACCTTGATGATAGAAAAGAACATTACTATCAAATACTGGAAGGAAGCAGTCAACACTGCAGTTCATACCTTAAACCGAGTATAGTTGAAGAAGGACTCATTCAAAACTCCCTATGAATTATTGTATGGCTACAAACCCAATGTAAGTTATCTGAAAGTATTTGGAAGCAAATGTTATATTTTGAAAGAATCTAGAAAAGGAAAATTTGATGTAAAAGGTGATGAAGGAATATTTTTAGGATATTTTTGCAAAAGCAAAGCATATAGATGTTTAAATCTATCCACTCACAAAGTCATAGAAAGTGCACATGTGAAAGTTGATGAGTTTGCAGACAAATCTAAGGAAGAAAGCAAAAAGTTACCTGAAGATTACAAAAGATTTGTTTACATTGAACCAGATACTATACCAAGCATACCATTCACTCAAGAATCCTCAACTCCAGAGTCATCAGTAATCCAGTTACAAAAAGTTCAAACCGATCCATAGCAACATTCAGACATTACCAAGCAAGTATCTACTGAGTCTGAAGCACTCAAGCCAATTCTTACCGAGCCAGAACAACCAGAACATGAAATTGAAGCACAAGGAGATAGCAATGAAACTTATTCAAGAGGCAAAGAACTTGCATTAGCTAAATATGTCAGAAGACATCATGCACCAGATTAGATCATTGGAGACAAGTCTGAAGGAACCTTGACAAGAAGCAAGCTGAAAAATACTTGTTTACTTGCTGATTTTGAACCTAGAAGCATTAAAGATGCATTGACAAATGATAGTTGGATTGAGGCAATGAATGAGGAAATAGAATAGATAGAGAAGAACAAGACATGGACTCTAGTACCCAAGCCTAAAAATAAGAATGTAATTGGAACCAAGTGGGTATTCAGAAACAAGTTGACTGAAGATGGTAAAGTATCCAGAAACAACACCAGATTAGTATGCAAAGGATACTCTCAAGAAGAAGGCATAGGTTATGGAGAAACCTTTGCTCCTATTGCAAGATTGGAAGGAGTCAGAACCTTACTTGCATATGTTGCTCACAAAGGATTCAAAGTTTATCAGATGGATGTCAAGTCAGCATTCCTCAATGGAATACTAGATGAAGAGGTTTACATTGAACAACTTGAAGGCTTTGTTGATCCAGATAAAAAGAACATGGTCTGCAAATTACACAAGGCACTGTATGGTCTGAAACAAGCCCCTAGAACATGGTATGAAAGATTGCATAACTATCTTATTCAGATTGGTTTTCAAAGAACTAATGATAATAGTAGCTTGTATATAAAAGAAGGACCAGATAATAAGATTGTCTTGGCAGAAATATTTGTAGATGATACTGTCTTCACAGGGCATGATGATCTTTGCAAAGAATTTTTAGAAAAAATGAACAAGGAATTTGAAATGTCTATGTTTGGTGAAATAAAATTCTTTGTTGGTCTTCAAATTCAACAAAATAAGAATGGCATCTACATCACTCAATCTAAATATATCAAGGAGATATTGAAAAAGTTTGGTATAGAGGACTGTAAACCTGTTGGAACTCCTATGTGTACTAGATTGAAACTTAACAAAGATAATGAATCCAAAGAGGTAGATCAAACATTGTATAGATATATGATTGGAAAATTGCAATATGTAGTTCATACCAGGCCATATATTGCCCTTGCAGTTGGCATTGTTGCAAGATTTTCAGCAAAGCCAAGAGAAACTCACCTGATGGCAATCAAAAGAATAATGAGATATTTGAAAGGAACTAAAGATTATGGCTTATGGTACAAATTTGGAGGTAATTTGGATTTGAAAGTGTTTACCGATGCTGATTGGGCAAGAAACCTTGATGACAGAAAAAGCACAAGTGGAGGAGCATTCTTTCTTGGAAAAAGATTGGTTTCTTGGACAAGCAAAAAGCAGAATTGTACATCCCAATCTATAGCAGAGGCAGACTATGTTGCTGCAGCAGTAAACTATTCAAATATTGTTTGGTTTAAGCAGTTATTACAAGGAATGAAGATGGAGATCAAAGAACCAGTTGTCATGTTCTGTGACAATACTAGTGCAATCAACATATCTAAGAATCCAGTGATGCATTCCAAGACCAAGCATATTGCAATAAAATATTATTTTGTCAGAGAATTGGTGCAAGACAAGGAGATCAGACTGGAATATGTCCATACAAAGGAACAATTTGCTGACATATTCACAAAGCCTTTACCTAAGGATGCATTTTTGTATCTTAGAGGTAAGTTAGGGGTCATTCCCCTATCTAAAGTCCACTAAAATAAGTTCTAGTGATGCATCAACGCATATAAGATTGAAGATCCATCTGTTGATGCAGTTCAATCAGAAATCATTGCATATGAATCAGTACTAAAGGTACACTACAATTCACTTAACTTCTATTGTCTTTGGCATGTGTTGTCAAAGAGGGAGAGATTTACTATCATATCCTTTTGAAATTTGTGAGATTTGAAAAGTTTTCCATGAAGTCCCTTAATAGAGGGAGATTATTGAAAGAGGGAGAAGTCTGTTATCTTGTTGGACTTGTTTTCAATTTCATTTTGTTATGACATGTTGTGTTGCCATTAATTCCAAAGAGGGAGATTGTTGATAATGTTGTCCTTGATGTCACACAAATGTCATATCAGTCATTAGTCTCAAATTCACCAAGCTCAGATAGTCTGCAATGCAATCTATAGTGTCAACCGAGCTCACTCGATCATCGAAAGAAATGTGGAAGACAGTGTTAACCGAGCTAACTCGGTCAACAAAGGAAAGGTGAAAGACAGTGATCACTGAGCTCACTCGATCAACAAAGGAAATGAGGAAGTCAGTGTTAATCGAGCTTCACTCGATCTCCAAAGGGGAGTTTCTATCGAGCTCACTCAGTCATCAAAGGAATTATGGAGAAGTCAGAGTTAATCAAGCTTCACTCGGTCTCCAAAGAATAGTTTTCACTGAGCTCACTCAGTTTTCTCAAGAAACTCAGTACTTACCGAGTTTTCTCGACGATTGAAGGATTGTCACGAAGTTCATTGTATTAATCGAGCTCAGTCGGTCAACACAGGAATTATTTTTTGAGAAAGTTTACCGTGCAGGGTCGGCCAGTATAGGGATTTGCAAATTAATTACTTCTAGCCGACTGTTGTAATTGTTTTTTTAGTCAGTGATTCGAGTCGACTAAGATAATCTAAAAGGTATATATGGTCATTCAAGTTATGATTTAAAGTGTGAGATTATTAAAAAGAAGTTATGAATGCAAATTACAGTATGAAATGAAAAGGCAAATGTTGAGCAAAGTCTGATGAAGGATCAGATGTGTTGAAGGAGCTGTAAAGTTGTATTTGATCAATAAGGATCTAGTCAAGCATAACAGAGATCTGTAATCAGCAAAGATAAGTTGTACATTATATCAGGTCACTTCATTTTTGCTTTCTAACCATTGTAACAGTGAATTCAAAATATCTTAATAGAGTTGGTTTAACAGCCATTCAATAAATCCTCTAACAAGGTGACAGTTCAGTTGAATTGTTCTAAAGACCTCTAGCAAGGCCACTCCTAACAGGGTGATTAAATCTTTTAATAGGGTCACACCTAACAGTGTGTTTTTGTAACCTTTAACAGGGTTGGCTCCTAACAGGGCTCACTTCAGAAGAGTGAAAAATAGTATCTAGTTACATTGGTGGTTTTTCCATATTGGGTTTCCATGTTAAATCTGGTGTCTCTTGTGTTCTTAATTGCTAAATTGCTTTGTGCATAATAACATATCAGTTCTTAATATTTGTCATTTGCTGCATTATCAAGTTTTAGCATTTCATATTAATTAGATCAAGGAGATATTCAAACATCTGAGGGATTGTGAAAGTTTTTGGAGTAACTGATTCACCCCCTCCCCCTCTTAGTTACTCTATTCTCATTTCCAACAGCTTTGTCCATTTTGTATTGGTAATAATAATAGGATATCTTTCAACTTATTATATATAGTTATAGATAAACTAAACTACAATGGTATTGGTAACTATCGATAAAAAATTGTCAAAAATCAGTGTACAATTTGGGAAGTGGTGTGTGGTTAGTGGTAGCATACTAGCTAGAGAATGTCGCTATCACTGACATGGCATTTAATTCTTTCTGGGTACACTATACTCCGCAGACAACTTACCTTGATACATGTCAACATTTCGGTGACTACCTCAACAATTCTTCTTTTTTCAAGAAATGTTGGCTGAAATTAAACCTCAACTATTGATCTTGGATCATCAGACAGTCTAAGTTCTCAAATAATACATTTAACATAATTACAGTGGTAGTGGCAGAGATTATGCTTCCATAATGTATGGTCAAACAACCACGTCTTTAAACCATCACTTGCCACTTGCCACTTGCCAATACTTTATGTAAGTTGGTATGTTAGGTTAGGCTACTTATTTTTCATCTTTTGAAAATAGCCATACCAACTATAACTTTCTGAAAACCATTTGCCATAACAAATAAATTAATTCAATTATTTGGAAAATAATTTTGCCATTTTTTTATACAAAATGTATCAGTTATTAAAATATTTCCCAACCAATATCCATATTTCAAAACATAATTCACCATCAATATTAATAATTTTATTAAAAACAAAAATTATAATCGCCATTATTTTATAAAAATCGTCTAAACTATTAAAAAATTTGACATCAAATATCCATCGATTGACGCATAATTCACCAATACTATTAAATTGTTTTTCACCCAAATGACATGTGATTTGTCACAATTATATAAATTTTGGGAGTGGGGGGTTCCTTAAAGTTATCCTTGGTACTGAAGAGTCTCTAAGTTTCTCTAAGTGTGTGTTAAGGTCAATCTTCTGAGGATCATAACTCAGAGCTCGTGAGGGCTATCAATGTATAGACGCTCAAAAATGGTTCGCATCTATGACCTCATCACTTCTTCATACTAATTTGTCCCATTTTCTCATTCTACTAACTTCGAATCTTTTGGCCAGATTGACCATATTTCATCATTTGTATCCCTTTTCACATCAATTTCATATCAACTCAGAATCATATCAAATCAACTCAGAATCATATCAAATCAACTCGGAATCACCCCAAATCAACTTGAAATCACTCAAAATCAGTCCTAATCAACCTAAAACATATCAAACATCCCAAATCAATCATCATGTATCCACTCCTAGGCATTGTTGTGGCTTTCAGTGTCTTGGAAACCTATCAACTTATCAATCTTATCAATTTGACCTTAGTACTGTCATGGCTCTCAGTACTAGGTCAAAATATCATTCATGTCATTCAATATTTGACATTGTTGAGGCTTTCAATGTCAGATCATGGCATCATCAACCATTTTAATAATATTAACAGTGTCCGTCAGTGTTATTATGATCAAACCTTATCAATCAATTTCAATCCTGTAGCATTTACAATCTCGGTTAAATGTTACATATCAATTAATTCATGTCATGTTATCAATTTTGATCTATCAATTAATTTGACCATGGCTTTGGTCTACCTTTTCATCATCTTATTCGATATCCATCATCGTCACATTTTCATCAAAAGATACGGTCGCATTCATTTAATCAATTTGGCCAATCATATACTAATTTTCTCTATAGGATTAAATAACCCATAATTTAATTCTATTATTCTCACTAATTATTTTTCCTGATTATCATCCTCAATTAATTAATTTTATTAATTAATTGATTCATTATCTGCAAACCATGAAAATTTACAATTTCCTAAGTTCTATTTTCCATCATTAATTCCATTTTCTACTAATTCTAATTTTGTGGAATAAAAGGATTTTTAATTCAAATATTCCATAAAATATTTCATCATCATGACACTTGGATGTGACACCTCGTGGATTCTCCTTTGACACTTGGCTGAGATTTGTCATAATCAAATATTCTTATCTCTTACGCATGTCCCTATTTGGCTTATTCATCATAGATTCTTGGCTTTAAGCGGGTTGAGGAATCTTATGACGCGTCATAGATTCTCTTCCAAATTTGACTCTCGTGTGTCATAGAATCTTACTTTTGGCATATTCTATCATATGCGTCATAGGAATTATTATTACCTCTTACGCATGTCCCTATTTGGCTTATTTGTCATAGATTCTTGGCTTTAAGTGGGTTGAGGTGTCTTATGACATGTCATAGATTCTCTTCCACATTTAGCCAAGTTTGACTTGCATGTGTCATAGAATCTCACAATTGGCATATTCTATCATATGCATCATAGGAATCTCTTGCCACATCGCACATCTATGGGTGACAAATCCAATGCTCTCACTTTGAGTGTTGAATATAAAATGAACACTCTTTCTCTCATTTTGGGTCCTTGAATCCTAGAATGCTTAAGTCTTGAATCCTTGAATCTTTGAGTCTTTACTAATTTGCATTTTGCATTCTCTCTCTCACATAAAATCACACTTCAAGTATTCTCATGGCATTATCACTATCATAGGCTTTTGCTTCAATTTTGTGTGCACTATAGGAAACTTTGGAGCTACAATTATTTGTAGAAGAAAGAAGGACATGGGAGCTACAAACAGAAAAGGGAGTTTTTGATTATGTTGCTTTCTTTTGTTTAGTTTGGCTTTCATGGTAGACTAGTGGGTGCTAATACATGTTGATTGAGTTTGTGATTTTCTCATAGTGTGTTATGCTTCTGGCCCATTTTTTGGTCCTACATTTGGTGAACCCGACATGAACATGCATATCTAACTTGGGTTTTCTTGTTTGTGCTTGTAGGTGCAAGGAAGGAGCTCACTTGGAAGGGTATAATGACTATCTGTTCTTCCTTTTGACACATAAATTAATCAAGGGGTCCAGTAAAATGATTATATGATGTTGTTTCATACATTCTATTAGCTTTCTATCCTAGGGCGCACTCTGCTCTATCAGGGCGCACTTGGGACCCCTAGGAGCAGTTTTAGGAGCCTAGAAGACACAAAAGCCTCTTTCTGCTATTTCCAACTTATCAACTACACCCATCTAGGCCCCAACTACATCATTGATGTAGTTTGCATTGTTTGGGTGCACTTGGGAGTGTAGCTCTGAAAATTTCAGTTTCTGGGTCTTGACTAGGCACCCATTTCCCCACACCCTGCACTTGACTTCCCAACTGCGCCCTAAAACTACCAACTGTGCCCAACTAGGCCCCAACTATGTCATTGATGTAGTCTACATTGTTTGGGCACACTTGGGGATGTTTAGAGCCATTTTGACCTTTAGGGGAGCAATTTGCACTGTCGGAGCACACCTAGGTTCACAGTAAGCACATGCACCAATCAAAATCTGCATTTCAAGTTCCTATCACTCTCTAGGACATAGATTAGGTGATTTTTTTTTTACTGATGGTCTATTTGCAGCATGTGGCAATCATGGGATGAAGACATGATCATAAACTACTAATGCTTTGTTTGCAGGATGTTGTCGAGGACTTTGTGTGTCTTTCAAAACTATGTGTGTGGATTTCCTAGATTAGATAAAATTTCATTTGGGTCTTAAAAAGAACCTTTTTCTTTTTTTCCTGGCGTGTCTATGGTGTTAGATCCCTAGGAGTTGCATTGGATGTATCCTCTCCCCTCGCCATTCATGGATCTTGGGTGTAAGAGAAATCTGTGTAACTTCTATAGGAGGCCTGCCTTGGACCAAGATACTCGATATTGGGTATGCCAGGGGATGACCTCAGAGCGGTAACAGGCCAAAGAAAGGTCAACATTCCAGTCGCTTTATAAAACTTGATTATAGTGAAAGTTGTTTTTGCGGTATTGCTGCGTGATAGCTCTCCTCCAGTACCCTTGTGGTGCGTCAAACCCCGGTTCTCGGGGCTGGGAGACCTTCTGCGAAAGTTTATCATTAACTTGCCAAACGAAATGCCCTTACTAAAAACCATGTTTTAGTGGCCAAAATCCTTTCTATCCACTGGCTTAAGGGGTCACCCATGCCCGTGAAGACATCTTACATTCTCGTGGTCCTTAGTAGAGGCAACAGTCCCTTGGGAAGACATGCCCCTTGGGAAGCGAATCTTGGTAGCCCCGAGAAGTGAGTGTGCTGTAAGGGGGAGCCTGTGGTGCCAGGATCCTAGGTTGTCCACTCTGGATAAGCACGGATGAACTTTGGTTCAAGTAGGAATTCAGTGGATACAGTCCTAAAAGCCTAGGTTGTGGTGTGTTTGTTAACTTTTACAACAGCTATTCTTGTCTTAATGTGTCTTGTGTGTGTGTAAAACATAATCAAGATAAAAGCCAAACTTTTAAATTTACACCTTGGATATCATTTGAACTTGTCAAAAAATCACACATTGCCAAAAAATTTCAACCTTATCAAACTTTTCAAACATTGATTCAACACACTCGAACCTTGGAAAACATGGCGACTTGTGCTCTTAAATGTGCTTGGCAAAATGTAGATCTCATATTTGCATAGATTTCACTTGCATTCACCCTAGTCTAGGCTTCATTCTTGCATCATATAGACTTCATATTGCACCTTTTATTCCTCATTTAGTATGTATTACTTTTCATATTGCATCCATTTAGGTTTAGTTTTACTTTCCTTAGTTTTTTCATTCCCATCTTAGAATCAACACTTTGCATTCACCACCTTGCATCTTTGCATACTTATCCATCATCTTGATCACTTTATCTATCATTTTGGGTGTCCTAATCATCATTTTGAGCATCCAAACTGGCCCTAACATTGTCCTCTACCATTTACCTCTCTGTGACATCAATCCTGAAACCATAGCTTCCAGAATTGCCTCAATTTCACCCCAGCTTACCAATTGCGCCCAAAAACTACCAACTATGCCCAACTGGGCGCCAACTATGTCATTAACATATTCTGCACTGTCTGGGTGCACTTGGTGGTCCTAAGATCTAGTTTTGGGTTCCAGATAATATTTTGGGGCTTCAACAGTGTCCTTAGGTACCTGGTTAGCTCCCCTTGCACTAGCTTGCCCAGATCTGCATTCTACAGCACCTAATCTTCATCACCTTCACTTAAGACATCATTCTATACATAATAACCTTTATTTTGCATCTCCCAAACCATCCTAACATCAACCCCAACATCCTGGCTTAGTGGCATGTCAGTTTGGTAACCATACCCTTTAGAATCAGCAAACATTCTTCCTAGCTTACCAACTACGCCTAGAAACTACCAACTGCACCCAAACTGGCTCCAAGTGCATCAATGATGTAGTTGGTACTGTTAGGGTGCACTTGGCACTATTAGGGCACACTTGGGTACTTGCACGACCATTTTTGGCCTCTGAACTGCACTTTAGGACCCCAAAACTACATCTAGGAGCCTCTACACCTACCCATTCTACACTTGACCCAAAACCTCATCTTGTAACCAAAATCCCATTTTTCATCATAAGAATTGTCCATATCACATATCAATTTAGCATTACCACCATTTCGAGTCCTCGAAACATCATTTTGAACCCCCAAAACCTTTGAATTTAGTAAAAAATCTAGAACAAAGTATGAGTCTTAGAGTATCTCCTAGTGTTGATGGATAATGGATCTTGACTAGTCTTTTTATCTTTTCTTATCATTTTCTTGGGTCAAAATCTATCTATGGCTTGATATATTTGACCTTTTCATCTTTTTTCAATTTGGTCTTTTCATCTTTTATCAGTTTTTGGTCAAGATCCAAAGTCCTTTATCAAAAGGTTAAACTCCTAGCCAAAATACTTTCAAAAGGTTTTACCTCAGTTCAAAACTTTCCATATACCTTTGTCATAGCATAATCATATCCCTAGCATCCCCAAATGTCATTTTGACTTACCCTAGTGGTATATCCCCTTCATCTCACATGGTCCAAACTTTAGCATCATTTTCACTACCAAACCCTATCAAGTTCATCATCAACCAAATTGCCTTCTTGAGCATTTACCCTCATTTTGCATGTCCCAAACGTCATTATGAACCCTAGAACACCATCCTTTGCATAGTCTACCTTGCATATACCTACCTTTAGTATCATTACCAAGTCCAAGACATAACCATAATTGTCATTTTGCATACTTTAGAGTCATTTTCATCCCCTCTAGTCAAACTTCAAAACATCACCTTGCATTTGCATTTGCATAACATCCCTAGGAAATTTGCACTTTGCACATCAAAACCATAATTCATCTAGCATTTCCTCACATTCCATAACATTCCTAAACACTTAAAAATTCCAAAAACACTCATATCTTGCATACCCACCACTCTAAATCATCCAAAACACTCAAAAATTCCATTGCATTTGCACTCTTAGGTATCATGCCAGCACTTACTAGGAGACAATAAGCTCAAAGACCCGAGGAACTCTATCAACCTTTGTTTTTTGAGGCACAAGCACAATCAAAACCTCGTCCAAGACAAAGAAAGAGCAAGAAAATCCAACAAACCTTTGATGAAGACCAAATCGAGGCATCACAACCATTACTAGCAGACCCCTTGAACATGTATCCGAAAGATCCTCAAGCTATGGCACAAAAAACCTTGAACAATACACCTACCATGAGATTTCCTCCAAACACTTCCCCCACACATGAGATGGTTCAATGGAGTCCTGACTTTGAACCTATATTCGTGCCAATGCCACCAGGAGGAGGAAGTGTACCAACCTCACCTGAAGATGAACAATCACATGCATTTGAATTCAGTCAACCTAACACATCAAACATACAACAAGGTGTTGTACACCTAAGTGATGACTCTGACACTGATTATGGCATCTTTGATGAAGAAATGGCTATGGCATGTCAAGACAAAAGTTTTCACAAGAACTTCAAACGTTTGGCAGCACAAGAAATTGTCAAATTTAACCCAAACTTGGAAGGTCCTAGGTCCAAAAATCAAATCAACACAACAATTGAAAACATCCAAACCATGATAAATTTTGACTTAGACAGGGGAAAAAAACCTTTGGAGTTTTCAAATACAATAATGGCACCTATAAGGTCCCATCAAGAACCAACAATTGAAATCCTCCAAAGTGCATTTGTACACATCAATGTTAACCCCTTGTTTGATGAAATACCACCAATCCCTAAACACCCCAAAAGGACATTAAGACTTGATTTTAGTCACATGATGCAACAAAAAGATGCACCTAAAGGGACCCATGCTCTAAGGATGCTAGAAATACCTTCTTTGGAGGGAAATCAACAAAGTACACCTTTGGTTCTAACTTTACCCCGTGCTACGACATCAAACACTATGGAGCCTCTCATAAATACAACATGTGAAACATCAAGTGCAACCATCCCTATAGATGCACAAAGGAAAAGTCTTATTGACATTACGCCCATTCCTAACAGGGACACATCTCATAGTCAACTCAATATGATGTCGCAAGCAGGAACATCTCAAACACAAAGGTACCAAAACAACAATATGAACATGACGTTCAATTCTCAAGGACTTAGTCAACCGCCACGACAACAACAACCTACAATGGTACAAGGAATCAACACTTCCAAGGCAGAACCAAGTCTACATCTGCTTGACACACATCCCACATATCAACAACAAACACAACGACAACAACCATAAGTGGGGAAAACATCCAACATTCCTAACATGCAATCCCATATGGACCCACTTGACTTACACACAATTTATCAACAACAATTTCAGCAGCAATTCCAACAACAACAAATGATGTTTGTTAAACAACAAGAGCGACTCAAGCAACAATTGGAATATGAAAGATGCCTTGAGAAACAAATCGCATACTAGCAACATTTGTTACAACAACAACATGTGCCACAACAACCTCAACAAATACCTCTACAACAACAACCACAACACATGGCACAACAACAACACATGGTGCAAAAATTGTAGTAAATACCACAACAAGTTCCCCAACAATAGGGACCTTTCTGTCTTCAAGGTGCCAACATACCTCCACCACCTAGTGACACTTCATCAGACTCATCAGACACAAAACTGTCAGAACCAAGTAGACATAGTTCTCGCCACAGCAAATGGTCTACTCATAGACATAAAAGACTTTAATGAAATACCATCATGAAAAACCCCAATGAAGAACTATTACAACAATTCAAACAACTTTCTAAACAAGTCGAGGCATTGGGAGTCCAAAAGAAATAGGCTCTATATACAAAAAGGGACCTACGTCCTAATCCATTCGATAAAAATATGTATATGCCTCCATTCCCAGAACACTTTGAAGCTCCAAGGTTTGAAAAATACCGAGGAAAAGGAAACCCTATTGATCACATCCAAGAATTTTATGCTTCATGTATCAAACTCAGTGATGAGCCCACTTATCTTATGAGATTGTTCCCTTGTTCTCTAGGTGGGCCTGCACTTGAATGGTACTCCAAACTTCCTGGTAATATCAAATCTTGGTCAGAGCTAGCAGACAAGTTTATCTCCCACTTTTCCTTTAACATTACAAATGAGGTGACACTTTTTGATTTGTGCTCAGCTAAATAGAAGACAGGAGAATCATTCATCACATTCTTACTGCGTTGGAGAAGCTTAGTTAGTCAATGCTCACTAGACATTCCTAAAGAACAACAAGTAAACTTGTGCATTGAAAACTTAGTCCTGGACTTAATGTATGAACTCAAAATCAAGAGTCCAAGCACCATTTCTAAACTAATGAAAAAAGGGGCAAGTATTGAAGATTCTCTTATCCGTAAGGGAATCCTCAAGATAAACAAAAAAAACACAAACACCAACTCGTCTAATGACAAGGAAAATTTTTTCTCCAAAAAAAAGAATGTGACTAATGATGGCATTGTAGATGCCCACATGATTAGCACATCACAACCTCAACTAACTTTGAAAGGTATAAACCCTACAAATTCACAAACTCCTAATCAAACAACACCTCAACAATAGAAAACTGAGACTTCCACACAAGACAAAAGACATCCTAGAACCAAAGACAGGAAATTCACACCATTGGGAATACCACTTGAGATTGCATTACAACAGTTATTGAGTAATAACTTCCTGCAGCTACCCCCAATCAAAGATGAACCATTAACTAAAGCAGATTGGTGGGATGACAAAAAATATTGTTATTACCATCACACCAAAGGACACACGACTTCATCATGCTTCCAACTGAAACATGCAATAAAAGACCTTATTGATGATGGTGTCATCACAGTTGATCCATCACTGTTAGCATCCAACTCTGATCACACTATTTTCAAAGATCCTTTGGGTAATCATGACAAAGAGAAACCCTCAAGTTTAAACTCAAACTCACAAGGTAATGTGAATTACACACGTACCAGCTATGACTACACCATAAATTGCTTTAATGAGTCTGACTTTTGCATATCCACATTCACATTGAAGGCTAAGAACCCTCGTTGTGCTATCACTACATGTCGTAGCAAGATTACCCTACCAACCCTCGTTGTGCTATCACTACATGCCATAGCAAGATTACCCTACCTAGAGCGCCAGCTAGACCTACTACTTCTACTAGACCTATACCCCCATCTAGACCTACTAGCTCTTATTAGCTGATTATAGCCTTGTTGAACAACTCGGCAAAACCCCTGCACAAATATCCATTTTGGACCTATTGCGTGCATCCCCCAAGCACCAAAAGATCTTGGATCAAGCCCTTAAAGAGTCAGTAGTCCCATATAACATTGATGTTTCCCAGTTCCAAGCCATGGTTGGGAACCTATCTGCATCTCAACATATCACTTTTTCACCCCGTGATATTCCTAAGGACAAACCTAACCATAATGATCCCCTTTATCTCGAAGTCTTCATCAATAATGCCAAATTCAGACATGTCTTAATAGATGGAGGAGCAAGACTGAACATATGTACTCTTAAGGTTGTCAAAAATTTGGGTTATTCTGAAGATGATGTGGATCCCTCTCAAAGAATCACAATAAAAGCTTATGATGATGGTGAATGCTATTCCAAGGGCGTCAGCACATTACGTGTCAGAGTTGGTCCTACTATTGAAGATACATTGTTCCATGTCCTAGATATAGAAATGAATTGCAACATGATACTAGGATGCCCTTGGCTTCATACTATGAAAGCAGTCCCTTCTACATATCATCAATGTTTGAAATTTTCCTATAATAACATGGAGGTTACAATCCCTAGTGATCCAGATCCTTTCCAGTTTTGTGCTAATCTAAGAGATGCTACTGCATTCCAAATCCCAACAAAAAATGAAGCACAACCCACAAATTCCTCTAAGTATGTGGATGCTGATACACTGCTCAGTAAAGCCAAGGAAAAGATGAAGATTGAAGACAATGGGTGTGGAGAGTACTTTATGTCTCAAGTCTCTCACATTAGGGAGTCACCACTTTCTCCCATCAGCACAAAGAATGATATTTCTATCAATGAGAATACATCCGTATGTGTCATGTCCCCTTTTCAAATAATTAAAAAATAATAATCTTTGCTAAGGCAGGTAGGCCCAAGAAAGTGAAGTTTCGGAAAAAGGGGGTTAATCTTTGGAAACCGTTGGACTAATAAATGAAAATTATTATTAAAATATGTTTCATTAACCTCTCTTGGATGTGAGTTACAATTATGCCCTCTTTTAAGGGGTTTGGGGGCATTTTGGGTTGATTCTAGAACTTGATTTTTGCTCATTCTTTGTTATTCTTCAGAGGCTGCCAAACCTGTGGAGTAGGAGACCCAAGAACGGGAGTTTGCAAGTTTCCAAGGAGACCCAAGAATGGGAGTTTGCAAGTTTCCAAGAAGGCTAAGGATGGGAGTTTGAAGCCATTCCATTTGCATGCTCATACAGAGTTTGCCTTTGTGCTGAACAGTGCAGATTTGTGGGTTTTCGAGTGTGTTTTTTGTATGAGTTTGGTGTTTTCAGTTGAGTATTTCATATCAGTTTGGGTTTCTGCTGTATTTCAGAATTTAAGGTGTTAAAATAGAGCTGAATATATGTATTGGGACGTGATTAAACTTTTGAGATACATTATTAGTGTTTTTGTGGTGTTTTCGGGCATTTTTGTGTTAATTTCGGGAGCCCAATGAGCATAGTTTTTGTCCTACATTTGAGAACTGTTGTGTAAAGGATATACGGATCTAGAAATGTGATTTTTTAGGCTGTTATGCTGCTGAAATTTCTATAAAAATTTTCACTTTCATATTTATTAATGATAGGTGAAGCTGTGAAGCTTTTGGCACAATTTCTGGCATACCCGATTTGGGGTTTCTTGAGAAATTTGGTGGATCTTTGTGATATTAGTTGTTTGATCTTAAAGATCTGATTAAAGGTTGGAAATATCATAAAAAATCAGAAAAGGGAAATTTTAGTGGTATCAGAGCCATGATCTTGCCAGCCTGAGGGTTTGTAGAAGTTTGCATGTCAGTTTTGAGAACTACCCAAATCTTGCATGTCATAATTTATGGTTGCATGTTGCTTCTAATCAGCTGCATGTCAAAATTTATGGTTGCATGCTACTTCTAATCATTTTCATGTTAGTTCTTGGTGAATTTGGTGGTTGTAGAAGTTTGCATGTCATTTTTGACAACTACCCAGATCTGGCATGTCAGTTTTGATAACTACCCAGATCTTGCATGCCAGTTTTGACAACTACCCAGATCTTGCATGTCAGTTTTGACAACTACCCAGATCTTGCATGTCAGTTTTGACAACTACCCAGATCTTGCATGTCATAATTTATGATTGCATGTTGCTTCTAATCAGCTGCATGTCAAAATTGATGGTTGCATGCTACTTCTAATCCTTTGCATGTTAGTTCTTGGTGAATTTGGTGGTTGCATGTTGCTTCTAATCAGTTGCATGTCAAAATCTATGGTTGCATGCTACTTCTAATCATTTGCATGTTAGTTCTTGGTGTTTGAAGAAGTTATATCCTATTGGGGTTACACTCTACTTTATCTAGAATGGACAGGTATAGTACAGAGTCTCATAGGACACGATCTTGGACAATTGATATCCAGAGTCAAAACAGTAGAAAGGATGGTTATTTAGACATTCGAGATAAACTTATGAAAATAAGCCATGACATGTCTGAACAGTTGGTTGAGCACCACCGTATAATGAATGACATGTTGTCCGACCCAGCTAAGGTGGATAAGTTGACTAGATTTCTATTTGGCAGATTTTCTCACAGGACAGATGACACAATTCCCAAGAACTTGCATGAGGAGTTTGAGAAACTAGCTGATAGCCAGGTAGAGGTCTCAGATTCTACTCTGCCATAGGAGGTGGTGGGAAAGGATATTACACAGATTGATAGTAACGGTCAACTTGATACTCAAATTGAGACAATTGTTTACAGGTCGTCAAAGGGTGATGCCATAGGTATTCAGGATGGTATAGTTACAACAGGCAGTGACTACAGTGTAGTGGGTTTAGATGATGATTATGAGGATGTTGTGGTGTAGGATGGTGAGATACCTGGTAGAGATGAGAAAACATTGAGCATTCATGACTTTTCTGAGAAAGAGTACTAGGCACAGTTAGATGCTTCATCACATGGGGTTGAGGCCGGTAGTACTTCACATGATTTGTCCAACCACTTGAAGGTGAACAAAGATAGTATTGTGACTTCATTATCTCATCATGAAAGGTATGTGGAGTTAGTTGGTATTGGTTATATTACTCAGGTGAGGAGTTTTCTTGAGTTACCAGTTGATTCTAGTTTACGGATATGGACTCGAGATTGTTATATTGGCGTTTGGGATTCAGTTGACTGGAGATCTTTAACACTTTTTGGTAGCAGTGTTTGTTTGGGTGCTATCATGGATTTGATTAGCAGATTACATGGTGTTGTCTTTTCTTGTGCCAGTATCTTATCCGATGTTGGTATTAGTTTTTATACACCGGTGTTGGGCTTTGTTCATATATCCAGTCGACCATACTTGCTGGAATGTGTTGATGATATTTCATATTTGGCAGTATGTATAGATGAGTCCCAGGATCATATTGGCATTGATGACATCCAGGAGGATGTAGTGGGCAGTTTTGAAGACTTAGTTTCCTTGGGTATAGAGGAGTTGGACAGCAATGCTAATGTTTTTGATACTTCGTATGTTGATATGAGCTTTAGATTTAATTCACAAGATATGGATGGTAATACTCTAGAGACTAGTAACTTTGAGGATACTCCTTTAGACAGTGCATCAGAGGAGGTTTGTAGGAGACAGTCAAGCCAGTGTCATCATGTGTCTAATCAGTTAAGAGTTAGTGATCGAGACATTGCTATCACTTTCCAGCATTTTGATGCTGCTTGTCAGTTGTTAGCAGTTTATGGATGGGGTTCCCCTACTAGTGATGAGCAGGAAGGCAGTTATCTTTCCTTGACAGAGATCCACTCTTTATGGGAGGCTATTCAGATTTTGAGACATAATTATATGCAGTTGGTAGCTGATAGAGATTATCTTATGCAGTGGGGCAGTACAACATATGATGCATTGTTGGCCAAGGAAGGTGAGGTGAGTGAGCTTACTGAGCAACTTGAGGTGACTTCTGAGATTCTTGAGAGTACACAGTTGGCTTTCAAGGAGTCACAGTTTCATTTGGCTAAGGTGACCATGGAGTTAGAGTGGCTACAGTCTTTACCTGATTCTATACAGTCACAAGCTATGGTGTTTGGTGATCCGAGGATGTCCATGGCCGAGATTGTCAGAGATAGTGGAGATGGGGATGCATCCATCCTTGATACTAACATTGGCATATCAAGTTCATTCCCACTACAGTCAGGTTTAGTTGAGTTGGGTTTTATAGCAGATTTTTGTATGCCTAACATGGTGGTGGCCTCTAGTACTGATGGCACAGAGACTAGAGATGTATCAAAGAGCATGTGTGATGTTGGTGAGTCGATAGTTGGCATGGTCCCTGCTAGTAATACTACTCCCTTGGTGATATCTTCAGAGGTAGTAGTCAGTTCCAACATGGTTAATGATCAATTGCAGTTAGTTTCATCTGGATTACAGTCTGAGCCACTGACTGAGATTGGCGCATTCTATTGGCATTACACTGTGAGGTACGCTCATCAATTTACCTTTGATGACCATGTTAATGAGATTATGATACAGAGATGTACTTTGGTTCCTAGTGCTTATCATCAGTTATGGAATAGTTTGATGCCTTAGGATGAGAGTTGTGATGGGCACGACATGGCGAAAGGTCCTGCAGTTGATAGCTTGATAATAAATGACTTAGAGCAAGAGTTTTGGAGTGATGCTTCAGCAGGGTATGTACATCAGTTAGCAATTGATCCTTGTGTTGAGGAGTTGATGGCAGGAAAATTTGGTTTGGGTTCCATTTCTTGTTGTTCATCTTGTGATGGCTTTTCACCATCAAGGGTGCATGGGAGTTATGGTTATGAGACAGTGGCCGGTGATCTACAGAGTTGTGTTGATTGCAGTAGTTGTACAGTGTGTGGATTCTCCATACTTGGTATAGTTTCATTTGAGAGCATTCACCATTGTTGCAGAGTTGGATTGTACATTCCATATAGGCCAGTGGGATGCGTTGATGGTATTTATTGTGTTGGCAGTTTGATTTGTCCACTTTACTTGGGTTCTAATATTCTAAGAGTTTGTGTCTCGTGGGTTTTTGATTATGGTAGTGGTGATTTTGGAGTTGGGTTGAGCTGCAATTGTCAGTTTGATTATGGATTCCTCTTCGTCATATTGCAGAGGATATTGCAGGAGCCTATGTTATTTGGCAGTAGTATAGTTCATGAATACATTTGGGATCTAGGTGGATTGATTGGTTTATTGTTTAGCCATTGCTTGAGGACAAGAAATATTTGGGAGGGGAGGACTTGTCATGTCCCCTTTTCAAATAATTAAAAAATAATAATCTTTGCTAAGGCAGGCAGGCTCAAGAAAGTGAAGTTTCGGAAAAAGGGGGTTAATCTTTGGAAACCGTTGGACTAATAAATGAAAATTATTATTAAAATATGTTTCATTAACCTCTCTTGGACGTGAGTTACAATTATGCCCTCTTTTAAGGGGTTTGGGGGCATTTTGGGTTGATTCCAGAACTTGATTTTTGCTCATTCTTTGTTATTCTTCAGAGGCTGCCAAACCTGTGGAGTAGGAGACCCAAGAACGAGAGTTTGCAGGTTTCCAAGGAGACCCAAGAATGGGAGTTTTTAGGTTTCCAAGAAGGCTAAGGATGGGAGTTTGAAGCCATTCCATGTGCATGCTCATACAGAGTTTGCCTTTGTGCTGAACAGTGCAGATTTGTGAGTTTTCGGGTGTGTTTTTTGTATGAGTTTGGTGTTTTCAGTTGAGTATTTCATATCAGTTTGGGTTGCTGCTGTATTTCAGAATTTAAGGTGTTAAAGTAGATCTGAATATATTTATTGGTACGTGATTAAACTTTTGAGATAGATTATTAGTGTTTTTGTGGTGTTTCCAGGCATTTTTGTGTTAATTTCGGGAGCCCAATGAGCATAGTTTTTGTCCTACATTTGAGAACTGTTGTGTAAAGGATATACGGATCTGGAAATGTGATTTTTTAGGCTGTTATGCTGCTGAAATTTCTATAAAAATGTCCACTTTCATATTTATTAATGATAGGCGAAGCTATGAAGCTTTTGGCACAATTTCTAGCATACCCGATTTGGGGTTTCTTGAGAAATTTGGTGGATCTTTGTGATATTAGTTGTTTGATCTTAAAGATCTGATTAAAGGTTGGAAATATCATACAAAATCAGAAAAGGGACATTTTAGTATGTATTAAGAAAGAAAAAGCAGAATGAGAACCCACTTTGAGATCTCCTAGCAAGTATGGACTTGGGTTTACCATCATGCAGAAACAAGGCTATGATGGCTATAGTGGTCTTGGATCTCAGAAACAAGGAATCATTGAGCCTATCACTACAAAAGGATAACCTCCTAGGTTGGGGCTTGGTTTTAAACCATTACAAATAGGTCCTCCTAGTACTACGGTACCTAAATGTAAGACTATGGATGTTTCGAACGATGAAAAGGCATATGAGGATATCCCACTTGAAACCAACAATCCCCTAGCCTCTGAGCATAACCCCAATAATCCAATTGAATCAATTACCCATATATCTACCTTCAACCAAAGCCCATTCCATAATGATGATGACATCCCCTCAAGTTATCCTGAACCTTTGGATTGGGACCAACGTGGAACACCAATTTTTGATCAATTCGACGATGATGACACTCTCATAATAGACTTTGAAGGCATTATGACTAAAAATCATAAAGAAGCAGTTTCTCCTAAAGAGAACACATTGGCATATTTTGGGTAGCCCACTCCACTTTCTAGTTACAAAGCAAAAAGAGAAAAATATAGCAAGCATAGGTCTCTTGGTGAAAATCAAAAGG
This sequence comes from Cupressus sempervirens, assembly GCA_028749045.1. Taxonomy (NCBI): domain Eukaryota; kingdom Viridiplantae; phylum Streptophyta; class Pinopsida; order Cupressales; family Cupressaceae; genus Cupressus; species Cupressus sempervirens. Next base: position 822,157,399 of record CM053783.1, read on the forward strand.
CACCATTAGACTATAAAAAATCAAAAGCTAAGCAGCTCCCACTGATACAAAATGAAAAATATGATGCCATAAATATCAGTGTTCCAGTGTTCAACATGCCACAAAGTCTTTTGGAGCTCTCTCAATCAGCGTTCATGCGGAAGGACATTGGTCTCAACCCTCCCAACCCTCCCTTATGTTCCTTTGTTTATCCCCAAATCCAGCTACCTAATTTGTCCTATAACCAAAATCAGTCCTTTATCCAACAAGCCTTTGCATATGTCATCATCAGTGACATCCCACATGACATTTCTATTGATCCAATTATCCTTAGATGCCTTGATTCACCAGAGACAGACATTGTCTTGCATACTGTACATGATGGTATATCTCGAGGCCTTTCTAGTGGTTTGATTTTAGCTACAGACTCGAAAGAAATCCTACATAGTTATGGTCAGTCATGGATTCGGAGCTCATCAGCTAGCAGCACCAACAATAGATATCTTCTTAGCATTTGTAAGTGACATTCTTGATTCTGTCTAAAAGTCCTGAAAAAATATCAAAAAAATAGCAAAAAGTCCTGAAAAAATATCAAAAAAAAAGAAAAATAGCAAAAAGTCATGAAAAAAGAAAAGAAAAAAGTGAAAAAAGTCATGAAAAAAAAGGATGCCTTGATGAAAACCTGGCAAATAGGCATCTTGGCACAAAAATTTGAGTCAAGAGAAAAATTCTGTCCAAAAGTGAAAACCTAGCAAATAGGCACTTTGGGCAAGTACCATGGTGAAAACCTGGCAAACAGGCACCATGTGTAATCAGTTATTGCTCCTCCATCTATCAGGATTCCATCTGGTCTTTTCCCCTTCTATCATTCCTTGATCATACCCTTCATATTACAAGACATCCTTGGTTCCTTATCATGGCTCACGAACTGGTCAATGTCCTTTGTTACCTTGCTTAAGTATCACCTATCTACACACACACTCTGTCATTGGCCTTTGTACATAGTTTGCATCTTGTCTGGGGGCATATTACCTACATGGTGCATGAGTTTGAATTTGAACTAGGGGCATATCCCTAAGTTCTTTCTATCCATTGGACCTATCGCATAATGGATTGGAGCTAACACTTGTATATGCTTATACGATCCTGAAAAAATCCCTAAAAATCATAAAATGTCCTAAGAAAATCACTAAAAATCACATAATGTCCTGAGAAATCCTAAACATTCAAATATGATCCTGAAAAAAGTCCCTAAAAATTATAAAATGTCCTGAGAAAATCTATAAAAATCACATAATGTCATGAAAAATCCTTAAAAATTTAAATATGATCTTGAAAAAATCCCTAAAAATCATAAAAAGTCCTGAAAAAATCACTAAAAATCACATAATGTCCTGAAAAAATCCTAAACATTCAAATACGATCTTGGAAAAATCACTAAAAAGCATAACATGTCCTGAAAAAAGCACTAAAAATCATAAAATGTCCTGAAATGAACCCTAAAAATAGTAAAATGTCCTGAAGAAACTAGTCACGCAAAAACATCAAATATCCCCAAAAGACCCTAAAAATCACAAAACTCGTCAAAAATTTGCAATAAACCTTATAACCACCCCTTTTGCATAAACACTTGCACTTTGCAAATTGAAAATCAAAGCGCTACGCTTCAATGCCAATCACAATATCTATGCAGCATGAACCAACAATCAATCCAACATGTCACTATGAACTTATCAACTGAATCCACAACCAGAACTATCACATTATCAACATGTTGAACACTATCTACACACCTAAAACATTAACAAGAACGTAATAATGGACAAGGATAGTTGTTGGCTCACGCTGTTTAGTGAGTGATTTATTTTTTGCTTTATTTTTCTTTGATCATGTCCCTATGCTACTCGATGATATAAATTGATCTATGAGAGTGGCCGAGATGGTTCATGGTCATCTTTTTCTATTTTTGTCTATTACAATGTACCTTTGAGAGTTTGGGGCATGCACATATGCCTTAGAAAGGACAAGGTCATTCTTTGTCTGCATCGTGCTTGTTTACGCAAAAGGCTTGCATTTGCGCTTTGGCCCTTTATGCCATGATGCATTGCATTCCATTTGCCATATCAAAATAAAGCTCCATTTGACATATAGTGCACTTTTTAGAAGCAAAAGTCTTTCCATCATACTAAAATCTCCTCATCTCATCTTTCTTCATCATCTGATTCTCCATCACCATGATCATGTCTTCTGATTCACCAAATCATCTTCATCTTGCATTCATGCATTCTTGCATCATCCTCCGCTGTCAATCACCTTTCTGTGGCTTTCCACTTGGTTAAACCTTAGTTTGAAATTTTTCTCATCATCTTTGACCAAATACGATCTTTTTTGATGATTTCCCTCATGTTATGACATCTTTCCATCATTTTGGGCATGCACGCACAATTTCGAGTCTACACTCTAGGCCTCATAACTTTCACATTTTAGCTCTGATTTTCATTCCATCAGTTGCTATGGTTTTGTCTTCTTGTTGTCAATAAATTGACTTATCATATGCTTATCTTAGTCAATTTTTCAAGGGGGCACCCATATATATCATCCCTACTGGGGCATGTTGTGGCTTTCTCATCAGTTATTCTTGGATGCAACGCTCTAAATCACATTCTATCAAAGAGGGGCAAAATGTAGACGCTCAAAAATGGTTTGCATTTACGACCTCATCACTTATTCATACTAATTTGTCCCATTTTCTCATTCTACTAACTTCGATCTTTTGGCCAGATTGACCATATTTCGTCATTTGTATCCCCTTTCACATCAATTTCATATCAACTCATAATCATATCAAATCAACTCAAAATCACTCAAAATCGGTCCTAATCAACCCAAAACATATCAAACATCCCAAATCAATCATCATGTATCCACTCCTAGGCATTGTTGTGGCTTTCAATGTCTTGGAAACCTATCAACTTATCAATCTTATCAATCTGACCTTAGTACTGTCATGGCTCTCAGTACTAGGTCAAAATATCATTCATGTCATTCAATCTTTGACATTTTTGAGGCTTTCAATGTCAGATCATGGCATCATCAACCATCTTGATAATATTGACAGTGCCCGTCAGTGTTATTATGATCAAACCTTATCAATCAATTTCAATCCTGTAGCATTTACAATGTCAGTTAAATGTTACATATCAATTAATTCATGTCATGTTATCAATTTTGATCTATCAATTAATTTGACCATAGCTTTGGTCTACCTTTTCATCATCTTATTCAATATCCATCATCGTCACATTTTCATCAAAAGATACGGTCGCATTCATTTAATCAATTTGGCCAATCATCTACTAATTTTCTCTATAGGATTAAATAACCCATAATTTAATTCTATTATTCTCACTAATTATTCTTCCTGATTATCATCCTCAATTAATTAATTTTATTAATTAATTGATTCATTATCTGCAAACCATGGAAATTTACAATTTTCTAAGTTCTATTTTCCATCATTAATTCCATTTTCTACTAATTCTTATTTTGTGGAATAAAAGGATTCTTAATTCAAATATTCCATAAAATATTTCATCATCATGACACTTGGATGTGACACCTCGTGGATTCTCCTTTGACACTTGGCTGAGATTTTTCATAATCAAATATTCTTATCTCTTACGCATGTCCCTATTTGGCTTATTCGTCATAGATTCTTGGCTTTAAGCAGGTCGAGGAATCTTATGACGTGTCTTAGATTCTCTTCCAAATTTGACTCTCGTGTGCCATAGAATCTTACTTTTGGCATATTCTATCATATGCATCATAGGAATTATTATTACCTCTTACACATGTCCCTATTTGGCTTATTCATCATAGATTCTTGGCTTTAAGTGGGTTGAGGTGTCTTATGACGCGTCATAGATTCTCTTCCACATTTAGCCAAGTTTGACTTGCATGTGTCATAGAATCTCACAATTTCCATATTCTGTCATATGTGTCATAGGAATCTCTTGCCACATCGCACATCTTTCTCTCATTTTGGGTCTTTGAATCCTAGAATGCTTAAGTCTTGAATCCTTGAATCTTTGAGTCTTTACTAATTTTCATTTTGCATTCTCTCTCTCACATAAAATCACACTTCAAGTATTCTCATGGCATTATCACTATAATAGGCTTTTGCTTCAATTTTGTGTGCACTATAGGCAACTATGGAGCTACAATTATTTGGAGAAGAAAGAAGGACATGGGAGCTACAAACGGAAAAGGGAGTTTTTGATTATGTTTCTTTCTTTTTTTTAGTTTGGCTTTCATGGTAGACTAGTGGGTGCTAATACATGTTGATTGAGTTTGTGATTTTCTCATAGTGTGTTATGCTTCTAACTCATTTTCTGGTCCTACACAATGAAACATTGAATTCTATATGATGGTAATGTTAAGGCCTAAAATAACCTATCTCATTTTTGATAGATCACATTCTGTTTGGATTCAGCACAATGATCTCGCTCGATGCCAAAACTCGCAGTGTGCCTCATTTCATAGGTGCATCACAATGTAACTTTAAAACCACTAGTCTTGGCATCAAATCATTAGTGCAATTACCTCTAGATGAGTGGGTAAACCCTAGTGACACCCCTTTTCTAGCTACAGAGAGCCTCCATCATTCGTGGCCACCTTGTACTAAAGAGTCTGCAAGGTGCTCTAAGTGTGTGTCGAGGTCGATCTTCCTAGGGTCATAACTTAGAGCTCATGAAGGCTATTGATGAAATGTCAAATTCTACATGATGGTCATGCCAAGGCCTTATATAACCTATCTCATTTTTGAGAGATCACATTCCATTTGGATTTAGCATAGCAATCTCGCTTGATGCCAAAACTCACAGTGTGCCTCAGTTCATAGGTGCATCACAATGTAACTTTGAAACTATTGATCTTGGCATCAAATCATTAGTGCCATTAGCTCTAGATGGGTGAGTGAACCCTAGTGACACCATTTTTCTAGCCATAGAGAGCATCCTCTATTGTTTGCAGCCATCCTATACCAAAGAGTCTCCAAGGTGCTCTAAGTGTGTGTCGAGGTCAATCTTCCGAGGGTTGTAACTGGGAGCTCATGAGGGCTATTGAAAAAAATTCAAATGATACATGATGGTCATGCTGAGGCTTAAAATAACCTATCTCATTGCTGAGAGATCACATTCTGTTTGGATTTGGCACAATGATCTCGCTCGATGCCAAAATTCACAGTGTGTCTTAGTTCATAGGTGCATCACAATGTAACTTTGAAATTGTTGATCTTGCCATTAAATTATCAACACCACTAGTTCTAGATGGTTGGGTGAACCCTATTGACACCCTTGTTTGGGCCATGAAGAGCCTCCATCATTCGTGGTCACCTTGGTAAAGGAGCACCTAGGTAGTCTAGTTTGTATCTAGTGCTTCTATCTTGTCATTTTGGCTTGTAGTGATACTAACCACATCACTAGTGGTTTAATAAGACATATTATGTCCTTAGGTAAGGTTAACTTAGTTTCTAAGTGGGTTTTGTTGCTCCTAAATTTTTGTTATGCTTATAAATTGATCAATAGGGGTTAGGTTGACCAAAGTGGTAGAAAATTTGACCAAGGGTAAAAAAAAACCATCTTGGAGTCTAAATCAACCTAATAGGACCCCTTACCAAGTTTGGTGAGCTTGTCTAATTAAGAATTTTAAGTTATAGCAAAAATTGTTCCAAATTTTTCTTGCAAAATTGAAAATGAGTGCAAAGAGTTAGTTAGGGGTTTGAGCATGACCAAAAAAGGTTGGAAACACCTATATGAGGTGTGAAATGACCTTTCTATGATTGTAATTTTAATGTGCTAACAACAATGACTAGTTGAAATTTGTTTAAGATATTGAATTTTAGTTATTGTAGAGCTGTTGGTTGATCCAAACTCATACATATAAATGTCATGATGCTGATGGAAGCCTTAATACTTTCTTGTATTGCAAAAATGCCATGTGGGCTTGGTAAGCCAAATGTGTAGTAAAGTCTCATAATAGCACTTGTTCTAATTTTTCTTTGTAAAGTTGATGTACCAGGGTGAATGAGGTGGATCTTAGTTGGATTGAAAGTGGAAGAAGCAAGAAGAAAATAGAAATGGCTTGAATTTTACCTTTGGAAGTCTTAAGAAGGACTAGTCAGTGTGACCAAGCCTTGTAGTGCATCACACCTTGTACCGAAGAGTCTTCAAGGTGGTCTATGTGTGTCTTGAGGTTGATCTTCTAAGGGTCATAACTCGAAGCTCATAGGGGCTATTGATGAAACATAAAATGCTACAAGACAATCATGTCAAGGCCTATAATAACCTATCTCATTTTTTAGAGATCATATTCTATTTGGATTTGGCACATCGATCTCACTCAATGCCAAAACTCATAGTATACCTCAGTTCATAGGTGCATCACAATGTAACTTTGAAACTGCTAATCTTAGCATCAAATTGTCAGTGCCATTAGCTTTGGATGGGGGGGTGAACCCTAGTGAAACCCATGTTCCAGCTACAAAGAGCCTCCATCATTCACGACCACCCTATACTGAAGAGTCTCCAAGGTGCTTTAAATGCATCTCAAGGTCAATCTTCTAAGGGTTGTAACTTGGAGCTCATGGGGGCTATCAATGAAATGTTGAATGCTATAGGAAGATCATGTCGAGGGCTACAATAAACTATCTCATTTCCAAGGTGTTCTAAGTGCATTTGGGTGGGTGAACCATAGTGACATCTTAAGGGATTGTAGAGATTATTTCAAATTAAACATATATGATAGCATTTTAGATTAAACATTGCATCAAAATTTGATAATAAAGGTTGTTAAAATGTTATTCACAAATTATTGCATTTGAATCCAATATAACAAACATGATAAAAATGAATGATATTCCATAAACATGAACAATACACATGATCCACGATAAATTGAATAATACTATACTAAATTAATATGTATATCATTGTCCACATAAATGATATATATATATCAAAATACATGTATCCATAGACAAATTACACAAATATATATGAAAATAAATAGATCCACATACAAAATGTGGCTGATCATGCCATCAGAATGTGTATAATATTAATGTTTTTGTATACAATGTGGCATATGTCATCTCAAAATGTCTCATGATCCATCCTATGACAATTATACTATCTTAGGCTGCTAGTGGATGATCAAAACATAGCCTCTTTGCTGCACTAGGTGGATCAGATGCCTCCTACATAAACAAAAAATGAAAACCTAAAGTTAGACTACTAAATTAATTTGATTCTATGTATCTAACATTGAATTACTCAAATGTATAATGATCTTGTTTCTTAATGAAGATTTATAGTATTAAACTTTTATCATAAATACCTCTCTCGTCAACCTCCTATGGCGTCCTCTCATATGTCCTCATAAATGCTTGAATCTCATTGATTATGGCCTATATATGTTCAAGTATGTTTGTTAGATGAATCTAAAAATTAAACTGTAACATTATAATTCATAGCATGCTAAATTGATAACATATAATCAATAATTCAAACTATAACTCACCTGTGTCGACTCCTCCTCTAGATATAATAGCTACATTAGCAAAGATACAAAACTCTAGCGTCCAACCTCCTATGCACTAGGTGTTTCCTATGAGATAAAAAATGCTAGTTGGTAATATCATGAAAATTATTTTTGAATTTATTTATGAAAATAAGAAAAATAAAAAATAAATGATACTTATACATATAATGGGGCTCTCACTGTGAATTGAAACACTAGAGGGTCTACGATGTGAAATCTACCTAGCCTCATCACTAGTAGCCATGCCCTATACAATAAAGAATGTAATTAAATTTCATTACCACAAACATTTTACAAGAATGCATCGATATTTAATCACTTTAAAAGTACCTAATTACGTTTCCCTTGTTAAAGGGTTGTGCCTCATCCCCCGCACTTTTCCTCCACTGACAAGTGATACCTGCAAGAGAAAAGAAAGATTAGAAACCATATATGCTCTAGTGCCAAATAGAAAAAAACAATGAGAACACAACATAATGTACCATAGATATCTCAAGGCCAAATGAAATAGTCAAGAGCATGAGATTATGAACCTGTTTGAGCTCCTCCTCAGTTATTAGCTAAACATGAATGAAGATCACATACATTTATAAGTTAGTATGGGTTAGAAATTAAAATTACTCTATTATAAAAATTAACTTTAAATTGTATATGTCATAACAAAAAAATGTATACATGGACCAACACAGAAGGACTCCATGCCTCTAAATGCCCCTCCTTTCTCATGTCAGGGTTTGTAGCCTCTATATGTGCATCTGGTGTATCCTCCTCAAATACAAACTGATACTCAAAAAGATCACCTATGGGACCCAAACAAATATTCTTGCATGTTATGAAAGTATGGGGCACAAAAACATGTAATGAGCTCATCGATGATGAACTCGTGCCAACATCATCAACATGGGGACACAACACTGACCTAGCCTAGGATGTTAATAGGCCACTTAATCTATGGATGGCTCTAATATTCTAAGAGCTAGCCTCTGCAATGATATCGAGATGCTGCACTCAAGGAGGGTGGGAAACATTAGTAGGGGCACAAAAGTGCTAGTTTTCTTCTATTGGGAAAAGCATCTATTCTGAGGAGCTCCTCCTCCTATACCCATGTTGGGCTTCATGCTCCAATAGTTCACCTTGATGCCCAACACAAATTAAGCATACAATTTTTAATGAAATAAAATGGCACCTCTAAATTGCTATGTGGAGGGATGTCGAAAACCATCCACCAACTATCCCAAAAGTTTTCACACATAGCCTCATTTTTGCACCATTTAATTGATAGTCTGGGCTTTGTGCATTCTACTTGTTTACTAGTTTTTGGGTCTGCAAAAAGGCTAACCATATCATTTTAGTTATATTTAGGGCCGCAGCCTCATCATATTCCAACCCATCGTCAAAGATGGCATGCATTTGGTCACACCAGTGAAGGGCAACATTTTGTTCATGGGTAAGTGTTTCAATATTATCCACTATGGTGTTTAATGTAGATAACATGGGAGCCAATGTAGGTGTAGTACTATATGTGGTTCACAAAACCCTCAATTTGGTAAGATTTTCAAATATCAAATCTTCAATTCATGGAGGGTTTTGAGGGGGTAGGGGATCATTTGGTGGATATTTTTAAGGAGGCACTGGATCGTTTGGTGGAGTATTATGAGGAACATTATTTCTTCCTCAATATCATCATTTGGGTTAGCCATACCTATTAATTTGTAAAACATAATTTCTATCAAAAATGACCTAAATTTCAACAATTTCTATTAAGAAAACCTAATTTTTAACAAATTCAATTAAAAATAACTAATTTATAATAATATTCATTCAAAATATTAAAAAAAACTAAAAAAAATTACCCTTATCATATACTTGTTTCAAAATCTGATACATAAATAGAGGTGAACTCTCAAACCAAAAAAACACAATGTGAAAAGAACTCTTAGGTTTCTTTTTTAAATCAATGTTATAGGTTTCGGGTATCTGATTTCATATAGGATACTAGATAAGGGTTGGTCCTAACCTTTTAGCTTTGGTATCAGGATTGGTGGAAAAAAGTTACAGCAGATTTTGAAATGCATTTAGATGTTTTCAAACTCTATTTTTTTCACATCACTACTTTTTGGCACACCATGATCGTGCACATACCCTTGAAAGTATTTCTTAGGAAAATATAATTGAAGGATTTATAGCTATATTCTATAACTATTGAAATCATTCTTCTTTCCCATGCAAAGAGGCCATTATGTCAATAATGGGAATCAAAGAATGCCATTGGCAATAATAAATAAAAATCAACAGCCATTGCCATCATTATATTGTTTAGTACAAAGATGTGGGACACAAGTTAGGGGTATGGGTTTCCATAATACCATATATCACATATGATGAGTGACTTTATGAGAAGTGCATATGTAGATGTGCATGCCAAAAGTGTGATAGAAAATATAGATCCTACTATCAATGCTTTTGTTGGAAAATTTTAGGATGAAATGCTTTCACCTAGTGGAGAAGACATGTTAAGGAATTTAAGCATATAGGATATTTATTTTTATAAGAAAGAATAAAATTTATCGTTGAAGTAAAAATTATCAAAATGAAACCTTTAATGTTGAAAATAAAAAAACATCTTAGTGAGCTTCTCTATTAAGATCTATCATCTTCAAACTAGAAACTTGGGTATGTGTAGGATCATGGTGTGCCAAAAAGTGGCGATCTAAAAAATATGTAGTTTTGAAATGCCTCAAAGCATTTCAAAATCTATTCCAACTTTTTTCCCACCCATCCTGATACTAAATGAAAACAATTAACTCATTTATAATTCCTACTATATCTTTTTGCTACTAACCCTATATAGTGAACTTTAAAAACATCCCGAAAATGTGTTTTTGGCCTTTTCTTGTGTGTTTTTTTGCTTCAAACATGTAGCTAACGACTTATTTTTCACCAAAATTTGATGAAATGAAAAGGGTTTCTTAAGAATGTTCTTAGTTTTCTATAAATGTAAGGTTTGTCAAATTACGAGTTCAGTAAGTAATTAATACTTACTTTCAAATGGAGTTACATATAAAGTGCTCATTGGCACACTACTTGAAAAATAACTATAACTTTCAAATGGTACAACATTTTCGAAATTCAAAAGATGCATCACATTATATGTTTCTTCTACTATAAGGAAAATTAAAGGAAAATTAAATTTTGTAGATTTTTGAATTAGTTAAGGTGGTCAGACATGAGAGTTTTTTAATTCCAAAAGTGTTAAAGTAGAAAATTAATAATTATTTATTCATTTAGAAGAAAAATACAATAAAATATGTGTCACATCCAAGCATGAGTCTACTTCTTATATCTAGAATATTATTAAAAAAAATTATCATTTGATTTTGATTAATTTGGTGAGACATACATCTACTTCTTATTTTTGTCTTGAAATTTTTGTACTATTGCATTAAAATTCAAAAATTTGACCAATCAATTTTTATTGGGTATTTTAGTTAAGGCCTCATACTTTAGAAACTAAATTCAATTTCCTAGAGATTATTTTCTCTCAAATTTTTGATATAAAGTTTATAACAAATAGAAAACTGCACGTCAAGTTGACAAAACCCTGATTTGCTAATTTTTTATTGCCACTTAAGAGCATAATTTTGTTGACCATGATCCCGGACATACCCACTTACATAGATCAAATTTTTAACAGCCTTTGTCAACATCATAACAAGTTACCATCTCCTACAAACTTAGATTTTCTTTATTATATCAAAACATTCAACACTTAAGAAACTTTTATCTTTTCTCAACAAAGAAGTCATCCAATCAGCATCACCACTTTAACCTTTTATGGTAGTGAAAACTAGGGCTCTAAACTAAAATCACCATTAATAAAAGAACAAGAAAATATGGAAGGAACACGTGACAATGTTAATCCATGGACAACAGAAACAATCTAGATCTCTTAGTATTCCATGGATGATGAACCAACTAAAGATGAAATTATGGATTCTGTTAAAGACCCCAGGTTTTAAAAGAAAATGGAAAGAATATTGAACCTAGATAAAGAAAGATATTTTCTTATACTTCCATAATAAGGTGTTAAGATAAAAAATGATTTTGATATCAATAAATATCAAAACATCTGTAGTAAACAAGGACCTCCACAACAAGGTTTAATCCAACAAGATTATCTTCAAAAAAAAAAAAAACCTCACAAGGTCCTATTCAATAAAGTTTACCTTTAAAAGCTCATTTATAACAAGGTTCAACCTCATTGGGTCTTTTATGACAAGTTTCAACCTCACAATGTCTTATTTAACAAAGTCCAATTTTACAAGATCCTTTACAATGATAAGGTTCAACCTCACGAGAACCCCTTCAAAATGTTTTACTAAATAAGGACCCCCTCCAAAAGGTTCAGCTTTGAAAGGTCCTAATTAAAATTATATATCACAAGGTCTTACTCAAACTTCAACTTGACAAGGACCTCCTCAGCAAGGTTATATCCAAAAAGACCTATTCAACAATGTTTAACCCAATAAGGTTATACCCAACAATGTCATACTCAATGTTATACCCAACAAGGTCCTCATCAACAAGGTTTTAAACTAGATGTTCCAAATACATATGGTTCTAATACTCAAGGATTTTAACACACAAGGAAACCAAGGAATCAATTCTCAAGGAATGAGCAACCGAGGGTTTAACATGCAAGGACACCAAGTTTCAACTATTCAAAGAAACATAGTCTATGGAACTACTTTATCTTTGGACCCTCTTATGTAACAAATCCAAATGCTTCAGCAATAAATCCAAGATATTTAAATTGGATCTTCAACCAAGAGATACAACATAGAAGACATATCTCCATATCCATTTGACAAGAACTTAGTAATGGTTCTATTTTCTCCTCACTTTGACGTAACTAAATTTGACAAATAAAAAAGAAAATTTGACCCTCAAGATCATGTTCAAGAATTCTATGTTTCTTGGAATGAATTAGCTCATAATGAGATTCCCACAAAGTTTGAGAAAAAATATCTAGGTTACCACCTAGTGTTAACTCATTTAAAGAGATAGTCGACAAATTTATGGAAAATTATTCCTATAACTTTAGACATGAGGTAATAATTCTTGATCTTTGCAATAATGCAAAATAAAATAATGGGAACCATTTCTCACCTTCTTGCAAAAATGGCATCACCTTTTCTCAAAGTATCGATGAATCATACCTAAACATCAAAATATGGATATCTTTTACATACCTCACACCTAAAATGAGCTAGAGGGTACAAGTACAATGTGTAGCTGTGAAGTTTAATTCATGCATACTTTTGCTACATGCTAGAGCTTTTTTTCTTATTTTTGACAATTCACATTGGGTTTCCATGATTTTCGAGTGGATTGAAGAAAATTCAGGAAAGATGTGGGCCTAAGGTGGACAAAAACACTATTAGAAACATGGAATTGATGATTTAGCAATTTATGAAGACTTTATCCCAACATTTCAATTTAATGGTGTACATAAATCAATTAATGTAATCAAGTTAATTGCCAGAAAACAAAAAGAATCCCGTAAAAGTCCATCAATTATATTCGTTAATAGCTCAAATTTTTGGCATCACAGAGCCCATACAACCATTTAATGACACAAGAAATTTCATCTTCATCCAGCCTTTGCCTCTAGGCGTCAACTCCATTTTTCCATTAGACTTTTCAATTTGTACGTTCTTTAAGCTCTTCTATTGTTGGAGACACATGTCATCCACTTGCATTACATGAAGTCATTATCTTAATTTTATATTATGGGTAAATTTTTCTATGATTGTATATTATGGTATAACATTCATTGGTCGACTGTATGGTCAATACTATTGCTTAAATGAAGTCATTATTTCATTTATCTTAATTCAACATATAGGGTGAAGTTATGTGTATTTTTCCTTTTATATTGAATGAAAATCTTTGTTGACTACTTTGATTGTGTATGACTTTGACTCATTTATTCAACTTTTTTTTGCATTTTATTGTATTTTCTTACGTGACATGTTTATTTTTCCTATCCTTTAAAATAGTATACAGTGGTCTATAGTTAGATGTTATTATTTTAATAAATTAAAATTAAGTATTAAATTTATAATATTTTGAATATAATTTATCTTTTTCTAGCTTTTATTTATAAAATTAAAATAGATGAAACTTAAACATCACACACTAGGTGGAAAATTAAACTTAAAAAAATGAGTCAACTTTAATTGTTTATCATTTTAAGTCTAAGAATCAAGCCTTAATATATAATGTTTAAGCCATCCAATTAAAGTATAATTCTTCTATAAATATTTTGAATGTGAATGAATGGAGAAGCCTATTCCTCTCAATTTTCAAACTTTGATTTAAGCTTTTCAAAAAGTGGCTATTAGGTTGCCTCTAGATAATTCCACAATGTGCAGGTGTTATTCCAATCCAATGTAGGCAATGTTGTGGTAGGAGACAAGGTTTAGGGTCTGTTTGGTTCATTGAATTTAAAAAACCAAGATTTCTACAAACCTTGGTTTAGGCAAATCAAGGTTTTACAAATCTTCATTTTGATTTTTGGAATTTTACTTAAACCGTTTATTTCACTCGGAAGATGCATGCGAAGACACATTTTTATGCATAAGCTTGGATTTGAAGGTAAATTTGAAAAAGTAGTACAATCTATTATTTTTACACTCCTTAAAAAACATAACCAAGTTTTGATTTTTAATTCCTACATGCTAGTAGGAAGTTGGAAAACTTGGTTTTGAGGCAAAATTGGAAGTCTTGTATGCTAATTCCATTTTGTCAATTTTGAAACAAATGCAAAAAATTTCAAATCTAGATTTTGAAAAGGCCAATTCTTGTCATCTTCTAGGAACCAAACATACTGTTAATGAATGAAGACCCTATCTTCTTGATTGTGGCAAAGCTTAATGACATGACACTGTAATATCTTGCCTTTTATGTACATCAAGCTACTTTTACTATAAACTGGAATAATCTTTGATTTTGACTGGACTAATATGGAGCTTCTGTAGGGCCAAGAAAACAACTATTTCACTTTAGAATAGAATAAGCTTTAACATTGAAGGAATAACTTCAACTTTGGTTTGATGTTTACCTTCATCACCAAGTTAGGCAACAATTTCATACTCAATATTGCTAAATATCTAATTATATAAATATGTGAATAACTGGTTGAGCTAAGCGAGGTGAGACAGTGGGATAGCCTTGAAATTCATTTTTTTGTCTGTCTGAATAGGGAGAGGCAATGTCACACAATGTGAGTGAGCGGGTCCTGTTGTTTGTAGGCGCAGTTGTCCTAGTAATGTGCATCATCATAGATATATTTATGGTATACAATAGAGGACCAAAGTCAGTTCCTAGATATGCCTTTGTTATCTAGTCAGAGATAACTAATCAACTTGGCTGCCCACCTAATCACTATGATTTTGGTAGAACATTCTAGGACATGGTCGGCAGAGTTTAGAGAAGATATGAAATTTGTAGCTATTCAGTTACTTAGATTCACATGTGGAGTGATGAATGAGTAAGTGCAATAGCTCTGATAGCTAGTACAGATGGATAGGTAGATGAAAAAAGTTTGCAAAGCCAAGTACTGGTGAAAATGTACAATTTGGTGGGGTAAGGGCTACACCTCCAATAGCCAATAAAGATGTACACTTGGATGTAGTAATTTTAGAAGAGCCAAATGCTAGTCTAGACAGTTAGATTCAATAGTTTTTAATCTATTGAAATTAAATATGAGGAGTGGGGCTTCTTGTAGGGAGTTTCCTCCAATTTCAATGGGCGCAGTTGACTTTCTTACATTTATGTGTGTGAATTTTTTAGTGTCGTTGAGATGTATTATAATTTGTTAAAACTTTTAAGGTCAACTTTTTTTTGATGAATAGTACTTTTCTATTAAAAAAATATATTCAGATTACAATTCACAAAAAAAGGGTCAGGGGATACAAGATCACCCTGTGAATGAGTTCACACAGCCAAAGCCACACTAAAAATACGACCATAGCCAAAAATAGAAACTATTCATCAAAAAAAAGTATAAAAGGCAACCTTAGGTTGCCAAAGCTGTGCTAGTTGAGGGTGGTGGATCATCTTTGTCATGAAAACCCCAATCATCTTTAGCATTAGGGGGTGGGCTAGGAATAGTCTAACCATCATCAGCAGTAGCAATAACAGTGGCAGCCTCTGCATCTTTAACCTTTGGCCATGGAGGAGAGATCGCCAAGTCCAAGTGAGGCCACTCCCTAGAATGTGCCTAATGAGTACCAGGAGGAGAAGCCTAGGACCAACTAGAGCCACCACGGGGTGGGGAAGCTGAGTGGTGCCTCCATCTACCATCACCACCATTGGGAGAGCGGTGGTGGGAAGCCTGGGAGCACGGGATGTGTGAGTGGTGGCCTAAGGAATGGCATTGAGGATGAGGGTCACGAGGCATTGAGGTATCTGCTGAGGAATTAGCAGGAACTCTAGAAATAGTGTAGGGAGCATTGCCCCAGTGGTTCAGCAGCTCCTACAAGTGAGCTACCTTAAGGGAAACTTTGTTAGCTTGCACTTGAATCTGCATAATTACATATTAAAAATGCATGCCTTAGTGTACATAGTAATGTTAATATCCAAAAAACTGTGTGAAAAGAACAAAATTCCTATCTTTCCATAGAGAAAACATAATTTACATCCTGAATGTAGGCCAAATTTAGGTGAACTTCTAGGTAACTTTGGGTTAGTCACCCAGTAAGATCATGTGCCAAGAAAAAAACTCAGGCCTAAATGGCTTAAAAAAATCATGAATCTAGTGCCAATAATTTTGAGCATGCTTACAAAACCAAAAAATGTGTAAGAAAGACTCTAGTTGTCCAAAAAAGGGGCACCTAGGATTAGGAACCCCAATGTGTTTGAGCCAAGGCCCCACGGGAAGACCTTGGAAGGCCAGACACCAAGCAAAATGCACAATCTTGGGTTTAGTTATAGCATTCCAAATGGTATCAAAGGGTTTTCTCCATTGAGAAAGAGAAGATTACAAATGCCATTTGTGGTTGAGCATATCCACCATTGAAAGATGAGGCAAAAGCCATTTGTATCCCAAGTGTAGCTTGTAATTATAAAATGGAGTGGAAAGATACCACTTCCAATCAAGCCACCAAGGTTGAATAGACTGAATCCCCACTTTATGAACTAAGTGAACAGGGATGGAAGAAATTAGAAGGTCAAAAGTTTTCCAATTTTAATGGCTAAGGTGGTACTATACTTGCATATCTTCCCAAGTCCTAAAACTCATGGTGACCCTTGAAAAAAGGTCTTTAGGAGTTCTGATGCCATGTTTAAAAAAATGCAGAGCACTGGCCCCTTGACTCTTGGCGAGGGGAGTACCCTAAATGGCAAATAGTGGAGATCACCAAATATTGCGGAAATCATCTCCAGCCCACTGAAGCTAGGGCTTAATAGCCTTCTAGGCTTTCCATATGCTCTTGATGACAAATGAGCTCTGTATGGCCACTTGCTTATGCATGATGAGAAGGGTTTGGAAACCAATCCCCTTCCATGTAGGCCTATTAACAAGAAAGCTAGAAGAAATGCAGTGCTGCACTAGAATCTTCAACACTTCATCTCTAGAAATAGCCTAAATAATCCATTTTGCACAGAGAGCAAGGCCTTGTTTCTAAGTGGAAAGTAGGCCAAGACCACCAAACTCTTTTGGGAGACAACAAAAGTCCTAGCCAACTCTATGAAAACCATGATGATTAAAACCAAAGGCCCAAAGAAAATTCCTGAGCAATCTTTCCAACTTCATATATGAAGCTTTGGAGGGAGCCCAATAGGAGTAACATACATGATTGGCCACTAGAATCTTTGAGAAAATTTGGAATTTCCTAGAGAGGGAGAAAGGCTTTGTGATCCAGTAGTCAAACTTCTTGCTAATCTTGGCCAGCACAACATTCCAAAGTTCCATAGGTGATGCTTGGAATGCAAAAAGGAATGCCAAGAAAGCAAAATATTTCCCCATGTGTGACCCATTTCATCTCAAACTGGCTAAGCGAAGGTGGAGCTGGCAAAAATGACTGACAGAAGCAATGTGTTTTATGCCATTGAATGGTAGAACCAAAGGCTTGACAAAAGGTATCCAGGCAACTTAAAGCATAGTTGATGTTTTCATCGTCCTCTAAAAGAGTAAGAAAGGAATCATCAGCAAAGTGTCCATTCACTAACTAGGAGGATGATTCAAGCAAGCAAATGCCACAAACTAGTCTTGAGCACACATAGTGCACTAGCAAATAGCCAAAACCTTTAGTTGCAAGGACATAAAGTACAGGAGCTAGCAGACAACCTTTCCTGATTGAACGAAAAAGTCCAAAAGCCTCAAATTGTGAATTATTGATGGTAATACAAGCATTAGAATCTACAAAGAGAATCTCCATGAATTGAAGGAAATTGGGGCCAAAACCCAGAGCTTGGAGCATAGCCAAGATGAAGGGTCATTTAATGCAGTCATAGGCTTTAGCAAAATCTACCCTTAGAAAGATAGCCTTTTGGTTGGACTTGCGAGCCCATTCCATTCCTTCTCAGATAGCAATGATGTTATCAAGAATATATCTAGACTTGATGAAGCTGATTTGCTCAGGCCACATAATTAAAGGCAACATGTGCCTAATTTTGAGAGAGAGTTCCTTGGCAATAGTCTTATAAGACACATTTAGAAGGGTAATGGGTCTCCAATTGCATATTTCCTCTAGGTTACCAGCTTTAGGTATGAATTTGATATTTCCTTTGTTTATAATGGCTCCTAAGCTTTTAGAATGATAGGCTTCAAGATAAACTTTGTGCAGATTAGGACCTATATGCTCCTAGAGGTGTTTGTAGAATTCACAAGGAAGCCGTTACACCTAGGGGACTTGTCATTAGCCATGGAATAGACTACCTCTTTAAGGTCTTGGAGGGAAAGAAGTTTCTCATAGAAAGCATGTTGCTCAACTGCTAGGTAGTTTGGAGTAATAGAAATACACTTTTTGAGAGCTTCCTCTTGAGAAACCAAATTTCCCTATGAAGCAAACATGTTCTCATAGTGATGAACAAATGCTTGTAGGATGACAAGGAGAGTAGATAGAACAAAATTTCCTTGTTTGATCTTTTTAATCCCAACATTGGTATGATGGGCTTGAAGAGCCTAAAAAAACTCCTTCAAGGCTTTGTAGCCAACCTCCAACTAGTAGAGATGGGCTTTGATTTGGGCTCTATGACTAGCATAGTTATTAGCAATTTATTTGTCATGATGAAGCTTGGCAAGATAAATTTGTAAATCCACATCAAAGGGATTTAGGGTGCCATACCCCACTATCCTAGCAGTGGTTAGTATTGGTATAAAAAAGGCCCAATTTGTTGTACATGTAATTCTAGGCTTGTCTTTCCCTAGCTGTCCAGCAAAAAGGTAGAATGTCATCTTTGTCAGAGGTCACTTGAGCCATATTAAAGTTCCCACACATGACCCAAGTAGCTGGAGGCAAATTGTCAGCCAACCAAGCCCACATCTAGAATCTTTCCACAACATCATTAGAAGCATAAACATTAATGACTCTGAAAGAATGATTGTTAATGAAAAGTAAAAGCTAAATTATTCTATGCGTGGGGTCAGAATCATGTGAAATAATAGCAGAATGAAGGTGAGGTGATAGGAGAGTAACTACACCACCTTGGCTAGCTTCGTGCTGAGAAGAAAACATTATGCCATCCTACCAAATGATGCAGCACACTGAAGAAAGCATCAAACTAGAAATTTTAACTTGTTGCAGATAGAGAAAATCTAAATTACCAAGTCTATGATGAACATCCTAGACATAGTAATTTATGGGGAGATCTATGGGACCTCGAACATTCCATGATAGAAAGTTCATGAAAACTCCTCCATATCATCTTTTTCCTTGAGAGAGGAGTAGCTATTTTGTAAGAAGGTAGAAACATGGTTGAAGTCAGACGAAAAACCCTCTAGACTTACATCTTTTCATTTCACCTCTGGTATCTTTGCATGTCCAAGAGGATCATGAGAATATTGCATTGCTAGTGGTGCTATGGAAGAAGTAGCAAGAGGAGTATGTACCCTAGCCAAGGCAGAATCCCTGGTGGCCACCTTTATCCCCTACATGCCAGTAGGGTTTGAAACTTGTGAAACCCCTAAAGTGGTTCATTTTTCCACTGCTTGTGTCCATACACTAGCTGGAATTGATGCTCATGTGGGGATAGGAGGAACCACAATGATTGCAGCATAGGATTGCTTGGGGGGCAAGGGGTTCGAGGGAGCCTTGCACTTATCCCAAATAGTAACCCATTCTTCTTTTTTTCCTTTGGCCTATTTGACAGGTGCTTCTTTAGGTGTGGGCTTAACCCTAGGCATAGCCAAGGGGTAGTCCTTGATCTTGGGTTCCACAGACTGGCACCTATAATAGGTGTTGGGGAGGTTCAAGTAAAGCACCTCCTAGGAGAAGTTTTGAGCCCCAATATGAATTTCTATAGAATCCTTAAGATCCTTGGAATGATCCACCTCGACAAAAATACGTCGCTGCAGGCTAGCATTAAAAAATCTCTTAGGCTCCTTGGTGAAAACTTTACCAAGGGCTTTGGAAATCGACTCAATGAAAGTCTAGCATGGCAGGGGTAAACCTAGGAACTCAACCTACATAGGAATCCTAAGCTTTTTATCATCCGAGACTGTGAAGTTTCGTGACCACTTTTGAAAAACAAGTAGAGAAGAATGCATAGACCAAGGTCTATTGTTAAAGACCACATCTGCTTGCAACGGGTTAGTGAAGTGAAATAAAAGAAACATTTGGCAAGGTTTTTCACAATGTTATTGTTAAGATTTTAGGCATTTTTGATTTTGTGATTGACATCCTCATTATATTGCAATCAAAACAAGTATCTGTACTTGATAGTGTTGAAGATACACATAGAAAGTAGGTGTTTTAAATGATTTAAAAGAAAGATCTTTAGTTTAATTTTATCTTATGCACACAAGAAGAATACACAGATTACAACCATCAAATAGAAATACTCCCTTAAACCCATTGCATATTAAAAAAATTTAAAAATGTGATTTTTTTTTAATCATGCATACGTGTCATGTCCAAAATATTAGGGCAAAAACATGACAACAATTTTTTTTTTTTATATATATAAAAAAGTTAAATAATCCACTATGTTAGTACATGCTACATTGAATAGGTTATGAAAATTTGACCAAGCATTAAAATTGAGTTTTGGTTACATTTCATTAAGATGCAAAGTTGTCATTTGAACCATACTACACAGGTTCAAACCACTTAAGTCATGATACTATGGGAAAACTGAGTTTGGGTTGACTAAGAGTCAGTTGATTGAATCATAATAAAGGTATGACAAACAAGTTCAAGAAGCATTTAGGGTTTCCAAAATCTTAAGTTGAATTCATGTTAAATAGGTTTAGTTTCAATATAGTTGGGATCACAAGTTTCACCTTTCATCATGAGGGTGGGAACACACCTCATCACTCTTGCATTTGAGTGTTATCCATCATTAATGTTTGATAACCCTTACTTAACCATACAAAATTACACATCATTTGATTGGATCACTAACCTAACTTACAATGGTTTTGATTTAATGCCTTACCCTCATTACATTATACTAGTTCAATCCCCTAAGTGTACTAATCTGCACTTGTAGGTTCACCTAGCTATACATTCAAAACTTAATCCCAATTGTAACATAATCAACTAGAACAAATCAAAACATTAAATATTTATCATAAATCTAACTATGACTTACAATTAATCATCTAACTTAATCTAAACAACTATCAAGTTGTCTAGTCAAATTCTAACCAATATCACCTTGATCATTACATGAGCA
The DNA here is from genome assembly GCA_028749045.1 of Cupressus sempervirens. NCBI lineage: Eukaryota > Viridiplantae > Streptophyta > Pinopsida > Cupressales > Cupressaceae > Cupressus > Cupressus sempervirens. The sequence continues at coordinate 822,178,882 of CM053783.1, forward strand.
CTCGCTAACCTAATGATACCATCTAAACAAAACTTTAATATACAATAAAATTATAATCAAATAAATATTTAATGAGAATAATAGAATGTAGAAAAAAAAAATCTCTACCATGTATACATATACATATATTCATACAAAGAAAACATAAGTTAGTTTATATTTCCCTTATGCTATTTAACTTTAACACTTCACTTATAGAAAAATAACACCCCCGCACTTGGCCCCCCACCCCCCGGCAACAGCAAAAAAAAAACCTTTATTACATTATATTATGATTATTAATAACATTAAACTCAATCCCCACTAAAATATTTAATCAAAAATAACTAAAGAATACTTCCTTAATCCTACACTAACCTATCTACCAAAAATCTACATGCAATTAGCCTTTTTCCTAGGACTATCTACTTAGGACAACTTTATTTAAATTAACAATTTACTAAATATTAATACAAAATAATCATCAAAATACTAATTACACATACCTCCTAATCACTAATTCCTAAATTCTAAATTGACCCTTAATACTAACTATATATATATATATATATATATATATATATATATATATATATATATATATATATATATATATATATATATATATATAAACTACCCCTAAACACTCTTAAAAATTTTTGTCTTAAATCATCCCTACTCCCTTATGCACTTTTCCACTTGGCCTATGGTCTTCCCAAGACCCCATATGAATTTCCCCAAGTATGGCATGTACCTTTTAAGGACTGAGGGCTGTGGAGCAACATATTCTGACTTGGAGTAACGAAAGAATAAGTTTGAAGTGATGATTTGGTCATAAAATAAAAAGTAGAAGTTTCATAAAGTTTCTAATGTCACTCTCCTTATTATCAAATCTGCCCAATTCCTATGTCAGCAAATGAAAGTGATTTGAATGCATGGCAAGGATAATAAATGTCTTAAAAAACATGGGAGAGAGGAGCAATGATGTCATCATGTTTTGAATGCCTCTTTTGAGGAATAAAGGTAAATGGAATTGCCAAGCAATGTTTATTTTTCTTTTAGTCTTTCCATCTACTTGTAAAAGTGATGATGGGTGTTATATATTCTCTTATTCCACATATTAAAACAAAGGGATAAGTGATAGGGTGATAAATATCACAAAGACTTTTGTGTTTATTTTTATTTCATTTATTAATAGATTTCTATTTTAAATTTGAAAGAGGATATTCTCTGTGGTTTTCCTTTACTTTTGAAGCCAATAATTACTTGCCCATACATTTTCTAGAGAGCTAATAGGCTCTCCGAGAAAAGTATGGATTTTCATAATTCTTGTTTTTCTTATAATACTATCAACTTTCAATATAATGATTTAATTCCTTTAAGTTGGGTCATGTATTGGAATACTAATTAAGATAATTCTATTACCTATGAACTATGTTCCTAATGTTTTATATATGATTACTAACTAATAGTATACCATTTAATCTATTAAATCAATAAGGTCGAATACTAAGAAATTTATCATATCCAAATGTAGATTAATCCAAGGACTATATTCTTGATTAAATTTGCACTTGATCTCATATTTAAAATTCACAAACATACTTAGAATCATATCCTTTCATTCTTTCATCATTTATACAATTTACAAGGGATTGATTTTTTTTTTTTAATTATAATGTAAATCAACATTTAAACAACACTATTTTATTTCTATTTATTAACAATAATCACAATGAGAAAAATATTGAAACATTATAATAATTCAATGAAACATTTCTCCTATAAGGAAATATCATTTTATTAAAAACCTAATTAAAATACTCAATAAGGAAATAATTACGAAAGAAAATCTGATATCATTGTCATTACAAATATAAAGTTAACAATGAATTTTACATTAGGATAATTTTTCCAAGGAGAAGTTTCCATAATATTTGACTCAAGAACACCAAAACTCTAAATCCAATTTTGCTCCATATCAAGGTATCAACTATGCAATCTACAAATTTACATCAAGATAACCGTGGAGAACTGAAATCAACTAGGTGACACTCAGATTCAAACACATATACACATTTAGCCAACTAATCTCATCCCAATTTTGTACAATAGGTTCCTTATCGAACCAAAACTAGGGAGAAGGTGGATTTTTCTAGCGTACAAAGTATTAATCACAACACAAAAACATATGCCTCTTCTGAGGCTAATAATCATAAAGAACTTCCTTTCTTTCACTTCTTATCTCCTCAAACAAAATATAATTTGTATTGACAAGTAGGGGGTCATAACATCCTACTTTCTTTCTCTCCTCATCATGAGGAGAGACTCTGCACTGACTTGGAGTCCAACTAACGCCCTCCTCCCATACATGGACACTTCTACCCTATTTGAGGGTGAGTAATGCCAACATACCCTAAGAAAAATGGAAAAACATGAAAGGAAAACAAGAAGAAACCCACAATAACCCATCCCTCACATGTTTCATCACATACATGAAATACACATAAATGCAATAGGTCTACTTATGCAACTAAAAATAAAGCATGAAGAACAAGCCAATGAAGAGTCCTACCTTCACAAAGTATTATTTAAGTGAAGTTTTTGAGAAGAGCTAATTCTTCTTCCTCTTTGAATCCAAGGTTGACTCTCTCTAAATGTAGAGAATGGGTGGACACCCTTCAACCCTCAAATTGGCAACTAAATAAGCTTCTAAACTCACCCACCTAAAATGACAATAACTCTAGACTTGACTCAAGCCTTCTAGGGTCTTCCAACTTGATCCTACCATTAAAAGAACCCTTTTGGTGAAGTGTAAACTTGGTAAACTCATGGATATGTTCAATTTTATCACTAAAGAGAAAATGAGATATTTAGGAGGTCATAAAAGTCAACAAAAGGATCTAGAAGGGTGGAAAATATCCCCAACCTATACACATACCCACTAGACACTTGGATTGCATTAATTTTGGCCTCTAGGATCATTTTAAGACCTATTAATTTGGCTTGAAATATTTGAACTTTTTAAAACCTTAAGAATGCAAACTTTTCACTAAATCTTAATTAGGAAAATTAATCTAGGTTACCAACTAATTAGTCTTAGGTCACTAACTTAATAAATCTTAGATTAATGAGTTACTCTACTAACCCTAATTAACATGTTGATTCACATATACGAATTACAAGTGTCAACTGACACCATAAGATTCACTGTTACATAACATTAAATGCCTTATAATTACATAATGATACACAATCAAATTACAATACAAATAAAATATGAAACAATGAGGTTTGTGTCCCTTTATTAGACTCAACCTTGGCTTCATAGATATTACATAGGGTCAATTATCAATTCTCTAATAAATTTCATGGTTAATAATCCTACACACTCAATTCGCACATTAGTAGTTCGATAAAATCATATTCATATATTTAAACCAAATTGCATAATCACATTGATCCAAAACATCAAACTTTCATTTAAATAACCTTTATCTCATTTCTACACACATATTTAATCATTACATATATTATAATTGAATCATCATAACATATTCATCAGTTCAAATTAAAATACTAAAATAATGATCATAATGCATATGTATACCCAAACTTCATAACATCATCAATAAGGCATACTTAACCATATGAATGCATATAACTGAATGATCAAGGTACCATAACTAACATTGTCATCATATGGTGAAATACCTCATATCATCATTAGTGCAAATCATTCTTTTAATAGTTGAGATAATGTAGTAAGTCCCGAATCATGAAGTATTAAAACATTAACATATCAACTGATCTCAATTTCCAATAGGACACCTAAAACATAAAATGTTACTTCATATCCATTCCAATCTCCTATAACAGATGTAACAGAGAAAATTCATATTTAAATAAGTATATACAAGGAGGGGTCTTACAATATATTCAAACTTGAAGCCAAAAAATAAACATTTTTTTATTTGTTGATTTATAAACTCTAAAATTCTATAGAGGCATTATGAAACAAGGGCTGCAAGAGAGCATAGTTCTTGTCAAGTGCTGGTCTATGAAATGAAATGGTTAGAACTTATAAAATGCTAGAATTTACTATCAAAATATTGAACATACATTAATGTTTTATTATGTGAAAAAAGAGACCCAACCAAACAGTGCATATGCTTTGCATGGCCCCATTTTGTTTTCATAATGCAATATGTTTTTTCAACAATTGACAAAATGCACTATAACAATATAATTCCTACATGATATGGTCGGCTAAAGCCTACATGAAATGCATGAGGAAATGTAATTAGAAACTCTCCAAGCTCTTGTATGACCTTATAAATAGGAACTCCATTGTCACATAATATTTTTAGCAAAAACTTTAGATGTGCCACAATGGTGATAGTTGATGCTGCTATGAAAAGAGAAAAGTTTAAAATAAAATAAAATTCCAAAAATACAATAGTGACTTCATATTAGACTTGTCTGTATAAGTAGTGATCTTCAACATGTCATGCAAGCCTATTATAGAGAAATCCAATGTAAAGAATTGGGTGAATCTCCCCCACTAACCAAAATAGAATTTCAATCAGATACAAATAAAAGTAAAGACATCTACCTCATATTTTAAACTGTTAAAAATAATGTCACTTTATTGAAAAATTCCTAGACATTTGAATTGTAAGATACAATAGAAACATTTTTGAGCATTTCTATTTTTGCAAAATTCCATTAATTAACTGAATAAATAAGTACTATTCAATAGAATGTACTAGACATTCATAAAATCTACCTAGAATTATCAATAAATTCTTTGATGAAAATCAATTATACATGATAGCTTGAGAAAATTTCATGCTACCTCACTAAATTTTTTTGCTACTTTCAACTTCAAGATAAAATGTTTCAAACATTTCAAATTTTAAAAATTTTCATCAATTGCCTAAAAAATTTAAGCACTTTTGAATTCCAAGATATAATCAAAATGTTACTAGCATTTCCATTTCTAAAATATTCCATCAATTAGCTAAAAAATAGAAGATTAGTACCCCACAATGGAATCCATAGGAACTTCATTTAATTTGCCTAAAATTATCAATATATTCTTTTCATGCTTCTTGACTAAAAATTTGTGTAAATTTGAGTTCCAAACTAAAGTCAAAATATTTCTAGAATTTCTATTTCTCAATTTTGATACAATTGAAAGGCTACCAACTCATTAAAGTCATGGAGAACAATAGCAGATTCATTGCTAGTTTGATCCCCATCCATGAGTTGGGGATAGAATTCAATATCTTCATTATAACAATAAAATCAAATATAGTTTTCTTTGTACTTTAGATCTTAGTTTGTAATCTTATCTTGCGATACAAAGATCCAATATCTTGTTTCCAACCTTCTAAAGCTGAATGCAATGACAAATACACATAAAAATTAATGAGAACACTCTAATATCAAGTGTCTAATAAAAACAACTAATCTAAATTAAACCCATGATTTTAGTACTTGTACCTTACAAATTGAAATGCACTTTCAAAGAAGCAACTATGCAAGGAGCATCATTATTGGGCATAATCCTTATGTCCAAAAATTCATATCTGTCACTATAAGTAGCTAAAAGAAACCAAAATTTATGTGTTTGGATGAGGTCAAGAGAGACATTGGTGCTGCCTTCATCTACATATGCATTGGTTCCTTCAATGAGTTCTACTATGTAATAGGTCCCCTATAACCCTCTATAATTAGACTTCTTTACATTGAATTGTAGGCAACTCTCTTTCAAAAATGTCTTCAACCTCAAACTCAATACATGATTCAATAGCTTTATACATCTTCATTGCAACTTGATTTTTTTCACTAAGTTCATATAACAACAAATCCACTTGATTTTATGAGCATTTCTTCTTTTTCAACTTATAAGCCCTTGAAAACAAGAAAAGGAATCAACGTCTTCTATTAAATTCAAAATCTAAACTGTAATACTAGATGAAATTTGTTTTACCTTAGCTCTATTTCCTCTGATAGTGGTTGGAGAAGATTATGTCTATATACAAAAGACTTTCTTACGATCAATTTCTCCTATAAAATTACATATTTTTGCAAACATGTTGATCTTTATATAAACCTTCAATAACCTTAGGAGCTTAGTTCAGGTTGAAATCATAAGATTTTGTATAAAATTGTTTTAAACACAACTTTACATATTCTAATTTCTTTACAAACTATTTGTGAAAATTCCTATTGCAGCCATTGATTATTAATCTCCTATCGTAAATGATTATTAAACTACTAGAAATAAATTCCTAACTAATATAAAAAAATAACACAACTTCAACTTCACCAATAAAAATACGGAAAGAAATTCACAACACAAAGAACACAATATTTTCAGAGAAATCATCCCTAGAAAAACCCCTAAGCGAAAACTAGTTCTATAGATGAGGAAATATATTAACTTTAGTAAATCAAGAGATACAAAATTCCTTGCCTCTCACTGGTAGAGCTCTAACAACCTCCTAATTTCTCCTGCTGATATTCCTCCATTATTATCCCCAATGCTATCGCTACGCCCTTTCTAACACTACAAGATAGTTTGTTATCACTACAAACTCATTTGCTAATAGTACACATGCTTCTACTTGCTTGTTCAAGTTTCTCCAAGTTTCTCAAAGCTTCTTGTTCTCCAAATGACCCCTTGACCCCCTTTTATACTACTCCTATTGGAAAACCAATGGTCGAGATTGATTCTGAATTGACAGTTGAGATGAAAACAACTTAACAATGCTAATCATGCTAGTGTCTAGTTGCGTCTAAAAGTGGTCATTTAATTAACAAATATGTATAACTATACTAACCCATTAGTTATAAAAATAGTTACTTGCTAATTAACTACATATGGATGAAAAAATATCCAAAGCTACCAAAACTAACACTCCCTCTTAGTAAGGAAGCCATTTTGCATGACACCCAACTTATCTCTAAAGAAGATGAATTTAGCCTTCCCCAATGACTTAGTCAAAATGTCTACTACCTTCTCCTCTATACGTATGTACTATAGCTGAACAACTCCCTATTGTACACAATCATTGATGAAGTGATATCTGATGTTTATATGTTTAGACCTATTATGAAATACTAGATTCTAAGGAAACTTTATGCAACTCTAATATCATAGTGTATCACAGTAGTCTCAACCTTCTGACCAAATAAGGCTACTAACAACTTTTGAAGCCATATAACTTCACATGTTTCCATGCTAGCTACTATGTATTTTGCTTCTACGAAACTCAGAGCCATAGATTTTTGCTTCCTACTAAACCAAGATACAACTTCTAATCCAAAACTAAAACAACACCTTGAAGTGCTCCTTTGTCTATTGTACTTCCTGCCCAATCTACATTAGTATAGCCCCTCAACTTGATACCTTCACCTTGAACATATGTGATCCCATACTCAACTGTACCATGTAACTAATGCAATACATGCTTGGCTGCTATCCAATATACTATTTTTGGTTCAACCATGAATTGACTAAGAGAGTTCACTACAAATGCAATATCTGGCCTATTGTTGACCAAATGCATAAGCAAACCAATCAACTACCAATATAAAGTGGGATCTACATCCTTCTCCTTAGATGTATCTACCTTCCTCCAATTCATGATCATGGGTGTAGAGATGGCTTTGTAATCCTCCATCCCAAATCTCTTCAAGATCTCAATGCAATATTTTCTTTGACCAAGGAAAATCTCTCCATTTGTTTACCACAACTCCATGAATAGAAAGTAGTGCATGAGTCCTAAATCCTTCATTTTGAACTCTTCTACAAGGTGCCTCTTGCAATACTCTATGAGACCTAGTGCACCTATAAGAAACACTCCATCCACATAAGGAATAAGAATGAGAATCTCACCTGCAACCACTAAGTAGTAGAGGTTAGCTCTGCTTCACTCTTCACAAAGACCATTTCCTACAAGTATGTATCAATGTGCTCATACCATGCTCTAGGAGCCTGCTTGAGTCCATATAAGGCTTTCTTCAATCTACACACATGGGTCTCCTTATTGTGTGCTACAAAACCTTCTGTTCACTCTATGCATACCTTCTCCTTTAATTCACCATTAAGGAATGTTGTCTTGACATCCATTTGATGGATTTTCAATCCATCTATGCAACAAATGAGATCACATCTCGTATAGAAGTATACCTAGATACTAGATAAAATATCTCCTTGTAGTGTATTCCCTCCTTCTAAGAGAATGCCTTGGCCAAGAACCTTACCTTGTATTTCTTGATGCTATCACCTACACCATTCTTTATCTGATCCAACTATTGCTCTATCTATTGGTCTAGGTACTACCTCCAACACATCATTATGCATAATTGAGTTATACATCTCAACCATAGCATCCTGCCATACCTAATTTCATGTAGCTTCTTAATAGTCAGAAGGTTCACTATCTTCCAACTGACTAACTAATGCCACATAGTCATTGAACTTGGTTGGTTGTCTCCATTGTCTATTACTCTTCCTAGGACCTCCCAAAAACTCCTCAGTTTCCCTTTGTATTTGTTGAACCTCACGGTTCCTACTGCCAACTGTAGAGGATGAGATATCAACCTCTAAGTCCTCTAGACACATTTCCTATTGCACCTATTGCTTCATGCTCTATGAAACTTCACCACCTAAGCCTACACTTGTACTGGTAATTGTACTTGTGCTTTGTTGCCCTTGACTAGGCCTTGGAGCTTCTGCTAGCTACTCACTCCGATCATGTGCTAGAAAATATTTGGACCTTCTAAATGCCTTGTCCTCCATGAAATTAACATCACATCTGACAATAATTCTTCTAGTCCTGGGGATAAAAATCTTATATGCCTTTGACATTTCACTGTACCCAACAAAGTAACCCCTCTCTGCAGTCTAATCTAACTATGTATTTGTGTCTCCTGGAATATGAAAATGTGTAAAAATCCCAAATATTCTAAAGTGGCTAACATCAGGCTTCTCACCTCTAAAAAGCTTCCCCTAGTGTCATCTTCCTTAGTACCTTATGTGGAACCATATTCTAAATGTAGACTATTGTACTACACACTTTTGCCCATAAGTAGTAGGGCATATCCTAGTCATGTAGAATAGCCCTTGCCACCTCCAATATAGAATGGTTCTTCCTCTTAGCAACACCATTCTTCTGTGGATTATAAGGAACAATCCAATCTCTCTTGAGTCCTTCCCTAGTACACAACTCCTAGAAGTTATTTCCTTTGTACTTTCCTTCATTATTTGACTGAAGAACCTTATCTTCCTTCTTTTCAAGTTCTTTACAAGAGCCTTGAACTCTTAGAACCGATTGAAAACCTCATCCTTGGTCTTCAAGAAGTATATCTAGGTCTCTATGGAGAAATCATCGATAAAAGTAACATAGTACTCATATCCTCTAAGAGATTTTATTGACATCGGTCTACAAACATCTGAATGTACTAGATCAACAACACCCTTAGATCTGTTGTCACTCCTTGGAAAAGATGCTTTCAGAAACTCCCAGACACCAAAATTTGAGGCACCATCCAATCTATCATAATCTCTCAAACTAGCTAAAGCCATCTCAAGGGATTAAAGAAATAATAAATCTTAAGAGATCAATCTAGGTTTTATAAACCCTCAATTTCTTTCCTAGGGAAAAACTCTTCTACCCTCAAATTGGCTCTGATACCATGTGAAAATTCCTATTGTAGTCATTGATTATTAATATCCTATTGTAGATGATTATTAAACTACCAAAAATAAAATCCCAACTAATATAAAAAAATAACACAACTACAACTTCACAAATGAAAATACGGAAAGAAATCCACAACACAAAGAACACAATATTTTCAATCAAATTGTCCTTGGAAAAACCCCTAAGGGAAAACCAGTTCTACAAATGAGGAAATATATTAACTTTAGTAAATCAAGTGATACAAAATTACTTGTCTCTCACTAGTAGAACTCTGACAACCTCTTAATTTCTTCTACTGATATTTCTCCACTATTATTTCCAATGCTACCGATGTGCCCTTGCTAACACTGCAAGATAGTTTTCTATCATTGCAAACTCATTTACTAACACTACAAATGCTTCTACTTACTTTTTCAAGCTTCTCCAAGCTTCTCAAAGCCTCTTGTTCTCTAAATGCCCCTTGACCCCCTTTTATACTACTCTTGTTGGAAAAACAATGGTCGAGATTGATTCTCAATGGAAAACCAATGGTCAAGATTGATTCTCAATCGATGGTTGAGATAAAAACAACTTAAAAACCCTAACCAAGTCAATTTCTAATTGCTTCTAAAAGTGATCATTTAATTAACAAATATTTGTACCTATACTAACCCATTGGTTAGCAAAACAATTACTTGCTAATTAGCTACACATGGATGAAAAAATAAGTAAAGCTACAAAAACTAACATTATCCATCCAATTCAGAAATTATTGAATCAAAATATTAACTTCCTACAACATGTTAAAAAAATATTATCTTGCCAATACGTGTGCAGAAATGAATCCACATGGCACAATTGTATTACATATATAGTGAGCCATTATTAGTTGCATTCCAATTTTTTTAATCAGCTACAAGCAACTCATCTTTACCAGAAGGCATTGGCTAATCTTTAGACAAAATGTGCCAAAGACAAAGAAATCAAACATGATACTTTTTCATATTCATGAAAACATAGTGAAATTTTCTCAAAAATTTTGTTGTTTTCGATTACAAAATATATAGATCACAAAGATCAAATGCTGAATATTTCAAAAAAAATTCATTATGTTTTCAATGTTTTGATATTTAGGCAATGGTGCAATTTGTAACGAGGATAGCCATGTCTCTACCAAAATGCCTCTATGTCATGCCCAAAATACAAGGGCAAAAATACACACAATTTTTTATTTATTTTTTAATATATATAATAATTAAGTTCACCAAGTTCGATAAGTTCATTTACACAAGTTAAAATACATGAATAAAGTAAGATAGAACATGCTCTACTATGGATAACTTTACATTCGATTACAAGTTCAAAGTCAATGTAAGAGTAGACCAATCAATTTGAACATTTGTTATTAGATTGATTTCAACGTTTGCTTCATTACTACCATATTTTGAGTCAACATTTTTTGCCCTTAAAGTAGACTAATTAAGTCTAGTTTATACTTAACATTTAAAGTTTACTCCAATAGACTATCTCAATTTTGAAACCTGTACTAATCGAAAAACATAATAACACTATCTTTCAATTTAAGAATAATATAACTGCTACATTAAAATAACCAAATTAATAACCTCTACAATTAACTTTAATTAATACTAAAATTCAACTTAACATCCCCTAATTACTGACACAATGATTCTAAATTAATTCTTTAAATGAATCAAATAATTCAACTAACTTAATTTAAACAACATAAATACCTGTAATGGAAACTAACTCTTCTAATTCCTATCCAATATTACAATTGATTCTAACACTAAATTATTCAATCATTAATCAAATTTAAGACGTCAGTTGTCTTTGGACTCTTCAGTAAAAAAAGACATCAATTAATACATAATCAACCTATTAACACTTATAAAGGTAGATAGTAACGAACCCTAAAATACTAAAAAGGACTTTAAATAGTACTAACATTTATTGATAATGATCTTAACTAAATTTTAACATCTAAACATTAGAAATTAATAACTAATTTTCAATTACTAAATGAAACCAACTATAGTGTTAACACTATCTACTAACCTTGAGTCCTAAATACATATTGTAACATCCAACAAATTAAATCCTAATTTAACATATTAATAAATTGAAACTTTTACTATGATCCTAATAGAATAAACACCAATTTCACATTTCTAACAAATAACTTATATAATTCCTAAACTAAAATATATTAATAATTAAAATAAAATTAACTACCTAAAATAAATATTAATTAACTAACATTAAAAGAAAACCATATAAATTAAAATGCAAAACATAAAACTTAACTAAACTAATCAAATCCTAAGTTAATTGCTAATACTATCTATTTTTATTTTTTTCAAAAGAAAAAAGGAAAAACAACTCACAAACTATCCTAACCATTCCCTAAAACTTAACTACACTACCTACCTCCTTATCCCACCCTCCTATCCTAATCCATGTATTAAACATGGCGCCCAACTCCCTCCACATTTCCACTTCCCAAGCACCATACTCCACCCACGCAGGCTCTCTATCCAAGGAGGAGTCATGGCAGCTACCCCAACCAAGGAGGGCAAGGATAAGTTTGATATGTTTTAAAAGCAACCAAGGCAATTTTTAAAAAAACCAACATTGACTTTAACTTTTCCAACAAGCATGCTATGCCCAAGTTTGAGATAGGGAGGGTGACGTCAACAACCTCATGATGGCACCCTTCTCTTTTTAAGTGGAAAAACGTAGATGGGTCTTTAATGGGGATAGGTGTTAATGTCAAGGTTTAGAAGATAGACTATTTTGATAGGATAGGATGGTAATTACGTAAAGGTTTGTAGGTAGATTAGAATATTTATATTATGCATTTTATATTCTTTCTCTTTTTTTTTAATACTTTTATAAGTTTAAAGGATCCTTGAGATACTTTGTTTTCAAAAGGGATGAATTATTTCTCCCATACAAACTCTAGCATCTTGTAAGTGGATTTTTTTTGAGATTTTTTTTTTTTTTTTTGAAAGTGTTATGACTATTTTCTTTAGGATGATATGAAAGGGTCAATTTATTTCTTTAAGTTGATTCATATTTGAAAATACTAGCAAGATGATAATGTTACCTAGGAATTATAATTACTAATGCTTCATATGGCTTACAAAATGAACAATGTATCTATTGAATCCACTAATTAATTAATTGGTAGGACACTAAGAAATTTTATCATATCTAATTTAGCTTAATCTAGGACTAAATTCTTGATTTAATTTGCACTTATTCTCATATTGAAGATTCACACAAAAAAATATCTAAGATCAATCATTCCATTTTCTTTTTTTCTTTATCATTTTGTCTAATCCACACAAATCAAATGAATACAATTATGAGACATACAAATTCCATGAGAAAGTGAACATCATCACATCAATTTTTTTTTAAAAATAACGTATACAAAACTGAAGAAACAGCTCTAAAACTCATATGCAAGAACATTACGCAATTTTTTTTTCTTTTCTATTAAACCACTTGATTCAAGGCTTGGCCAGGAAAGAACCAGTAAGAAAACCTGACATCCTTGCCACTTCAACAATAATTTTAACAAACATTATTACATGGGATTTCAATCTCGAGGAGAAAACTCCCAATAACTGAATTACAATAACAAATTTGAATATTCTTCTTGGCCCTTAACAAGGGATCCATTTTCAATTCTGCAAAGCATCACGGAGATCATGGAGAGAACAAAAACTGACCAGGTGACAAACAAACATAACAAGGAGACAAAATATGACATTCATTTCCATACCGAGTTTTCACAATAGGTACAAAACTAGGGATAAGGTGGATTTTTCCAACTGGAGATGTCAGACACAACATTAAAATAGGTGCCCAATAGGGGCTATAACTCAAGAACTTCCATTCTTCAATTCTTACATGCCAAAACTCATACATGATTTGTGCTAACAGGTAGGGGCCCATAACACCCTACCCTCTCTCCCTCTTCTCTTCCTGAGAAGATACTCTACATTGTTGGAGTCCAACTGATGACCTTTCCTAAAATTGGCCACTTTTTCCCTATCTGAGGGTGAGTAATGCCAAAACACCCATACAAGAAAACTTTGAAATTCAAGTGAAACATGAAGGAAAAACCATTCAAGAAAACACGATTCAAACCCTCCCAAGCATACCCAACATACATACAAGCATTCCAATGAAAAACACAATAACATAAGCATGGACCAAGCATGAAACAACATGAACAACATGAACAAAGGAGATGAAGAACTCCTACCTTCACAAAGAGGTTATGGTAAAATGAACAAATTGAGAAGAGCTTTTCCTTCCTTGCCTTTAATCTTCCAAGACTTCTCTCTAAAAGTAGAGATTGGGTAACAACCAAAACTACTCAAAAATGCCTCTAAATGAGATCCATGCTCAACCACCTAAAAAGGGAAATAACTTCCCCCACTTGCTGCAGATCTAGAGGTTTCTAACTTAGCTAAACCTAAGGTTAACCTCAAGGTGGGGTTAGGGTCATTCAACCCATGGTGAAATCATTCTATTTTCGCACTAAAGGAAAAATGGACTTTTTTGAGTGACCTCAAAAGTCAACAAAAGGGGCTAGGGGGGTGGAAAATGCCCCCAACCCATACCCATACCCCTTGGGTATTAAGATTTCATGTTTTTAGGCTTAAGGAATTAATTTGGGGCCTGACATATGCTAGAAATTTTTAAGACTATCTAACAACTCCAAAAAGCAACTAAAACACTAATCCAAATTAGGGTAACTAAACTTGATTAAAAATAGATTAGCAAAAAGGGCACTAACTTAGTCCAACTTAGGTCCATAGGTTACTCAACTCACCCTAACTAGCATGCTGGAATGCATAAACAATTCACGAGTGTCAAGTGACACTATAAAACATTGTTATGAAACATTAATATTTACTGACTACAGAATGATACATTCATTCAAACCACAACAGAAATAAAATACGAACAACGGGGTTAGCATCTTTCATCAGATTTAGCCCTGTTTTCCACAATTGATACAAAGGGTTCAGTTTCATTTCTCCATTAGATTCCCTAACTAATAAATATCCTGCACACTCATTGCACACATCAGTAGCTCAAGAAAAATCACATACATATATATTCAAAACTTATCTAGATGGTTCCATAAATCAGAACATGAATCTTTATATAATCAACTATTTAATTCATTTCTACCCACATTTAATCATCTGAATCACATAAACAATACCACATAACTCATTTGTTAATTTAGATTAAAGTACTAGAATAATCATCCCTAGGCATGCATACACCTAATCATCATAACAACACCAATTAAAGAATACTGAACTATCTAAAGCATAAAACTTAATCATCAGAATACCAAAAAAAATCAACACCCTTATCATCAGGTGAAAATGCCTCATACCATTGTTAGTGAAATTTTAATGTTTTAACAATTGGGATAATGTAGTAGTTCTTGAATTACTAAATATCTAAAACATGAATGAATAAGCTAACCTTAGTTTCTTTTAAGACATTTGCATTATATCACATTACTTGATTTCTGATACAATCTCCCATAATAGTTTTAACAGAGGATTCATAATTAATAAGTACATATGAGGAGGGTCCTTACACTCTACATGTAGTACTACACCTTGCTAACAATCTACAACTAAAACTCTTTTATTGGGCATTCTCATGCCTTACATTATGTATAGAGAAACTAAAAAATATGTCCTACCTTGGCTATGGCCAATTGGAATATGCCAATGCTCACATATTAGAAGGGAATGTTAAACTTTAGATTTCTTTTGGTAATAAAAATTGTGTAATAGTTGGATAGAAGAAAAGTTAAGCAACATTATTAGTTGTTACAAAAATATTTAATCACATCAACAATTGTCACTAGCAGGAACTAATAAGATAATAGAAATTGACATTTTAACATCTATAATAGAAACTATTAAGGCAAGAATACCAAGATGTGACTATTCAATTCTATATTATTATTATATTATTCTATTTTATAATTATTTTTACTACATTCACACACATTCTTGATTGATTGCATTGGTTTGAAATATTGCAAATTCATCAATGAGCAAAATTAAACATTTCATGAGCTTGTTGAGGGCATTGTTCAATGAGGGCACTCAAAGAGGTTATTGGCATTTGTTCGGAAAAAATAAAAAATTTATTTACAATTTTCCAACTATGATAGTGTAGATTGTTTGATTTTATACAAATTTGGTGTGATCAAAACTGAGATAAATAAAATACATAAAAAATGGATTTTTGATGAAATAGCCTAACTACTTATATTATAAGCATTGCTCTTCTAGTAAATCTAGACCAAAAATGTCCCCTTCTTGGTGGAAGGGGGTCTTGGATGACCACTACACATTCCAAAAGATCCCTTCTATGGGGAATGGTGACTCTCTACAAGATACTTTAGTGGTGGATTCTACTACTATCTCTGAAAGACCATCTTCTCCTGGCATCTTGATGAAGAATCCTCTTATGGATCCTTCTATGGTGGTAGTTGGTCCATCTATGGATTCTATTGTCCTAGTTTTTGGTGTTGATTCTATGGTTGTATCTATTAGTTCATCCCCTCCTTTGGCTCCTTCTGTGGTGGTAGTTGGTCTATCTTTGGATTTTTCTATCCCAATTACTGGTTTAGACTCTGTTGTTATCTCTATTTGTCAATCCACTCTTGGCATCTTGATGGTGGATCTACAGTTGGCTACTTCTGTGGTGGTTGCTAGTTCATCTTTGGATTCTATTGTCCCATTATCTAGTGATTCCAAGGCGGTTCCTCCTATGGTTCCTTTTCTAGGTGATGCTATTCCATCTTAGGTGTTTGCTATCACTTCCTCTTCTATAACCTTTTGCCTAGCTTTGGGGGTTTCTAGAACTAGCTATGATGGTGTTGATTTTCAGTGGCAGAAGGCTATTGGTTTGGTAGAGGATGGATGTACTGCAGTAAAAGGAAAAATGGTCAAGCCATCCAATCCCTCTTTTGATATGGCATTAAGGTCTAATAAGAAGGGTTCAAAAGGGAAAGTTTGATGTGACAGTCCTTTTTTTGGCTCTCCTAGCTTTTGGCCTGTTGGTTTCTGTAGTGTCTTTTGGCCTTTAGTTCTTTTAAGTGTGTCTCATAATGGGGTTTTAGGAGCCCGATCAAAACTTTTTTTTGTGGCTGTAGTGTTCTATGTTATTTGTGTTGCCACCTTGGTCACCTTTTGTTTGGTGTCATGTTTCACCTTCAATTTTTGTTTTGTATAGGGTTTTAGGTACCCTTCAAAACCTATTTGGGGTTTCAGAAGCCTGTTCAAAACCTATTTTTGGCTAATGAGTATTGTGTTATTAGCGATGCCACCCTGTTCATTGTCTTGTTGGGTGACCTATTTTACCTTAGGACTGTAGTTTTTTTTGGTTTGGGCTTCTTTGAAAATTTCTTGATTTGTAAAGGGGTTTAGACTCTCTTCAAAACTTTTTTTTCTTGTCAAAAACATAATTAGTGAAATACCAAATAGATTTTCATTTTGAAAAGTAGCTCAAACCACTCATGATTCCTGTGCAACCAAGTATCTTGAGATTAAAAGTCTTGCTAAACATTAGACATGTGCCAAAAATAAAATACCGCCACCTTCATAATTAATATGAGATTGGAAAAACTCATCATAGGAGTCCTCAAGTTTAAACACTCCTGAATTGGAGAAGACAATTCTCAAGAAGACAAAGATATGCACTAACACATTATTTTAATATTTTAATTTATATTAAACTAGATCTAATGATGTGGTATGAAATTCATATCAAGTTTGACATCATTTTCAATACTATTTGAGTCTAAGTATGTTTTTGAGACATTTCAAACTAATTTTATTATGTGAAACATCTTTATTAGAGTAAATATCCCACTTATTATTGATTTCATTTTTTTAGTCTAACCAAACTTTTAGATTAAAAAATCAAACAAATTTTGATGCTTAAATGCTCTTTCTAATAAAGATATATGTTGATCACTATACATAACTTCTTGGGAGCTATTTAATTATAACTCATGTTAGGGAAATAATTCTAAAGAGGTGGTTGATTCATGCTTTCTCCACTAGCCATCCCTTTACTGAAGAAGTCTACTAGCAATATCTTCTCTATGGTATCTGCTCTCTATGCTAAGAAGAAACTAATTAAAAATTTAGAGATAAAAGAAAATATGCTACTTCAGTGTTCCATTCCCTTGTTCCCAACATTGGGGAGAATATGATAATAATTCACCCCTCTAGGCATTATTCTCCTTTGTGATTGTTAGACTTGGATCAGTGCAATATCTGTTTTAATAATAAAATATAATATCAAATTATAATTGAGATCTTTGATTGGTACACTTATATCCCTAAAATTGCACCTAAATGTTACTTTAATAATACATTCATCACTTTCATAACAAGTCATTATCAATTTGTTGGAATTAATATCATTTCGATTTTTAATCAAAATAATAACTAATGTTAGAATTATATCTGTATAGGGACTAATCACTAGCATTAAGCTATAAAATTAATATTCAATTATAATATTGACCTATAAATCTAAAATAATAACTAAATAATAGTAAAATAATAATTACTACATTTAAATAAATTAAACCATGCTCTAGTTAATAACTAGGTGTGACCCTTCCAAAACTTATATTGAACAAAACACTACATATATAATGGTTGTAATTGACGGAGGAAGGAAAAAGAGGGGATAATGACAAAACACATATAAGGTGAGCAAGGAATTGAGCTTCTCAATGGGTGTGAAGACCAGGGAAATGATGGGCATGGAAAAAAATAAAGAGGAGAAAAAAAGCGATTACCAATAGAAAATCTTAAAAATAAATAACCTTTTAACCCATGCAAAAATAACAAGACATGTGAAGTGGAGATTAACATATAATATTATTGTGATATATGGGCTTCTAAAAATATAAGGGAAAATCCATATATGAAAGATGAACCACCCAATCCAAAGGAAGATATTAATTTTGAAAGTATAGGGAGCCATGATATATGGTATGTAATATTTTAAAGTAATGTCTATAATAAGAAAAATTATCTTTAAGAATGTCATATCAAAATAGTATATTTTATTAACAAGGAAAGCTATCTTTTATTGCTAAAAGTTTTATTTCCATATATATAAGGATGCAATGAGGTCTATCAAGGATTCCAATATTATAATAGAATATAAATGGTATAAATTAATGTTAATGATTAGTCACTATAGATGCAATTCTAATATTAGTAATTATATTATTTAAAAATCATAGGTGATAGGATAGCTTATGACTCCTTTTGACACTTTTTGATGACAACATATGTCCCTAGGGGTCTTAGGACCGCTACAGACATAATTCATTTGTTCATATAGGTCAAAAGTTATCCTATGACCCCTTTTGACACATTTCATGATAGTATATGTCCTTAGGGGTTCTAGGACTACTAGGGACATATCTCACTTGTTCATATGGGTCAAAAGGGTCATAGGATAATCTATGACCTCTTTTGACACATTTCAAGATATCATAGGTGCTTAGGTGTCCTAGGACACCTAAGGACATATTTCATTTTCTCATATGGGTCAAAAGGGGTCGTAGAATAACCTATGACCCTTTTTGACACATTTCATGACATTATGTGTGCCTAGGGGTCATATTGTAATGTTCAAAAGGATTGAAAGGGGTCATAGGGAAACATTTGACTCCTCTCAACCCATTCAATGAAAATATATGTCCATAGCAGTTAGAGGACCCTTGGGCACATATCTAAAATTTTCAAATGGGTCCAAAGGAATTATAAGGAAACATGTGATCTGTTTCAACCCATTCAATGAAAACATATATCCCTAGGTTTCATAGGATCTCCCTAGACATATATTTCCTAGAAATGCAAAGAATAACTGAGAGGGGAAGGGTGAATCAATTACCATAAAAATAATTCCATGTCCCTTAGATGTCAATGCAAACTTCTTAATTAATAAGCCAAATCATTTCTCTTCTCAGTTATAACTAGATATTCATTGTAACTCTATTAGCAAAGCAATCTTAAGATATTAATGTGTATTAGGGTAGAAGTACAAAGTTGTGTCACCTTTTAGGCTGACTTATATGAATGACTAAATTTGAATATTTCTAACTAAAATTCAATTTTGTTTAAATCTATGATACAAAAAAAATTATTCTAGCTAAGTTATATATGGTCTCACACTTTTCCAATTGGAAATGTATATTTAATGAATGTTTTATACTAGTTTGTATCCAATCACTAACGAAATAAAATTATTTTAGAAAATTGAAATTTCAAGAAGTCTTACTATTTTATATGATATTTTTTTAGTAACATATAAACACCAATTTATAGAGCTTAAAGTCAACAATATTCTCATATAGATTTTATAGTGTTTTAATTAGATATAGTATATTGTTATTAAAAAATTCTATAAGCACATATTTTAACACTAGAAAAGATGTTGATTTTGAGAAGGAGAAATATATTAAATGATATAAAAAAAATTAAAAAATATATGATGTTCTATAGGAGAGAGTCCTCTTCTAGAATGCTTTTTGCCTAGTTAGAATAGATTTGTTTTGAAAAATATGGTGGGAGATGAAAACCATAAGTTTCAGGTGAGTTGAAATTTGAATAATTATAAGTCTCAAGCCATTTTTTGTTTTTGATTATTCTATCTATATATGTTATCTATAACATAGTCTGAGATCAAATTTAAATAAGTTTATTTCCAATTAGTTTTGTGGTGGGAACTAGACCCTTAATTTTTAGCATTTTTCAACAACTAAAAAATTATCCATAAAAACTAAGAAAATATATCAATTCTTATTACAAATAATTATTAAAAAATTTAATCCTAAACTTCATCCATTTCTACACATTTCATTAGTTTGCTTCATTTTCAAATTCTAAATAAATGTAATAGTTTTATGTCATTGAAGGCGAGCAGTTATACTTTTGTTAGCCTTTTCCTTTACAAAAGGGTGACACAGGTTTGTTCTTTTATCCATTAACCTTTAGTAACTTAGTTGTAAAAATATAAAGCATTAAGAAAATAAAATGAACACTTGAGACACCAAGATTTTACATGTTAACCCAATTTGGGAAAACCACCAATGCAACTAGTTACAAATTTTCACTTTTCCTAAGTGAGCCCTATTTGGAGCCGACCTTGTTAAAGGTTAAAAAACACATGGTTAAGTGTAACCCTATTAGAGGATTTGAATAACCCTATTAGGACTGGCCTTGTTAGAGGTCTTCAACTACACTTCAATCAGAAATGCCACCTTATTAGAGGATTTGTAAAATGACTGCTAAGCCAACTCTATTAAGAGATTTCTTCACTGATACAATTGTTTGAAAGTAACAATGATTGACCTAAATGATGAAGCAAGTGACATTGTAGATCTAGATCATTGTTTTGGTTTATCCTCTCAATCCTTCTTGATTAGAATATTCTTTATAGCTCCATCTTCTATATAGGATACTCTATCCTTAATCAAATATCCTTGCCATTTAACTTTTTTCACATTGTTTTGCAACTGCTTAATTCAATCCACAAATTGACCTTTCATATATATGATATTCAATTTCAAGTCATCTTGAATACCCTTCCATACAAATAGTTAACATCTATTAGGTCGGATTGTATTAACTAATTAATTAAAAAAATTAATCTAATGTCAGTTGGCTAATGCTGGATTGATCACTTTGTTAATAAAGAAATTCCTTTGATGAAAGACCAAACTTGGTTATCACTATCTACTCTTCATTGAATGACGGAGCTTGGTTGAGACTAACTTCCTTCATTAACTAACTAGGCTTGGTAACATTGACTTCTTCTCAGCTAATACTCTAATCTCCTTTAGTGCTTGACTAAGATCGACTTACACTAGTTGTGCTTGATTAAAGCTTGATATTTGTGTAACTTCAATGACAATATACAATCGAATAATTATTTTCAACAATCTCCCTCCTTGGAATTGATTCCAACACAACATGTCATTATGCAAAGAAAACTATAGAGTAATAGAATGATTTATAAGATTTTATAATATGGACTTAGTTTCATTCTTATTCCCTCCCTCTGAGATTCTCCCTCTATCATCTTATCTTCAAACTTTGTCTTCTTAAACTCTCCCTCTTATTCTTTTCTTTGACATGACATCAATCTCTCCCTCTTTGATATCAAATACCAAAAACTTCATACAATGAAATTGTAATGTACCTAATGTATTGATTCATGTGCAATGTTCTCTAACAACCTTGCATAACTTGGTAATTCTTTAATAAATTTTGGTTGATGAATCACTAATATGTACTCTAGTGAGCATTAGTTAGGGAAATGACATTCAACATACCTCTAATATACAAAAATGCATCCTTAGGTCATGGTTTGGTGAATATGTCTACAACCTACTTCCTGGTGTTCACATATTCCAACCTTTCCTCTTTTTCTTGAACTAATTCTCATAGAAAATGATACTTGATTGCAATGTGTTTTGTCTTAGTGCACATCACTGGATTCTTGGATACATTGATTACACATGTGTTATCATAGATAACCATATCTTGTTCTATGGTTCTCCTTTGATATATAAACTGCTATTATTATTTGTTCTTTGCAAACTAGTCCTTACTAGATATCCATGTAGCATTTCATACCATGCTTTAGGAGCTAACTTCAAACCATAGAAATCTTTGTACAGTTTGCAAACCATGTCTCTTCTATTTGGATGAATGAAACCTTTAGGATAATCAATGTAAACTTCTTCCTCTAGAATTATATACAAGAAAGATTATTTTACATCCATTTGATATAGTTTGAATCCTTTATGTACAACATATGCAAATAGTGTTCTAACTCCTTTAAGTCTTGCAATGGAAGCAAATGTTTCTCCATAGTTAATATCATCTTCTTGAGCAAATCCTTTACACACTAGCCTTGCCTTGTTTCTTGACAGTTCACCCTTTTCATTCAATTTGTTTCTAAAAACACATTTTGCATTAATTACATTTTTGTCCTTGGGTCTAGGAACAAGAGTCCAAGTATTGTTCCTTTCAATTTGCTCAATTTCTTCATTCATTGCCTCTATCTAACTTTCATTATTCAAAGCATATTTTATAGATCTAGGCTCAAATTCACTAAGAAAACATGTACCTTTTTGTTTGTTCCTTACTAGCATGCCTCCTATTTGATCTCCAATTATTTGTTCAGGTGCATGATGCCTTCTGACATATTTACACTAGTAGAATTTTGGTAAACAAATGACTAAGTGACTAAGAATTTCAGTCATAAGACTAAAATTTCTAGCCATGTGACTAAATTTTATCAAATTCAAGTAATGTTTTGTAATTTATAAGTATAAGAGACTAAATAAATGACTAATTTGGCCATTATGTAAAATTACAAGGTTAGAAAAAGATAAGTGATTAAATAATTGATCAAATGAATGACTAAACACTTGGTCACTAATCATTAGTCAACCAAACAAGTGACCAAATAAATGATTAATAATTTTTTTAGCATACTAATACTTTCTTTAACTTTGTATAACTTCAATCACTTGGTGATGGATCTTAAAACACTTCACCTACAAGACTAAAACTATGTCCTCAATAGACAAATTAGGCAAACAATATCATCACCATTTTTCTTGAAATATTCTCTATGAAGGACAAGTTCAATTGATTTTTTGCAAAACTAAGGGAATCCCAATTTTTTTTTGGAAGGATAAGGTGAAAGATAAATGCTAGCAAGTTAAGAACTAATGAATAATTTGGTGACATTAATTCTTACATTGTCACTACATTTTTTTCCCAATACATTCTCTCCACCACTCACTCTTGTCATAGCAATTTTTTATGAATTATATTTAGATCATATAGTTCATTGTATAATTCTTTGTAATAATCACATTTCATATTGGTAAATACATGATAACCTTCATTACAAATACATGATACATGATACATGATACATGATACATGATACATGATACATGATACATTTCATATTAATAGACAACTTGGCAATATATTTGAATTTTGACCATATTTTAAATAAAAGCCCTCCTTAATGGCCTCTATCATAGTAGAAACAATAAACATAGAAAAATTTATCATGGAATATTTTTAAATATGATCCATAAATTACTTATAAATCAATGTTGTAAACATAGAGTATCAATGCTAATGGAGAGTATTATTAATTGAAAAATAATTAATGTATTTTTATAAGACATGATTTAAATTGATTTATTAAAATTAGCAAATATAAATTGTAATAATTAATTTTTATTATATATTATATTATTGGTTTATTTCTAATCAAATCATATGTTTTCAATTAAATAATAAATAATTATTATTATAATGATTAGAGGTACGAGTACATTTACAATAAGATTAGAATTAAAATATGTATATTATCTCAATTTATATTATCTCAATTTTCTATTTTAAATCTTAATAAATTATATATTATCTCAATAATCAATTGACATAGTGAGTGGTGTAAAGGATGAAACATCTAAAGATCAATGCTTATGGCCCACAACTACAAGAAATAGATTGGCAAGGTAAGAGATGGATGCCTTGAGATTCTAACTCATCTTCAAATTCCTACTTCTTTCATAAGCATATAAATAGTTATGTTGTCTAATTTAAAATAATACAATAATTACATATGAAAAATATACATTTCTTTATTATTAATATAAAAGTTATATACTATTTAAACCATATAATAGCTAAATACTATGTAGTAAATAAATCTATTAAAAATATTATTAATTAAAATAAATCATTAATTATGATTTTTTAAAAATTTAATAAAATTAATATAATATAAATGAAGATCTTATTTTCTATTATGAAAAAAACTAAAAGAAAGAAATGTGGACTTAAATATGTCAAAGAAAGTTATTACCAATAGGCTTTTCCTATGAGGTTGATTACAATTGGAATTTGACTCACACCAAAGAACAGATGTTGGGAAAATCGTTTTAGATGAAAAATCATGTTTTGCAAGTGCATTAAATGAAGCATACTGCTGGCCTCTATTTAATGGCTTCTCCCAACTAGACTCACAATGGAAAAATTGTGAGAAATCCATACTCATAATGGGAAAATCTTGAGAAATCATATTTGTAGATGGTGATGAGATTGTGGCCATTAACATCTTCTCTTACACCAAAAAAATTAATCATTCTTGCAATTTGTGTATGCAACAATCAATGGCTTCATTTTTGGTTTTTTTGGCATGGGAGCATTTTCAGAAGGTATCAAATGGTGGAAAAAAAACCTTTGACTACTTTTTCTATCAGGGTTTATTTATCATAGATATGTGTGAGGATTTTTACTAGTTCTTGGGAGATTTCTTTAACACCATCTCATAAGTAGGTAACATTGTGAACCCTAGCTTGTATTTTTTGTTAGCAAATTTCCTTTCATAGCAGCACTCAAGGTTCTCTATCATGACATCTTCCCTATAGGTGTTCATAAACAACTTAGAAGGGCTCTCCCCCATGACGTTTCCCCTCAATAACATTGGTGGAGATTTCTCTATCGATAGTGGCTTTGGACATTTCTACTTAAAAAAGTGTGTTTGTAAGCATTTTTCCATCTCCATTTTGATTTTGATTCATTTTTTAAACTTATTTAACTCATTGGACATTCAAAGGTCCTGTCTTAACTCATGTCACTTACTAGGTTTACCCTCCATAGTTTTTTTCAACTTCTTTTCTATTTTCCTATATTTTATAATGTATATAATGGACACTCCATTTGCCTTCCATAGTCATAGAATTGTTACACCTACATTTGCACCATTGCACAAGCCATGCTATTGGAGGAGTCATTATTTTGCTCAAAGCATAACTTGAGAGTGAAGGAATTTACAATCTTTCACCCTTGTGGTGTCTCTTTCCAATATCTTCCCTTCTACCACTACTCCCAAACCCTACTACACTTCACCACAACAGTGCCACTCTTACAACTATCTTTGCCATCATTGTGATTAAAGTCACATCTAATAGCAAGACAATGGAAATAATTGTGGAGTTTACGTTAAAGGAGGCACAAAATGATGTTTGTGTGTAGGAAATAGAATCTAGAAGTCACTTGTTAATCATTCAAGAGACTAGTGCAAAAGTTGCAAGGGGCAACAATGATCATGCAATGTATCTTGCCATGTTTTAACAATTTGTTCTAGTTAGAATTTTGTAATGCAAAATTGTTGGCCAAGGCCTAACAATGGAAATGGAATCTCTTATACTTGGAATTTTTTTTTAATGGTGTTGTAACAATCGTATATGTATTCTCTGTGTAATGATTTATGAGGGTTGAGTTCTATAGTTTATGTTGTGTACTTTGTAAGTAGAACCTTTATATTCTCATTTGGGTTCATCTTTGGTAAGCAATCAAGATAAAAGCTCTATTTTCCATATTGTAGCACCATTTTCTAAAATTTTGCAATAGGGAAAATACCTCATCTATTACGAGCAATCAATCTACAACTTTGATGTTCATGTTGTTGCACTTCTAAAATTTTGCAACAGGTGAAATACCCCATCTATATTGCCATCTTTTTGCACTTTTTCTAACATTTTGCAATGGGCAATTATCTCATCTTTGATCTTAATCAAGCTAGTGCCCTGATTTAATTATGCATTTTCCAAAGAATTAATGAATATCAAGTAAATCTAAGCAATAGTGACATTATCTTTGTATTTTCTATCCTGAGAACTTTAATGGTTTGGTATTTGGGGAGTATTAAGCATATTAAATTCATGTATTGTATAATGTATTAATGAGGAATGTATCTCATTATTTAGCTTTCTCCTTTTTAGGCTAGATTTGAATGTTAGCTTTAGAGGTAGGGACTTGGGTAAAGCATATTAGAAAGGAAAGAAAAATGAATCTATAGTAGGGTAGAGTTGTCGAGAAATGTATTGTTGCTGCCTAATGTATGCTGTTGTAATCCTCCATATGCTTTCAGATTGTTCTGAAGTTGTTCTTTTAATATCAGTTTAAATTTGTCTTTTGTGAGGTATAGAGTTCCAAGATGTCTAGCTATAGACTCAAGCTTTTGATTCAAGACTACACAAATGCATATGTTTTTTGATTTCACCCCTGTTGTCTGCTCCATTGGACTCTCTGATGTAGCATTGGACTTAGTATTCCAATACTATTTTATTAGGGAGTGTCCAACAATGAAAGAGGTGAATCCACTGTGGTTGATCACATTATTATGAGTCAAAAAGAGGGAAAAAAAAATTGTCATGCCCGAAAATACAAAGAGCAAAAACACACCAACAAATTTTTTTATTTTTAATTTAAGTGATAAACGGATTAAATGTAATACATACATATTCAAATGGAATTACATAACCTTCTCACAATCATGAGAAATTACGGAATTTTAGTACAAATCAAATGTGAAATTTCTTAACATTTTTTAATCTTAAATTGAATAATAGTATATCATCATTCTATCAAATTAATCTAGATTAAATGAATATGATTATCAAACATGAGAACGCCGCAGTGAGGTAGAAATGTCATCACACCTAATATCAAGTAAACGTATGCAAAACTGAACTATGAAAATCT
Source organism: Cupressus sempervirens (assembly GCA_028749045.1). Classification (NCBI taxonomy): domain Eukaryota; kingdom Viridiplantae; phylum Streptophyta; class Pinopsida; order Cupressales; family Cupressaceae; genus Cupressus; species Cupressus sempervirens. The sequence continues at coordinate 822,206,264 of CM053783.1, forward strand.
CATATGCAATAAACATTACTCAACCACTATTTTATTGGCAAACCTGATTCAAAGGCTCGGTCGGGAAAGAACCAGGAAGAAAACTTGATGTCGTTGCCATTACAACAAAGTTGCAGAAACAAATTACATAGGATTCAATCCCGAATTACAACAATTTAATTGAATTTCTTTCATGATCCCCATCAAGGTTTACATACCAATTTCTGCAACACATTTCTAGAACCGTGGAGAGAACAGAATCTGATCAGGTGACAACCAAGCATAACCAAGAGACAATCAAACATGCATAATCATACATGGTTTACACAATAGGATTCACAATGAATCAAAACTAGGGAAAGGTGGATTCTTCCAACCAGGAGAAGTCAAGCACAACACCAAACAAATGCCCAATCAAGGCTATATACCAAGAACTTCCGTTCTTCCATTTCAACATACCATAATCATACAAGGTTTGTGTTGACAAGTAGGGGCCCATAACACCCTACCCTTTCTCCCTCTTCTCATCCTGAGAAGAGACTCTACACTGGTTGGAGTCTGACTAAACAGACCTTTCCCAAAATTGGTCATTTCTGCCCTCTTCAAGGGTGAGTAATACCAAAACACCCATGCAAGGAAAATCTCAAAATTGAATACATAAACAAGAAAGGAAAACAACCAAAATAACATGGTTTTCAAATCTTCCCAACATACCCACAAACATAAAAACAATGAAACAGCAACAAGGTAGCATAAACATGAAACAGACATGGAAAACTAAACAAGGGAGATGAGAAAACCAACCTTCACAAAGAGGTAATGACAATGAACAAGTTTGAGTAGAGTATCCCTTTCCTTCCTTCAACCTTCAAGAATTCCTCTCCAAATGTAGAGATTGGGTAACCCCCTCAACTAGTCCAATGAAGGCCTCTAAATAAGCCTCCAACTCAACCACCCAAAAGGAGCAATAACTACTCCCACCCACTAGCCATTCTAGAAACTCCTAACTCTACCCTCACTATGGTTAGACACTAAAAAGGAGGAGGGGTAAGACAACTCATGGTAACCACAAGCAATTTTCGCACAAAGGCAAAAAGGGACTTTTTGAGTGATCTCAAAAGTCAACAAAAGGGGCTTAAGGGTTGGAAAAGACCCCTAACCCATACCCATACCCTTTGGGTATAATAATTTCATGTTTTAAAGCCTTAGGAATAGGTTTAGAGCCAAACAAAGCTAGGAATTAAATTAAGACCAACTAACAATTCTAACAATGCAAATTAAGCACTAATCCAGATTAGGGATGACTAAACTCGATTAACAATCAAATTAGCAAACTGACACTCACTTAAACCAACTAAGGTCCAAAGGGTACCCAACTAACCCTAATCCGCACGCTGAAGGGCAAACATAATTCACGAGTGTCAAGTGACACTAACAAAACATAATTACGAGACATTCACATTTACTGAACACGGAAAGATACATTCATACATCTCACAATACAATACTTGAATTACGAACAACAAGGTTTCCAAAATTTAGCACATAGAGATCATTTCTGTTCCTCCGTCAATTTCCTTAGCTAAAGTATCTGCACACTCATTACACGCATCAGTAGTCCCAAAAATCACATGTACATATGTATATATACGTATCAAAAATTCACATAAATTGAAACATACATCAATCAGGGTTTCTTTCATCCTACTTATATCTTTAATCATAAAGATTCCAAAAATCAATGTGTTAATCCTACATTTTACTTAATTCATCTACATACATATACCTAAAACCTTAAATGATGAACATCAAATATCTAGAAGTAACATCACACAGCATGGAATAATAAAATATGTTCAAGCATCAGTTAATGTCTCGTCATCTTGAGTCATGAGTATCCAATAATAGTAATGTATCACTATGCTACGATGGATCGGGGCGAACTCAGAACATAATGCTTCAATTAATTAACTATTTAATTCATTTCTACTCACATTTAATCATCAGTAATTACATAATCAATATGACATATAACTTATTCATTAATTTAGATTAAGTACTAGAATAATCATTGTTAGGCATGCATATACCTAAACATCATAACATCACCAACATAAAATATTGAACTATCTAATTGAATAAAATCCTAATCATTGAGGTAACACAATCAATAACATCATCATTAAGTGAGACACCTTGTACTATTGTTAGTGCAAATTAATGTTTAAATAGTCGAGATAACATAGTAGTTCTCCAGTCTTTAAGTATTAAAGCATGGATGCATCTGTTGATCTTAATTTTCATTAGGAAATCTAAAACATACAATATTACCCCATATCCATTCTAATATCCTACAACAGATTTAACAGGCAAATTCATATTTAACAAGTACATGCAAGGAGGGACCTTACATCCTCCCCCACTAGCCTTTGACTTCCTCCTGGAAGTTAGACAACTAAAATATTCGTTCTATGCTAGCCCTTATCTAGACTTATTCCACGATTTACTATTATTAAAAGAATGATTACTAATTAACATACATATTCAGGGAGGTAACATATTTGTTTGATGACCATGTTAAAAGAGAAGTTCAATCCAAAATTCTGACGTGGTTACATTTTCCAAGGTCAATTATTCCTTAAAACATATCGGTCATATTTAAACAATATTTTAATCTCTTATAAAATACTTATGAAGTCTCTAATAATAATCAACAAAGTAAGGTATTATGAAATCCACGTACCCACTCAAAAAGTAATAATTGTACAAGACTCCCTCAAATGAGGTTTCATATTAAACAACTTGTCCTTGTAAGAAGGGTTAATCATTTTTCCATTAGAATTTCCATGACATATAGATTCTCAATAGGATACTCAACGAGTCCGTCCCTACACATGCGGCTTTCCATCTAGCAGTCCTTTCGGTTAACCCGTAATCTTAACCAAATTTGTGTTGGGGTGCGATTTTCATTACTCATAACATTTAACGGATATCACTAGCCCTAATCTCAAAGTTGTGAATCCATGTGATTGTCAAGAATCCCTTTGGTAGGCTCATCATATGTCACTTTGCCAATAAATCTTCAAATGAAAGTGCCTCAAAAATTTAATTTCAACACCAAAGATGAAACATCCAATGCAAAAGTTAGAAATAAAAGAAATAAAGAGTGGCCACAATAGTAAAATGTTAATCAAGAAAATAAGATGTAACCACAAGGCAAAATAGAATCATCAATAATACAGTTGACTAAACAACCCCACATCACATTGTTGCCAAAAGGGAGAACATTAAGCATGAAATAAGAAATTAGACAAATAAGGAAATAAAGCCAATTACTCACAAAATTTACATTACTGACATAATGCGGCTGTACCAAGGTCACTGACGAAAATGAGGAATCTTAGGTCTTCCAAAAACATTGTAGGGATCTAGAATGAAATTAGGTGGTGGTCTCACGACCATGTCATTGAAACTCTGATTAATCCCTCGCACTAACTATGCAGTTAATTTTATTGGCATCGCCCTATGATTAGGGTTTCTAAGTTATAGGTTGACTATGATGCTATCCTTTTAAATCTTCATAAAAAAAAAATATTGATTTTAAATTAAAAATAACTAAATAATACTACACAAACACTAATTCTATTACAAAGGTGCATTAAATAATACCATCTTAAACTTCTTACTAACACCCAACACCTACTTAATTTAACCTCTAACACAACCCACCAAGAGAAAAGAAAAAAAAAAAAAAAAAAAAATACTAACCGCAACATTTAACAACTATCTAAAACTTGAAATAAAATTTGACACCAATAGATTCCAACACCTTAAACAAAAGAAACAAATAAATAAATAAATAAATATTCTATAACACAGTAACAACTAATCTATCCCTAACTTAATTTCATTGACTTCCTAAATCTAATCATAATTTAATAAATTAAATAACAACTAATACTAATAGATAAAAATAAATAAACAACTAACTTTAACTAATTAATAATCAAACATTAAATTTTAGCTCAACTAAATCTAACCACTATCTATATCTTATTCACATTATACAAATCTTAAAATATCAATATATTAAATTTTACTAACTTCAACACTATTTAAAACTTAAACATCTAACAGAACTAACCTTAATGTTAAAACTTATCCCAATTAACAACTAATATATATATATATATATATATATATATATATATATATATATATCTTATCACAAAAATAAAATATACTAACATGTCTTACATAATACAAATCGGATTTATCCATTACTAAATAGTAACTAAAACTAACTATAATTCCAAGCAAATTGACTTTAACATTAACCAATAAAAACCATATTAATACCACAACAAACAACTAACTATACCACTCACTATACTAACTAATCAATTAACACAACTCACTACTTTTTAACCAACCACTAACTCTTTAGTGCCCTTACTAACCTTACCTAACCCTTAACCTTAACACAAAGCCTAACCCACCCTTAACCTCCCATCCCCACTAACTTTAAGACGACGTAGGCTCACGTGAGCCTTCATCAAGTGGAGGTCACGCAGCCCAAGGGTGGAGGAAGGCGAGATTGCATGCAGCTCAGAAAGAATAAATGCGAATGAAATACCTCTATGTGATTTGATCTCCTTTGGGAGGGGATTTACCGCAGCCCATGATGACGATGACAAAGCGTTCACAACAACTGAGTCAATCGACTCATTCGTTTCAATCCCACATGGCCACAACCTCTCTCACAATTCAAACTTCGTGGGGGCAGAGAATTATGTACGTGTGTTTAATGTGTTTGCAATATTTCAGACTCTTCCTCCAACCTGTCCATAAGCCAGTGGTCGCCCAAGCTTGGTGCTATCCAAGGACCTCTCACGCTGAACGATGCTTCAATAGGAAGATACGATAGTCAAAGAGGGAGGAGGGAGTTTCATAAAGAAACATGGCAATCATTTAATTCTCTTGACTTTAATTTTTCCCTTGGGACATTGGTTGAGAGTGACTGGTTTTGTTTTTTTTTTGTTTTTTTTAAAAAGGTAGAAGCGACAAGTTGGGAGGGGATGCAGGTGGGTCATAAACTTTCAAGTGCCTCCTTGCTTGACCTTGCTGGCATCTATTCCCATGTCTTTTATCTGCGTTGCGCAAGAGAAAATTTCAGTCCTTGCCTTCCTTCGAGCAGCGGTTCAAGGTCTTCTCGAAGTTCACAAAAGAAGTTGTTGGATGCATCAAATCCAATAAATTCAAATGTTGACACATTTTATGATCGGGAGAAGGTCTACTGGCTACAAATAGACTATCTTCTAGCTGCAAAGGCTGCAATGCAATGTGCTGCTTATTTCACTTCTGTTTTATATGCTGAGCACTGGTGTGAAGAACACTTCAAAAGTCTTATATTAGGTGAACCAGACTTCTCTCACCATGAACGGTTGCCAGCTCATGTGGAAGTACTGCTGAAAGCAACAACAAAAATCAATGAGCCTGATGGCATCTATGGCATTCGATCACAGAAGTTGGCTTCGCAGATCCTTACTTATGAGCATGAAGGAAACTGGAGCAAAGCTTTTGAGAGTTACGATTTAGTCATAAGAACAAGAGGCCAAGATCTTACAGCTGGAAAATTGACTGGGAGCTCTCTAAAGCATGCTCACTCTGGATGTACAGACCAAATTTTAACATTTGGAAATGAATTTTTAGATTGGAATTATCACAAAGGCCTGATTAAGTCATTGCAACAAACTGGCTGCAACCATGTGCTTGATCTGTATTGTCAGGGATTGGTTGCAAAAGAAGACTTCCTACAGCAGGACTTAGAGTTTATTGAGTTGCAGTATGAGGCAGCCTGAATATGAAGGCGTCTTTAATAAAGCTTATGAATGATTGCATTTTGTTGACCTTGTGCAGTTTTAAATATATACCCCTCCACCATATTTAATAGGTCTTTGCGCCTGTATGGAGTCTTTACCATGTTTTTGAGGAAAATTGCATTGTATTTTTTTTTGTGCAATTTAATATTTACACATCTTTCCTCAGTCGACTTAGGGAAGTGGGTGGGGATGTGACCCCGCTAGTTTAAATTTATAACCTGTCATTCCATGCATGTCCAAGTCACCCATATGGAAAGGACATAGCATATTTAGATTACTTTGTGTCTTTTCATGTCATGACTAATGTTTACCTACCATAATTGATGATATATTATTCTCCCATATTGTTCTGTTTAATTGTTATTTAATGTTTGTAATGTTGAGAATTTTGGTGGTTTGGTTTACATACATTTTCCAGAGAATTTTAAGCACCTACAACACTTCTTTCAACTCAACTAATTAGACTACTTCTTCCATATAATTTCCATAATTAATTTTAAATGCATTAAAGATGGTCTATTATACCATTGTGGGTTTCAATTTCCTTTTTTAATGTGCAACTATGATATTTTACAACTATCAATTCTCTAACATGCATATACCTTAATTATCCAAGAGAATGGAAATAACATTATCATTCTAATACTATTACCTAATCTAACACTTTCTGGTTAATTCTTTTCTTTCATGATAATTAGAATCAATTTGGCAATCTAAATAGAAAGGAAGCACATTAACTTAAAGCACCAAGCCAACTTAGCTTCACACTCGCAATATATGTTTCCCGTCGATGATTCTTTCTTTACATAAAAGGGTGGTGAGAACTCTTAAGTATGCTAATACAATGAAATACTACTCACTAACTCAGATGTTCCTCCCAATCTTCAACAACAGCTTATAGAGAAGTCAATATATTTTTATCATTTCATCAAAGTTACACTAATCAAATATGAAATGCGAGAGGAGGTTTAATTCATGTAGTTTTAGACGTCCACACTTTACATGGGTCCATTATTGCCCCAGTGTCACGAAACCGGGTGCTCTGATACCAAAATGTCATGCCCGAAAATACAAAGAGCAAAAACACACCAACAATTTTTTTTATTTTTAATTTAAGTGATAAACGGATTAAATGTAATACATACATATTCAAATGGAATTACATAACCTTCTCACAGTCATCAGAAATTACGGAATTTTAGTACAAATCAAATGTGAAATTTCTTAACATTTTTTAATCTTAAATTGAATAACAGTATATCATCATTCTATCAAATTAATCTAGATTAAATGAATATGATTATCAAACATGAGAACGCCGCAGTGAGGTAGAAATGTCATCACACCTAATATCAAGTAAACGTATGGAAAACTAAACTATGAAAATCTCATATGCAATAAACATTACTCAACCACTATTTTATTGGCAAACCTGATTCAAAGGCTCGGTCGGGAAAGAACCAGGAAGAAACCCCGATGTCGTTGCCATTACAAAAAAGTTGAAGAAACAAATTACATAAGATTTCAATCCCGAATTACAACAATTTAATTGAATTTCTTTCATGATCCCCATCAAGGTTTCCATACCAATTTCTGCAACACATTTCTAGAACTGTGGAGAGAACAGAATCTGATCAGGTGACAACCAAGCATAACCAAGAGACAATCAAACATGCATAGTCATACATGGTTTACACAATAGGATTCACAATGAATCAAAACTAGGGAAAGGTGGATTCTTCCAACCAGGAGAAGTCAAGCACAACACCAAACAAATGCCCAATCGGGGCTATATACCAAGAACTTCCGTTCTTCCATTTCAACATACCATAATCATACAAGGTTTGTGCTGACAGGTAGGGGCCCATTACACCCTACCCTTTCTCCCTCTTCTCATCCTGAGAAGAGACTCTACACTGGTTGGAGTCCGACTAAACAGACCTTTCCCAAAATTGGTCACTTCTGCCCTCTCCAAGGGTGAGTAATACCAAAACACCCATGCAAGGAAAATCTCAAAATTGAATACATAAACAAGAAAGGAAAACAACCAAAATAACATGGTTTTCAAATCTTTCCAACATACCCACAAACATAAAAACAATGAAACAACAACAAGGTAGCATAAACATGAAACATACATGAAAAATTGAACAAGGGAGATGAGAAAACCAACCTTCACAAAGAGGTAATGGCAATGAACAAGTTTGAGTAGAGTATCCCTTTCCTTCCTTCAACCTTCAAGAATTCCTCTCCAAATGTAGAGATTGGGTAACCCCCTCAACTAGTCCAATGAAGGCCTCTAAATAAGCCTCCAACTCAACCACCCAAAAGGAGCAATAACTACTCCCACCCACTAGCCATTCTAGAAACTTCTAACTCTACCCTCACTATGGTTAGACACTAAAAAGAAGGAGGGGTAAGACAACTCATGGTAACCACAAGCAATTTTCGCACAAAGGCAAAAAGGGACTTTTTGAGTGACCTCAAAAGTCAACAAAAGGGGCTTAGGGGTTGGAAAAGACCCCTAACCCATACCCATACCCTTTGGGTATAATAATTTCATGTTTTAAAGCCTTAGGAATAGGTTTAGAGCCAAACAAAGCTAGGAATTAAATTAAGACCAAATAACAATTCTAACAATGTAGATTAAGCACTAATCCAGATTAGGGATGACTAAACTCGATTAACAATCAAATTAGCAAACTGACACTCACTTAAACCAACTAAGGTCCAAAGGGTACCCAGCTAACCCTAATCCGCACGCTGAAGGGCAAACACAATTCACGAGTGTCAAGTGACACTAACAAAACATAATTACGAGACATTCACATTTACTGAACACGGAAAGATACATTCATACATCTCACAATACAATACTTGAATTACGAACAACAAGGTTTCCAAAATTTAGCACATAGAGATCAGTTCTGTTCCTCCGTCAATTTCCTCAGCTAAAGTATCTTCACACTCATTGCACACATCAGTAGTCCCAAAAATCACATGTACATATGTATATATACATATCAAAAATTCACATAAATTGAAACATACATCAATTAGGGTTTTTTTCATCCTACTTATATCTTTAATCATAAAGATTCCAAAAATCAATGTGTTAATCCTACATTTTACTTAATTCATCTACATACATATACCTAAAACCTTAAATGACGAACATAAAATATCTAGAAGTAACATCACACAACATGGAATAATAGAATATGTTCAAGCATCAGTTAATGTCTCGTCATCTCGAGTCGTGAGTATCCAATAATAGTAATGTATCACTATGCTACAATGGATCGGGGCAAACTCAGAACATAATGCTTCAATTAATTAACTATTTAATTCATTTCTACTCACATTTAATCATCAGTAATTACATAATCAATATGACATATAACTTATTCATTAATTCAGATTAAGTACTAGAATAATCATTGTTAGGCATGCATATACCTAAACATCATAACATCACCAACATCAAATATTGAACTATCTAATTGAATAAAATCCTAATCATTGAGGTAACACAATCAATAACATCATCATTAAGTGAGACACCTTGTACTATTGTTAGTGCAAATTAATGTTTAAACAGTCAAGATAACATAGTAGTTCTCCAGTCTTTAAGTATTAAAGCATGGATGTATCTGTTGATCTTAATTTTCATTAGGAAATCTAAAACATACAATATTACCCCATATCCATTCTAATATCCTACAACAGATTTAACAGGCAAATTCATATTTAACAAGTACATGCAAGGAGGGACCTTACAAAAATCCATGCTTACACTTTATGGGCACTTTATTATGGGATCTCACTGTTCTTCAGTGAGTATTGTGAATAGGAAATGTCTGTGCTTTCATAGATTTTTGGTATTCTCGACCTTGTTTGCTAGTATAATCAGTTCTTGTGGTCTATGTCAACATCACTATTTTCAGAGATGCTCTTTTATGGGTGTTTTGTTCCTATATTTAATTAATTTGGATCTCATTTTCCTATTTTGAGATAGTTTAATTTGATCTAATCTAGCATGTTCCACTAGTATTGTTGTAATAATGACAAAAACTTTTTCTTACTATTTAATTCTGACTTTATAAATCAAATATTTTCATACTTTTTAAATCAAAATTTCTGAACTTTACAAATTTAAAAAAGTTTAAATTTAAATCATAATTGATAAACATTATTAAAGATTTTTTTTTAAAAATATTATCATTAATTTTTTTATAGAACTAAATTGTATTACGTTAAATTAACAATTTCCATAATCTTACTTTATATAATTTAATGAGTTTTAAGTTGTTATATTAAAATTTGATATTTTAAAATTAACATTTTTTATAAGTTAACTTAATATAATTGAACTTTAAATAATTAAATGAGATTTAAGTTATTATAATAAAATTTGACTTCTTAAGTGTTCTATTACATTGCATTCATTGTTCAAAACTTAAGTGTATAATTTTATATTGAAAGATTAATTAAATAATAAAAATAAAAAATATTATTGAAATAGAAGTAGAATATAAATATTTAAATTTGTAAAATCTTTATATCATAAATATAAATCTAAACTAAATATTCCAAATAATGAATTTGATTAGTTAAATATAATATTAAAAGTTATAAACTAAAATTTATGAATTCTATGTAAAATACCTACCAATCTATTTTTTTTACTTTTTTAATTATTATAGATTTTTAAGTATTTTATGATAGCATTCATAAGAATTTTAAGTTTTTAGTTTAAAGTTTTATAGTGTGTTATTTTATTCCCTTTCTTTCTGTATTACTAAACAATTTTAAATATATTTATAATAAAATAAAATTAGAATGTATAATTTTATATTAAAAATTACATAATAAAAATTATAATGAATAAATAAATATGCTTGTATAATGCATATAATTTTAATTAAAATGTTAACAATTTAATCTAATATTGAAATTTTAAAATAAATTTGTACTCTAAATATGATTATATATACACACAATTCAAATTTTCATCATTATTATTCTAAAATCATTAGATTTATAGCTAACATTAAAATAATTATTAGAAACAAAGTTATAATTTGCATAGTTTCTTTCAAGAAAGGCATGGTGCACCAATTAAAAGATTATGTTGAATGTCAATAAAGATAAGACATAGAAATTTAAAACCCTTTGACATGCTAGAGTTTAGAGTGGATTTATAATCTTGGAATATGGAACAATAATGAATGTGATAATGCAAAATTTAAGAATGGTGTTATAAGTTGAAGATATTTTTAATAGCCTAATTACTCTTTTAATTTATTTCAAGGTTGGATTTACTAAAATAAAATACATTGTTTACTAAAATAAAATTCTCAATTGTGAGATCATATACAAGAACTTAGGTGTAGCAAGGAAGTGAAAGAAGTGATCCTAATTTTATATCCCATCAGCTTAAAAATTCTAAAAATTTATATATTTAAATTTTTTATTCATTCTAAAATGAAATGAGATGGGTATAATTTTACATTTGAAGAAATATTTAACATTTAATAAGGGCTATCAAAGTTACTAGGACGTGAATTTCCATGAAATTGATTTTTTGGTTAAATAAATAACCTAAAAATATTTTTATTGAATGCTCCTTATATGTGTCATTGCTAAAAAATGTGGCTTCATTATTGTTAAAGGCTTGCATCTACACTAAATAACAAGGAGTGTCAACATGAGTGATGGATGCAACATGAATGGACCATTTATCATGAATGGGTGGGTTCATATTCATTTTTAGTTTTGAATTGATATTCAAGAGGTCTTTTCTCAAAGGTTTCCTTAAAAGGATATTTAAATGCCATACATAAAAAATACTTCCACCACTTATATGTCTAGATGGATGTCCAAATTTGATTTGAAGGCTCTCATCTTCATGACATTTCAATTTGTGTGAGAGTTCCTAAGTTTTTTCAAAGAAATTAGATTTTTATATATGATCTACAAAATAAGCATAGGTAACATTTGAGATCACATTTCTTGAGGTAATACACTATTATTTTAAATTTATATACCTACCTATGTTTTTTGTGGACTTGCTTTCTTATCTTTATCATTTCTCTTATAATTTGTCCAAGTCTATGAAGTTACTTTTACACCCACTTTCTATGCACTACACTTTGAATTATTCCCTTTCTTCAATTCATGAACATTATCATCAACTAATTAATTGTAGAAATCTACCTCCTACAAGTTCATAGAATATAGAGATGATTGAGCCACACAAAACACTATAATGCTACTATGTACAAGATTACTTTCTACAATTATATATTTTTGTAGATCTATACTTTTATAAACTTAGTTTTATTATATAAATTTTTAGTTATGCTTTCAAATCAAACACCTATTGGCATATCCCTTGCACCTCCTTTAGGTGCAAGTGCTAGTTTAAGAAAACTTTAATGATAATAACATGGCATGAGGGAAAGTAAGATTTTAAAAAGCAGAAGATTAAAAAAAGTGGAAATTTCTTGCATGCAAAGAAAAGTGGGTTCATTCTACTCATTTAGGGAAAGTTGATATTTTCATTTTCTTATGGTAAGTTATTTGATCTTGTGTTTTTTGGAAGCAATTCGGGAGGCTTTTTTTGGGTACACATATACAATAGTGTAAATTTAATCACTTTTGCACAAAGGATTGGATAATCACAATGGATTGGAATTTTGTGCAAAGATTTTCCACTTAGTTTTAGGGTTTTTTTTGATGTACAATTTTTTTTTTAATCTTTCATTTTGATTGAATGATTTATAATTGATTGTATTTTTATAATTAATTTAGTGCATCTAGTTTCAGAAAAATCTCATTCTACATATTTTGTTGAGAAATGTGTCTTGTAGGGCATTACATCACCAGATCCAAAACACTATAAACAAATTCCCTTATTAATCATGTTGGTTTAGGGATCCATTTTCATTCATATAAAAGCTAATAGAAGTAACATTTCTGTTAAATCTAGTGTAAAGTCAACTACTTTTTCACATTCTCGTAACCATTTTCATGCACCTAGAAACAATGTGTGCAAAGCTCATAAAATCTGCTTTGGTCATGCATACACTAAGGTTTATGATTTTCATTAAAAAGGTTGTTGAAATGTTGTAGTTTCACATATAATCTTTTTTTAAAGTTGCCTAGTCATTTATTTATGAAATTGATATCTCATTGATTTCCTTAATCTCTTAAATATTTGTACTTATTCTTCTTCTACCACTTTTTACATTTCACAATCACTGTTCAATATTGCCAAAATCTAAAAAAAATTATATTAACTTTAAGAACATAAGATGATTGAATGTTACACATCAATAAGAATCAGTACATGTTATCATCTTGATATATGGATTAATTGATACATAAGAGCATCAAAAGGGAGTGGAAGACCTTGGATTCAGACTGTTAGTTTTTTTACACTACTAAGAAACAAAATACTTAATACCAAGATGGAAAATATCAAAATAACCTAAGGATTAGTTATTTCCCATGATCAGCTAGATGACCTCGACATTTGGACCCAGCTTCAACAAAATCAAAAATGATTTTCTACTCTTCTGGTTCTGCAAAACCAAGGCGGGTGCACTTGAGGAATAAGAGATTCAAACTTGACACTACTTTCACATTTCATTTATTTCTTGACATTAAATTACAATTCTCATCCCTATAGAAAATTGGTCACTATTCTTCTCAAATCTACAAATAATTCTTGGTAAAAGTAGCTAACTAAGACTCAAATATCAAATATAAATAAGCATTGACTAGCTTTGACATTATTCATACATTTAAAGTAAAATTAATTTTGATGTTTAAGATTGTGTTTAATGCTTGTTCATGTTTTCTTCATATGTAAACTGAGCTTAAATGATCAGTGCCTCATCCATTGCGATTCAAAGTCTCTCCACTTTGTCAACCTAATTGACTACATTACAATCAATATTATGAATAATTCTATCTAAAACTCATTCTTATGCATATCCTTATTATTGGCTGGAAATCCTATCATATCACTGAAGCATTTGCTTAACTCATTGAATTAAAAGCAATAGTGATTTGATATACAACCTATCTTGATTGTAGTGAATTGAAAAAGACTTTGCTCACACAATTTCAAAAATTACCAGTAAATAACAATGGTGACAAGATTCAGAGAAGAAAGATATGGGGATAGTTCATCTCTGTATTAATTCTCTTTGAAAATTATATAACATTGGAACAAAACTTGAAACCGTTCAAGATAAGACATAATGATCCTAGAAAATTAATGCATTCTTTGATTTGGAGAGAAATACATCAAAAAAATTGCATCAAGGATTGGATAGACTATATTCTAGCAAAACTAAAACTGCATAATGACTTGGGCACTTTCTCTAGCCTTGGAATCTAACTTATATAGTGTGGGATACAACAAGCTTTACACATAGATAAATTGACAACTTTACTTAAGACAGAAAGAGATTTACAATGTTACTACCATACAAGACAAAAAATAGTGCAGCAAAAAAACTTTACAAAATATTCTTTTGCGGGGACCACTTTCTGCTACACTTTCATTGCTAAGAAGTTCATGATTGGTTTCAAGGTTTTTGGCATTCCTTGGATGGTGTAACCAATGAAGTTGCACATGATGGACTTTATTTAGATGTCTATAGAGTAACTTCAACTTGAGAGTCTCCATCTACATCATTACACACAATTAAAACAACAATTATATTTGATTTTCTTGTTGACATGTCATTAGTTTGGACCACTATGCTTGTTACTACAATGAAGTTTTCTTTGTTGTCTTCTTCTACTTGAACTGATGTATCAATTTCTTCAACCTCATCTTGGCCCATGTCCTCATCATCAGTCTCTTCAGTTACTAACTACTTTGAATGCACAAAATCTTCCATCCATTTATTAAAAACTATATCATCTAGCCAATCAAAACTCATAACCTCTCACTGCTTCTTGATCATAAAATCTCCTAGCTTATCAGTTTCAACAAAATCTTCTCTAATGGAGTTATAAAAAAATTACACTTCAACAACTTCTTTAGTTGTCATTGCCCATAGCAAATGCCCTTTTTCACTTATGACTCCATTTATTTTGTAGCATAATAAATCATCTAATTTTTTTCTCCATTCCTCCTTTTTATATAGTTTCTCTATTTTTTAAGTGCATGGGGAAAGAGCTTAAAATTCTCAGCAAGATATTTGAAAAGAAAATTATTATCTTCTTCTAGACTACAACTCTTTTTTCATCAAAATTAGTTAAATCATTTATCGCATCAAATTTTCTTTCTATAACTGAAATTGTCAAAAGGGTGACATCCTTAACCCTATTGCCCCATCTACTTATGATAGGTTTTAAAGCATTTTCACCATTCTTTATTTCATCCCACATGTCCATTATTTTTACCAATTATTCATGAAATGTTGGCCACTCAATCTTATCTACCAAATATAAGATTTTTTTTCTTGAATTTATCTTCATATAAGTCATTTAATTCTATATGCAAGGCCTAGAGTTTATTCTTTTCTTATTCAAACTCCTCAAGAGTATAAAATTCTGGCATTTGTGGAGTATTAGGTAATTCTATAAGGGAGTTGACTTGAATGACTCAACTATGGGGCAAGGACAAGTAATTTGGGGCCAACTTGATTCTCCCACTTTTCTCCTTCCTAGTTGCTTTTCCATTTGGGCTACTTGAGCCTCTAATTGATGTATCATGTTTTGTCTCTCCTCATATGCCTTTAGTATTTCTTCAAACTTGGCATTGATCACTAGGATTTTTTAAAATCCTTTTTAGCAACCACAACCCCAAAGTCTATCATTTCCTTAGTCATTTTGGATACCTTTTCATTGTCTACCTCCTCTACTCTGAAAACCATGGGGCTACCTATATGCTCACAACTTGAAATTTCTTATATCCTAATTTTTTTCCCTTTTTTCAATAGACCATATCACCAATTCTTGGTGATCATTGTTTTATTTTAATCCTCTATGTGCTTGTAGGACCTCTTCCTCAATTTTAAAGTAAGTATCCTTTGCTTTCCTAATAGAATAAAAAATCTTAGCAATGGCTATGTCCCATTTAAGAAAGGTTAAATATCTTCAGTCCTTTCATAATTACCTTCCCCCTTCAGGGGTTATTTGTGAAAATTACTCCTTGAAGTTAGCTTTAACTTCTTTAATTTCAAAGTCCATTTTACTAGGTTTCTCTACTTTAATTAATTTACACTTACTCTCAAAATTACCAATATTTCTCCTCCACAAAACTAGGAAAAAGCTCTAGACTTTACAAAAATTCCATCATCAATAAATTTTTGGGAAGCCTATGCTATCACAAGGTCTATTTCCTTACCTCTATAATCTCCAATAGTAATCTCAAATGATAGTATAGGAGGTTCTTCAGGAACTCATTCTTCAATGTTAGTAGTTGTAACGACAATGTCTGTTTCCCCTCCAATCTATCTCAACTATTCTCTCAAAGATACTTCATCTTCTATTCTGAGTGAAGTCTAGGTAGTTGAATATTCTTCAACTTGAGAAGATGATCCTTGCTCTAATCTTTTCTTCTTAGGAGCATGTGTGTTAGGTGGGCTCTCAGACCTTAGCCTTTTCTACAGAGGAACATACTATATATTCTTGGTGACTACGTAACCGAATCTTTCCTGCAATGTATACTACCTCAGAGTCACAATCATTCTACTTGCCAACCTACTATCCACCTCAATAGCCTTTTCTAGGTATGCTTGTGTTATGATTTCTTTCTTCTCATTCAATTTTTGCATAATCCTAGCAAAATTTTCCATTAGCATATCTATTTTCATACCGAGTACTTTCTATCTGATAGGGCATCATAATCAAGCTCAAAAGCATTTATAAAGTCTAGGACTTTACTGTAAACTATCCATTTTTATTTTCTAAGCTCTTTTTCTTACAATGAGAACCTATTTTTAATTATATCCTCAAGAAAGAATACAATTTTCTTTTGAACTTTTTCCTTACTCCTTTCTCTAAGGAGGTCATAAAATCCCTCCGAGTCTATAAAATAGGCATGAGACTGAGCCATCTGATATTTATCTAAGAACTTCCCAATGTTTCTCCATCCCTTTAAATTTTTTTAAAAAATTATGAACAATAGTAATATGTGGAAAGAAAGTACCTTTAGATTTACCAAGAAAATCCCTCTCCTCAACTAATCCAATTTGCCATTATAATTTAACAATCCCTACTTTCAAAGGAACTTGGTATGCCAACACATGTGGCTTTCACAAAAGCCCTAAACTCTAAAAATAGTACACATAACATATAGAATAATATCACCCCAATTATGGCTCACCAACAGCCCTTTAGTATTTTCTTTAGGTCTTATCAACTCCAATAGAGACTATGGTATCTTAGGGTTGTCCCCTACTAACAACATTCTAAGCCTACAAGAAAATTATCTATCAAATTTGACAAAGCTAGCATTAGTTAACTCCCATGTCATGTCTGGACTCCATAATTGAATAGGGAGTCTCTCTCCATCTCTTTCTAACTCTAGTTTTATCTCCTTGGAGAAAAAGGTAACTCCTTTGTATAAGCATATATACATTAGCATGGAGTACCAACAGAAGGGTTTGTCAACCTTACCCTTTGTTATTCCAATCAAGCCATTATGAATATCTTTAGCCAAAAAGTCACAAAATCAAGAATTGAACTCATTCCATATTGAAAAGTCTGATCAATAATAAGGATGATAGAGCTTGGAATGTGATCTTGTTCATCCATACCAAAAATCTTACAAAGAGAAAAATATAAGGCTTGTGCCCTAGGGTCAAAATATTTTTTCAATAAAGGCTTGGGGGTGTTTTGTGTGACCAGGGGTGATGATCCAATATTAACAAAATGCTACTTCAATGGTCCTCCCCTTAGATACATCCTTTATGCATCATATCTAGCTTGGAGGTCTTCTATGTCTATTCTTTCATGAACAATATGGTTAGGGTTCAACTTAAAAACTTCTCTAATCAGTTTAGGTGAAAACCTAAAGAGATTATCACCCACATGATTCTTTACAATTCTAGTAATTGGATCATACTTTTTTTCCATCACTGCCAGTAAATTATCATCGAAGAAGACTCCTGGGACAATCAATTTACCTATACCAAATTACCATACATTTTTTACTTGAGTATCTAATTTCCTTTCTGCAAACCATTTTCAAGAAAGCTCTAATCCTCCTATAGACACTTTTGCATTCCTTAACTAGTTTTCTTTATCATAGAAACCCTTAGAAACTAGTAACCTAGGACTTTTTGGAATAAGCTCTCTTCCCCTAGCTAATTTTCATTCATTGATTATGGCATTTTTTCTAGGAAATCATCATGAACCACTCTCTTTAGATAATCAATTTTTCCCAAAATATCCTTTTGTGGAGACATTTTTGCAATTTACCCTAGTGCAATTACAATTTCTCAATTTTCCAAAAGTTTAGATGATTTACCTAATTTTTCTTACATTTTCCTCTTTGTAAACCACTTTGCAATGTGTTGACAACCTTGAAAAATCTTGCCCTTAGCTCTAAAAATCATTATGCTATGAAAATTCTACAATCTTTTTACTCAATAATGGAGAATTGAGAATTTTATTGTAGCATTAAGCTCACATGAGATAGTATTGATAAAATTTCATGCTTCAATAGTTAGATTTTGTATTGTGCCATGATGTTTGAAACTCAAATGTCAATCATGAAGAATTAGACAACTCGATTTGAATTCAAAATGACTACATTAACCTTTTTTGGAAATTGTCGCGTGTTAATAGGACATATTCCTATATTTCATAATCTTTGAGCATTTTTACGACGCGGTGAAGTGTTGATCATCAATCTTTCAAAGATTGATGATCATGAAAAATCCATCTATCTTCATGATTCTAGCTTCAAAATCACAGGCCCACTAGTACAATCAGTTTCTAGCTTAGTAGATACATAAACCATCCCACCAATCATCATGTACCATGTCAATATGCTTTTCCACACTGGCGTGACTAGGAAACCCTCTAAGTATCTGGCCCCACTTGTCCACATGGCAAGTAGGTGCTTCCTCGCATTAGTTAAAGTTTGAGCATGTCTATATTGTGGGAATGTGTTGTCCATTGATCTTACCAAGATCAACAGTGTACACATATCATGCCTTTTATGACCCAATTAGCAAAAGAAACAAATAGAATGATAAATTTTATCCAACTTGTCTGACAATTGCCAACTACCGATCATACTATCACCTTCTTCAAACTGAGGGTGCATGACCTCATCCAAGTACACATGGAAAGTGGGTCTTTCATTATTTAAACTTCATGCATCTTCATGAAGTGGTAATACACCTACCATAGATCTTCCTAAGATCAACAATGCAATGTTATAATACCAAAAGGTTACCCCACTACTCAGCTCAACCAATGAAATTTCTCAAAATTCCAATGTGCTTTGACAACTTTCTGACATCTCTGAGGACATTTTGACATCTCAAGCTTTTGTGACACATTGAAAAGGAAACATGACATGATGCTAGATGGTAAGTAGGCACTTGCCTACATTTCATAAAGGTTGAGTAACTTCATATTGCGGGCAAGCATTGTCCATTAATCTTTGAGAGATTGACGGTTATCAAACATAAACTTTGAAGTGGTTAAAATACCTTGGGAAAGTGTTAAGGAGATAACAAAGGTAAAATCATAGTTTAAAACCAAGGTCTACAACAAAGGATAATTAAATTTTAGAAAAGTAACTTAAAAATAAATAGTTTAAATTGTAAGAGATAAAACCTTAGGGTAACGAGCTTCCCGTGCCAAATTTAAAACACTATTTGCAAAATTTTGAATAAAACTAGGTCACATAACAAGGGTTTCATGATTTGTTTTTAATAATTTCACCTAGGGTTTCAACACATCTTGCATTTTAAACATGAGAATAATAGTTTTTCACTATAGAGTGTAACAAAAATACATGGTGAAAAACTAGGCCAACACAGACCTCCAATACAAGTTAATGAAATATATGTGTTTGTGTTGATATATAAAACTCTTAACATTATTTTTTATCAGTTGTGGATTGATCTACAAAATTGTCGTACAAAAATGTCCATGAGAGAATTTGGGAACATGGATTCCTGTAAAAATAACCAATGGACATGAATTAAGATGAGATAAGATAAAACCTACAAGTTGAAAAATGGATTAGCTATGAATGAGTAGGAAAAATAAAATCATTACTCTTGAATGTCTTATAATATCTTTGAAGTATTGTTGATTCATTGGAATGCAAAAACATAGAAATTGAGTTAAGTATATCAAATGAAAAGAAAATAATTTTAAATTATATGAGTTCATATGAGGTTCCATGAGAATTAACACTACTTAGAAACTTGTAAAATTTACATTTTCTAATACACTATATTTCTGTTAGTCGAGGTAGTATGTAATATTGATTTAACATTCATGATTCTTTATTACTCAGTTGCAAGTGCAAAAAATGTTGAAATTATGGCTCTAATTTCATAATCCGTGTAGTAGATCTAAAGTAGAGTTGTTTGAGGATTTAAATTTTTTTCCATTACCCTATATAGCTTCTCCTCCTCGAATGGTTTTGATACATAACTATTTGTTCCACATCTTAAGTATTTCACATGTGTTTCTTGGATTACATGAGTAGTCATTGTCGATACTGGTACATTAGTATTCCTAGCATTTGTATGCTCTTTTCTGGAAGGTTCACTATTATAACATTTTTCATTGCATCATATCTAGACCATAATTTTCTTGAATCTTTAGCTTGATAATATCTACAATTAAATTTTTTTAAATGGATATACCAGAAAAATTTCTAGTTTAAAATGATCTTTAGAATAAAAATATCATAAAAATTTACTAGACTTGAATAAAATTAAGGAAAAATCCAAATACCCATTTGTTTATGGCATTTGAACATCCATGAAGGAAGAATTAAAATTATGAGGTGGCTAAAGCTTTTCCAATCCAACCTTTCACTTGCAACACATTCCACTTTAGCTCCATATTTCCTAAGGGTGTCCTTAGCAACTCTATGGCTCACCATGTTTTTATCTACTCCAAAAATCTTCTTATTAGAAAAAATGCCTTTCAAAGAGGACTCAATGCCTTTCTATTTCCTTCACATTGACCTCCTTATATTCTTCAAAATTTATTGAGGTTGCTATAAATCAATATCTTTGGTAATGGTAAAATTCTATAATTTTACTTCATTTCTTTCAAAACCTTGCAAATAATGCCACTTGTTTTTTTCCTCCAAGATTCCTTACTAGGAAACAGGATATTTATATTTCTTGTCACACTAAAGTAAAAATTTTACAAGGGTCAAGATTAATGAGTAAATAAATAGAATTATGAAGATCTACCTATTCCATAATCCTTCTCAAACTCAAGGCACAAGGTTAGACATGAATAACAAAAAAACAAGTAACCAATGATGAAAGCATATTCTAGTTTTTGTGATCATCTCTTTCCTTTTTTCATTGTCTTGTTGAGAACTCTAAGTAGCTTCATTATTGTTCAAATAATTAATTCCCAAATAATTTGGTTACTCATTGAATTGCTAGAAATAATGATTGATATATTTCATATGTCTTCTTACGTAAGTTCCTAGTCATTCAATGAGGTATGCGACTCTAATGGATAGCATATGTCCTTATCAAGATTGTTTTAGGTTATAACATATCAAGAACTATTTTTTATATGGAAACACAATTTTTTTAATGGTCTTTATTGACATTCAACTCTTTGATAACTTATGATATACTACATCCATTTTTGGCTTGATAGAGTTATCAATATCAAATGACATTTGTCATTCAATTTCTATAGTTTAAATTTTGAACTTACACTATCATTCACTTAATTACAATCACTTTGAATGTTTGATTGAATATGGATTTTCAATAGATGGTATTTTTATAGTGGTAAATTTGTAAAATAAATATATCTTCTTCTTTTTTCTTCTTTTTACTCCAATTATCATATGACACAATTTTCGTTGCACATAAATAATTGAGGCATTATTATTTGTGTTCTTATAAATTTATTTATTCTTTAGAAAAAACTTCTAGCTATATTAAGGATTTACACAAACACTTGCATTGTATGCACCAGGGGTTGTATTAAATCTAGTTGCACAATTTGTTCCTATCATTTTTACTCATCCACTTGAATCTAAATTTCCACTTGCATCTTCTCAAGAAAATGTAGATGTTATTTTGTAAGTTTGTCTCAATTATATATACATATTAGTTCACTTTTTTTTTTAATGTTAATGATGCACATCTTTCACCAAACCTCAAAATTTATTAATAATTAATGTATTCTATTGGATTTATGTATGGTTCAAGTGCAGAATTTTCATTGGCAAGTAAATTGAGAAGTCTTCTTGGTAATATTTTGTTTGACTTTTCTATCAATTTGTAGAGTTATATAGGTAATGTTGTATATGAAAAATATCTGAGATCTTTCTATGTTGCAAATAAATTTTGGTAATGTTTAGAGCATTTTTTGAGTGCTTACATGTACTTCCATGATCATTAAGATATAATGACTTGGTTATTTATTTCTTCTCTCTCTAACTATCTGATGTAATGTGTAGGAACTTTAATGATTTTGAACCTTTATTTCTAAACTCTAAACTTTTATTTTTCCCAAATTATAGCATATAATTACCACACACCGTCTCAACATGGTTAATGCTCTCTACACTAATGTCGTCAACTTTTGCAATAGGTTTATAGTCACCTTGATCATCTTTGTGATTGAATCTATTGTTAGTATAATAAGTAGGATCAATATTTTCTTCATTATTAATGCAACTCTTCATATCCTTGACTCTCAACTATCATCGTTTGTTGATACATTCTTTTGACTCCATTTCTTCCTATTAGTAGCATTTGGGCATATATTAATATAATAAAAAATTATTTGCTAAATAATATTTAACTATTAGATACTTCAAATAGTATAAAATTTTAATATTAGTAATAAAATAATTTGAAAAAATTAATATATATTTTTCTTTTTATTCTAAATAGATATAATAATAATTTATTATCTTGATCTTCTTTCATAAGCCATTCTTGTTATCTAGTGTCATTAGATTCTAATTTTGGAGCTGGCCAATACACATAAAATTGATGGAAGAATATGGTAGTATGGTATCATATTTCTAAATCCATAAAATAGAAGGCCATCTTTATGTAATGAACAATCGTATCTAGCAACTCTACTTGCTCCATAATGATTGGAGAAACTAAGCTGTAAAAACTTTCCAAAGGATAATCACCATGCAGTTGCTAGAATTAATACTCTTTGATCAACTTCTAGAACTCTATATTTTCATGTACTTTTGTGACAACAATACCACATCCATGTTTCCCTTTGCATTCACTACGCAGGGTCAAACATAGTTCACAACGATTTTGAGGATACTTTGATGTTGTATATAAAAAGGATATGAGTTTATGATGGTTCAACAAAACAATGGTAAGGTTCCTAACCAAATTAATATTTTTTTGAAAAAAGTGTTATTAATAATATTAATATTGAAATGTAATTCTCATATGTATTAAATATTTGATCTCTATTTTGGTCTATAATGTGTATTGAACTCTAGTTTCATTTAGAAGTAGATTTTGCAATAAACATTTTTTTCCTAATGTAAGGTAATTAAGGTTGAGTTAACCTTCTACTCACTAGTTGGTATCTCTATTTTTTATTGATATGATTGAGAAAATTAGGTAAAAGAAAATACACTAGAAGAGGATGGAAGTATACCCAAAAAACTAAAATTTGATAGGAATGGCTTTCATGGTGCTTGTTTGCTAATAAGTTTTGTTTCCTTTGCAGTCTTTTCTGTTATCTTATCATAGAGAAGAGAAAACCCAAATGTGTAGGAATCAATCTCCTTTCATTTGTTTATCCCTTCACTTATTCTGCGTTCTCTCAGAAAGATCCAATGTATTTCTTTACCTTAATTATTGAATTATTATAGTGGGCACAATAGTCCTCCTTAACATGAAATTGAAATTACTGTGTCATTTCTATGATGTAAAGGTAAAATATATCTTTTGACACTATAACTATTGTATTCATTTGCACTAATTAATCAATTATTTTTAGCCAATCATATCATTTTATTTATTTTTCTTGCAAAATAATCTTAAGTTTTATAATATTTCATATTTCTATTTTTGAAAAGCTTTCAGAGTAAAGTTTATAGTCTCTAACCATTTGAAGATAACAATGGTGACAACAATTTTGATCAAGTGAAATATAGTACTACAGTTTGACTGTATAGTTGTCTATCATATGTTTGTATTTTTTATGCATATGTTGAAACTAGGCTAAATGCTATAGTTTTCTATGGAGTCTTCTAGCTAGGGGTGTGTCTCTCTCTCATTTTTTAGGACTAGTTTTTAAAGTCATTATGATGTATTTGAGTCTTAAACTCTTTTGAAAATATAATTTTCATAATTAAAAATTATTTATTTGAAATCTTATTAGTTGAAACTAAATTATCTTATAAGACCCATTTTTTAGATGCTCCTTCCATATTCCATTTTTTCAATAGATATTTTATTATTGATAGTATTTAGAAAAAAAAATCAATTATTAGGAAAAAGTACATAGGTTTCAGTATGGATGAATCACATTATCTCACCAATAAAATAAAGTGGTTATAAATGTAAAGGTGTAATATGAATTAAATCACATATTAAAAATTTAGTTTATATCTATATTTCTATAATATTTTTAGACTCTTACATTGAAAAATAACTATTAGAAACTAATAGCATTACAATACAAATCTTGAATTTAAATTCTAGAGATAACAAGATTCTAAAGATTTTTACTATAGTGTGATAAAATAAATATTATTAATATATAAATACATACATGTAAATGGGTGAAATTGATAACTCGATCAATAAATACTAACAAAACTATCAATAATAATTCAAATTTAATATAAAAAACTTAAAAAATAATTACAAATATTAGACATGAATGACTAATTATAACTTTATAGAGACCTTCTTTCAAACTACAAAAAAAATTGATTATTTATATATTTATCATTGTGGTTACAATTTATTGATTATAAATTTTATTTATTTCAATAACTATTTATTTTTTTGGAATTTTATTTAATAAGATTAGTACAGATATGATATAAGTATAATGGCAAATACAAGCTACTAGATGGCACTTTCTCATTTCATTCGTATTTTCGATGAGATAGATTTTTCTATTGATTTGTCTATTGATATGCATAGAGGACCTATAGATCATTTGAAGATTCCATTTTTGGTTGTTCTCTGAATAAATTTTTTAGTTTCAATCAAGAATGTAAAATTATATGTGAATTAATCCTATCAAATAGGAGAATGATGAAGTAGATATCAAGTCAAAATAATATGCAATTATTTGAAGTATAAAATGTAAGGTAGGTATTTGACAATTTGATAATAAAATTGATCAAAAGTTGAAAATTTTACATGATTTCATCTAATCAAAGAGGCAAATTGACATTTTTTTTTTTGATGAAGTAGAGCTCACATTGAAACAATATGCAATTATTTGAAGTCTAAAATGCAAGGTAGTTATTTGACAATATGATCATAAAATTAGTCAAGAGTGTAAAATTATACACAAGTTCATCCAATAGAGAGGTGGATCACCATTTTTTTTTAATGGAAAGAGTTCATATCGATATTGTTAGAAAACTAAATTAATTATCATGAACATGGTTAGTGCATTCCCTAATTTTTCAAGGGATATAATCTTATAAGTTACATATCGGTAGGTAGTGTTTATATTATCTTGCAATTGTAGCAGCCCACTAGATCTTATAATAGGTTGCAAATGTTATTGAATGTCTGGTACAAAATCTAAAGTTCAAAGATATTTTTCTTGCCATCACAAATCTTGTCATCACCCAAAATGTTTTCAAAACTTTTTATTTTTATTATCAGTTACTAAACACTTTTATATAATTAATTGAAAAAGGCCTTCCACTTAACAAGTGCAGGTCTGGATGGTGTCTTTTAGGTCTCGTTTGGTTGTTGGCATAGGAATTGAAAATTAAAATAGAAAAATGGAATAGAGAATGGAGAATGGAGAATGAGAATAGAAAATGGCAATTCTAGTCCTATTTCTTTCACTTGGAATTCGATTGGGAATATGTTAATTCATTATTTGGTTTTACAAAAATGGAATACGAATAAGGTTAACTTTGTATTGTTTTGAATATTTTCCTTAATTTTATTTGTTTTAATTTATTATTTTTTGGTTAAGTTTTTCAATAATGGTAAAGAAGTTAATTTATTTTTATTTTTATTTTATTCACTAAAGTTTATGAGAAATAAAATTTATTTCATTTTTCAAAATAAATAGAGATAATAATTAAAATTGTACACAATAAATACTCACTAAAATAGTAAAATATATTCATTTATATACAAAAACACACTAAAATTAGTCTCCACAATTTAATATTTTAGGATCAAACTAACAAATAAGTTGTAATTTCTAAAATTTATCCACCACTATAGCAAATCATAAATTTTACATCTTCAATATTTGTCTTTCAACCAAATCTTTACATTTGGTTTCAAATCACCAAAACTAATAGTGCAATTATAACAATTAAAAAACAATTAACACATCGTTGAAATATGATATCATTTTTTATCATAAAAACCATCTCTCAGGAAGTAGTCTTTCGGGCTTCTTGAATGTTGCACAACTTGCAATCATTCCTTTCAACTTTTGTATATTTGGATGTAGTTGATGTAGATGGGCCATCATCAACCCTTCAAAAGAATCTACATCCATTGTCCCCCTACATTACAAAACTACATAAGTAACTGACACAATAATTTTTTACATAAAAATAAACATAGTAAAAAATTAGTAAGAACCTTTTTGTCCATTTGGACAACAAAAAAATTCAATCCTAGGATTACTATATGTACGTGAGCTCTTCATTAATGTGGGGCCAACACCATAGTTACACAATCACACATCAACCAAAGCCATCATTCCTATTAAAATAATCAATGAATATGATGAATAGTGTTATCTTAAAATGTAAAATATAAAAACCAATATCATGCATTGCATTTCAAAGTAAACACTTTAGTCTACTACAAGGTTGAGAAAATAGTTGCATGACTTTTATAATAGTTCAAAGAAGTTTGGAACACTAGTGAAGCATTTAGCACACACTAATTTTAAATAAGGAGACACCACTATCAAATCAACATTAAAAATATTAGACTCATTTCTCAAATATTGAGCACTACATGTTCATCTTTTCACTTGCAAATCTTCTTGATATTGGAATCAAAATATGAGAATCTTCTTGGGTACTCATTAGCATCACCACCGCTAGTGCTCACTACTCACTATTCATGTTATCATCGTCTTCAACGATAGGAACTTTTGAATAGAGACTTTTGAATTGAGAAAATTTTGAGCCTTGATTCGTCTCCAAATCCATGTAATATGTATGAAATATTAAGAACTAAGTGACATGGATTAAATAAATGTGGTCTGCTAATTCTAATTAAGCAAATGAATATGTGGCATTAGCAGAGAATGAAAGTTGGAATATGAACAACAATTTGCATAAAGAGGTAAGAACCCTGAAACCAAAGCAAGTGGAGTTAGTCTACAATAAGAAACAATTATGTCCATGTATTGAACCCTTTGAAAGTCCATATTGAGCTACTTGGAAATCCCAAATTCCTCAAACATAAATTTTTTGCATCTTAAGGCACAAAAATAGAGAGTGGGATACTTAATAGAGGGCACATATTGTTAGAAGGTATACATTGATGGATATCTTATATTTTTTTTACAAAGGGCCAAACAAGGGATAGGGGCACCAACATTGCACCAACATCATATATGTCTTTGCAATGTGAGAGACAAAAAATTTAAAAATCTATTCAATTTTGAGTAGTGATGCATGAAAGACATACACGATTATTTTAGTAGCACTTTATTCTCTACTTTAAGTCTCATTGTATGCTATCCATAACAAGACATTCTACATTATTTCTAAAGTGAAATAATATGAATACCTATATAGTATTTTTAAAATGAAATGACATGAATACAAACTGTATTTATGAACTGAAATAACATATAGCTATAACTACCTTCGCTGAAAACAACAATACAAATCAAATCTTGTATATTTAAGACCCAAAAATGAATTGTTTGGAATGTGAATTGATGACAAATATGGTAATGGGAATAAAGGACAACATGATCCAAATGATTGGATGACTAGGGCTATGGTTGTTTCAAATGCTAATAGTACTGAATGATTGAAAATGAAGTATGCCTAGGGATTTTCTAGTTAAATAATCACAACAATTTTTTATGAATAGTGACATATGTACATACACCATACAACCAAGACTGCAATGGTTTCAGAGGTAAACTACAAAAATCTCAAGGGTTATAAATATAACTATGGAGGTTGCCTTTTGGCTTCACCATGGAAATAAGTTTACAGTAACATATAATGAAATTGTTGCAATATATTGCAAGAAAAGAGAAAACCATAAAAATTCTATAATCATAATGAAATGAACATCAATTAAGGGTATCTAATCATAACTATTAAAGCTTTTACAATATAGTGTGATAAAGTGAAAATAATGAAAGGAACAAGGAAGCAACACAAGTGCTATAAAGTATGATCTATTTACATTGCTTAAAAAATATTGTAATATCATTTTCTCAAAAAATAGGAGCTTCCATATAAAATATGAAGCACTTCATAAATGTGATTATTGTCTCAATATATAGAATCTTCTTCAAGTGAAGTTTTGGGATATCACTCATCTTCCAAACTTATATCTAACACATTCTTCCTTTTCCTCTTCACTCATTTGTAAGAACCCCCATGCTTTTGTAGTTTCAGAAGTAAAAGTGTCATATGCCACAATTAGATTCTCTTGACTAAGTCCAAGTATGGCTTTGAGGAGTGAAAATGCAATCGCAATGTCTTGTTTAGTTTACCCTTTATCAACTTTGACAAGGTGAGCCTCCCTTACGCCCATATGTATTGTCTTGTATACTTTCACATATGACATCCAAAGAAGAAGCCATACTCACCTTCCTCTTCTTTGGCCTCCTTGTTGATGATGATGGTGTGGAAGGATTTTCTCTAATAGGTATAGTAGAATCATTTGGATGAAGGAACTCTTCATCAAATTGTAGAGTGCCATCCATAGGCATATTGAAAACCCAACCTCCTCAACATCAATGACTCATTGAAAAGGTGGCCATCTTTGATCTCTCAGGTTGTTCCAGCTAAAGATTCATCAGCTATGCCACTTCCAACAATGACTGCTAAGTCTTTGAAATAGAGGAAGGGTTGCCTCTTGTACACTTTAGCATATTTAAAATCTTTTCTTTGCATGAAGGAAAAAATAAGGAATTAGATATTTGACAATCCTTACAGTTGATTAAGAGATATTTTACTTACAATATAATATTGTGTAAAGTATATTACCTTCAACAACTCCTCCCATTTACTATCATCAGTGTCAATGCATTGAGAACTCTCCTTCCATGTGAAACCACTCATATTTCACAAGTATTTCATCAATTGATAACCATGTTTATGTATTTTTAGCTTATTCTTGAAGTTATCTCTTACTAGATTCATCTTCATTTCCTCATTAAACTTCCTTTTGATGATGGTTCAAGCTTCTTTTTGAAACCACCCTTTGCCTTTTCTTCCTAGCACAACTTTTCAAGGAGTATATTTAACAGTTTTCAGTCCATCTCTCATGTCCAAACAACTTTGGCTTGTTTAGGCAATGCAGTAACAATAGTCACATGAATCTCATCATCACTGCTCATCAAAAGATTGGTGAACAAAATTTTCATAAATCAAGTGATAGCTGCAAAATTTTAGAGAAACTATCAAAAATGTCATCTTCACCTTCACAATATATAAATTTGAGCATGATGGTGGTAAATTACCTTTTTAGTCATATAGTAAACTAGCATATCTACTATTGCTAATGGTATATTAGTCATCTAGCAAACAAACATATAGTAGTTATGATAGTAAATAATACATGTACCACTTTTTAACCAATTACATAGTACTACTACTATTATATTAGTACATAGAAATACATAGAACTATATGTAGTACTGTTATTTCTATGAGAGTTAATAGTACATGTAGTGAATTCTGGTGAGTTCTTAGCCAAAAGATATCTATATTAACACAAGAAGGATCAACATCATAAATGTAATTTTAAACTTTTGATTACAGATGCCCACATTCATCTTCAACATAGTTTCAATTCTTTCCATCCCATTTGAAGAGCTACTAATTAATATTAGACAATGCGTGCATTCTAAATGCATCATTCTTAAGCTAAGAAAATCTAAAATTTGATCATGATTTCAACAATAGTCAACTCATACCTTAACAACTAAAAAAATATATATTTATTTTTATGTATCATTATTTTTAATTTTTTTAATTTTTTACAAATAATCTAATTCTCAAATTCATTTAATCGAGGAATTTTTTAATTTTTTATTTAAATCATGTCTATATTAATTTTAGAGCTCAAATTAAATAAATCAAATTATCATACCTAGAAAGCCCATCTTTCCTTTATTTTTTGATTTAAGCATGTTTTAGATGTTGCTACTAACCCTTCTACAGTTCTCAAAGCTTTGGCTTTGCAAGATGAGAAAGATGAATGGAATACCGAAAATGAGGAAGAACTTGGCCTCATTGGTATATGTCTTAACCATATTTATATGTTCTAATTGCTCATTGCACTACTGCCCATGAAGCTTGGGATATTTTGAAGCAAAGGTATGATAGACCATCTAAATCCCACAAGATTCAATTGCAAGACAATTTAGAAGTCTTAAGATATACTGATTATAAATCTATGGATGAATTTCCACTTAAATTTGATTATATTAAAAGTCAACTAATTGGTCTAGGAATTACTCTCACTGATATAAGATTAATTACCATTACTTTAAAGAAATTTCTTCCTATGCAATTTCAACAATTTATTACTAATGTTCATTCTCAACTTTTTATTGCTACCTTGTCTACTTAATTGACTTATAGTATTTTTCAAAGTTTATTATTTCAAGAGGAAGCTAAGTTGTTGCAATTTGGTACTGCTGGATCTAAGGAACGTGCCTTTGTGTCTAAAACTCAAAATCAAAATTGCAAATCTTCTAATAATAATTCTCTCAATACTCATAATAATTAAACTTTTAATAATAATAATCTCAATAATAATCACAATAATCATAATAATAATAATAATCAAAATGCAAATCTTAATAATACACATCCTAATCAATATAATAAAACTCCACTATACTTATTGTGGGAAAGATGGTCATGTAACTAATAATTGTTTTAGAAAACAAAAAGATAAGCAACCTATCAATAACAATAATCAAGACTCTCATCCATCTCGTCATGCTTTTACTATTAGTTATAATTTTCTAAACAATTAGAATAGATTATTGATGCTAGTGCTTCTCAACATGTTACATCTCATGAATAAATGTTTGATTCTTTGCAAGCCTATCCTTCTAATATCCCAATTCAATTAGTTGATAATCACAGTTGCAAAGTTGAAGGATTTGGTAATGTTACTGTTCCAAATGGAAAGTTACATGATGTTCTTTATGTTCTTGATTTGAAATACAATCTTCTTTTTGTTTCTTAATTATATTAATATTATAAAGTTGAATTTCATAAGGTCATGTTCTCTGTTATTGATCCTAACACTAATGAAGTTGTTGCTAATAATAAGTTAAATCATGATAACATTTTTTTTTTTTTTTGGGTTTACCTCTTTAAGAAACTCTTTCCATGAAAATATTACTTTTAATATGGATCATGAAAGACTTGGTCATTTGAATTCTAATTGTATCTCATTAATACCAAAATGTAATATTTTTGAAATTTCACCTCATATTGTTCCATCTAAGATTACATGTACCGAGTGCATGAGTGAAAAAATGCAAAATACAAAAGGTTATCAAGCTTATAATCCAATGACTAACAAAGTACAAATTACAAGAAATGTTTTTATTGCAAAAAATGATGTGCATGAATCTTCCAGTACTCAAAATAAAGAATTTAATAGAAGAAAAATTGTGTTAGTGGAGGACCAACCTCCTTCTCTAAATGCTACTCCTCAAGTATCTCCATTTATTCCTCCTATTTCATCTCATGATGGTAATGATGATAATATTGATACTAATGATGCATTTATATATCATGACTCTTCTTCTAGTGATAAATTTATCTCAACTAAGAGAAAAACTAAATGGTTTCAAAAATTACTTAGTAACAAAGATAAATTACTAGAATACATGGATTTAGACCTAGGAGAATTAATTAGTACAAATATGGATTGATATCTTGTCTTACAAATTCTACAGATCCTCAT
Source organism: Cupressus sempervirens (assembly GCA_028749045.1). NCBI lineage: Eukaryota > Viridiplantae > Streptophyta > Pinopsida > Cupressales > Cupressaceae > Cupressus > Cupressus sempervirens. The sequence continues at coordinate 822,238,683 of CM053783.1, forward strand.
TCAACATCTTTGCCATTTCTCTTTAGTATGATCTGAAGCTATGAAATTATGTTGATTTTATCATTTGATAGTACTTCAAATAATTATGTTCCATTGACCATTGCTTTCTGTGACTTTGACATGATCTTAATTGTATTTGCATGATTTCATACCATGATATTTTAGGTATATTTGTTTGTTTATATATATGGGGGCCCACATATATATCCCAAAAAATATAGAAACTATTCTGTCTATTGTGAGTTGTCAATTATGAATGCCTTTTTATATGTTTCACAAATGTAAATGTGTTGCATTCTTCATCTGGCCCTCAACATGTACCCTTGTCCACCCTTAATGAAGGTATCATTTATATATCTCACACTTCCATTCCCAATTCCTTGATATTATGAGTTATTTTACACAATTGCTTTCAACATTACTATGGTGCAATTCTATGCTTTCATAGTATCAGTTTATGCCCAAGTTGGCACTTTATGATTTGTACCATTTACTTATATATGGTAGTTCTCTCTATTTGGTTATATGTGTTCCACTTTGAAAGGCCAAGATTTATATGGAGTTTCCCTCCTTTATTCTATTGGCTCTACTTTTAAGGTTGATATATATGGATTTTCTCTCCATTTATTTCCATTTTTTCCCTCATGAAGAGGATACTATTCTTGGAGTTTTCCTCCAATTCTTGTTAATTTGACCCAACTTTTAAGCACTTTACTCATAATGTTTCGCATGCTTCATTGCTTAAATCGAGAGTCATGCATGTTATCGATTGATAACCCACTAACTTGCATTGAGATGACTTATTAGTGGACTATCTATATCCACACGATTGATGCATTGTTTATATTGGATTCATTAGCTAGCCTTGTCTGTGGTCCTATCTTGAGAGGTTTGATAACATATTTTTTCTTTAAAGAATATAATTTATCTTGATTGCTTTGTGGTACGAGGTTACAATTATCCTTAGCACTCTATCTCAATTTTACTCTATGAGATTTTTCTTATGATTTTGACAATTCAAAGTTTTTCTATATTGCATATAAGATGAAATTCTCTTTGTGGATAGTTATCTTGTTTCTATTTTTCATGTAATTCATCAAGGCATGTACAAGACATCATTATTTGTTGTACAGATCCAATGCCACATGAATCCACTTGAAAATGTAATACACTTGAATCATTATGCACTTCTCTTGGCTCTCCAATGATGTACTCATGCTAATAAGAGACCTCTAGCACAATTGAAGATATTTCAAAAATCAAGTTGTATTATTGTGAATTGGGTTTGATACCCTTTGATGTAATCTCCCCAAGTAAAGATTAAAGGGGAATGCTAGAATAAGTAATCTTTTCTTGGTTGTATTTATTTATTATATGGGATAAACCAAGGTATCCCTAATTTTTTTTATCCTCTAGTCCACATGTGGAGGACGTGCCATTTTCTTGTCCTATTGTCCATGTGTAAGGATAACTCATTTTTTATAATTTCTTTATTAAGAAAAATAGTTATTCATTCTTAAGAGTATCTTGACACTTTGCACATACTTATTCTAAATGTGGCATTCATAGAAATAGGAGTTCTCATCTCTATAAAAGAGATGTCTCTCTCTCATTCTTTATAGAACTCCTACACATCATATTGATGTTACTATAATGAGCTATTTTCTCTACTATTATCTATCTCTCTCTTCTTAGGGCTTTTGCCTTCCATTCATAATACTCACAAGTGGTTTTCTTTTCTTTCCCCTTTCAAATTTTTTTGTCTCCTTTATTGCTTTTCATTGGTGTATGATATGTGATGTTGGTTATTTTATGGTAACTTTTCTTCACTTGTCTCACTTGGATTCATTTAGTTTCATTTCTCTTCCTTATTCATCTTATCAATTCTTACAATTTATTTTTTTCGGTAAAAAGTGGCAAGCCACTAAAAATATATTTATAATAATAAAGTTGGTTCAAAGGCTCATGAAGGGAAGAAGGCCTTCCACTCATAATACTTACAAGGGGTTTTCTTTTCTTTCCCCTTTCAAAAATCTATCTCCTTTGTTGCTCTTCATTGGTGTATGATCTTTGATGTTGGTTAATTTATAGTAACTTTTCTTCACTTGTCTCACTTGGATTCATTTAATTTCATTTCTCTTCCTTATTCATCTTATCAATTCTTACAATTTTTTTTTTTGGCAAAAAGTGGCAAGCCACTAAAAATATATTTATAATAATAAAGCTGGTCCAAAGGCTTGTGAAGGGGAGAAGACATCAAGAAACCCTTCAATCTTTACCCAAGTTACAAAACTAGACTATAATATATTAATAAATCTTTACAATGTTGATTCCCCTGCTAAAAACAATTTACATCTGTAAAATAATACAAATTTACATCCTTTCAAAAAACACTTGAATCTACCACCTTGTTGCCCCACTTTTAATCCCATAGTAATTTTGCAAAGTGGAGATTGGAGTTTCATCATATTTGATCCTATCAAGTAAATAGGTCTTCCCTCTTTAGGTGATGAATTTCTCCATCGGGTTTCCATCCTTCCCCCTTCTTGCACATTGTATAGCCGGGTGGGTTTTCTCATGGTCATGGTTCATTTGGGTAGTCTAGATCCTTACTCGATGGAGATTATCAAAGGATACTACCTCAGATGAATTTACTTGCAGATCATTGAGACTGAATATGAAGAAAGAAAGGGCAAAAATTTCAGTTTTGCCTTCTCCTTTTGCAGACTCTCGCACCTTGAAGGTAAAATTTCACAATGAGTTATAAATATGATTTGCAGATTTCAAAATAGAAAGGTGAGAGAAGTTATGGACAAGTCAGTTGATTATCATCATATTCTAGCATGGGAATCATTCAAAAATTGCCAAAGTGATCAGAAAAGGCATTGGCGAAAAACTCAAAACTGACTTCTTCTCCTGCGAACTTTCGTAGTTAGAAGGTGAAACTCTGCCAGAAATTTAAATATAGTCTACAGGATGAAATTTAGAAGGAAGAGTTATGTTTTGCATAAGATCATCTAAATTTTAGAATGTTTCAACGATGAGAATGATTTAAAACCTATTGAGATGAGTAAAAGGAAGATTAGTGAAAAACTAAAAAAGAGCTTCTCCTTTTACAAGCTTTCGCACCAAGAAGTCAATTTTCTGAATATGCATAACTAAAGAAAGTAAAGGAAGTCAGTGGGCCCCACTTCCATTGATGAAGTACTTTTTCTATTTTATGAAGGCTTAAAGCAAAATAGTTAAAACAAAAAAGACAAAATGGAGGCTTCGTGGAAAATTGGAAATTGCCTTCTCCTTTGTGGAGTTTCTACCTTCAAAGGAGATTTTTTGCATTGTCCAAAAAATTAATCTTGCAAGCTTGGTTATGTAACAAATTAATCACAAGAAGCCTAAAGGATACAAGGAAAGTGAATAGTCACATATGGAAAGGAGTCTAAATGCAGAATCGAGCTGAGCGGATTTCCACCAACAGAGTACTCCGTTTTGGTTTTTTCGAAATAGGGTTAAAACAAGAAAGTAAGAAAGTTACCATTAAGCCAACGAAAAAGTGAAAAGACATGGAGGAATCCGTTATAACCATCAGTCTAACAGATTGATCATTTATTTCGCTTGTGTGGCATGGATCTTGAAAACTTAACAGGTATATTGAAGTTTCTATATAAAGAATAGTATAACCGATTTTTAAATTACCATTTTCTTGCTTTGAATCGTTATGTTGTCAGATTGAACATTGCTAATACAGAACTTGCAAAGCTATTTCTCATAATCATTTACATTTTCAAGTTTCATAGTCTACATCTTTTTGATTAAATGGCTCGATTCTCTGGATTTGATGGTTTGGGTGGAGTCCGATCAACATGGCAGAACATCACAGATACTTCACTCCGCTTCTATGATATTCTAGATTTTCAGAGAAGGATAAGGACTGAAATAATTCATCCTATTACTAAGAAGCTCCGTGGGAGTGGATTGGTTGAGGCAGTTGGATTTCCTGTGGCAGTTCAAGCTCAGGAGTTGATTGTAGAATGTATCAATCATTACAATCCAGACACTAAGTAGATTCTATTGCCTGATTAGAGTGTATTGATTTCAGTTGATAGGCAAGCAGTGGTGAACTGTTTGCGAATCCTAGAATGTGAGAAGTTCTCCACATTAATAGTTGGAGGAGCTATGTCAGAGTTCTCCCTGAAAAAGATGGTATGGAGGAAAGAAATCATGAAGTCTTGTTTCCAGAAACCAAGGGGAGCAAAGAGTAAGGTCTGTAAAACCCTGTTTGGCACTAATCTCAAGCCAAAGATTGTGGATATTCTAGTTCTTTTGCGTCGACTCAAAGGTGAGGTAGATTCCTTTAATTTTGTAGAGCAATAATTTTTCTTGGTGCAAGTTATTTGCTCAGATTCACAGTATATTGACTAGGCATTTGAGGTCAGTGAGCAATTATCTAGGGCTCTCAGTGCAGCCAAGTTTTATAATTCATTTTACATGTCTTCCTTCCTGATATATATGTTGGCTTCCTTACAGTTATGGCCAGGCCTTCCTAGAATTGAGGATGTACCAAAAAATGTTAAAAGTTATGAATTTTATCCATTCTTGCAGCTACAAAATAGTTATGTAGATTTTATCAGAGTTAATGATGCATTCATTATGAGAATTTGCAAGGAACTCCAAGGGTGTCCGGAGCGGAGATTCAACCCAGAAGCAATGGCGATAATAAGTCAGTTTGGTTGCTTCTTTATACAATTCTCATCCTTCTCCTATTTGCGTCTTGCATCATTCGATGGGTTTCCCTTGAAGATACCCAAATACCTGAATGACATGATCGTGTTGATGGAGATCATGAGACACGCTCTCCAGGTGAACGCGTTGAGTGCTGGATTGCGAAAGAAGGGATATGAATTCCCTATAAAGGTTGGAGCTTACAACTACGAATCCAGGTCAGATGCTAAGAACATGGTGAAAGAATTTGAAGGAAGGTTCAAATTACAAGAGTACAAAGTTTTGAGACCCATGTTTGACTCGAATGGGTATGCTCGAGATGTGCTTCAGATTTGAAGCATGATCAAACATATCACCACTATAGAGGACTGGTAGGCGGATTATAAAAATGAGTTGGAGAGTAGAGATCGTGCCTTTGCTAGATTCACAGTGGATCAAGTAAAGACTTATGGTATCAATTTGGATGTAGAAGGGCTAGAGGATGATGGCCAGAATATGTATAGCAATACATATTTAACAAAGTTGAGAAATACCCTAATCAGTTCAGAGCCCTATACTAATATAGATGAAGGTCTCGATGTTATGGTGGCTAGGATCATCAAAAGAATAGGAAAATGGGTAGAGTGGACAGCCAAGAAGGGCCAAAGTAGGGGCAAAGCTTCTCAACAGTCTCCAGCTGCTACTACTCCCACTTCTTCTCATAGTGCCACACCCAATGTATCAATAGCAGCCACTCAAGGACTAGCTATGCCTGCAGGAGGAGGAGATCAACCACCTGAGAAGAACATTCCCATATCTCCGACATGTCAAGGTGGCTCTCTGCCAGTTATTGGGACCCAGTCTACTACTGAAGAAAAAGAGACTGATAAGGAAAAAGATAGTGGTTCTTCTCCAATCTTCATTCCTCACATTTCCCCATCTCCATCTGCATAGAATACACCTATCCCTTCTCCTCATACTACACTGCCTCCATCTCCTCATCATAGCCCTATTCTATCTAAGAAGGCTCCCATTTTGCAGCCACCTGGTTCTCACATTTGGGTAATAGAGATTGGAGATGGAGACTCTAGTAGCAGTGAATCCACTGAATTGGACAAGGCTGAAGGAGGAACACAAGAGGAGGAAAAAGCTCCAAGCTCATCTAGACTCCTTTCTAGAGATTCAAAGAATTCTTTCTCTATAGAAACAATGGTGAAGACTCCAGTGAAGAAGAAGATGTTCAGCATCAAATCATTAGGAATAGCTTCTAAGGTAATTGGAACAAAGTCCTGGCTTGAAGACACACTGGAAAGAAAAAGGAAAAGAAAGGATGAAAATGTTCCTGCAAAGGACATTGTGTCTCAGGCAGTTTGTTCTAGTTCTGCCATGGTGAAGGCCAAGAAGCAGAAAACTTTGTCAATTCTTGGACAAGATCCAGAAATAGGACAAACCCAGTAAGGCAGGGCGAATTGAAGACCTGACTCCTAGAGATTTTACTCTGCATTCTATTGATCTTGGAGAAGCCAGGCACGATACAAAGGTGGGCCTATGGAGATCGGGTAATGAGATCATAGAAAATCAATTGGAGGATCTCAAGTTGTCAAAGATCAAAATGAAGTTTGAGATAGAAGATCTTAAGAGGTTCATTAGGCAGTTAGTTGTCCCATTGGAAACTATTATTGGTGTACCTGCTGCTGAAAATCCCATGGCAGAGGAAGTACAAGCCTTCATCTCCCAGTTGCAAAAGGACCGACATTTCAGTCAGATCGAGAAGGAATGGATTGACAAGCTCAATTCAGATGGAGCTATGTTGATTGATCAGATTGGAAATGTTATCATTCAACTAGAGACTAAGAAAGATAACCTCACATCTAATCGACATACTCTGACCACAAAGAGAGGAAGATGTGAAGAGTGTGTTTCCCTTCTGAAGATGATCATTCAAATGAAGGCAAAAGAAGTAGTTGAAGTGAAGATTCTGAAGAAAGGTAATGAGCCCCTGTTTGAATGGCTTCAAGGCATGCAATTCAAACAGGAGATGATTCAGGAAGTAGAAAAGGGGCTTAAGGAAATGGAAGATAAGGTAAAGAAGACTCAGGACAAAGCTTTCAAGTTGGTGAAAGGACTGCATTCTGAACCGCAGACTAGTTGTCAAGGAAAGGCTCTGATTGAAATAGAAGTGATGAAGAACAACTTCTCTGTATATTTGAGTAACTTGTCAAGCATCACTCCTAATAGTCAAAACAAAATGATACATTTATAGACATTGAACGGATGCATACATGTGGCAGCTGAAGAATTAACAAGTTAGATGAATTCTGTAAAGGAATTAGCTTGAGAGCATTGAAAATGGCTCTTAAGATTCACAAATGTACATGTGTCTAGCAATGATGAGCTAATTCCTATTACAGTTGCTGCCAGGGCATATAGAGCGAAAATGGAAAAGGGGAAGAAGTCAAAATAATGTCTCCTTTTCATTTTCTTTTGTTTTATTCTGTAAATTTTGTAAATGACAAATTGGCATCTTGCCATTTTTGTTCTGAGAAGATGAACTGATCAGTATTCTTATTGTAACAGTCATCTCTCATCTCTATATGTATGAGGTTAAATGATTAATGGAAGGGTCGACAAATTTTTGGTGTGAATCTTGTTGCAGAGACAACTGAGGTTTGTGCCATTTCTTTACTGTCCGCTTTCTTCTTCTGTATGTTATATTTCCTTAAATGTTAAGTTGAAGTAATTAAGTGAATAGAGTTTCATTTTGTTATTTCATTTTAATTAAACTGGTAAATCAATCAGACAGTTGAAACTAGTTGTGGGAAATATTTTTGTTAAGTGTTTTGTTCATATGCATTCCATTCTATTTCCTCTTAAGCATTGTGATATTCTATTGTGCGTCAGAAGTCATAAGATTGTGAGGGTTCGAACACAACAAGTATCTGTTAGTTGTTTCATCTACATAGTTAAGCTTGCATTGCATTTCATGTTTGCATCTATCATGATTGCTTTGTTGAGAAATTCATAAGAGTGTGAAGATCATAGCACAGCATATTGCATTTAAATCCCACCTGAGATTTCACTTGCCTGGGTGAATCTCAGTTTTCCTTTACTGTTCTCTAGTAAAGAACTTATTTGCAGTAGAGATTAGATTGGAAACATAATTCACTGAAGATTTTCCATATAGGGAGCTGTACCTTAATTCAGAGGGAAACTAGATATTCTTAGAAATAGTTTCCCAACTGTTGCGTACAATTGTTCTTTATAACAAATTGGGCAAATTAAGAGAAGAATTAAAAGAAGAACAATCTATTTACCAACAGATTTTTGGTGACTCTGCTGGGGAGACGAATAGTCGCTTGATTAAAAAAACCTATGTCATGAGGAAAAATGGTGCTACCTCATGAAAACATAATTTCAGTGCTCCAACCTAACCTTGGTTTTCAAGACAACCAGGAGGACATTATTTCATCCTTGAATACTTTTGTTTGGAGACACAGAAGAAATATTGAACACTATTAGAACGCTAGCCAGGTATTAGAGGAAGAAGAAAGAAGAGCTGAAGCCTTAGAAAGAGCTATTCAAAGGAGAGAGATCCGGAGGGCAGAAAGACAACTTAGACAATAGGGTTAGAGATAAACTAAACCCATCATCCTGGAAAGGTTCTTAAGAAGTACCAAGGAACAAGGTGGGCAAGACCTCATTTTTGATAAGCTTACAGAACTTGGCTTTCCCATCCTAGAAGTTCCAAAGCAGAGAGGTGAAAAGAAGATTCGAAGTAGACCACCTTCCCCTATTCGAAATCAAAACACTAGTGCTTCTCAGTCTACCTGTCAGGTATTGGCCTTACACGGAATCACCACTCCCTTTGTTGTTAATTTTCCTCCGTTCATTGCCAGAACAATCATGGCTGCTCCATGGGCCGCAACGATAGGACCATTAGCATTAAATGCTTATCATCCACTTCCATCTGGTTCAAGGAAGAATTTCCCTAAATTCTTGGGTGATGGGAAGGTTACTATAGATGAACACATTAAAGCCTTCTTTGTAGCTACCCATATATTAGGAGTGGGACATGAAGGTATTGCTATAAGATTATTTGTAGAGACCCTTACAGAGAGTGTAGCAGACTGGTTCTACCATTTACCTAATGATTCCATAACTAACTGGGACTCGATGAGAACTGAATTTGAGGCAAGGTTCAAAACTGCAGAAGATGAACATGCCTTACTAACACAATTGACTTTGATTAAGAAGCAACCAGCTATAAGCATGGGGTATTTTGTTGCTAAGTTTAATAAGATTAACAGTAGAATTCCCGCTATTGATAGACCCACAGTTGGTAACTTGAAGACTTTCTTCATTAGTGTTATGCCTCCGGATATCAACTATGATCTAAGGAGAGCTCATCCCACAGATTTAGCAGAATCACAAAGGAAGGCCATAGAATTCAAAGATGATCTTATTTCCACAGGAAAATGGAAGCGAGAAATTCAAACGAAAGGAAGCTCTAGCAATACCACATCATCTGAGGAAATGATACAAAAATTATCAAATGAATTCACAGCCATGAAGAGAAAATTGCCTGGGTTTAACCAATCTTACCAAAGGAATTATCAGAATCCACCAGAAAGGAACAACGATGGAAAATTCCCATAGCTTCAAGGTGCACAACCTAAGTTGCAAATCGAGGCCGCGGCCAAAAAGGGAAATATGTGTGTTTTTCATCTGACTACAAACCATGATAGTACTAGTTGTCCAAAAATTGCGCACATGATGTAGTTGTTATCCACTGATGAATTGAATAGTGCAAGTCCTAGTTCAGAGCCTGATTCATACTGAAATGGTGACTTTGGAAATTTATTTTTAGAATATGAATCGGATTCTGAATCCAAGGCTGAGTGTTATGCAACCATTGATGGGACTTCGTACAAAGTGCTGACTCGTGAGCAAAGGATGAAGAATCAGACCTCTACTCACACTCACAAAGATAATTCCAATCCTTCTACAAGAAAGGCACATACTAATCAAGGGACATCCTCTACTTTAATGGGTAAAGACAAGACATCTTTTGATTTTATTCAATTTTGTGAAGAATCAAAGGTTCAAATTTCTACTATTGATTATTTGAAATCTCACCCTGCTGAGTTAAAAAAGCTAGTAGATAAATGTAAAAATGATGTCCCAAATCTTAATCATAATTTGACAATTGAGAAAGAAGAGGAGGCCTTAACATCTAACCTATTCAATCAGGAAGATTCTACCATCTTAGCAACATTTCTCGAACAAAAACCTGAACCTTTTTATATCTCATTGTATATCAATGGATGCAAGCTAAGTAACTGCATAATAGATTCAGGTGCCTTAGATAACATTATGCCTCAGTCTGTAGCCAAAGACTTAGGACTTAATCTCACTAAAGTACATGGAAGGTGTTACTCCATGGATGCCAAACAGGTTCCCTTACTTGGGCAAATTATAGATGCTCAAGTAGCCTTAGCTACACATCCCGAGAAGAAGCTCTTGTTGACTATCCTGGTAGCTGACATCCCAGCTAGTTATGGACTATTATTGAGTAGAAGTTTCTGTCGAGATTTAGGGGGTGAAATAAAGCTAGATTGGTCTCAAGTTGTGATACCCATTGGAAACAAGAAAATCAAATTGAAACCTGAAGAAAAGGCTAAATTCACAATTTTAAAGTCAGACGATCCTAAAGCCCAAATTTTGTACCAAGAGCTTGAATTTGGTAATTACATGCTCTTTACTAAAAGAGACCTAGATGAAAAAACAAATGAAGAGCAGGCTGCTAAGGTTTCCAATGAAAGTAAAGATGTGTTAGGCATTTGGACACTAGAATTCGATGGAAGCTATGCTTCTGCAGGATTTGGAGCGGGTGTGGTATTGATATCCCCAGAAGGAGAACTTGAACCTTTGGCTTTCAAATTAGAATTTGGGAATACAAATAACACTGTAGAATATGAGGCCTTCTAGGAATCATGTCAGCAAAGGATAGAGGAGTAAGTATTTTAAAAGCTCAAGCTGATGCAGAGCTTATTGTAAAACAGGTAAAGGGACAATACTCTGTTAAAAATCACAAACTGAAAAAATTATAGAAACAGAGTATGGGACAAAATTGAAGGTCTGGAGGCTTTTTCTATTGAAGCAGTACCAAGAGAAATGAATGCTAAGGCTGATTCATTAGCGGTCTCAGCTTCCCTATTACTCCCCCATCAAGACTTCAAAGACAAAAAGTATCAGATTGAAATTGTGTATCGGTCTACTGTCCCAAATAACACGGAATCATGGCAAGTCTTCAGTGATGATAAAAGTTTGCAGTTGTTCCTTGAGAATGAGGAGCTCAGCTTTGAACATGAAAATACAGAACACCATCAAAATGGTGAAGTTCAGTTGAAAGGTAATATCATTCCCCCATATTTTGTGGCTTTGGAAAAACTGTTCAATAGGCATGATTCTTATATAAAACAAAAGAGAATAGAAAAAGGACCTACTATAGGTGAATACGAAGGAGTGAACATTGGAGAAGTTGATGATCCTAAAATGATAAATCTTAGAAAATGTTGTACTCTTGAAGAAAGAGAAGTTGCAAAGCAACTATTCGAAGAATACAAAGATGTCTTTGCATGGAGTTATGAAGACTTGAAGAGTTATAGAGATGGGAAAGTAAAACATCAAATCCCACTTAAGCCAGATGCAGTCCTATTTAGATAGAAACAAAGGAATTATAATCCCAAGGTTGCAGATGCCATTTTTCAGGAAGTAGATAAAATGTTGAAAGTAAGAATAATATATCCCATCCACCACTCCACTTGGATAGCTAATATAGTGCCCGTTAGGAAGAAGAATGGAGAGATAAGGATATGTTTTGATTTTCACAATTTGAACCAAGCGTCTTTAAAAGATAATTTTGCTCCTCCTAATATGGACTATTTACTGCAAACGGTAGCGGGCTCTGAAATGATGTCCATGCTTGATGGTTTTTCAAGTTACAACCAGGTTGAAGTGGAAGAGAAAGATCAACATAAAACAATGTTTACTACTCCTTGGGGTACATTCGCATATCATAGGATGCCTTTTGGGTTGATCAATGTCGGAGCAACTTTCCAAAGATGTATGAGTAAAACCTTTGCAGATATGAAAGATCAGATCATAGTTATATACTTAGATGATCTCATTGTGTTTTCAAAGAAAAGGAAAGATCATATGGAAGATCTAAGGAAAGTGTTACAGAGATGCAAAGAACATGGGATATCTCTTAATCCTAAGAAGTCAATCTTCTATGTGATAGAAAGAAAACTCCTTGGTCATATAGTTTCCTAGGAAGGTATTAAGATTGACCCTAAAAGAGTGAAAGCTATTTAGAGATTAAGCCTGCCCTCAAGTAAAACAGGGGTTAAATCTTTCTTTGGTCAGGTAAATTTTCTCAGAAGATTTGTACCTGATTTCACGGAAACCACTAAACACATAGTGGATATGATGAAAGGAAATTCAAACTTCAAGTGGAATGAGGTGGGAAAACAAGCATTCCAAGATATAAAAATTGCTATTGCCAATGCCCCTGTATTGTGTCATCCAAGTTATAAAAGAGACTTTATTATTTATTGCTATGCTTCTGAACATACATTGTCAGCTATCCTTGTACAGGAAAATGAGGAAGGAATACAAGCTCCCATTTCTTTTATGAGCATCCCCCTAAAGAACCATGAAATCAAATATTCCCAGATTTAAAAACATGCTTTTTTAGTGGTTAAAGCCCTTAAATTTTTTTGGTTTTATATCCTGCATTCATGTTCAATAGTTTTTGTCCCAGACATAGTAGTTAAGAGTGTATTGACTCAATAGGATATAGGTTGCAATGTCAGAGGAGCATGGATAGAAAAGATACAAGAATATGACATAGAGATTAAGCCTACTAAGCTGGTAAGAGGAAATGCTTTATGTAAGGCAATTGCAGAAAATAAAATTGCTAGTGAGTCAGAAGAACCAAGTGAAAAGCAACTAGTGTTAGTTGTAAGTCTCTATGACCCATGGTTTGAAAACATCTCCTATTTCGTAACATATGGTGAATGTCCTGAAGGCCTCAATGCAAAGCAAAGAAGAGACCTTAAACTGAAGGAAACCAAATATGTAATTTGGGATGGTAGACTCTTAAAAAGAGCTATTGATGACACCTTTCTTAGATGCGTAGATAAACAACAATAACAAAAGCTATTGAATACATTTCATGATGAGGCTTGTGGTGGACATTTTTATTCTTCAGTCACAGCTTTCAAGATATTAAGATAGTGTTACTATTGGCCAGGAATGTTTAAAGATGCATATGCTTGGGTTTCAAAGTGTGAAAAATGTAAAATGTTCTCTGGGCATCCTTAGCTAGCAGCGCTACCATTAAGGCCTGCTGTAATCGAAGGACCTTTTCAGCAATGGGGCCTTGATTTTATTGGTCCTATCAATCCAGTATCCAGTGCTGGTCACCAATACATAATAACTACGACTGACTACTTCACTAAGTGGGTGGAGGCCAAAGCTACGAAGAAGACCACTTCTGAAGTTGTATGTGAATTCATAAAGGAGAATATTTTAGTCAGGTTTGGTGTTCCTATCAAATTAGTAATGGATAATGCTTCCTATTTTTCTTTAATTGAAATTATAGATTTCTGTTTTAAGTATGGGATAAATGTTGGTCATTCATCAAATTATTTTCCTCAAGGGAATGGCCAGGTTGAGTTTAGCAACAAAAACTTAGTAAATATTGTTAAGAAGCTAGTTTCAGATAATCAAAAGAACTGGCACAAGAAATTTTTGAAGCACTTTGGGTGGATAGGGTGACATCCAAGAGAGAAATTGGTGTATCTCCTTTCGAATTGGTATATGGAATTGAAGCAAGTTTACCTCTACCTCTGGAGCTGGCCACAAACAAACTCAGAACAGTGATTGAAGATGATATCTATAAAGATGGCCTGGAAAAGAGAATGTTGTATTTAAGTAAACTTGAAGAGGAAAGAGAAGAAATTTTTGATCATATTACGCAACACCAGAGGCGAGTGAAAGAACTATTTGATAAAAGAACAAGACCACAAAAATTTATGGTGGGAGACAGCGTATTGCTCTAGGACAAGAGAAATGCTCCTAAAGGAATGCATGAAAAGTTTGACACTCTATGGAAAGGTCCTTTCACAATTCATCAAACATTTGAGAACAATTCCTTCAAATTGGCCTATGAAGATGGTGAAGTACTACCCCTAACCTACAATGGTCAGGATTTGAAGCTGTATCAAATTTCAAATTGAAAATAGGTAACCCCTATATTGTATTATAGTAGGTTTAGTGTTTTGTGTGTGCTTTAGTTAGCCTTTCCATTTTTTGCTTTTCCTTTCCTTTGTTCTTTGTTTTGCTTTAAGTTTTGTTGTGTTGCCGCCTTTTATTTCCTTTTGCAAAACAAGAGATTTTCAGTCCCTCGCTTGGGTATTCTCTACCCAAGTCCCCAGTCAAAGCCAGCTGTTCCCCCACTTTTAATCCCATAGTAATTTTGCAAAGTGGAGATCGGAGTTCCATCATATTTCGTCCTTTCAAGTCAATAGGTCTTCCCTCTTTAGGTGATGAATTTCTCCATCGAGTTTCCATCCTTCCCCCTTCTCGCACATTGTATAGTCAGGTGGGTTTTCTCATGGTCATGGTTCATTTGGGTAGTCTAGATCCTTACTCGATGGAGATTCTCAAAGGATACTACCTCAGATGAATTTACTTGCAGATCATTTGGACTGAATATGAAGAAAGAAGGGGTGGAAATTTCAGTTTTGCCTTCTCCTTTTGCGGACTCTTTCACCTTGAAGGTAAAATTCCGCAATAAGTTATAAATATGATTTGTAGATTTCAAAATAGAAAGGTGAGTGAAGTTATGGACAAGTCAGTTGATTATCATCATATTCTAGCATGGGAATCATTCAAAAATTGCCAAAGTGATCAGAAAAGGCATTGGCAAAAAACTCAGAACTTACTTCTCCTCCTGTGGACATTCGTAGTTGGAAGCTGAAACTCTGCCAGAAATTTAAATACAATCTACAGGAAGAAATTTAGAAGGAAGAGTTATGTTTTGCATAAGATCATCTAAATTTTGGGATGTTTCAATGATGAGAATGATTTAAAACCTATTGAGATGAGTAAAAGGAAGATTCGCGAAAAATTGAAAAAGAGCTTCTCGTTTTACAAGCTTTCGCACCAAGAAGTCAATTTTCCGAACAGGCATAACTAAAGAAAGTAAAGGAAGTCAGTGGGCCCCACTTCCATTGACGAAGTACTTTTTCTATTTTTTGAAGGCTTAAAGCAAAATAGTTAAAACAAAAAAGAAAAAATGGAGGCTTTGCGAAAAATTAAAAATTGCCTTCTCCTTTGTGGAGTTTCTACCTTCAGAGGCGATTTTTCGCATTGTCCTGAAAATTAATCTTGCAAGCTTGGTTATGTAACAAATTAATCATAAGAAGCCTAAAGGATACAAGGAAAGTGAATAGTCACATCTGGAAAGGAGTCTAAATGTAGAATTGAGCTGAGCAAATTTCCACTAACAAAGTACTCCATTTTGGTTTTTTCAAAACAGAGTTAAAACGAGAAAGTAAGAAAGTTACCGTTAAGCCAACAAAAAATTGAAAAGACATGGAGGAATCTGTTATAACCATCAATCTAACGGATTGATCATTTATTTCACTTGTGTGGTGCGGATCTTGAAAACCTGACGGGTATATTGAGGTTTCTATATAAAGAACAGTATAACTGATTTTCAAATTACCATTTTCTTGCTTTGAAACGTTATGCTGTTGGATTGAACATTGCTAATACAGTACTTGCAAAGACATTTCTCACAATCATTTACATTTTCAAGTTTCATAGTCTACATCTGTTTGATTAAATGGCTCGATTCTCTGGATTTGATGGTTTGGGTGGAGTCCGATCAACATGGCAGAACATCATAGATACTTCACTCTGCTTCTATGATATTCTAGATTTTCAGAGAAGGATAAGGACTAAACCAATTCATCCTATTACTGAGAAGCTTCACATGAGTGGACTGATGGAGGTAGCTAGATTTCTTGTGGCAGTTCAAGCTCAGGAGTTGATTGTAGAATGTATCAATCATTACAATCCAGACACTAAGCAGATTCTGTTGCTTGATCAAAGTGTATTGATTTTAGTTGATAGGCAAGCAGTGATGAACTGTCTATGAATCCCAAAATGTGAGGAGTTCTCCACATTAATAGTTGGAGGAGCTATGTCAGAGTTCTCCCTGAAAAAGATGGTATGGAGGAAAGAAATCATGAAGTCTTGGTTCTAGAAACCAAGGGGAGCTAAGAGTAAGGTCCCTAAAACCCTGTTTGGCATTGATCTCAAGCAAGAGATTGTGGATATTCTGGTTCTTTTGCATTGACTCAAAGGTGAGGTAGATGACTTTAATTTTGTAGAGCAATACTTTTTCTTGGTGCAAGTTATTTGCTCAAATTTGCAGTATATTGACTTGGCATTTGAGGTCAATGAGAAGTTATCTAGGGCTCTCAGTGCAGCCAAGTTTTATAATTCATTTTATATGTCTTCCTTCCTAATATATATGCTGGCTTCCTTACAGTTATGGCCAGGCCTTCCTAAAATTGAGGATGCGCTAGAAAATGTTAAAAGTTATGAATTTTATCCATGCTTGCAGCTACAAAATAGTTATGCAGATTTTATCAGAGTTAATGATGCGTTCACTATGAGAATTTGCAGGGAACTCCAAGGGTTTTCGAAGTGGAGATTCAGCCTAGAAGCAATGGCCGTAATTAGTCAGTTTGGTTGCTTCTTTATACAATTCTCATCATTCTCCTATTTTCATCTTGCAGCATTCGATGGGTTTCCCTTGAAGATGCCCAAATACCCGAATGACATGATCATCTTGATGGAGATTGTGAGACAGGCTCTCCAGGTGAATGCATTGAGTGCTGGATTGCGAAAGAAGGGATATGAATTCCTTATAAAGGTTGGAGCTTAGAGCTGCGAATCTAGGTTAGATGCTAAGAACATGATGAAAGCATTTGAAGGAAGGTTCAAATTACAAGAGTACGAAGTTTTGAGACCCATGTTTGACCCGAATGGGTATGCTCGAGATGTGCTTCATATTGGAAGCACAATCAAACATATCACCACTATAGAGGACTGCTGGGCAGATTGTAAAAATGAGCTAGAGAGTAGAGATAGTGCCTTTGCTAGATTCACAATGGATCAAGTAAAGACTTATGGTATCAATTTGGATGTAGAAGGGCTAGAGGATGATGGCCAGAATATGTATAGCAATACATATTTAAAAAAGTTGAGAAATACCCCAGTCAGTTCAGAGCCCTATACTAATATAGATGAAGGTCTTGATGTTATGGTGGCTAGGATCATCAAAAGGATAGGAAAATGGGTAGAGTGGACAACCAAGAAGAGCTGAAGTAGGGGCAAAGCTTCTCAACAGTCTCTAGCTATTGCTACTCCCACTTCTTCTCATAGTGCCACACCTAATGTATCAATAGAAACCACTCAACGACCAGCTATGCCTTAAGGAGGAGGAGATTAACCACCTGAGAAGAACATTCCCATATCTCCGACATGCCAAGGTGGCTCTCTGCCAGTTATTGGGACCTAGTCTACTACTGAAGAAAAAGAGACTGATAAGGAAAAAGATAGTGGTTCTCCTCCAATCTTCATTCCTCACATTTCCCCATCTCCATCTCCATAGAATACACCTATCCCTTCTCCTCATACTACACCGCCTCCATCTCCTCATCATAGCCATATTCTATCTGAGAAGGCTCCCATTTTGCAGCCACCTGGTTCTCCAATTCGGGTAATAGAGATTGGAGATGGAGACTCTAGTAGTAGTGAATCCACTGAATTGGACAAGGCTGAAGGAGGAACACAACAGGAGGAAAAAGCTCCAAGCTCATCTAGACTCCTTTCTAGAGATTTAAAGAATCCTTTCTCCACAGAAACAATGGTGAAGACTGTAGTGAAGAAGAATATGTTCAGCATCGAATCATTAGGAACAACTTCTAAGGTAATTGGAATAAAGTCCTAGCTTGAAGACACACTAGAAAGAAAAAGGAAAAGAAAGGATGAAAATGTTCCTTCAAAGGACATTATGTCTCAGGCAGTTCATTTTGGTTCTGCCATGGTGAAGGCCAAGAAGCAAAAAACTTTGTCAATTTTGGGACAAGATCCAGAAATAGGACATCTGACCATGGAGATTGCCAAACCTAGTAAGGTAGGGCCAATTGAAGACCTAACTCCTAGAGATTTTACTCTGCATTCTATTGATCTTGGAGAAGCCAAGCATGATACAAAGGTGGGCCTATGGAGATCGGGTAATGAGATCATAGAAAATCAATTGGAGGATCTCAAGTTGTCAAAGATCAGAATGAAGTCTAAGATAGAAGAGCTTAAGAGGTTCATAGGCAGTTTTTTGTCCCATTGGCAACTATTACTGGTGCACCTACTGCTGAAAGTCCCACGACAGAGGAAGTACAAGCCTTCATCTCCTAGCTGCAAAAGGACTGACATTTCGGTCAGATCGGGAAGGAATGGATTGACAATCTCAATTCAGATGGAGCTATGTTGATTGATCAGATTGGAAATGTTATCATTCAACTAGAGACTAAGAAAGATAACCTCACATCTAATCGACATACTCTAGCCACAGAGAGAGGAAGATGTGAAGAGTGTGTTTCCCTTCTAAAGATGATCATTTAGATGAAGGAAAAAGAAGCTGTTGAAGTGAAGATTCTGAAGAAAGGTAATGAGCCCCTATTTGAATGGCTTCAAGGCATGCAATTCAAATAGGAGATGATTCAGGAAGAAAAAAAGGGGCTTAAGGAAATGGAAGATAAGGTAAAGATGACTCAGGACAGAGCTTTCGAGTTGGTGAAAGGACTGCATTCTGAACCGCAGACTAGTGGTCAAGGAAAGGCTCTAATTGGAATAGAAGTGATGAAGAAAAACTTCTCTGTATATTTGAGTAACCTGTTAAGCATCGCTCCTAATAGTCAAAATAGAATGACAGATTTACAGACATTGAGCGGATGCATACATGTGGCAGCTGAAGAATTAACAAGTCAGATGAATTCTATAAAGGAATTAGCTCGAGAGCATTCAAAATGGCTCTTAAGATTCACAAATGTACACGTGTCTAGCAATGATGAGCTAATTCCTATTATAGTTGCTGCTAGGGCATATAGAGCAAAAATGGAAAAGGGGAAGAAGTCAAAATAATGTCTCCTTTTCATTTTCTTTTGTTTTATTTTGTAAATTTTGTAAATGACAAATTGGAATCTTGCCATTTTTCTTCTGAGAAGATGAACTGATCAGTATTCCTATTGTAAGGGTCATCTCTCATCTCTATATGTATGAGGTTAAATGATTAATGGAAGGGTCGACGGATTTTTGGTGTGAATCTTGTTGCAGAGACAACTGAGTTTTGTGCCATTTCTTTACTGTCCGCTTTCTTCTTCTGTATGTTATATTTCCTTAAATGTTAAGTTGAAGTAATTAAGTGAATAGAGTTTCATTTTGTTATTTCATTTTAATTAAACTGGTAAATCAATTAGAGAGTTGAAACTAGTTGTGGGAAATATTTTCCTTAAGTGTTCCGTTCATATGCATTCCATTATGTTTCCTCTTAAGCATTGTGATATTCTAATGTGCGTCAGAAGTCATAATATTGTGAGGGTTCGAACACAACAAGTATTTGTTAGTTGTTTCATCTGC
The DNA here is from genome assembly GCA_028749045.1 of Cupressus sempervirens. Classification (NCBI taxonomy): domain Eukaryota; kingdom Viridiplantae; phylum Streptophyta; class Pinopsida; order Cupressales; family Cupressaceae; genus Cupressus; species Cupressus sempervirens. The sequence continues at coordinate 822,258,162 of CM053783.1, forward strand.
ATAGTTAATCTTGCATTGCATTTCATGTTTGCATCTATCATGATTGCTTTGTTGAGAAATTCATAAGAGTGTGAAGATCACAACACAACATATTGCATTTAAATCCCGCCTGAGATTTCACTTGCCTGGGTGAATCTCGATTTTCCTTTACTGTTCTCTAGTAAAGAACTTATTTGCATTAGGGATTAGATTGGAAACATAATTCACTGAAGATTTTCCATATAGGGAGTTGTACCTTAATTCAAAGGGAAACTAGATATACTTAGAAACAGTTTCCCAACTGTTGTGTACAATTGTTCTTTATAACAAATTGGGAAAATTTAGAGAAGAATTAAAAGGAGAACAATCTATTTACCAACACACCTCAAAAAATCATGCTATCATCCACCCTAATCTTATATCAAAAAACACTAGAGATAGAACAGATTTGTGATATTGACATATTCACACCCAAACAACAATGACAACCAATTGGTATGTTTAATATATTGCATAACCAAAACTTGAAATGTACATCGCAAACTATACCAACAAGACTCCTTAGAAACAAAATCTATTTAAAGACATGCTCTATCCTTTACTATGGACATCAAAAACCAAGTGTACAGGTATGTAAATGATTAATAAGGCTCCCACTCCATCTAAGAAGTTTCCTATTTTCCCAAAAGATCTAACCTTCCCATTGGGTTATCAATCTACATAATGCCAATAGACTAACTGACTAAAGCCCCTAATAGCTCAAATTGTGCCATTACCTCGTGATCATGCATTAGAAATTCATCAATATCTCTAGCTTTTCCTTTTACCTCTACACAAACCTATGGCCATAAATAAACTCTATAACACTAGATATAATGCTTTGCTAGGCCTAAATTACCACCACCCAAAGCTTTGGAAAAAGATTCCACAAAATTTAAGAACTCTGTATTACCTCTGTCTTGCAAAAAACCATGCACCCCTACATAAGGTAACACACCCTCTTCTATGTTGTACTTTCAAAGAGTACTCTTAATAACTTCCATCCCAAGAAAGTTTTCAAAACCAATCTTATCTGTAATACCCTCCACCATACTCAAATCCTAAAGGAGGTTAGTGATATAAGTAAAGAAATAGGAGAGGATATGAGATGTGGGTAAGACTTGCAACCGCAATGAATAGAGAACTACTGGTCCAAAAATATCTATAAAATAGTGCATACAAAAATCACACTTTATATGCAAGACTTCCTTTAGGTTCTTTTCTAGCACACAACCAAACCATGGGAATTCACAAACTTTCCCCAAAATGAACACTCGAAAAAAATTGTGCTCATTTTTCAAAATTGCCATGCCCCACAATCTCAAAAAACAATAGAAAACCCAAAGAAAAATCCCATATTTAACAACCTTCATCTCACGACTCATTAATAATTTCACACACTTAAAAAGCCACCTCAATCTACCATAAGCAGAACCAAAGCAAGCAAGTACTTTTCGCATATCATGAAATGATCTCATTCTCCTAAATACTTCCACATAATGTACAACTTCTATCAACTTGCAATCCTTTAAACCTCCAAATCCACTATCAAATCTTCATTGTACTTGTACTTAAAAAGCCTTTAATTTACAAATTGATAGAAATACACATCAAATATGTAGCGCAAATGATAAAAACTTACAAGAACAATCTATTAATTACAATACTCCTCCACTTGGTACCCGACAAGCACTAAACCCAAACAACTCAGACAACATTTACCAACTCACTTAATAAACACTATATCAAGTCACTTGGCAAGAACTATCCCCAAACACACTCAGGTAGCTCTACCAAGTCACTCGACAAGAACTATAACCGAGCAATTCAAACAGCTCTAAACCAAGTCACTCAGCACACAAAGGCCTGATATACATAGTCAACACTAGTGTTAAGTTTCTCAACAACCACTAGACCTGAATAGCTTAGATAACTCTAAATTGAGTCATTTGGTTCACATTAGCCCAAAACACTTGGTAAGTACTATTCCCAAGTCACTCAGTAATAACAAAGCTCGAGTAACTCGGTAATAACATATGCACCAACTTACTCAAACTACATTGAAGCTCAACATGTGTTCGAAAAACACTAGATCTTGTTAAAGACTGAGAGATTTATAATTATGTCTCATTTAAAGAAAATATTTTTTCCTATTCAATTAATTTGAATAAATTTGGGAAGCTTGCAGCTTCAAATTTCATAATCCTCAACTCTACATCCTATAAATCGCAACCAATATTAGACAACTTGTTCGCAACTTGATTCCCTTCTCTCAAAATATGAGAGAAGGAAAAAATTTTAAACTTGTCAATAATTGACCAAGCTTTCTCTAAAATATATCCAAACTTCTAGCTCTTTGCTTTACATTTCAAACACGAGTTAATGACCAGTGTTGAATCACCTTCAATATGAATATTATCTAGCCTTAACTTCATTGCCACTTCTACTCCTAAAAAGAAAGCCATGGCCTCTACATGATTATTAGTACCTACTAGAATTTTATGAGCCAACAATGCAAACACCTATCCTTGATGGTTTGTAATACACACCCCAACCCCCAATTCCCCTAGATTGCCTCTTGAAAAACCATCAAATTTTGACTTAGAAATGCCCACCTTTAGAGGAATCCATCTCACATCTTGCCTATCCACTTTAACACTAGGTGCTAAAGCAATGAGATTATAACATGGAGATGGTAAATTTATCTAGCTATTTGACAACACAATATCCAAACTACTAAGAATAAGATGTGCCAAAGATCTCCTAACATATGCCAACACTACTTCTCCTACTATAGATTCTAATGCTAATAACATACCTTCAATATTTGAATGTTGGTTTCTCAAAATTCACTTATTCCTCTCCCACCAAATTGCCCAAATAACTAATGCTAGAATAAATTTCCAAATACAAGAGTAGTAGGAGTGATTTTATGAACATGGCCAATCTTGGAACATATCCCATAATGTATTTGGTAGAGGCATCATAAAGTTTAATTTATGAAGAATTAAAACCTAATATTGTTGTGCCACGTTACATTGAATGAAAAGATGGTCAACTATCTCCTCTTCCTCAAAACACAAAACACATTTTAATTTTTGCATGATGTTCAATTTTTTCGAATTTTCCCCAGTCAAGATTCTCTTCTTAAATGCCAACCATGCAAAACAACCTACCTTTGACATGACATCTGAATTCCAACAGAAATTGAAAGCCCTATATGACTTGCTACCACCTTCTAGACTTTTACCCACTGCATACCCTAGCTTCACCAAGTATCTCCCCTCCTAGTTCAGGGCCCAAATCAACTCATGTTGTTGATTTGATATCAAGACAATTCTTGTTTTACATACATTTGTAAAATGTATTTTAATCTATTTTGGTACTACTAAGTTCTTTGGACTCTTCCAAGTGACTCGACCAGAGATAGGATCAACAAATTAGAAATAATCTACAACATGTGAACCCCATACAATAAAAAATATATGACTCCATGCCTCAAAGGAATGAGATTTACATAAAGGTGGGACACCATTCCAAGAGTCTTGCCAAAAAAGTGCCTTAACCCCATCATTAAATTTCCAAGACAAGTATCTAGTGACTAGATGTCGAGACTCCACCATAAAATTCTAAACCACTAAACCTTTAGATAATTGCTCCATAGAAAAAATTCTAGTGGGATCTGATGTATCTAAATATTTCCTCTACATGATCCTACACCATTTTGCTTCAGCTTTCTCATACATAAACCAAACCAACTTTTCACCAAAAGCCAAATTCCTTGAAGACAAATTTGGCAAATTTATGCCACCTTCATATTTCTCACAAGAAATTTTCTCTAATGAAATTAAAGAGATCTTTCTAGCACTAGACATATTTTCCATCCATAAAAAATCATGAATAATACCTTCAATATGTTTGATGATACTACTAGGAGTTGATAATGCTGAGAAGTAATAGTTGGGGATAGCTGCTAAAACTTATTTAATTAAAAAATTTTGCTTGATAGTGACAACCATCTCACCTTCCAAGCTACTATTTTTTCTTTGATTCTGCTAACAATATTTTTCCAATAAGAAATTTTATTCTTACCCATAAAGAATGCAACGCCCAAATATGTAGAGGGTAACTGATCCTTGTCAAAATCTAGGATCTTCTTGATCTTCTTTGCAATATTAGTGCCAGTAGAAAACATAGAAATCTTTTATTTTTCCACACTTATCTTCTAACTAGAAAGTTGCATGTACTAGTCCAAAATGTGCTTAATATGCTTGGCTTCCTGCATGCCATCTACAAATAACAAATGAGTAACTGCCAGATCCTTACCACCAAAATGAATGCCTTGTCAAAGCTCTAACTATTGAGATTTGATAATAGCCTTACTAAAAGCTTCTACCATTAGAATGAATAAAGCTAGTGATAATGGATCACCCTGCTTAATGCCTTGAGATGATTTAAAATAACCCTCTAGAGAACCATTAATAAAGATTGAAAAGTTAGCCCCCAAAATACAAGCTTTAACCCATTTACACCAAGCTTTGATGAAACCAAATTTCTCCAAAACTTTCATAAGGAAAGCCCAATTTACCTTATCATAACCCTTCATCATATCAAGCTTAATCACAAATGAAGGAATTTGATGTTCATTAATATGATGAAGGGTCTCATGAGCCACAATAGGCCCTTTCAAAATTTGTTTACTAGGCACAAAACCACCATGTTCTAAAGAGATGATTCTTGGCAAAATTGATTGAAGTCTTGAATAAATTTCTTTAGTGAAGATTTTATAAATAGTATTACACAAAGAGATTGGCCTAAAATCAATAAAAGTTTTAGGATCCCTTGACTTCAAAATAAAAACAATATTTGTAGAATTAAAGTGCTTAAGCATAATGCCCTTTTTCTTGGATGATTCTCAAGCCAACAAAAAATCCTAACCCAAAACATCTCAACATTTCTAAAAGAAAAGAGCAGTAAAGTCATCTAGTCCAAGTGCTTCATCAAGCAAAAAGGATTGAACCACCTTCTAGATTTCCTCCAAAGAAAAAGGTTTCATAAGTTTCAAATTTTCTTGCTCTATTATAATACTTGGGAATGTTTCTAAGAAGGAACTTATTTGATTTACACTTTCTTCCTTATTAATTTCTAGATCAAGAAGCTCTTTAAAAAACCTAACCCCTTCCCCTTCATTACGAGCTTCATCTAATAAAACATTTCCTGTGTGTTGCTTAGAAATTGAGAAAATAGACTTACTTTCCTTCCTCTATCTCGGTGCTATGTAAAAGAACTTAGTATTGCGATCACCATCACTAAGCCATAACTCCCTAGATTTTTGTCTCCAATATTCTTCTTCCCTATAATAAAGTTCTACCCACTATTATTGTTTAACTTTTTGGTGGGAGAATAAATTTGCATTTAAACTAGATATAATGATTTCTTCATTAATCTCTTCTAGTTCCTTTTGCACTACATTCTTCTCCTCAAATATGTTTTTAAACACCTATTCGTTCCAAAATTTAATTTTTCTTTATAGATATTGTAGTTTCTTATAAAATTGAAACATTATATTTCCTTTTTCCAATTGGCACTGACCCACCATTGTCTAATTAAAGTCAAATAATGAGGATGTCTCAACCACATTTTTTCAAACTTAAATGAGGATTTCTGACATGACTCGGCTTGAACCACGTTCTTTTCTAAAGTTAAAGAAACCAAAAAATGATTAGACCCCATAAAAGATAGAATTTTTGAAGAAAATTTAATAGGGGTAAATTTCCATGCTTGTGCTAATATGAATCTATCAAGTTTTTCCACAATTTGTAGGAAGCCATCTCACTTATTGTGCCAAGCAAAAACTCCATTGGATGGCTCGAATTCAAATAATTCATTTTCAGTAATAAAATTATCAAACTCTTCCATAACTTTCTTGGAAGGAAAGATACCTCCCTATTTCTCCCTGTTGTGCTTAGCAACATTAAAATCCCCTCTGATAATAGAGTTTTGTGTTGGTAAAGATATGACCTTTCCAGAAATCATATTCCACAAATTAAGTTTGTCTGCATCACTAGATGGGCCACAAACATTTATAATAACCAACTAAATGTCAAAATGTTGAAAATGACAACACTACCATCTTAGACCTTGATCCACCAAACTACCTGAAACTAACCTTGGATTCCACAAGGTAGTTAAACCTCCTGATGCCCCCACATTGGGACAATGGAAAAATTTCCAATTTTTCCATTTAATAACCAATTCTTGATATTTTTCCTTTGATAATTTTGTCTCTTGAAGTAAGATAATATCTCCTTTCAAATCACCAATAAGTTTTTTAATCCTACCTCTTTTTTTAGGAGCATTGATACCCCTAACATTCCATGTAATAATATTCATCCTTCAACAAAGGAAAACTTAGTCCTCCTGGTGATTCTTCTTACTACCTAAAATTTGTCTTCCAATGTAGACCGAATACTGGCTACAATTTCTTCCTTTGCTTTCATACTTTTACTCTTTCTACCTCAAGTCTTGGGTGTACAGGACACCAAAATCTTTTCTCCAGGAGATTGCATAATTGACAAGGTTTGTGTGAAGCAAAATTTGGCTTCACACCCAACCTACCTTAATTTTTGCGCACTCTCTCCATCCCCACATGTTAAAATAACTTCATCAAAAACATATGGAGATGTCTGGTATTGTTCTTCTTGTAAAATCTCATCTACAATTGACTGGAATTTTTCTAACACCACAAAATTAGAGATCTCTTGAGCCAGGTGTTGAATTTCATACTCCACATTTTTGCCCAACCTTATCACTTTCATGATCTCCAGACATTTTAGAAAAAACAACTCCAGAGAAGACTTACTAAACATAACTTGATGTGTGACTATATCTGTTGTAGACCACCTATCCCTACACCAAGTATGTTGATAACCTTCCTTGACACAAACTACTCTCCAAACTATGTTCTAAATTTTAATATTATGAACTTTATCAACATATGCCATAGTGAAAATTCATCTTTGAAGTTGACTCCTAATGTATATATTGTGAACTATTTGGAAAAATGACATTGTTCTAGACCTCTAAGAAACACAATTTGTCAATTATTGACCACATTTGATGAAGATTTTTACATAGACTTCGTAGGACATTGATACATATCCTTATCTTGAGATGAACTCTGATTATCACTAGAGCCATCACCAATAGAGGAGACCAATGGTTCTTTTGAGCTTAATTCATTCTAAGCCTGATTAGTGCTAGTAAAAACCTTGTTGCCAATACCCTCATCTGAAATCCACCTGACCTCTAGATTTAAAATAGAACTTTGTGACCCAATACCATTATGATTCTACTTTTGTGGAGATACTTCCTCTATTGGTGATCCCAAGACTAACCCAAAACCAACCATACCCCCATCTAGAGTATTGTCTTCTAGCCTTGTATCTAAAACATTAATTTCATCACCCTTCCAAAACTTGTAATTCTCATCTATAGTTACATGATCTTCACATATCATAATCCGATCTATGCTAGAACCTTGGCAACCCAAATTTAAATGACCTAATGATGAAGCATATTGCTCAATTATTTCCAGCCCTTGAATTAATATTTCTTGCCTCCAATCCCCCCATTTTGAATGACAAACTATGCATGTCAGAATTGGCTTTTGATTACTCAAAAGGATGCAAACCCTAACTGGACGAAAAACTTGTTCAAATGGAATCAAATCATGTTTGCTAAAAATTCCCACTTGATTGGCTAACAATTCCACAATCTCTATATCTCTATATTTGAGAGGCAACTCTGGTAGCTCTATCCAATGTAGAAAGAAATTAACATCACCCACCTTTGGGGAAAAATTTGGGGTGAAAGGAAAATTTGAAATGCCACATCCTTTACAAAACTAACCTTTAAATTTGTGTTCCCAATCCCTAGACTTTGTTGAATTAAACATAACTATAAAATAATTTAATACCTATTCATGAAATAGAACCTCTTTCATACCTTTTGAATTTCTCATAACCCATTCTTGGATGTCATTTCTTTGCAAATTGTGGTCCTAGATCTGCACCCTCAATGCTATGCTCCTCAAATGCTCCACATGTGGGGTCAACAATCTTTTTGGAATAATGATTTCTATTACTCCCTGACATGAAAGTGCAATATCCTCCAAACTATTAATCCCCAACTGTTTCTTTCTCCAAATTTACTTTATTTTTCCAATTTGTTGAATGATCTTATTTTTTTCCTTATGAGAATTTGGATCAAAGGTAGCTCTATTCGATTCCCCATTTTTCTTTTGGGTTTTATGCCCCTGTTTAGAGCACTCACCCACTTCCCAATTTTTGGGGCACTAACAGTCTAAACCCGCTCCTTCCGATGCCTGCTGATCTAAAGCAACCACAATCTTACCACCATTAAATGACATATCGCTATCGCAAATATTAAAGGGTACATATTGATCTTTCTTCCCTTGGCATTTGACCTCAAACCTTGGATTAACAAAGAAGGGTTTGACTGAATACACAACTGCTTTCTTGAAAAATATTTCATTCCAAGATTTCTCCCATCCTTCTATAAAATGTTGATTTTACCTAGAACTACTAAACCCTTTCCTCCCTTGAAATTTCTTTGTAAATTTTACTACCTGCAATTCTTTTCCTGCAACTCTCATCCAATTCTCCATCTCTTTGTTAACATTGTTCTCTTTATAGACTTAAAATTATCAATTCTTACAATTATTTAGCTTTAAATATTTATTTAATGTATTTCTAAAACTTATATATAGGCTTAATGGTATTGTGATTTTCTCAACTTTGATGCTTTTGATATGTAAGAAAATAAGCTTAGTGATTAAAGCTATGGGAAACATAATTTAGGACTAATCCCAAATTTAGGTAAAAGGATGCATGTTCTTTTTCCTTACAACCACCTCAATCCAAAGACAATAGCAAATTAGCTCTTCATTTCTACATAGGAATCACCAATAACATAAGGAATGGACTCAACCTCTCTCATAACTCTTGTATTTTTATGAAGTAAAGCAACATTTAAATAAAAATGCTAGAAAACTAATGTCACCCACTATGCATAATAAAAAAGGGCAAAGTGTTGTTCAACTTCACCAAAGAGACTAGGTTTAAGTTGAATCTCCAAAAAAATAAAAAATAAAAAGGGCAAAGTAATCTATACTAGAAGTTGGAGATGCTTCTCTTTTTCTCCATCTATCTCTATGCATGCAAATTTGACTAACTCAACTCTATAGATATATTATCTTCTATGAATTCCACATCTCATTTCCTCAAATGCTTGACCAAAATTTTTGGTGATTCGATTATGTAGAGAGTGATTAGGTTAGAAGCATCCTTGGGATTGGCAAGTGGACTAGGAAAAGTGCAATCAACAACAACATCTTCATCATCAACTTTTTCTTTGTCTTTCTCCTCTGCCCATGGTGGAGAAATTGCTAGATCTAGGCAGGGGAGAGACCACTTGGAGCCACTAGAGACAAGAGAAGAAACAAGAGGGGGAGCCACAAGAACTAGGGACCGGCTAGAACTACAACAAGGTGGAGAATCCAAGCAACGTCACCAAACAATATTGCTACCACTAGGAGAGTAGTGACAGGGAGCTTGTAAGCATGGCGTATGCAAGTGGAAGGCAGATGAACTATGACCCCGATGGTGGCCCTAGGGAAGAGTGTGGTTAGTCGAAGAGTTAGCAAAAACTCTAGCGGCTATGTAAGGAAAGTTACTCCAATGATTGAGAAACTCTTGGAGTTGGGGCACCTCGAAGGCCACCTTGTTGGCCTAGACCTTGATCTGTAACATGACATAATTACAAATGCATTCTTTAGTGTACATAAAAACATTAATACCAAGAAATTTTTGAGTGGAAAGAACAACATTCCTATCTTTCCACAAAGTAAACAAATTCTTCATCCTAAAAGTATGCCAAATCTAAGTAAATTGATAAGGAATCCTTGGGGAATCACCCAATACAATCATGTGCCAAGAAAAGGGTTTTGGCTTGAAAGCCTTTAAAAAATCATGTATCCATTACACCTATAGAACTAGAAAATTTTCAAAAATGACTTAGGATGCTCACAAAAAGGACACCAATGATTAGAAACACCAAGATGTTTGAGCGATGATCCAAGGGGAAACCCTTGAAACAATAGGCACCAGGAAAAATGGGCAATCTTAAGCTCAATGATAGCCTCCCAAATAGTATCAAATCAAACCCTCCAATGATGAGGGGAATATTTAAGATACCAATTCTCAGTGAGAGTATCAACCATAGGTAGATGGGGGGAAATCCATCAATACCATAAGCTGGGATTATAACTGGTGAAGAGTGTGGCAGGATACCACCTCTATTCTTTCCACTAAGGTCACATAGATTGGATGCCCAACCTGTGAAGAAAATGATTGGGAATCACAGAGAGCAACAAATCAAAAGTTTGATGATCTGGATGAGCAAGATGGAACTAGACCTCCATATGTTGGATACAATTGTCTAATTGTTTATTGTCTTTGATGTTACACAAATGTCATATTAGTTGTTAGTTAGTGCTTATCGAGCTCACTTGGTCAGCAAGATAGGTTTTCTTGTCTATCGAGCATTCTTGGAGATTACTTTGTGAACACAGTGTCTATCAAGCTCACTCAAGGATTAAAGGAAATTATGGCAGAAAGCAGTGTTAATTGAGTTCTCATGGTTAACGAACAAAAATTGGTCAGAGACAGTATTAACCAATTTCGCTTAGTTACCAAAAGATTTTGCAAGTTCACAGTGTTAACCAAGCTTTTGTTGGTTAACACAAGAAATCATTTGAGAACCAGTGTTTACTAAGCAGGGTCAGCCAATGAAGGATTTTGTTGATTTAGGATATGAAGTTTAATTATTTTGAGTATTGATTCTAGTTGACTATGGTAATGTTTATTTATCATTGTAATTTGTAATTGAACCGACTTGATAATTTGGATGGTATAGATGAAAGGTCAAGTTGAGAATCTAATGTGAGAGAGAGTATGCAAGAATATTGATTGATTGAGAAGGAAAGCATGTGACAAAACTTGAAGGATGGTCAGATATCCTTGTGGAGGAGCAAAGTAATATTCGATCAAGAAGGATCTAGTATGATGTAGAACAAAGATCTGTAATCAGCAATTCAATTGCATCTCAATCAGGTCATTTCATTGTTACTTTCTTACCATTGTAATAGTGATTCCAAAATCTCTTAATAGAGTTGGTTTAATAGCCAGATGTAAATCCTCTAACCAGGTGATAGTTCCATTGAATTATTTTAAGACCTCTTGCAAGGTCACTCCTAATAGGGTGATTAAATCCTCTAACAAGGTCACACCTAACAGTGTGTTTTGTAACCTTTAACTAGGTTGGCTCCTAACAGGGCTCACTTCAAAAAACTAAAATATAGTAACTAGTTACATTAGTAATTTTTTCCATATTGGGTTTCCATGTTAAATCCTGGTGTCTCATGTGTTTATGTTATTTATTTTATTCTTGCATGTTAATAACTGTGAATGTTTAAGATTAGCTAAAAGTAAATCACACTACTTCTACCAAGTTACAACATTTTCTGTGAGTTTATCAAATAACAACAACAATCAATTTTATCATTAACATCCAGGGATCTGAAATATTTTTGTGGTAACTTGTTCAATCCCCCTCTTAGTTACTCCATCTATATTTCCAAAAATTGGTATCAGAGCTTTTGGTGCTTGCAAGAAAGGCTTCAAGGACCTAAGCTAAAGATTGGGATGTCTTACAAGAGAGAAATTCCAAAGCTTAACAAAGACAACTTTTCAGCATGGCAGGGACTCATGGGACTTCATTTGGATTCTGTTGGTGATTCAAGATTGAAATATGTTGTTGGGGAATATACAACTCCTACTGGTACATTATCTATTGGAAATATTGCTGAGAAAAAGAATCACAACACCATGATGATAGATATTGCATTTTATCTTAGCTATGAGGAATTTGATGATATCAAGGACTACAAAATTGCCTTTACAATGTGGAATAAGCTAAAGTTCATCTATGGTGGTGATGACAATGTGAGGAGAGCCAAAGTAGAAAGCCTTAGAGGAAAATTTGATCAGATGAGAATGAGAGAAGATGAAAATATTACAAAATATGTGGAAAGAATCAAAACCAGTGTTAGTGCAATTAAAGCTTCTAGAGGACACATCAAAGAAGAATCTATTGTAAGTAAATTTCTCAGAACATTGATTCCTATCTATGCAATTAGATTATCTACTATTCAAGAAAGAAGGTTTGAAACAAATTATAAGATAACTTTGGATACCTTAGTAGGAATATTGATAGTTTTTGAGCTAGATAATTTTGACAATTATGTTCTAGCTTCCAAGAATATTGAATTTTCATTTGTGGCCAAGCTTTCACTTAAGAAGAAAGGAAAGAAAATAAAGGACATTCAGTCAGAAAGTGAAGAAGAATCAGAGGAAAGTTTTGATAGTGATCTTGAAGTTGTTGAAGCTTTGCTTGCAAGGAAATATTCTAGAGGCAAGGGAAAATATAAAGGTAAAGTTCCCCTAATCTATTTTTCATGTGAAGAAATTGGTCATATTACTACTAGGGGCCCAAACAAAGAAAGCAAGGATGAGAAGAAAATCCATAGGTGCAATGGCAAGAAGGATTTCAAAAATCACAAATCATTCAAGGACAAAGGTAAGAAGACATGTTTTATGGCTAAAGATTCTGATAATAGTGAAGATGAAATAGTATACATTGCTATGAAAGATGAATCTGATGATGAAGAAGATAAGATGACACTTATCTCTCATGTGAGAAAAAATGATACATGGATCATAGATAGTGGGTGTTCACATCATATGACTAGTGACAAAACAAAGTTTGAAAACTTTGAAGACTATGATGGTGGTAGCGTAAGGTTTGGAAACAATGAACCTTGTTGCATAAAAGGGAAAGGTTGAATCTCATTAACTAAAGAACTTGTATGCAAAATTGCATATTGGGTTAAAGGACTAAAACATAATCTTCTGAGTGTGGCACAACTAATCAACATTGGATTCAAGGTGGAATTCATGCATGGCAAGGTAAGACTGTTGGATGACAAAGGAAAACTAATTGGATTAGGAAAACAAACAAAAGCTGACTTATTTTATCTTGATCTTGGTGATTGCTCATGTTTTGTTGGTCAAGTTGAAGAAAATTGGTTATGACATAGAAGGTTGTGTCATGTAAATTTTGATAACATAGTGAAAATAAGAAAATTCAAAATAGTGAGAGATATTCCTAGTTTGAAGAAATCAGATGTTGGTTTATGCAAGAATTGTCAGATTGGCAAAATGGGAAAGACTAGTTTCAAAAGGAAAAACTACCAATCTAAATATATCTTGAAAATTGTGCATACTGATTTGTGTGGACCTATTGGAATAGAAAGGTATAGTGGAGAAAATTTTTTTATTCTTTTTGTTGATGAATATTCAAGAATGATGACTATTATGTATCTCAGAGAGAAGTTAGAAGCATTTGAGAAATTCAAATAATATCTATCAAGAGTAGAGAAGGAAACAGGGAAAAGACTAAAATGTTTAAGATCGGATAGAGGTGGTGAATTCATCTCCAATGAATCCAATAACTTTTGCATTGAAAGAGGAATCGAAAGACAAGTATTAGCCCCTAGAACTCCCGAGCAAAATGGAATAGTTGAAAGGAGAAACAAGTCTATCATGGATTGTGCAAGGACTCTAATGATTGAAAATAACATTGCTATCAAATACTAGAAGGAAGCTATAAAAACTACAATTCATACCTTAAACCAAGTATAGTTGAAGAATGACTCATATAAAACTCCCTATGAGTTATGGTATGGTTATAAGCCCAATGTAAGTTACTTGAAAGTATTTGGAAGTAAATGTTATATCTTGAAAGAATCTAAAAAAGGAAAATTTGATTTGAAAGGTGATGAAGGTATATTCTTAGGTTATTCTTGCAAGAGTAAGGAATATAGATATTTGAATTTTTCTACTCATAAAATCACAGAAAGTGCACATGTGAAAATTGATGAGTTTGCAGAAAGGACTAAAGAAAAAAAAAAGGAACTAGAAGATTACAAGGGATTTGTTTACATCAAACTTGATATGCTGTCATACACATCTGTCAATAAGGAGATTTCTACTCCTGAGTCTTCCTTAGTTACTGAGTTGTAAGAAGTTCAAACTGAGTTACAAGGACCTGAGTCACATTCTGAAGCTACCGAGCCAATGCCTACCGAGTATGAGAAACTAGAGCAAGAAGTTGAAGTTCAAGAGGATGATAATACAATTCATTCAAAAGGAAAAGAACCTATATTAGCCAAGTATGTTAGAAGGCATCATGCACCAGATCAAATCATTAGAGATAAATCAGAAGGTACTATGATAGGAAGTAAGCTAAAAGGTACATGTTTACTTGCTGATTTTGAACCTAGAATTGTTAAAGATGCATTGGAAAATAAAAGTTGGATTGAGGCCATGAATGAAGAAATTGAACAAATAGAGAAGAAAAAAACCTAGACTCTTGTACCTAGGCCTAAAGACAAAAATGTGATTGGAACAAAATGTGTATTTGGGGATAAGTTGAATGAAGATGGTAAGGTATCAAGAAAAAAAAAAAGATTGGTATGTAAAGGATACTCTCAAGAAGAAGGCATTGATTATGGTAAAACGTTTGCTCTTGTTGCAAGACTGGAAGGTGTTAGAACCTTACTTGCATATGTAGCACATAAAGGATTTAAGGTATATTAGATGGATGTTAAATCTGCATTTCTCAATGGTATTCTTGATGACGAAGTCTACATTGAACAACTAGAAGGTTTTGTTGATCCAGACAAAAGGGACATGGTCCACAAATTACAGAAAGCATTGTATAGTCTAAAACAAGCCCCTAGAGTATGGTATGAAATAATGCACAACTACCTTATACAGATTGGTTTTCAGAGAACTAATGATAATAATAGTTTGTATATCAAAGAAGGACAAGATAACAAGATTGTATTGGCAGAAATATTTGTGGATGATACTTTATTTACATGGAATGATGATCTATACAAAGAATTTTCAGAGCAAATGAACAAACAATTTGAAATTTTTATGATTGGTGAGATTAAGTTCTTTGTTGGACTTCAGATACAGCAAAACAAGAATGGTATCTACATCACTCAATCTAAGTATATCAAGGAGATACTCAACAAGTTTGGTATGGAAGATTCAAAACTAGTTGGAACCCCCATTTGTACTGGATTAAAGCTTACCAAAGATGATGATTCAAAAGAGGTAGATCAGATGTTATATAGGTCAATGATTAAAAAATTATAGTATGTAGTTCATACATGACCCGATATTGCTCTTGCAGTTGGTATAGAGGAAAGATTCTTGGAAAAACTCAGAGAAAATCATATGATGGCAATCAAAATAATCTTGAGATATTTGAAAGGTACTAAAGACTATGACTTATGATAT
Organism: Cupressus sempervirens; assembly: GCA_028749045.1. Lineage (NCBI taxonomy): Eukaryota > Viridiplantae > Streptophyta > Pinopsida > Cupressales > Cupressaceae > Cupressus > Cupressus sempervirens. Next base: position 822,273,695 of record CM053783.1, read on the forward strand.
AAATGTGGAGGAAATCAGGACCTAAGAGTATTTACTAATGTGGATTGGGCAAGAAATATTGATGATAGAAATAGTGAAAGTGGTGGAGCATTCTTTCTTGGTAAAAGGTTGGTATCTTAGACAAGTAAGAAGCAAAATTGCACATTCCTATCCACAACAGAAGTAGAATATGTTGCAGCAATAGTGAATTGTTCTAATATCTAGTTTGGTTTAAACAGTTGTTGGAAGGCATGAAGGTTGAAATCAAAGAACTAGTTGTCATGTTTTGTCATAATACAAGTGTAATTAACATATCAAAGAATCTAGTGATGCATTCCAAAACCAAGCATATTGCTATAAAATATCATTTTGTCAGAGAATTGTTGTAGGATAAAGAAATTAGATTGGAATATGTCCATGCAAAAGAAAAAATTGTAGACATATTTACCAAGGCATTACCTAAGGATGCATTCTTGTATCTAGGAGCTAAGTTAGGGGTCATTCCCTTATCTGAAGCTCACTAAATAAAGCTTTAATGATGCATCAATTAGGAACCTAGTTGAAGATCTATTAGTTGATTCAACATAAGTCAAGAGAACATTGCATATGAATTAGTACTCAAGGTAAATTGATACTCATTCGGTACATGTTGTCTTTGGGATGTGTTGTCAAAGAGGGAGAGTTTACTGTCATATCTTTCTAAAATTTATTTTGAGGAAGAAGTTATGTAATTCCTTCACCAAGGGAGATTACTGCATGAAAAGCTTGTGGTATAAAAATCAAGAGGGAGAAACTTTCTATCATAGAAAGTCTTGTTTTCAAATTTCATTGTGCTATGACATTTTGTGTTGCCATCAATGCCAAAGAGGGAGATTGTTAGATACAATAGTCTAATTGTGTGTTATCTTTGATGTTACACAAATGTCATATTAGTTGTCAGTTAGTGCTTACCAAGCTCACTTAGTCAGCAAGACAGTTTTTCTTGTCTACTGAGCATTCTTGGAAATTACTCTGTGAAGACAGTGTCTACCAAGCTCACTCGAGTGTTGAAGGAAATTATGGTAGAAAGTAGTGTTAACCGAGTTCTCATGGTTAAGGAAAGAAAGTTGGTCAGAGTCAGTATTAATCAAGTTCACTTGGTTGCCAAAGGATTTTGCAAGTTTGCAGTGTTAACCAAGCTTTTGTTGGTTAACATAGGAAATCATTTTAGAACCAGTATTTACCAAGCAGGCTCGGCCAACAAAGGATTTTGTTGATTTAGGATATGAAGTTTAATTATTTTGAGTATTGATTCCAATCGAGTATGGTAATGTTTATTGGTCATTGTAATTTATAATTGAGCCAACTTGATAATCTGGATGGTATAAACGAAAGGTCAAGTTGAGAATCTAATGTGAGAAATAGTATGCAAGTGTATTGATTGATTGAGAAGGAAAGTGTGTGAGCGAACTTGAAGGATGGTCAGATACCCTTATGGAGAAAAAAAGTAATATTTGATTAGGAAAGATCTAGTATGAATTAGAACAGAGATTTGTAATCAACAATTCAGTTGCATCTCAATCAGGTCATTTCATTGTTACTTTCTCACCATTGTAACAGTGATTCCAAAATCTCTTAATAGAGTTGGTTTAATAGCCAAATGTAAATCCTCTAACCAAGTGACAATTCCATTGAATTGTTTTAAGACCTCTTGCAAGACCACTCCTAACAAGTTGATTAAATCCTCTAACAAGGTCACACCTAACAGTGTGTTTTGTAACCTTTAACCAGGTTGGCTCATAATAGGGCTCACTTCAAAAGAGTGAAAAATAGTAATTAGTTACACTGGTGATTTTTCTTATATCAGGTTTCCACTTTAAATCCTAGTGTCTCATGTGTTCATGTTATTTCTTTTATGCTTGCATGTTAATCACTGTTAATGTTTAAGATTATTTAAAAGTAAATCACACTGCTTCTACTGAGTTACAACATTTTCTGTGAGTTTACCAAATAATAGTAGCAATTAGTTTTATTGTTAACATCCAAAGGATCTGAAATATTTTTATGGTAACTGATTCACCCCCCCTCTCAATTACTCCATCTATAATTCTAACAACATATCCTCCCAAGATCTAAGACTCAAAGAGACCTTGGAGAAAAGGTCCTTAGCAAGGAAAATAGCAAGAAACACCAAAGGTTTTGCTGATTCAAGGAAAGCCCATCATGAAACCCATTAGCATCTGAGCAAAACCAAGGTTTTACAGCTTCCCAAGCTTTCGAAATACTCTTTTTAACAAAAGAGCCCTAGATATGAACAAGGTCCAACATAATGAGAAGGGTCTAAAGATTAATCCCTTTCCATACAAGCCTTTTAATAGGAAATCCGGAGGAGATACAATGTCGAACCAACACAAGCTTCATGACTAGTGAGAGCATGAATAATCCACTTAGAAGAAAGAGAAAACCCTTGCTTTTGTGTCAAAAGAAAGCCAAGACCTTCATACTCTTTAGGGAGACAATAGAAATCCTAGGCAACTCTATGAAAACCATGATGATCAGAGCTAGAATACCAAAGAAAGTCACAAAGAAAGTGTTCCAACTTGAGGTAGGAGGATTTGGTGGGAGCCCAAAAAGAGGAGTAATACACATGAGTAGTAGCCAATTCTTTCGAGAAGATTTGGAATTTCCCTAAAAGAGAGAGGGATTTGGTAATCTGATAATCAAGCTTTTTCTCAATTTTCATGAGCACAACATTCCACAAATCCACCAGAGAAGATTGAAAGGCAAAGGGGATGCCTAGAAAGAAGAAAATCTCTATGTGAGTGACCCATTTCCACTCAAATTAAGCAAGCCAAGGTAGAGCTAGAAGAAATGATTACCTATAGTAGAGCATCTTGTTTCATTGAATAGTTGAACCAGAAGCTTGAAAAAAGGTATCCAAGAATTGCAAGGCATTAGTGATATTCTCCTCATCCTCTAGGTGAGTGAGAGATGAGTCATCAGCAAAGTGACCATTGACAAGCTAGGAGAAGACTCAGGAAAGGAAATGTCACGCACCAAACTAGAAGAAAAAAAGTGGGCAAGTAGGTAACCAAAACCTTTAGCAGCAATAACATACAGAGCTGGAACTAGAAGGAAACCCTAACAAATAAATCAAAAGAACTGGAAGGCTTTTGATTGAGAGATGTTGATGGTAATACAAGCATTGGCATCTCCAAAAAGCATCTCCATAGACTGGAGAAAATTAGGACCGAAACCGAAAGCTTGGAGCATAGCCAAAATGAAGGGCCATTCAATTCAATCATAAGATTTGGCAAAATTAATCTTCAAAAAAAGAGTCTACTATTTGGACTTACAAGCCCACTCCATGCCTTCCCAAATAGCAATGTTGTTGTGAAGAATATACCTAGATTTGATAAAAACAAGTTTTCTAAGATCGCACGATTAATGGAAGAAGGTGTTGAATCTTGAGAGCTAAGGCCTTAGCAATGATCTTGTATGACACATTAAGCAAGGTGATGGACCGCCAGTTGTAAATATCCTCAGGGTCACTAACTTTAGGTATGAATTTAATGTTTCCTTTGTTAATGATGGCTCCAAGGCTCTTAGTATGATATGCTTCAGGATGGCCTCCTAAAAGTGCTTATAAAATTCATAGGGGAACCCATCACACCAAGGGGAGTTGTCATCTGCTATAGAAAGGACAGCCTCCTTGAGGTCCCTAATGGTGAAAAGTTTCTCATAGAAAGCTCATTGGTTGCCCGCTAGGTGGTTTGGAGTAATAGAAATACACTTTCTGAGAGCTTCCTCCTAAGCAAATGAATTCCCCTGTGAAGCAAAAAAATTTCATAATGGTGCACAAAAGCTTGTAGGATGTTAGGGAGATTGGAAAGAATAGTATTCCCCTATTTAATCTTTTTAATCCCAAAGTTGGTATGATGGGCCCTGAGAGCTTGAAAGAATTCTTTTGAAGCTTTATCACCAATCTTTGACCAATGGAGTCGAGCCTTGATTTGGGCACCCTGAACAACATAGTTATCAGCAATTCATTTATCATGGTGAAGCTTGGCAAGCTGGAGTAACAAATTAGAATCAAACAGATTAAGGGAAAGAGCTCCAGAAGCCTTCTTGAGAGCCTTCGTATTGGCTTCATAAGACCTCTTTCTGAATATAGCCAATTAACGCCCATAGATACCAAGAAACCTAGCAGTTTTGGTAATAGCATCATTCCACCATTGAATCCAACCTGTTTGAGAATGGGGTCTTGGCTCCAAATTTTAGACACATAGAATGTGAGAAATAGTAGAAGCATGTGTCAGCACCAACATGTTGAGGAAAAATTGTGTTCTGACAGATCCCTGGAAAACAGTTTGCCAAGAAATGGTAAAATAAATGAGATAATGGTCTAACAAAATCACATCTGGCAGGGGAATGACAGGTAAGTCTCGATCTTCCAAAAAGGATAAAAAAGATCTCAGAATTTTGAGTTTTAATTTAAGTGTTGTGAAAAATGCTACTAGATTACAGAGAGACGACCTGTTTAACACATAATCAGGCTGAGAGACACGTGACATAATCCATGACTTAAGCATCTCATATTTGCAAGTGTCCCAAAAGGATATGGTCTCATTATCAGTCTCAGGAGGACTTTCGAGGGCTAAAGGAATCCTGTTGCCCAGACTATCACGACTGAATTGACTAATACCGATCGCCCAGATTGTCAAACATGAGAAAATGTAAATTGATTCTAACAAAACAATATCTTATGAAAGAAGCCAAATCCCACTCGGACTCTTTATTAGTGCTTTATTCTTGGACTGAAGAGCAGCAGACAGTTCAATGGCAACATGAGTGAACAAACTAGTTAACAAGGCTGTTATGGTGGTCCAAGTTCCATATGCAGAGGCCAAATTGGGTAATAAATAAGCTACAAATCGACCGAACGTTGCTTAGAAACCAATACTTGTAATTGCTGGTCCTTGTGACTAGTTCCATTAATGCTCACATTATGCACATCTAAACATCCAATCCATTGCAGGAAGAGAGCATACATACCGACGGCATACACAGGAAGCCATTTAGCCCCTCTTTTAATGTATGCTTTATACACATCCAAGAAAATGCAGAGCGCGAATATCATTTCTAAATTCATTCAAGTCAAATGGTATGATTAACTTAGTCGGCTTATTTCGGTTCTCCTCGGACAGATCGACAGTATCATTTGAATTTATAAAATTTGGAAGAAGTTATGGGAAGCGCCTACCCAGCAGACATATAGGATATTAATTTATTATTTAATATTAATTTAAAATTATATATTCATTGTTTTGTAATTTCTAAGAATTAATAAATTAAAATATTCAGCTATTCTGTCGGCTGCATAGATAGCCAATTTGGAAGTGATTCACTGTTACTGCAATGTGAACATTTGAGCTCCCAGGTAATATTGTGAGTCATGCTTCCTTCTAGAAGGTCAATGGTTCAAATCTCACATAAACAATATTAAAAAAATAAATATTGTGAGTCATCGAAGATCGAGATATTTAAGGGACTCAACTCCTACGTTTATTCCATGTCAGTAAAGAATCTTATGAGCATGTTACCATTTGTCTTTTATTTATGATTACACTCAGAGTTGACTACTAAATTGTTAGAATAATGTGGCTCAGCGAAGTTAACTGCACTAAACATTGAAATATTCAATCGACGTCGAAGTAATTAAAGCATTTTGATTTTGAGAGTATTTAACAACTGGTTTTCTACGTCCAAAGATAAATAGTTTTATGTCAGAATAGTTTTGATTGCACATGTTAGCGATCTCACATTTTGTGGTCTGAGTGAAAAGAATTAAGAAGGGCGAATAACTGAGAAATCCAAGCATAAATTTTGCAAACCAGATGAAGTTGAATGGTTCATATAGTCTATTAGGAATCAAGTCTTGCTGAGTGAAAGGCTCCAATATCATAGGGGATGAGGTCAAGATCATGTTGCATGGAAACCCATCAGTCCTTAGCTCTAAACTGAAGAAGTTTCAGGTACAAGTGGGTTTGTATCAATTTCCTAAATTGCTTCAATGGTAGCCTTTACTGATTGGTAGCTCATAGGGTTTGTGCCTTCTTTGAGTTGTCTCGTAGGTTTGAACCCTCCATCGAAACAAAAAAAAATATTATATATTAAAAAATCAAATCTTGTTGTTTAGACTTTCAATTGTTAAGGCATTTCATTTTAGTGTTGGTGGTGATAAGCCTAACACTAATTTAGTGGCTCATGTTCCTCTTATGATTGTTGAGGAGTTGAATCTTAATCCTCATATTCTACTAGTTACTAATCCTTTTAGTTTCTTGGGAGTATTGTGGGCGAGCCTACTATGGCTTGTTTGACTTCTCCTTGGACATTCATTTTTTCATATCAAGACCTTTATTACGGATTGTCTCCTTTTGGTTCTTCAAAAATAGGTTCCCCTCTCCCACCTCTAGTCTTCTCAAAAAGTTGATAGGTTTCTTTACTATTGTTTAATGAGCAAAAAAAGAAGATCATCTAAAGAATGTATCACATTCTCATACCTAGACTAAGCATGTTTGTGTATCTATGTCTAGTTATGTAATTATCTCAACACCATATTGGCTATTAGACACCAACAATATGGTAAAGGACATTAGCCCTTGTTTCCCCTTTTCGAATGTTGCCTTTTTCAATGACTTTTATGTCATTCATCTACTTTTTTAGCTATTATGGATCTATTTCTAATATTCTTTGCACAGTAGTTTTTGTAAAAGATCGGAGCCCTTATTTCTTTATTTATCTTTAATAAAATATTAAAAATATAGCATTAATGTTTTAGAAGTTTTACAATATACTAGATGCAAATATTTATGAACAATGTATCTTCATTTTTTCATATGATATTTCTAAACATGTGCAAAGAATGTATTTATCTTTTATGTGAGAGATTAGAATCATAGATGGATTGATGTTTGAAAATCAAAGTTTCTTAACAATATGTGTTGCTTAAGATCTAAAGTATCTTCATGTTTGTATGTGTTGTAACATATTTTCATGAGGAATCAAAACTCATCTCAGATTCTCCATTCCTTGAGAGTTAAATTGGGTTTAAGGTTAGTGAATTTACCCTTCTCTACAACTTATTTTTTAGCATGTTCAAGAGGGGTAAGGGTTGCAACAATCCATAGAAAGAATACTAATGTTCATTTTGGGTTAAAGATGGTATAAAATCTAGCATGTTTGAATAGGAAAAAAGGACTTACAAATTATTTAGCAAAATAATATTTTTTAGCCTAAGACATGTTTCAAGCTAAAACCCCACCTATAATATAGCCTATCAATTAAAAATACAAAGATATATTTACAAGTGTATTCAATTTTTTATTATGATGACTTGATTGGTGAATCTCACATATTTGGCATAATGCTTCTTGCATCGATATTGGAAATGATCAATTATTAGTTAAATATGATTTTTGAGATATTTTGTCCATGTCAAAATTTAGAATATTTAAGTTATTTTAATACCTAACCTTTGATATGCTATTTATATTTAAGATTAATTATGTTTATTATAATTTGAACATTTATTTATACTTTTTGAGACTATAATGTACATCATTTTTATATAAATTATATACAAGCTCTATGATCTCATATTTTCTATATAATGAAATCATACAAATCAAGTCAAATAAGTTTATGTCTTGACAATTTCCACCTAATTTTTTAAGATATTTATTGTTTAATATATATTTTAAATCAAAATATAACAATTAAACAAAACCTTGTTCATAACTTGCCACCATCCTCCTCCAGCCTACCATCATCATTGGATGCCCATAGCCTTATATATATATATATATATATATATATATATATATATGATAAGACAATAGGGATTTTTTGTTTTGTATATTCTATCTTCTTCTTTTATTTCATTAAGTATTCAAATACATGGAATAAAAGAGGACATATATAGTGTTGGCATATTACATTCATAACTAGTTTTATTTGTTAATTTTTAATTATACCTAATAAACTATTGTTGTTTATCTCTCTCTATATGCAGTTATTTTACTATCTATGTTTTGTTTTTTCTTTAACTGTTTCATTTGATGCAATGAATGTGAAGTATCGATCATTTGTTCACTAGGTTCACTTGGGCTAATAGATGATACAAGAGCCACAAATTGGTTCTATTCTTATGCAATTGAAACGCTATGTAGCTAAAAGTGCTAACAATAAATTTTGGTTTCTCTCTTTCATGATCTATAGCTATTGAATGCTATTGATACACTCTCATAGTACTTATAATAGGTTTCTTTCTAGCTCCAACCATTGTGTTTTAGTGTATATCTATGTGACACGAAGCATTGGTGGTTTTTGTGAAAACCACAATCGACAATGGATTGAGATAAAAGTGTTATGAATTCAGTAATATCTGAATTACTATCTCTTCTCATATGATTGAACTTGTAAGTCTCATATGTAAGCATCTAGCGAGATTCAAGAGATGGAGAGAATATTGAAGACTTCCAGAGGAACTAAATGAATAAGATTATAAATATAGTCTCCATTCCCCATCATTAGTGTGAATGATTCTCAAGGAGAAAGGTCAAGTGGATTTTTAACCAATTTCATAAATTTACTTATTGTGTGTATATTTTTAATTATCATTTGAAAAGGTGTGTGAGGAAGCTATGAGGAATTTTCCAACTATTCAATGTTTTTGGATAAATAAGGATAGGTGTGGGAAGAATCACAATATGATATTTTCATTTAGAAATGCAATTTGTCTATTTTTGAATAGGGTAACAAAAATACTTTGATAACAAGTATAATGAATAAACCAAATACAATTACTAAATTTCAAGGGAATGAATTTTATATATGAAAAATAAAATTCCAATTATTATTAGTTGAAAAATGTTTGTTGGAGATTGACGCAAGGAGAGATGAAAAGCTAGGGTCAGAGGCACACCTAACTATCCAATCATCTTGTTGAGTAAAAACCATGAAAGCTAACAACATAAAGAACAACACCAACGAGAGATGAAAAAAAAAAAACTTTATTAATTCATCTAATCATCTGCATACACGCCCATCTGTGAGGCCTTTGGCATTATGGCCAACAAGATTTTATGAAATCCTAGACTTAGAATTTTCACAAGTCCTTAATTCAGACTTCTAGTTCACTGAACTTTGCACTCTCACTCTCAGCTCTTTCACCTAAACCTAAACAACCCCATTTATACTTGCCAAAATGACTTATAGAAGATTCTAGATCCTTACATAATAGAAGGTCGACCTCACATGGTTTGCGCACATCCCAAGACAAGATCCTTACATTAAATTCATAATCCAAATTAAATACATAAGTTAGCTTACACTAGGAACCAATCACAGATAAACTTGATCAAAGAAGGAACCGAGTATCACCAAACATTTTCACTTGACACATGAAGGAATAACTCGACCAACACTAGACAGCTCTTCCCACGCTAAACAACTCGGCAGTAACTGTAGTTTGACAACCATTGAAACTTGATACTAACAAGTAGAATGATCAAAGATGAGTAGGATAGTAAGGCAACCTAGGATGCTCCTACATTAGAGGTTGTGAACAAGACTATTAGAAAACCATGACACTTAAAAGAAGTGACAAAATGGATGGTTAAATATTGCAAGGTCACAACATTATTTAGACTTGATTTATCATATGCATATTTGCATCACATTTATTTTTTTGAGGACATCAAAACAAATATGATGAGATGCTCCTATCAATTTTGAGCTCTTCAACTTGTGTGATCACCTAACATAGTTGTGCTTAGACATCCGTACTTGATGTTTTGGCCCTTGCAAGATGTTTCTTACACTAGAATTTCTTATTTTGTGGCTTTTCTTTCTCCTTATTCCATTTTCTTTCATTTTTCTTAGGTTGTTTCATGCCCTTGCCCCTCTGTTTGTCGGTTAGGTTTGCTCTACTTTCTTTTATGCCCTTCTTGTATTCTCATGTGTAGCACACCCTTGTTCACTCACGGGAGATGTAATACTTGGATTATCAATCATTGATACTTGAACGGTATTAAAAATGACCCTGGTGCTATCATGGGAGAATCAAGAAGGGGTTCCATGAGAATATAGAAATTGCAGTTCATAAGTCGATAGACCAAAAAATCCCATTGTTAATAAGGCCTCTCATAAAGTAATTGCCACCTTCTGCTTGCTTGACTGTAAAGTTTTACAAGGTTTTCGTGATGGAAGTTGAACTGACGGGACCTCAAGCGATGTAGGTGGATGTCTTAGAGGAACTCTGGAGAAGGCGAGAAAGGTAAGTCTTCACCCCTTGATTTGAAGACCCTCTTCCTTCGCAGAATGACGACATAGTAAGAGCTATTCGGTCAGAACAATCACATCTTAGAAATATTGCGGTTTTCTTTATTTTTTAGATAGAGATTCTCTCCCTTCTCGTATGTTTTTGATAAATGGATATGTAGTGATAGTGTGCCGGTTAAGCCGGGCCACTGGCTTTTACGATTCACTGGATACTCCACGTTCTCACGATGTTTCGCTTTGCAATCGGAAAAATAATACGAGCAAAAGTAGTTGTATTCAAACGACAACGTGATCACCTCATTTTGTGTCGATTACGTTTTACTGTTAGATTATTTAATGCTTAAGCCTTTATTTGGATTATGGAAGCTTTTATTATTAAGAACATTTACACTGTTAGTTTAGTTTGGTATAGTTTGATTACTGTCTACTTTAAGTGGTTAGATAGTTGATTAATTAATTCATTGTATTATTGTATTTTTTTAAATTTTAAACATAAGTGGCTAGTCTGATGTTTGTTGATCTGTAGAGGGCTCCTCAACTGAGAGTGATTCTGTCACTTTGTTAACTCCAACAACCAATCATCCCATTTTGACTTTAATTTAAAAAACAAACAACATGATCACCCAGCTCTGCTTTCTGTAATTTGAAGAAAATAGAGCCCAAAATATCAGAGATCATGAAGAGTGGGTCGATTTTTAGTTGCTTCATCGCGGGAAGAGAAACTGAAAAGCTTATATATTCCCCATCTAAACGAGAATCAGATCATTTGAGAAAATCCGATTACGCCGGAGAAATTCAGGGAAACGTCGTGCAATGTGCTTTGTATGGTCACAAGTCAGATCAGCAGTCTCGGGTTCGAATTGTCGTCAATGATTCTACGTTATCAACTATAAGTAATACCGGTTTAAAGACACATGAAAAAAAATAGTAATATTTTTGTTCATCTTAATTTAAAAGTCGATATCGTTGTTACAGGATTTGAATGAAAATTTGTTTAGTGTATAGAATTTCTTTGTAAGAGGATAAAGAGGATAGGATTCAAGAGATTGTCGTTGTAGTGTTCTTGCTTCTTTGTATGATAATATTGTGGGTTGTCCTTAAAGGAAAAATTAAATTTGAAAAGTATAACTTAATTTTGATTTTTTAATATTTTTTTGACCAAGAATTAAGTCTTAGTGTGATGTTTAAGCCATTTGAATATTGCGTTCATAATTGTAATGATATAATTCAATCAAATGCATTTTTCAAATCTACAAAACAATCAACTTTTTAGCAATGCATAAGATAACATTCAGATTTTATTTAATCCAAAATCAAGGTTTGTCGGTTCTTATTGTTGATATTGTGAAGGCCAACAGTCAAGTCTTCTTTTCCCTCCAATAATCAAGTCTCTTGGTTTCCAAAGACTCTTCATTTGTAATATTATTAGAGCCCTTTTATATGCTGCTCCTGCTCATTTGTAACTAAACTTTTTCTTATTAATTCAATACTCTGCAGTCTGGACGTAGCCACTATTGTGGTGAACCAGGATAAATCTGGTGTTGTGTATTTCTTCTTATTGAAATATTTTCATTCTCTATTTAATCCTTTCAATTGGTATCAGAGCACGAGGTGTTTGCAGGTTGGAAAATCAGTGTTGAATTTTTCGGAAAGATGGAGGATTTGAAAATAGAGAAATTTACAGGCAAGAATTACAGCCTGTGGAAAGTGCAAATGCGTTCCTTGCTGGTTAAGCAAGACTTGGCTCTCGCAATCGAAGGAAAGTCTAAGAAATCGTCTACAATGACTGATGAAGATTGGCAAAAGATGGATGACAAGGCGATGGCATCCATTTTTCTCTCACTAGCGAAAAATGTCTTGTTCAATGTCTCAAATGAGACGTCAACAAAAGATGTTTGGGACAAACTTCAGAATATGTATCAAACGGTGTCGGCTGCAAACAAAATCTTCATTATGAAGAAACTCTACAAACTGAAAATGAAGGAAGGGATTGCAATGTCAAATCATATAAATGATTTGAACACCCTAGTATGTCAAGCAAACTCGGTTGGTATGACTCAAGATGACGAATCCAAAGCAATCATCTTGTTATGTTCTTTACCTGATAGTTGGGATCCCGTAGTTACAGCTGTAAGTACTTCAAGCTCTACGAAGTCAAAGCTGGCCTATGATGAAGTTGTTGCCACTTTATTAAGTGAAGACATGAGAAGGAGTAACAAAGACTCCTCATCCGGTGATGCTCTCACTATGGTCAGCACTGAGAGAAGAGGAAAAAGCCATCATAGAGGAAATAATAATTACTATCAGTGAAGATCAAAGTCACCCAATCGTTCAAGGTCAAGAGGTAGTAATGGTGAATGCTGGTTTTGTGGTAAGCCTGGCCACACAAAGAGAAATTGTCAGGCTTACAAGAAAGCACAAGAAAATGTGAGAAACATGGAAGCAAATACAGCCTATGAGAAAGATGAATGTGCTTTAGTTCTTTCTACAAGTGATACAAAATCAGATTCTTGGGTGATAGATTCCGGAGCTTCTTTCCATGCTACTTCATGTACGGATTGTTTCACAAACTACCATGGTGGTCAATTTGGAGAGGTATTTCTTGGAGACAACAAATCCTGCGAAATAGTTGGCAAAGGTGACATTTTGTTACCGCTGGAAGATGGAGGGAAATGGTTGTTAAAAGATGTTCGCCATGTTCCCAAATTAAAGCGAAATCTAATTTTGGTTAGTCAGCTCTTTGCCCAAGGATATTATCCATTCTTATCTCCGGATACTTGGAAAGTTACCAAGGGTTCGAGATTAATTGCCAAGGGAAACAAAGTTGGTAATCTTTATCTTCTTGAGAAGCCTACTGAAATAGGGGCTGCTATGACACTCATGGGCAGCAATGCAACACTTTGGCATCAAAGATTAGGCCACATGAGCAAAAAGGGCCTTGAGATAATGCTCAAAAGGGATCAACTACCGGGTCTCCAATCAGCAAATTTGGAATTTTGTGAACATTGCCTTTACGGAAAGCAAAAGCGAGTCAGCTTCTTGAAAGATGGACATGATCTCAAGGAGAAACCATTGGAACTTGTACACTCGGATGTCTTTGGTCCGGTTGAGGTAAGCTCTTTAGGAGGTTCAAAATTTTTTGTTACATTCCTTGATGACTGTACTAGGAAAGTATGGATATACATGATGGAAAATAAATCTGAAGTTTTTTCTAAGTTTAAAGTTTTCAAAGCTCTTGTTGAAAACCAAAGGGGTCATAAGATCAAATGTTTAAAAATGGATAATGGAGGTAAGTTTTGTTTGCTGGAGTTCGACAATTATTGTGCAGATAATGGTATTCGTAGGGTGAAAGTTGTGCCCTACACCCCTCAAGAAAATGGGGCAGCGGAAAGACTCAATAGGACAATAATGGAGAAAGCTCGCTGTATGCTTTCTAATGCAGGATTGGGAAAAGAATTCTGGGCTGAGGCATGTAATACAGCCGTATATCTCATTAATCGAAGTCCTTCTTCAAGGTTGAACTTCGGAATTCCGGAAGAGGAATGGCAAGGTAGAAGAGTTTCTTACTCTCATCTTAAAGTTTTTGGTTGTCAGGCTTTTGTACATGTGCCCAAAGAAAAGAGAAGCAAAATGGATCCTAAATCCGAGCCTTGCATATTCGTTGGATATGGAGAGGATCAGTTTGGCTTCAGGCTTTGGAGTTTAACTGATCAGAAAATTATGAGAAGCAGAGATGTTGTCTTCAATGAGAAAACATTTCCAGCATTACATTCTCTGGAAATGTCTGAAAAAGAATTTGTACCAATCACTGCGCAAAGGAATGTTGGATTGAATCCACAAACAGTTTCTAACACTATTTCATATAGTCCCACCTCTGTACTATTTCCAAATTTTTCATCTTCTTCTACTCTTGGGAACACAGGACATGATGATAGTTCTACACAAGAGTTTTTTGATATCTCTTCTCATGACAGGAATTTTTCTCTCCATCACGATCAAGCTTGTGAAAGTTTTTCAAACCAAAGTACAAGGGATCCTCTTACTACAATGGGCTATCAGTCAAAGGACTATAATGCTCATCCACCAATGCAGGGTGGGCAAATAGAACTGCAGGACATCAATCTGGAGGATGAGAGTAATTCAGAGGCTGTGCCAATTGATATCCATGGCAATCCCGTCTATATACAGAGTACTCACAGTAAACGTATGTCACTGTATCCATTTGAGCACGGTGGAAACTCAAGCCACAATCTTGGCAATAAACGTGGGCAATTTCAGAGTGTAGGTCCAACTAATCTGCAGCCTACACATAATCCGCAAGGGGCAAATGAAAACTAGGTTCAAACACACGTAACAGAGGTGAATGTACAGGGTGCAGAACTCCATTCGCAATGTGTTAGAGCTGTTTCACAGGGTCTACAAATTGATTTGTAGGACGTTAATGTGCAGGGTAATCATGGTGGGAGCACAGACCAGCATCTTGGTAATACCGGTTTTGAGGCACCCAATACAAATATATCACAGGGAGAAGGCACACTTCATAATAATCTGTTCTCAAGCAGCAGAGAGGGCATTCAACATTTAAACCAGCGAACTAGTGTAACCGGTTCTCCATTTGAATTGGTTCAACCAGAGAACAGAGAACCCCAAATGAGAAGATCCACTAGAGAATGAAGAATGCCAGCTAAATTCTCTGATTATGAATTATTGTACGCTGAAGAAGCAGAGCCTTCAATTCTAGTTTCAAAATTTTCAGAACCGTCTACATTCAAAGCAGCGCTCAAAGATGTCAATAGTGATAAATGGCAAACAACGATGCGTGAAGAAATGGATTCTTTACTCAAGAATCGAACCTGGGATTTGGTATCTCTTCCACCTAATCGAAGACCACTTAGGAACAAGTGGATATATCGTGTGAAAGATGAAGCGGAAGGCAATAAACGCTTCAAAGCTAGATTGGTGGTAAAGGGATTTGATCAAGAAAAAGGGATAGATTTCAATGAATTCTTCTCACCAGTTGTCAAGATGACAACCATCCGAACTATTTTGGGATTAGCAGCAGTGTGGGATCTTGAGTTAGAACAACTTGATGTAGAAGAAGAACTGTACATGGAGCAGCCACAAGGGTTCGTAAAGAAGGGACATGAACACCTTTATTGCAAATTAAATCGGAGCTTGTATGGCCTGAAACAAGCCCCAAGACAGTGGTATGTAAAATTTGATCGCTTCATGGCTGAGCATAATTTCACAAGATGTGAATCAGACCCATGTGTCTACTTCAAGAAACTTCCAAGTGGAGAGTTTGTCATCCTTCTTCTTTATGTCGATGACATGTTAGTAGCTGGCACAAACAAAAGAATCGTTAATGAGTTGAATCAAAAATTGGCAAGCCAATTTGCAATGAAAGACTTAGGGGTGGCCAAAAAGATTCTTGGTATGACAATCACAAGTGATAGGAAAAAGAGGGAAATCACTTTGTCTCAAAAACAATACATTGACACAGTTGTTGACAGATTTGGCATGGCTGAATCAAAAGTAACTCCTATTCCTCGTGCTGGTCACTTTTGATTAAGTTCTGAATTATGTCCTCAAACACAGGAAGAAAAAGAATTTATGGAGAAAATTCCATACAAATCAGCCATTGGTAGTATTATGTATGCTATGGTTTCTACTCACCCCGACATTGCTCATGCGGTGGGAGTTGTGAGCAGGTTCATGAGCAATCTCGACAAAGCTCATTGGGAAGCCGTCAAATGGATACTAAGGTATCTAAAAGGTACTTCAGATTATTTTTTATGTTTTGGCAAAAAAAAAGTTCAACTACAAGGTTACACTGATTCTGATCTTGCCGGAGACTTGGACAAACGAAGGTCTACCACTGGTTACACCTTCACATTTGCTGGAGCTACGATCAGTTGGGCTTCACGGTTGCAACATTGCATTACTCTTTCTTCAGCTAAAGCTGAATACTTAGCTCTTTTCGAAGGTGCAAGGGAAATGATTTGGCTTCAGCGGTTACTTGGTGAATTGAAAGTTCATCAAAATGAATATAATTTGTTTTGTAACAACCGTAGTGCGATCTTCATGGCACATAATCAGTCATCACAACGTCGCTCCAAGCATGTTGATGCACATGCTCACTTTGTTCGTCATGCAGTCAAAGAGGGCAAGCTGAATGTTGTCAAGATTGACACCAAGATAAATCCAGCTGATATATTCACGAAGGTTGTTGCCAAAGAGAAGTTCAAATGTGCTAGAAATTCTCTTGGGCTTGTGAAGAAAAGATAGATCATTCTTTCAGCAGGGTATTGGGTGATCAGTTGCAGCATTGGTTGTCCTTCAGGTGGGAGTTTGTTGATATTGTGAAGGCCAACAGTCAAGTCTTCTTTTCCCTCCAATAATCGAGTCCCTTGGTTTCCAAAGACTCTTCATTTGTAATATTATTGGAGCCCTTTTATATGTTGCTCCTGCTCATTTGTAACTTAACTTTTTCTTATTAATTCAATACTCTGCAGTCTGGACGTAGCCACTATTGTGGTGAACCAGGATAAATCTGGTGTTGTGTATTTCTTCTTATTGCAACATTTTCATTCTCTGTTTAATCCTTTCACTTATCAATTCTTTCTTTTTCTGATGGCACTGAAATGTACAAATTAACATCATATTTGTCTGTACAAGGAAAGCATGCACATCACATTGTAATTCTGGTATACGTATATATTAGTTAGCTAAATTAGAATACCCTTTTCACAAATCGCTCACCCTAATAATATGCCAATCTATAAAGTAAATATAATATGATATTTATATTTTTTGATATTGTGTTGTAGCATAACAAAAGGATTTTCTTATGTGTGAAACATTTCTTGTTTAGTTTTTACCTATTATGTAGAAGGTTAATTGTTTTCACAAAATGGTATCAGAGTCAGTCTTTTGAAGATTTTAAGTAGGTTGCATTGAGGGAGAAAGCTGAGGCTAAAGTTGGAGAATTGTGCCTGAAGACATGGCAATGATCAACAACACATCACAACCTCAAATTTTGATAGGTAATTGTATGAATTATGATGCTTGGTCCATAGAGATCAAATTTTATTTTGATCTCAAGATCTTTGGGATTTGGTTGAGAAGGGTTTTGTAGAACCAAATGATCAAGTAGCATATCAGGCATTATCATAGATAGAGAAAGATTCATTGAAGGATAAAGTGTAGAAGGATTCAAAGGCATTAGTTTTCATTCAACAAGTAACGGATGAGTCATTATTTTAAAGATTTTATGGAGCAACAAGATCCAAGAAAGCACGAAATGCATTACAAATTGCTAATGAAGGTACAACAAAGGTGAACGTAGCAAGATTACAAATATTAAGGAGAAATATTGATAATAGATTAATATGAATGTATTAGACAATATAGATAATTTCTTTACTAAAGTAATACATATTGTTAACCAACTGAGGACCCAAGGGGTATATATTTCAGATCAAAGGATGGTTGAAAAAGTGCTTAGAAGTTTAGCTATTAAGTTTGATACAATTGTAGCTGCCATTGAAGAATCTAAAGATTTATCATAATTATCTGTGGATGAACTAATGGGTTACTTGTTATCTCATAAGTCTAGAGTTAATAGAAATAACAATTTATCTTCTAAGAATACCTTTAGAGGTCAAAATTCATCAAGAGAAAGAGGAAGAGCTGGACAGGTGAGTACAGAACAAGGGGGAAGGATAAATCAGGTTAATCAAAGTTTCAACAATAGAGAATGTGGTAGAAACCAACAGTCATCAAGGTTTGATAAATCTAATATCTAGTGCTATTATTATAAGAGGTATGGTCATTTGGCTAATGAATGTAGGAAGAAATAAGTAGATCTAGATAGTCACAGTATAAATTATTTAAATGTATATGTGAGCAATTTAGGAAATTTGTTTATAACATGGAATATGGCACAAGAAATTTCTCACGATGTATGGTTTTTAGATAGTGGCCATGTAGTAACCATATGATAGGAAACAAACAATTATTTTAGAATTTGGACGATTTAGTCAAATCTGAAATAAAAGTGAGAAAGGATAGCATAGTGCTTGTAAAGGGAGAAGGTGTTATTAATGTATTGGTTAAAAATAGAGGAAAGATGTGTATTCCTGTTGTTTACTATGTACACATGAACTTATGAGTATTGGTCAATTAGCTGAAAAGGGCTATAAAGTTATTTTTAAGGATAATGCATCCATAGTCTTGGATGGAAATTCTAGAGATAGGTTAATTTCTTTTGAGGAAGTTAGTATGAATAAATATTTCTTTATGAATAAGGAAGAATGTCATTATCTTCATGCATATGTAGTCAACTAAACTTAAACTACACTTTCATTAGTTAATTAGTAGTCAGGATTGTTTCTGTGACCAATCTTTTCTAATAACACTTTAGAATGCTTTCAGTCAAAACATGTAATAATAATATGGCTGATTCTTAGCCTCATTCTGATGTTTCCCAGTGGTACAAAAATGTACATCCTTTGCATTACAATGGTCACCACCTTCTAAGGAAAAAATAAAATGGTGAAGGACTAAAATATAGAAACTTTAACATCAAACCTACAATGATGAATAGCCTATTATATAATAAAATGATGACAATATTAATTATATTTCAATTTTTTTTGAACAAGTAGGACTTTCCAGAGAGGATGGGCCACCGTGAAAGAGTTTACTGACATCCGACAACAACTTCGAAGAATTACATGTTTCAAAAAAAAACAACTCCAAGTGACATTTAATGTTTACGATGTAAATAGATAATACCAGTTAATCATGATTATTTTATCACCACAGGTCATAGTTGGTAGGCTATGAATATAACCAAGCTTTCTTGGTAAGTTTTACATGTGAATAATTAGAGAAACCATTTTTCAATGTAATTAGGCTTGTTTGGTTGTTGGAATATAATTTGAAAATCGATATTTGAAATCTTTGATTTGGGATTCTGGAACTTGGGATCTAGATTATTGTTTCAAGAATTTAATTTGGGACCATTTGGTTCAAACTCAAAAAGAAAATGATATACTAAATTTGGTATTCTAGAACTGTTTGGTTCAAACCTAAGAAGATACAACCATATTTACAAATAGTGAGTATAAATTTCAAATCTGTAGTACTGTTAAATGTAAAGCAATTACATTTTGATGGTGTCTGCGTAAATCATTATTTTGCAGTAGCTGAAACTTTTGGGGAGACTCTGAATGAAGCTAACATTGCCAAATATATTTTAAATATTATATTGGCTCTACTAATGTTGCAAATGAAATATTATTATGTTGTTCATAATACCAATTCTGCACATGCAAAAAAATGTCAATATTCATTGCAAAAAGAAAATTCAAGAAAAAGTTAAAAGAAAGATGAAATAATTTAGATATGTGTGGTACTAGTTATTTTATTTAATCCAAACATATAAGCAAGTAATAGTAGAAAATTTTGGCCACCCTTAAACATCACACAATAAGGGAAGAATCAAGATTTAAAAAAAAAATCAACTTTGACTATTTAACACTTTTGGTCTAAGAATTAAGCTTAGTGTGTGATGTTTAAGCCATTCCGAAAATTTTTCACCGATTTCAAAAAATTAAATTTCAAAAATTTGTTCAAAAATAGGTGCCCTCAAATTGGCATCCGGATGTCAAACCCAATTAAATTTTACTTTAGTTGAAATCCTCATTTTCAAAAAATGGGATTTAAAATGGGAATTAAAATGAGAATTCTAAATAAAAAATATTTTAAAGAATTTAGAATTCTTTTTTTGGGGGTCAAATGGGGATACCAAATTCTACTTTTTCTCAATTCCAATTTTGATTGTGGAGACCCAAACAATGGATTAAAAAAAATTAGAATTCTAAATGCCAATTTTATTCTATTTCTAGCTACCAAACGGCAATGAAGACCACATTTTGAATTCAAATTTAATTTTGATATTACCATATGCATTATTTTAGAACTTTGGGATATAACGATTTCATTTGGCCAAAGCTTTAAGTTTCCAATAGAATAATATTTAATTTTGATTGATCGAAAGCTTTAACTTTAGAATAGAATAATGATAAAAACTAAAGATGTAAAACAATAGAAAGAATGAATAAAATGAGAAAATATGATAGATTTTATTGATCTATAAACTCTTTGATGCAATCCATTCATTATGGTTAAGTCTCTATTTATGGAGCACATTCACTAGTTGGATACGGAGAAAAAGTTTCTAGAGTTATTTTCTATTTGGGCAAAGTCAAGTGATGGAAGGAGAAGTGTTACAACACTGATAGTTTATTTACTTATTGACTGGGAAAATGTTATAGATGAGCACTAGACTGAAAGTTCTATTGTAATTGATTGATGACATGAATGTGTCTATTGGAAAAAATTACAATAAGAAATTCAAATAGAATAGGTCCTGACATTGAGCCTTGTTAGGTACCCATTTACAACATTAAAAAAATTGTTTCCCCTTCTTTAGGGTTTTTCACCCAAATAAGTGGTTTTGGCTTACCACAAAACCTTCAACAAAATTTTAGGTTTTTCACCTAAACAAGTGGTTGTGGCTTACCACAAACCCTTCAATAAAATTTTAAGTTTTTTTTCACCTAAACAAATGGTTTCAGATTTCCAAAAAGCCTCCAATAAAATTTTAGGTTTTTCACCTAAACAAATGGTTTCTGATTACAAAAAACCCTTCAATAAACTTAGTAAAAAATATCATTTCAATGATGGAAAAAAAAACTATCTTTAACCTTTTCTCTTTTATGAAGTATCACTTTTCATGGATGTCTTGCTGTATGATGATTTTTATTTGCACAAACCCTTTGCAATCCTTCTTGAGAGTCCACACTTTGATAGGTTTTGATTATTCCTCACACTCAAACATTTGTATGTAAAAAAACCTTTAATCATACCTATGATATTTTTCCAACTTGATCCATAACTCCATCCAATGTCTATTTTGAAGCATTTCTCCATAGAATTATTTGTACACTCTTTGTTCCAACATATTTTTCAAAATGACTGCATGGATGTAGATCCCAACACTTGTCTTTCATGTGTAATTTCATGTTACAGTTTCAACATTGCATATATTGCTTACTTTAAACAAATTTGATTGAATCTATATAATCATTTCTTTCATTTGCCATATATCCTAGTCCTTCATATTTTGGTCTCATGATTGGTTCAATAGGCTCTATGATTCCTTGTTGATGTTTTCCCAATCCTTTACCTTTGTAACCCATTTCCTTCATTATATTCCATCCAACATTCTTATTATTACAACTAATCGTATTTGATGCCACATTTTCATATTCTTTATCACAAACAACTTCAACAGAGTCACACTTTTCTAGTGGTGAATTGAAATCATTTGTACCATATGAAACATCACATACTAATTTTTCTTTCACACATGTATTTCTTTCATGATGGATTGATTTAGTTCATTCTTTAACAAGTCATTTTCTTCTTGTACTTTCTTCATTTTCTCCTGTAATTCAGCCTTTAACAAGTAAATTTCTTCTTTTACTTTCTTCATTTCCTCCTCTAATTCATCATTTCTTTTCTTAACATTATCCAACAACATTAATTGTTTCTCTAGCTCTCCATTTTCTTCTATATAGTCATTAATTTGATTTTAAAAGTTGCATCTTTCTATATTCATTTCATTTCTTAACTGTGTTAGTTTTTCTTGCAAGAGATTCTTCTCGCAAATTAAGTATCCATTTTCTTTCTTCACATTTATTAATTCTTCTTCTAAAATGTCTATCTCAAAAATTAAATTTGTATTTTCCTTTAACACTCTTTTACCTTGCTTCCCCATTGTGATTAATCCACAAATAACACTTTCTTAGAATAAACCTAGCACTTTTACCACATTTTACAATCATAGCACTGACAATTTCAGATTTCCTCATCTATTCCTTAAATATTCAAATGTAAGATTATTGGACATGATCACCATCTCAACAATATCATACCAAACTCTACGACCTTTTCTCTACATTGATGAAAGAAATAATTTTACCTTCAACAATCTCATTATTCTCTTACTGTAGCAATAGACAACATACCAACAACTAACCTCCCTTCTCTTGAGTAATCTTTTACCAGTCACTTCTTATCCTCCTTTAGGTAACAACTTCAAAAAATAAAGTAATCTATTCCACTATCCATCTTGGCTTTCTAAACAACCAGAGGTTTCTTTAATGCTTCTAAATCAGATTATAACTTGCAATAGAAAAAAAATCACACAAAAAAAATCTGCCATAGCCCAAGAGTCAATGAAGCTTTGATACCATGATAAAAACTAAAGATTTAAAACAATAGAAATAATGAATGAACTAAGAAAATAAGACAGATTTTATTGATCTATAAACTCTTTGATACAATCCATTCATTGTGGTTAAGTCTCTATTTATAGAGCACATTCACCAATCAGATACAGAGAAGAAGTTTCTAGAGTTATCTCCTACGTAGGCAAAGTCAAGCGGTGGAAGGAGAAGTTTTGTAGCACTAATAGTTTATTTACTTATCGACTGGACAAATGTTACAAATGAGCATTAGACTGAAAGTTCTATTGTAACTGATTGATGACGTGTGTTTGACTACTTCTAGCAAATAAGAGTTCTACACGAGCTAGAGTCCCTACCTCATACAAGAAAAGACAATCATTGTGAGAGAAGATAACTTAAAATATAAGAAATAAAACTTTATGTATAAGAATTAATGTTGAATCAACTACAATGCTAATTCAAATAAAATCTTTGAGCTGGAAGCATAGTACCTATTAGTCTTATATTTTTCTCATTATGGTTCTTTGTAAATATTCCTCTATCCACTGAACCTTGATTGAAATAAAGATTTTGTATTCTTTCAAAAAAGTGTCGTATTCTCATGCTAATTTTAATATCATGCCAAATGCATATGAACCACTAACAATGTGAAAAAAAATGTTTTCTTATAACTAGATGCCATTTTCTCAAATTCAACAAATTTTAAATCAAAAGAATGATATGCTATTGATGAGTGAAATCATATTGAAGAAAGTGATAAGTTGAAAATGCTATTTCCAACTTAAAATAACTATCAATCCAGTCCATACCTGTTGCTTTTTTTTTTTTTTTAAATGCTTTTGCAAATTAAATTAATAAGAAAAAAATTAGTTATTCCATTAGCATATGTTACTGTTACTTGATGACCAAAATAAAAGACTACCAAGACCTTGAGGTACTAATTAATCTAATCTAGTAATTTCTTAATGTCTAAGTTGGATTAAGGTGCGTATCATCATTGTACTCTAAATTTTCCTGACACATTATAGAGATGAAGTAATGTAAAATTTCCTTGTCATTTTTATAAGGTTAGAAAAGCCATCAAGTGAAATATTTCTTCAATTTTACCAAACTTAAACTATAGTTCCAAATCATAAATCCAATTTTATCAAACTTAAACTACAATTCAAAATCGTATAAATACCATATATGTATGTATGTATGTATATGTATGTATCTATATATATGTACACACACACTTAGACACACACATATATGTATGTATGTATGTATGTATATGTACATATATGTACACATATATAATATGTAGTATATATATGTACATATATATATATATATATATATAAACATATATATACACATATACATATATACGTATATATGTGTATATATATGTACATATATATGCATATACATATATATATTATACATACATACATATATGTATGTATATACATACATGTGTATATATATATATATCTATATGTATATACATACATATGTATATGTGAACATATATATATGTATGTATGTATTTATATATATATATGTATGTATGTATATAAATATGTATGTATATATATATATATATATATGTATGTATATATATATATGTATCTATATATATATGTATGTATATGTATTTATATATATGTATATACATATAGATATATAAATACATACATACATATATATGTGTGTGTGTATATAGATAAATAAATACATACATATATATTTATGTATATATGTATATATAAATAGATATATATATGTATATACATATATGCATATATATATATGTGTGTGTGTGTGTGTGTATTTATATATATATATATGTACATATGTATATATAGATATATATATATATATATATATATATATATATTTATATATATTTATATATCTATATATACATATATATATGTATAGATATATATATATATATACATATATATGTATATATATCTATATATATGTATCTATATATATATATGTATCTATATATTTATCATATAAATGTATATACATATATATGTATATATATGTATATCCATATATATATGTGTACACATATATATGTATACACATGTGTACACATATATATATGCATACACACACACACACATATATATGTATATACATATATACATATAGATATATATATATATATATATATATATATGTATTTATATATCTATAGATATATACATATGTATATGTATATGTATATATATATATGTATGTGCATATATATATTTATATATATAGATATATATACATATATGTATATATACATATACGTATATATTTATATACGTACATATATATACATATACATATATATATGTATATGTACACATATGTATATATACATATATGTACATATATATACATATACATATTTATATATATATATATATATATGTATATATGTACATATACATATATATATATATGTATATGTATATATGTATATATGTACATATACATATATATATATATGTATATGTATATATATGTACATATATATATATATATATATGTACATATATATATATATATATATATATATATATATATTGAAAATGTAGATGGAGTAACTAAGAGGGGGTGAATCAATTACCACAAAGATAAATTCATAGATCTCTTAAATGTCAAATTGATTACTTACTACTGTCACTCAGTAAACATTTATAAAATGTTGTAACTCGATTAATGTAGAGAATGTCAACTTATAATCAGATCTTAACATGCATAAAATAACTTGCAATCATAAAAGTAAAATCATGAACACAAGAGACACTAGATTTAGCGTGGAAATCCAATATGAAAAAAACCACCAATGTAACTAGCTACTAATTTTCACTCTTCTGAAGTGAGCCCTGTTAAGAGCCAACCCTATTAAAGGTTTCAAAACACACTCTTAGATTAGAGGATTTATTCACCCTGTTAGGAGTGGCCTTGTTATAGGTCTTTACAAAAATTCAGCTGAACTGTAACCTTGTTAGAGGATTTACAAAATGGTTGTTAAACCAACTCTATTAAGAGATTTTTGAATCACTGCTACAATGGTTAGAAAGTAACAATGAAATGACTTGAATAAGATACAATTGAATTTGCTAATTACAGATCTCTATTCTGCACCATTAGATCCTTTTTGATCAAACATAGCTTTGTTGCTCCTTAGTGATCTTTGATCATCCTTCAAAATTTACTCTCGCAATAATTAATCCACCTTCACATTCATATCACATTAATTCCACTTCTTACACATACAATTTGCAACTTGATCTTTCATATATACCAATCAAATTATCAAGTCGGCTCGATTACAAGTTATAATCACCTATAATCATTACTACAGTCGACTAGAAGTAATACTTAAAACAATTAAGCTTTAAACCATAATTTAACAAATTCCTTCACTGGCTGACCATGCTTGGTAAACACTACTTTAAAAACAATTTCTTGAGTTAACCATTTGAACTCAGTTAACGCTACAAATTTTGTGAAATCCTTTGGTTGCCGAGTGAACTCAGTAAGCACCAACTTTCCTTCGCTAACCTTGAGATCTCGGTAACAACTATCTTCTGCCTCATTTTCCTTTGATGACCGAGTGAGCTAGGTAGACATTGTTTGTACAAGGTAAAGTCTAAGAACACTCGATAGATGCTGCAATACATCTTGCAAACCATCTGATCTTGGGAGATTCTGAAAAATAACTAGTATGACATTTGTGTAACATTAAAGACAACAAAAAATTGGATAATTGTATCAAACAATCTCCCTCTTTGGCATTGATGGAAACACAACATGTCATAGCGTGCTGAAATTTGAGAACAAGACTTTCTCTGATAGAAAGTTTCTCCCTCTTAGATTTTACACCTCAAACTTTAGTTATCTATAGGAATCTCCCCCTATGCAAACTCTCCCTCTTTTCATAGTAATTTCTTCCTCTGACTAATTCCAGATAGATATAATAGTAAACCCTTTTACAAATTTTAGATTTTCAAATTTTAGAAAGATACGATAGTAAACTCTCCCTCTTTGATAACACATGCCAAAGAAAACACAACTCAAATAAATTTTAATGTACCTTAAGTACTGATTCATGTGCAATATTTCTATTACTCTGCTACATCAAATAATAGATCTTCAGCTTGGTTCCTATTGATGCATCACTAAAACTTTATTTTAGTGAGCTTCAAATAGGGGAATGACCCCTAACTTACCTCTTAGATACAAGAATGCATCCTTAGGTAGTGGCTTTGTGAATATGTCAACAATCTGTTCCTTTGTATGGACATATTCCAATATGATTTCCTTATCCTACACTAATTCTCTGACAAAGTGATATTTTATAGCAATATGCTTGGTTTTGGAATGCATTATTGGATTCTTTGAGATGTTAATTGCACTTATATTATCACAAAATATGACAACTAGTTCTTTGATTTCCACCTTCATGCCTTCCAACAACTGTTTGAACCAAATAATGTTAGAACAGTTCACTGTTGCTACAACATATTCTACCTCTACTGTTGATTGGGATGTACAATTTTTCTTTTTACTTGTTCAAGATACCAATCTTTTGCCTAGAAAGAATGCACCTCCACTTGTACTTTTTTTGTCATAAATGTTTCCTACCCAAAATGCATCAGTAAACACTTTTAAATCCACATTTCCTCCAAGTTTATACCATAATCCATAATCTTCAATTTCTTTTAGGTATCTCAAGATCCTTTTTACTGCCATCATATGATTTTCTCTCAGTTTAGTTGAGAATCTTGCTACAATACCAACTGCTAAGGCAATATCAGGCCTTGTATGAACAACATATTGCAATTTTCCAATCATTGTTCTATATAAGTTCTAATTTACCTCTTTTGAATCATCATCCTTTATAAGCTTTAGTTTAGTACACATAGGAGTTCCAACTAGTTTAGAGTCCTCCATTCCAAACTTCTTGAGTATCTCCTTGATATACTTTGATTGAGTGAGATAAATACCATTCTTGCTCTACTGAATCTAAAAACGAACAAAGAATTTAATCTCTCCAAACATAGACATTTCAAATTCTTTGCTCATTTGTGTCAAGAATTCTTTACGTTGATCATCATTCCCTGTAAACAAAGTATCATCCACAAAAAATTCTACCAAAACAATCTTATTATCCGATCCTTGCTTGATGTACAAACTACCATTATCATTAGTTCTTTGAAAACCAATTTGAATAAGATAGTTATGCAGTCTTTCATACCATGCTGTAGGGGCTTGTTACAGACCATATAATGATTTTTGTAATTTACACACCATGTCCTTCTTGTCTAGATCAATGAAGCCTTTAGGTTACTCAATGTAGACTTCTTCATCAAGAATACCATTTAGAAATGCAGACTTAACATCCATCTGATATACTTTAAATCCTTTATATGCTACATATGCAAGTAATATTCTAACACCTTCCAGTCTTGCAACTGGAGCAACAGTATCTAGATAATCTACACCTTCTTCTTGAGAATATCCTTTTCACACTAATCTAGCTTTGTTTCTTAATACCTATCCATCTTCAATTAATTTATTTCTGAACACCCATTTAGTTCCAATCACATTCTTGTCCTTGGGCCTAAGGGGTAAAAGCATAGATCTGTGTCACCGTTTGTGATACAAAAACCTGTTTTGGTCAAATCTCATTTCTCTATCAAAACTCAATTTAAAAAAAAAACTAAAAATACCCTTTTATAGATTTCAGATTCAATATCATCATTATATAAATTTTTGAGTGTTTTGATTAGTTATAATATGTTATAATCTAAAAATATTATAAGTCAATATTTCAACATTTCAGAAGATGCTCTCTCAAAAAATTTAAAAAAATAGTAAATCATATCAAAAAAATAAAAAAAATATATTTATCACTAGAGGAGAGAATCCTGTTCATGAATATGTAATTTTTTTTCAAGAAGGTATAGATTTGATAGGGAAGTTTTGACGGGAGGAAAAAACTGGTGGATTCTGACAAGGGCAAACTTGAGTACTTATAACAAAAAAAATATACATCAAAAATAATTATTTCTTTTTTTGTGCACTAGCTATACATGTCATCTATAAAATATTTTCAAATCATAACAAAAAAAGATGATTTGCACATACTTGTTTGACACGAACTACATCCTATATTTTTTACAGTTAAAAAAAGGACTTCAAAATAAAATAAAATGAATAAATTCTTAGTCAAAAAAATAATAAAAATTATAGGCATAAAATTCATACAATTCTACACATTTCATCAGTTCACATCATCTTCCTATTTTAAATGCAAATACCATTTTTTTTGTCATTAATGTTGAACTCTCACATTCTGATATCACTTTTCTTTATAAAAGGTGACACAGGTTTGTGCTTTTACCCTAAGTACAAGAGTCCAAGTTTTTTTTTTTCTCAATTTTCTCAATTTCTTCATTCATAGCTTCAATCCATGTTTCATTTTCCAATCCATCTTTGGCATTTCTAGGTTCAAAATCAGCAAGTAGACATGTAACTTTAAACTTACTTCTTTTCATGGTACCTTCAGATTTGTCTCCAATGATCTGATCTGGTGTGTGATGCCTCCTGACACATTTAGCTAACACATGTTCTTTACCTTTTGAATGAAGTGCATTATTATCTTCTTGTACTTCAACTTCTATTTCTAGTTGGTCGGGCTTAGTAGCTACTAGCTCGGTAGCTATTGACTCGGTAGTTTCAATCTGTGAGTTAGGTCCTTGTGACTTGGTTTGAACTATTTCCAACTTGCTAGCTAAACTAGGCTTGGTAGCTATTGTTTTCCTATTGAAAAATGTGTCTAGCAATGTGTCAATAAAAAAAAATCTCCTGTAATCTTCAAGTTCCTTCTTGCTTTCTTCTATTGTCTTTTTTGCAAACTCATCAACTTTTACATGTGCACTTTCTATAACTTTGTGAGTAGATAAATTCAAACATCTATATGCCTTGCTTTTTGAAGAATATTCCTTCATTACCTTTAGCATCAAATTTTCCTTTTCTAGATTCTTTCAAAATATAACATTTACTTCGAAATACTTTAAATTAGTACATTAGGTTTATAGCCATACCATAACTCATAAGGAGTTTTGAATGTGTCTTTTGCCAACTATATTCGGTTCAAGGTATGAACTACAATGTTGATTGCTTCCTTCCAATATTTGATAGCAATGTTCTTTTCAATCATCAAAGTCCTTGCACAATCCATGATGGATTTGTTCCTCCTTTCAGCTATTCTATTCTGCTTAGGAGTTCTAGGAGCTGATACCTACCTTTTGATTCCTCTCTCAATGCAAAAGTTATTGAATTCATTTGAGATGAATTCATCACCTCTGTCTGATCTCAGGCACTTCAATCTTTTACCTATTTCTTTCTCAACTCTTGCTAGATACCATTTGAATTTTTCAAATGCTTCTAATTTCTCTCTTAAGTACATGATAGTCATCATTCTAGAATAGTCATCAACAAAGATAATAATATTTTTTTCACCAGTATAACTTTCTACTCCAATGGGTCCACACAAATCAATATGCACAATTTCTAGTATATCTTTAGACTGATAGTTTTTACTTTTAAAACTAGTTTTTCCCATCTTACCAATCTAACAATTCTTGCATAGACCAACATTAGGTTTTTTTAAATTTGGAATGCCTCTTACTTTCCTGAATTTGCTTATCTTCACCATATTGTCAAAGTTTACATGACACAACCTTTTATGTCATAACCAACTTTCTTCAACTTGAGCAATAAAGCATGAGGATTCAACAAGTTTAAGATAGAAATAGTTACCTTTTGTTTGTTTTCTTGATCCAATTAGCTTTCCTTTTTTATCCATCAATCTTCCTTTGCCATGCATGAATTCCACTTTGAATCCAATGTTAATCAGCTATGCAACACTTAACAAATTGTGTTTTAGTCCTTCAACCCAATATGCATTATCACATACTAGTTCTTTGGTTAAAGAAATTCTTCCTCTTCCTTTTATACAACAAGGTTCATTACTACCAAACCTTACACTTCCACCATCATTGCCTTAAAAAATTTCAAATTTTTCTTTGTCACTAGTCATATGATGTGAACATCCAATATCTATGATCCATGTATCATTCTTTCCCACATGAGAGATAAGTGCCATCTCTTCATCTTCTTCATCATCATTATTAGATTCATCTTAACAACAATGTAAACAATTTCATCTTCACTAGTATTTGAATCTTTAGAATCTTTGGCTATGAAACATGTCTTCTTACCTTTGTCCTTGAAAGATTTGTGACCTTTGAAATTCTTCTTGTCATTGCACATGTGACTATTCTTATCATCCTTCTTCTACTTGTTTGGGCACCTAGCTACAATATGACCTATTTCTTCACATGAAAAATAGATTAAAGGAACTTTACCTTTGTATTTAGCTCTGCTTCTTGAGTATTTCTTTGCAAGCAATGCTTCAACTACTTCAAGATAACTGTCAGAACTTTCTTCTGATTCCTCTTCCTTATTTGATTGAATGTTCTTGATCTTCTTCCCTTTCTCTTTGAGTAAAATCTTGGCTTCAAATGCTAATTCAATGTCCTTTGAGGTTGGAACATAATTATCAAAATTATCTAGTTCAAATCTTGTCAATCTTCCCAAAATGGCATCCAAATTTATGTTATGATTTTCTTCACATCTTCTTTCTTGAATTGTAGACACTCTTATTGCATAAAAATGAAGTAAGGTTCTAAGAACTATACTTATAACTGTGTCATCCTCTATTTTTCCTCTAGAAGCTTTGTGTTGGTTTGACTTTTTGTTTGATAGAAATCCTTTGTCCAGTTGTAGAAAAGTCAAATTTTTCATTTTAGTGGATAATAGGGTTTCTAGATAATTCATCCATTTGCTAGCCTTTGAAAACTTTTGTGAAAACCCTACGTTTCTTTCCATTCATAAATTGTCAGGTGCTAGCAAACAGATGAATTATCTAGAAACCCTATTATCCACTAAAATGAAAAATCTGACTTTTCTACAACTGGACAAAGGATTTCTATCAAACAAAAAGTCAGACCAACACAAAGCTTCTAGAGGAAAAATAGAGGATGAAACAGTTATAAGTAAAGTTCTTAGAATCTTACTTCATGTTTATGCAATAAGAGTGTCTACAATTCAAGAAAGAAGATGTGAAGAAAATCATAACATAAATCCAGATGCCATTGTGGGAAGACTGTCAAGATTTGAACTAGATAATTTTGATAATTATGTTGTCTTTTGATAATTTTGAAATAGGGAAAATATTCTATTATCTTTTTATCTTCCATGCCCCTGAGCTACCTTTCCTCTTAGATTCCCCAACCATCTGATCTAAGTAGATCCACCATTGTCGTTACCTCGCTATGCAAACATGGGAATTTTTTATGTATAGCGAGGTAGCGAGTGCTGAAAAGTTTATAAAATGGGACTGCAAAATGAAGATACAGCGGTTGGGGATTTGTCTTCTAGCCAACTTATTAGTCATGTACACATTGCAAGTACCGTCAGAACAGGAAAGGCGACCCAGCAGAATCAGTCTTAAGTCAGTGCTGGAATGATGTTTTTTCTGATGTTTTGCTACCTCGCTATCAGAAAAATTTGACATCTTGCCATTAGCGAAGTAGCGAGGCGTCGTAAAATTGAAGAGTTGGTAACCCTGAAATTCATCGGTACCATGATTAGTCCAGGTGGCATGGTAAGTAATAATTGCCATTGTCAGAAGCAGTTGATAGCAGCAATAGTGATCTAATGGATCCTTGTATTTTATGGAACCAAGATTTATTAAAGTTGCCGGAGCTCGCTACTTCACTATCGATAAATTCCAGCACCTCGCCTTTAATGAAGTAGCGAGGCACCGTAAAATCAACAGCCGGTGGGACCTTTAGTAACGTGGGATGATGACTAGGACTAAAGTAAGGTTTTAAGGGGTGCCAACTGTGCAAAATTTCATACTTCATCAATGCTCTCGACCCATGCCCCATTCATCAAATGTGTAAGAGATCCTGAGCGTCAGATTAGAATAGAATCAACAGTCCTTGCTATCTCGCGTTGGAAAGTTGCATGTTGTTTAAGCTATGTGACGTAGCAAGTATAAGGCCCACCATTTATCAAGAAACTTCATGCAGCTTTCCCACCTTTGATTAGGTCTTTGATCAACGACCTTCGTCTTCTTGCTATGAAGAGTTTCTAGGGAGATACATATAGCGACATAGCAGATAAGGGCCCATCGCCATCTTTTTGAGCAAGCACAGTAACATATCATCTGTCGAATTAAGATCAGATCGATGGTTGTCACTGCTTCGCTATGGCAAGGTGCTCGTTCTTTATGCATAATGAGATAGCGACCTGCTGACATGTGTCCTCAGTTGCCAGTGGGTCTGTACATAAGGGCCATCAAGGAAAGAGTTATGTATGTGGTAAATTTTCAATGGATCAATTGACCAACATGTCAAGTGCAACACCTAGTTGTTTTCTCCGTATCACATGATCATAGGATTTTTGAAGATTGACGACGCAGCTTTAAACGCAGAATGTGGTGCCACTCTTTGTATTAATTAGACATGAAAGCATCGCGCATGAGAAAAATAGAGTATAACGCAAAAGATTTCATCAGTTTCATCTTACGCGAGCAAAGATTCTGAGCCATTCATGAGCAAAAGTAATTACTGAAGGAAAGCATGCTGAAGTTTGGCAGAATTTGTGAAATTGTCTATTCGCGGAAAGTTTACAGAAATACAGAGGAAAACAAAGACAGAATTCAAGTAAGTAGTACTACCATAATCTCTATAGGCTTTTCAGTGCTATGAAAAATAATCCAAGATGCCTCCGAAGAAGGGATTTTTAGGTCAAATAGACTATTTGGATAGAAATGTGCATGATGACTTGCTTGAGTTGCTTCCAGAGTCTGTTGTAGAGATAGTGCAAGTTAAAAGGTTAACCTCATCAAACCCTAGGCTGAGGATAGTTGATGGATTGTATGATAAGGGTAATTGGGTCCAAGATGCTCAAACTTCACAAACTAGTTTGAGTTTGTTCAAAAAATGGTTTGCAGAAAGGAAATTGTATGCCCCACATGCCAATATATGGAATTTTGATCTGGGAAAGCTAGTTGTTCCCAGTGTGTTTATGGATTATGACCTTCTTGAGGATGTGGCAAAGATTTATGATCAAGCCACTAGGGTAGTGAGAATAGTAGATGGTGAAGTTTTAATTACCATCAGTCTAGAAGAGATTAGGGATGTTTTTAATTTGGGACCTCTCAATAGGTATCATGTGCCCATTGATTTAACAGAACTAGAAAAATAATATATGTCAAAAAGGGATGTAGTTAGACAAGGTGCACTGAAGGCCCACATAGGTGGAATTGGAAACCTACCAGCAATAACATCATGTTCTAAAGAACCTTTCAAGAAATCATGCTTCAATGCCAGAGCAGTAGAGATATACAGGACCCTATGCAGAGTCTTTGGAGAGGGTGAAGAAGATTTTATTCCTGTGAGCTTCATGTATATGATCACTCAAATCTCCTCTTTCGGTGTAGAAATAATTTTTGATTTTGCATCTTACCTGGCTAATGAGATTCACAGTGGATTGGTGGAGATTGCAAAGGGCAAGGTGGAGAAGGTTTGGGGTCAGTACACCCTATTAATGCATATGTTTCTATTTAAAGGGGTTACATGTTTTGGTAAAGAAATGGTATTAAACAGGGAACAAGAGGGGGAAGCACTTCCAGTTCAATTATGGAGTGCAGACATGATTGGGGAAGTAGAAAATGCTAGTTTTGTTAGATTTGATAGGCACTTTGCTTCCAAACTAAGGTGCCTCATATTGAGTGACAATCCTAGAATTCCTAAGGCACTAATGCACCTTGTTAGGCCAATGGAGAGACCCCGTAGTCAAAAAGTTTCACATAATTGAGGAGATATCATCCCGTATCTGGTCTCAACTATCATTAGAGTTTATGGATTCAAAGGGACACCCCATGTACTACTTTATCAGGTGCCTTTAAAGGTAGGAGTAGCTGAATTTTTATGGTAGTTGGGAGGAGTGGAGGAAACCTTTTTGCAGAAAAGGGGAATAGGATCAATTTTTCCTACTTGCACTATAGCTCACCAGTTTGTAATAACTAAGGAGGGGTGGATCTTCCTCTACAAATTTTTGGATCAGTATAAGATGGCAGTATCTCACTCTCATTTTTGTGATGCAAAAGATTTCTTTAATTCTTCTCTTAGGCATAGGATCAAGCTTCGTCCAATTCAGCATGAATTTTATTTCTCTAAAGATGTAATAAGGAATGACTACTCTCTATAGGAGCAAGAAACAAAGAAAGAAAAGTGGAGAGTCTATTCAAAAGTTTTGGAGTTTATTAATTGTTTTGATAAGGATTACTATCCTCTTAGTAATGCTACAACTAATGTAGATAGAAAAAATAAGCTTATGAGTACATTCCCCAAAATAATGGAGGTAATGAAAGAGAAGAAACAACATTTTATTTATTCTTCTCTAGATAAATCCAGGGACGTAATGAGTAAATTGGGTTTCACCCCCAACATAGGGGCAGGTCCACTGGTTGTGCGAAAGAGGATAGGATATACTGTCATTCAGGATCAGACGCCCACTGTAAACAAAGAAAAGTAGATAATTGAATCTACTAGTGCTATTTTTGAAGAAAGACCCCCTGAACCCTCTCCCAAAAGAAGAAAAATAATAAGGGAAGAGGAATCAGATGATAAAGGTTACTCACCTTCCCAAACTCCTATGAGAATTGAGGAGGAGTAGCTCACCAATGAGCAAATTGAACAAATGGGATCACAAGGAGGATTTTTTGTTACTCAGGCAGAAATTGATGAGGGGAACCCCCAGTAGCCTCATGTGCTGAGTTTTGAACTAATTGTAGCAGATTTCAGGGGAAGAGAATTAGACCCTATTTTGGAATAAGCCAGTCAACAATTTTTGTCTGATAACAGTTTTGTAAAATCTAGGGCTTTCCATCAGTTTGCGTGGAGGGAAAACATGCACATTTTTGAGGAAAGATGTAGGAATATGAAAGTAGAGCATCTAGAAATGGATGAAGCCTCTATTCAGAATCAAACAAAGGAACTTAATTATTTATTCTGTTTAAGAATGAATCAAGTCATTAATTAATCAGGGCATGCATGGTGGGCCGCCACAACAGAAGAAATGGTGAAGGCCAAAATATTCTTTGATTCTTTAAAGCAAGAATTCATTACCATTAATAAGGATGCTGAGTATGTGCTAAAAAGACAAAGGGATATTTTATAGTTCAATTGGCCAGATGATACATTATTTGACAAATGGATGGCAGATATGGCTCCTATTGAACAATTTGATGAAGATGAAAATGATAGTGATGAAATGTAAGGCGAGGAGATCCAAATCATTGACCTTATCACTACTCAGACCTAACCGGGAGAAGAAGACAAGCATAATATGTTACCTTTAGTTGTAGACCTGGGACCACAAGATGCCGATACAACTAAAGAAAGGGAAAAGGTAGAAGTTATTTCCCCCATACAGGATAAAGATGGTGAAAGCCCACAGGTGGAGGTTGACGTGCCATCATCAGAAAAAACTTCATCGTTGGTTAATTTGGTTGTTGTATATGAGGAAGGATCAGAATAGAAACCAACTTAGCAACACAGGAGCGTGTAACAAAATGGCCCACAAAAGGAATGTTTGGTGTAAAATTTTTTCTGTTACTTGCATTTTTGTCATCTTGATATAAGTATATGTAAGTGTCTTTTAAAGGACACCTGTCACTATTTTTAGCTTGAAGCTTGTTGCATCTCACACTATTTAAGTGAGATTCCAAGGCTAAAGAGGGGTTCGAATTCTATTATTCTAAGTAATATGCTTAGTTTGTCTTTGGTCCAAAATTTTGAAAGAAAATCTATGATATATTTTCTCTATCAATTCTCTGAGAATACATGAATATAGAATGAACTGTGTCTCTTTCTTAAGGTCATTCTGAGTTTATTGTAAATGATATACCATTTTCAAAGAAAATGAATACAAATTGTGAATTGTCCCCATATCAGTTCTTTCTGAATCTTGTCTCCTTCCAATTACATGGTTATCTTGATATTGTATAAGTAAAGGCTTGTGCAATTGAATGCAATCTAGTTAGGTGTATATCTATTTATCACTACTATTAATTCAATGGATTAAATAAAAGCTTTGATGAATGTGATGAGGTTTCTTTAGTAATGGAAAGGATTTTGAATGATGAATTCTGATAAGAATTGCTGATAGAATTTGTTGTAATGCAATGAATTAGATCTAAGAATTTGCTATAGACTCTGAACCCCAATGGATTAGGCACTGATCAAATTGATTCAGCTAAAGGAGAAATATATCATAAATGGTTATCAAAATGCAGCATCATATCAAATTTTACTTTTATTTCTTGTAGATCTTCAAAGGCTAGCCAATACTTGTCTGCATGGAATGTTTTAGCTTCAATAAGCCAATATTGTTAAGAACATCTGCAGATCTATAAAAAAATTTTTGGCCATATCTGTTATATGGGATGTATTTAGCAAATTGTTATGAATTGTGTATGTATTTGAGGATTTGAGATGAGAATCAGAATGAAACTAAAATAATCCTCATATGGTCTTTCCTAGTTGTGAATCATCCCTAGGTATACCCACCCTAGTTTTACAGAGCCAAAAGAGTAGAAAACCATCTGTGGTTTTGTTGAAGTTGGGTCCAAGTACTTTGCATATGCAATTGTTAATAACAATTGGCTAGTATTTAGATTGTGTATGTACTATCATCCTAGTATTAAGCATTCTGTTGCTTAGTAGTTTTAGTACATTTTAAAATGCCAACAAAATGGCAACTCTACTGGGGAGTTGTCCAACACATCTGTGAGAAAGTACTGAAGTTTCTTTGGTTTTGTTGTGTACATGTGTGTCATGTTATCTAAGTTTTTCCCATGGTTATAAGGGGATATTTTAGTGACAAACCTTGAGAATTTATAGAAGATAAAGCCCAAGTGCCATAGCTACACACCGACGTATCCAACTTATCCAAGTGTCTTATCTGACAAGCAAGAGTTGCAGTCTGACGACATCAGTGATTGGTCTATTTGTGCCAGATATTTTTGTTTCTAATTGTGTGTTGTTTTCCTTGACTCAACAAAAAGTGTCATTACATATTTTTCCCAAAATAGGGTGGACTTAGTCAAGGTTTTGAAGCTAGTGCTTATTTTAACAGAAGGTAAATATGGCTGACAAGAGAAAGAACACAAGAGCTTACATGAGAGCCAATCCCAATGTATCAATGTATACTGATCTACCCGAAGGTGGTAGAAAGAACCAAAATAAGAAAAAGATAGATCTGAATCCCACCTAGAAACCCAGAGGAAATGCATTTGTCAATTCTCAGTATTAACTAGTATTAGGAAGAGAGTCTTCTTCACTTAGTTCTGAATCCAAAACTACAAGACTCTTAGGAGGCATTTTCAATACCCCATTACTTGATGAGAGAGTTTTCTAGGATAAGGATGTGTCCATTGTAGGAGTTGCTTCATCAAGGCTAGATCTTGTAGCAGACATGAATTATAGGCTAGGATTTAGGAATTCATTTGATAATCCTTTTAATCCCAGAGCAGCCCTATACATGGAACCAAACCTTATAGATTTGGACGATCCTACTGATTCAGAAGCTACTTCTACTGATCCTAAAGAAGTGCACTCTGAGATAGGATTTTTGAAGAAATGGATTGTTGAGGAAGAAGCTAAACACATTCATTTTGAAAAGGAGAAGGAGCAAGCTACCTTAGATGCCATAATAGAAAGGGATGCATTGCTAAGAAGGATGGCTGCTTTAAAGGAGCAAAATAAAAAGTTAGAAGAAAATACCACAACTCTCCATACTGATGTATTTGGAGATGTAGACAATCTGAGAGCTAAAGTTCAAGACAAGAGAAACACCTAAATCAAAGGCAAGAACCAGTTATTGCTTAGGTCCAAGCCTATAAACCTATTCAAGTGGACCCTGTCGAGCCCACTGCAAAATCTCCAAATAAAGGGAAAGGCAACGTTGTAGGAATCCAAATAAATGAGCCTCAAGATATACCAAGCAAACCCGTACAACCCTCCATGTCAAAATTAGACTTAGATCTAGAGAAGGCTAGAAAAGAAAAAGAAGATCTTGCAAAAGAGCTTGAAAAGGTTGAGAATGAAGCGCAAGCTACAGAAATTAGGAGAAAGATCCAATTCATAAAATCTAATTCTGCATTGGCTTCATGGCCTAATTTATCTACTCCACCTACAATTCCTGCACCAACTAGTGGTCCAATAATCTCAACTCAGGGAGTACCCCAATCTACTCCTACCTCATCCTTCACTATTGGCACCCAAGTCCCATTTGTCCTGCCTCAACAATCCCAAGTTGCTCCTTTGAGCCAAGCTAATATAGCTAGTACCTCAAATGTTCCTGGTTTCCAGAAGAAACCTATATACCTAGAAAAGTATAGAAAAATGTCATTTACAAGTATTCCTGGAGCCCCACATCCCATATTGTTTGACTTAAGAGATAAAGTGGTTAAGTTCTTTGGGAACAATTTTGTTACTGGTGAAGAACATCTAAGAATTTTCATTGATATGTTAAATGATTATGAAGTTGAACATGAAGATATGGTAATGAAATTGTTTGTGCAGTCACTAATAGAGGATGCAAGGGATTGGTTTAG
The DNA here is from genome assembly GCA_028749045.1 of Cupressus sempervirens. Classification (NCBI taxonomy): domain Eukaryota; kingdom Viridiplantae; phylum Streptophyta; class Pinopsida; order Cupressales; family Cupressaceae; genus Cupressus; species Cupressus sempervirens. Next base: position 822,313,085 of record CM053783.1, read on the forward strand.
GAGATTGCCTGACAATAGTATTACTTCTTGGAATGATTTGGAGAAACTATTCAAGGAGCAATATGGAGACAACACTAATGTAGGATTCATGTTGAATGAGCTCAACAACATCAAGAAGAATCCAAATGAGTCTACATTTGATTTCAATGTAAGATTCCAGAAAGGTATGTACAGACTATTTCAAGTTATGAGGTTGAATGAAGATGTCTGTCTCACAACATATTTCAATGCTTTTGATAGCAAAATGGCTTATCAATTGAGGGATAAGGATCCTAAGACTTTAAGGGATGCCTATAAAATTGCAATAAATATAGAGAATAATAGGAAGGCATCTGACAAACTAGGTAGAAGGGATGATCCTAAGCTTTTCAATCCAAAGAACAATAAAAAAAGGGAGGGTGATAAAACTCCTATAGGAAAGAAGCCCGAAGAACCTACTATAGGCCAAGTTTTGGAATTTCTCAAAAAGATGAATCCCACTAATTTTAATAAGCCAAATGTTGCTGAAAGAACCCATGTGAATAACAACAATTTCAATAGGTAGCCTAGAATGCAAAATTACCCCTACACCACTCAATGGAAAGATGGTAAGCCAGTTCCCAACCAAACCTAAAATGTGAAGGATAAGGGTACTCCAGATCCCTTGCAAAGGACTACTGTGAATATGAATGATGATGTACCATGGTGTATTATATGTTAATCACCTCATTTTGCTAATTATTGTGTTGTTGCTCAATCATTTGCCCAAGCTCAAGGTGTGCAACCTGAAGAAGAAAGTGAAGAGAAAATTCATGATGATATAAGTTGCAATATGGTAAGCATGTGTGATGATTCGATAGATTCTGATATAGAAGAGCCTAAGAATGATATTACTAGTCAGAGAATTGCTTATCATCTACATCATCAACAAGTGCTTTCAGATGATGAACGGTATGATACAGATAAGGTATGCAGTAAATTTTTTGATGTAGGTCTCACAAGCTTAAGAATGCCCCCAAAGAGGAGATTGACAAAATTATAGTAGAAATGATTTCACAAGTCCATAGTAACCACAATTTGAGAAATAGAGTAATAAATAATGATGCAAGAAAGCCATCTAGTGTATTCATCAAAGATATCACTTATAAGATGAATGATCAAGACAAGAAAGTCAATGTAGATGTACCGAAGATCAAGGACAACAAGGGTAAGAAGTGGGAACCAAAGAAGAAGGTTCAATTTCAAATAAGTGAAGCAACAAAACTAGTTGTTCAACCAAAGAAATCAGAACCTGATACTATCAAGAAAATAGTGGCACCTACTGCTCAAAAGTTTCCAACTCCAGGTACTCTTGTAAAACCCACTACTATTGAACCTATTGATATGATATCTATGTTATCTCAAATTATTGTAAAAGTGCCCTTGTTTGAACTTCTCAGAATTGAAGAGCATAAGAAAAAGGCTTTGTCATGGTTGGGTGGAATAGGAAACCATAATACTATTGTAGATAAAACTACTATGCAACAAACCCCATTAGTAATGGAAGAAAGTGGTATCATATCCCAGATTCCCCAGATGTTTTTAGATGATTCCTCAGTGGCATTTATATAAGATATTGACCCCTTTTTCCTCAGCCTGATCATAAAGGGGAACACCTTAAAAGATTGCATGATAGACTCAGAGGCTTCCAACACTATAATGCCTTTCAAAGTAATGGAAGCCTTAGGTTTGAAGGTGGATACCAAGCAGGGCAGATGTAGAGGAATGGATGCTAGGGAAGTCCCAGTCATAGGTACTATAAATGCTTTAACCTTTAAATTGGCTGCATATCCTGAAGTAGAGTTAACCATGTCTATCCTTGTGGTAGATATACCTCCACACTATGGAATGTTACTCTCCAAGAAATGGAGTGTTGCCATGGGGGGAAGCCTGTAATGTGATCTGACTTATGCCACTTTCCACATAGGGGACAAAGCTATTAGGGTAAATTGAGAACCAAGGGTTAATCACATTTTAGGAGAAGAAATTGACAAAGATGCCACTTGTTTCTTAGATACTGGGATCAATGCTTTCAGGGCTGAATTGATTATTCAGGAAGTTGAAAATTTATCTACTATCATTGAACATGAAGTTGAATGTTGCATGAACTCACCAAAATTATGGACAATGTTCTTTGATGGGGCTAGTTCTAAAGAGGGTGCAGGGGCAAGTGTAGTTTTTTGTGTTCCCTGAAAATAACACTTTTAGGTATTCATTCACTTTGAAGTTTTCCTGCACTAATAATATTGCAGAATATGAAGCATTGTTGCTAGGACTAAAAGTTGCCACACATCATAGAATTAAGAAATTATGTGTCATAGGGGATTCTGAACTAATTATCTCTCAGATCAAAGGAACCTAATCATCCAAGAATAAGAGATTGAAGCAATATAGAAATGTAGTTTGGGATCAGATAGAATTCTTTGATGCATTTGGGATCTCATGGAGAGATAGGACTCAAAATAAGATGGCTGTTTTGTTAGCAAATGTAGCAATCAAGCCAAAAGAGATATCATTTGCAGGAATCTCTTAGATTGAGGTGCAAAATAGACATTCCATACCTGATAACATTGAAAATTGGTAGGTCTTTGAAGATGACAAAGATATTACAATTTTTTTGTTAAATGAAGACAAGTACCACAGTCAGGAAATGAATTGCAGTGGACTGATTGAAACCATAAATGGGAAGGAAACCATTTTTGGTCAAGAGATTATGCAATTGAAAACAAATAAGGTGCCGAAGGGGTTAGTGGTCTTGGAAAATATTTTTGATAACTAAGACAGAGTAAAATCAGGAGTTAAGGACCTCAAACCTCAGGAGTTAGAAGAGATAAACTTGGGTACTGAAGAAGTTCCCAAAAGGGTTTATATTGGCCAAAATCTGCCTATTAAAACCAGGAAAACATTGATTGACCTACATAGAAAATACAGACATGATTTTTCTTGGTCATATGATGACCTTAAGGCTTATAGGGAGGATCTGTTCTAGCATGTCATACCATTGAAAGACAATGTAAAACCTTTCAGGCAAAAATAGAGACTAGTGAATCCTACCCTTGCCCCAAAAATGCAAGAAGAGCTAAAAAAACTAAGGGATGGTAGGATAATCAAACCAATTAGGCATTCCACCTGGGTTTCAAACTTGGTTCCTTTCAGGAAGAAGAATGGAGATATTAGGCTATGCGTGGATTTTAGAAACTTAAACATTGCATCTTTGAAAGACAATTATGGCTTACCTAATATGGAAGCCATGTTGCAGCAAGTGACTAGCTCAAAATTAATGTCAATGATGGATGGTTTCTATGGATATAATCAAGTTCTAGTAAAGGAAAGTGAACAGTTCAAGATAGCCTTCACAACCCCATGGGGAACATATGTATATGTGAGGATGCCTTTTGGCCTCATTAATGTAGGAGCTACCTTCCAAAGAGCCAAGGATGTAGCATTTCATGATTATATTGATAAATTTATGGTTGTGTACAAGGATGATCTTACAGCGTATTCTAATAAGGTTGAAGATCATTGCAAACATTTGGAAAAAATCTTTATCAAAGCTCTGGAATATGGAGTATCTTTAAACCCAAAAAAATGCACATTCGGGGTCACAGAAGGCAAATTATTAGGACATATAGTGTCTAAGGATGGGGTGAAAATAGATCCTGAAAGAGTAGCAGCTATTGATAAAATCCCCAAGCCAAAAAATGTGAAAGGAATTCAATCCTTCTTTGGCCAAGTCAATTTTCTTAGGAGATTTGTTACCAATTTTGCTGAAATCAGTAGACCTATCTCAAAGATGCTGAAGAAGGGAGCTAGTATAGATTGGAATGGTGAGCCTTCACAAGCATTCCATGATATTAAAATTGCAATAAAAAATGCTCCAGTACTGAGAACCCCAGATTATGTAGAACCCATGCACGTTTTCTCTTTTGAATCCTTCCATACTGTAGCTGCAGTCTTATTGCAGAAAAATCAAGAAGGATATGAGCAACCTATTGCCTTTTTCAGTAAGTCACTACAGCCTGCTAAACTGAAGTATGAAATAAATAAAAAGCAAGCATATGCTTTATTAAAGGTTGTAAAAGCTTTCAAATGTTACTTGGTAGGTGCTACTTTTATCACTTTTGTACCTAGTGCTGCAGTCAAGGATATATTTTCTCAAGAGGAAGTATCAGGCAGGAGGTGTAGATGGATCAATCGAATCTAGGAATTTAACATTGACGTACAAATAACAAAGTTAGTAAGGGGTCAAGGTTTGGCCAAACTCATGGCTGAAACTAATCTAGAGGCTAATCAGATAAATCTAGTAAATGATGATCTCAGAGCTGACTTATGTGACATGGACCAGTGTGATTGGTACACCAATGTCATATATTACTTGCAACATATGGAAGCTCCTCCCCATTTGCCTGAAAATGAAAAGAGGAATACTAAATTGCAAGCCATCAGGTATATAATTGTCTAAAGAAACCTATGGTGGAGAAATTTTGAGGGAGTTTTGTTGAAATGTGTTGATAAAGAAAACACAAAAGAGGTTTTGAAAGAAATGCATGCTGGAGTGTGTGGGGGACACTATATGGTCAAAACTACTACGCATAAGATAATGAGGGCTAGATTTTGGTGGCCTTCCCTTTTCAAGGATGCCCAAGTTATGGTTAGGAAGTGCTCCCCTTGTCAGAGGTTTTTTGGAAAACTAAAATTCTCAGGAAATACTCCATTGAAGCCAGTGGAGATTCAAGCACCTTTTCAACAATGGGGTCTAGATTTCATAGGAGAGATTTTCCCCAAGTCTAGCACTGGCTATTCTTGGATTCTAGTGGCTACTGACTACTTTACAAAGTGGGTAGAGGCTATCCCCACAAGAAATACAACAAGTAAAGTTGTCAATAATTTCCTACTCAATAATATTATTTCTAGATTTGGCTGTCCACAAAAAATTGTAACAGACAATTCTATGTGCTTCAAGTCTGAGGAATTCATTAAATTTTGTGATAAATATGGAATAACAAGGTCATCATATTCTCCATATCAACCACAAGGGAATGGACAAGCTGAGTCCACAAATAAGAGCCTATTGAAGGTCATTAAGAGAACCTTGGATGATAATAAAAAGGCATGGGATTCCAAGTTACAGTTGGCAATATGGGCTGACAGAGTAACTATAAAGAAAGCCATTGGTATAGCTCCATTTGATTTAGTGTATGGAATTCAAGCCAGAATGCCTCAGAACAACTTGATGGGCTCTACAATTACATCCAGCTGTATGATGAAGATACTATAGATGAAATTCAAGAAAGAATGGATGAATTGGTAGGACTGTCAAAAAATAGAAGAGAAGCATCTCTAAAGAACCAAAAGTTGCAACTGCAAGTTAAGAAACTATATGATAAAAGAACTATAAGTAAAAAGTTTGAAGAGGGAGATTTAGTCTTATGTGGAATGCAAGAATTGAGGATAAAGGAAAACATGGCAAATTTGATCCTATTTGGTTAGGGCCATATCTAATTGAAAATACTTGGGGTGAAGATTCTTATATACTCAAAGATGTATTTGACAGTATTCTTGAATTGCCAGTTTGTGGAAAATTCTTGAAGAGGTATTTTTCTTGAAAAATACTTATTTTCTCCATGAACAATAGTTTTAGGGTTTCCTATTGTTTTGTACATTCCGTATATTCTATAAATCTCTGTTAATATCCCTATGCAGTCTAGTTCCTTATTTTTGTGTGTTGCTCAGTGCTCTCTGAAGAAGTTTTCTTTTTTACGAAGTATGTGGTCTGCTCTCCCATAGATTCTGAATTCTTGCATAGACTCAAGTAGTCTATCATCCCCAGATAGAGCCACTATTGGTCTAACTTTTCGTTTGATAGAAATCCTTTGTCCAGTTGTAGAAAAGTCAAATTTTTCATTTTAGTTGATAATAGGGTTTTTAGATAATTCATCTATTTGCTAGCCTTTGAAAATTTTTGTGAAAACCCTATGTCTCTTTCCATTCGTAAATTTTTAGGCGCAAAATATTTGAATTTTCAAATAGGGCGAATATTCTATTGTCTTTTTATCTTCTGTGCCCCTGAGCTACCTTTCCTCTCAGATTCCTCAACTGTCCGATCTAAGTAGATCCACCATTTTCGTTACCTCACTATGCAAACATGGGCATTTTTTATGTATAGCGAGGTAGCGAGTGCTGAAAGTTTATAAAATGGGATTGCAAAATGAAGATATGACAATCGGGGTTTTGTCTTCTGTCCGACTTATTAGTCACGTACACATTGGAAGTACCGTCAAAACAGGAAAGGGGACCCAGCAGAAGTAGTCTGAAGTTAGTGCTGAAATGATAGTTTTATCGATGTTTTGCTACCTCGCTATCAAAAAAATTTGACATCTTGCTATTAGCGAAGTAGCGAGGCACTGTAAAATTGAAGAGTTGGTAACCTTGAAATTCATTGGTACCATGATTAGTCCAGGTGGCATGATAAGTAATAATTGCCATTGCCAGAAGCAGTTGATAGTGGCAATAGTGATCTGATGGATCCTTGTATTTTATAGCGCCAAGATTTATTAAAGTTGCCGAAGCTTGCTACTTTGCTATCGATAAATTCCAGCACCTCACTTTTAACGAAGTAGCGAGGCATTGTAAAATCAACAGTCAGTGGGACCTTTAGTAACGTGGGATGATGACTAGGACTAAAGTAAGGTCTTAAGGGGTGCCAACTGTGCAGAATTTCATACTTCATCAATGCTCTCAACCCATGCCCCATTGATCAAATGTGTAAGAGATCCTGAGCGTTAGATTATAATAGAATCAACAGTCCTCGCTATCTCGCGTTGGAAAGTTGCATGTTGTTTAAGCTATGCGACGTAGCGAGTATAAGGCCCACCATTTATCAAGAAACTTCGTGTAGCTTCCCTACCTTTGATTAGGTCTCTGATCAATGAACTTCATCTTCTCACTATGAAGAGTTGCTAGGGAGATACGTATAGCGACATAGCGAATAAGGGCCCACCGCCATCTTTCTGAGCAAGCACAATAACATATCATTTGCCAAATTAAGATTAGATCGATGGTTGTTGCTACTTCACTATGGCAAGGTGCTCGTTCTTTATGCATAACAAAGTAGTGACCTACTGACACCTGTCGTTAGTTGCCATTGAGTCCGGACATAAGTGCCATCAAAGAAAGAGTTATGTATGTGGTAAATTTTCATTGGATCAATTGACCAACATCTCAAGTGCAACACCTAGTTGTTTTCTTCGTATCACATGATCGTAGGATTTTTGAAGATCAATGGCACAACTTTAAATGTAGAATGTGGTGCCACTCTCTATATTAATTAGACATGAAAGCATCATACGTGAGAAAAATAGAGTATAACACAAAAGATTTCATCAGTTTCATCTTATGCGAGCAAAGATTCTGAGCCATTCTTGAGCAGAAGTAATTATTGAAGGAAAGCATGCTAAAATTTGGTAGAATTTGTGAAATTGTCTATTCGTGGAAAGTTTGTAGAAATACAGAGGAAAACAAAGACAGAATTCAAGTAAGTAGTACTACCATAATCTCTGTAGGCTTTCATTGCTGTAAAAAATAATCCAAGATGCCTCCGAAGAAGGGATTTTTAGGTCAAACAAACTATTTGGATAGAAATGTGCATGATGACTTCCTTGAGTTTCTCCCAGAGTCTACTGTAGAGATAGTGCAAGTTAAAAGGTTAACCTCATTAAACCTTAGGTTGAGGATAGCTGATGGATTGTATGATAAGGGTAATTGGGTCCAGGATGCTCAAACTTCACAAACTAGTTCTAGCTTGTTCAAAAAATGGTTTGCAAAAAGGAAATTGTATGCCCCACATGCCAATATATGGAATTTTGATCTGGGAAAGCTAGTTGTTCCCAGTGTGTTTATAGATTATGACCTTCTTGAGGCCATGGCGAAGAGTTATGATCAAGCCAATAGGGTAGTGAGAAGAGTAGATAGTGAATTTTTAATCACCATCAGTCCAGAAGAGATTAGGGAAGTTTTCAGTTTGGGACCTCTCACTAGGTATCATGTGCCCATTGATTTGATAGAACTAGAAAAAGAATATATGTCAAAAAGGGATGTAGTTAGACAAGGTGCACTAAAGGCCCACATAGGTAGAATTGGAAACCTACCAGCAATAACATCATGTTCTAAAGAACCTTTCAAGAAATCATGCTTCAATGCTAGGGCAGTAGAGATATACAGGACCCTGTTCAGAGTCTTTGGAGAGGGTGAAGAAGATTTTATTCCTGTGAGCTTCATGCATATGATCACTCAAATCTCCTCTTTTAGTGTAGAAATAATTTTTGACTTTGCATCTTACCTGGCTAATGATATTCACAGTGGATTGGTGGGGATTACAAAGGGCAAGGTGGAGAAGGTTTGGGGTCAGTACTCCCTATTAATGCATATGTTTCTATTTAAAGGGGTTACATATTTTGGTAAAGAAATGGTATTAAATAGGGAACAAGAGGGGGAGGCACTACCAGTTCAATTATGGAGTGCAGACATGACTGGGGAAGCAGAAAATGCTAGTTTTGTTAGATTTGATAGGCACTTTGCTTCCAAACTAAGGTGCCTCATATTGAGTGACAATCCCAAAATTCCTAAAGCACTAATGCACCTTGTTAGGCCTATGGATACACCCCATAGTCTAAAATTTTCACATAATTAGGGAGATATCATCCCGTATCCAGTCTCAACTGTCATTAGAGTTTATGGATTCAAAGGGACACCCAATGTACTACCTTATCAGGTGCCTTTAAAGGTAGGAGTAGCTAAATTTTAATGGCAATTGGGAGGAGTGGAGGAAACCTTTTTGCACAAAAGAGGAACATGATCAATTTTTTCTACTTGCACTGTAGCTCACCAGTTTGTAATAACTAAGGAGGGGTGGATCATCCTCTACAAATTTTTGGATCAGTATAAGATGGCAGTATCTCACTCTCATTTTTTTGATGCAAAAGATTTCTTTAATTCTGCTCTTAGGCATAGGATCAAGCTTCATCCAATTCAGCATGAATTTTATTTCCTTGAAGATGTAATAAGGAATGAGTACTCTCTGCAGGAGCAAGAAACAAAGAAAGAAAAGTGGATAGTCTATTCAAAAGTTTTGGAGTTTATTAATTGTTTTGACAAGGATTACTGTCCTCTTAGTAATGCTACAACTAATGCAGATAGAATAAATAAGCTTATGAGTACATTCCCCAAAATAATGGAGGTAATGAATGAGAAGAAACAACATTTTATTGATTCTTCTCCAGATAAAGCCAGGGAAGTAATGAGGAAATTGGGTTTCACCCCCAACATAGGAGCAGGTCCACTGGTTGTGTGAAAGAGGACATGATATACTATCATTCAGGATTAGACGCCCACTGTAAAAAAAGGAAAGTAGATAATTGAATCTACTAGTGTTGTTTTTGAAGAAAGACCCCCTGAACCCTCTCCCAAAAGAAGAAAAATAATAAGGGAAGAGGGATCACATGATGAAGGTTACTCACCTTCCCAAACTCCTATGAGAATTCAGGAGGAGGAGCTCACCAATGAGGAAATTGAACAAATGGGATCACAAGGAGGAGTTTTTGTTACTCAGGCAGAAATTGATGAAGGGAACCCCTAGGAGCCTCTTGTACCAAGTTTTGAACTAATTGTAGCAAATTTCAGGGGAAGGGAATTAGACCCTATTTTGGAACAAGCCAGTCAGCAATTTTTGTCTGATAACAGTTTTGTAACATGGAGGGCAAACATGCACATTTTTGAGGAAAGATGTAGGAATATGAAAGTAGAGCATCTAGAAATGGATGAAGCCTCTATTCAGAATCAAACAAAGGAACTTAATGATTTATTCTATTTAAGAATGAATCAAGTCATTAATGAATCAGGGCATGCATGGTGGGCTGCCACAACAAAAGAAATGGTGAAGGCCCAAATATTCTTTGATTCTTTAAAGAAAGAATTCATTACCATTAATAAGGATACTGAGTATGTGCTAAAAAGACAGATGGATAATTTACAGTTCAATTGGCCAGATGATACATTATTTGACAAATGGATGGCAGATATGGCTCCCATTGAACAGTTTGATGAATCTGAAAATGATAGTGATGAAATGTAATGCAAGGAGATCCAAATCATTGACCCTGTCACTACTCAGACCCAATCGGGAGAAGAAGACAAGGATAATCTGTTACCTTCAGTTGTAGACCTGGGACCACAGGATGCCGATACAACTAAAGAAAGGGGAAAGGTAGAAGTTATTTCCCCCATATAGGATAAAGATGGTGAAAGCCCACAGGTGGAGGTTGACGTGCCATCATCAGAAAAAACTTCATCGTTGTTTAATTTGGCTATTGTATACAAGGAAGGATCAGAATAGCAACCAACTTAGCAACACAGGAGCATGTAACAAAAGGGCCCACAAAAGGAATGTCTGGTGTAAAACTTTTGCTGCTACTTGTATTTTTGTCATCTTGTTACAAGTATATGTAAGTGTCTTTTAAAGGACACCTGCCATTGTTTTGAGCCTGAAGCTTGTTGCATCTCACACTATTTAAGTGAGATTCCAAGGCTAAAGAGGGGTCCGAATCCTATTTTTCTAAGTAATATGCTTAGTTTGTCTTTGGTTCAAAATTTTGAAAGAAAATCTATGATATATTTTCTCTGTCAATTCTCTGAGAATACATGAATATAGAATGAATTGTGTCTCTTTTTGAAGGTTATTCTGAGTTTATTGTAAATGATATACCACTTTCAAAGAAAATGAATACAAATTGTGAACTGTCCCCATATCAGTTCTTTCTGAATCTTGTCTCCTTCCAATTACATGGTTATCTTGATATTGTATAAGTAAAGGCTTGTGCAATTGAATGCAATCTAGTTAGGTTGTATATCTATTTATCACTACTGTTAATTCAATGGATTAAATAAAAGCTTTGATGAATGTGATGAGGTTTCTTTAGTAATGGAAAGGATTTTGAATGATGAATTCTGATAAGAATTGCTGATAGAATTTGTTGTAAGGCAATGAATTAGATCTAAGAATTTGCTATAGACTTTGAACCCCAATGGATTAGGCATTGATCAAATTGATTCAGCTGAAGGAGAAATATATCATAAATGGTTATCAAAATGCAGCATCAAATCAAATTCTACTTTTATTTCCTGTAGATCTTCAAAGGCTGGCCAGTACTTGTCTGCATGGAATGTTTTAGCTTCAATTAGCCAATATTGTTAAGAACATTTGTAGATCTATAGAAGAAATTTTGGCCATATATGTTATAGGCATGTATTTAGCAAATTGTTATGAATTGTGTATGTATTTGAGGATTTGAGATGAGAATCAGAATGAAACTAAAATAATCCTCATATGGTCTTTCCTAGTTGTGAATCATCCCTAGGTATACCCACCCTAGTTTTGTAGAGCGAAAAGAGTAAAAAACCATCTGTGGTTTTGTTGAAGTTGGGTCCAAGTACTTAGCATATGCAATTGTTAATAAGAATTGGCTAGTCTTTAGATTGTGTATGTACTATCATCTTGTTATTAAGCATTCTGTCACTTAGTAGTTTTAGTACATTTTAAAACACCAACACTTTGATTGCACTGACACTTGCTTTGATCCTTTCAACATATTTGGCAATGTTCTCATCCTCTCTCATTTTCATCTGACCAAACTGCCCTCTTAGGCTTTCAGCTTTGGCTCTCCTCACATTGTCATAACCTCTGTAGATTTTCTTTAGCTTTTTCCACATTGCATTAGCAGATTTTTAGTCCTTGATTTCATTAAATTCTTCATAGCTTAGGGCAGATGTAATATCTATCATCATGTTGTTGTGAGTCTTCTTTTTAGCAATACTAATGATAGATAAAGTGCCACAAGGTTCTACATATTCTGTATCAAGGTACTTCAGTCCTGTATCACCAATGGAAGCAAAATGAAGTCTCATCAGTCCTTGCCATACTGAGAAGTTATCCCTATTAAGTTTTGGATTTTCCCTCTTGTAAAACATCTTGATATTTAGCTTAGATCTTTGAAATATTTTCCTATAAGCAAAAAAAGCTCTGATACCAATTGTTGGGAATGTAGATGGAGTAACTAGGGGGGAGGGGGGGAGGGGGGAGGGTGAATCAGTTACCACAAAAAAAAAATCATAGATCCCTTAGATGTCAAATTTATTGCTTATTACTGTCATTCGGTAAAAATTCATAAAATGTTGTAACTCAGTTAATGCAGGGAATTTTAACTTATAATCAGATCTTAACATGCATCAAATAACTTGCAATCATAAAAGTAAAATCATGAACACAAGAGACACTAGATTTAATGTGGAAACCCAATATGCAAAAAACCACCAATGCAACTAGCTACTAATTTTCACTCTTCTGAAGTGAGCCCTATTAGGAGCCAACCTTATTAAAGGTTATAAAACACACAATTAGGTGTGATCTTGTTAGAGGATTTATTCACCCTGTTAGGAGTAGCCTTGTTAGAGGTCTTTAGAATAATTCAACTGAACTATCACCTTGTTAGAGGATTTACAAAATGGTTTTTAAACCAACTCTATTAAGAGATTTTGGAATCACTACTACAATGATTAGAAAGTAATAATGAAATGACTTGAATAAGATGCAAGTGAATTTTCTAATTACATATCTCTGTTTTGCACCATTAGATCCTCCTTGATCAAATATATCTTTGTTGCTCCTCAATGATCTCTGATCATCCTTCAAATTTTTTTCTCTCAATAATCAATCCACCTTCACATTCATATCACATAATTCCACTTCTTACACATAAAATTCACAACTTGATCTTTCATATATACCAATCAAATTATCAAGTTGGCTCAATTATAAGTTACAATCAGCTATAATCATTACCACTATTGGCTGAAAATAATACTTAAAACAATTAAGTTTTAAAACATAATTTAACAAATTCCTTTACTGGCTAACCTTACTCAATAAACACTACTTCAGAAATAATTTCTTGAGTTAACCATTTGAACTCGGTTAACACTGTGAATTTTGTGAAATCCTTTGGTTGGCGAGTGAACTTGGTAAGCACTAACTTTCCTTTGCTAACCTTGAGAGGTTAGTAACAACTGTCTTCTGCCTCATTTTCCTTCAACGACCGAGTGAGCTAAGTAGACACTGTCTATATAAGGTAAAGTGTAGGAATGCTTGTTAGATGCTATAAAACATCTTGCAAACCATCTAAGCTTAGTAGTCTCTGACAGATAACTAGTATGACAATTTTGTAACATCAATGACAACACACAATTGGATAATTGTATCCAACAATATATATATATATATATATATGCCCCTATAAGACACCCATAGCATTAGAAATTCATTGTTTGGTTTAAAATTAATGTTCTCTCAAAAATTTGTTCTTAATTTTATCAACATTATTTCCTAAGAGTAGTTGTATACTAACTATACCCTTTTTGAGAATTAAAAAAATTGGCTTTGTAGAGAAATTACTTATGGACTATGGAGGCAGCGAACCCTCGATGTCCCCTATTGTGGTAAGATCAAGGTGAATTGAATACCTTCATCATCATGGCATCATGCACATAGATCTAAAAGTTTGAAATATCTCATGCTCCTAATGGTTGTAATGTGCTAGTAATTATGGCTAGTTGTGAAGCAAAAGCTAGCTATTGTAATAAATAGACTTGACTGCCCTCTAATATATGGCTCATTATTGCATCAACAACTTAATCAATAGCATAATAAACAACCCATATAGGAAATTTAGGAGGATCTTTAGGATATGTTGGTAGCAAGAACTATCTTTGGCTTTCTAGTGCAAAACATTTCAATGAGCTCCAATATACTTTAGTAATTTTGAAACTTTGGGAGCTTCTTACAAGATTCAATTTGACATAAAAGAAATCCCTAAGAAATGCTTTGATCAATGCCCATAGGCTATTCCATGGAATATCTAGAAGATTTTTGGCAAATATTATAAAATATGGCATTACACCTACTACTTGAAATCTTATAAGTCATTCAACAAAATCTATTATGCATTACCTACAATTGGATCTTTTGGTGACACTACACTTTTTTAAAGAAAATAATCTAATGGTTAACATGCCTCATCTATTCTTCATGCTTTGCAAGTTTTCCTACTAGGTCAATTCCAATTTCTAATAAATTATCTCTCCATTATACTTATATGGATTCCTATAAGCTATCAGAAAGCCCTCATTCTACCACCGAGAGTGAGAAAACTAAGAAACATGAAGGATCTTGGAATTTGCACCAACTAATTGAGTTTTCTTTCAATTTCTTAAAACATATATGCTTTCTACCTATAATGTTGGCTACAAAATGAGACAAAATTTCTTTGAGGCATTTTATAAATAAAAAAATATTCTTTACTTTAAAAATTCCAATTGCAACACATATAGGCTAAGAAGAGAGACAAGGAAAATATTTAACTCTAAGTCTTCCCCAACTATAGAGCCACCTTCCAGAATAGTTTAACCTTTTCTATTTATAAAAGGAAATATGAAAAAGAGCCAACTATGGCCATTTTTATGTCATCCACCTACAACAGTAGATCAAACTATGAAGTGAGATAAAATTGTAAGCTAGATAGCCACAAATTCCAAATCTTGTTATAATAATATCCAAACAATGTTGAGAATAATGTAGGGAGAATAATATTATGAACGAAGCCTGATAAATTCTAGGAGTTAACATACATATTGAACACATTAGATTAAAATATATCCTTGTTGTGATAGATGCATACACTTTGATTTTTGTGGGCTTCTCAAGTTTTATGATTTGTGTATGTAATTCAAAGAATAAAAATTGGTTAATGTAATTCAATGTAGCTAAATCATTTGTTTTTTGGATCATCCCAAATGTTTCAGGATGTAAGTTATACTTAGAATATTTCTTTATATTTTACTATTCAATAATAATTTGACTACCTTTTTATAATACCATTAATTGTGTCAAAAGTTTTGATAAAAATTTATTAACAATATTTTGTGAAATATTAATACCAAAGACTCCATTTTACAAGCTATGTTTAATATTTCAAGACTCTTTTTTTTTCTTCTTTTAAAAATAAATACTATCCTAGTTCTAATAAAGACTCGACTACTCCTCATTTTACTATGCTACTTCAAGCCATCTACAATAATACCTATCAAATGGAAAAAAAAATGATTCAAATATGTTTTCTACTAAACTCTATTGTGAATCATAGCTAACAGGAGATGTTTGTTTGGCATTTCCATTCATCATTTTAAAAACATCTAATAGTTACATTAAAAATGGAATGTTGCTGTTGTAAATCATTCATAGAAAATACCTAGATATATTTAAGATCGTCTAAATGTAAGATGGAAAGTACACAAGAATTAAAGAGAAAAGGGAATTCTTTGTCAAATTTCCTTCTATGATCACAATATATTTTTAGATTTAAAGTTTACAATGTAAACCAATAGAAAATGTATCTACAATCTACACTTACCTTTCCTGATGGCAACACAACAAAGAGTACATAATCTTCACTATAATAATTTTGTATAGCTCTAATACCATGTAAGAAATTTTCCTTAGGGCAATATTCACCCAAGATCGTAGAACTCAAACACAAGCACAACTGTAGACCAAAAAGGATTATGATAAATATGTTAGAGTATGTCTTTAAACATTTCTTTGTATTCGGATTGGGTGTACAAACATAGTAGGAGTGCCTGTATACAAAGGCCACTCAAAAGGAATCTAGAATGTCTCTAGAAAGAACTAGGAGATAAGATAAGTATGGCAACTAAGCACAAGTCTTATCGATCATTCTAGACGATAGGATAAGAATGACAAGGTGTATCTCAAGTAGAGATTTTGTAGACACCATGTGCTTAATTAGTGTGCTAACTCCTATGTTGTAGACACCATGTGCATAAAAGAAGTGTGAACTCATGTGCTATCAACATGACAATTTTTAGAGTGCACATACCCCTAGGTGACTAATAAATAAATATTAAAATAATGCATTAACCTAAGTAAACTTAAGTAAAGTGTAAATATTAAGTACTTATTTACACCAACACCCCCCTTAAGTGCAACTTAGGGGAATGCCCTTAAGCTTATGAAGACTAGGATGAAATACATAATGGGTCTCGACTACTAGGCCATGTTAGGTACCCATGTACATTATGAAATTTAATCTCTCATAAAGCAGTGAAAGAGGGAAAATCTCATGGGAAAAACCCTCCCCCAAAAAGAGAGATGAAAATAGGATGCATGGATGGATGGAGTAATCAAGACCCCCCCGCCCCATTATGATATACATCAAGTATATAGAAAAGAGAAATGGGAGAAGGAAAAAACCCCGTAAGAGGAAAAATTTCACCCCAACAAAAAGAAGAAGGAGACAAGGTAGTCCTATTGGCATTGAGTTATTGTTCCCATTAGTAACAACACTTATTCATAGCTATTTATACCAAGTATTCTAGCATTACCCTAGCTACAACAGTTCACACCGAGTAGATCATTGGCTACCAAGTGTATATAGGCTATGTGAAGTTGAACAGTGTCTACTGAGTAGTCAAACTATGTCATGGAAATTTAGTATATACTGAGCATTGGAAGTTATAGTGTTTACCAAGTAAAGCAAGGTAAATTCAGCATGTAGTATCTATCGAGTGATACCACATCTACCGAGTCACCAGTGGTCATTGAGTTTAGAACTACTTCATGTGATTAGTATAGACCGAGCCTTCACTTCTACCAAGTGCATGATGATGCTGAGTAATGCAGTGGACACTGTGTTAGAAGGTCACCAAGTTAGTTTAGTGAACTTGAGTCATTTACTATTGGGCCAACTTTGTAATATGTTTTTCACTTGTGTATTGGCTGACCTTACAGTTTTGTAAATTGGAAAGGTATATATAAGAGATGTATTGCAAGATATTGAATGTAGAAAAATGTGTTATGCATGAAGCATTGTAAAACACATATAAAGGAATATTAGCAGTAGTCTAAGGGATCCAACAAGGTCATCAAGGGAGCAGAATAATTTTATCTATCACACAAGGTGATCATATGCTTAAAGATCATATCAACAATCAAGTGTAAGCTTTCATCCTAACAGGTGAACTAGCTATAAATCCTTTAACAAGGTAGACTTAACAGTCTTTTGTAAATCTCTTAACTGAGTGCATAATTCATTGTATGTTTGTAAATCCTCTAACAAGGTGGGCTTAGTAGTCCTTTGTGCTCCTAACAAGGCAGATCACCATAAGTGGTCAATGTAAGCCTTAACGAGCCAACTTTTTGCTGCAGTAGTGAATTTTTGTGGGTACCATCCCCACCCTAGTTTTACTTTCTATTTGGAAGGTTTCTAGGTCAACAAAACTTTGTGTTGTTATGTGTTCAGTATTTATCTTTCAGTAATTATGCATGTAGTAGGATAAATGGATTTTATGATGATTGTTTTACATGTTTATGAAATAAAAGGTTTTTAATTTAAATAATAATTCAATACCCCCTCCTCTTAGTAAATTACGAAGTTTTGAATATTTCCAACAATTTGTATCAGAGTAGTTGTGGTTCTCAGGATAAAGTTTAACAGCTTGAGTGAAGATCTAAAAGACAAATAGAGATATTTAGACTTGACAAGGAAATTGAAAATGAAAAGCTACATCTAGAAATGGCCATAGTTCAACTCAAGGAAGCAAAGGAGCATCTTTCCCAATCCTTAAAGAGAAGAAAGGAACTTGCAAATCAGATGAATGATCTCAAGTATGTTGAAGACTTCTTCCCTTCAAGCAGCTTAGATGAAGCAAACAATGCATTCAAAGAGCTTCTAAAAAAGAATGGATCCCTGCAAGAAGAAGTAAGGAAACTCAAAAGAGAACAAGAAATTCAATCAATCATGCTATGTGAGATCTTGGAAGCCAGAAATAATGAACAACAAAATTTGTCCAATCAAAATGAAGACCTCATTGATCAAATCTCTAAAGAAAATGAAGAGATTAGGATTCTCAAAGCACAAAATGAAAGAATAAGGAATGATTTGAATTGTGAAAGAGAAATCAATGAAAAAGTACTAAGAGAACTGAGATCTAAAAAACAAATCAATGAAAAGTTGAAGAATGATTTGAATGACAAAAAAAAGATCAATGAAAGAATGACAAAATCTCAAGAAGATGTAAATCAACTAAATTAGCAAAATGAGTAGAATTTTCATAGGCAAAAAAGTAAAGCAGGACTTGGATACAACAAAGAAGAAGGTGAATCTTCCAGGCAAGGTGCTAAAAGAAATTAGAAACCTACATGCAATCATTGTGGAAAGATTGGTCATACATCAAACAAATGTTGGAGCAATGAAAAAGAAAAATTCAATGGAAAGTGTTACAATTGCAATAAACATGGTCACAAAGCTAATGAATGCAAGGAGAAACCAAAATTTGAAGGTAAATGTCACAAATGCAAAAGACGTGGTCACAAGGAATCAAAATGTAGATCCAAATCATTCAGTCTAGCTGAACAACTTGTAAAAGAAATATTTGGATGGGACTACAATACTTGGTGTATATATCATTATTGTGGAGAATATGGACACACTGGCATAAATTGTGCAAGGCATCACCTAAGAAAGAAGGCTACTACTATAAGGTGTTACACATGCACTAAAATTTTTCATATAGCTAAGAATTGTATGAACATAGGCAGAATTGAAGATGAAAAGAAGGCAAGGGTAGACAACATTAGGAAACAAATGAGGCAGTAATGGATTCCAAAGACTACAAAGGAAACAAGCTCAAATCATGGGAGTGACCCAACCTCTCAAACTAAGCTTTTAAGGATGAGTTGGAGCTGTACTTATAGAAAATATCATAAGTAGTTACAACAAATGCAAAGAATGCAAATAATCCAGTCAGTATTCTAGATACACAAGGATCTCTGAAATCTCATCTTTAACTGAGTTGCATTAGACTCCACTGAGCAAGGTTAGTTCAAATTCTTATTGAGAAAGGTCAGGAGTAGAAGAGGCTTTATCTGCTGAGTTAACATTCTCACCGAGTTAGGTCAATGGATGATAGTTTTTCATGCACTATGTATTAATGGCACTGAGCATTTATGAAAATTTTCAAACAAAAAGGGAAAAATTGACTTCATTCTTCACTGCATTCACAACATTCAAAGAGCAGAGAAAATTTGAAGAGCATTAGAGCATTTTCAAGCAATTTAGTAGTGAAATATTTACATACCTCCATTCGACTACTGAGAAATAATGGCATCTGCTAGTGGAAGTAGGAGAAAATAAAAGAAGGGTTCTAAGATGCTATTCAAGGGAGTCGAATGGAAGGCACCACACTTCAACATTGTTCCCGCCATTGCTGAATCTCTTGATCCTCACGGTGCTCAATAAAAAATTCCACCTAAGGTACTTCTTATCAATGACATAAGAACTCATTTTAAATGCACTGTTCAAGAAATAAGAATGTTAGAGATGGACAATGCCCTAGCTAAGATGTGTGTAGATGGAGTGCTGAAACCGTAACACAAACACTTCAAAACAAAAGGATTGACCTACATTCCACATTTGCCATGTAACTTTCAAGTGAAATGGATTAGGTACATATTGAGTTGGTTTCATAAAGGTCAACTATGGTTGGAGCAACCAATTTTGATAACAAAGAAGATGATTCACAAGGTTAGAGGCCTCTCGATGCTTAGCAAAGCTAAAACCACCAAAACCATAGGTCGAGAGGAACTATAAAAGAAAACCCTAGCTGAATGGGATGGCAGAGGTTTGAAAATAAATAATATTAGTGATGTAGAGCTTAGGTTTGGAATACACATAATTGCTCATAAAATCTATAACTCGAGTCAGTTAAACAATGTTCCTTGTGAACCAGTTGACCTAGCATACAAAGTTGTGAAGAAGAATCTGGATTATGACCTATTAGATGTGCTTTTGAAGCAACTAAAAAAAAACATTGTTAGTGTAAAAACTTCAAAGAATAATTCTTTCAAGTTTTCCTCTCTTCTCATATGATTATTCTTTTATGTTCAAAAATTATTTCCTTCCAAGGGAATTGTGGTATGGAGGAAAGACACCCCTGTTCTTTACCAAATAAATGAATTCATTAAAGAAATGGGTGAAAATTTTGAAAAGGTGTTGGATAACTACTTGGAAGTATTCAAAGAAAAGATGAATAAATTTTTTTGGATCCCACCCAAGCTTGTAGAGGACTACATGGATGACATATGCTTTATGGTAGATTATGATAGGGTATATATTCAAGTAGTCATACCGAGAATTGCATGGGTGAAGCGACTACCTTATGAAATAAACATTGACAAGGCAAGAGATACCATTGAAGCATTGGTGAATGAGCCAAATAACCCTAACCTTCTTGCATTTAGCACCTATGATGAAGCCAAAAAGAGGATAGAACTAAGTATCAAGATACCTCAAGCCATCAACAGAGGAAAGAAGAGAGTGGAAAAATTAAAAACTATTGAAGGATCTCTCATGCTTATTAAGGGCAAGGGTGAGGATGATGAAGAAGAAGAATCTAATGATGAAAAAGATGAATCAGAGAAAGAAGAGGAACCGCCTAAGAAGAAAAGTAAGGTGATTATCACCAAACCTCAAAAGAAGCCAACTGTACTGTTAACTTAGAGAACAAGGAAAGGCAAAAAAGGAAAGTGAACTTGTATTTATCCGGTCTCCTCCTACATTTGAAGACATGATGAAACCATTGAAAGTAGAAGCAATAATATGTAATTTTAAAGCTCTTAAGTATGAGATTATAACCCCTGTAGAGCAGAAAGAAATTGAGGACCTAGTCATGGAGAAAATGGGTATATGAAAATACTCTCCTGCACAAATGCAACCTCAAATCCATGCTGATCTCTATGAAAAGATCAAACCCAGATGGGACTCTACAATGAAAATTGTTAAAGACTTCTTTGAACAACAATTGAAATAGTTAGTTCTTAGTCTAACAGACATAGAGGTGAAAAAGGCATTGCTGGAACATGAAGACCAAATGATTCTAAAGCTTAACACATGCTTCATACTAATGAAGAATATAGAATCAGTAGTCAGGCATGCCTCAAATGTTTGGAAAGATATATATCATCTTAGATGGCCCTCTGAAGAAGCAGTTGAAATCAAGGATGATGATAGCAGTGACAATTATGAAGATGAATTTGATAACATTCCATCTATCATAGTTACACCAGGTGAGCTACATGCATTAATGGAAGAGAAAGAAGAAGAAGTAAAGGAGGAAGAAGCACTTTAGGAAGAAAAGGATGAAGATGAATTGGTAAGAATAGAAGCTAAAGCTATTGCATTTCTTTGTCACACTCCACCAAACACCATTACATTTGTGGAGTTAGCTTCTACTAGTGAGATTGTAAGCACTACAACACATCATTTACTCAATCTACACCAACCAACTCCCAGCTCCAAGTTTCTACAATGGAAGTGTCAACCACTTCATCTACCAAGCTAATAGTCACATCTTCAGCCACCAAGCCAGCTCACTCTATTTCATCACCATGTTCAGTAAGTACTACAGTTTGTTCTACAATTTTGTGTTCAGTGAGTTTTTTAGCTTTGATTACTACAACATCATCTACATTAGTTACTGTTCCAGTTAGTATTCCAGTTTTGTCCTCATCAACTTTAGTAGTATCTACCTCTACATCAGCTATTTCATCTATTATAGATACATCAGTATGTACTCTACTAAGTTTTGCACCATTTAGACTCGGTTAGCACTCCTATTGGCATTCAAACCTTGAGCCCTATTCCATTTTTCTTTACTAGCCCTTCTATCTCAACTATTGTGTCTATCCCAAAGGTCAAACTAGTAATCAAAGAAGTAGAACAAAGGAGACCATTAAAACTTCTAATCATCGGTAAAGAAATTGAAGAAGACATTGACCTAGAAACTGAGATAGAAATCCCTAAGATTGACTTTAATACCGCAACTGTAGAAGAAATGAGAAGAGCAAGTCAACTCTTAAAAAAGAAGGCTAGGCAAAACTAGTTTAGGTCTAAAAGGGACAAGGAGTATAGGATAATTGAGAGTGCCAAGAATATAATAGCAAAAGCTATAGGTGTTGAAGTGCATTCCACACAACACATTTTGTTTCAGTTAGAAGATGTTGTTTAGAAATTCAACGAAGACTCCTTTGGGCAAGATAAGTTAATAGAGAAAGCTGAAAGGAAGTTTGATGACAAGGTGCTTGAGAAAATTGCAATCAAACAAGTTGAGTTGCCAACATTTTAGAGTAATTTTGAAAATTCTTTTACCAATGCAACATCACTTTTTGCAAATATATGTGATGTCTCCAGATTCACAAAGGAAATAAAAGTAAAGTTGAATAAGATTGACATGGATATGCAATCAAGTGCACCCAAGATGCAGATGGACCCCTCATCTAGCTCCTCTCATCACACAAGGATCAAATATCTAGTAGATCTTTAGGTAGAACTTCTCAGAGAAGAAGCTAGAACAAGAGCAACACTAATTGATATTTAGAATATGGTATTGCCAATAATGGATTCAATGCAGAAACATATTGCACATTGTAAATCATTGGTCCAAGATCAAAACTTCTCAGTAGCTAATCACATGATTAAATTATCAGTAGAAGTTCAAGTAGCTCTCTCCACCTGCCAAATTTTGCCCAAGACTTGGGATAATGCTTTTGCCACCATCCTCAAGGTACATCAAGATTTTCTATCTCACTTTGATGTTACCTTATAGAAATTATATATAATCCTTTGGCATTATTGTCAAAAAGGGGCAAAGATATCTGTATATTATACAAATAAGGGAAGAGATATTTGCTTAATAATACAAGGGATGAGATATCAGTGAAAGGAGGAGATAGCATTCAATGGTGTTGGTACATGTATATATGTACATAATTTGTATATACATTATGTTCACCAAGGAGATATATGAAGGAATGCATACATAGCTATTTAATGAAGATAAATTTTGAAAAATCCAAAATTCAACGAGTCAGATTATGTACATATGTCTTGGCTTATAAGTGTTTTTTCACTAATGCCAAAGGGGGAGTTTTTTGGTATTGAGTTATTGTTTCCATTACTAACAACACTTATTCACAGATGTTTATACTGAGCATTCTAGTATTAACCAAGCTATAACAGTTCACGCCTAGCAGATTAGTGGCTACTAAGTGTATATAGGCTATGTGAAGTTCAGCAGTGTCTACCGAGCTTCGTAGTGTCTATTGAGCAATCATACTATGTCATGGAAATTCAGTGTATGCCAAGCATTAGGAGTTATAGTGTTTACCGAGTGAAGCAAGGTAAACTCAGCATGCAGTATCTACTGAGTGATACCACATCTACCAAGTCACCAATGGTCATGCAGTATGGAATGAGCCTTCACTTTTATCGAGTGCATGATGTTGCCGAGTAATGTAGTAGACACTAAGTTTCAGAAGGTCACCAAGTCAGTTCAGTGAATCCAAGTTATTTACTATTGGGCCAAATTTGTAATGTGTTTTTCACTTGTGTATTGGTTGACCTTACAATTTTGTAAATTGGAAAGGTATATATAAGAGATGTATTGCAAGATATTGAATGTAGAAAAATGTGTTATGCATGAAGCATTGTAAAACACATATAAAGGAATATCAACAATAGTCTAAGGTATCCAACAAGGTCATCAAAGGAGTAGAATACTTTTATCTATCACACAAGGTGATCATATGCGTAAAGATCATATCAACAATCAAGTTTACGCTTTCATCCTAATAGATGAACTAGCTCTAAATCCTTTAACAAGGTAGACTTAATAGTCTTTTGTAAATCTCTTAACCGAGTGCATACTTCATTGTACATTTGTAAATCCTCTAACGAGGTGGACCTAGTAGTCCTTTGTGCTCCTAATAGGGCAGATCACTAGAAGTAGTCATGTAAGCCTTACTTTCTATTGCAGTAGTGAAGCTTTGTGGGTACCATCCCCATCCTAGGTTTACTTTCTATTTGGAAGGTTTATGGGTCACCAAAACTTTGTGTTGTTATGTGTTCAGTATTTATCTTTTAGTAATTATGCATGCAATAGGATAAATGGATTTTATGATGATTATTTTACATGTTTATGAAATAAAAGGTTTTTAATTTACTAATTCACACACCCCCCCCCCCCCCCCCCCCAATAAAAGTCTTGAATATTTCCAACAAGTCACCCCCCCAAAAGTAAGGTGTCGACCATTGAGAAATGCTCCAATGTAGAAGTTGATCCATGATCGTTGAATGATCTTCCTCCCCTTTGGAAGAGAAAAATGCAAGGGTATAAAGAAGATGCATCCCTTGTATGGTGAAAGAATCTCAATGATGTAAGGTATCTCTAAAACCTGTTCAAGTGTCCTTGTGTCAATACTGATGGTGGCTCCTTCCAAAATTGTTGTAAAGAAGTGCAGATCAAGCAAGGAGTGATGTAGAACCTATTTCAAGGAACCAACAGTCTCCTCAAATAACAAAGAGACCTCCAACAACTACTGTTCATAAGGATCCACAAATACATCAGCCTGTAAAGACTGATCATGTAGAGAATGGACATAAGGGTTAGAGTGAGCCCTTGCAACAACTATAGAAGGATTTTTCACATCAAAGAGAAGCTGGATATCATCAAAGAAGTCTCCCAAATTGGCTGTGTGACTCTACGAGAAAACCTGAAATAGTCAAGAAGTCATCATCTGAGGCAGAAATTGGAAGACAAAGTGTACCCTGGTTTGGTTAAGTACATAAATCATTCCCTATGGAAAAGGATGAAGAATTTTCCTTAAAGATAAGATGAATATCATCAAGGATGTCTCCCACATCTTCAATGTTAGACTTCATGAACAACTCTACTATGTCTAGAAGGGAGTAATTGCATGACGGTAAAGTAGGAAGACATGAATGGTCCTGCTGTGCTAAATCCAAAGCAGTTGTACTTGGAAGAAGATTAGTAGGAGCAACAAGAGCATCTAGAGGTGTGATCTTATCTAGAGTTAAAGAAACCATAATTGGATGACTGGATGTAGAATGTCCTCTAGAGATGGAGGAACACATAGATCTCCATATGCTTCCCAAATAGACATCCAAATATCATAAGGAAAACTTGTCATTTTAAGAGGAGCAAAAGATTCATTATACTATTATATAGAAAATGATGAAGGTGCACAAGATGTGTCCAATTAAAATGTAGTGGCAATGAATAGAGATAAGGAAGAAATGAATAGAGATAAAGAAGTCTCTTAGACGATCAAGTATCAGAGCTCTCCATTTGTGATAGTCCCTTGTTGTCAACTGTGGTCTAATACCAAACTAATAAATCTAACAAGACTCCATGAGATCAATCAATGAACCTCGCAAAATGTCAAAGAAATCAAAGAAACCACCCCCCTACCCCCCCAATGGATGATTGAGGCACTTGGTAGCTACTTGCCAATTTAGGGCCTATTTTTGAAAGTAATAATTCTATCTGCAGAACCTATAATCTGATTACAAATCTATAAAGTAGAAAAAAGAAGTACTTAAAAAAAGAAAAGAACCTAATTATGTGTCCAGATGAGCCCATACTAAGCATTTGAAGTGGCCAAATTTAGGATTTTTAAGTTGAAGAAAAATTCAAGAATAGAGATCTCAAACCACCTACACCAATGTGTAGATCATGAAATTCTACCGCAAAACAAAAAATACTACTTGCAAAAAGGAGTATGTATGAGGGAGATATAATTGTTTGAAAATCACTGCTACTGTTACTTTTTCTAAATCATCACTATTGCACCTCCAAAAATAAAATGGCTCTAGATTTTTCCTCAAATATCTAATTTGGATGAAACAAAATCTGATTTGGGGATTTTTTAACCTTTTGAATGTGATGCAAATATTTAATTTGCACTAGCAAGCACCAATCTTCACCTACAAAAGTATCTCCTATGAGCTGATGGCCAAAAAAATTCTAGCAAATAATGTAGATCCAAAAATATAGCAAAGATGCAAATGAAAAAAATGTAGATCTAAAAATTAAATTTACATATCTGACATGATAATACCAATTCTGCAAATTGGTCCTTTAGGTGTTGGTTTGCAAAGAAAATTTTGACTCACAATCAACTTTGGCCTAGGGTAGGCAACTTTATAGCTAATTTTCACCGAATCAACATTTTAGATGTAATAGCAAGCTTATCTAATTCTAGATGCTTCCAATTTCTATGATACTTCAAATGATTTGGGTTGAGGTGCTAAAGCAAGAAGATAGTCTCGAATCACTATGTGAAGAGAGATTCTCCAAGAGCTCTAATACCATGTAAGAATTTGGTATAGCTCTGATACCATGTAAGAAAGTTTCCTTAAGGCAATATTCACCCAAGATCATATAACTCAAACACAAGCACAACTATAGACCAAAAAGGGTTATGATCAATATATAATAGTATGTCCTTATACATTGCTCTATATTTAGATTCGATGTACAAACACACTAGGAGTGCCTATATATAAAAACCTCTTAAGAAGTACCTAGAACGTCTCTAGAAAGAACCAGAAGATAAGATAATCATGACAACTAAGCACAAGTCTTATCCATCATTCTAAATGATGGGATAAGAATGACAAGGTGTATCTCAAGTAGAGATGTTGTAGACACCATGTGCTTAATTAGTGTGCTAACTTGTATGTTGTAGACATCATGTGCATAAAAGAAGTGCGAACTCCTATGTTGTCAACATGACAACTCATAAGAGTGCACATACTCCTAGGTCACTAATAAATAAATATTAAAATAATGCATTAACCTAAGTAAATTTAAATAAAGTGTAAATAGTAAATACTTATTTACACCAACATTCACACTAGATGGATGCTCCGTTAGAAATTCTTAAAAATGTCTCTAAATTTTAACCTTTTGCTTTCACAAGATTTTATGAATGGAACATTGAAATGATATACACCTCATTACGTGCAAAAAAACCTTACTCAACAAGTGTTTATTTGTTGCTAGCATTACATATCTAGAGATTTAGGAGACACATAGCTTTCCTACAAAATGATAGATTTTCCTTCCTAAATATTTTAGGTAATATGTCTACTAAAAAAAAATAGAGGCTACTGGAAAAATTAGCAACCAATAGGGAAAAAAAAATTACATTAGTGACATCGTCATATTTTGTAAACTATAGTATAAGATGAGATTATTTCAAGAGCGTGAATTCCAACATGCAAACTAATTCCTCTACATGCAATTGATAACTTTAGTTTCTTTCCTTATGATAGGGACTAACAAAAGAAAATTGTTAATACCACATCGCTAGGTATTGTGCAATAACCATTGAAAACACATTATATACTAATATTTCTTAAGTAGGGAAAGTTGTAATGTATAGAAAAGCTATCAAATTAAATCTATTTGTGAAAATCAAGGTTGGATGCCAAAATTGGGAGTGGGAACATTTTACTTATTCATATCAAACCATATATTTCCATTCAAAATTGGGTTTAAAAAATAAAAACCCCTATTTAAGACATTGTAATTTCTCAATATTTTAGTGAATAGTTTTTTTGAAAACACTGTATACATAAATGTATACAAATTGTTCCTTTATAATGACTACCATTCATTTTAGTTCAAATCTAAAATACAAAGTACAAAATTGTTGGAAATATTCAGGATAAGGTAGGTAACTGAGAGGGGAGGGGTGAATCAATAACTTATAAAACTTTTATCCTTTTCAATATTTTAATCATACACCATTCATTCATCTAAACTACTACATAACAGAAGGAACAAACATTCATTGCACATGTACACAAAGATTTGGTGACCTAGAAACCTTCCAAATAGAAAGTAAAATTGGGGTGGGGATGATACCCACAAAACTTTCTTACTGTAGTATGAAGTTGGCCGGTTAAGGCTTACATTGATCACTTCTGATGATCTGCCCTGTTAGGAGCACAAAGGACTGCTAGGTCCACCTTGTTTAGAGGATTTACAAACATTGACTGAAGTATGCACTCTATTAGGAGATTTATACAAAAGGTTGTTAAGTCTACCTTGTTAAAGGATTTACAAAACTGATTCACCTATTAGGATGAAATAGTGGATCTGCTTATAAACTTGATTTTCTGATTAGATCCTTGAAGTATAGATCACCTCTTGTGACTGATGAATCTTTTTTGCTTCTTGTAGACCTTGCTAGATAATCTGCTCTTCTGTTGATTCGCAAAATATAACATGTCACTCTTGATACATTTTTTCATTTTTTTTTCTTATAATTCCATACTACAAATGATATCATACATTACATATATGCCATTCCAATGTTTACAACTACAAGGTTGGGCAAAAAATAAGCGAACAAAACATTACTGAGTCGGCCAGATAGTAGAAAACTCAGGTTCCTCAAGCTAACTTGGTGAACTTCTGATACTCGACTTCTACTACATTACTCGGCATCGTCATGCATTTGGTAGAAGTAGAGGCTTGGTTCATACTAGCCACACAATACTACTTGGAACTCAGTAACCATTGGCGACTCGGTGGAGATAGTGTCACTCGGTAGAAACTAACTTCTTTGTTTACCTTGCTATTCTCAATGAACACTGAGTTCTTCATTTACCTTGCTGTGCTCAGTGAACACTGAGTTCTTCATTTACCTTGCTTTGCTCGGTGAACACTGAGTTCTTCATTTACCTTGCTTTTCTTGGTGAACACTGAGTTCTTCATTTACCTTGCTTTGCTTGGTGAACACTGAGTTCTTCATTTACCTTACTTTTCTCAGTGAACACTGAGTTCTTCATTTACCTTTCTATGCTTGATGAACACTGCTGAATTGCCCATTCACTCGGTATCCTCTAGAATGCTCGGTGTGAACTGTTTACCTGCTGAACTTACAAGGTAACCACTGAATGCTTGGTATACACTGTAGACTAAGTGATGAGCTTGGTAAGCATTCATAATCAAATAAGTGTTTGTACTAATGACAAATATATCATAATTCCAACAATCTCCCCCTTTAGCATTAGTGACAAAAACACTTATGAGCCAAAAATTATGTGCAAAATTTGACATCTTGATTTACATATATCTCCCCCATTCAATATGCACATAGTATTTACAAATATTTACATATGTCTCTTTCTCTTCTTTGGTACTTTATCTCCCCCTTTTTGACAATAATGCCAAATTAAACAATATATATTTATACAGAAACACCAAAATGAGATAAACTCAGAATGTACCTTGAGAATAAGAGCCAAAGTCTTATCCCAATTTTCTTGTAAAATTTTGTAGGTGGAAAGTGCTATCTAAACTTCAGCTAAAAGTTTAATCACTGATCTGCAATTGAGAAATTTTTGTCATGGATCAATGTTTTGGAGTAGGCAATGTGTTTCTGCATTCTGTCCATGATAGGAAGAATCATGTTCTGGATGTCAATCAGTGTAGATCCAATTGTAGCTTCCTCTCTCAATAGTTTTGCCTGGTTTTCTGAAAAAAATCTGATTCTGAGATGATGGGATGAACTTGAATTGGGGTCAAGTTGTAGCTTTTGGAAATTGACCTTCATATCCTCATCAATTTTATTTAATTTTTCTTTGATCTCCTTGGTATACTCGGTAACATCACAAAGTTTGGCTAAAAGTGAAGTTACACTATTAAAAGAATTTTCAAGTTTGACCAGAA
This sequence comes from Cupressus sempervirens, assembly GCA_028749045.1. Lineage (NCBI taxonomy): Eukaryota > Viridiplantae > Streptophyta > Pinopsida > Cupressales > Cupressaceae > Cupressus > Cupressus sempervirens. The sequence goes on from CM053783.1 coordinate 822,342,827, forward strand.
TTGTGGACAATTCTATCTGTTTTATTGCAATATGCTGAGCAATGTGCTCAAGCACTTTATTATCAAATTTTCTTTCCGCCTTTTCAATTAGTTTTTCTTCACCAGAGGTGTCCTCATTGAATTTATTTGCAACCTCTTCTAACTGAATCAAAATGTGTTGAGTAGAATCTACTTCAACACTTATAGCTTCTGTAATTATATTCTTGGCATTCTCAATTATTCTATACTCCTTATCCCTTTAAGACCTTAACTGCTTTTGCGTAGCCTTCATCTCTATTAGTTGACTAGCATACCTCATTTCTTCAATGGTAACTTTTTCGTAGTCAATTTTTGGAATCACTATTTTTGTGTCTAGGTCAATATCTTCAGGAATTTATTTTCCAGTGAGCAGAAGTATTAATGGAGATGGAAGGACTAGCAGTGAAGACTATGATATTTGAGGGTTGAGTGCCAATAGGATTATTTACCAGATCAAAAACTGGAATATTTCCCAAAAATGATGGTACACTCGGTAATGCAGTATCTGATCTAACTGGATTTGAAGTAGATGCAGATAATGCAGAAATTTTTTTAGAACAAGTTGGAATATTTATAATGGGAGGACTAACTGGTGCAAAAATTGGTGCTAATGTAGCTGACAAAATTGTGGAACTTACTACTATACCGATTGAAGATGATGGAGCTAAGGAGGCTGGCTCGGTAGCTGAAGGAGAGGGCTACAACTCAGTAGATGAAGTGGTAGACACTTCCATTAATGATAGCTAGAGCTGTGATGAGGTAGTCCAAATGATAAATCTGATGTGGATGCTATCAAACCTACTGAATATGACTCCAACCTTGATGATGTGACAGTTTTAGGTGGAGAGTGAGGAAGGGATGCAATCACTACTACAATTTTCACTGGATAATCCTCCTCCTTATCTTCCTCTTCAACTTCTTCCTCCTTGTCTTCTTCCAATAATGCATGTAGCTCACCTAGTGAAACTATGATGGATGGAGTGCCATCAATATCATCATTGTTATTGCTATCATCATCTTTGATTTCCACTGGGTCTTCACTGGGCTTATGTAGATGATAGATGTTTTTCCACATGTTTGTAGCATCATTTACAACATGCTCAATGTCTTTGATCAAAATTAAACATGTGTGGAATTTGATCATCATTTCACCTTCATGGCTTTTCATTACAGTTTTTACTTCGGTTCCAGTGAGACTTGGTTGAAGATTCTTCAGGGATTGCTCATAGATATCTTCTACCATTTGGGTTGCTGATTCCCATCTTAGTTGCAATCTCTCCAATAGTTCCTTTGAGATTTGGGAGGCAAGCTAGTCTGGGGAGTATTTCCATTTAGCCATCTTGCTTAGTACCAGTTCCTCTATCTACATCTTCTCAGCATCTTTTCTAGTTTCAAATTTCAATGCTTTGAAATTTGTGATGCTAGCTCCTTCTTCCAATTGTTTGAGCCTTTCCTCAAATGTAGGTGCAGGCATAACCAATATTGATTCTTGTTTACATTTTCTAGTCCTGCTAGTAAATACTGCAATAGGCTAGTAAATACTGCAATAGGCTTCTTTTTAGGTTTGGTAATTATAACCTTACCCTTCTTCTTCAGAGGTTCTTCTTTAGTTTCTTCTTCTTTTTCTTCTTCTCCTTCTTCTTCTTCATCATCTCCTTCGTCCTCACCTTTTCCTTCTGTTAGCATAAGAGGGCCAGATGCAGTTTTCAATTTTGCTATCTTCCTCTTACCTTTGCTTATGGCCTTTGGTAGCTTGATTTTAAGCTCAATTCTGGCCTTTGCTTCATCATAGGTTCCAAAAATTGGTTGCCTTGGGTCCACTAGCTCATTTACCAGTGCTTCTATGATGTCTCTAGCTTCATCAATATTTATCTCATAGGGAAGAGGTTTTACCCATGCAACTTGGGGTCTGACTGCCTGGATGTACACCTTTTTATAGTTAACCATGAAGCATACATCATCTCTATAATCTTCAACTAATTTTGGTGGAATCCAAAATCTGTTATTCATTCTCTCCTTGAAATCTTCAAAATAGTTGTCCATGATGCTATCAAAATTTTCACCCATCTCTGCTATAAACTCATTTATTTGATACAAAATTGGAATGTCTTTTCTCCATATGACAGTTCCTTTTGATGGAAATAATTTTTGAATATAGAGAAATAAAAAAATCAATAGAGAACCAAATTTACAAGGGTTATTCTTGGAAGTCCTTATACTATCCATATTTTTATTCAATTGTTTCAACAATACTTCAGACAGATCAAGTTCAAGGTTTTTCTTCACAACCTTGAGGGCCAAATCCATAGCTTCACAAGGTACACTATTCAATCTACTGGAAGTGTATAATTTATATGCAATTACATGAATGCCAAATCTTAGTTTGACATCAGATACAATGTTTACCTTTAAACCTCTACCGTCCCATTCGGCTAGGGTTTGCCTTTATAACTCCTCCCGACTTAGGGTTTTGGTGGTTTTGGCTTTACTGAGCATAGGAAGATGCGTGATTTTTTGAATCATTTTCTTAGTGATTAGCACTGGCTACTCTAACCATAATTTTCCATTATCCATCCTACTCAAGATATACCTAATCCATTTGTTCAGGAAGTTTCTAGGCATATGCGAGATATGTGTCAAGCCTTTGGTTTCAAGATGCTTGAACTCAGGTTTTAGAGAGCCATCTACACTCATTTCACCTAGGGCACTATCCATTTCAAGTTTTTTAATTTCTTGAATAGAACATTTGAAATGAGTACAAATATCATTGATAAGAAGTACCTTGGGGGGTATTTGTGATTGAGCTCCAGTTGGGTCGAGTGATTCAGCAACACCCGAAACAATCTTGAAATTGGGCGCCTTCCATTCTATACCCTTTACTAACATCTTTGAACCTCTTTTCACCTTGCTACTGCTGGTGCTTGCGGATGCCATTGATGCTCGGTAAATATAAGAAAACTTTGAACAAGTTCTTCGTAGGAAATTCGATTGGAATCACTTGGGATTTGCTCTGGATTCACTGAAAATCTTTTAGCTCTAAGTATTCTTAAGTCATGGTGAAAAATGAAATCAAATTTTGCCTTTTTGATGAAAATACTGTCATTAATGCTCGGTACAAAGGTAGATGAGATGACATAGTGCTTGCAAGTCTGTCATCGCTCTTACTCGATAAAAGCTTTGCAACTTAGTGATCAAACAAAATCTTTGATACTCCCAACCTAGCTCGATAAGGTCTTTAACCAACCTTGCTTGATAAATGCAACACGGTGAATGATAACTTTCCTTTGGTCCTTGAACCTAAAATACTAATTTGATCATTTGCACTTTTTCACTCTGGAACTGCTTGAGATATGGCCTGATGATGCAGTTCTTGATTCTTCTTAAATCTAATTGAAAATGGTGGAGTCACCCATTTCTTGAGTGACATGACCATCATTTGAACTATCTTGCTCAGTTGATTTAGGAATCCATTGTTGTCTCATCTATTTTCAAATGTTATCAACTTTAGCTTTCTTTTAATCTTCAAGTCTTTTAGTATTCATGCAATTCTTGGCTATATGACCAAGTTTTGTACATGTATAACATCTTACTGTTGTGTCTCTTTTCCTCAAGTGATGTCTTGAACAGTCTTTGCCAACATGTCCATATTCTCCACAATAATGACATCTACACCAAGTATTTGGATCTGCATTCAGATGCCTTGTGACCTTGTTTCTTGCATTTGTGACATTTACCTTCAAATTTTGGTTTTTCTTTGCATTCATTAGCTTTGTGACCATGCTGATTGCAGTTGAAGCATTTACCATTGAATTTTGCCTTTCCATTACTCCAACATTTTTTTGATGTATGACCTATCTTGCCACAGTGATTGCAAGTAGCTCTTTGGTTCCTTTGGGTACCTTGTTTAGAGGATTCACCTTCTTCCTTATATCCAAGGCCGGCTTTACCTTTTTTTCTATGAATGTTTTGCTCACTTCGCTGATTTAATTGAGTCATGTTTGCTTGAGATATCATCATTCTCTCATTGACTTTCCTTTCAGTGATCAAGTCATTTTCCAAACTTTCATTGATTTGTCTTTCAGATCTTAGATCACTTTGTAAGCTTGCATTGATTTTCCTTTCAGTGATTAAATCACTTCTCAAACTTTCATTCTCATATCTTAGATTCATAATTTCTTCATTTGCATTAGATAGTTGACCTACAAGATTTTCATGCTGAAGGAATTGATTATTTCTTACCTCTAAGTCTTCATTTGCCTTGTTTCTTTGTTCTAAAGCTTCACATAGCCTGATGGATTGGATTTCTTGTTCTCTTTTAAGCTTCCTTACTTCTTCCTGTAGAGAACCATTCTTTGCTAGGAGTTCTTTAATTGCTTCATTAGCTTCATTTGAACTACTCAATGGTAAAAGGTCTTCAATCTTTTCTTCAACATACTAATGATCATTCATTTGTCTTGGAATTTCCTTCCTTCTTTTTAGAGATTGAGAAAGATGCTCTTTTGCTTCTTTGAGTTGAGCCATGGCCATTTCTAGATCAAGCTTTTCATTTTCAATAGATTTGTCAAGTCTGAATATCGCCATTCTCCTTGATCTTTGATCAGTAAGTTATAAAACTTTTATCCTTTTCAGTATTTTAATCATACACCATTCATTCATCTGAACTACTGCATAACAGAAGGAACAAACATTCATTGCACATGTACACAAAGATTTGGTGAACCAGAAACCTTCCAAATAGAAAGTAAAACTAGGGTGGGGATGATACCCACAAAACTTTGTTACTAGAGTATGAAGTTGGCCAGTTAAGGCTTACATTGATCACTTCTGATGATCTGCCCTATTAGGAGCACAAAGGACTACTAGGTCCACCTTGTTTAGAGGATTTAGAAACATACACTGAAGTATGCACTCTGTTAGGCGATTTATACAAGATTTTTAAGTCTACCCTATTAAAGGATTTACAAAACTGATTCACTTGTTAGGATGAAATAGTGGATCTACTTACAAACTTGATTTGCTGATTAGATCCTTGAAGTATAGATCACCTCTTGTAACTGATGAATCTTTTCTGCTTCTTGTAGACCTTGCTAGATAATCTAATCTTCTGCTAATTCGCAAAATATTACATGTCACTCTTGATACATTTTTTCATTTTTTCTTATAATTCCATACTACAAATGATATCATACATTACATATATACCATTTCAATGTTTACAACTACAAGGTCGGCCAAAACATAAGTGAAAAAGACATTACTAAGTCGGCCAGATAGTAGAAAAATTGAATTCCTCAAGCTAACTTGGTGACCTTCTGATACTCAACATCTACTACATTACTCGGCATCGTCATGCACTCGGTAGAAGTAGAGGCTCGGTTCATACTAGCCACACAATATTTCTTGGAACTCAGTAACCATTGGCAACTCAGTAGATATAGTGACACTCGGTAGAAACTAACTTCTTTGCTTACCTTACCGTGCTTAGTGAACATTGAGTTCTTCATTTACCTTGCTGTGCTCGGTGAACACTGAGTTCTTTATTTACCTTGCTTTGCTTGGTGAACACTGAGTTCTTCATTTACCTTGCTTTTCTCGGTGACCACTAAGTTCTTCATTTACCTTGCTTTTTTCAGTGAACACTGAGTTCTTCATTTACCTTGCTTTGCTCGATGAACACTAAGTTCTTCATTTACCTTGTTGTGCTCAATGTACACTGCTAAACTACCCATTCACTTGGTATCCTCTGGAATGCCCGATGTGAATTGTTTACCTGCTGAACTTACAAGGTAACCATTGAATGCTTGGTATACACTATAGACTAAGTGATGAGCTCGGTAAGCATTCAGAATCGAATAAGTGTTTGCACTAATGACAAATATATCATAATTGCAACAAAAATTACAAATCTCTACTCGACTTATCATTATCCCAAACATTTTCAATCAACATGAAGAGTCACAATTATATTTATTGCACATAATCTTATTTATAAGTTAATAATAATATTAAGTTATTAAATGTATATGTGAGATGAAAAGATTTGATAAAATAAGAACAAGGTTTGTAAAAATAGATTTTTGATAGATAAAATAGTAATTGTACAAACCTTTCTCTAGTGACAAAATTTGTAAAAGAAACAATATATAGAAAATAGTAACTAGAATACCTTATTATGGGAAATTTAAATTTGGTTACATTTTAGTTACAAGTGCTTAGTTATGTGGCACAAATCAATCATCAAGTTCAAATGAAGAATTAAATGTAATTATCATATTAGTTAATGAAATTATAAACTATGGCATGAATACTCCTCCATGACTGGCTAACCATGCATCAAAATCTCCTTAGATATAATTTTTATTATTATTTTATTTAGGAGATTATAAATTATAAAATTATGTCTAAATGAGATAATTCATAATAATAGTATTATTGTATTTGTTGTAGGCTATTATTATGCTGAGAGGCATAAAACTACAATGGCATTCGACCCTTCTATAGGAGGTCATTCAAAAAAATGGATGAAAGAATAAAGAAACCATTTCCATTCCATTATCAACATGCAAAAAGACCACTTTAATCAATAATGGCCGAGAATATAGGAAACCACTTCAGTCAATTCTAACACATGTATTTAAAATGCCAAATGGGAATCCATACTTCAAAACATTTATTGATTTAATTACGAATGTTGAAATGCCAATTGTTGTTTTATATTCAACCTTGCTATGTACTTACCATATAATGAGACAATTGTATCTTAGAAACCCAAGAAGTTCTGTTAACACAGAAATTTGATCCAAAATCAGCTTACTTGGTATGTCCTTTCAAAAGTTCCAAGATTTATTAATTCATTTTCCAAGAAAGTTGTAGGAAAGCATAGTTAAAAAGAATTCATTTGATATACTAAGATTGTTTGATCTTTCAAATGATACATTCCTGACTTCTTTGTACAACTGATTATTTTTCATGCAAATTTTTTCCTATGAACTTTTCTGTTCTGTTCAAAACCAGAGGCACTTGGCATCCGCTAAATGCATGTTCAAATATTTGTCGATTGACATTCTAAAAAAGTTTAAGAAAAGAAGAATTAAAAGCATTCATTTCTTTTATAATCATTTGGTCTATCAAATGTTATATCCTAAAGCTGGGCCATGGAATTGAAAATACTTGTCACAGATTTGGTTTGGAGTTGCACGTTTTCTCTATGCAGAATTTTATTAATTTTCATGTAAATTTGTTTCTCTGTAACTATTTCCCTTTACTGGAAAATCCATTAAGGTAAATGGATGTTCAAATATTTATCAATTCATATTCCTAGAAAATTTTAGCAAAGAAAAGTTTACAGAGTTCATTTCATAATATCATATATAAGTATTGAATCTCACATATTATGTAAGCCATGAGTTCATCCACATAAAAAGGAAAATTTAAGCACTAAAATGTTTTTGATAAAAAGTTTTCTCACGATAATCAGATTCTTTTTCCTATGAAATTGGTTATGACTAAGAAACGCATAGACAAGAAGTATGAATCATCCTAACACACGCACAGAGCAGAGCTTGCTAAAAGATTGCCTTTCAGAAAACCAAACTGATAAAATCATGAGTTGTATCTACCTCATCTAATGACAATTCCCTATAGCAGCTATGTTTTAGATATCTGAATCCCAATTCTTGCAAAATGGATTTACAAATTATAGATCAATCATGACATTGCCAATCTTATTAAAAAAATGGAGGAAAAGGGTGAAAAATTGAACACCAAAAGATTGAACAAAACTTGTTGAGATTTTAATAGAACTTCTTAGCAGTGCATGGATTCCTCTGTTTATATTCTTACTTGTGTCAGCCCATCTGCTTAAAAATTCAAGCCGAAGATCCAAATTGTCGCCTAGCCCAACTCGCTTACCCATTTTAGGGAATCTTTATCTCATCTCCAATCTTCCTCATAGATCTCTCTGTAAGCTGGTGCAATTAAAATATAGTTGAAGAGGGAAACATAAATCATCCTCTTAAAAAGCTTTCATGCATGTAGATTTTTCAAACTTTTTATTGCTAGGATATGGCATATGCAGATTTGTTTCCATTATTCTGGAATTAACTTGGATTTCTTTCCATTATTGTTCAACTTTTGTCACAGAAGAATAGCGCTACAAGTTGTTTCTTTGACCTTTCTGATTTGAATATGTAGAAAAGTAGTTTACCGAAATTCCAGGAAAAAAATTTCCAATAATTTTTATTTTTTTAATGAAGTATTGCGGGCGAGTTAAGTGTTCAATAGTTTTATTTGAGAATAAAGTGTGTCGATTATAAGTTGGTCAAAATTAGCTTCAGATATTATTTGAAAACTGTATTTACACTGATATGGTTTTAAAAAGTTAATTTGATAAAGATGATAATGATTGTTATATTATCTCATATGTAAAATTGTTAAAACAATTCAATATTTTAAATTTTTTTTTTTTTTCGTTCTTATATAAATATGTGGTTGAAAATTATAAAGCACCTATTGTCTTCCACTCCTCTTTTCTTATATAGGATCAACATAATAAATAGAGTTATACACTTTTTCTATTTAAACTCTTATGATTTAATTAATTTCTATAAAAGTGGATTGTATATTAAATTTTGTCATTATAATAACTTAAACATTAAACATTTTTAATATACTAATTATTCTGGAATTATCTTGGATTTCTTTCCATTATTGTTCAACTTTTGTCATTATTTGATTGTGTTTTGTATATGGATAAGTTAGTAGTTTAGAATGTTGTTATTAGTAGATTGATTTAAACAGAGTAAGTGTATTAATAAGTAAAATTAATATTTTTGTGTTTTAAATTAATGTCATTAATAATCACTATTAGTTTTTAAAAAATTAGTAATTTCTTTATTGCAAGTTTCTTCTATTTCACATTTTAATGTTTTTTTAATACTAATATATATATTTTTATTTCATACTTTTTTTCAAATTTATAACATCAAATATTTTCATCTATACCACTCAAAGTATTCAGTTCTCAACAATTTCAGTATCTTCAACAAATTTCACTAGCCATTACGATTTGATCAAGTATGCCTATAACTTAAACTTCATCTTTCATTTTAGATGCACTTTTCTTATTTTTTACATTTAAGTTAGTGAATATCATGTTTGTATTGTAAAGTTTTTATGCAAAGATTTAAGCCCTACTAAAAATTATTCATGAATATTTGTTGCACATTTATGTCATAAATTTATTCAAACTATTTTTTGATATATTATATAGAATGTATCTTTAGAATTTTATTTTTATGTAAGTCAATATTTTTATTATTAAAATTTAAATATTAAATATAATTGAATAGAAAGTTAATTCATTTATTGTTGTTAAATCATTATTTTTCTTGCTCTCATTATATATCTTAAGTCATGGAGAATCCTATCAATAGAATACAAAATGTCGAAATCCAAAATCTGGAAAACGATGAAGATGTTGAAATTATTGAAATAAAAAATACCAATTTTGAGGATTCTACAAAGACTTATAAATCAATTTCTAGTCCTTCAGTATCAAGTATCAATTCAAACAATTTCAATCAAACAGAGGTCCAAAAATTGGGAACAAAAATTATGAATTTGCACAAACAACTAATTGAAAGACTTAAAGTCATTGCCTCAAATGCACATGAAATTGAAGGGGATGATGTGACTTACATTCAAGAAATAAAAGAATCATTCTATGGAACAGTTGACATATTTGCTGCTTTTGGAGGTTTCTATAAAGAGTTATTTTATGATGAGCAATATGAACAAGGGGACTCCGAGTTAATCAGGGATGGGTTTATGAGATATTTAAATGAAGTCTAATGTGAAGAAAAGTAAACATTCTAGAGACATTCTAGAGACCTCATCATGTCTATCTTATCGTCGTGGAAGTTATGTGCTTAGTTTTCATGCTTATCTCCTAGTTCTTTCTAGACACATTCTAGATGCATCTAAGAGGCCTTTACATAGAGGCTCTCTTAGTGTGTATGGACAAGCGGGTATGCATTCAAGAAGCTCATATGCTTCTACATGCTCATAATTCTTAGATGAATGGAAAATTTTGGAGAAGGAAGGGATTTTTCTATGGACTTCTGAGGCATAGCAAATTAGCATCAGTATCTAGCTGCACTCATGATTTTTGCATATTCCATTTGCACTCTTTCTCTTCGTGTCTTCATCATGTTTGTTATGTGTGTCTGAATATAATCCATGAATGAATCTTCAATCTTGGAATTAGAATCTAGATATGTATGTTAATTTTTAATTGGTTTTGAAAAGAACATTAGGAAACCCTAGTTTTATTTAAGAAGGAAATTCATCACAAATTGCCCTGTTGCTATCCCTTACATAGACCCAAACTCAGACATTCATAACCTTTTACTGTTACCAAATTTATTCAATCACTCTAGTTAAAATTGGTACAACTTGGCCCTCTCCAACATATTTCAAATTTGGCCAGATCCAATAGTTCATTAGGGAGATATGGCCCCTATACTGGGACTATTTTATTCAATGACAGTCATTTCTCCATTTTCCATAACCGGGAGTTCTTTGTGCTTAAACTTCACAAAAATAATCTATCAAAGCATGAAATGAATTAAAAACTAAACTAACATAGATCTAAGACATTTATACTCAAGATTTTATCCAATTGAGAAGTCTTTTCAATAAAAAAAGTAGACTGTGCCCTTATGGCAACAAGCTAGGACTTTGCAGAGAATTTTATTTGGTATTGTATGAAACTTTGATAGCCTTACATAATTATGCATTTTATTAATATTTCAAAGTATTTTCAAGAGTTTTTATCTCAAATTTAATCCTCAAACCACTCTTAGATCCCATAAACTCTCTAAGAGCCTTCTAGGCTTCATTTTGCCAATTTTTGCCAATTTACATTTTTAGGCACTTCAAGTGCATTGTCACCATATAATGGCTCTACTTTCCATATTAAAATCAATTTTACCTTTGAAGGTCTTTAAAAAACTCATCTACCTTAGAATCTCAAAGTGAACCCTAGGTACACTAACTCCCAAAATGCCATTAAGGATACATCATTGATCCTTTTACAAAGTGATCAATCAAAACATTTAAAACATAAGAAAAACATTATTAAGTGGCCATTGTGGACTTATTACAATCAAATGAACCTTCAAAGTCATGTTCATCCTTTGATCCCCTTAGAATCTATTTAGTGACCCTAGTTCCTCTAGGCCTTTTGTCATTGGCCCTGGTGCTCTTGCACCAGTTATTAGTAGAAGAAGTGTAAGTAATTATCAGTCAATTCAAGTAAATGGATTTTTAAATGAGGCCAAATTAAAAGAAAAATTAGTAAGTGTTTAGTGGAATTAAATAATTTAATTATTAATGAGATTGATTTTACTTAAAATGAATGAGGATCATTTTAAATAAACAATTGTCCTTGAAGTGTTTAAAGGAAATTGTAAACTAATTATTTGAAAGTTGATAAGCATTATTCTAATGTTTTGAATAATGTGAATGATTTTATCTAAAAGTCAATGGGAACTAGTTCAATGATTTAAATAAGTAAATAATTATCTTTTGACTATTTTAAAAAAAATGTTTTAAAAAAATGGAAGGATAATTCTATGTTGACTTCGAAATTGAACATAGAATCTTATACAATTGAAGTATACTTGAAACAAAAACTAAAAACTCTCATATTTGACTTAACCATGTGATTGCAAAAGTAAACTAAAATATGTGTTTGTATCTTGTTTTCTTTATGCTATCCATGTTTGGGGTTTGGATGGTCCTAGAGTGTGGACCAGTTAGGACGTCTACCAGAGGCTTGGGAGTTATGCGAAGGTGATGACATGCTGATATTATTTGGTCTCGATCTTTTTAAAAACCCAACCATGGTAATGTGATGGTATGCTCTATGAGATGTTTGTATTCACTATTCGTTGATGCTCATCAGTCTTCTTGTGTAAAGTTGATATTTATGTGCATGAGACACTTGACTTAACCATTTTTTTGAGTCATCGATCAGTTATCCTTTGACTACTTTCCAGTCGCCATGATGGGACTGAAGTGTTGATTTATTTCTTGATGTTGTCATGATGTGAAATGTTTTGACTCAACCATTTTGGAGTCTTCGATCATTATTATTTATTTTGAGATGCTTTTTGGTTTCTCATTGAGAACCAATGGATATTGTGATTATCATTAATACCTTCAGTTGCCAATAGAGAGCTGTTGTGGTTATGATTATCAATGGATTCTTTTCAGTTGCTCATGGAGATTTGATGCTTTTATTATGGATTATCTTTTGGTTTTTTTTCAGTCGCTTGTATAGGACTGTGGTGATTTTGTGATTTATGATTCCATGAGCCTAGGGTAGGTTATCTACTTGTAGTGTCAGGAAGTGGCTCACAATGGGGGTTGGGGCCCTAAGTGGCTGACAGGGTAACTCATTGTAAGTTATTTAATAAGTGAAAACATTTACACTAAATGGGGATTAAATGAAGCTAATAAGATAATTCTTTTTTCTCACCCATGCCTTGAGTGCTAGTACAGACTAGGATGGGAGTAGAGAGAATGCTTGGTTGCGACCTTGCATTCCGTAGTATGCCTTGTCAGTATGAGAGGATACTAGTGGCTGCATAGGGATCACTAGGGGGCCAAGGTATATTGAGAGACTACCAGGGTAACTCTAGCGTGATCTGTGCAATGACACTTTCTCGCTTGCATAGCAGGTTCCCTACATGTCTTTGTTATGCCTCTGGGATTAGATGTTGGTTTGTGTTGGAACCTTTGAGTTAGTATACTTTTAGGATTCCTGGATTTAGAGAGTATTTGCATTATGTGATTTGATATCCTGTTTGGGACTTGAGACTATCTCCTCAACGCGATGGGAGTGGGCCATTTAGGTTCCATGTGGTCAGGTGGTAACTTTCTTTTTCACTCTTACCATTTGAGATCTATCCAAGGCACCATGGATGGAGTATTCTTTATTGGCATTTACTTTCATTCAATTATTGGATCTTATGAGGGATGTTATTTACTAGTATGTTTCTGTATAATGATGATTAGCATGTGATAGATTTTATCTTCTTTGTAGGATCATCTTATGTTTTATTCTTGCATGTTAGATTTCTTTATGCATATGTTGTATTATGTTTAGGAGTGACATCCCTATTTACTATAATACTGATGATCTCTTCAGTGGCTTGGGATGTTACATGCAAAGGGATGGCTAGGGCCCATGATGGTCTAATGATGCTATTTACAGTTGGGAGGAACCGTGCACTTAATTAGTTATGTTTGTGATTTATGGTTATACTTTACAATGGATGTTTATATCTTCTATGATGATGTATCATGTATCGAATTTGGTTTCATTTACTTTATCATATTTGCATCATGGATTAGAATAGGATGATGTACCTTATTTTCACACATGTATATTCTTTCATGTCTTTCAAATCCTATGTCATGTAAAGTGGATGATTGAGCATTCAAAAATGTAAATTATTAAGGGACATTTGGAACCAAAGTATATTGTTTTAAAAATGTTAGACTTTTCATTATTATTTCATGTGAATGTGGTATTAAATGGAATTAATATTAGTTGATTTTATTGTGACTCAACATCTTGGAATCCTTAAGGAATGTAACCTGTTATGTATGCTTATGTATGCTTTTAGTTGATTGTATGTTATATCTTCTGCTACTATGTGTTTGATGTGAATGGTTTATCTTTCATGTTTAAAAAAAATAAAATTGTATGGAAAACTTGGTAAAATCTAGGTTAATTCTTTTGGATCCCTTAGTGGGGCATTACAGTTATTGCTTACATAATGTGCTCCCTTACCTTAAAACTATATCTTTTTAAATAAAACTACACAGTAGAACCGTAAACATAATCAATTAACCTTGATGTAAAATCTCACTCTCACCATGTCATTCTAAGCCTAACCCTAACACTAATTAAAATTTTAACCAAATTATACAATTAAAATTGAGAAACCTAACCTTAATAATTAATAAATTTAATCCTAAATGTTAAACCCTAATTCTAATTGTAACTTCAAATCTTAAACCTAACACTTGATCCCTAGCCAAGCAACCATAATGGAAGGTAATCTTAATTTCAAGTTTGAAAACTTTATTTAATGATTTTTAATTGGGTTGAAGAAATATTGAAATCTTAAATGATAAACTATAAAATAGTACTTCAAGAAAAACTTATTTTGTACACTTATAATCTAGTTATTTTGATTTTTTAATATTTCTCTTGATAATGATATTTTATGATTTATATTCTTTTAATTTCTCCAGAAAATATGTAGGAATTAACTTTTCATGATAAGTTATGTATATAATGTTGGAAATATAGATAGAGTAATTGAGAGGGGGGGGGGGGATGGTGAATCAGTTACCATAAAAACAAATCCATAGATCCCTTAGATGTCTCATAAAACTAGTTACTATTGTCACTCGGTAGTCACACAGAAAAATGTTGTAACTTGGTAGATGTATTGTATGTTATCTTAACAAAACTTAAGCATTCATAGAGATTTAACATGCATGCATGAAAGAAATAACATGAACACAAGAGACACTAGATTTAACGTAGAAACCCAATATGAGAAAAATCACCAAGTAACTAGCTATTGATTTTCACTCTTCTGAAGTGACCCCTATTAGGAGCCAACCCTGTTAAAGGTTACAAAACACACTGTTAGGTGTGACCTTGTTAGAGGATTTGATCACTTTACTAGGAATGGCCTTGCTAGAGGACTTTAGAGCAATTCAATAGAACTATCCACCTTGTTAAAGGGTTTACAAAGTGACTACTAGACCAACTATGTTAAGAGATTTAGAAATCACTGCTACAATGGTGAGAAAGTAATAATTAATTGACCTAAATGATATGCAATTGAATTGTTGATAGAGATCTCAATTCTACTTCACTAGATCCTCACTGATTGAATAAAAATTTTTTGCTCCTCAAGGATATCTAATCCTTTTTTAAAATTCGCTCACACTTTCTTCACAATCAATACACTTGCATGCTCACTTATTAAACTTTAGAATTCATAACTTGACCTTTTATTTATACCTTACAAATTGTCAAGTCAGATCATTGACAAGTTATAATTATCAATAATCATTACATTGGTTGGCTACAATTATTACATGAAACAATTTAACTTTATTTTCCAAAATAATGAAATTCTTAATTGGCCAACCCTAATCAGTAAACACTACTCTAGAAATGATTTCCAATGTTAACCAACTGAAGCTCAGTGAACACTGTGAATTTTGCAAAGTCCTTTAGAGACTGAGTGAACTCGGTAAACATTTGACTTTCCTTATATGACCTTATGAGCTTGGTAGAAACTGTTTCCACAGAGGAACACTTAATAGACTTTGGAATTTGCTTTGCTGACCAACTAAGCTCAGTAGACTCTGTAATTTGCTTTGCTAACCAACTGAGCTTGGTAGACTCTGTCTAATAACTAATATGACATTTGTGTAACATCAAAGACAACACACAATTGAATAATTGTATCCAACAATCTCCCTCTTTGGAATTGATGGCAACACAACATGTCATAGCAAATGAAATTTGAAAACAAGTCTTTTTCTAATAGAACTTTTCTCTAATGCAATAATCTCCCTTTGTGAAGGAATTACATGGCTTCTTTTCAAATAGAAAACTCTCCACAGACAAATTCAATTTTAGAAAGATATGACAGTACACTCTCCCTCTTTGACAACACATGCCAAAGACAAAACTTGAACCAAATATGTAACAATGTACTTTAAGTACTAATTAATATCCAATGTTTCCATGAATATGTTGCATCAAATGATAGATCTTCAACTTGGTACCCGTTGATGTATCACTAAAACTTTATTTTAGTGACCTTCAGATAAGGGAATGACCCCTAACTTACCTCTTAGATACATGAATGCATCCTTAGGTAATGGCTTGGTGAATATGTCAAAAAAAATTTCTTTTGTAAGGACATATTCCAATTTGATCTCCTTATCCTACACCAATTCTCTGACAAAATGATATTTTATTGCAATGTGCTTAGTTTTGGAATGCATTACTAGATTTTTTAGATATGTTAATTGCACTTGTGTTATCACAAAATATAAGCATAGTTTCTTTGATTTCCATCTTCATGCCTTCCAATCACTGCTTGAACCAAACAATATTAGAACAATTTACTACTACAACAACATACTCTACTTCTGCTATAGATTGGGATGTACAATTTTTCTTTTTAATTTTCCAAGAAACCAACCTCTTTCAAAGATAGAATGCTCCACCACTTGTACTCTTTCTGTCATCAATGTTTCCTTCCCAATCTACATTAGTAAACACTTTCAAGTCTAGATTACCTCCAAATCGGTACCACAATCCATAATCTTTAGTGCCTTTCAAGTATCTCATGATCCTTTTGATTGCCATCATGTGATTTTTTCTTGGTTTTGCTGAAATTCTCACTACAATACCAACTGCGAGAGCAATATCTAGCCTTATATGAGCTACATACTACAACTTTCCAATCATTGATCTCTATAAGGTTTGATCTACCTCTTCTGATTCATCATCCTTGGTAAGTTTTAGTCCAATACACGCGGGAGTCCCAATTGGTTTACAATCTTCCATGCCAAACTTTTTGAGTATCTCCTTGATGTATTTAGATTGAGTGAGTTGCTAAATTTGAAGACCAACGAAGAATTTAATCTCACCAAACATTAACATCTCAAATTCCTTGTTCATTTGCTCTAAAAATTCTTTGCATAGATCATCATTTCCTATAAACAAAGTATCAGATCCACAAATATTTCTACCAAAATAATTTTTTTATCTAGTCCTTCCTTGATATACAAGCTACTATTATCATTAGTTCTTTAAAAACCAATATGAATAAGATAGTTATGCAATCTTTCATACCATGCTCTAGGGGATTGTTTCAAACCATACAATGCTTTGTCTAATTTGCAGACCATGTCCTTCTTATATGGATCAACAAAACTTTCAAGTTGCTCAATGTAGACTTCTTCATCCATAATATCATTGAGAAATGAAAATTTGAAATCCATCTGACATACCTTAAATCTTTTGTATGTAGCATATGCAACTAGGGTCCTGACACCTTCCAGTCTTGCAATAGGAGTAAAAGTCTCTCCATATTCTATTCCTTCTTTTTGAGAGTAGCCTTTACATACCAGTCTAGCTTTGTTTCTTGATACCTTACCATCTTCATTCAACTTATATCTGAATACTCACTTACTTCCAATCACATTTTTTTCTTTAAGCCTAGGTACACGAAACCATGTTTTGTTCTTCTCTATTTGCTCTATCTCTTTATTCATAGCCTCAATCCAACTTTCATTTTCTAATGTATCTTTGACATTTCTAGGTTCAAAATCAGGAAGTAAACAAGTAACTTTTAGATTACTTTTTGTCATAGTACCTTCATATATGTCTCCAATAATCTGATCTAGTGCATGATGTCTCCTGACATACTTGGCCAATATAGGTTCCTTTCCTTTTGACTGAGTTCCACTGTCTTCATTTTAAGTTTCAATTTCTAGCTCTGGTTGATCTAACTATTGCTTGGGTCCTTTAGACTTGGTAGGCATTGGCTCAAATGTGACTCGAGTTCCTACAACTTAGTTTGAACTTCTTGCAACTCAGTGATTGATAACTTGGGAGTAGAAGTTTCTTGATTGATAGATGTATCTAGCACTCTAACAGGTTCAATGAAAAAAAATCTCCTATAATCTTTTAGTTTCTTTTTTCTTTCTTCTTTAGTCCTTTTTGCAAGCTCATCAACTTTCACATGTGCACTTTCTATGACTTTGTGAGTAGATAAATTCAAACATCTATATGCATTACTCTTGCAAGAATATTTCAAAAATATTCTTTCATCACCCTTCACATCAAATTTTTCTTTTCTAGATTCTTTCAAAATATAACATTTTCTTCCAAATACTTTTAGGTAACTTGCATTGGGTTTATAGCCATACCATAACTCCTAGGGGGTTTTGAATGAATCCTTCTTCAGTTGTACTCGGTTCAAGGTATGTACTCTAGTGTTGATAGCTTCCTTCCAGTATTTGATAGCAATGTTCTTTTCAATCATTAGAGTTCTTGCACAGTCCATGATAGATCTGTTCCTCCTTTCAGCTATTCTATTCTACTCGGGAGTACCAAGTGTTGATACCAATCTTTTGATTCTTCTTTCAATACAAAAGTTATTGAATTCATTGGAGATGAATTCAGCACCTCTGTCTGATCTCAAGCATTTTATTCTTTTCCCTCTTTCCTTTTCTACTCTATCCAAATACAATTTGAACTTCTCAAATGCTTCTAATTTCTCTCTCAAATACACGATAGTCATCATTCTAGAGTAATCATCAACAAAAAGAATGAACAACTTTTCTCTAGTATAGCTCTCAATTCCAATAGGTCCAAACAAATCAGTATGCACAATTCTTAAAACTTCTTTAGACTAATAGTTCTTACTTTTGAAGCTAGTGTTTCCATGTTAACAATTTGACAATTCTTGCATAGACCAACCTCAAGTTTTTTTATACTAGGAATGCCTCTTAATTTCCTAAATATGCTTATTTTCACCAGGTTATCAAATTTCACATGACATAATCTTCTATGCCATAACCAACTTTCTTCAACTTGAGCAATACAACATGACCATTCACTATGTTCAAGATAGAACAAGTTACCTTTTGTCTATATGTCTGATCCAATTAGCTTTCCTTTGTCATCCAGTAGTCTTGCCTTTGTATGCATGAATTCCACTTTGAATCTAGTATTGATTAGCTATGCCACACTCAAAAAATTATGTTTTAGCCCTTCAACCCAATAGGCATTATCACATATGAGCCCTTTGGTTAGTGAGATTCTTCCTCTTCCTTTTATGCTACAAGGTTCATTATTGCCAAACCTCACACTACCACCATCATAGTCTTCAAAATGTTCAAACTTTATTTTGTCACCAATCATATGATGTGAACAACCACTGTCTATGATCCATGTATCATTTTTGCTCACATGAGAGATAAGTGCCATCTTATCTTCCTCATCATTATTAGATTCATCTTTCACGACAATGTAAAAAATTTAATCTTCACCATTGTCAAAATCCTTAGAATCTTTAGCCATGAAACATATTTTCTTACCTTTATCCTTGAATTATTTGAAATCTTTCTTTCCATTGCACTTGTGACCATTCTTCTCATCCTTTTTTTGCCTATTTGGGCACCTAGCAGCAATATGACCAATTTCCTCACATGAAAAATAGATAAGAGGAACCTTACCTTTGTATTTTCCTTTGCCTCTAGAGTATTTTCTCACAAGTAGAGCTTCAACTACCTCAAGATAATTGTCAAAACTTTGTTCTAATTCTTCTTCACTTTTTGACTAAGAATCTTTTATCTTCTTTCCCTTTTCTTTGAGTGAAAGCTTGGCTGCAAATGCTGACTCAATATTCTTCCAAGCTGGAACATAGTTGTCATAGTTATCTAGCTCAAATGTAGTCAATCTTCCTACTATGGCCTCTCAATTTATCTTATGATTTTCTTCATATCTTCTTTCTTGAATTGCAGAAAATTTAATTGCATAAATGGGAAGCAATGTTCTAAGAACTTTACGTACAACTATTTCCTCTTTGATATCTCCTCTCGAAGCCTTGATTGCACTAAAGCTTTCTTTGACTCTTTCAACATACTTGGCAATGTTCTCATCCTCTCTCATCCTCATCTCATCAAATTGTCCTCTTAGACTTTATGCTTTGGCTCTTAAATCACATTATGATCATCTTCATAGATTTCCTTCAGCTTATTCCACATTTCAAAGTCAATTTTGTAGTCCTTGATATCATCAAATTCTACATAACTTAGGGTTGATGCAATATCTATCATCATATTGTTACGAGTCTTCTTCTTAGCAATGTCATTGATTGATAGTGTACTAGCAAAAGTTACATATGCTTCATCAAGATATTTCAATCTTGTATCTCCAATGGAACCCGATGGAGTGTCATGAGACCTTGCCATGCTAAAAAGTTATCCCTGTTAACCCTTGGAATTTCTCTCTTGTAAGACATCCTAATATTTAGCTTAGATCCTTGAAATTCTTCCTACAAGCACCAAAATCTATGATACCAATTGTTGGAAATAAAGATGGAGTAACTGAAAAGAGGGGTGAATTAGTTTCCACAAAAAAAAATCCATGGATCCCTTAGATGTCTTATAAAACTAGTTACTATTGTCACTCAGTAGCCACATAGAAAAATGTTGTAACTTAGTAGATGTATTATATGTTATCTTAACAGAACTTAAACATTCATAGAGATTTAACATGCATGCATGAAATAAATAACATGAACACAAGGGATACCAGATTTAATGTGAAAACCCAATATGGGAAAAACCACCAAGTAACTAGCTACTAGTTTTCACTCTTTTGAAGTGAGCCCTATTAAGAGCCAACCCTATTAAAAGTTACAAAACACACTATTAGGTGTGACCTTATTAGAGGATTTGATCACCCTGCTAGGAGTGGCCTTGCTAGAGGACTTTAGAACAATTCAATAGCATTGCCCACCTTGTTAGAGGATTTACAAAATAGTTGTTAAACAAACTATGTTAAGAGATTTAATAATCACTGCTACAATGGTGAGAAAGTAACAATGAATTGACCTAAATGAGATGCAACTAAATTTCTGTTACAAATCTCAGTTTTGTTTCACTAGATCCTCACTGATTGAATAAATATTTCTTACTTCTCAATGATATTTGATCCTTCTTCAAAATTTTCTCACACCTTCTTCACAATCAACACACTTGCATGCTCGCTCATTACACTTTAGAATTCACAACTTGACCTTTTATTTATACCTTACAAATTATCAAGTCCACTCATCTACAAGTTACAATTATCAATAATCATTACAACAGTTGGCTATAATTATTACATGAAACAATTAAACTTGATTTCCCAAAATAATGAAATCCTTCATTGGCCAATCTTGCTTGGTAAACACTACTCTAGAAATGATTTCCAGTGTTAACCAACTGAAGCTTGGTGAACACTAAAAATTTTGTAAAATCTTTTGGAGATCAAGTGAACTCTGTAAACACTTGAATTTCCTTTGCTAACCTTGTGAGCTCAATAGAAACTGACTTTTGCGATAGAAACCTTTGATGCCCAAGTGAGCTCAGTAGAAACTGTTTCCACAGAGGAACACTTGGTAGAATCTAGAATTTTCTTTGCTAACCAACTAAGCTTGGTAGACTCTATAATTTTCTTTGTTGACCAACTAAGCTTGGTAGACTTCGTCTGATAACTGATACGACATTTGTGTAACATCAAAGATAACACACAATTGAACAATTGTATCCAAAATGTAATATATTTCAATGGATATGGATTTTATCTTTAGATGTGTGTTTGATTATTTTAGCACGAGGTTTGTTCACATTGGACATAGCTAGAGTTTCATAAATTTTACAAAGAATCCAATCTTCCATAAGAAAGAAAAACACATGGACATCCAATAATATCTTCCAACTAATATCATCTTATCACCATAACTATTACTTTGACATTCACACAAAACATAATTATGATCTAGTAATCAAACATGAAGTTGCATATAAGTAAGTTCACTACTTTTTGATACACATTCTCTATTACACAAATCTTCAGTGAACATCTAAGGTCACGATCTACATGAGTCTCCAACTTAGCCTCTTTACTAAAATTTATACTAGAGGGAGAAACAATATTTTGGTTACTTTTGACTATATCCTCCTCATATTCGCTAAAAGGACCTTTTGAAACCATTACTTTTGGGACCACCTTCTTCTATCATTCATTACTAGGTTCAACAATTTCTTAAAGAAAAGGACACTAAATCTTACCACCATGGACAACTCTATTCAATTCTTGAAACATCAGTTAGTTGAGAAGGGAAAAACATTTCACCTCCTTTTGTTTTCTACATATCAGTTGATAGTTCTTTAGCAACCTTTTCAAAAACCCTTTTGAATAGTTTAATTCATAGAGCACATGTCATTCCTTTGGTTTACTAAGATTCAATAGGACTACAAAAAATGTGGCAATGATAGTGTTCACATGCATTGTATGTAAATTACTAGGTCATGTCCAACAATCAACCTTTTAAATACTATTCTCCAAAATCACCCCTAAGAAAAGCATTTTTTTCTATCTTAAATGAATAATCCTAATCAACATATCCATATGATAGAACCTTAAGTGTAGAGTGTCAGTACTAGAACGGAAAGGAAAATTAATATTTCTACCTAGCCCATGATACATATAACCTTCACTATGCTACTTGATAATGATTAAATTGGTTTCTAAAGTCCCATTATTAGATGGGACCATTATTCTTCCATTGGGAAAGGGAGTATTAATAGGAGGAAAAGAAATTAGGAAACCTATGAGAGGGAGACACGGAAAAGAGATAGCATCTAAAATATAATTCGCCCGTGGAACATAATTTATGTGTGGTTGGAATGGAGGAATCATATTGTATGATATCAATGAGGTTGCATTCGCTATTGGAAGGGCAATTGGAAAAGTGGATGGGCATGGAGGGAGAGTGTATTGTATGATATCAACATATCCATATGATAGCACCTTAAGTGTAGAGTTTTAGTACTAGAATGGAAAGGAAATTTAATATTTCTACCTAGCTCATGATATATATAACCTTCACTATGTTACTTGATAATGATTAAATTGGTTTCTAAAGTCCTGTTATTAGATGGGACCATTATTCTTCCATTGGGAAAGGGAGTATTAATAGGAGGAAAATAAATTAGGAAACCTATGAGAGGGAGACTCGGCAAAGAGATAGCATCTAGAATATAATTCACCTGTGGAACATAATTTATGTGTGGTTGGAATGGAAGAATCATATTGTATTATATCAATGAGGTTGCATTCACTATTGGAGGGGCAATTGGAAAAGTGGATGGGCATGGAGGGAGAGTGTATTTTACTACAGAAGGAATGAATTCTAGTGCCCATGGATTCAAATTGAGAGTCATGGATATCTACAATTGTTGTGCCTACAATATTCCTCAAAATATCTCTTTGTAATGGCAATGATAGAAATAGAAATCTGATTTTGAAAGTTGTGGCAAGTACAAATATTTCCAAGTGGCCCTTTGGTGGTGGTCAGCCTATTTTCATGTCAAGTCCTCAATAAAATAATGCTTTATTCTAATTGCAAGTAGAACGTATGTTGAATCCATGGCTTGCTAAAGCATGGAGAAATAATATGATGCTAGGCTTCTTAACAGTAATATAAAAAGGAATACAAGAAGACAGAGTACTCATTTTCCTTACCCACTTTAAGAATGCATACTTCTTTAATCTGTTTACCTACAACCAAAACACAACACTTTTGAATGCTTGAGCAGAAGAAACCACTAGAAAATCCAAGCATTTTGGTGGATGTCTCACCATAAATAACCCTTATGGGTTTAATAAATAATATTTTTATTCTAAAAAATATCATTCATTGCTTTTTAAAGGTAATTTTTTCAATTATAGGTGGAATATATAATTAATAAATTTATTAGTTAATATATTTAAATTATATCTTAATATGAAACATGTTTTATAATAATTAGTGTGTGTGGAAATATTAATCTATAAGTTATATTATATCTTTGCTAATAATTAATATTAATTAATCAATATAATTAAATTTAATGTAAATGAAAGATAACTTTTTCAATTATAGGTGGAATATATAATTAATAAATTTATTAATTAATATATATTTAAATTATATCTTAATATGCAACATGTTTATAAATAATTAGTGTATGTGGAAATATTAATCTATAAGTTATATTATATATTTGTTAATAATTAATATTAATTGATCAATATAAATTTAATTTAATGTAAATAATATATTATAAAGACAATTATTCAATAAATTGATATCTAAATAATATTATTTTTATATTAAAGTAGTTTTAAAATAAAGGGGCTTGGCGCATAACAAAACAATTGTTAAACTATTGGGCACTTTCACATCCTTTTCCTTAATGTCAAAAACATGTTCCCTTGAACTTGCATAGACAAAAAAAGTTCATATCTAACATAAAAACCATATTTCTAGTTCCCCCTTATAACAAAGACACATAGATAAAGATGTACCATCTACATCTACTTAAAACATAACTACTTAAAGAATTATTTATTCAATTCTTGGGAACCAACATATTTTCTATAGATGTCACCATCTGAAAGGCTAATTATGTGTGATATTATAATGCTAATTACTCTACCCTAAATCGTAACCCAAACCACATTCTTATTTATATGTTCAATCCTAATTATTTTAATATTGAACCTTAATAATACAAATTTGCTAAGGCATAATCATAAACATATTTATAATAAGATATTTTTAGAATTCACATTTAAGTTGATTTATTAATATAGTTTTCTAGAGTATTCTTTTAAGATTAGGCTTAAATTTGGTATAATGTTCAATTAGCCTTAACATTAAAGTTTACTTAAGTGTTTAACTTTATTTATTTAATTGATATGTTTTTAAAGATTTGTGCATTTATATAATTGATATTTTAGATTTATTTTATTAAATAGTAATTTTGTGATTTTTTATGTTGTTTAAACATATATGCATATTATATTTGATGGACCCACCTGCACACCCTCCCCCTCTCCCAGCCCCACTTCCACCTTTGCCTCTGCCCCCTCCATCTCCACCTCCACCTCCACCCCCACATCCATAACCACGTAGTCCTCCTCTAGCACCTACCACATGGGATCTTAGGGAGAGCATGAGGTGCAACCTTGGTGACCTCATGCACAATATTGAGACCATTAGGCATGAGGCCTACCCCCCCACCCCCCATACTTCACCTTGCAAATAGTATACAAGGTGTTGTTCACTCTATCAAGCATTTGGTTATGATATTGATAGCTTTAGATTATGAAGGAAAAACATGCATACCTTTTATTTTGATGGCGTATCCTATAGAGAGATCCATAAGCTCAAAATAAATAAATGAGATTTTACAAGATATTTTATAAACCCTAAGATGGGTCTTCAGATTAGCAAGAAGAAGCCTCACATTTTTATTAAATGGTGCACATATCTGCATATATCAACACACTTTTAGGAGTGGTGGTGGGTCATAGTTGACTATCCACCACATGCAAATCAAGAGGTGGCCATGTACTACCTTAGGAAGTTATGGGCTGAATTTGAATTGGGTTTGAAACCCCGTTATTTTGATATTAGATCATTTTGTGGGGTTGGTGGAGGGATGCCTCAGGATAGGCTTGGGGCAAAGCTGAGTGATAATATGAGGAACCACATACAACCTTAGCCTCTTGTACCTCTTCCCCTACTAGTTGTCCCAGAACCACACCATCATCGAGTATTGTCATCTGCTCTTACCTCGTTGAGTGCCTTTTCAGGAAATTTAGTAGACTAGTGGACGTAAGAGATATTTGTCTGCTTAGACACATTTGTACTAGTTGTGGAGATATATGTAGAGGCCTAAAGAGAAATGTTGAGGTGGCACATGATGGCGATTGTGCTAAGGGTTCTGATTTTGATGGTGATGCATATTTTGCCCATGATGATGGTAGTGATGATATTGATGTGTCATCATTTGTTGACCTTCTAAAGGGAGAGTTTGGAGATAGTCAGGAGTAGCAGGTGAAATATTAATTAACATTTAAATAAAGTACATAATTATTTGCTTTCTACATACATGTGTAATTGTATTAACCATATTAATGTTATGTTGATTTTGAAATAATAGAGGATGAATGATATTGTTGCTCTTAGGAGGTAGTATAGTCTTTTTATGAGACTTATAGATAGTGGGATCCCTCATACAATATGCACTTTGAATTATACTATAAATAATGTACATTCAAACTTGAATTTAATAATATGTGCTCATATGTTCTTTTTATCTAATTTTGTATGGATTGTCATCTCCTACACAGTTTGATGTTTATACAAGTGTTGATCCATTAACCATTGAGGCACAACCTCAAATACCTACAATATGAGCTTTTAACTCAAGAAAAATAATTTGTACTATTTTTATGTACACATTTTTATTAACTTATAATCTTCAACTATGGTTCATGTATAACTTTATGTGTTTTGGTTTTACAAACAAGAGATGGATTGTAATTATCCATATAGGCATCGGTATAGTTTATTTTTGAATCCATCTTTTGACCATGTGAGACATTCTGATGATCATTGTGGTTGCTTATCTTTAGACACATCTATGTCATTGGCTACTACTTAGGTATGATATGTATACATGTTTTTATAGTTTATATAAAAAATGTAGTGTAAATTATGTACTTTTTAATCTACAGACTTTGTAATTCATGTATATATAATTTTTGACTCAATGTTTACATATCCATAATTTTAGGACTATATCACCATGCTTTTTTCTAAGAGTACAAGAATACGCTAGATGGAGGTACCTACATCATCCTTTGAGGTTAGTATCAAGTGATTTATGCACATATGTATAGTTCATTATGCTCTCAGTCATCAAATTTTAAAAATGTATGTATTGTAAATTACAAGACCTCATCACTGTTGCATATGGTAGCTTTCACAGTGCACCTCCTCCCATTATAGAGGGACACCCATCTCATGTGGTATTATTTTTGTTATGTAGTACAAATGTTTAATTTATTTGCGAGCTAGATTTTGAAACCCATTTCAATTAAGCATGTACATGATGAGACACCTCATGTTACACAGGATGATCCATCTCCCTCATTGGGTGTTCCACATGATGAGACAACTCATGTTACATAGGATGATCCATCTCAGTCCTCGTTGCATGGACTAAAGAGGACTATAGATCAGATAAATTATGTCTTTTTGGCACCTTTAAATTGTGTTTTTTATGAACATATTGTTTATTTTGATACACTTTGTATTAAGAAAGTTAACTACATATCACTTATTTTGATACACTTTGTATTAGGAAACTTAACTATATTATATGTATTAATTTTGACTTCATAGATCATGTTATGACATATTAAACCATGTACTATTTTTTACAACTTCTTATCATGCTAGTGTATGTAGTATAGATTATTATGTTATCATGTTGTAAGTATAAACCATTTTCTTTATTGCGACATATGTTTTTTATGTTATGACACAATTTGTAAGTATATGGTAGATGAGCAATAATTTTAATTATTTATATGGAAACATTAATTTAAACATGTTTGAATGTAAAAGTAATGGGAAAAAATAGGAGGTCATTGTATTTAAATTGACAATTTATTTATAATATCAAGTGTACACCTTTAACTTTCAAATAAAAGTAAACTCTTGTTTTTAAGTGTTTTCAACATGTTACACAATACATGTAAGACAATGTCAATGACATAAATAGAAATGAACTCAAAATATAAAAGTGGTTCAACACATTTCTTCAAATGAAGTCTTGCAAAATAAAATTTTAAAACAAAAACACATGTTAATAAAAGCATAAATTAATATGAGCTAAGATTTGAACTATGTAAATATGTGTAATGTATGTACTCACTATGTGTAATTGTACAATATGTTGATGTTCAATCCACATATGTTCTCTAATTTTCTATTGACAATGCATATATACATGTAATTAAATTATATAAGTAATTATGTAAAAATAGCACAATAAAGGAAAAATTTACATGTGTCTGATTTAAACATAGTCATCCCACTATACAATCTACATCCTCTCTCTTTTGCAATGCATCTATGATTGTCTTGTGCTTATCCATTGTCCATAATTCCTTATTGGGAGGTGCCTCTTTATATCTTTCTAATTTGATATTCATTGCCACAACCAAATGAAATAGTGTAAAATCTTCTTTTTGGATAGGTAGTCTTTAAATGCTAGTAAAACATTTAGATTCTTGTTAGGCATGTATGTAGCTAGGTGTCAACTAAAACGATAGACCTAGTTGGATACTCAAAAATATCATCATATACTTGATGACATATCAATTTTTTCTTAGGTTCCACACATCTAGCCAGCCAATACTCAATCTTTTCATCATTATCATTAGGTCAATAACAATATACACATGTCCTACAAGATAAGATAAAGTACATAAACACTTTAATCACATGTGTACATATATAAATAATATATTAAAAACATGTACTTGAATTATATTGATGACATGTACATAAAAAAAAATATAAATTGAAGCATGTGCAAAAAAAATTAATTTAATTATGCGTACGAGGTTGTATAAGGCTGAAATACAACCATAGTCTTTTGATGCAAAAGTAACATTATGGCCTTCATTTACTATATCATCCTAAAAATGTGTGTCAGTAGGTGGTAATGATTTTTTTTCCAATCTTCAAACCATTCTTTATTCTCTCATTCTTCCCATTCACCTGCAAGACAAAACTAATAAAAACAAGCAAGCTCCCTAGTCTATATAGTCCAACTATTAGAATCTGAACTCCTAAATGAATGTCATTTAACTAACCCACTAATTGTATCATAGTCATATCTTAAAAGGTTGTTGTGCTCTTCAACTAGGTAGAAGAACATTTGATTGTAGAGTTCTGACTTGATCCTATGTATAAATATTTGTTACACCATTCGATAATCTCATGTGCATTTTTGAATTTGGCTTTTTCCTCAAAATTTACTTGCTCTCTACTAAGGGATCTCTTCATGAATGCACCAACACCATCATGTTCTCCTTTAACATGTCCAACCTCAAAAAAAAACTCCACAC
Source organism: Cupressus sempervirens (assembly GCA_028749045.1). Taxonomy (NCBI): domain Eukaryota; kingdom Viridiplantae; phylum Streptophyta; class Pinopsida; order Cupressales; family Cupressaceae; genus Cupressus; species Cupressus sempervirens. The sequence goes on from CM053783.1 coordinate 822,371,718, forward strand.
ATGTTGGATATTAGTTTTCTTATGTGTCCTACTCAACCAATAGAACATTCTAGAATTCTTGAATTGTCTTGTACAATTATTTGAACATATCCAATATTGTATCATTTGAATTTCTCTCTTTTATATTATCATAAAAGATCTTGAAATAGCATTGGACAAACTCAGAGGAATGAAGTTTATTATCACTCATATAGAAATGGTACGCTGTCAATATTTTTTGATCCTCCTTTGTACTATCAAGTGCATGCCTATAAACTATATGAACATAAATTGTTTCTTACATTGAATTATAATATTGTGGTTTTACCTCATCTTGCAGTGAAAGTGTGTAGCTCTCTGCAAAGTAAAAAACTAAAAGTATAGTTCAAATTGGAAATGTATTCTTAAATATGCAAAATTGTCCATCAAGCCATCTAGCATATTGAGAGTATTTAACATATTTTGGTATTACCACACTCTTAAACTCATCCATAAATGCATGACAACTAACTTTATCTATAACTAGATCAAACCTTTTTCCAATCTTTCCATCCTTCAATGGATATTCATTAGTTTTAAATCTTTTTACATCAATTTATTGTTGTCCAAAAGTAGTCAAAGCATTTTCATGCAAACATTGATCTAACAAAGAAAGATTTCCACACATATCACATACAACTTACTAGAAAGAAATGCATTGAAAGGAAAGTATTTATCATTAGGTGGCTTACAAAATAAACTTGATATGAAATCCTTTATAGTTTGAGGTGGTATTTTTATACCACATTCCTGCAACATTTGTTTACTATGCATGGTACCATGTATAGATTGAAATACATCATAATGGCAACAAAATTGAACATGAGTTTTACAACAACATGCGATCATTTCCTTGTTAATCCTTACATACCATAGTTTACACTTTTCAAAAGATCTTTGACTAATGGTAATAGTTAACACCTTACCATCTACAAATTTTCTAAACAATTTAGTTTGAGTCATGTCCAAAAGGTGTTTAGGATGTGGATCATGTACTTTTGAGCCAACTCTCAATTTAAGAACATCTCTTGAATTAGGTGATACTCTTGTATTATCATGCCAAAAATTTTCAACCAAACTTTTGACTTCACTAGTAAGTCTCATATCACATCTTGGAAGTCTACCGCTATAAGTCCATAGAATATTTGTTGGATCACATACAAAGCTAACCCTTCTCTTTATAGCTCTATCTAAAGTCTTATGATTCACATTAAGATATCCAATTACATTACTATTTAATATTTTGTCAGTTTCTAATTTGTTAACTAAAATTGTTATTATTGTTCGTCATGCTACATTTTTATCTTTAGAGTGACTTCTCTTTCTGATAACAAAAAAGACACTAGAAATAGCAGATACAACTTCTTTTAGAGGCTCATTTTATCTTGGGTTTTGCATGCATTCCTAACCTTTTCATTACTTTTCGCATTTTAGACATTTTAATTAATTGCAACATCAACTGACATTGAAACCCAAATTTATTACTATAAAATTTTTTCTATATAATCTATTAGCATGTTTCCTAATTTTTCTAGATTAAAAAAAATTAGGAAACATGCTAATAGATTATATCGACATTTGTTTATAATCTAATTTCTTATTCCAAATAAAAAAATAGAAAATAAATTATCTTTAAAAAATTAGAAAATATATAATTTCTTATTCCAAATAATTATGAAAAATTATAATCCTAAACTTCATCCATTTCTGCACATTTTATTAGTTTACTTCATTTCCAAATTCTAAATAATAATACCAGTTTTATGTCATTGAAGGTGAAAAACTAGACTTTTGTTAGCCTTTTCCTTTGTAAAAGAGTGACATAGGTTTGTGCTTTACCCACTTGAATGTCCTTGTATTGAATTCTCTTCTTTAGCCTCTTCATCCATCGTGGTGTCCTCAATGTCTTTCTCCTTTGAAGCATTGCTCAACTCTCTCATTCTTTGTCTTCTGTGTCATTGATGTTGTGTTTCATTCTCTTTATTTGTTGCAATCTCCTAATTTGTTAGAACTTTTATTTTCTTCTTTTTTTTTGTTGGTTTCATCCCATGTTTGCACTAGTTTTGAGTTTGAATCAACAACTTGCAACTTTTTGAAGAAGACAAGAAAATAGAATAACTATTACATGAATTTGTTGTTGTAGATTGAAATTGTTATTCAATCATTGCAAACATTGAAAAATGGTCTTTGGGGCATCTTTTGGGCCCCAACAGGTAGATCAGAATCACCTAACCAATTATTTAAAAAATGGGTACCCAATATTTAAACAATTGAGTGTTTGATTTGGTTAAAGGATAAATCTGAATTGGGCACTCAATTTTTGAATTACAAATTGGGTGCCCAATTTTAGAGACATGGGCAGGAATTTAGCATGGGCATCAATTTGCATGGGGTTTTTCCTTGGGGAAAGGCATGGCATAGGTTTGGTCCTACCAAGCCTATGCCTTTATGAACCATTTTTTTACTAAGGCATTTAATTGACAATTTCAAGGATTGTTGTAATTTTTATATGGTCATCCCCATTGAATTTTTTAACAAAACAAAAACCCATTATAGGTCTTACTGTTCTAATTTTAAAAATATAAATTTTATAGTGTTATAAGTTCATTTTCTATTTTTTCATTGTTTATTAATCAAAAGTATCTCTTAAAAGTTATATAGTGGCATTCACTAAAACTTTAATAAATTTTTAAATTTTTCATATTTTTTAAATTAAATTACATATCATCAATCCTCTTTAAAAAATTAAACTAAATTTTTATTAAATTATGACATCCATACATGAGAGGTTTTAGAAATTAGCTTTATCATCAATAAAAAAATAATTTAAAAATATGCATTAAGAAATTCAAGAAAATTATTCTCATCAAGCTTTGGTGTTTCAAGTAACTTCATTTAAAAGGATTCAAAAAGATTGATAAAGTTGTGTCAAATTATGGTGTTTGTACATGAGTGTGTTATTTCCCTGAAACAAGCATTTTGAAAAAATGGTTTTTAAAGATCCATACCAAAAAAATAATCTATCATATGGGTATACACATAAATTACATATTCAAAAAGAAGGTTTCCAAGCACTATAATTTTTATTTATTAAGTTTTTTATATTTAATCTCTAAATGGCTCAAATTTTGGCATCAATTGAGAATATATTTCAAAAATAGGAAAAACACTTCCACTTTTTGGCCAAAGGTGAGACCCAACTTCTTGTATTGACCCAACTCTAGAACAAATGTAGCATTTAAAAACTTTGTTGAGTTGCAAGACAATGTAAGAGAAATTTGAGGAAAGAACACAAGAAAAAATAGGTACTACATGATATCAAGAACATTTTTGTTGATTCTTTTGAAATTCAAGATATTGATGAGCAACATTAAGTTTTGGATCAACTAGTGTATATAGTTGATAAGGTTTAAACAAAAGATATAGAGACCAATGAAAAATTGACGAAATGGTCTGAGAAGAGATTTGAGCATAAAATTTTGGAGAAATTCTCCACTATAATTGCAATCAAATAGGTTGATCTTTCTACTCTTGTAATGATTTTGGAAAGAATTTTGTCAATCATTAATTCTTTGTATATGAAACTTTGTGATGTTGATTTCTTCACATTGGAGAATCAACATGTTATTTATAAAATAAAGGAAGATATGAAGGCTTGTAGAATCTCATTGAGCAAGAGCACATGTTCAAGCTCCCATTCTTATAATAAATTTGTCTATGGTTAGGGGAGATTAGCCAAATTGATGGCTAGAGACAATAACATTAGAAATATGTTAATTTCAATTAAATTCATGTTATTACCTCATTTAGAGATAATTCAAAAGGAATTATTTGTGGCTCAAAATTTAACAAGGAAATATCCTCATCTTTTAATAGTAGAGAGCCTAATTAATCTAGATGCCCAACTACAAATTCAAATTCAATTCATGGAACCAATAGGAACAAGATGGAATCAAGGACTTGAAGAAATTTTTGCTTCTCACAAATCATTTTTGGATTTAATAGTAGCTGACCTTTGAAAACTCTAAGCCATGAGTATCAGAAGCAAGGGAGAAATATTCTCATGATAGAAATAAGGGAGAAATGCACATAAATAAGGGAGGGAATATCTTAAGATCTTAACATGGATACACAAGGGGGAAATATAAGATTAACTGAGAAAAAAATTTATTAGATGAGTCTACATTAGAGTTCACAGACATGTATATATTTTAGATGGTAGATTAAATTTTTTTGAAGACTGAATCATAGTCTCAGGGTGAGTGCTACATTTTTTATATTTTTTGATATCTAACTCGTGACAACATGTTTTCTCTGTTAGTCTCAGAATGGTTTCGATATTTGAGTGCCAATACAACTTAACCACTCTCTACATTGAAGCCAAGTACACTATGTATGTCGAGCCATAGCTTGTGCTGAGTCAAGAAATCAATTAGGTGCTGAGTGATCTTTAGATGGCGAGTGAAGATCAAGTGCCGAGTGACTTCAGGTGCCAAGCATGATACAAGTGCCGAGTAATATTTAGGTGTCGAGTCATAAATGATGTCGAGCATCAAAAATCAGTAAATGTTGAGTAACACAGAATGCACATATAAGTTTGTAACTTCACTAATTTAGATGTAAACCATTTATATGGCTAACATTGATGAATCTCAAAGGATCTAAATGATAAGATTGAAACTTTTATATTTCTTATGCAATCTACATGTAGACAATAATAAAAATGGAGAAGGCATGCAACCAACAATAAAAGTGCAAGGAATGAGCAGGAATAAAGATTCAATATGGATCGTAGATCCATGTCTAACCCTAAGTCTTAGAATGTCTTTATAAGGAAGACAGAATCTCATCGAATTAGAGAGATGGATGAGGGAGTGTATGGAGAAATTATACTAGAGTTCAGAGTAAAGAGTATAAGACTTAGAGGAAGAGAGCAGCAGTTAAAATATTTTAGTTGATCAGAAGTAAGCAAGGAATATGAATAGAAATCAAATTTCATAGAATCAAGATTAGAGAAATTAGATCAAGCGCCTGAATTTAGCAATCAAGGATTGTAAGCTATCAGGTTCATTATGTCTAATACTCTCTAGCCATTGTATTAGAAAGGAAATCCTATGTTGATAGGTTAGCTTAATAGCTATTTTGTAGATTCTTTAAATAGGTGATAAATCCTTTAATAGGGTAACACTTCATGTAAAGTGTTTTAAATCCTTTAACAATGTCACTATTGACACAGTGTAAAGCCTTTAACAAAGCAGGCTTTTAATTGGGCAGACCATCAGAAGTGGTCAAACATTATTGTTGTAGTGATTTTGTGGGTATCATCCCCACCCTAATTTTACCTTCTTATTTTTGGAGGGTTTTTGGGTTATCAAAATCTCAAGTGTTATGTGGTGGTACATGTTTGTTTTTCCATGGATGTTTGATATGTTTATATGCATGCAATCTACTTTTAGTTAAAGTATTAACCAACAATTGGTATCAGAGCAGTGTCCTCTCAAAAGGAAGCCTAACAGCTTGGAGGAAAAGATTTAAAATGGAAGTTTTCAAACTTGGAAAGATCATTGAGAATTAGGTGATATATGTGCATCTTGCTTTACACAAGGTAGAAGAAGCTAGAATGGAATTAACAAAATCCTTGAATAGAAGGAAAGAGATAGCCATAGCTTAAAATGATATAAACTATAGGAAAATTGATACTACACAAGCGTTTGCCAATGGAGACACTAAAGAGTTTTATGTAGCAATAGCAGAACTGATGGAGAAAAACAAAGTTCAAGTAGATGAGATAAGATCTCTCAAGATGCAACATGAATCACAGGCTATAATGTTATGTGAAATTGCTGAACAAAAGAAAAGAGTGGTTGAGGATAGAGTCATGATGGAAGATGAAAAAATGAATCTTGCAAATAGACTAGAAGAAAAATGTACTGAATTAACAAGGATCTCAAACATGCAGATGGATACACTTGCCCAAATGATGAACCTTCATCATGAACTCAATATGAAAGATATTGAGATCTCTACTTTGAGGATGCAAAATGAACAATTGCAAAATAAATTGAATAGAGAAAAAGAGATAGCAGAGAATCTCAACAAGTCAAGTGAAGCCATCAAGTACTTTGAACAGTTGATGAAATTCCCAAGATTCACCCATGATACATTAGGACTTGGATACAACATCACTAAAGTTGGAGAATCATCAAAGAGTGGGAAGCAAAGAAGTGACAAAGTTAAGGATTCTAAACCAACTTGTCATTTCTATAATAAAAAGAGGCATACTGCTAATGTTTGCAGGAGTAGAAGAATCAATCAACCAAACACATTGAAAAGCAAGGGTTACTGTCACAAGTGCAACATGCAAGGACATATGACACAAGATTGCAGATCCAAAGTCTCAAGGACACAAAGATTCGATGGACATTGTCATAATTGTAAGAAGTATGGACATAGAGCATTTGAATGCAGATCAAAGCCTATGTGGACATCAAATCAACCAGCAAAAACAAAAGGGAATGAAAGTCAGTACCATTGGGATTACAACACTAGCTATAGTTGTCATTATTGTCAAGAATATGGACATATACCCCAAAACTGCATAAGAAAACATTTCAAGGGAAACTATAAAAGATGATTGAACCAAACCACATGTTTTAGTTGCCTGAAAATTGGTCATATCAGCAAAAATTGTCCTACAAGGTTAAAGGAACCCAAGACTGAAGTAAATAAGGGCAAAGAAAAGATTGATGTGGAACACATCATAACAGACATGAAGAGGAAATGGCAAAAAAAGAATGAATCAAGTACATCTAATGAAAGGCTCACTTCACCCACAAGGTCAAGTGATCATTTCTCATCGAATTAATCACAAAATGAGCCTATGGGGCTGATACATATAAGGAAGTATCATACAACAGCCCTAAACCATGAGGAAGCAATGAAAATTATAAATTTACATGAGACAAGATGCCAAGACAAAAGTTTAAAAGATGATGCCAAGTTTTCTTTGGATGCCAAGTAAAATTCTAGTGGATGTCGAGTTTCTAACAATGACTGAGTGGATAACTAATACCGAGTTAAATAACTCCAATGGAAGCCAAGTAAAGTGGAAAATTAGTGCAAGCTAAGTAATGTTAAAAATCCTTCAGAAGCTAAGTGGGCAGTTGAACATTTAATGCGATGGAAATAGGGTATATTATTGCGATTTTAATCACTTTTCTTCATCATGAACCAAAAGAAAAAGAGAAGAAAAGATCAAAGTGACTTCATAGCAGAGAATCTAGTGTTCCAAATAGATTTCAACCTCTTTCAATAGCGATTAAGCATAAATCTCATCAATCCAAGGTATTTTATTCAAGTACCAAGCTACATAGAGTTTGAAAGCTTGTTTATATTTTAAACCCTAGTTTGGAAAACAATGGCATTTGGGTCAAGAACCACTAAAGGGAAGGAAAGTCATGAAGTACAACTGGTTAGTAATGAAGTTAAACAACTTGAATTCAACCCCATTCCAAAAGTCACCTACAAAAATGACCCTGTCGGTGCATTATCCATTATTCCACCCAAAGTAGTTATGGTACACGATGTAAGGAAGTGTTATAAATGTAAAATTGGCTCCATAAGTGATCTTGAAATTTTCCAAGCCTATGACAAACTATGCGAGAATAAGATTTTGAAGGATTAATACAAGATAGTCAAGAGAAAGGGTCTGACCAATGCCTTAGTTTATCCTATAGTATTCAAAATTGAATGGATATGGATTATTTTAAGAAGAATCCACAATGGATGTTTATGGTTGGAAACAGGTCCAATTAAAATTAGAAAAGGGATAGTACATAGGGTTATAATTTTCCCAACCCTAGATCGAACTAAGACCCTACATAGTGAATCCAAGGTGGTTATTGAGAAAAACACAGGTGCCTAGTGGAATAAAAGAGGGATGACAATTCACACTATTCAGGATCCACTTGTTGAATTTGTTGTTAGAGTCAGTGCCCATAAATTTTATCAATCTAGTCAATTGAATAGTGTGCCATGAATAGCCATTGATGTAGCATAAAATTTGGTAAAGAAAGATCACACATATGATTTGTCAAAACTTATGTTACAACAGATAAATGAAAACCTTTGAGCTATAAGGAGATCAAAAGGTGCTCAATGCAAATTTGGTTCAGTTCTTATGTGTATGTTCTTTTATGTTATGGAAGAGTTTCCTTCTGTAGGAAAGGTAAATTGGGACCCTAACAAAATTACAATAATACAAATCAATGAGTTCATTGATCAGATGGGTGATAACTTTGAAGCCCAAATGACAAGCTATTTTGAGGATTTCAAGAAATCCATGAAGCAAAGGATAAGAATACTAGTTTCCCTAGTGGAAAAACATATCAATGAGATATGTTTCCTAGTTGATATTGTTTTCACCTATATCCAAGTAGCAGTTCCAAGGGTGATATGGCTAAGGCCATTTGGTTATGAACTAGATGTGGATGAAGCATCTGCAGCTGAAACTACTTTGCTTGCAAAGAAAATAGACAAGTCTACCAAATCTTTTGGCACATATGATATGGTTAAATGTAAGATTGAAAAAAAATTAAAGACTACCTCTATAATTAAGAAGAAAGATAAAATGGTGAAGAAAATAAAGAAGAAATTTGGTAAAGGAATTGAGGAAGAAAAAGAAGAAGATGAAGAAGATGATGATGATAATGAGGAAGAACAAGAGCAAGGTCCAATGGAATTAATTCAAGGTCTAGGTGAACATAAGGAGGAAGGTGTTGAGGAAGAAGAAGCCAAGGAAGAAACAACTCAAGCTGAGCCAAAGAAAAAAAAGGCAACATTACAACCTCCAGCCCAGTCTAAACCAAAGAAAACTACTAAGCCAACACTGTAAAAGCCAACAACCAGAGCTGCAACAAGGGCCTCTAGAAAAAAAGCTAAAGAGGAAGCTACAAAGAAGAAAACAATCAAGATGGCATAGGAAGAGGCAAGGAAAAGAAGAAAATATGTGGCTCAACCTAATACTAATGAGGAAGATCAATCTAAAAAGGTAAGCGATTCTCCTAAGTCTTTAGTTGATACGTTATGTGAAAAGATTGGAAATGGAGACTTAAGTAACATGGATAAAGTTGATTTCAATAAGTTCACTAAAGAGCAACAAAATAGAATAGAAGAATCAGTTTATGGAATGATGGCATAGTTCAAGTATACACCTCTTGAATGAGATGGACAATTGCCAAAGCGACTGGCTAAAATTGTAGAAGACATATGGCACTTTTTTTTGAAAATGGAGAAGGAGATGAGAGAATCAACCCTAGAAAGTATAATACCTAATTTGACTAAGGAAAAAATAGCTAAAGTAGTCAAAAGGCATAACACTGGGTTTACACCTGAGTACAAGGCATTCTTCATTCGCCAAAAGAAAATTGAAGAAATTTTACAAAGAACAACAAAATAATGGAAGAATTTGTACAAAAAGGTTGAAGATGTTCTTGAAGAAGAATACAATGAAGAAGCTACTGCTAAGCTAGAAGAAAGAAGAAAAAGAAGATAGAAGTGGAGAAGAAGATTGAAGAGGAAGAAGGAAAAGATGAAGACAGCGGTACTGGTGAGCAGCAAGAAGATCAAAGTGTGCAAGACACACAACTTCCACCTCCTAGTCCTCCTCACTCTACTACCACACCTATATAATACATAAAAATTAAGGATATCATTGACACCTCATGTCAGAACATCAACCCATTAACTACAGAAGATCTCCCTAAAATCCTTGACCAAATAACTCTACAAGGAAAATTATGTACAAGTCCAATTTTGGTCAGTGTGGATGACTTACAAAAGTTAGTAGAAGACACAATTAGAGATAAGGTGAATCCACAAGAACTGCCTTCCATCATCTCTATAGCTACCAGTGGTCAACTTCAAATGACAACAGAAGTTACATCAGGAATAGCTAAAACTACAGTACAGAAGCCGAGTGTAGAAGGAGACAAAAATATAGCACAAATAGGTCAGACTATTGCTTTTGATCCTACAACACAAACACAAGATGCACCTCCTCATGTTCTTACTATTGATCAAAGTAGCAAAAAGGAGGAGAAGGAAGCAGAGAAAACCCCCAAAGAGAGAGAGGCTATACAAGCATTGATAAATTTTCCTACCTCAAGGACTCCTCCTAAACAACCTAGAAATGTTGCAATGCCACTATAGATGTCAGCACTAGGATCAAGTATTACAAAAGTTGCAAGGGTACTTCACTATGGAGACCCTGCATTAGATGAGGAGATAGTCATACCAAGTTATGACTAGAAAACAATAACCATTGATCAAATCACTAAGGTGTAGGAAGCATTGAATAAAAGAAAGAGGCAGGAGATACTCAGGAAGGAGTATAAACAAAAGAAAACATTACATTAGATTAAGGACATCTTTATGGATGCTTTTAGTTTGCAGTCACCAGATGAGTCAAAGCATATAATGGAACAATTATTAGATATTGTTGACCAAGTGACAAATGAAGACCAAGAAACAAATGCAAAACTTATGGAATGGGTTGGAAGGAATTCCAAGGGAAAGTAAATGAGAAAATATCTAGTCAAATTGCACTTTCCTAGGTTGAATTGGCAAAGGTAATAGACAAAGTGAAAAAGGTACTTGAGAATATATTCTCATTGTACAAAAAGTTGTGTGACTTTTCATACTTCACATAGGAGACAAGCCAAAGAATAATGAGTATGGAAAAGAATCTAAATATTTGAAGCATGCAGCTACCAACTAATCCAGCTCAAAGTGAGAAGCATTTTGCTCAAACACTTCACACCCAAAGGGAAATAGTTGTATTAACAGGAGAAGAGGCCACCATCAAGGCCAAACTGATGCAACTCCAATCTTCCATTACTCCATATTTGGAAGTACTCTATAAAGAAGAGGTCTATGCTAAAACTATTCTCAAGAAATATCCTAATCTTTCTACCTTAGATGGAATTGTTCACCTTGCTACAGAGACTGCCATCCAACATAAGTCATTAGAAATTGCCTTGAATAATTGGGATGTAGCACTCAAGATGATTATGGATGTAAATAGTACATTTTTGGTGAAGTATGGTCTTAACCCTTAGTGCCCTTTGACATTTGTGTCAAAAAGGTGGAGATATATATAAATAAGGGGAGATATAAATTTGTAAAGGGGGAGACAATAATTTTTTTTAAAAAAGGGAGATATAATGTTTTGGGGAGTTGTACACAAAGAATAGACAAAGAGTATCAGTTATATCAGTATAAGAGACATATTCAACACAGAATTTTGGTCACAAAGATAGAATAGATAATGGCTCAATTAACTCAGGGGGAGTTATAATAATTTTGAAGCATATATTGTAAGTTACAAAATTTTGATCAAGTTTTTTAAAACCTCTGTATATATTGAGCAGATTAGTGAATGTACTTATAAGGTCAGATAAATAATGCTTAGTTAAGTGTTTTTTCCACTCATGTCAAAGGGGGAGATTTTTAGTCTCAGAATGGTTTTAACATTTGAGTGCCAATACAACTTAACCACTCTCTACATTAAAGCTGAGTACACTATGTATGCTAAGCCATAGCTTGTGCCAAGTCAAGAAATCCATCAGGTGCCAAGTGATCTTCAGATGCCAAGTGAAGATCAAGTGCCGAGTGAATTCAGGTGCCAAGCATGATACAAGTGCTTAGTAATATTTAGGTGCTGAGTCATAGACGATGTCGAGCATCAGAAATTAGTAAATGCTGAGTAACACAGAATGCACATATAAGTTTATAACTTCACTAATTTAGATTTAAACCATTTTTATGGCTAACATTGATGAATCTCGAAGGATCTAAGTGATAAGATCGAAACTTTTATATTTCTTATGCAATCTACGTGTAGACAATAATAAAAATGCAGAAGGCATGCAACCAATAATAAAAGTGCAAGGAATGAGTAGGAAATAGAGATTCAATATGGATCGTAGATCCATGTCTAACCTTAAGTCTTATAATGTCTTTATAAGGAAGACAAAATCTCATTGAATTAGAGAGATGGATGAGGGAGTGTATGGAGAAATTATACTAGAGTTTAGAGTAAAGAGTATAATACTTAGAGGAAGAGAGCAGCAGTTAAAATATTTAGTTGATCAAAACTAAGCAAGGAATATGAATAGACATCAGATTTCATAGAATCAAGATCAGAGAAAGCAGATCAAGTGCCTGAATTCAGCAATCAAGGATTGTAAGCTATCAGGTTCATTATGTCTAATACTCTCTAGCCATTGTATTAGAAAGGAAATCCTATGTTAATAGGTTAGCTTAACAGCTATTTTGTAGATCCTTTAAATAGGTGATTAAATCCTTTAACAGGGTAACACTACATGTAAAGTGTTTTAAATCCTTTAACTAGGTCACTATTGACATAGTGTAAAGCCTTTAATAGGGCAGGCCTTTAACAGTGCAGACCATCAGAAGTGGTCAAACATTATTGCTACAGTGATTTTGTGGGTATCATCCCCACCCAAGTTTTACCTTCTTATTCCTAGAGGGTTTCTGGGTTATCAAAATCTCAAGTGTTATGTGGTGGTACATGTTTGTTTTTCATGGATGTTTGAACTGTTTATATGCATGCAATCTACTGTCAGTTAAAGTATTAAAGAGTAAAGTCAAATTCTTCTTATTCAACCCCCCCCCCCTCTCAGAAGCATTCTTCCTATTTGAATATTCCAACATTTTCCACTAATGTCAAAGGGGAAGATCATTGATCTCTAATCCTATGTTTCCTATTAGTGTCTAACATTTAGTCATTTCAAAGGAAGAATTAGTGAATCATCACTATGACTGAGCCATCCAAAGTTGACCAATCTACAAAGAGCTTGTTTTATGTCACCACATGTCAAACAAGTTAAAGGTCGTCAAGCACCCTAGCAAAGACCAAGAAAACATATATGTGTACAACAATGGAGATTGAGAAATACAAAGTTAATTAATGTCAGGTGAGTCAGTATATGGTGAGCCTATAGAAGCCAAGAGACATCATGAATGTTGGTTATGACCAAGTATCAGAATGTTCAATTGTTGAGTAAAGAAGTTTGACATATGAGTTTTTAATTGCACAAATGCTTATTTAAATCATTTTAACCAACTTCTATGTGACATTTAAAGGTTGTAGAGACAATTAAGGAGAATATTACATGTTATTTTAAATGGCATTAATCTCAAGACAATTAGATTAGCCAATCAAAAATCAAAAGGGATAAACAACAGAAGGATGAAATATAGATCATTGATTGAGATCTAGAACTTTCTATGGCTATCTATTTTAGAAGGGAGCTAACCTTAAATCATTATGATGTGAGTGTGTACAAAATAAAAGTGTGAAGATGCAAATAAGCTAAGCATGTAGTGAAGGTGGCTAAGTTAGAGAGAAGAATAGACATAGAAACCTAGCAGTGAAGGATATAATATAGCATATTAGATAAGGAGATCAATTTTAGACGTTGAAGAGAGAAGATTTGTAAACATATTTTAGATAAAACTAAAGGATTAGGTATTGATATATTCTAAATAGTGAATTGGGGAAAATCTATTAATAGAGTGGTTTTGAAAGACCTTATTCAAATCTCCTAACAAAGTGCTTACTTTAATGTAAGTTTAAATCCTCTAATCAAAGTAGACTTCATAGTCTTATATTGTTTTTAACCAAGCAGACCCCTCATAGGGTAGATCATTAGAACTAGTCAAATTGTACCTATATAGACAAACTTTGTTGTTGTAGCAGTAAAGATTTGTGGGTTCCATCCCACCCTAGTGTTACCTTCACCTTAGAGGGTTTCTAGGTTACAAAAATATTTGTGTTATGTGTTCAAATGTTTTTATGGATGTTACATGCTTGGGTAGATTTCATTTTAGCATTACAATTTATGATTATATGGTATGAGATCTGAGATATGAGATGGATTAAGAGTGAATACAATTAAGTTGATATATTATTTAAATAGTGAACAAGTTTTATAGGTCTCGATTCACTCCCCCCTCTCAGTATCTTATTTCCCAATAGGAATTCCAACAATTTGGTGTTTGACATTATTGTATGATTTTCATGTGTTTAACAAATATTAAAAAAACTAAGCTTGTAATTTTTGTCAAATATATTTTAATTTTTTATAGTTTGTTTTCATAATATTTTATTTCAAATAAACTCAATTTTTCATTTTTTTGAAATTCTTAAAAAATATTAAGGGGTCAACTTGGTAGTGGGAATTAGATTAAAATAGCCAATTGTAAATTACAAGAATGTCAAATCCTCTATTTGGGTGGACCAAGTCAAAATTGAAAAATAATAATGCAAATTCTAGTTTTGACTCAAAAACAAACATGTGCAATCCACACAAAATTGAAATAACCAATTCCTATTCCAATTTTAACTTTTTCAAATTCAAATTATACTATTATAGTATTATAGTATTGACACTTTAGCCTCTTTTTTTTGTAAAATCAAACAATATAAAGTGATCAATTTTGATGTACAACCATCCTTACAAGAACATTTAAGTGGATTATAAATAAAAAAATTATGAATTTAATATTTGATTTTTAATGATTAAAACAATATTCATTAACTAATATTTTATTTCAAATAAAATCAACTTTTCATTTTTTTGAAATTCTTAAAAATTCTTAAGGGGTCAGTTTGGTAGTAGGAATTAGACTGAAATAGTCAATTGTAAATTACTAGAATTTCAAATCCCCTATTTGGGTGGACCAAGTTAGAATTGAAAAAAAAAATGCACATTCCAATTTTGACTCAAAAAAAAAAAAGTGAAATTCACACATAATTGAAATAACCAATTCCTATTCCAATTTTTTCTTTTTCAAATTCAAATTATACTGTTATAGTATTACAATATTGACACTTTAGCCTCATTTTTTTATAAAATCAGACAATATAAAGTGATCAATTTTGATGTACAAGGTCATCCTTACAAGAACATTTAAGTGGATTATAAATAAGAATATTATGAACTTAATATCTAATTATTATTGATTAAAACAATATTCATTAACAACCTACATGTGTCTATTCTAGCTACTAGAGATGCTTCTCTCTTGCTCTATCTATCACTCCATGTGTGAATCCTACTAATTCAATTGCTTCACATATCTTATGTTCTCTAAGTTCTATAGCCCATTTTCTTGAAAATTTAAAGAGAACTTTGGGCAATTTAGTGATGCAGAGAGCAATTAGATCAATTAAAAAGATGAAAAGATATCCTTGCAATAGTTCAAAATGGCTTAAACATCACACACTAAGCTTAATTCCTAAACTAAAAGTGTTAAATAGTCAAAGTTGACATTTTTTCCCACTCTTAATTCTTCCTTTGATGTGTGATGTTTAAGGGTGGCCTAATAGTTCTACACTCTCTACTCCTTCTCAATCCAAGATTATTTAGCATATCTTATACATGGCATAAGGTTCTACTAATTTCTAGGCTACATTAATGTTTGGTTGCCTAATGTCCATATGTGAAATTTTCACCATACATTTAATCTCTCATGTTGAAGTGCAAACCTTTGAATTTTTTACTTGAGACAAATCTCAAAATAAAAGCTTCCAAATTGGACATGTAGAAGGTATCCATAAAGCTTCCTATATTTTTTGGCTATTGAGAAAATCATTCATATCCTCTTCTTCCTTGAAAGTTTCAAATACATCCCCTTTTTAACTTGAGCTGCTCTTAAATATCACACACTAAGGAAATAATTAAGCTTGGGATTAAATAATTCAACTTTGACTATTTAACACTTTTAGTCTAGGAATTAAGCTTAGTGTGATGTTTAATTTGTTCCTTTAACCCATGCATATAATGTTGGTCTTGCGAGACAGAATTAGCCATGACTAAGACCAAGTCTTTAATCCTTAAAAAGGAATCCTAGAGAAAGGGAAAATATTTCTTCACACTCTCTATAGCAATTCATCAACATCTTTTCTTAGTGTACTATTTTCAATAAGTCTGCTTTTGATTAATTTTGTAACTTTTCATATTTTCTTCCTTTCTTATAAGCTTTGTTCCATATGTATTTCTTCTTATGATCCAAGGACAATTAATTCTCTACCCATAAACTCATTGGCTCATCTCTTGGCATGCACACTTGATCCAAAGCTTTCCTACATTTAGGCCAAAAATCCAATACTTCATTTGTTGGAGGCCCAGAGTGAAACTTAGTGACAAAAATATGGCACTGAACACCAAAAATATCATGAAGACCCCCATGTAATTCATAATAAATAGTGGAAAGAACAAAAAAATGGATGCAAGCAATGGTAGCCTAACTTGTGCCATAAATCAACAAAATAGCTTCTTGATGCCTATTTTATCATTTTAAACAAAAGAGCATTTGACATGTACTACATCATTGAGGAATGATTAGAAACAAGTATGTCTAGGAAAGGCATACATTGTACACACCTTATGAGACATCTATAGTATACTACAAACCATCCTAAAATTGTGAAAATGCACTAAATTGTATACAGTGGGTGTGGTCTGTGAAATTGATATCTTAGATATATAATCTTGGTTCCCATGAAAGAAATGTTAAATGTTACAAGGCATGCTATGGCTACCACATAACTAAAAGTTAAACATTTTAACTATTTAGGCTGGGAAACACATGCTACAATCCAAGCTTTAAGCATCTTAGATTAATAGGTGTCCCACTAATGGATGGGCAGAGGCACAATAAAATGGAAACACAAAACCCAAGTTGTAGTACAATAAAATTAGATTGGAATTCATTCATCATGATTGTTCAAATGAATAAATAGTCTCTTTTATAGGAAAGTGTAAAATATCCTCAAAATATCTAGCATTAGTTGACAAAACAAAAAATCATAATAGTTCTCAGAAGTACTACAATTGACACAGCCAAAATACTTAAACCTAAAAATCTAGAAACATCTAATGACTATCATGAGAAAGTTAATTATAAGTAGAAATTATTATTCCTTAAATTCCCCTTACTTTTCCTATCTACTAATTCAAACTTCATTAATAATTATAGTTCCCAAAGCTTCCCTCAAAATATCAAATTGTTCATGTACTAAAGGCTTGGTGAAGATATTTGCAAGTTGCTCCTCTAATGCGTAATGTTGTAGAATAATTTCTCTATTACTAACTAGTTCTCTAATGAAATGATACCTTGTGTCAATGGGCTTTGTCCTCTTGTGAAACACATGGTACTTTGAAAGTGCAATAGCATACTTGTTCCTACAATGGATTCTAGTAAGTTCATCTTGAGATTGTATTAAGTTTTTAAAAATCCTTTGCATCCATACTACTTGACATGTTGTTGTTCTTCCCACTACGTACTCTATTTTAGTTGATGAGAGATAATTACTATAGGTTGCTTCTTTGATGTGTAGGCTACAACACCTATCCCAAGATGAAATGCATACCTAGATTTTCTCTTTCTATCTTCAATATTCCTTGCAAAATCATTATCTGTATATCCAACTAATTTAAAATAATCTAAAGTAGGAAACAATATGTCATGATTCATAGTTCTTGCAATATATCTCAATATTTTTTTTCCTTCCTACCAATGTGAGTTATTAGTTGTGTCCATTAATCTAGAGGTTAAACTCACTCCATACATAATATATGGTCTAGTTATTGTGAGATACATCAAACTACCAACCAATCTTCTAAATATAGTTGAGTCAAAACCTTTCTTAGTATCTTCTCTATTTAGTTTGGTGCCTACTACCATAGGTGTAGAAACTAGACTACAATTTATCAATCTAAATATTTTACAAACATCTTTCTCATATTTACTTTGACAGATGAAAATTCCCTTATCATTTTGAGTAACTTCAATGCCAAGAAAATATTTCATCAATCGTAGATCTATCATTTCAAATTCTTTTTCTATTACTGATTTAAACATATCAATGGATAGATTTCCTATAAAAATAAAACCATCAACATATAAAAAAACAATCAAAATATGACCTTGTTCATTGATATTGGTATATAATGTAGGTTCACTAGTGCTTCTCTTGAATCCATTCTCTATCATGTATGAATCTATTCTATTGTACTAGGATCTCAAAGCTTGCTTTAATCCATAGATTTCCTTCTTCAACTTATAAAATTTTTCTTCATATCATCTTATTTCATATCATGGTGGTTTTTGCACATAGACTTCTTCTTCTAAATATCCATTCAAAAATGTTGATTTGACATTCATTTGTTTTGAGTTGCAATAGCTAATACTATTCTAAGAGTATGTTGTGATTGGAGCCTAATTATACTTAGAGGTTTATTTGGTGTAGTTTCCCTCTAGATTATTTCTACAGGGGTCAGGGGCATAGCCCCAAGAAGGGGTGCCCCTACGGGGTCCTAGGGTAGCACCCTAGGTGCGTCCCCTATTGTAGTACAATGGGGGTCAAGGGGCAATCCCCCCATGGGGTTTTCAGGTGCAGCACTCTCAAAGCACAAAATGATCTTATATTGTAAAAGGTGTCAGTTACTATTTTTCTATTATTCTAGCCCTAACTTTGTAAGAGTAAAAAAGATTGTATAAAAAGGTTTAGGGTTAGGGATTTTCATAATGTGCAATGCAAAAATTTGTTCTTGCAGTGGTATTGAGTTGTAAGGAATTACATATCATAATCAAGTGGTAATAATTGGATAAAAATAATATTGGACTTGTTAGTAGACATAGCCCAAGGATTGGGTGAACCACATTAAATCTTGGTGCCTTGTGTTCTCTTACTTGCGATCTATTATTTTCTAGTATTTTCTTATATTTGCATGTAACTAATAATTTTGTCTGAGGTTAATCCTAACAAGTATCAAGTCTTGCTATATGTGCAAATGTCTCATTATACTCAACCACATATTCTTGTGAAGATCCCTTAGCAACTAACCTTGCCTTATATTTGTCTACATCTCCACTATTTTTAAACTTAGTCTTATAAACCCATTTTACACCTATGTAATCTTTGTTATTAAGGAAATCAACTAATTCCCATGTATCATTTCTTTCAATTGATTCTATTTCATCATTCATTGCATTAATCCTATGTCCTTCCTTAATTGCATCTTCAAAATATATAGGATCTTAAGAAAATAAATTAAAATTTGATTGCAAATCTATTTTACTTCCTTGATTATAAATCTCACTTAGGCTTTCAATTTTATTTCTTGTAATCCTTGATCTTAATTGTGCAAGTATAAAATTTGAATCATTACTTAATTGTGAACTTGAAGATTTTCCATGTTCAACTTCATTTTCTAAGCAATCTCCTTATGGACTTCATGGTGGATTTCCTTCTTGGTCTCTTGGTTGATCCTTTATATCATTCTCATCATAAGGTATTGTTGTAGCACTTGTAACTATTTTATCTATATTTCCATCCCAAGATTTATCCTCTTTAAATAAAACATCCCCACTCACAATGACTCTTTTTTGTGATATGATTAAACAACCTATATTTCTTAGCTTTCTTATCATAGCCAATAGAAATAAATTTCTCACTCCTAACATCTAATTTACTTCTAGTTTATTTTGAAACATGTGCATATGCAATATAACCAAATTCTTTGAGATGAGAAACATTATGAATATTAGAATTCCATGCTTGTTATGGAATCATGTCCCTCATAATTTTTTTGGACTTCTATTCAAGATATAAACAACACAAGAAACTGCCTTAAAGCCCAATACTCATTAGGGATATTTTTACCTTTCAACATGCTCCTTGATATCTCCATTATTATCTTATTCTTTCTCTCTACAACATGGTTTTGTTGTGGTGTGCAACTCATAGTAAATTTCTTTTTGATTCCATGATCACTACAATAATCTAAAAACTCACTTGACTTATACGCTCCTCCTCTACTAGATCTCAATACCTTGATAGCTAAACCACATCGTTTCTCAAGAAAAGTCTTGAATTCTTTAAATTTACCAAATGTTTTAGATTTATATTTTAAAAAGTAAACCCATGTATTTCTACTAAAGTCATCAATAAATGTTAAGAAATAAGTGCTCCCCTCTATTGATGGTATTTTCATTGGACGACGTATATATGAATGCACAATTTCTAAAGGTACCCTTGCACTATAAGACATCCCTTTTGAAAAACTCTCTCTATGATGTTTGTGTTGGTGTAAATATGTATTTACTATTTATACTTTACTTAAGTTAATGCATTATTTAATTATTTATTAGTTAGTCACCTAGGAGTATGCATACTCTTATGAGTTGTCATGTTGACAAAACAGGAGTTAGCACTCCAATTATGCACATGGTTTCTACAACATAGGAGTTAGCACTTTATTTAAGCACATGGTGTCTACAACATCTATACACATGAGACACCTTCTCATACTTATCCTCTCATTGATGAACATATAATCATGCACAACGGAGGATGTGTGCTTAGTTGTCATGCTTATCTCCTAGTTCATTCTAGAACCATTGTAGATGCATCTTAGAGGCCTTTATATACAACTAATCCTAGTGTGTATGTACATGTTTTGAGATATTCATTCTCATATTGATCATAATCTTTTGGTCTACTATTGTGCTTGTCCTTGAATTCCTTAGTCTTTGTTGATTTTTCCCTAAGAAAAATTCTTACATGCTATCAGATTTTGGGGAGATTCTCTTCACATAGTCATTCGTATTAGAATTCTATACAATAACTAAGAGGGTGGTGAATTATTTATTCAAGGTCCAATATGTCCAATTCAAACTTTTGCCAAACCATAGTAGGCCCATACATCCTACTATTAATCCAAGCTAATAATCCTTTATCCTAGCAAGTTACTATAAATCAATATGTAATAATGAAACACATATAATCAACACATAACACAAAGATTTATGTGGAAACCCAATTTGGGAAAACCACCAGTAACATGCTACCTTCTTTTCTCACCCTTCTGAAGTGATGCCCTATTAAAGGCTACAACACACTATTAAATGTGATCATGTCAAAAGATTTCTACACCCTATTAGGAGTGTGCCTTGTTAGAGGACTTAAGAACATTCAAATTGAAATGTCACCCTATTAAAGAATTTATAGAAGGCTATTAGACCCACCCAACTCTATGGGATTTTCAATCACCTGATCAAAGGTTTCACCACCTAGCTGTTAAGCTAGCATATCAATATAGGATTTCAATATCTAAAACAATGGTAATAAAGTATTAGAAAGCTTTGACTTGATATAGTTTGTAACTCAAACCTTGCAGATCTCAGATTACACTTTAGTTCTTCAATCTAGCTTGGCTTTCCTTCCTTGCAGTTCTAATAGCTTGTTCACCCTTCAAGATCTGTCACCTTGAGTCTTTTTCTCATTATGCCAATACAATCAACTTCATGTGGTCACTTGATCAAAATAGAGTCTCTGATTTGTTCTCCCTTACTGTGTCTTTTTTTTGACACTTCACACTAGCCTTCTCTTGGCTTCTTGACAAGAACTCATGACCACTATTCGATCTCTAACCTAAAACTCCTTATAAAGAAGTTATGTTCTTCATTTCTTGCTCAATTCTTCTTGTTCTTAACTTGAATTGGCTTTGAGAGAAAAATGATATTTCTTTCCCTCCAAATTATTTTTTCTAGAAACATCATGGAAAATCCATTAGCATTTGCCTAAAATTGGTTAGCATAAAACTTTGTGACACCAACTCATCATCCTTATCATTCAACTATTTCAAAAAATTCAATGTAACAAACTTATCATTTCTAATCTAGCAAATCTTTTACATTTCAAATAATGCAGTAACTTGACACTATTGAAATACTAGTGCTTGGCACATATTGTGTTACTTAGGATCAACTATGTTTTACTAATGCTCAGCACCTGAACAAATTTTCTCGGCATCTACTATAATTTTTTGATGCTCAGCACTTGAAGACTTTTTTACTTGGAACCTGAAGACTTTTTCTTGGCACCCAAAGGTTTACTTGGCACACACTTAATTCTAAATTTGCTTGGCTCCAACTGAGAATTTTCTTAGCTTAAATTAGCTTTCTCAACACCCACAGATGAACCTAGTTAAGCTTAGCAAATTGACTTAGTTACACCTTGCACTTTCAATGTATCTAAGAGTGTCCATCCTCTATGTCTTAGAGTATGTCATCAATGCACTATTTCATTGATATCTTAGCTGATCCTTATACTTCTTTACACCAACATAACTTCAACCTTTTCTTTAGGTGCTCTAGTTACCTCTTATTGATTAACTCCTCCTTGTCAATCAACTAAGTGATAGTATCTGGATCATCTAAGAAATTGTCATTACTACAACTTCACAATTTTGACATCAATGACAAAACAATGATTGAAAACATTCTTTACTATTTCTATCATTCTTCAATCAATGATCTTTCCAATCATTTCCAACAATCTCCCTCTTTTGCATTGATGGAAAAGCAAACTGATCAAATGGTTAAGCTGATCAACTTAGTTACCACCAAACTTTGTGCCAAATAGAAAACTTGTTGTCATTATATTTTCATTCCATATCTCCCTCTTGTGCTAATACAAATTGAATCCTCTGTTTTGCTTCTCCCTCTTGGCTACTATATCTTTTCTCAACTTTCTTTTGCTATTACTCCCTTTATATCAATGACTTCTGTTAGTTTCTCCCTGTAATCCTTTATAGTTGTGTGTTGATTAGTTTCTCATCTCTCCATCTGAATTCTCATAAATTTCCCTCTTATATATTATTGATTAGTTTCTCATATCTCCCTCTTTAACATTAATGCCAAAGATGTAGCATCTTGAACATGCTTGGTGTAAGCTTTTCATTTCCAATCTTTCTTCCTCTGTCACCATGCTTGTGACTGATTTGGAATTTTTGTACTTGTTATCATCCTCTACATCATGCTTTCAAATATATCAATGGTTAGCTTCCTTCTGATGCAGGGTAACTTCTCTGTTGCTTTAAGCTTCTTGGGTTAGGGGTTTTACCACTAGCATACCACTAAGATACTCATAAGCATCCTTGGGTAATGGTTTAGTGAAGATATCTACAATTTGTTCCTTCATGTGAATATACTCCATCTTCACTTGCTTGTCTTCTAATAACTCTCTAACATAGTAATACTTGATTGTAATATGCTTGGTTTTTGCGTACATTGCTAGATTCTTGGATATGTTTATAGCACTTGTGTTATCACAATACAATATCACTGGCTTAATTACCTCTTCCTTCATTCCCTTCAATAAATGTTTAAGCCAAACAATGTTTGTGTAATTGATTGCTGCTACTACATATTATAATTATACTGTGGATTGTGATGTGCATGTTTGTTTCTTGCTAGACCAAGTAACTAGTCTTTTTCCTAAGAAGAGTGCTCCTCCACTTGTGCTTTTCCTATCATCAATGTTACCTCCCCAATCTACATTAGTGTAGGCATTTAACCCAAACTTGTCACTCCTCTTGTTGTATTAGCCAAAATGATCTGTCTCTTTGAGATATCTAATTATCCTTTTTATTGCCATGAGATGATTTTCTCTAGGATTAGAGAAGAATATTGCCACTATTCCAACTACTAATGCTATATCTAGTCTACTATGTACAACATATTGTAATTTTCCAATCATAGATCTATATATTGTTTGGTTGACTTCTACAGATTCATCATTCTTAGATAACTTATGTCTAGTTGCCAATGGTATGGTGATAGGTTTAGAATCCTCTACACCAAATTTCTTGAGTATCTCTTTGATATAATTTGATTGGGTCATAGATATACCATGTTTCAATTGATGTACTTGCAATCCAACAAAGAACTTTATTTCTCCAAACATTGACATCTCAAATTCATGTTTCATTTTGTTAGCAAAATCTTTGCTAAGTACTTCCTTTCCTCCAAATATTATGTCATCCACAAATATTTTTGATATAAGGATGTCCTTACCTTCTTATTTGATTTACATGTTACTATTGTCATCAGTCCTTTCAAAACCTATTTGCACCAAATATTTATGAAGTCTCTCATACCAAGCTCTAGGAGCTTGCTTCAATCCATATAGTGCTTTATGTAGTTTGCAAACCTTGTCCTTAATGTTTTCATCAACAAACCCTTCTAGTTGCTCTATGTAGACTTCTTCTTCTAGTATATTTTTGAGAAATGCAAATTTGACATCCATTTGGTAAACTTTAAAACCTTTATAGGTTGCATATGCAAGTAAGGTTCTTACTCCTTCCATTCTTGCAACTGGGGAAAAAGTTTCTCCATAATCTAATCCTTCTTCTTGTGCATATCCTTTGTAGACTAATCTTTCTTTGTTCATTTTGATCTCACCATTTTGATCTAGCTTATTTCTAAACACCCACTTGGTTCCAATCACATTCTTATCTACTAGTCTTGGGACTAAGGTTCTTGTCTTATTCTTTACAATTTTCTCTATCTCTTCTTTCATAGCTTTATACCAATCATCATCTTGTAGAGCTTCACTTACTATTTTGGGTTCCACTTTGCTGAGCAAACATGTCTCACTTCTAAGTTTATTTCTTGTCATTGGTCTGGCCTCTTTATTTTTAGCAATCTAATCTACAGGATGGTATCTTCTCACATATTTTTCCAATACTAGTTATTTCCTTGTTTCAATGTTAGTTCTTTCAGCATCTGAATCACCATACATATCTCCATCAGGTAATTCTTCATTTCCTTCATGAGTGCTATTCTTAGAATCTAAATATACATTTTTTGTATTCTACAACTTGACAACTAAATGTATCTGTAGCTTGACATTCACTATCTGTGACTCAACAGATACTGAAGTTTGTTGTTAATTTTTATTTTGATTTGCAACTTCTCCTTCATTAGGCATACCTTTATAGAAGTTTATAAAGGACTTGTATTTCTCTATTTTCTTGGCACATTCAACATTTTGAACTTCTGCAAGCTCATCAAATTTTACATTTGTACTTTCCACTACTTTGTTAGTATTGACATTTAAGCACTTATAAGCTTTGCTTCTAGAGGAATAACCAAGAAATATGCCTTCCTCACTTTTTTCATCAAAAATTTCCATTCCTAGACTCTTTAAGTATATAGCGTCTACATCCAAATATTACAAAATGTTTGACATTTAGTAGTCATCCTTCTTGAGTAGTCATCCAAAAATAGCATTATGTACCTATCTCCTTTGTAGCTTTATAATTCAATAGGACCACATAATTCTATATGAATTAACTCTAATACTTCATTGGAAGTATAGATCTTGCTTTTAAAACTAGGCTTTTTCATCTTCCCTAGTTGAGATTGTTTGCACATTGTGTTGTCAGGCTTCTTCAATTTTGGCAATCCTCTAACTTTTTTCTTTTTGTTGATGCTAATTAGATTGTCAAAATTTACATGAAATCACCTCTTATGCCACAACCATACATAATCAATTTATACCATAAGACAAGAAGCATCTTCCATATCTTGATAAAATAGATTACTCCTAGTCTAGTCACTTTTCCTATTAGACTTCCATGAGAATCATAGATCTTGGCAGTTCTATTTTCAAACTCTACCATGCATCCTATGTTGCCTAACTATGATACACTTACTAGATTACAATTTAGGTCTTCAACATAGTATGCATTATCACATGATATCTTTTTAGTAAGCTTAATACTACCTTTTCCTTTGATTAGACATGGTGCATTATTACCAAATCTAACACTATTACCATCATATTTAGTGAAGTTAATGAACTTACTTTTGTCTCTAGTCATGTGATGTGAACATCAACTATCTATGATCCACTTGTCATTTTTATTCATGTAGGTTACCAAGGCTTTTGCTTCATCTTTATTTGATTCATCTTCCATAGCCACATAGACTACTTCATCATCATTCTCATCTAAATCTTCCTCAACAATGTAGCATCTTTTGTCTTTTTCTTTGTAGTTTTTGTTGCTATCCTCTCTCTTGTTCTTATACTTACTTCATTCTTTGTAAGTCTTCTTTTGTGTGCATCTTGCTGCAATATAACTAACTTCATTACAATTGAAACAAATGATAGGCAACTTACCTTTGAATTTGCCTCTTCCTCTATGATATCTTCTGGGTAGCAATGCCTCCAATTGGTCTGCATCATCTTCATCAATGTTGCTATCACTGGATACATGTTTTCCTTTTCCATTCTTCTTCTTTTTTTGCAACTCCTTAGTATCTTTTATTGTCATCTTAGCCTTGAAAGAAGATTCAAAATGATTTGGCTTGTAGTTGTCAAATTTGGATAGTTCAAATGCAGTGAATCTCCCAATTATTCCTTCAAGGGTCAATGTGTTTCTTGGTACACATCTTGGCTATTTAATGGTTGAGACTCTTATAGCATAGATAGGGAGTAGAGTTCTCAAGTATTTGCTACTTACCATTTCTTCTTGTAGTTAACCTCCCAAATTTTTTTTTGCACTTACCACTTCTTTCATTCTTGCACCATATTGAGCAACATTCTCTCCTTCTCCCATCTTCATGTCATCAAACTTTCCTCTCATGCTTTCTCTTTTGGCTCTCTTGATGTTATCATATCCTCCATAGATGGTTGATAGTGTTGTCCATATTTTTTGTGTAGTATCACATCCCTTAATGTCATCATATTCAACATAGCTGAGTGCTAAAGCAATCTCCAACTTTGCTTGATTGTGCTCCTTTTTGCTTAGATATTCTGCAGTGACGGGTCTTGCAGGGTCTACATGATCAACTTTGATTGAGGTCTATGCATATTCACCTATTGATCCAAGGTGCAATTTCATCAGACTTTTCCATGCAACAAAGTTATCTCTGTTTAGTTTGGGGACTTCTCTCTTGGACATCTTGATCTTTTTGCTGCTAGTACCTTGAAAAAAATTAGTAGTGCAAAGCTCTAATATCAATTGTTAGAATTCTTTAGAATAACTAAGAGGGGGGTGAATTAGTTAATCAAGGTCCAATATGTCCATTTAAATTTTTTTCTAAACTATAGTAGGCACATACATTCCACTACTCATCCAAGCTAATAATAATTTATCTTAACACACTACTGTAAATCAATATGCAATAATGAAACACATAGAATAAACACATAACACAAAGATTTATGTGGAAACCCAATTTGGACAACCCTAGTTACTCTAGGTGCTTTAGTAACTAAATCAATTTTCTAAGCTTAACTAAATCAATTTTCTAAGCTTAGCTAAGTTCATCTCTAGGTGCTCTAGTTACCTCTTATTGATTAACTCCTCCTTGTCAATCAACCAAGTGATAGTATTTGGATCATTTAAGAAATGATCATTCCTTCAACTTAGCAAGTTTGACATCAATGACAAAATAATGATTGAAAACATTCTTTACCAGTTCTATCATTTTTCAATCAATGATCTTTTCAATCATTTCCAATAGTTCGAGACCATTCTTGCTTCAGCACCTCAACCCAAACCTAAACAATTCAGAGATATTGGGAGCATCTAGAGCTAAAGTAGACCTTGTCATTTGATCTAGAACATTGATTCGGTGAAAATTGACTATAAATTCACCTATATTGGGACAAATTTAATTTTTAGGCAAAAAAATATTTTGCAAACTGGCACTCGAAGGCCCGATTTGCAAATTTGGTATGTTCATTTTTAAAAAAGATTTTTAAAATTGGCTAGTAGGGCCTGTAGAGAATTTTTTTTGTAGGAACCAAGTAGTGAAACCCTAGCCCTACACAAAATATTCCATTCTAATCTACAAAATATTCTATTTAATTGGTGGCATAATCCATCGATGGTTTTACTTAATAATTTGCTGGCTTCAACATTTAATTCTGACCATTTCCACATTTCCACTAACCATAATAGCTGGCAACTCACAATACCAGTAGCCTTCTTGTGATTGTTCAAACATGCTAGAAAAGTGTTTTTAAAAGCAATTCATTGCCCATCCTGCATCAATGTGGGACTAAACCCACAAAGACGACACCAACAACAACAAAATTTGGCAACAATTTTAGTTTTTGGTGGTGGTAAAACAAAAAAATTTGGCCTAACAAAAGCAAATTTTGATGCGATTCCCATCAAAGTTTGTCCAACCTAGTGACAGTTTCTCGACTCCACATGAAATTTATTTCCAGTGATTCATAGTATTTCCAAGGCAACATGTCTATCATGTGGAGTCCCAGTCAAAACCCTTACATGCTAGCTTGGGCACATAGTCCCTACCATGTGTTACCCAAGTCAATACTGAGTCACACTGCCACATAGGACAAATAGTACACCTTGTCATCTTGTTTTGTATAGATCGTACATGTCCATACCATGCTAACATCATTTTCCATGTCATCTTGTGGGCTGAATTTTTTGCTAACATCACGATTTAGCTAGTTTAAAGTTGATGATCTTATGGCCATCATTCCTAGCCAAATTTGAATTGTTGTGATAGTCATTTGACCACCAAATATAACCTCATCTTTTGTTGATCAAACCCCTCTCTATATTTATTTTTGAATTGACACTCTGACTTTGGGAGGCTATAACTTAGTCATTTCAACTCCAAATCAAGTTTAATTTTTTCTATTTTGGCTATAATTTCCTAAATTTTTTAGTGGTGTAGTTCTTTTCTAGTTTTGGTGCATGGATTTGTTATAAATTACATTTTTTGGTGACTCTGTCTATCTAATGCTGCATTTAGCAACTTTAATTGCTTCATATAGGATCATTTGAACTCAAAATAAAGTTCTATATTTTTGAAAGTGCATTATTTTTCATCTCCTTTCTAGATCTGCAATCAAATTATAGGGTTGTGTGGACAAAAGTATCACTTTTAGAAATAGGTCCTTTCATTGCTTTGTGTTGCCACAAAATTGTTGTACATTGTAAAGTCCCAAATTTGTACTCTATAAGGAGGTTGTAAAAAAGCAAAATCAAAAGTCCACCAAGGCCAAAATTGGCTAGTGGCCATTGAAAATGCACTTCATATAAAGTGCCAAAAGCATCTTTCTAGAAAGGTTTCTTGTTTCAATGGTGGTGGGGGGGGGGGGGAGGGTTCTTGGTGTTGTGTTCCTCTTTTCCTATTGTTTTCTTTCACTTCTTGCATCATGAAAAATTTCAAGTTTCCAAAATTAACACCACATAACTATGCTACATGGTCTATTAAAATGTAGTGTCATTTAATGCATAATGAAGTTTCTCTATATGTAGATGGTACCCTTCCTAAACCAATAGGTGATCAAGTATCTAGAAGTAAAATCTCTACTTGGGAATCTACAAATAGAAAAGCCCTAGGTAATATTATGTTGGGGGTTGAAAACAAAATATTTTATCAGATTGAGAAGTATAAGACATCCAAGGATGCTTGGGATGCCCTCAAAAACCTATATGGAAAACTGTCTAAGGATGATGTTTACAAAATTGAAGATGATCTTGTCTCCCTAGATCCTAAGACATTTTGATTCTATACAGGATTGTATCATAAAGGTGAATGAATTAATAATGAAGCTTGATGATTGTGGTAGTCCTATTAAAGATGACATGTTAATCTATCTCATTCATAATAAGCTACAATCTAAGTACTCCACATTTGTTTCTTCTTACAACAACACAAATATTACATTAGGGGCTACCTATCAGAAAGTCACTTTTGATTATTATGCTCAATGGTTGGATGATTAAGAAAAGAAGGTGCAATCAATGGGTATTCTCTAATCATCCAAGTCTAAAGCATTCATGGCCAATAATGAGGGTTTCTCAAAATTTAGCTAGTCAAATTTAAAATAAAGGAAATGGGAAGAATAAGAAGTGGAAGAATAACAAACAAGAGGGTGGAAAAAAAGACAACACCACCATCAAAACAACAAGGAAAGTCTTCCTCAAATTCAAACAAGCAGGGGGACACTAATAAAGAGAAGAAAAAGTGTGCCTATTGCAAGAAGTTGGGTCATGATGAACATGAGTGTTAAGAAGTTGGGTCATGATGAACATGAGTGTTATCATTAAAAGATTGATAAGTTGACCACCATCATGAAGAAACACAATTCTCCACTACCTAATGCTTATAATGAGAAATTATATACTTCTTTAGATTCAAAGGGAAAAGGGGAAGAACTCATGGAAAATTCAAGTTCTTTAGCAGAATGGATTCTATACTCAAGTGCCTCATATCATATGGGTTCTTCAAAAGAAGAGTTTTCTTCATTGAAGCACTCAAGGTACTACATATCTTTATATGAGATGATATGAAAATGGAGAGTTCAAAGAAGTTCTTTATGTTTCTAACCTTAGCTCTAATCTCCTCTTAGTTTACCAAATCACTCACTATGGAGGTGGCAATAAAGTTGAGTTCTTTCCTAATTCCATAATGGTGCACAATCTAAAAGATGATTCATTGGTTACAGTGGGCAAAGTTAATCATGACACAAAGTTGTATTCTTTCTCCCACTTTGTGCCTAAGTATTCTTCACATGCCTTGTTGACTCAATCTCATTCACAAATTACATTATGGCATGAGTGGTATGGCCATCTTGCCTTCCATTATCTTCATCAAATTTTCTCAAACAATATGGTCAAAGGTCTACCTACAATTAACTTTTATAATAGTGAATGTTTGACATGTTTAGTGGATATGCATCTAGAGGATAATTTTACTAAAGGGAAGTCTTCAAGAGCACCAATTGTTCTTTAGTTGGTTCACATGTACTAATAGGACCTTTTGCAGTGACATCAATCAGGTAGGGTCACTACATACTCACTTTCATTGATGAATTTTCACATTACACATGAATCTACTTTCTTCATCACAAGAATGAAGTGTTGGACAAGTTTCTAGCCTTCAAGACTCATGTTAAAAAGCAATCAAGGAAAGCCATCAAAGTTCTGTGGATGGACAATGAAAGTAGATGTGTGAACATAAGACTTAAAGATTTTTTCAAACTTGGGGGTATTGATCTCTAGAATCCACTAGCATTTAGTTCACACAAGACAAATGTTGTAGCACTAAGGATATGAACTCTTAAGTCAATGTCAAGTTGTATGATACAAGCCAAGTCTCTATATCCTATACTTGAATTCAAAGCTATCGGCAATGCCAATCACATAATTAATAAGTCTCTTCATAATGCCTTAGATGGAAAGACTCCTTTTGAGGCATGGTGTGGTAGAAAACCAGTTGTGAGACACTTTAGAGTCTTCAATTATCTAGCATGGGAAAACATATCTTCCAAGGGATGCAAGACACCACCACCTAGGCCTTGTACTTTTATTGGATATGAAGATGGTATTGAGGCATACAAACTTATGGATCCTGAGACATGTGAGATTTTCATAGAAAGGAATGTACACTTTGAGGAAAGTTCACCTAGCTTATCCTCTATTTCTCTGTGCACTTCATAGATTGTGAAAATTGATAGTGATACCAGTGATATTGATTCAATAGATTCAGATATGTGAGATTCTATTGACAGTTGTAGTGAGAGGTCACATCATCAACACATTCCACATTTATATATAGCCATAGTGATAGGTCCAACACAATAGAGTACACCTAGTCTTCTAGCTCTAGCATCAATGGATGACTTCTTGACAAATATTTTAGAATTTTTTGTGGCGTCACATATAGTAGATTTGGGAGACATCATTGATGATATACATCTTCTATTTGATGATGAAGAATCTTCTTTAGTTGTCATGAGGGCTCACCCTAATCCTCATGTCCATTCTCTACATGATCGATCTTTATAGGTTGATATGATTGTGGATCCTTGTGTACAATAGTTGTAGGAGGTCTCTTCATCATTTGAGGAGATAGTAGGTTCTTTGGGATAGGTTCTACATTCATCCTTGCTAGATCTGCACTTGTTCTTTTTAGCAATGTTGGAAGGGGCAACTATTAGCATAGACACAGGGATAGTTGATTAGGTTTCAGAGACACCATTTATCTTTGAGATTCTTTCTACACATAGGGGAAGCATCTCATTTGTACCTCTGGCATTGTTTCTTCCAAAGGGGAGGAACATTATTCAGCATTCTTAGATGAAATTATACCTTAAAGCAACTATCACAGATCGATACTCTACATTAGGGGGGGAGACTACCTTGTCTCCTTCTTCTTCTCTTTTATGGGGGGGGGGGGGGGGAGGAACATTTTCCTCTTATGGTGGTTTGTCCTTCTCATATTTCTCTTTTGTATATACTTGATGTATGTCATAATGGGGGGGTCTTGATTACTCCATCCATCCATGCATCTTGTCTTTTCATCTCTCTTTTTGGGGGAGGGTTTTTTCCATGAGATTTTCCCTCTTTCTCCACTTTATGAGAGATTGCATTTCATTTTGTAAATGGGTACCTAACATGGCCTAGTAGCTGGGACCCATTATGCATTTCATCCTAGCTTTTGTAAGCTTCAATGCATTCCCCTAAGTTGCACTTAAGGGGGGAGTTGGTGTAAATAAGTATTTACTATTTATAATTTACTTAAGTTTACTTATGTTAATGCATTATTTAATTATTTATTAGTTAGTCACCTAGAAGTATGCGTACTCTTGTGAGTTTTCATGTTAACAACACAAAATTTAGCACTCTAATTATGCACATGGTGTCTAAAACATCTCTACACATGAGACACCTTGTCATACTTATCCTCTCATTGATGCACATATAATCATGCAAAATGGAGGACATGTGCTTAATTGTCATGCTTATCTCCTAGTTCTTTCTAGAACCATTCTAGATGCATCTTAGAGGCCTTTATATATATGCACTCCTAGTGTGTATGTACATGTTTTGAGATATTCATTGGTGTTGTGCTTGTGCTTGAGTTCATTGATCTTGGGTGATTTTTTCCTAAGAAAAATTCTTATGTGCTCATACTATGTAATAATTTTCCTTAGGAAATAACACCCAAAATCAAGGAACTCAAGCACAAGAACAAATGGAAATACAATATACTTCATTTGCTTTGTTTTAAAACCCTATAGTTCTCATTTCTTGTGCAGCCCTACCTTGCATTAGAAACCATAAATTTCAGTCATGTTTATAGGAGTTTTGTGCAATTTGTGCCCTTGCCAACAATGTCTTTACCATGTCATGATAGCCTATGCTATTTTGATGTGATTGACCATGAGTTTCCTAATAAATCATCAAATCTATAAACTGGAGCATTCCATTTGTTGGCTTGAGACCTTATGGAGTATAATCAATTACCAAAACATAAGCTGAATATTTAGTTTGAGTTAATTCTCCACCATAGATATTGTAGCTTTTTCTAGAGCCAATAAATTGAATCCCTTCTTCAGAGTAAGAATTAGACAATCGATGTTTATGCTAATACCAATTGCATCTATCGTAAGTTTTACATGAGAAAGAAGTCCACATTTGATTACTCATTTGCAATATCTTATCAAAGTTACTCCAACATTTGAGACTCAAATTTTTGCAAGTTTTATTTGTAGTTTTTTCAATATGAAGGTTATATTGTTTTTTGAGGTTCCCTTGTAGGAATCAAGTGGTTATTATTGTTATATAAATGTATAATGATTGAAGAATTTGAGTAAGAGGATGATTTGAAATATACCTAGGCTTATGTATCTAATTAAACTACTCTAAGGATTTTTTTTGGTTTTTAGCTATGTATTTTCATTCTCATATTATTTAGAGATCCTTTCTATGATTTTTTGGTTTTGAGATCTATAGTAGACAATAAGTCATTTTCAAAAAGCATAGAAATATTCTCATTTGCAGTCACAAAAGGGGTGGCCTAACTATGCATGAGAGGATGTGTTTATGATATCCTCTCTTTTTGCACAATCAATAATTTTTGTATGTAGAAGAAATAATTCACACCTCCAGTTCATAATCTTTGCATTGAAATTTGCTAACTTCATAGGTGAGTTGTTTGTAGAATGTTACTAACTTATCTTATATTTTATCAATCAATGTTTCAGCATTTTTCCACACTAGTTGGAGAAAAATAAAGTTTTTCAAGAAAATTTCAACAAAGGTATTTGAAATTTTGGGAAAGAGAACTCATAGAATATATTTATTTTGTGCAATAAGTGGTTGTTTCCATCTCTAGGCTTGTCATCTACTTTTCACAATTTTTTGATAGTGGTTGCAACTACCAATTACTTTATTTAATATTTTAAGCTACTTAACTTTTCCTAAAAATTTTAGTCAAGTGCAACATTACTAGCCAAGGAGACAAAGGTAGAGAAGGCAAATGGGCTCCACTAGGATTTGTATCTATTGTGATCAAGGGCTTGCAATGTCTAAAACATGACAGTCAAAATGAAACCCTACAAGAAAAAAAGAATTTTCTATATTTCCTTCTAAATGTGCATGGGCCTTTGATCCTTGAGATCAATCAAGCTCTTTCTCCCAGAGTCATAATGTCAACTGATGACCCAAACTAGCTTTAATTCTTTTAACAGTCATCCAAAAGGAAAAAGGGTTTTTTGATTTTGAACAAATATTTTCCATCTTATAAAACATTAAAAGGTTCTTATTTCATTCTTTTTTCTCTCTCACTCTCAATGTAGATGAGAAATTTATGCCTTACCATTTTCCAGAGATTTCATAGTAGATGGAGCCTGCTATAGCTACATTTAGAAATAACATTTCTCAACCACTAAGTTTACTTTTAATAAATTTATTTTTATTTTGGTTTTTAAATAGGGAGAATATCCATAGTTGAAGAAATCAATATCAACTATAGTTGGTCATAGATCATAATGAACTGACACATGGACACGAATATGTATAACTTTTCATTCTGATTATAGATAGCAAAGATGTAGAAATTTACAAATAGTTGCAATAGATTTCTAAAATGAAATGCTAATTAATTGGCATTTTACTATTCATTACTAATTAATAATTTTAAGTTTGAAAGTATGCGGTTTACTCATCCACATTTCTTGTAGTTTCTTCAGTAGTGGTGGATTAGTGCCCACTACTATAAAGGAAACAAAATGTTTCAATTTGCAAATAAGATTTTTTTTGTGAAATCCAAAATTTATATTTGGAATAAAGAGGTTTTTAGAAATGTGTTTCATGAAAAGTCTAGGGTTTAAAATGATCTTAAGAATATTGCAGATCATGTTATGAATTTTGAGATTTATGCAGAGGTGACAGTAAAACAAAGATATCTTCAAGTTTATTACAAAATATTGTGTGTGAGGGAGGAGATTTATTGGAGGCAAAAATCTAGAGAACTATGGTTAAAAGAGGGTGATAGGAATACAAATTTTTTCCATGCTTTGGCTAATATTAGGAAAGCCTCTTTTTCTATATAGGCTATTAATAGTGATTTAATTATGGATACTTTGGCATCACAATAGGATATTCATAATGAGGGTGTTAAATTCTTCAAAATTTTACTTGCCCTAGGTAAGTGTCTGAGAGATAATAGAGGTGACATGAGTTTTTTTATTTTATTCTATCCTTTCTTTAGTCACCAATTTAGATAATGAGCATCTTATGAATCCTTTTAGTGTTGAAGAGATTTGTTTTGTTGTATATTCTATGTCTCCTAAAAAAGCAATAGGTCCTGATGGATTCACCATCTTTTTTTATAAAATTTTTTGGGATGTGATTAGTTTTGATCTTCTTATGGTTTTAGACGAATCTCAAAAGAAAGGATATATCATAAAAAAATTTAACAAAACTAATATTTCTTTGATTCGAAAGTTGAAATCTCCTTTAATATTTGCAGACTTTAGGCCCATTTCATTATGTAATTATGTATATAAGATCATAATGAAGGTTATTTACCTTAGGCTGAAATGCTTAATACCTAGGTTAGTTTCCCCTCAGTGAGGAGGTTTTTTTCTAGGGAGGGATACTTCTAATGGGGCACTTATCATTTTACAAGTTCTCCATACCATTGAGTCATATCAAACATCTTCATTTGTTGCTAAGTTAGATATGATGAGAGCCTATGATAAAGTGGATTGGGATTTCCTCTTGCCAATACTATCTAAATTTGGTTTTTTGGCTTCTTTATTTAAATGCATTAAGAAGTGTCTTTTACAAGCTTCTTTTGTAGTCATAATCGTGGGCATTCCTATTAGAATTATTTACAATAATTAAGAGGTAGGTGAATCAATTATTCGAGGTAAGATATGTCCAATTAAAACTTTTACTAAACTATAGTAGGCACATGTATTCTATTATTCATCCAAGCTTTTAATCCTTTATCCTAGCAAGTTACTATAAATCAATATGCAATAATGAAACACATAGAATCAACACATAACACAAAGATTTATATGGAAACCCAATTTGGAAAAACCACCAATAACATGCTACCTTCTTTTCTCACCCTTCTAAAGTCATGCCCCATTAAAGGCCTACCCTATTAAAGGCTACAACACACTGTTAAATGTGACCTTGTCAAAGGATTTCAACACACTATTAGGAGTGTGCCTTGTTAGAGGACTTAAGAACATTCAACTTCGAATGTCACCCTATTGAAGGATTTAAAAAAGGATGTTAGACCCACCCAACTCCATGGGACTTTCAATCACCTTCTCAAAGGTTTCAACACCTAGCTATTAAGAAAACCTATCAATATAGGATTTCAATATCTAATACAATGGTAAGAAAATATTAGAAAGATTTGACCTAATATAGTTTGCAACTCAAACCTTGCAGATCTCAGATCACACTTCAGTTCTTCTAACTTGCTTGGCTTTCCTTCCTTGAAGTTCTAATAGCTAGTCCACCCTTCAAGATCTATCTCCTTAAGTCTTTTGCTCATTATGCTAATGCAATCAACTCCATGTGGTCACCTGATCAAAAAAAAGTCTCTAATATATTCTTCCTTACTCTATCTTTTCCTTGACACTCCACAGTAACCTTCTCTTGACTTCTTCACAACCACTCATGAACATTGTTTGATCTCTGACTTTTAACTCCTTATAAAGAAGTTCTGTAGTTCATTTTCCTCTCAATATTTCTTGCTCTTAACTTGAATTGGCTTGAAGAGAAATGATATTTCTTTCCCTCCAAATTTTTTCTTCTAGAAACATCATGATAAATCCATTAGTATGCACCTAAAATTGGTTAGCAT
The DNA here is from genome assembly GCA_028749045.1 of Cupressus sempervirens. NCBI lineage: Eukaryota > Viridiplantae > Streptophyta > Pinopsida > Cupressales > Cupressaceae > Cupressus > Cupressus sempervirens. Next base: position 822,408,789 of record CM053783.1, read on the forward strand.
TAAAACTTTGTGACACCAACTCATCATCCTTATCACCCAATTGGTTCTCAAAATTCAATGTAACAACCTTGTCATTTCTGATCTAGAAAATCTTTGAATTTTCAAATAATGCAGCAACTCGACACTATTGAAATACTGGTGCTTGGCACATATTGTGTTACTTAGTGTCAACTGTGTTTTTACTAATGCTCGACACCTGAACAATTTTTCTCAACATCCACTACATTTTGTTGATGCTCGACACTTGATTACTTTTTCACTCAGCAGCTAAATAATTTTTCTTGGCACCCAAAGGATCACTCAACACACACTAAATTCTAAATTTTCTAGGCTCCAAATAAGAATTTACTTGGCTTGAAATTGCTTATTCCACACTCACAGATGAACTTAGTTAAGCTTCAAAAATTGACTTAGTTAAACCTTACACTTCTAATGTATCTAAGTGTGTCCATCCTCTGTGTCTTAGAGTATGTCATCAATACACTATTTCATCAATGTCTTATCTGATCCTTATACTTCATTACAACATCATAACTTCAACCTTTTCTCTAGGTGTTCTAGTTACATCTTATTGATTAACTCCTCCTTGTCAATCAACTAAGTGATAGTGCTTGGATCATTTATGCAATTTTCATTCTTGTAAATAGCAAGTTTGACATCAATGAAATAAAAATTGATTAAAAACTCTCTTTTCCAATTCCATCATTCTTCAATCAATGATCTTTTGAATCATTTTCAACAATCTCCCTCTTTGGCATTGATGGCAAACTAAATTGATCAAATGGTTAAGCTGATCAACTTAGTGTCCACCAAACTTATATTCTAAACAAAAAACCTATTTTCATTACATATTCATTCCATATCTCCTTCTTTGTATCATACCTCCCTATAATTTTTTGATATCTACTATTACTCCCTCTATATCAATGACTTTTGTTACTTTCTCCCTTTGATCCTTTATAGCTATGTGCTAATTAGTTTCTCATTTCTCCATCTAAATTCTCATAAATCTCCCTCTTATATATTATTGATCAGTTTCTCATATTTCCCTCTTTGATATTAATGCCAAAGATGTAGCATCTTGAATATTCTTGGTGTAACCTTAGCATCTCTTGTTTTTCTCCCTCTATCACTATGCTTGTAACTGATCTAGAATTTTTGTACTTGTTATCATCCTCTACATCATTGTTATGATGTAGGGAAACTTCTCTATTGCTTTAAGCTTCTTGGGTTAGGGGTTTTACCCCTAACTTACGTCTAAGATACTCATAAGAATATTTAGGTAATGATTTGGTGAAGATATTTGCAATTTTTTCCTTTGTGTGAATATGCTCCATCTTTACTTTCTTGTCTTCTACCAACTCTCTAACATAGTGACACTTGATTGCAATATGCTTAGTTTTTGCATGCATTACTAGATTCTTAGATATGTTTATAGGACTTGTGTTGTCACAATATAGTATCATAGGCTTGGTTGCCTCTTCCTTCATTCCCTTCAATAGATGTTTAAGCCATAAAATTTTTGTGCAATTGATTGTTGCTACTACATATTTTTCTTTTTTTGTGGATTGTAATGTTCATGTTTTCTTTTTGCTAGTGGAAGTAACTAGTCTTTTTCCTAAGAAGAGTGCTCCTCCACTTGTGATTTTTCTATCATCAATCTTACCTCCCCAATCTACATTAGTGTAGGCATTTAACTCAAACTTTTCACTCCTCTTGTAGCATAAGCCAAAATCATTAGTCCATTTGAGATATCTCATTACCCTTTTTAGTACCATGAGATGATTTTCTCTAAGATTAGCAGAGAATCTTGCCACTATTCCAACTGCTAATGTTATATCTAGTTTGCTATGTACAACACATTGTAACTTTACAATCATAAATCTATACATTGTTTGGTTGACTTTTGTAGATTCATCATTCTTGGATAGCTTGTGTCCAGTTTCTATTGGTGTGCTGAGAGGTTTGGAATCCTCTAGACCAAATTTCTTGAGTATCTCTTTGATATGCTTTGATTAGGTCACAAATATACCATTTTTGAATTGATGTACTTACAATCCAACAAAGAATTTTATTTCTCCAAACATTGACATCTCAAATTCATGTTTCATCTTGTCAGCAAAATCTTTGCTAGGTACTTCCTTTCCTCCAAAAATTATGTCATCCATAAAGATTTCTAATATAAGGATGTCCTTACCTTCTTATGATTTGATGTACATGTTACTATTTTCATCAGTCCTTTCAAAACCTATTTGGACAATTTTTTTATGGATTCTTTCATACCAAGCTCTAGAGGCTTGCTTCAATTTATATAGAGCTTTATGTAGTTTTTAGACCTTGTCCTTGTTGTTTTCATCAACAAACTCTTCTAGTTGCCCTATGTAGACTTCCTCTTCTAGTATACCATTATAAATACATACTTGACATCCATTTGGTAGACTTTAAAACATTTATAGGTTGCATATGCAAGTAAGGTCCATACTCCTTCTATTCTTGCAACTAGGGAAAAAATTTCTCCATAATCTAATCCTTCTTCTTGTGCATATCCTTTGTAGACTAGTCTTGCTTTGTTCCTTATGATCTCACCATTTTCATCTAGCTTATTTCTAAACACCCACTTGGTTCTAATCAAATTCTTATCTACTGGTCTTGGGACTAAGTTCCATGTCTTGTTCTTTTCAATTTGCTCTATCTCTTCTTTCATAGCTTTGTACTAGTTGATCATCCTTATCACCCAACTGGTTCACAAAATTCAATGTAACAACCTTATCATTTCTAATTTGGCAAATCTTTGACTTTTCAAATAATGCAACAACTTGGCACTATTGAAATACTATTGCTTGGCACATATTGTGTTACTCGGCATCAACTATGTTTACTGATGCTCAACACCTAAACAATTGTTCTCAGCATCCACTACATTTCTCTAATGCTTGGCACTTGAAGACTTTTTCACTCAACACCTAAAGACTTTTTCTTGGCACCCAAAGGATCACTCAACATACATTGAATTCTAAATTTTCTTGGCTCCAACTAAGAATTTTCTTGGCCTAAAGTAGCTTGTTCGGCACTCACAGATGAACTTAGTTAAGCTTAGTAAATTGACTTAGTTATACCTTACACTTCTAATATATCTAAGTGTGTCCATCCTCTGTGTCTTAGAGTATGTCATCAATACACTGTTTCATCAATGTTTGAGCTGATCCTTATTCTTCATTACAACATCATAACTTCAACATTTTCTCTAGGTGCTCTAGTTACATCTTATTGATTAATTCCCCCTTGTCAATCAACTAAGTGATAGTACTTGGATCATTTAAGCAATTGTCATTCCTACAAATAGAAAGTTTGACATCTATGACAAAACAATGATTGAAAAAACTCTTTGCTAGTTCTATCATTCTTCAATCAATGATCTTTTAAATCATTTCCAACAATTCCTTCCTTCTTTTTGCAAGCTACTCAAGGAGTTCAACAAGGAGATCCACTTTCTACTTTTTCATTTTTTATTATGGCTAAGAATCTTAGTAGATCTATTCTTAGGAAGAATATGTTAGCTAATTGAAAAGGTATTAATATACCCAGTTCTTAGGTCTCTATCACTCATAATTTCTTTATTGATTGCATGATTCTCTTTGGTAGATCCTCAATTATTGAAGCCAAATGTATTAAGTATATTTTAGGCACATATACTAAATGATGTAGTCAAGTCATTAATCTAAATAAGTCTAAAGTTCTTTTTCTCTTTACACCTAAGTCAGTGAATCAAAGAATAATTAATATTCTTCGTTTCTTAGTGGAGGAGTTGCCATCTATTTATCTACGGGTCCCATTCTTTTTAGGTTGAGTGAAACCCTCATTTTGGGATAATGTGATTAATAGATTAAAATGTAGGATCTTGGCCTAGAAGGTGAGGTGGCTTTCCCTTTCTAGGAGAATTTGATTGATCAAAATAATTTCCTCACCATTACTAACTATTACTTTTTAGTCCTTCAAGCTCCACTGCCCTTTATTGCTTAGATTGAGAAAATCATTCATATTTTTTATGGTCTTCTAAAATGACTAATACTAGGAAGATTCTTTTGGTATCCTTATAGAAACTATCTTTAATTAAATCTACTAGAGGGGTTGGAGTACATAATCTTTCTCTGAGGAATAAATCTTTTGGTGAGAAATTGGTTTAGAATATGTATTATAAATCCCAATTATTATGGTGTCAAATCATGCAAGCTAAATATCTAGATTCTTCTTGTCCTCGTAGAAATTTTACTATTTCAAATCCCTCATTAGGATCACCTACTTGGAATTTTATGATGTCATCTAAGGAAGTAGTCACAATTTTTTTGTCTTGGTAGGTTCGTTCTAGTCTTGATATTTCCTTTGGAAAGACTCTTACAATGGAAGTCTTTTGTTGTGTCAAAATATCTCATTGAAGGAGGTTATGGAAGTTGCATCTATAGAATGGGGAGTTTGGTTAGTGGATTATGTGGATAATGTTGACATTTTGTCTCATAAGGTTTGTTGGAGAAATCTTTTTTCTTTGTATATTGGAAGAGAGTCAGCTAGGAATTTTGCTAACATCCTAGCTCGCAAACTAGTGTTTTTGACCAAAGGCTATGATAGGCTCATCTGGTGTCCTTGTAAGAATGGTGTGTGCTTAGTTAAATATAGATATGAGGCCATTTTGGGTATTTCTAAGCAACATTTTGTGCACTAAGATTTTACCTTTTTTTGGGATAAGTGTTTTTTTTTTTATAGTTGGTGTCTTTTCTTGGTTGGCCATTCAAAGTAGAATTATGACTAGTGATAGACTTTGTAGACTACATATACCATACATTTAAATGTATTTTGTGTGGTCTATATAATGAAACTACTGATCATCATTTTTTGCATTGTTAATTTTCCATGCAATGTTAGCATTCTATTTTGGGCAAATTACATTTTTCCCTTTCTTAGAAGTAGATAATACTGAGAGCGAGGGGGAATGAATCAATATTTTCAATCCTTTTAATAATAATGAATATCATTAATCACTTTATGTTGTGCATAAGAAAATAAACCAATAATGCTAAGAAAAGTAAACAACCATACACAAACAGAGATCATAACACCATAACTTGTTAACTAGGGAAATCTTGGCCAAGCAAAAACCCTAGTGGGGATGAAACCCACTAGATGATTCACTATATATAAGAATTTGATTAATGATATTGACCTTGTTAAGAGTTTATAAACCATGTATAGTGTATCAAGTCCGTCCCTATTAGGAGACCTAGGCCTTGTTAGAAGCCTTGACCTTATTAGGAGTTTTTTTAACCCTATTAGGAGTTGGTGGATCATATACAAAAGTGTGCAAGAAGAAGCCATTGCCCTAACATGCAACTATACAATAAGCTCTTCAAGGAATAAGTATACATACAATATTGACATGTCTGTTATACTTTGCAGACCTTTTGATTGATGATTCTTCACACAACTATGCACATGTCAATCTACATTATAAATTGGCATCACATATCAAAGTATCACATTCACTTGTTACTCTCATTTCACAAGATCATATTGACTTTGCATCACTAGATCATCATTCACTTTTACTTAAACAACTCATACTTTACACACTAACTTTGCAAATAAAATACTTGACTTATATAGAATATCTTAGTGAATTCTTCCTTAGTTGGCTCATCTAACATCACTAGAGTTAGCTCAATGAGAAAATATAACTTAGAACAATAAATCAAATTGCTAACCATATTCTATTGATATGCTTTGTTCTGCATTGTGTCAATACTACATCAATGTTTTCATCATAACTTTAATTTGGTTGACTATATGGATAGATCACTAGTATATGTCATCTTTTTGATGTCATGGATCTCTGGTTAACTATACATGAGAATATTCCAAGGGAATATTTTGTTATCATCAAAACTATTCTGCTATTGTAACACTGTCTGATACTTAGACAATTGTCTTCTATAACTAAATAGGTTTAATCTACAAAAAAAATATGTTTTCATAAATGACAAGCATAACTTACCTTAACAAATTGATTGGACATATTGCCAAAAATCTCCCCCTTTTATCATTGATGGCAACATTTTGGTAAAATTGGCTAAGTCCCAAAACTTGTAGTCATGCCAAACAAAACAAGTAGTCATAACATAAAGCATAAAATACACTTATATTCATGTTGTGATAGATTACATTTCCTATCACTTCCTATTACAACTTATTGCTCCACCTTTCATACATATTACAATACAATTTACAATTTTCCATACTTCTCCCCCTTTGACATCAATGAAAAAGGTAAAAAAACAATACTATCAAAATTTGGTAACTACATATCAAAATTTGATAAAACAATCATTGAAATTTTTCTTTAGCTACTCAAACTATTTCTTCTAGCTATCCTTTAGTGCATCAGATACACTGATAAGTGCACATAGAGAATATGCTACCAATTCTATTACATTCAAGTCTATAGCCACAAACTTTTCATGGGAAGATTTTGCAGATAAGCACTCTTTCAATTGGTTTTCTAGTAATGTTATCTAAGGAAATAAATGTGCTCTCAAAAGAGGGACCTTTTCAAGATTTTCTCCTTCTCCTCTTCTATTTCCCTTATATTATATTATCATGAAGTAAGTGTTGTTAGTTACTATCAGAAGCTCAGTCACTTTGTCCTTGATCTAAACATTATATACTTTCAAATGAGTGTATGCTAAGTTACACTTAGCATATGATTGTTTTCCTTCTTCTAAGCACAACCTTAGTGCTTTAATGCAAATGTTTAGAGTTCCTATGTCATTTCTTACATTAGTGCACATGGTCTTTAGAAGTTTACCATTGTGCTTAGTCTATGCTTGCATGGTAGCCACATTCATAAGTGTAGAAAACTCATTGTCAAAAGCCTTGCACAAAATTGTTGCATGCTATTGGAATCTATTGGGATGTCATCAGGGCTCACTACCTACTCCATTTTTTTTAAAACTATGTTCAAATTCTTCACAAGTGACTTGACTAAATTCTTCTTCTCAAGAAGTTTGCTCAAAGATGATATAAGATTCTTTGCCTCATCTTCTTCATCTGATTGAGTTGGAATTGCTACTACTATCTGAGTAGGAGGAGTGGAAGTTCCTACTACTACTACTACTACTGAAGGCACACTTGTGGTACCTTCTAATATATAGGTTTCCATATTTTGTGTCACAACAATCTTTTGATCTTTTTCATTATTAGAGCTATTGTAGTCTACAATATTGCCGACAATGCTAGCACCATAATTCTTAAATGGGTGTCAAATTTGTCAATAGTCACTTCAATGTTATCTACTTGCATAGAGTCACTACCAATAGTGAGTGAGGAGGAGAGCTTGGTGTAGCTCCAGGTTTAGTACTGTGAAGAGGGTTGTAAGCTATTGGACTGTCCTCCTTTGTCTACACACTCTCCTTGGCTTCTACTAACTACACACTCACTTTAGGCATCTGTGCACTTCCTCTAGGCATCTAGCTTGCCTCTATTGATTGTGCACTATCCTTAGGCATAGTAGACATGAAAGAAACTATGGCTTCTTGAGTTTATTTGTTGATTTTCTCATACTTACCTCACATAAATAGGATGGATCTTCTCTTATGCCTCAGTACTAGTTCTATACCTTTCAAAATTTCTTTTATGTCTTCTTCACTATTTATAGTACATAACTCTCATATCATGTTTACTATTTGTCCTCTTCTATAACTTTGCTTTTCCTGTTTAGCAATCTATTGTACAAGTCTTCAGGTATTTTTCCCTCTATATATTAAACCTTTTATCTTTCAAAATAATGTTTCTAAATACAACATTTTCTACCTGTCTCATATCCATGTTATTATACAAGTTATAATATTTATTCAAATATGCAAAATTGTTATCATTAATAATTTTCATGTTAAGGTTTTCTACCTTTGGCTTCCATGCTTTGCATCCTACTGATGTTTTGGCTTCTTAATTAGCTACTTCAATTGGTTTGTCACTAGTTTCTTCCTCTGACTTAGATGAGCTTATCTATAGGGTTCTTCTCCTTTTACTTGGGGGATTGATAGTCTACTTTACTCTCCTCTTAGGAGGGGTTGATGTCCTTGTGGATTTTCTTGATGCAAATGTTTCCTGTATCTTTATTAATTTTCTTGGTGGTTACTATTGTGCAACTACTACATAGGGCATAGAAGGAGTCCACACACATATTTGAGCAACTGTGACCTCCTTTGTAGGTCCTACCACTATAATGGGTGTAGGGGTTAGGAGCTCAATTTGACTACTAGATTTCATCTATATGGCTATCTCTTAGCCTCATCAAACTCTTTCCTTAACATTCCAGATTCCTTCAAGATGGAATCAATAACCTTCTCCACCTTTTTCTTTGATTCCTTCGTAATTTAACTGGTTTTTGCTTCTTTCATTTTCTCTGCATAAGTTCTCCATCTGGGATAGTTAGAATCAACTTCAGAGTGAAGGATTATCTGCACATACCCTTCAATAAGGTCCTCACTTGTTTCATAACCCATAGGTTCAATGAATTTCACTCAAGGAACTACTACCTCCATTCATGCAAAGTCTATTTCAGCCATAAAACATATTTCATCCTTTTATTTTTCTACAAGTTCTGGTGGTATTCTATACCTCTTCTTCATTTCCATGTAAAAAGACACTATGATTCTTTCCAAATCACTATCTCTAGTTGCTTCAGGTCTAGATCTGTAGGCTTGAGTGATCTATTGCATTCTGCACTCATTCTCATTCCAAATTGTAATACTAGGAAACTTCTTGGTAGCATAGAAGAATATATGTGTCAAAAGGGATTCAAATCTAAATAATGCACTTCTTGACTTCTTGATTCTTAAGATATTGTCTAATAATTGAGTTCTAAAAATATCACACATGTTTACTTCTTCAAGTCTTATAGCTAGGTAAGTTGCATGTAGAAATTTTGTAGGGATTGAATTAACTCTTGATCCATGGTTATACCTGTAAGCCAAAATATTGAAAATAAGTCTCACTTCATCATCTTGGATTGAGTTGACTTTCATGTTCCTTCTATCAAAGTATGTGTTGAGATTTGCTTCAACCAATTTGCACACATTTTTGATATTTACATGATTTTTGCCTTGATTGCTCAATGCTATGACCTTTTGAATTAGGTCATTGTCAATGCTAATGATTGAATCTCCTATACATAGAAGATCATCATGAACTCTACTAAGAATTATTCTTGTCCATTCATTATTATCGAAGTCTCTATAGAACATATGCTTAACTAGGTTAAGACATTCCAAAAACTTATATTTAGATCTCAATGACAAGTCATTGTTACACATCTTTTCCAATTCCTTGTGAATCTCATAATCACCTATAATTTCAATCTTGCAATGACTGTAGTTTTTGATATCTTCTACATGAAGAACATTTTCCAGAACTTGCAAAAAATTCTCCAATGGGGTCATCAAGCAAAGAAACAAATGGGTGTCTCTTAAAATTATACCTAGTTCTATTGCTTACATTATAAACTCCTTGCCTTGCCATTCTTGAAGGATTATGCTCAACAATTTAGAAAAATACCTCAATTATGCACACTAGGGTTTCTAGCAACTTTGTATGCTTGCAGGATTCTTTAATTCTTCAAATCTCACTTCAATATTGCTCATAAACTTTGAACAAGTAAATGATGTGTGCAAGTTAGTTTGCATCCTTTAAATCTTCCACAATCTGTACTATGCAATAAATGTGTATCTACCAGTAGTCCAACATACTATCTCTATGTAATAGAGAGTTTGATCCTTTCATATCTCCTCATCCTAATCATATCATGTAATTCACACTTTATTGTAGACTTCTCTCAATGTCTACTACCTTCTATCAACGGTACAACTCTTAATACCTTCTTTAGCATTAGTTATCAATAACTGATACTCTTTTCAATTGGGAATGCTTAATTTTGGTAAGAAGAGTCATTGACAATAAGTGACTTCATTTTCTTCTTAGGTACATCTTTTGTATAAGAACCTTCTAGTTCTTTTGCTTTCACAAATAATTCCTTCAATTCATTAGGTTGATCATTAACTTCATTCCTTCTATTGTTCCTCGTATAATTTAGATTCCTATTTAGGTCTCTTTTGTCCATTCTTCAAAACCTTGATGTGTGTCCAAAGTTGTTACACAACTGACATAAAGGCACATCTCTTTTCTATTCATCTAGTTTATCATTAGGTGTTTTGCAATTTCTTGCAACGTGTCCATGCTTATTGTATCTCTAGCAAATGATCTATCTTCTTTCTCCACTTTCATTACTGTGAGATCTTCTCCTATTTTGTGCATGGTTAGTGTTCCCATGAATCCTACTATTTGCATCATCATTAAGAAATTTTGGTTTCTTACAATCTACTGCATAATAACCATATCCATGACAATTATGACAATAAAATTTTGAAATAGGTTTAAAAGACTTACCATTGCAATTGGCTTCAATTTTTTTAGGTTCATCATGTTGGAATTAACAAGTGGGAAGATTTACTTCTGAGAGGGGGGTGAATTGGTAGTAACTATCTTTAACTTTTTCAAATTTCTTTAACTAAAACTATTCACATGCATCTAATTTATCTAATGGACATGAAAGTAAAGACATGCATGAAAATAAACAACACACAAATTTGGTAACCCAGAAACCCTCCAAAATGAGAAGGTAAAACTAAGGTGGGGATGACACCCAACAAATATCTCTATAGCAATGTGTAACTATTCAAGGTTACAATGTTTGACCATTTCCAATGGTCTTCCCTATGAAAGGCCTATCATGTTAAAGACTTTACACTCTGTTAAAAGTGACCTGGTTAAAGGAATTCACTACCCTACTAAAAGTAGGCTTGGTTAAAAGAGTTTTGTACATTCACTTGGAATGCCACACTATTAAAGGATTTACAAATGGATGCTAGGCCAACCTACGTCCATAGGATTTGCTTTTCTAATACAATTGCTAGAGAGTATTTTCATATCTATTTTTATCTCATACCCAAGAGGTCTCAACCATCTCACTTTTGGTATGGCCGCTTGTATATATTTGTAATCAATATCTGCAAGAAAGAAAACTTCATTTACATGTTTCTTTACTAAAGAAACTATAATTCTAAGCCTCTACTTCATTGATTTCTTAAAATATTCAAAATAATTAGTCATCAAGGTCCCAAAATTAGCTCCCACCTACTCTATATATTCATTAATCTAAGCTATGATTTACCTATCATTCTTCCATGCCACTTTACCAAAAGAAGGGAATTCATTCTGTACATAGAAGAAAATACATATCAAAATTGTACCAAGTTTTCATTGTGCTCCTTTTTTTCTTATGGTTACTGCCAAATTTTCATTTATCTGTTGTATTTGTAGCTCTACAAGATCATATGTATGATCCTTCTTTAAAAATTTATATCCTACATCCACTGCTATACATGCACACTATTGAGTCTGCTAGATTGGTAGAATTTTTTGTGCAATGACCCTAACAACAAAGTCAACTAGACAGTCTTGGATTGTGTCAATTGTGATTCCTCTCTTATTCCATCTTGCACCTATGTTCTTTTCAATTGCCTCCTTAGAGTCACTTCTAAGGGTCTTTGGTCGGTCTAGGGTTGGGTACCCAATCACTCCATGTACTATCCTCTTAATGATTTTTATGGGGCCATCCTCCAACCATAAAGTACCACCATGCATTTGGATCAACACTAGCCTAATCCATTATGTCTTAAGCACTATGGGGAAATCTAGGGCTCACATTAAACCCTTCCTCTCAACAATTTTGTACTCTTAGTTCAATCCTCTATTTTCACACAATTTCTCATATGCCTCCCTCATTTCCATGTCACCTTTGCCTCCTATCTTGCAATTATAACATTTCCTTATGTCTTGAACCATTACAACTTTTGGGGGTATGATTGGAAGGGCTTCTGTTGGGTTGTTTTTGTATGTAGCCTCTAGGATTGGATGAAAATCAAGTTGCCTAACCTCTTTGGACACTAATTGAACTTCAAATGTTTCCTTCTCTTGAGTTTCTCTTGAGCTAGATGGCATTTTACACAAACTAGGGTTTCAAAACAATGAAAACATGAAAATGCATACCTTGGCACAGTGAGATCATGCTTGAAATGTTGTTGAAATCTTCTTGTACACTAGTTTCTTTGCTTGGGATTCACTATGCTCTCTTTCTCATTTTTTCTCTATGTTTGTAATGAAGAGAAATGAATGAAAATATGATAATATACCCTATTTTCATCATATTTAATGCTTAATATGTTTACAAATATCTACTTAGCTTCTGAAGGATTCTACATTACTCAGCTTTAACTAAGATTTCTTCTTCACTCAGCTTCCTATACCAACTTAGCTTCTTAAGGAAATTTGGCAACACTTGTGAAATATTTAATTTTCAAATTTGCATCTTTTTTCATGCTAATCTATTCTTTTTTAGTGCTTTCTTTTCTAGGAATTGATGTATGATGAAACTTTGCAAATTAGTCCCTTATTCCTTCTCTTTCTTAGTTTGATGAAGTGTGACCACTTAATCTATTAGCTGAAGTGATCCCTTCATTTGATGCGCTACTCCTATCTTTCTTCTTCCATGTCTTGTTCATTTCTCCTTTGATGTGTTCAACATCTACCTTCTCTTTACCTTTGGCATTGTTTGAGTTGGGAGCCTTTGACTTTTTTGGGCAATTCTTACTAATATGACTAGTCTTCATGTAATGCCCCGCCAAGGGATCCAAAGAATTACACTAAGTTTACCTAACATTTTTTTTTTTAAATATGAAAGATAAACCATTCACAACACTTGCGGAAGCAATAGAAACAATTTGAATATAACATAACAGATTACATTCTTTAAAGATCCCTTAACATTGAATCACAGCTAATCATAACTTATTCATCTAACATCACATCCTTATGAAATAACAATGATACATCCAATGTACTTAAACAATATTACAAATGTCCTTTTTGTAACTACATTTCAAATTGCTCAATCATCCACCATACATATCACAAGGTATGAAAAAGCTTAAAGGAATAAAGCATCCACGTAAATAAAGTACATCATCATCCAATATTAATCCATGATGCAATTAAAGTAAATGAAACTAAATATCATACATGATACATCATCATCATAAAGATATAAATATCCATCATAAAGATCAAACAAAATAAACTAAGTGCACGGTTCCTCCCAACCGTAAATAGCATCATTAGACCATCGTGGATCCTAGCCATCCCTCCCTGCGTAACATTCCAAAGTACCGAAGAGATCATCGGTATTAACATAATAGGAATGTCACTCACTAAAACATCCTACTAACATGCAAAGTAAAGCATAGGATACCATCATCTAATATATGCAAATTATCAATATAGGAAACATACCAGCAAATACATCCATCATAAGGTATATCATCTATCATAATGCTCCAAGAACATAATGAAGAAAAATACCAACCAAGAATGCTCCAGCCACGGTGTCTAATAGATCTCAAATGATAAGAGTGGAAAATACACTACCACCCGACCACGTGGAACCTAAGTGGTCCACTCCCACCGTGCAGAGGAGATAATCTCAAGTCCCAAATAGGCTATCAATCCACAAAGCATAAATCTCTATAAGTCCAGAAATTCTAAAAGTATACGAACTTAAAGGTTTCCATCATACATAATGACATGTAGGAAACCTACTATGCAAGTGAAAAAGTGTCATTGCAATTATCACGTACAAGTTACCCTGGCAGTTAGCTAAATTCCACAGGTCCATACTGATCTCATGTGGCCACTAGTATCCTCTCATACTGACGAGGCATACTATGGAATGCACGATCGCAACCATGCATTCTCACTACTCCCATCCTAGCCTATACAAGCGCTTAAGGCATGGGCGAGAACATCAAAATAATTATCTTTTTAGGTTCATTTAATCCCCATTTAGTGTGTAAATGTTATCACTTATTAACCAAACTTACAATGAGTTACCCTGGCATCCACTTAGGGCCCCGACCCCCATTGCAAGCCACTTTCCGATACTACAAGTAGATTACCTACCTTAAGCTCATGGAATCATAAAATCACCATAGTCCTGTACAAGCGACTGTAACAAAAATTCAAAAGATAATCCATAAAAAGAATCATCAAATATCCACAATAAAAGTATCAAATATCCATAATAAGAATCATCAAATATCTAAGATAAGAATCATCAAATCTCCATGAGCATCCGAAAAGAATCCATAGAAAATCATGATCACAACAGTTCTCTATTGGCAATTGAAGGCATCACTGATAATCATAAGTATCCATTGGTTCTCAACAAGCAACCAAGAATATCTCAAAATCATACTGATCGAAAATTTCAAAATGGTTGAGTCAAACATGTCACAACATGACATTATCAAAAAATAGATCAACATTTCAGTCCCATCATGGTGACTAGAAAATAATCCAAGGATAATTGATCGATGACTAAAAAATGATTAGCTCAAGTGTCTCATACACATACATCTCAGCTTCACACATGAAGACTGATAAACAAATACAAACATTTCATAAAGCATATGATCACATTACCATGGTTGGGCTTAAAAGATCGAGACCAAATAAGATCAACATGCCATCACATCTCATAACTTCCGAGCCTCTGGTAACAACCTAGGACTGGTTAACACTAGTTAACCAAAAACCCAAAACAAGAAGCATATAGAATACACGATGTAGACACATGTTTTGGTTTTGCTATCTTACTAGTTGAATCAAGTGTAGAGGTTTCCAATTTTCTGTTTGCAAGTATATTTTCAAGTGTCTTAAGTTTCATTATTTGACCTACAAGTCAACCCATTTGTTCCCCGATAGCATTATCCTTCTATTATTAAGAATTACATTCTAAGAATAACTCAAGGGTAAATATTTACTCATTAAATTGATCATCATTAACCTTTAATTAAATTGTTCTCTTTATTTGACCAAGATCTATATTCTAATTGATTAACTCTTCTTTAATGTTACTTCAACTCTTAACATAACTCAAGGATCATTATTCGTTTAGGTTATCAGGAAGCTAGTTACTAATCTTCAAATAAGAAGATTATAACTTTTTAAAAAATGATCAATTAACATTGGTACACCATCCATGACCTATTACATTCTAATAGTTTTCAATTAGAAACATAATTAAGTATTACTAAAGCTTGAGTCTTTTAAATTAATCGTTATCATCATTGATAATCATATAATATCTAAAGTCATAATTCAAGTCATAAGACTTATCGACTTCAATATAGATAATCTACAATCTCATTAAAAGAATTATATTAAATAAATTTCTATTACATAACTTAATTATTAATTAAATCTAATTAATTCTCATTAATTGATTTAGTTAATAATTGCATAACCATAGCAATGTTCCAATTAATATCAGTTGACTAATAACTAACTATAATTTAGTACACAAATATTCATATTCATAGTTCAATAATTTGTTAATATTTAATAACAAGCTATATTGGAAATCTTATTAATAAATCTATAATGACCACATTCGTCACTCTACAACAATGTTCCCATTTATATTTTAATAATAACAAGTTATAATAAATCCCCAATACCAAGTATTATTATCTCAAATAAGTTTTTCCTATGTACGTTGATTCAATTAATTAATACTCCAAATTATTAACCAATTCAATTTGATTAATATCTTTTACAGTACTTCAATCATTAACTAATTTCCTCTAGATTAACTTTGATTGTATTAAATGATAACTATTTAAACTATTTTATTTATTAATAATTTGTTAGACCCAACAAACATTAATAAATAATAAACTCATCAAAACTATTATTAATTGATCTAGAGAACTTTACATAAGCTTCATTAGCTAACTCTTAATACCATTAAGGTATATCAATAATTTAGTTAATAATATATAACGTATTTATAATACCATGGTAATTCAAATTATAGCAATGTTATAACAGTGACTCTATATCAATTAAATCTAAATCCATTATCATTAAAGTCTCCTCATTTAAAAATGTAATATAAAATTACCATTTCTAAATTATTTTTAATATACATTATAAAAATTCCACTATATAAACTATATTAAAATATCTTTTCTTTTAATTTTCTCTCATTTAAAAATCTATTTACTTAGATTGGTTAATAATTAATTACACTTCTTCTACTATTAACTAATCTTAATTAAATTTGATTTAATTAGATTAGATAATAAACCATATAAAACTAATGCATATTAATAAGATTCTAATAAGGGAAGATTACAATAATATTTTTAATTCATTCCATGCTTTGATATATTATTTTTGTAAAGTTTAAGCATAAAGAACTCTTGGTTATGAAAAATGGAGAAATATCTGTCTTTGAATAAAACAGTCTCAGTACGACGGCCATATCTCCCTAATGAACCGTTGGATCGGGCTGAAATTTAAATATGTCGGAGAGGGCCAAGTTTCACTACTTCTGACCAGAGCGATCGAATAAATTCGATCACGATAAAAAGTTATGAATGACTGAGTTCGGGTCTATCCAAGGCGCAGCGACAGGACAATTTGTGATGAATTAAAAATTTCTTTTTAAAATAATTGTTCTCTAAATTTAACCATAAAAGGGTTTATTCATACACATCTAAAAATATAATTGATAGAAAGATTACATCTAATCATTCGAATTCTCACCATAAAATTTCTATTTTAATTCCAAATCTTGTATTTCTAATTTAATATAAATTCGAACCCAAACCCAATTCATATCTAATTATTTCTCCTTAATTGGATCTAAGGTTTTTCTATTTTTTTGTTCTCAACCAAATAAAATATTTAGATTCCAATTCATATCATAGATTCAAACACATATAACAGACACGATGAAGACAGTAATGCATGATGCGAAAATAGCATAAGTAAAATCACAAGAATCTACCTGAATTCTGATGCTAATTCGCTCTTCCTCAGAAAACTCGCAGAGCAAGCTCAGTTGTTCAGAGTTCTTGAGTCCTCCTATGCTCCAATTGCTCTACACACTATATCTAAGCTTCTATGAATGCCTGAATATAAAGAGCTCTCAAGAAACTTTTGGAATGCTTCTTGAAATAGCTGGAAGGTGTCATCAACTAAGCATGGGTCTTTTCCAACCTTTTTGATGAGTCATAGAGCTGTAGACACCTTGTGCTTAATTGATGCACTAACCCCTATGTCGTTGACACATGTTAATTCTCATGCAAGCTTATAACTCCAACTTACTTTACTCTTTTCAATTTTATTTATTTATTTATCAAGTCTCATGCACTAACTTTAATATCTCCACTTTTCAATCTTAATATATTTAAATTTTAATCACATGAGATTTATAATCTTTTAATAATTTAAATATATTTTTCACTTTAAAATTTTATTTTACAAAACTTAATTGCTAAAATATTTTTAGCTTTAATAAAAATATTATTTAGTCATTTATTTAAAAATGAGCTCCAAATATATTATTATTAAAATAAATATTGTCACATTCCAAATTTAAACTTTTAACTTTTATCTTCAAATTTAATTATTTTATTTAATTAATTTTTTAATTAATTAAATAAAATAAATATTAAAATATCATATTAATTTTTCATTAAATTAAACCATTAATTAAATTTTTTAATTAGGCTTAATTAATAGAAAATACATTAAAGACTCACAAAGGTAAAAATATGAAAATCCATCATAGCCAAAATACATACAAAATCAAACCAAAGGTTAATATCATAAATTACATCATCTGATGCATTCAGAGGGTACTCAACTTAGATACTTGTCCTAATTTTCTAATTAGAAAAAATGGCTAAAAAGGTTGGGATTTGGACTTGAGAATTTATCTCCCCTCTCTTATCATTGAGATAATGTGATAGGGTATGCTCATCCTGACAATTCAAGGAAGTCGATACCCGATACCTGCAACCTGTATAAAAATTATGCATGTACAAACACAATATATACTAAATTAAACAAGCAATGGCAAGAAGTGGTGCATCATGTAGATTCTGACTAGTAGGTGACTACGACTCTCTTCCTTAACCACATCAGACACCATACAAAAGTAAACACAGAAAGCAAACACACACATCATACTCATGCAAGTATGCGGTAAGTATCCATAAAAAAACACATATGATAATAAATCATCTTACTAATCATCATTAATAATTGAAAACAATGTAATAATCATCATCAATAATTGCAAACACTAAAAATAATCATCATACATACATGAAATGTAGAGTCTAAGTAATCTCATCACATATCAACTGAACCCATAGCACAATATCTGATAATCTCAAAAGAATGATGCTAACCATCAATATAAAATTAGCTCTAAAAGAGTTCAATAATAATAACAAAATGCGAACTAGGGGTAGGCACTACATTTCAAGCAACTAAAACATGTAGTTTGGCTCAACCATCTACTGTAGTTCCCTCTAAAATGTTTCCTTATGCAATTTTTAAAAATGTGTCCATACTCCTAATAGTAGTGATAGTTATACCTAGTGTTATAGTCCCAATTGTAGTGATGACCATGGTTACATTCCTTTGCCGCCTGATTTGATGTCCACATAGGCTTTGATCTACATTCATAAGGTCTATTTCCATACTTTTTGCAATTTTAGTAGTGGCCTTCAAATTTTTGTGTACTAGTAGTCCTAGTCATGGAGTTATGTGCTTGATGTCCTTGTTTTCTGCACTTATGACAATAGCTTGCATATTTAGGCTTGTGATGTTGATGGGCATTCTTGCTCCTACATACATTAGAAGTATATCCCTTTTTACCACAATAATGACAAGTAAGTTTAGTGTTCTTACATTTGTTGCTCTTTTCTTCTGTAGTCTTGGAGGACTTTTCTTGTTCAATGCTAATGTTACCTAGTCCTGAGTATCATTACTAGCCCTTGGTGATTTTAGTAGTTGCTTGAAGTACTTGATGGCCTCATTGGGTTTGTTGAAAATTTCTACAATCTCCTCTATTTTTAGATCATTTTGTAGTTTTTTATTTTGCATCTTTAGTGTAGAGATCTCAATGTCCTTGACATTTAGTTAATGATGTGCATTCATCATTTGACTTAGGGTGTCTAGCTGCATGTTTGAGATTTTTGCAAGTTCAATTGATTTTTCTTCCAGTCTATTGGAAAGGTTTCTTTTGTCTTCTTATATCATAGCCTTGTCTTCAATGACTTTTTTCTCCTATTCAGTTACTTCACAAAGCATCATGGCTTGTGATTCCTGTTCAAGCTTGAGTATTCTAATTTCTTCTACTTGAGCTCTACTGTATTAGGTCTGCTATTGCTACATCAAACTCTTTAGAATTTCCATTTCAAAATAGATTTGAGGTGTCAATCTCCTTGTACTATGTGTCACTCTCAGCTATGGCAATCTCTTTTCTTCCTTTTAAGGATTTCTTTAGTTCTCCTCTAGCTTCTTCCAAAGCATGTAAGGCAAGTTGTATATCAATTTCTTGATTCTTTATAATCTTCCAGAGTTTTTAGACTTTCATTTCTAGATCTTTTCTCCAATTTGTAAGGCTCCTTCTTGTGAGAACTTGGCTCCGATACCAATTGTTGGAATTAAAAAGTGGAAAGAATTACTTCTGAGAGGGGGGGTGAATTAGAAGTAACTAACTTTAACCTTTTCAAATTTCTTTAACTAAAACCATTCACATGCATCCAATTTATCTAATGAACATGAAAGTAAAGAAGTCCATAGGATTTCCATATCTAATACAATTGTTAGAGAGTATTAGAAAATATTTGACCTAATAGCTTCAATTGTTGATTCCAGATCCTTGTTCTGCTCTTATTATTCTGATCTTGTCTTGATCTAATATGTCACTATTTGTAGTTCTAATACTCTTTTCTTCATCAACTGGATTCTACAATGTTGCTCCTTTCTTGACTAAGTCTGTTACCCTTCAGAATTTCTCTATAGTTCACCCATACACTACTCTCATCCGCACATACAATGGGGGTTTCTTTCTCCTTTTAAATATTTTGAAGACTTGGATTAGGTATGAATCTATGATCAATATTAAACCTTCATTTCTCACTCATTCCTTGCACTTTATTATTGGTTGCGTACCTCCTCCATTTTTCTTATTGGTTGCATGTAGATTGCATAGGTAATGTGAAAGATTCGATCTTATCATCAAGATCCTTTGAGATTCATCCTATTTAGGATCCAAAAATAGTTTATATCTAATTTTGTGAAGGCACAAAATCATATGCTGATTGTTGTGTTACTCAACACATACTAGTTGTTGATGCTTGACACATATAGAAAAATTGGCTCACTCGGCTCCTATAGAAATTATGTTTCATTTGGAATCTATAGTGACTCAGCACCTATACTTTGCTCAACACTTGAAATTTACTTGGCACCTGAACATTTCCTGGCACCTAAAATTCACTCGGCAGCTATTGAATTCTCTGACTTGGCATACATTGTAGCTTGGTTTCTATATTATACTTGGCATTAACTTGAGAATTTGGTTAAGTGTGTTGTCACTCAAATGGCAAAACCAATATAAGACCAACACATCACACTAGAAAAAATATTCCTTTCTAAACATAACTAAACTTTAAATTTAGCTTTAACTGACCTTTAACTAACCTTCAATTCATTAGACTAATCTTAAACTTCATTCCTTCTATTGTTCCTCTTGTAATTCTGATTCATGTTTAGGTCTCTTCTGTCCATTCTGCAAAACCTTGTTGTGCGTCCAAAATTGTTACACAATTAACATATAGAAACATCTCTTTTCTATTCATTCAATTTATCATTAGTAGTTCTATAATTTATTGCAATGTCTCCATGATTATTGCATCTATAGAAAATGATCTATCTTCTTTCTCCACTTTCATTACTGTGAGATCTTCTCCTATTTCCTACATGGTTAGTGTTCCTAGGCATCCCACTATTTACATTATCATTATCAAATTTTGGTTTCTTACAATCTAATACATAATGATCATATCCATGAAAATTATGACAATAAAATTTTGAAATAGGTTTAAAAGACTTACCTTCACAATTGGCTTCAATGTCTTCAAGTTCATCACACAAGGAAAAAGATTCCTTTCTAAACATATCTTGATCAGATTCTTTGTCCTTCTCTAAGAGAACAACATTCACTTTGTCCTTAGATGTATCATCTATCTTGCTTAGGTCCTTATTAATTTCAAGAGTAATAGGTTATTTTGTTTCAATAGGTTTCTTGATGGATTGACAAAGAAAGAATCCAAGTTTGGTTTTTTTATAACTGGGTCTTTGGGCACAAATTTGTTCTTCAATTTGGTCATTGCTAGTATATTATTTTTCAAGTTGTTGCTTGGTTTGTACCAACTCACCTTTCACAATGGTGTTGTATTTCTCTAATTTTTCATGTTCTAACTTAATAGATTCTAATTCTAATGTTACCTTACTTAACTAGGATCTCAGATCTACATTCTTTGCTTTTAGTTTAGAATCAATCTTACCTCCATTTTTCTTAAGACTCAGCTTAAGTTCAACTATCTTTAACTAGTGTTTGAGAATTTCATTTTCTTTCTTCAGCTCTTCAATGTCATCATCACTAGATTGATTAGTAGGACCTTTCTGTTTAAGGTTGTCTATCTTGTCATTCAATTAACCAATGTAAGTTTTTGAATCTTTGTATCTATCTTTGAGACCATCTCTTTCATGAGTAAGAAGATCAATCTATTCAAGTGCTTCTTCAAGATTCTTCTTTAGTTGTTCCATCTCCATAGGGATCTTAATCAAGCTGTTAAGCCTTTTCTAAATAATTAGGCTCTAATACCAAATTTTAGAAGTAGATAATACTAAGAGGGGGGGGGGGCTGAATTAGTATTTTGAATCCTTTTAGCAATAACTAAATATTATTAATCACTTTATGATGCACATAAGAAAATAAACCAATAATTCTGAGCAATGTAAACAAACATACACAAAGACAGATCATAACACCATATTTTGTTAACTAGGAAAACCCTGGCCAAAGGAAAACCCTGATAGGGATGAAACCCACTAGATGATTCAATATATATAAGAATTTGATTAAGGATATTGACCTTGTTAGGAGTCTATAAAGCACGTATAGTGTCTCAAGTCCTTGTTAGGAGACTTAGGCCTTGTTAGAAGCCTCAACCCTATTAGGAGTTGGTGGATCATATACAAAAGTGTGCAAGAAGAGTCCACTACCCTAACATGCAACTATATAATAAGTTCTTCAAGGAATAAGTATACATACAATATTGACTTGTTTGTTGTACTTTACAAACCTTCTCATTGATGATTCTTCACAAAAGTACACACTTGTCAATCTACATCAAAAATTGACACACATATCAAAGTGTCACATTCACTTGTTACTCTCATTTCATAAGATCATATTAACTTCACATCACAAAATCATCATGCTTTCACTTTCACAACTCATACTTCGTACACTAACTTTGAAAATAAAATACTTTACTTATATGGAACATCTTAGAATTCTTCCTTATTTGGCTCATATAACATCACTAGATTCGGCTCAATAAGAAAATATAACTTAAAAAAATAAATCAAATTGTTAACCATATTCTGCTGATATGCTATGTTCTACACTATGTCAGTAATGCATCACTATTTTCATCATAACTAGAGTTTGGTTGACTATGTGAAGATGCAAATTGGTATATGTCATCCTTATAATGTCTTGCATCTTTGGTCAACTATGCAAGAGAATATTTTAAGGGAATATTTTTTCTATCATCAAAACTATTCTGTTGTTGTAACACTATCTGATACTTAGACAATTTTTTGTTGTAACTAAATGGGGTTAATCTACAAAAAAAATAAGTTGCCATAAATAACAACCATAAATTATGTTAATAGATTGATTGCATATATTTCCAACACCCTTCCTTTTCCTAGGTCCCTATGGGAATTGTTCCAATCTTGGCCAATTTTGTTTACTAATTCTATTTTTTCTTTTCTATGGATTATTGTTCCATCATCAATTATTTGGTCTATTTGGTGGGAACATAACAAGAGAATATTTAGAAAAGAGGTGTCTAATGTGAGCTATGTGATTGATACAATTGAACGACTTATTTTTGAATTAGTGAATAATTTTGTTTTTGGTCATTTAAAGAGCAATGGTATATTTTCATCCTGGGATAGTTCAATACTTCGAGCTTGGAAGCTTATATCTCTTCCATCCTCTCCTATATTTCCAAGAGTTGGGTCTATTACAATTTCTAGAAATTCTATTAAATGGAAGCCTCCTTATTCCCCTTTTATCAACCTCAATTTCAATGGGTCACCTAGAGGGAATCCTAGTGAATTTGGTGTTGAGATTTCTTAGAGAAATCAATTTGGAGAGGTGCTAGCATTTTATGCAAAACCTATTTGAACTCGGATACTAGAAATTTTTCCTTGTATTATTACTATCATTGAGAATGAGTCTTAGTTTTTATACTAGATGTGAGTACGTAGGTTTGTGTTATGATGATTAATATCATTATGTGTGTTTTACTTACACATATCTTAATTAGGAGATATGGTTTTAAATGGTTAGACACAATGCTCATATTATTCATGATAACATTGGGTTAGTAGTTGGCATCTAGTGAGGAAAATTTAATGATTCATGGATGGGTTTTGTGACCTTAGTAGTTATTATGACTTGGCATGAGGATCTATCATTTGTACTTAGCATGACATCCTTCAGAGGCAATTTTGTGGTGGTCTTTGATGATAGTGGTTAGTCAGTCTATTGTATCCCATGCTGGATTTAATTCTTAAGAGATGAAGTCATTTTTCATTTTTCTTGGAGTCTTGTCTTTCAAATTTCATGTACTTTATTCTTGTTTTATTCATTAGGTGTTGGCTAGTTGATTTTAAATATCTTATTCTACATTGGATTGTAGTACTTAATTTGTGTGTTCTAACTTACAATTGTAATGTGATGGATTTTATATCTTTTCCCACATTGGTTATCATTTCTTTTGGTTATTTTATCATGTCAATTTTTGAATTCTTTCTACTTTTGTGGGCTTCTGGGTGTTTAGTTTTGTCTTTGCATTTTGTGGGAGTTGTTCTTCATTGCTATTTGTAGTATCAATATGTTGAGTTACCATAATTCATGGGTTGAAGTAACTTATCCAGTAGATGTTTTCTCAACTTGTTCTTCACTACACATGGATTATTATCCAAGGAATTATATGGTGTTATTGGAGCTTGAATATTGGGAGATGCCTTTTGTTGGCTGCATTAAGGATGAAATGCTATCAACGATTTTCTTCTATGAACATCCTCATATTCAAAGAGGAATCAAGAGGATTATTGGGTATGAGATTCTCTTTCCTCCTAGAAAAGATTGATATATGCCTTTCAAATTATTTTAGCCTTTCTGTCAATTGCTCTTGATTTATTGCAATCTCTATTTCATTTGGAGCTAATAGTTTCCAAACTTATTAGACCTAGATTATTGAAGTATGATCTTTGGAGTGGTATTGCCCTCATTGAGAGTTTGTTTTGTCATCATGCACTCCTTAGTAATCATAGTGTTTATGTTGTATTTGAGAGCATTAAGAAATCCCTAGAGAGGCAATATTTTCATCCTATTAAGGCTACTTTTAAGCAATATGGTGGCTATTGTCCAAAAAGTTGTATTAATAATGTGCATCAAATTTTCTTTGCCATCTTAGATCTTTTGGAGCATAATTCTTCTCAAGCACTTGCTTCACTTGTGACATCTCCTCCCACTATCACTCCTAATCTAACTCTTAAGCTTGGTAGTTCTATCTCTATAGTAGGTGACATGGGGGAATAAGACTACTTGGTATTGTATTTTTTGTCTTTGTGTTTTATATTTTTGCTATGAGCAGGTCATTGCATGGAGATACTTTAGCAATTTGGTCAATAGTTGGACTGGTCATTATGTTTGATTTATTGTAGCATCCTCCTAGCATTTTTTGGTGGCATTTAGAAGATGTTATTTTGCTAAAAGTTTTTATCAAAAGTTTCTTATGTAAATACTTGTGCATATTAGTTAGATGTTTACTTCTTCTTCTTCTTTCACATGAATATATTGAAAATTGAAGGTTTCATTCCTAGGCTGTTATAACCGGGTTTGTTTACCTACCATTTTCTTCCTTCTTTTCTTATTCCTTCTCTTTCATTCTTCTTCTTGATGGGGTTATGAATGGAGTTTTTCTTCCTGGTTCTTTTCTCTAGGAGCTCCCTATGTCATACATACATACATACATACATACATACATACATACGTACATACATACATACATACATACATACATACATATATACATACATACATACATACATACATACATATATATTTTACAAAAAAAAGTTTTGAGGGGTTTAATTTTATTATCATGTTTTCTTTAATTGCTTTAGTTTTGCATTTATATTATTTATATACTTATTTTTTATAAATTTTTAAGTATTTTGAGAATAATATTATAAAAATTAGAAATTTTATAATTTGTAATTTATATTTAAGAGTGTTAAATAAAAATAACAATTATAAAATTTTAAGATGCAATTTTCTTTTTTTCGTTAGATTTTTAAATCATTACAAGATTACTTTTTTATCATTTCAACTTTAGGCTTCATATGTTGACCATTTGGTACTTCTTACCAAAGCTTAAATGTCACTCTTGAAATGAAAAGAACCTCATAGGATCTCTTATTAGATGAGTCAAAAATTTAGGCTTTTTTGTTTTTTTTACAATCATTTGACTAGTACAATGAACTTAGGATGGTTCTATGTTAATGAATGTTTACTATTTTAGTTTACAAAATTATGTCAAAAATGACCTCTAGAAATTAGTCCAAATCAATGGCTTAAAATTTGAGCCCTTGTTCATATGTTGTCTTCTTCAATATTAAAGTTAATCCTATTTTAATGGAAGTGTGTCTCTCTATCTATCAATTTCTTTACTCTGTCCCATTTTAATCCATTCAAAAATTATGTGTTATTCTATTATAGAGCCAAAAAAATAAAACATTTAGATTGGTGTACATTAATCTTTTTCACAAGTCATCCTTGTGTAACTAAGCATCTTTTGACTCTTGCCACAAACATTGTTGAGGCATCTTAATGGATAAAATCTAAAAAATGAAGATTAAAATCAAGACTAGTAAAAAAAACTAGTTTATGAAGAATAGACAAGTCGTAAAGAATAAGAATGATTAGAAAAGAGAGAATTGATTAGCATAGCTCACACATTGGTAAAGGCCAATGTCTAGAATCTTATGTTATTTTCTAACCAATAGATCAACTCACATAAAAAGTGATTCTATTACAAAAGAAAATATAGGTTTCTAAACTTCATATCAAAGTTAAAGTTTATTCTAATGCTCGATGTGGTCATCACTTGATTATGTTCAAAAGTCGCTTCCCCATTCATTCCACATGGGCAACTCTGACAAATTAAAAAGAGAAATAGGGAAGAGGACCCAATACCTAAGCATGTTCCAATGGTTGTTATAGGAGTTGTTAACTAAATACCAACACTTATTAATTTAATATCCAATATTTTTGACAAGATTGTACAATAGTTGTAACTTTAAATTTGTTCTTGTTAATGAGACTACACATAATTGAATGAAAAGTGTCCCATTTTTCCCAAAAAATAACCAAAAGTGTGATGCCACATTAGTTGCACAAGTATGGGGGTCTCTAATGCACTACGATTGGTCTCACTCTTTTTTTGGGTTGTTTTGGACACCTTGGCAAAAAGCATGCTGATGTGGCTCTGAAACCTTAGTTATAAGTAGGGTACTCACCAAGTAAGCTACTGGAAAAAATGGAAGTGATTTGAAATTTGCACAGAGGATTTTGAGAGGCACAAAGTTAGGGTGCTCAACTACTGGGTCCTCTCCTCTATATCAACAACAAAGTTAATAGGTTTCACCAATCAATTGGCTACATTCATGAGAAAAGAAGGTTTAGTTTTATTTTATACTAATGTGTAGGTAATACATGAAATTTACTTGTGGAGACAATGATACATACAATAATGTATTAATTTATATTTAAGTTATAAAATGTTTGTCTTTGTTTGAGTTCTCACAACTCATTTTTTGTTCTAAATATATTTTAGAATATTGGATTTTTTTTTTTAATGAGGGATACATTGTATGTACATTCAATGTTAGATGGTATGTCTAAAGATAGGATTTATTTTGTAATTCATTTCTTTCCCCTCTATATATTAAGATGCCTATCTTTTCTTCTTCTAAGTTAAAATAGTATTTTGCATAATTTCTTTAGGCTTTTTCCCTCAATATAATACATAGGATTTTTTTCTTTACTTTTATGCTTACAAATATTGTGTTCCCTTTAATCTTGATATATGTGGTCTTCATTTAAGTCTCTTCAATGGTAATTCGTTCAAACATTAGCTCTTGATTAATTTATTTCAAAATTTCCATGTTCTATTCTTTCATAGTATTAGAATAGGTTGCACTAATATTGTTGAGCTTGTATTATTCAAAGGTTATCATTTCATTCAACACTCACTATTAGGCCAAGGTCCCATGGAGGGTGCTTCCATAAATCTAGAGTTGTTGTCATTGAGAAATTTTAGGAATATTTTAATGGCAGTAGTCCCATGAATTTTACTTTGTATTTCCTCTTAAAAGTTTCACCTCCTAAATTCAAGGACTGTGTAACTAATGAAATATCTAAAAAAAAGAAAGAACTTTATTTTCTTTCTAAATTTTTAATTTTGATGGGAATAATTTCATATATTTTTGACATGTGCCAAATGTGTCGTGCCCAAACTACAGGGGCAAAACACACACACACACACACACTTTTTTTAAAGTTAATAATTAAAATTTATTAAGTAGATAAGTTTGCAATCATAGTCAAAGTAAAGGTTCTCTACATTTCATCTCAAATAACGTTAACATAATAAAAAGAAATTTTAATCAAGTTCAACTAGATCAAGTTCAATTACAATTCTCTTAGATAATTATCAATTGACAATCTAATCGATATTGAAAAGTCACTTAAGAAAAACGAAGAACTAGAATTAAAACATAACATATATATATATATATATATATATATATAAGCATTATAATGGTAGGGGTCTAAGGAAAATTTGAGACTATGATCAACATGGAATCTTTGGTTTTCAAGACTAAATTATCTATTGACATTGCCATTTCTAGCATTATTTCATTTGCTAGTTGTTATGATAAGTTGTTCATTACTTTAAATATTTTATTTGATCTCCTACACATCTTTTACGTTATTGCTTACAATATTATATTTTTACCACTAATATAATAATTACTTCCTCTAGAAATCCTATGTTGATGTTAAGTAAATAGTTACAACATCTAGTTAAATTAATGTTATGCAAATAACAACATATAATTAGATTATTAATATATTGACTCCAATATTTAGATAATTATACTACCCTTAATACCACTATGTGTTTTTCTCTCTAGTTTCGTTTAGTATTTATCCTAGGTATGAGTTACATCTAGCCAAATAAAACTAAATGGTATAACATTATGTAAGTCCACTACGTATTAATATTCTAAACAATATTATCACCCTTTGTATAAATATTTCTCCTTATTTTCCTTTAAGCCCCATTAAAACATTATTGTAATACTTTAGCCTTATTTTCCTTACACTAAAATTAGATCCTAAATCTAACTAATCATTTTCCTATTATAACATATCAACTTATTTTACTAATACCTTATTTCATCATAGGCTATATGCTACTCCAACTCCCTAGGTCCTAGATAGGGAGCTTTTCCACTTACCAATAATTTTCAGCCCATGAGTCTTCTAGCTAAATGTGCAAGACTTCTCCCTAAGGCGTGAGTGGGGAAAGAGGGTTTAATTTATGTTCAGTGCCCAAGACATGGACAAGACATTGGGAAAGATTTCCTTTCATTGAGTCTACTTAAAACTTTGACCCTCCTCATTAATGGTCGCCTTATGCTAAATCTGCTGCCACATTTTTTTTTCAACATGACTTAGAGAACAATGAATATATGAGGCACGATAAGACATCCCCAACTACTTTCTTTTTGTGAGTTTGAAAGTTGTGAATGCCAAAGTAAGGAGAAGGTTTCATGTGATCCCAAGGTGATGTCACCATATTGACTTGAGAAAACTTTTG
Organism: Cupressus sempervirens; assembly: GCA_028749045.1. Lineage (NCBI taxonomy): Eukaryota > Viridiplantae > Streptophyta > Pinopsida > Cupressales > Cupressaceae > Cupressus > Cupressus sempervirens. The sequence goes on from CM053783.1 coordinate 822,438,077, forward strand.
TAAGATACTCTCCATTTGACCTAGGAGCATGGAGTAAGATGTGACCACTTCACATCATTAAATTAATGGTTTTAGATTTATTCTATTCTTTCTAAAGACAAATTTTGACACCTCTTAATATCCTGGCCGTCCTCCTAAGGAAAGTTTATGATATCCTTGTCATTATGAATTTAATTTGGTTATAGGTTTTATTTTATTTTATTGTGATGTGAATATTTTAATTGTCTATAATTGGAAAGGGTTTTTTTTGCTTTTGTTCATATATTTTCTAAAGAGTTATGTGCATCTACAAGATTATGTTTTTTTTGTCTGAGTCTTCTTTGTGTTGCAGCCCTTAAGATTATTTGGGTTATATGGTAAGAAAAGACATTAGTAGCTTGGATATAAAGATTTTTATAAAGTATTGGTTTTTATTTCATTGAGGGTCTATTATTTTATTAGTCTGTAATAGTATCAACTAAATTTTTTGTTTGCCATACAATTTCCAGAATGAAAATGTGCTACTACAGGCCTTTTTACATGCAATTTGAAACTTACTTGATTGGTTTGAGTCTTACTATGGAGTCTTAAAGGGTTGGTGTTCTAATGATTAATAATATCATCTATTATACAACATACTCAACAAAACAAGTATTGCAAGATTATCAAAATCTACTTAAACCTCTTATGAGTTCCTGGTTAATCATTTTCATGAACTCCAAATGCTATGCATTTCAATGATACCCACATTACAAGGAACAATCATCTACATATTCATTTAACCATCTATTATAACTAATGGAGCACAAATTGAATAACATAGTGACTAAACTAATCTTAAGGCAATTGAGAAAATAAGGAGATCAGAATGATGACGTTCTACTCATTTGAAGGGAGTATCTAACACAAAAAGTTCTTGCAAATTTACTTCCAACACAATCAATCATGAACTAAATCATATCAAACTCAAAGGAGATACCATACATTTTCAAATTGAAAACTTGCATAATTGAACATCCTCATTTCATATTATCTTTGATATACATTCATATGACGAAATAAAATATGAAAACTCCAAGACAAGCAAAAATTACTCAATTGCTTATTTTATTAACAAGCTGATTCAAGGGCTCAGCCAGGAAAGAATCAGGAAGAAAACCCGACTTCGTTGCCAATCCAACAAAGTTTGAAATACAAATTACATAGGATTTCAATCCTAAATTACAACAATTTTAATTGGATTTTCTTCATGACCCTCATCAAGGGATTCATAACAATTTCTGTATCATATTTCTAGTACCTTGGAGGGAACAAAATCTGATCGGGTGATAACCAAGCATACCCAAGAGACAATCAAACATACATATTCATAGATGGTGATGCAGGAGCATCCAGAGGTATAAGGGCAATCCTGTGTCACCCAAAAAAATGTACTTAGAGTTAGTTTCTATTTTATGTCTTTACATTTTTGGATACCCATTTGGCTCAAATAAAGGTTCCAACTCTCATAGTTCAACTATCAGTGCATTTGAAAATCCTGAAAAAATAGGAGCATGCAATTTGACCAACATTTTGGTGACCTAGAAGGTGTGACTTGACCAGATGAATGTAATCAAGATTTAGAGCATTCCAGAAAAAGAATCAAGTCAAAAGGCCCCACGATTTGAAAGTTATTGCAGTTTTTAGGGTTTTGGAGACCCCCTAAGAATGCTTCAAAGTCAGGTTTGGGGCATTAAATGACCTCAAAAAGGGTCAAAAAATGGGGAATGAGCAAAGCTTGTCCATAAGGCTATAGAGCGCTTCGAGAGCTTTCCGAAAATGTAAACGGTTCGTCAATCGGAGTTACGGTTCAAAAGTTATGCCTCCCGGAAGTTCGGCTACCGTTTCTGGATTCTTCTAGAATTGCACCGACTTCTAACGCAGCTTCTGGAACCTTCTATTTTGTCGGTGGATGCCTACTAGCACTTTCTAGAATGTACTCCTAGTTCTTAACCCTCCGGGGTCTATTTAAGGAGATTTTTGGCATTGTAAAAGGCAATTTGGATTGGAGCTTGAGAGGAGGTGCTCAAAGGAGAAATATTCTCCAGATTTATGCTATTGTAAGCCCGCAGGGCATGTTTTGAGTTTATTTTCTCTGCACTGTTTGTACCAGCTTATTTTCTCAGTTAATATAATTCCCCCTTTCTATTGTGTCTATTCTGGTTGTTGGGTTGTGTTCCCATTAAGTGGTATCAGAGCGGGTTTTCCTGAGTGTGTAGACAGAGCGCCGACTGTGAGGCAGTTTGCACCAAGACTGTGTGGTTGTGGGTTTGAGTTAGAAGATGCCTCCATGAAGAGAGCATGGTGGAAGGGCCAGAGTTATTGATCCTGAGGAGGTTAGAGCCCTCCAGAGACAGGTACAAGCATTGCAAGAGGAGCTTCGTAGAGGAGAAAATATTGCCGCAGATGACAATAGTGAGGATGACAATGAAGAGGAAGTAATGGAAGTTGACGGGGAAGTTCTGAATCCTATAGAGGAAAGGCTTTTTAGGGCCATTACTAGGTTTGGGAAAAGACCTACAATTGAAGTGGGTATATTTTTGGGAAATTCGAAACCAGATGAGTTGATCGATTGGATCAATGAACTGGATGAATACTTTGAGTATGAAGATATAAGGGACCCAGATAGGGTTAAGTTTGCAAAGGCCAAACTAAAAGGCCATGCCAAAATCTAGTGGCAAGAGGTTCAACTAGAAAGACTTAGAAGAGGAAAGGAGAAGATCACAAGATGGGATCGCATGGTGGACAAATTGAAGAAGCAGTTCATTCCTGTGGACTACGAGCTTGATCTGTTTAAGAAGATGCATGGGTTAAAGCAAGCAGGAAGATCAGTCCAAGAATATACAGAGGAGTTTTATCGACTCTTGATTAGAGCAGGGCATGCAAAAGCAAATAAGGAGAAGGTTGCTCGTTATATCAGTGGGTTACGACCTTGCATCCAGGAGGAATTAAGTCTGGTAAGAATGACCAGCGTTGAAGAAGCATACCAGTTTGCCCTACGAGTTGAAGAGAAGCTAAGTAAAAGGTTTGAGGGAAGACAAAGAGGGCGCGATCAAGGAGGAAGGGGAAGTGGTAGATCAAATGGAGGCCACAATGAAACTCAGAAGAAAAATGAAGATGAGGGTACTAGCAGGAACCAGAGGAATGAGGGTTTCAACCGCTCCCATGATCAAGATTTTGGAAATCAAAGAGGAAGAGGTAGAGGACGTGGACAAGGAAGAGGAGGCTTCCGTGGTACCTATTTCCATTGCAATGAAGAAGGTCATCGTGCCTTTGAATGCCCTCAACGACAAGGAAGGACAGATAGGAGAGCTGAGGGCCAAGCTAGGGTTGCTCATGTGGATGAGGATGCACAATCATCACATTCAGAGGATGCAGAAAGAGGAGAGACCTTGGTAAATGAAAGAGTCCTACTAAGTGGTGAAAATGAACCAGGACAACGAAGGAGTTTGTTCCGTACCAGATGCAAGTGTGAGTATAAATGTTGTGATGTGATCATTGATGGTGGTAGCATTGATAACTTGGTATCCGAAGAGATGGTCACTAAGCTGAAGCTCAAGAGGGAGAAACATCCCCAGCCCTATCGGATTTCTTGGGTAAAAGATGATCATAAGGTCCTGGTAAGTGAACAATGTTTAGTAAAATTCAAAATTGGGAGTTACCATGATGAAGTTCTCTGTGATGTTATTTCAATGGATGTTTGCCATCTATTGTTGGGTAGACCATGGCAGTTTGATAGACATGCAATACATGATGGACATGCAAACACATACTCTCTGACAAAGGATGGAGTTCGCCACAAATTGAAGCCCATGAAAAAGGAAGGTGAAAAGGTATGTAGCAGTGCTAGGATTTGTCTTGTTGATGGAAGGAAGTTTTTAGATGGCATGAAACATCAGCGTATGTGCTATGCTTTGATTCCTAGGAAAGATAAAGAAGGTAGTAGTGAAATACCATTTGAAGTTTCAGATTTACTAGGGGAATTTGGAGATATTATCTCTGATAATGTTCCAGATGGATTGCCACCAGTAAGGCAAATCAGTCATCAGATAGATCTGATTCCAGGAGCTAGTTTACCTAACAAGGCTGCTCACAGGATGACTCCTACTGAAACAAAGGAGCTAAATAGACAGGTTCAGGAGCTGTTGAGGAAGGGCTTGATTCGAGAGAGCCTGAGTCCATGTGCAGTACCTGCAGTACTTACACCAAAGAAGGATGGAGAGTGGAGGATGTGTACAGATTCTCGATCTATAAATAGGATAACCATCAAGTACCGATTTCCTTTACCAAGGATGGATGATCTTATGGACTGCTTGAGTGGAGCTCAGTACTTCACAAAGATAGATCTGAAGAGTGGCTATCATCAAATACGGACTCGAGAAGGAGATGAGTGGAAAACAGCCTTCAAGACCAAGGAGGGTCTTTATGAGTGGTTAGTCATGCCCTTTGGATTGACGAACGCCCCAAGCACCTTCATGCGGCTCATGAATGAGGTACTTAAGAAGTTCTTGGGAAAATTTGTTATTGTCTATTTGGATGATATTTTAATTTTTAGCAAGACTTTGGAAGAACATTTACTGCATATTCGTAGTGTCTTTGAAAGGCTAAGGGAAGAGAAATTGTTAATTAATCTAAAGAAGTGTGTCTTTGCAAAAAGGGAGTTAGTCTATTTGGGATTTGTTATATCACCTGAAGGTCTCAAAATGGATCCAGAGAAGGTAAAAGCCATCTTGGAATGGCCTACTCCAAGGTCTGCTACTGAGGTAAGATCATTTCATGGTCTGGTTAGTTTTTACAGGAAGTTTATTAAGAATTTCAGTGGCATATGTGCACCTCTAACTGATACAATAAGAGGGGATAGAAAAGAGTTCAAATGGACTGCAGCAGCTGCGAGAAGTTTTGAATTGCTGAAGAAGAAGGTGACTGAACAGCCTGTGTTGGCACTTCCAGATTTTAGAAAAGTGTTCCAGGTGGATTGTGATGCTAGTGGTAGCACTATTGGGGCTGTATTAAGCCAAGAAGGTAAGCCTATTGCATATTTTAGTGAAAAATTGAATGATGCAAAGAAGAAGTATTCTGTTTATGATCAAGAGTTCTATGCAATAGTTCAGGCCTTAAAGAAATGGAGGCATTATTTATTGCCAAAGGAATTTGTTTTGTATACTGATCATCAGGAATTACAGTACCTAAATAGCCAAGGTAAGTTGAATCAGAGACATATGAAGTGGGTAGAATTCTTGCAGAGTTATACATTTGTGTTGAAGCATAGAAGTGGAAAATCTAACAGGGTTGCAGATGCATTAAGTAGGAGACAGTTGTTGCTTACAACAATGCAAGTTGAAGTAGTTGGGTTTGATGAACTCAAGAATTTGTACCCCGAGGATCCTGATTTTGCTGAAGCATGGAAAGCTTGTAAAGAACCTGTGGCTGTAGATAGAACCAAGTGGTTAGACTATTTGATTCAGGATGGCATGTTGTTCAAAGGTAGTCAATTGTGCATTCCAAGGAGTTCCATGAGAGAAAATCTGATTAAGGAGAAACATAGTGGAGGGATGGCAGGACATTTTGGTCGAGATAAAACCATTGCCATTCTTAGAGAACATTATTTTTGGCCTCAAATTACACAAGATGTGAAGAAGTTTGTACAGAGTTGCCAGGTTTGTCAAGTTGCCAAGGGGTTTAGTCAAAATACTGGCCTATATCAGCCATTGCCTGTTCCATCAAGGCCATGGGAGGACATAAGTATGGATTTTGTTCTTGGATTGCCAAGGACACAAAGGGGTAATGACTCAGTATTCGTGGTGGTTGATAGGTTCTCCAAAATGGCACATTTCATTCCATGCCACAAAACTCATGATGTTGTCCATATTGCAGACTTGTTTTTCAAAGAGGTGGTAAGACTACATAGTCTTCCAAGGAGTATAGTTTCTGATCGAGATACTAAATTTGTGGGGTATTTCTAGAGGACATTGTGGAAGAAGTTGAGAACAGACTTGAAATTCAGTTCCACGCATCACCCACAGACTGATGGCCAAACAGAAGTGGTAAATAGAAGTTTGGGCAATTTGCTGAGATGTTTAGTTGGAGATAAGCCCAAGGGATGGGATTTGATTCTACCACAGGAAGAGTTTGCTTATAATAACTCTGTAAATAGGAGTACTGGAAAATCACCATTTCAAATTGTATATGGAAATAGCCCAAGGACTGCACCAGAATTAAGGAAGATAGAACAAGGGGATAGAACAAGTGCTGAAGCTGAGGAATTTGCTGAACACATCAAGCGTCTACATGAGGAGGTTCAAGCACACATTATCAAGATGAATCAAGAGTATAAAGCTAGGGCTGATGCAAGGAGAAGACATAAGGAATTCCAAGTAGGGGATCTTGTCATGGTGCACTTACGAAAAGAAATATTTCCAGTTGGTACTTACAACAAGTTGAAAATGAAGAAATTTGGCCCCTGCAAAATTTTGAAGAAACATAACTCAGGAAATGCATATGAGGTGGAGCTGCCAGATGGTATTCACATTTATCCCATTTTCAACATTGCAGATTTGACAGAGTACCATGATGATGGTGCTGATGAGGAGCTGGTTTTAGAGCCATGTCCAATTCCTGCTTCTAAGAAGGAGGAGATAGAAGACATTCTAGATCATCGTGTGGGTAGGAGTACCAGAAACAGACAGTATGAAGAGTATTTGGTCAAATGGAAAGGACGGCCAATCGAGGACTCAACTTGGATTTCAACATCTGAGGTTTCCCATTTGGGATTTCCTCTACCATCCATAAAGTGACAGGGTCACTTTTCAATCTACCCTGGGTGTCTGATGCAGGAGCATCCAGAGGTATAAGGGCAATCCTGTGTCACCCAAAAAAATGTACTTAGACTTAGTTTCTATTTTATGTCTTTACCTTTTTGGATACCCATTTGGCTCAAATAAAGGTTCCAACTCTCATAGTTCAACTATCAGTGCATTTGAAAATCTCAAAAAAATAGGAGCTTGCAATTTGACCAACATTTTGGTGACCTAGAAGGTGTGACTTGGCCAGATGAATATAATCAAGATTTAGAGCATTCCAGAAAAAGAATCAAGTCAAAAGGCCCCACGGTTTGAAAGTTATTGCAGTTTTTCGGGTTTTGGAGACCCCCTAAGAATGCTTCAAAGTCAGGTTTGGGGCATTAAATGACCTCGAAAAGGGTCAAAAAATGGGGGACAAGCAAAGCTGGTCCATAGGGCTATAGAGCGCTTCGAGAGCTTTCCGAAAATGTAAACGGTTCGTCAATCAGAGTTACGGTTCAAAAGTTATGCCTCCCGGAAGTTCGGCTACCGTTTTTGGATTCTTCTAGAATTGCACCGACTTCTAACGCAGCTTCTGAAACCTTCTATTTTGTCGGTGGATGCCTACTAGCACTTTCTAGAATGTACTCCTAGTCCTTAACCCTCCGGGGTCTATTTAAATATATTTTTGGCATTGTAAAAGGCAGTTCGGATTGGAGCTTGAGAGGAGGTGCTCAAAGGAGAAATATTCTCCAGATTTATGCTATTGTAAGCCTGCAGGGCATGTTTTGAGTTTATTTTCTCTGCACTGTTTGTACCAGCTTATTTTCTCAGTTAATATAATTCCCCCTTTCTATTGTGTCTATTCTAGTTGTTGGGTTGTGTTCCCATCAGATGGTTTATACAAAGGGATTCACAATGAATCAACACTAGGGGAAGGTGGATTCTTCCAACCAAGAGAAGTCAAGCACAACACCAATAGATGCCCAATTGGGGCTATATACCAAGAACTTTCGTTCTTCCATTTCAACATACCATAAACATACAAGGTTTGTGCTAACGGGTAGGGGCCCATAACACCCTACCCTTTCTCCCTCTTCTCATCTTGAGAAGAGACTCTACACTGGTTGGAGTCTGAATAAATAGACCTTTCCCAAAATTGGTCACTTCTGCCCTCTCTAAGGGTGAGTATACCAAAACACCCATGCAAGAAAAAAAATCTTCAAAATTGCAAACATGAACATGAAAGGAAATCATCCAAAAATAACAGAGTTTTCAAGCTTCCCAACATACCCACAAACATACAAACATTGAAACAACAACAAGCTAGCATAAGCATGAAACAAGAATGAAATCTAAACAAGGGAGATGAAAATTCCTACTTGCACAAAGAGGTAATGGCAATGAACAAATTTGAGTAGAGTTTCCACTTCCTTCCTTCAATCTTCAAAACTCCTCTCTAAATGTAGAGATTGGGTAACAACCTCCACAAGTCCAAGAAGGGCCTCTAAATAAGCCTCCAACTCAACCACCCAAAAGGAGCAATAAATTCTCCCACCCACTTAAAATTCTAGAAAATCCTAACTCAACCCATACCATGGTTAAACACTAAGTGGAGGTGGGGTGAGACAACTCATGGAAACTACTTGCAATTTTCGCACATAGGCAAAAAGAGACTTTTTGAGTGACCTCAAAAGTCAATAAAAGGGGCTTAGGGGTTGGAAAAGACCCCTAACCCATACCCATACCCCTTGGGTATAAATATTCCATGTTTTAAGGCCTTAGGAAAAAGGTTTAGAGCCAAAAAAAAGTTAGGAATAAAATAGGACCTTCTAACTACTCTAACATTGCAAATTAAGCACTAATCCGGATTAAGGGATGACTAACCTCGATTAAGAACCCAATTAGAAAACTGACACTAACTTAATCCAACTTGGGTCCAAAGGTTACACAACTAACCCTAATCAGCATACTAAAGAACATAACCAATTTACGAGTGTCAAGTGACACTAACAGAACATAATTACGAACACTAACATTTACTGAACATAGAAAGATACATACATATATCTCACAACAAAATACGTGAATTACAAACAACAAGGTTTCCAAAATTAACACATAGAAATCAGTTATGTTCCTCTGTCATTTTGCTCAACTAAAATATCTGCACACTCATTGCGCACATCAGTAGTCCCAAAAAATCACATGTACATATGAATATATACGTATCAGGAATCACATAATTCAAAACATACATCAATAAGGGTTTCTTCATCCTACTTATTTCTTAATCATAATGATTCCAAAAATCAATGTGTTAATCCTACATTTTACTTAATTCATCATCATACATAAACATAAAGCCTTTAAATGACAAACATCAATATATCTGAAAGTAACATCAAATACCATGAAATAATATAATATGTTCTAAGTATCAAAAAATGTCTCGACATCTCGAGTCGTGAGTAACAAAATGATAAGGTAACAACTAAGGCTATGAAGGGTCAGGATGAGGCCTCACATCCTCCCCCACTAGGCATGAACTTCCTCCTAGAGTTCATGAAAAGATAAGGGTATAGAGATCTCATCCATGCTGCATCCCCCAAAGAAATCATGACCTCATCATAACATTCCCACTAGACCCTAACTTGGTCCAGCTCTCAACCTCGAGGAGCTAGGGTCTATCAAGAAATAATATGGATAGTCTCTAGCACTAACTGGCTAACCAACTCCACCTGTAGCCCCAATGTCTGTAGCCTGATGCTCAGCCTGGTGGTTGTCAACCACTGCAAAAACTCTGTGGAACCTGCCCATGTCTCCAACTGTCAGCTCTAAAAAAGCCCCTCTCTGACCACTAGATGACTGTCCTTGTGAACACTCTCTAGCTATATGACCCATGCCACCACAAGTATAGCACGGCCCTTGGGTATAAGATCGTGTATCCTGTGATCCAAACTGTTGTTGGCCCCGTGACTTGCTAGACCCATTGTACCCACCCCTAGAAGACTGTTGAGTCTATACTGATTGTGACTGTGGGGTATGTACTCTCTGATCCTGCTGTGACTCCCACTACTTGGGCTCAGAGCCCTGGTAACCTTGTGAGAGTACCTACTATTGCTGAGACTATTGGCCCTTAGAGGACCCTGGTTTATAATTTTGATTCCCTTTCCAAGGGGGTTTCTGTCAGGTAGAGTTTCGATTCTGAGGCCGATTTCGAGATTCCTGTCTACCCCGAGTATCCTCTGCCACTAGTGCTATCTCCACTACCTATCTGAAGGTGGTAGGGAAGGCCATCCAAACTGGACCCTGAAGTGAGAAATTTAAACCCATGATAAAATGATGTACCCGTAGTTTCTCATCCTTCATGTATTCCACATAAGGAAGGAACTCGAGAAACCTGCTCTCATACTAAGCCACTGTAAGACCTCTCTGGTAAAGAGAATGGAACTCCTCTATCTATTTCTATCGAAAATGCTTTGACAAGTACCTCTCTCCAAATCTTTCTAGGAATGATTCCCATGTGAGGGTATCCATCCTCACTCCACCTATGATCTCCTCCTGATGCCACCAATTGGAGGCATCCCCTCTCAACTGATGAACTACTAGGTGTGCCTTTATATTAATCCCATAGGGTCGTAATCCAAAGCACCGATGTAGGCTCTGCAACCATGCCTCTGCTACTATTCCTTCAGTGGAACCTATAAACAGTGGTGGCCCAAGTCGAATCAATTCCCTGATATCATCTCCTATATGTCTAGGAGGTCTAAGAAGTGGGGGTCCTCTCTGGTGTATTGACTCACCTTCATGCTAATCTTTCCCCTCTAACTATCTTGGTGGGGGACTCCTAGTCCTCTCTCTGACTTTGGGCCCACCTCCTCCGAGTCCCTCTGCTTCCACTACTGGAATCTACTAAATTGGCTGAACCACAGGTACTACTCTCTGCCAAACTACACCGATCAAAGTTTGGAGTGCACCTATAATGTCTTGGTTTGGGTTCGGTGGTGGTGGAGGTGGTCCATCCCCCCGTCCTGCTCTACCACCTCTTGCCCTACGACCTCTACCTCGTGGGTTGCTTCGAGTAACAGGAGGCATCCTACACAATTTAATGTTTAGTTTTAAATTTCAGAAGCGTAAGGGTTTAAGGTTCCTAGTGTTGAAACACAAGCTCTGATCCCAAAATGTCATGCCCAAACTATGGGGGCAAAACACACACACACACACACACACACTTTTTTTAAAGTTAATAATTAAAATTTATTAAGTAGATAAGTTTGCGATCACAGTCAAAGTAAAGGTTCTCTACATTTCATCTCAAATAAGGGTAACATAATAAAAAGAAATTTTAATCAAGTTCAATTACAATTCTCTTAGACAATTGACAATCTAATCGATATTGAAAAATCACTTAAGAAAAACGATCAACTAGAATTAAAACATAATATAAATGAAATAATGCTAGAAATGGCAATGTCAATAGATAATTTAGTCTTGAAAACCAAAGATTCCATGTTGATCATAGTCTCAAATTTTCCTTAGACCCCTACCATTGTAATGCTTATATATATATATATATATATAAGCATTACAATGGTAGGGGTCTAAGGAAAATTTGAGACTATGATCAACATGGAATCTTTGGTTTTCAAGACTAAATTATCTATTGACATTGCCATTTCTAGCATTATTTCATTTGCTAGTTGTTATGATAACTTGTTCATTACTTTAAATATTTTATTTGATCTCCTACACATCTTTTATGTTATTGCTTACAATATTATATTTTTACCACTAATATAATAATATCTTCCTCTAGAAATCCTATGTTGATGTTAAGTAAATAGTTACAACATCTAGTTAAATTAATGTTATGCAAATAACAACATATAATTAGATTATTAATATATTGACTCCAATATTTAGATAATTATACTACCCTTAATACCACTATGTGTTTTACTCTCTAGTTTCGTTTAGTATTTATCCTAGGTATGAGTTACATCTAGCCAAATAAAACTAAATGGTATAACATTATGTAAGTCCACTACGTATTAATATTCTAAACAATATTATCCCCCTTTGTATAAATATTTCTCCTTATTTTCCTTTAAGCCCCATTAAAACATTATTGTAATACTTTAATCTTATTTTCCTTACACTGAAATTAGATCCTAAATCTAACTAATCATTTTCCTATTATAACATATAAACTTATTTTACTAATATCTTATTTCATCATAGGCTATATGCTACTCCAACTCCCTAGGTCCTAGCTAGGGAGCTTTTCCACTTACCAATAACTTTCAGCCCATGAGTCTTCTAGTTGCATGTGCAAGACTTCTCCTTGAGGCATGAGTGGGGAAAGAGGGTTTAATTTATGTTCACTACCCAAGACATGGACAAGACATTGGGAAAGATTTCCTTTCATCGAGTCTACTTAAAACTTTCACCCTCCTCATTAATGGTCACCTTATGCTAAATCTGCTGCCACATTTTTTTTTCAACATGACTTAGAGAACAATGAATATATGAGGCACAATAAGACATCCCCAAATACTTTCTTTTTGTGAGTTTGAAAGTTGTGAACGCCAAAGTAAGGAGAAGGTTTGATGTGATCCTAAGGTTATGTCACCATATTAACTTGAGCAAACTTTTGTAAGATACTCTCCATTCGACCTAGGAGCATGGAGTAAGATGTGACCACTTCACATCATTAAATTAATGGTTTTAGATTTATTCTATTCTTTCTAAAGACAAATTTTGACACCTCTTAATATCCTGGCTGCCCTCCTAAGGAAAGTTTATGATATCCTTGTCATTATGAATTGAATTTGGTTATAGGTTTTATTTAATTTATTGTGATGTGAATATTTTAATTGTCTGTAATTGGAGAGGGGTTTTTTTTCTTTTGTTCATATATTTTCCAAAGAGTTATGTGCATCTACAGGCTTATGTTTTTTTTTATGAGTCTTCTTTGTGTTGCAGCCCTTAAGATTATTTGGGTTATATGGTAAGAAAAGACATTAGTAGCTTGGATATAAAGATTTTTATAAAGTATTGGTTTTTATTTCATTAAGGGTCTTTTATTTTTAGTTTGTAATAGTATCAACTAAATTTTGTGTTTGCCATACAATTTCCAGAATGAAAATGTGCTACTACAAGCCTTTTTACATGCAATTTGAAACTTACTTGATTGGTTTGAGTCTTACTATGGCGTCTTAAAGGGTTGGTTTTCTAATGATTAATAATATTAACTAATCATCTATTATACAACATACTCAACAAAACAACTATTGCAAGATTATCAAAATCTACTTAAACCTCTTATGAGTTCCTAGTTAATCATTTTCATGAACCCCAAATGCTATCCATTTCAATGATACCCACATTACAAGGAACAATCATCTACATATTCATTTAACCATCTATTATAACTGATGGAGCACAAATTGAATAACACAGTGACTAAACTAATCTTAAGGCAATTGAGAAAATAAGGAGATCAGAATGATGATGTTCTATTCATTTGAAGGGAGTATCTAACACACAAAGTTCTTGCAAATTTACTTCCAACACAATCAATCATGAACTAAATCATATCAAACTCAAAGGAGATACCATACATTTTCAAATTGAAAACTTGCATAATTGAACATCCTCATTTCATCTTATCTTTGATATACATTCATATGATAGAATAAAATATGAAAACTCCAAGACAAGAAAAAATTACTCAATCGCTTATTTTATTAACAAGCTGATTCAAGGGCTCAGCCGAGAAAGAATCAAGAAGAAAACCCGGCTTTTTTGCCAATCCAACAAAGTTTGAAATACAACTTACATAGGATTTCAATCCTAAATTACAACAATTTTAATTGGATTTTCTTCATGAACCTCATCAAGGGATTCATAACAATTTCTGCATCATATTTCTAGTACCTTGGAGGGAACAGAATCTGATCGAGTGACAACCAAGCATACCCAAGAGACAATCAAACATACATATTCATAGATGGTTTACACAAAGGGATTCACAATGAATCAACACTAGGGAAAGATGGATTCTTCCAACCAGGAGAAGTCAAGCACAACACCAACAAATTCCCAATCGGGGCCATATACCAAGAACTTCTGTTCTTCCATTTCAACATACCATAATCATACAAGGTTTGTGCTGATGGGCAGGGCCAATAACACCCTACCCTTTCTCCCTCTTCTCATCCTAAGAAGAGACTCTACACTGGTTGGAGTCTGAATAAATAGACCTTTCCCAAAATTGGTCACTTCTGCCCTCTCCAAGGTTGAGTAATACCAAAACACCCATGCAAGAAAAAAATCTTCAAAATTGCAAACATGAACATGAAAGGAAATCATCCAAAAATAACAGGGTTTTCAAGCTTTCGAACATACCCACAAACATACAAACATTGAAACAACAAAAAGGTAGCATAAGCATGAAACAAGAATGAAATCTGAACAAGGGAGATGAAAATTCCTACCTGCACAAAGAGGTAATGGCAATGAACAAATTTGAGTAGATTTTCCACTTCCTTCCTTCAATTTTCAAAACTCCTCTCTAAATGTAGAGATTGGATAACAACCTCCACAAGTCCAAGAAGGGCCTCTAACTAAGGCTCCAACTCAACCACCCAAAAGGAGCAATAACTTCTCCCACCCACTTACAATTATAGAAAATCCTAACTCAACCCATACCATGGTTAAACACTAAGTGGAGGTGGGGTGACACAACTCATGGCAACCACTTGCAATTTTCGCACATAGGCAAAAAGAGACTTTTTGAGTGACCTCAAAAGTCAATAAAAGGGGCTTAGGGGTTGGAAAAGACCCCTAACCCATACCCATACCCCTTGGGTATAAATATTCCATGTTTTAAAGTCTTAGGAAAAAGGTTTAGAGCCAAACAAAAGTTAGGAATAAAATAGGACCTTCTAACTACTCTAACATTGCAAATTAAGCACTAATTTGGATTAAGGGATGACTAACCTCGATTAAGAATCCAATTAGCAAACTGACACTAACTTAACCCAACTTGGGTCCAAAGGTTATAGAACTAACCCTAATCAGCATACTGAAGAACATAACCAATTTACAAATGTCAAGTGACACTAACAGAACATAATTACGAACACTAACATTTACTGAACATAGAAAGATACATACATACATCTCACAACACAATACGTGAATTACGAACAACAAGGTTTCCAAAATTAACACATAGAAATTAGTTCTATTCCTCCGTCGGTTTCCTTGGCTAAAATATCTGCACACTCATTACGCACATCAGTAATCTCAAAAAATCACATGTTCATATGTATATATACGTATCAGGAATCACATAATTTAAAACATACATCAATAAGGGTTTCTTCATCCTACTTAATTCTTAATCATAATGATTCCAAAAATCAATGTGTTAATCCTACATTTTACTTAATTCATCATCATACATAAACATAAAGCCTTTAAATGAAAAACATCAGTATATCTGAAAGTAACATCACATAACATGAAATAATATAATATGTTCTAAGTATCAGAAAATGTCTCGACATCTCAAGTCGTGAGTAACAAAATGATAAGGTAACAAGTAAGGCTACGAAGGGTCAGGGCGAGGCCTCACAAAATTTTTCTCCTAAGCTAGTGGAGCTAAACCCAACCCCACGTCATTTTTACTAGCTCAATTTTAGAAGCCAAAAATGAGGGGCTCTTATTTTCGAGGAATAGATTCTAAATAATCATGTAGCCCCTTAAAAAATTCTCATTGGATGTCTTGTTCCTAAAAAATAGATTTGCAGTCCCTCCCATGGGCTGACCCATGCCTCAAAGACATTCTTCACAATAAAAGAGCGATTGCTATCTAGGTGCAATTCTTTGACAAGATTTCCATTTTTTTTTGTTTTTTTTTTCATATTTTTATTTTTTTGGTTTAGTTTTTTTTAATATTTATAGTTATTTATTTATTTATTCTTTTTTTAGTTTTTATTTTTTATTTATTTATAATTTTTTTAAATGTCTAGAGCTTCTATTTCTTTTTCTTTTAAAAATATATATATATATATAGATTTTTTTTTTTTTAAACAAATGAGTAAATTTCTAGGTAGAGGTTGTAAAGTACAATGTTCTACATTAATTATTCTTTTTCTTTTTCTTTTTCACCTCATGGAACATTTTTTGTGTAAAGCCCAAGGTTATTTATCGCTTGTAACAATTTTATTATAAAAAATTAACATTTTTAATGAGGTTAATTATTTCAAGTTTATATATATAATCCATTTTGTAAGTTTTTTGATCCGTTGTTATTTTAATTATAAATGTTATTGTGAAAATCAATGATAGTTCTTGAAAAAAATTTAAATATTAATCTATAGTTTTAGAACATCACAATTTAGATATTCTAACTATTAATTTATGGATGATCATCTCATTTTTTGAAATTAAGAAGCAAAGAAAATGGGGGTTGGGTCATAATAAAAAGGAACAATTTTTTTAAGATCAGTAGGTAATTACTAACACAAGATTACACCACCTCCTTTCAAAATTTTTAAAAACCCTCACATAAACATAGTAGTAAAGTAAATACTACCATAAGTAGTGAAAGTCTTAACAATATACAAAACTTGGCAATCTAACAAACATTGACCCTACTATTAGTCTAGTGTAATAAGCCAAAGGGGACTCAAAGACTCTAAGAGTAACTAAGCAACATTACACGAAAGCAAAACATAACACCCCAGTAGAGCTAGTCATTGACTATGAAGCCATACATGGAGTGGTTTGTTTCCACCTCTTTATGATCATTCCCACCATATTTATCAATTTGCATGAGGTAGAGTGTAGTGGTCACTGAGTGCATTATGCACACCAAGAAATTAGCAACCTCATCAAACTTGTCCTCCAAGTCCTCATTTTGTTTAATCAAATCAATAATTTGGACTTTTTCAATTTCTCCACTACTTGGTTCCCCTACTCTTTGTTCTCATTTTTAGTCATAGCTTGTTCCTAATAAGTGTGGTCTCCCCCCCTGCATGATTCCCTTAACCTCATGTTCTCCCATAGTGCTTTCCACCTAGACTTAACTACCCCAAGTGTCCATCCTGACCGAGAAGGTGACCATGCCATGCTTCACATCTTCATACTTTCTAGAATTTGGGGTAATGGTATTAGTTTTGAATGTGTCCAAAACCTTGGAGGGAAAAGGAGTTGTTTAACCTTCCTCCACATCCCTTGTTTTATCCTCACTTTTTCTCTTTTTTTCATCTTGTTCCCAATAATTCCTCTTAGTGGTCATACATTTGGGATGAGGGCCAGAGATTTTTCTAGAGTTGTCTAGCTTAGACATGTCATGCTTGGTCAATGGTTTTTTTCTATCTTAGTGTAGTGTCTAGATTAGGTGATGGAACTTGAAAAATAGATAAATCCTTCTATAGGGCTTCATGGTAAGCGGGTGATGTTTGCAATAATTCCAACAAAAAATATTTAGCAGTAATATGCAATTACTCCACCAAATCATAACCTTTCAAAGAAGTAATAGGTAATTGAGGTGTTTGAGGAAGGATGGGTTTAGAAGGCAATAAATAATTAGGAATAGTAGTTTAATGATTATTTTGGGTGCAATAAGCATGATCCACAAAATCTTGATTAATGAAGTATTTCAAAGGATTCATAGGTTTACCCTTAATAGTCATTATAGGCTTCTCATATCATACAAAAGGTGTATCAATAGAACAAATAGTTGTAGAAAAAGGAAACCATGCACATGACTTATCATAGAAAGTGGTAGGAGAAGGTTTGGAAGGGTGTGAGGGTAGATCATTTGATTACTCGTTCACATCTTCCTTACCAAAGGTCTCATTTGTAAAGCTATCATCAAAGTACTCATCAACTTCAGTTTCTAAGTGATCCCCTTCTAGACTTTGTGGTGGATTTCCTTCTTGGTCACTTGGTTGATACTCTTGGTCCTAATGATGCTTTTTATCCTTCTCATTATATGGTATTGTTGCAGCACCTATAACTATTTTATCTATATTTCCATCCCACAATTCATCATCTTTAAATACAACATCCCCACTCATAATGAGGCTTTTAGTGATAGGATTAAAAAACCTATATGCCTTAGATTTCTCATCATAGCCAAAAAAAATACATTTCACACTCTTATCATCTAATTTAATTCTAGTTTCTTTTGGAACATGTCTATATGCAATAACCAAATACTTTGACAAGAGAAATACTAGGAATCTTACCACTCCATGCTTTTTGTGTAATCATGTCCCTCACAATCTTTGTTGGACTCCTATTCAAGTTATAAAAAACACAAGAAACTACCTCAACCCAAAACTCATTAGGAAGATTTTTACCTTTCAACATGCTCCTTACCATCTCCATTGTTTTTTGATTCTTTCTCTCTGCAACACCATTTTGTTGTGGTGTGTAACTAGTAGTAAATTGATATTTTATTCCTCAATCCTTGCAATAATCTAAATCTTACTTGACTTATACTATCCTCCTTTATCAAATTTCAATACATTTATTGGTAAACCACATTATTTCTCAACAAAAACCTTGAATTCTCTAAATTTTCTAAATGTTTCAAATTTTTATTTCAAATAGTAAACCCATGTATTTCTACTAAAGTCATCAATAAATGTTAAGAAATAAGTGCTCCACCCTATTGATGGTGTTTTCGTTGGAAAATATATATCTAAATGCACAATTTCTAAAGGCACCCTTTCTCTATATGACTTCCCTTTTGGAAAACACTCTCTATGATGTTTGGCCAAAATACAACTTTCACATGGACTTAATGATGCTTCAATTTTGGTTAAGCCTCTTACCATTTCCTTTATTTGCATTAAAGATAATCCTTTGAGATTTAGATGGCCATACCTCAAGTGCCATATCCATGTCCAAACTTGACTTTTTTCCTTCAAACTTATTGCAATTTCATTAATTATAGTGTTCTTTATCCGAAGTGGAAATGTTCTATTATTTTTCATTTCTACCCTTGCAATCACCTAGTTACTAGGAGGCATATCAAATATAGTGCACACATTTTTCTCAAAAATAACCCTATAACATTTTTTGACTAAGTTTCCCCACACTTCTAAGATTATATTTCAAGAAAAAGTACAAAGTATACATCAAAAATGGATTTCATTACATGCTCTGTTATCACAATGATTGTACCTTTTCAACTTACTTCCACTATCTCATTATTTTCCAACTTCGCTTTTGATTTAATTGATTTATTGAAGCTTTCAAAAATCTCTTTGTTTCCTATCATATGACTACTGTAACCACTATCTAGAAATCAAAAATCATTTGAACTCTCTTGCACTACATTGTAAGTAATGAACAATGTCTTAGAACTACTCTCATGAAAAATTTTCATTTTTCTTACTCATATCAACTTGTTTCTTTCTATAGTCATTTGCAAAATGTCTAAACTTCTTGCAATAATAACTTTGAATATATTTTTTTATCATAACTTTGTGATCTATTGTTATTATTGCATCCCCTTGAGTTGAAGTGTTGAATTCTCCTTCCTCTTGATCTAGACTCTTTCCTTCTTCTTTTTGAAAAGTATATCTGGCTCTTCCTCTTCCTCTAAATCTAGAATTTCCTCTTCCTCTAGCCTACCAAATGTCATTTTTTGTTTGAATGCATTCTCTAGTGAATTACCATTACGCTTGTTTAATCTATCTTCATGATTATACAAGGATCCAAACACCTCATCTCTAAATAATATTATTAAATCATTAGATAATTTAATTTCAACCACAAATTATCAAATTTAGGATGCAACCTTGTTAAATCTTCTCTACAACCTTTTGATTAATAAGTTCAACACCATTCATCCTTATTTGATTAACCACATTCATATCATGATTTGGAAATTGCTCTATAGAATCATAATCCTTCATTTGTAAATTCTCAAATTCTCTTCTAAGTGCTTGAAATTTAACAATCTTTAACTTATTTGTACCTTAATAAGTAGTCTTAAGAATGTCCCAAGATTTCTTGGTTCTAACATTTGACTTAATTTTTCCAAGAGCTGAGTCATCTAGTACTTATCCAATAATCTAAAAATCATTTTTTTCTTTTGCCTATTTTCATGAAACTATTTCTTTTGATTATCATTTAAAGTATACTCATCTATAGGTTCAACATAACCATTTAAGATTATATCTGATAACTCATAAGAATCAAATATAAGCTTCATTCTAAAATCCCAATCATAATAATTCTTTCTAGAAAACATTGGAATTAAAGTTGAAAACTCCCTAAAGCCATGCCTAATAAAAACTCATAAAAAAACACGAATATACCAAATCGTAAATAGGGCAACAAGAAACTTATGGATATCCCAATGAAATGGCTTATATGACTTTTTATCCCTTTCTCTACTACAATCCCCACACACAATCATCCTCCTCTTTTAAACTAGTCTCTGATAAACACAAAACAAAATGTGGTGTGGCACAATAAAAATAGATTGTATTTCATTCATCATGATTGTTCAAATGAATATATAGTGCTTCTTTTATAAGAAAGTGTACTATATTCTTGAAATAACTAGCATTAGACGAAAAGACAAAATATCTACATAGTTTTGGAAATGTAGGTAATCCAGATATTAAAGCCACTAGTAAATGTATGTAAAAACCATGTCAAAGTTTAAATTATGCATATCATGTCTTCTTCAATATTAAAGTCTATCCTATTCTAAAGTAAGCTCGTATGTCTATCTATCACTTTCTTTACCATGTTCCACTTTCGTCCAATAAAAATTAAATGTTATTCTATTATAGAGCCAAAAAATTAAAACATTTAGATTGATGTACATTAAGCTTTTTTCACCAGTTATCCTTGTGTAACTAGGTGTCTTTTGACTTCTACCATAAACATTGTTGAGGCATCTCAATGGACAAAATTCAAAAAAGAAAGATTGAAATCAAGACTAGTAAAAAGATAATTTGTAAAGTATATGAGTCATTAGAAAAGAGATAATTGATTAACATAGGTTTTCCATTCATTCCACATGGGTGGTAGACTTCTCTTATCTTGTTACAAATTTAAAAGAGAAATACATCGACAACAAAGTTAACAGTTTTGACCAATCAATTGGCTACATTCATGAGAAAAGAAGGTTTAGTTTTATTTTATATTAATGTGTAGATAATACATGAAGTGTACTTGTGGAGACAAGTGATACATTCATACAATAATATATTAATTTTTATGCAAGTTACAAAATGTCTATCTTTGTTTGAGTTCTTACAACTCATTTTCTATTCTAAATATACTTCAGAATATTCAATTTTCTTTGTAATGAGGGACACATTGTACCTACATTTGATGCTAGATGGCATGTCTTAACATAGGAATTACTTTGTAATTCATTTCTTTCCCCTCTGTATATTAATGTGCCTATCTATTTTTCTTCAATAGTATTTTACATAATTTCGTTAGGCTTTTTCCATCAACATAATACACAGGATCATTTTCTTTACTTTTAGACTTACAAACCTTGTGTTCCCTTTAATCTTAATATATGCACTCTTCTTTTAACTCTCTTCGATGGTGACATTTTCTTTCAAACATTAGCTCTTGATTAATTTATTTCAAAATTCCCATGTTCTATTCTTTCATAGTATTAGAATAGGTTGCACTAATATTCTTAAGCTTGTATTATTGAAAGGTTATCATTTCATTTCAACACTCACCATTAGGCTAGGGTCCCATGGAGGGGAGCTTCCATAAAACTAGAGTTTTTGCCATTGAGAAATTTTAGGAATATTTTAATGGTAGTAGTCCCATGAATTTTATTTTCTTTCTAAATTTTTAGTTTTGGTGGGAATAATTTTATAGATTTTTGACATGTGGAAAATGTTTCTCCTAAGCTGGCCGGGCTAACCCCAATCCCACCCCATTTTCACTGGCTCAATTTTAGAGGCCTAAAAATAAGGGGATCCTATTTTTGAAGAACATATTCTAAATGATCTCGCAACCACTAAAAAGAATTCTCATTGGACTTCTTGTGCCTAAAGACTAGAGTTGTAGCCCCTCTCATGGGTTAACCCCTTTCTTAGAGACATTCTTCAAAATAAAAGAGGGACTGTTTATCTAGCTACAATTCTTTGACAAGATTTCCAAATCTTTTTAGCATTTTTTTTCATATTTAGTTATTTTTGTTTAGTTTTTAAAAAATATTTAGAGTTATTTATTTATTTATTCATTTATATTTTTTTTTTTAGGGTTTATTTTTCTTTTTTCTTTTTACTTTTAAAGGTGTGTGTGTGTTTAGAGTTTTTATAATTAAAAAAATAAATTAATTTCTAAGTAGAGGTTATGAAGTACAATGTTCTAATTTAATCATTCCTTTTCTTTTTCTTTTTTGGCCTTATGGAACATTTTTTGTGTCAAACCCATGGTTATTTATTGCTTGTAACAATTTTGTTATAAAAATTTAACATTTTTGCATTAGGTAATTGATTTCAAGTTTTTATATATATAGATTCTTCTAAGATTGTTTTGGTTCATAGTCTCTATTTTTATTTTTCTTTCTACTCATTGATTTTTATACTAATCCATTTTGCAAGTTTCTTGATTCATCATTATTTTAATTATAAATCATATTGCAAAAATCAATAGTTCTTGAATTTTTTTCAAATATTAAGCTATAGCTCTAGAACTTCATAATTTTAGATATTCTAACTATTAATTTATGGATGATCATCTCATTTTTTGAAATTAAGGAGCAATAAGAATGGGGGCTAGCTCATAACAAAAAATAAAAATAAAAATTGTTTGAAGATTAGTAGGCAATTACTATCACAAGATTAGCCCACCTCCTTTCAATATTTCATAAACATAGTGATAACATAAATACTACCTTAAGTAGTGAAAGTCTTAACAATATACAAAAAACTTGGCATTTAGATAAACATTGAACCTACTACAAATTCAATGTAATAATCCAAAAGGGACCTGTAGACTCTGAGAGTAACTAAGCAGCATAGCACAAAAGAAAAACATAACAAACCAGTAGGGGAACAATCACTAGTTTTTTAGATTTTGTAGATGCAAGCAAAGCTAGTCATTGACTAGGAAGCCATATAGGCAGTGGTTTATTTCCACCTCTTTATCATTATTCCCACTATATTTATCAGTTTGCATGAGGTAGAGCGTAGTGGTCATCGAGTGCATTACACACACCAAGAAATTAGCAACCCTATCAAAATTGTCCTCTAGGTCCTCATTTTGTTTAGTCAAATCAATAATTTGGACTTTTCCAATTTCTCCACTACCTAGTTCCCTTGCTCTTTGTTGTCATTTTTAGTCATAACTTCTTCCTACTAAGTCTGATCTCCCCCCTACATCATTCCCTTAACCTCATGTTCTTCCCATGTTCTTTCCACCTAGACTTTGCTACCCAGAGTGTCCATCCTAACTGAGAAGGTGACCATGCTATGCTCCACATTCCCATACTTTCTAGAATTTAGGGTAATGGTATCAATTTTGAATGTATTCAAAACCTTGGAGAGAAAATGACTTGTTTAACCTTCCTCAATATCCCTTATTTTATCCTCACTTTTTCTCTCGTCTTCATCTTGTTCCTCATAATTCCTTCTAGTGGTCATACATTTGGGATGAGGGACAGAGTTTTTTTTGGAGTTGTCCAGCTTAGGCATGCCATGGTTGGTCAATGGTTTTTTCTCCCTTAGCCTAGTATCTAGATTAGGTGATGGAACTATAAGAATAGAAAAATCCCTCTATAGAGCTTCATGATAATTAGGTGATATTTACAATAATTCCAACAACAAAAATTTAGCAGTAACATGCAATTACTCCACTGAATCATAACCTTTGAAAGAAGCAATAGACAATTGTGGTGCTTGAGGAAGGATGGGTTGAGAATGTGGTAAATAATTAGGAATAGTAGTTTGATGATTATTTAGGGTGTGATAAGCATAATCCAAAAAATCTTTATTAATGAAGTAGTTCAAAGGATTTGTAGGTTTACCCTAAATAGTCATTACAAGCTTCTCATGTCATACAAAAGGTCTATCAATAGAACAAATATTTGTAGAAAAAGGAAACCATGGACATAATTTATCATAGAAAGTGGTAGGAGAAGGTTTCAAAGGGTGAGAAGTTATATCATTTGATTACTCATTCACATCTTCCTTACCAAAGGTCTCACTTGTAACACTATCATCAAAGTACTCATCAACTTCAGTTTCTAAGTGATCTCCTCATGGACTTCATGATGGATTTCCTTCTTGCTCACTTAGTTGATCCTTTGGGCATTTTTTATCCTTTTTATCCTTCTCATCATATGGTATTTTTGGAGCATTTGTAACTATTTTATCTATATTTCCATCCCACGATTCATCTTCTTTAAATACAATATCTACACTCACAATGACACTTTTGTTGACAAGATTAAACAACCTATATGCCTTAAATTTCTCATCATAGACAATGAAAATGCATTTCTCACTCTCATCATCTAATTTAGATGTTGTTTCTTTTGGAACATGTCCATATGCAATAACCAAATACTTTGAGAAGAGAAATACTAGGAATCTTACCACTCCACACTTGTTGTAGAATCATGTCCCTCACAATCTTTGTTGGACTCCTATTCAAGATATAAAAACACAAGAAAATGCCTCAACCCAATACTTGTTAGTGAGATCTTTACCTTTCAACATGCTCCTTGTCATCTCCATTATTTTTCTATTCTTTCTCTCTGCAACACCATTTTTTTTGGGTGTGTAATTGGTAGTAAATTTCTTTTTGATTCCATGATCCCTGCAATAATATAAAAACTCACTTGACTTATACACTCCTCCTCTATCTGATATCATTACCTCGATAAGTAAACTACTTTATTTCTCAACAAATGCCTTGAATTCTTTAAACTTTACAAATGTTTTAGATTTATATTTAAAATAGTAAACCGATGTCTTTCTACTAAAGTCATCAATAAATATTAAGAAATAAGTGTTCCCCTGTATTGATGGTGTTTTCATTGGACAACATATATCTGAATGCATAATTTCTAAAGGTACCCTTTCTCTATATGATATCCCTTTTGGAAAGCTCTCTCTATGATGTTTGGCCAAAATACAACTTTCACATGGACTTAATCATACTTCAATTGGGGTTAAGCCTCTTACCATTTCCTTTCTTTTTAATAAAGATAATCCTTTGAGATTTAGATGACCATACATCAAGTACCATATCCATGTTTGATCTTGATTTGTTACCTTGAAACTTGCTATAATTTCATTAATTATATTTCTCTTTATCCCAAGTGGAAAAATTTTGTAATTTTTCATTTCTACCCTTGCAATCACCAAGTTACTAGGAAGCATATCAAATATAGTGCACACATTTTTCTCAAAAATAGCCCTGTAACCTTTATTGACTAAGTTGCCCCACACTTCTAGGATTATGTTTCAAACCAAGTATGAAGTATACATCCAAAATAGATTTCATACCATGCTCTATTATGACATTGATTATACCTTTTCCACTTACTTCCACTATCTCATTAATTTCCAACTTCACTTCTAATTTAATTGATTTATCCAAGCTTTCAAAAAACTCTTTGTTTCTTTTCATATGATTTTTGCAACCACTATCTAGAAACCAAAAATCATTTTAACTCTCTTGGGCTACATTGTAAGTAATGAACAATGTCTTAGAACTACTCTCATAAAAAAATTGCATTTTGCTTACTCATATGAACTTGTTTTTTCTACACTCATTTGCATAATGTCCAAACTTCTTGAAGTAATAATATTGAACCTTTTTTTTATCATACCTTGATGTTGTATTGTTGTTATTGCATCCCCTTGAGTTGAAGTATTGATTTATCCTTCCTCCTAGATCTAGACTCTTTCCTTCTTCTTTTTTGAAAATTATATTTGCCTCTTCCTCTTCCTCTAAATCTAGAATTTCCTCTTCCTTTGGCTCTACCAAATGCATTCTCAAATGAATTACCATTATGCTTGTTTACTATATCTTCATGATTATACAAGGATCCAAACACCTGATCTATAAATAATATTGTTAAATCCTTAGATTATTCAATTACAACCACAATATTATCAAATTTAGGAGGCAAACTTCTTAAAATATTCTCTACAACCTTCTAATCAATAAGTTCATCACCATTCATCCTTATTTGATTAATCACATTCATAACATGATTAAAAAATTGATGTATAGAATTAGAATCCTTCATTTGTAAATTTTGAAACTCTCTTCTAAGTGGTTGCAATTTAATAATCTTTACCTTACTTGTACCTTGATATGTAGTCTTAAGAATGTCCCAAGCTTGCTTAGCTATAATAGTTGGATTAATTTTTCCAAGAGCGAAGTCATCTAATGCTTGTCCAATAATCTACAAAGCATTTTTTTTTCTTCTACCTATTTTCATTAAGCTTTTTCTTTTGATTAGCATTTAAAGTAGACTCATATATAGGTTCAACATAACGATTTAAGATTCTTTCAAATGACTAATAGGAATAAAATATAAGCTTCATTCTAAAATCCCAATCATCATAATTCTTTCTAGAAAACATTGAAATTGAAGGTTGAAAGCTCCCTGAAGCCATGCTTGGTAAAAACTCATTAAAAAATACACAAATGTGTAAATAGATCTCACAATGAAATGGTTTATATGACTTTCTATCCCTTTATCTAATGTAATCCTCATGCATAATCCTCCTCCTCTTTTTAACTAAGATCTAATACCAATTTTATGGATGGGAAAAGACACAATAAAATGGATACACAAAACACAATAAAAATAGATTGCATTTCATTCATCATGATTGTTCAAATGAATACATAGTGCCTCTTTTATAGGTAAATGTACAATATTCTAGAAATGTCTAGCATTGGCCGGCAAGACAAAATATCTAAATAGTTCTTGAAATGTAGATAATCTAGATGTTAAAGATTCTATTAAAATGTATGTAAAAACTAGCTCAATGTTGAAATTATGCAAATCATTTCTTCTTCAATATTAAAGGTTATCCTATTTTAAAGTAAGCTTGTCTATTTGTCTATCGCTTTCTTTACTATTTTCTATTTTAGTCCATTCAAAATTAAATTTTATTCCATTATAGAGCCAAAAAATTAAAATATTTAAATTGATGTACATTAAGCTTTTTGCACAAGTTATCCTTGTGTAACAGGGCATCTTTTTACTCCTGCCACAAACATTGTTAAGGCATCCTAGTGGATAAAATTCAAAAAACAAAGACTAAAATCAAGATGAGTGAAAAAAAATTCATAAAGAATATGAGTGATTAGAAAATAGATGATTAACATATCTTCTCCATTCACTCCATGTGGGCAATACAAACCTCTCTTATCCTATTAAAAATTAAAAAGAGAAATATATCAACAACAAATTTAATAGGTTTCACTAATCAATTGGCTACATTCACAAGAAAAGAAGGTTTAGTTTTATTTTACAAGAAAAGAATATTGAATCTCTCTTCTCCATTTACCAGCATTAATAAGTGTGTCCTCCAATTGAATAGCTTGCCTTTGGATAGCAAGTAAGTCAGCAACTGCATCCTTAATGAGGTGAAAACTTATATCAGGAGGGACAACATTGGCAAAGAATATCTTTTGGTTTTCTACATTAGGCCTAGACACAACATGAATTCTTTGGATTAACCTATTAAATTTTGTCACAAATTCTCTCATAGGTTCATGTATCTCCTTTTCCATTTGACTAAGTTGAAAAAATAAGGAGCATTCATTTTCAAGGGCTTTGAATCTATTTTTGAATGCATTTTTCATATCATTCCAACCGGTAATATAATGTTGGGGCAAGTGATTGAACCAATCAACAATAGTGTAATACCATGCCAAGGGATCCAAAAGAATTAACCCAAAGTTTCACTAAGTTTGCTAAACATTTTTTTTCCTTTAAAAACATGAAAGATAAATCATTCAGTTCAATCACATAGTAGCGAAAGCAATAACATACAATCAACTCTCTTTTAGGGTAAATGTTATCACTTATTAAAACCAACTTACAACGAGTTACCCTGGCAACTACTTAGGGCCTCAACCCCCATTGCAAGCCACTTCCTGAAACTACACAAAGATAACCTACCCTAAGCTCATGAAATCACAAATTAGGAATCATAGTAAAATCACCTTAGTCCTGTACAAGTGACTACAAAGCATCATAAGTATAATCCACAAAAATCACATTAGTTCTCCATGAGCAACTGATCAGCATTAAATAATAATCATAATGATCACAATAGTTCTCTATCAGCAACTGAAGGCATCAACAATAAATCACAATATCCAATGGTTCTACAACAAGCAACCAAAAAGTATCTCACAATATCCATTGGTCTTGGAGTTGATGAAAGCCAACTCCGAAGATGCCCAAGATCACCTGCATTCGAAAATCTGTCAAAGAGAAGCCAAGAAGAGGAAGACCATGGAGCAAGGGAAAAACCCTAAACGGACATGAGAGACCACAAGAATGCAAACACAAGAGAAAAATATATTTACAATATAAGAATGTCTTATGTTATGAAAATACAATGAGAGAGCCCCTATATAAAGAGCTCATGGAAGCTTGTAGAACAAGCTAGAAGGTGGTAGAAGATAAGAATGACAACTCAACACATATCCACAAATGGTGGAACATCCTAGAAGGGAACAAACTCTCATGTTGTCAACAACTAACCACTACATGCATTAAAAACAAAATATTAAATAAATGCATTAACCTAAGTAAGCTTAAGTAATAGAATAAATAATTAATAATTAATTAATTATTTACTCTAACACCCCCCCTTAAGTGTAACTTAGGGAAATGCCTTAAGCTAACAAAACTAAGATGAAATACAGGATGGGTTTCGGCAACGAGGCCATTTTAGGTACCCAAGTACAATGCAAAGAAAATGCAACCTCTGTAAATGGGGAAAGAGAGAAAGCCACATGGGAAAAACTCTCCCCAAAAAAGAGGTAACCTAGTGAAGAACTAAAGAAGCCTCCAACTAGGGAAATGTCCCCTAAAACAGGAACAAGGAGTGATCATGAAAGAGCATCACTGAAGCATGAAGAAGCTACAAATCTATCGAACTACTGATCTGAAGAACCTCCATGGAAGAAGAAGGCACAGACCGAGCATGTCTATATGGTAGATGATCCATCTCACCGAAATGCATAGGTAGCCAGCCACTGCAATTGCCTTGTATATAGGATCAACCACTGAATACATAGTTCACACTATCGAACCATCAAACCAAGGATGCATTAGAACAATAAAATTAGAACAATAGCATTACCCCCCCTTATTGTAGACGGGGTGTGATGACAGGCAACTAAGAAGATGGGCCGACACCTATAAAGAGGGAAAGAGGTACAGACACCTATAAAGACACGATAAAACTGACACTGCATGAGGCTAATGTCATGGAAGGGACACTCACTTGACAAAGGGAGAATTCCTAAAATATAAAACAAATATCCCCCCCATGGTGCTTTATGAAAAATAGTGCATGTACAACTAACTCAAAACAACGGTCATGATCCTCAGAATGCAAAAGTGGCACTTTATCTCAGTGCAATACATAAAAGTGCTTCACAAAGATAGCTACAATGATCAAAATTGAAAACAAGCTACAACAAAATAAAGTATAGCCTAAAACAAAGGAAAACATGCCAGGAAAATGATTCTTAGGACTAAAACACTCAAAATATCCACCATATAGCAAAAATGCCAAAACTATGATAGAAATAACATGGGCCAAAAATTAAGAAAAAGGACCACATTTTTGAAAAGGTGATAGAACCAGCTTTCCAAAAATATAAAGTTTTGAAAAAATGGGCATGGGACGCAAAAGATATCCTTGTTGAAGTCAAAAATAGAACTTCGAACTTTGACTAAAAAATGGGCAATAAAAAGGCATCAAAACCTAAAAATACCTACACCAAAATCTCTGTCTTGGAACCAACTTTTTGGCGCTTCTTTTGGATCATAAAAATACCTCTGTATGCATAAGTTCTGGCCAAAAAACCACAAGTAGGTCCAAAATGACCCTAGGAGAGTGCAAGCAAGGTCTGATGCAGTGCTGACATCATATTGATGTCAGTGAGTCACTGGTTTAAAATTGACAGCCACGTGGTCATCATTGCAAAAAAGAGGCCACGTGGATGCCACGTAGTGGGCGGCTGACATGGCAAGGACCACGTGGTAAAGTGCCATGTGGCAGACAACTCAGCACATAAGGATGACAACTCAGCACATATCCACAAACGCTGGAACATGCTAGAAGGGAACAAACTCCTGTGTTGTCAACAACAAACCACTACATGCATTAAAGACAAAATATTAAATAAATGCATTAACCTAAGTAAGCTTAAGTAATAGAATAAATAATTAATAATTAATTAATTATTTACTCTAACAATTGGTTCTCAATGAGCAACCAAAAAAATCCCAAAACAAATCACAATGCTGATCAAAGACTCAAAATGGTTATCAAATATGACTGATCAATGACCCAAAAATTGTTAAGACAATTATCTCATATACATACACCTCAGAATAACAAAAACTAGAAAGCAATAACAAACAGAAAATGCAATCATGTCATAGAGCATAATGAATCACATCACCATGGTTGGGTTAAAAAGATCGAGACCAGAACATCATAACTTGATGCTGCCAACAGGTAAGTTGGGGTGGGGGGGAGAGGGGGTAGGTAAAACCCCCTCCCCAATATACTTTATTATATATTTTTTAAAAACTTTGTTATTTGATAATAATGTTAAATATTTTCTTTTTAAAATAAAATTTATTTATTTTATAAAGTTTATTAAACAATTTTTAATTAATTAATTATATATATATATATATATATATATATGTTTTTGAAATTTTTTTCTCTTTATTCTAATAGAGAAAATAATTTCAAACACCCACATTTTTAATTTAGAGTTTCATCTTTAATTCAACCCCTTCCTGATTAAATCATATGTTCTTTGATTTAGAAAAAAAGGTTTATCTGATTTTCTTTCTAATCCCTACGTATACAGAAGTTAATTGACAAGCATCTAATAATTCATTATATTGAAATGTTTAAACTTCCATCCCAGAGAATTTCAAATTTACAATCCACAGACACAAAGAAGGAAGCAATTAATTGCATAGTTAATCAGTGATTAAAACACAACACGCTACCTGATCCTGATGTTAATATGCAATCCAAAAAAAATTGTGAGAGAATTCGCTCTTCAAGAACTTTTCTCTGAAAATCTTTCTTAGAATTCTACTCCCGAAATTCGCTTCTAAAATTTGTCTCCCAAAATTTGCAGTGAATTAAAAATGAACCCTCCATGATAATAAGGAGTTCTCTCCTCAAATTGGGTCACGAATTGTGCATTCAACTCAGAGGACACCTTGTTCACCAGAGTTAACTCTAAATTTATCTTTTATTAATCTTTCTTGTATCTTTTCATGCATGTTAAGTGAATTATTAAATTACTTTATTTAATTTTCTTCTTGACTTCTATTTTTAATCATTTATTATTTTTATTCCCATGCACACTTTATGAAATTAAAATAACATTATTATTCCTATTTTATCTTTTAATTAATTTTCTTCTATTTTCAACTCATGCACGCATCATGCAATCTAGAATCTTTTTAATAATTTAATATCTTTTCACTTTTTAAATTATTTTAGAAACTTAATTGATAGAATATTTATTAACTTAAATAACAATAATATTTAGCATTTATTTGAAAAATAAACTTTAAAAATATTATTATTAAATTAAATAAATATTATCACATTCTAAATTTAAAGTTTAACTTTTATCTTCAAAAATTTAATTCTTTTATATTTAATTAATTAAATATAATTAAATATTAAAATGTCTTAATAATTTTTCATTAATTAAATCATTAATTAATCTTTTAATTAAATTTAATTAATAGAAAAATACTCCAAGGGCTCATAAAACAACATACGAAAACTCATCATTGAAAAACACATACAAAATCAAACAAAAGGGTTATAATCAAAAGTTAACATCATCCAATGCATTTAGAGGGTACTTGACTCAGATACTTATACTAATATTCAATTAGGACAAATGGATTAAAGGGTTAGGATTTGGACTCAAGAATTTATCTCCCCTCTCTTACTACTGAGATAATGTGATAGGGTATGCTCATCCTGGCAATTCAGGGAAGTTGATACTCAGTACTTACAACCTACATAAAATCCACGCATGTACAGACACAATATTCTAAGCTAAACAGGCAATGGTAGGAAGTGGTTCATCATGTAGATCCTGACTAGTAGGTGACTAGGACTCATTTCCTTAACCACATTAGAAACGCCATACATATACAAAAGAAATACACACACACCATACACATGCAGTATGGGGTAAGTATCCATAAGAAAACACATATGATAAACCATCTGACTAATCATCATCAATATGTGAGAACACTGTAATAATACTCATACATACATGAAGTAAGGAGTATCAAGTAATCTCATTATAAAATAAACTAAATGTAAAACAAAATTTGATAATCTCAAAACAATATACTACTAGTCATCAAACATAAAACTTACCTAAAAGAGTTTGGTAATGATAACATAAATGAAAATTAGGGAAGGCACTACATCCACCCCCGCTAGACTTAGGCTTACTCCTAGAAGCCTACAAGAATGATAAAACTAAGGGACTCGCTATGTGGGTCCCATTAAATCCTTTCCCCCTTTTTGGAGGATATGACTCTACTAAGAACACTACAACACACTTAGAGCAATATGATTCTAGTTTAATAGTAAACCAAAAACCATATTGATCCAACATTCATTCCTTTAACAACTACTAAAATAGATCTCCTAAAACATCCTAAACAAGGATAACATAATGTTCCCAAAGGTAATCAAATGTATACTA
Organism: Cupressus sempervirens; assembly: GCA_028749045.1. Taxonomy (NCBI): domain Eukaryota; kingdom Viridiplantae; phylum Streptophyta; class Pinopsida; order Cupressales; family Cupressaceae; genus Cupressus; species Cupressus sempervirens. The sequence goes on from CM053783.1 coordinate 822,470,893, forward strand.
CCTTAAGGTATAGATTAAAAAAACACATGTTTTGAGAACAGAATAAGTTTTCAATTTCAGTTTTGAAGTCTAAGTGTTGAAGTATGAAAAAATTATACAACTAAAAGTTTAAGTTTCAAGTTTCAGTTTGAAAAGGATACAGATAATAGTTTAAAGTTTTCATTTTTGTTCAACTAGTTAACACTAGTGGCATTCCAATATATCCAGAGCTCCTAAAGTAGAAACTCAGGCTCTGATACCAAATGTAATGCCCCGCCAAGGGATCCAAAAGAATTAACCCAAAGTTTCACTAAGTTTGCTAAACATTTTTTTTTTCCTTTAAAAACATGAAAGATAAATCATTCACTTCAATCACATAGTAGCGGAAGGAATGTCATACAATCAACAATAATCACATTAGTTCTCCATGAGCAATTGGTAAGCATCAAATAATAATCATAATGATCACAACAATTCTCTTTCAACAACTGAAGACATCAATGATAAATCACAATATCCAATGGTTCTACAATGAGCAACCAGAAAGTATCCCACAATATCCATTGGTTCTCAATGAGCAACCAGAAAATATCCCCAAAAAAAATCACAATACTAATCAAAGACTCCAAATGGTTATCAAATGTAACTGATCAATGACCCAAAAATAGTTAAGACAGTTATCTCATATGCATACACCTAAGCATAAGAAAAACTGGAAAGCAATAACAAACATTAAATACAATCATGTCATAGAGCATAATTAATTACATTACCATGGTTGGGTTAAAAAGATCGAGACCAAAACATCATTACATCACATTCACAAACCCCCAAGCCTCTGGTAACATCCTATGACTAGTCAAACTAGGTCAATCCCAAAATTCCCAAAGCATAGATAATACAAACAAAATAGTATAGTTTCAGTTTGCATTTCAATATATGTTTCATGTGTATAGGATTCTTAGTATTACCCTTATAATTTACCCCATTCTTATACTCAAATGTAAAGTCCCATTTACCCAATTTGATTTAAGACAATTATCTAAAATACTCCATGGATAATTTATTTATTGAAATTATTAAAATAATTATTATTGATCTAAGAATAAAAAAATTGTAATTTTATTAAAATCAATAAAATTAAATAATCTTAGAACTTAATTGAATGTCTTTCTTTATTAATTATTCTTAATTAATCCTTATTTAAATAAATTAATTAATAATTATACAAAATATCCATATTAATACATAATTTGCAACTTTAATTTATTTTTAATAATAACTTAATTAACTATAATAAATAAATATTATTAGAACCCTTAATTACTAACAATAATAGTAATTCATATTAAATTCATATTAGTTTATTAATAAAAAGGATATCTAATAATAATTTATTAACTTTAAAAAATTGTTAATATTTATATATATTAAATTATATTTAATATATATTAACTAACTTTAATGAAATTTATATTAATTAACAGATAAACTTTATATAAACTAATTTTATATCATATAACCTAATTTAATAACATATGTACACATAAAAAATCAAAAATCAAAACTTTAACTTTACCTGCATTTAAAGCCCGTGTGGCTATAAAAGGTATTGCTGACTGCAAGCCAACTGTGACTATTGCAATAGTACTACATACTACTGTTGTTGCCGTAGGCTGTACTATGGTTAGCGCAACACTTGATGTTGCCGATAGGTAAGTGGGGGGGGTGGGGGGGGGGGGGGGGGGGGGGGGGTGGAGAGGGAGGGTATGTAAAAGCCTCTCCCCAATATATTTTATTATATATATATATATATATATATATATATATATATATATATATATAATTTTATTTTATTTTTATTTTTATAAATATTTTTCTTTTATAAAAACTTTGTTATTTGATAATAATGTTAAATAATTTCTTTTTAAAATAAAATTTATTTATTTTATAAAGTTTCTAAATATATAAAGTTTATTAAACAAATTTTTAATTCCTTTTATGTATATATATATATATATATATATATATATATATATATATATATTTTTTTTTTTTGAAATTGTGTTCCTCTTTATTTGATAGACTTTCAACCACCCAAATTTTTAATTTGGAGTTTCATGTTTAATTCATAGCCTTCCCAATTAAATCCTATGTTCTTTGATTTAGAAAACAAGGGTTATCTGATTTTCTTTCTAATCCCTATGTATACAGAAGTTAATTGACAGGCATCTAATAATTCATAATATTGAAATGTTTAAACTTCCATCACAGAGAATTTTGGATTTACAATCCATAGACATGAAGAAGACAACAATTAATTGCATAGTTAATCAGTGATCAAGACACAAGACCCTACTTGATCCTGATGTTAATACGCAATCCAGAAAAGCCTGTGAGAGAATTCGCTCTTCAAGAACTTTTCTCTAAAAATCTTTGCTAGAATTCTCCTTCTAAAATTTGTCTTCCAAAATTCATGGTGAATTGAAAATAAACCCTCCAGTGATAATGAGGAGTTCTCTCCTCGAATTGAAGCATGAATTGTGCATTCACCCAAGAGGACCCCTTGTTCACCATAGTTAACTCTAAAATTATCTTTTATTAATCTTTCTTTTATCTTTTCATGCACGTTAAGTGAATTATTAAATTACTTTATTTAATTTTCCACTTGACTTCTATTTTTAATTTATTTATTAGTTTTATTCCCATGCACACTTTATGAAATGAAAATAACATTATTATTCTTATTTTATCTTTTAATTAATTTTCTTCTATTTTCAACTCATGAATGCATCATGCAATCTATAATCTTTTTAATAATTTAATATCTTTTCACTTTTTAATTTATTTTAGAAACTTAATTGATAGAATATTTATTAACTTAAATAACAATAATATTTAGCATTTATTTTAAAAATAAACTCTAAATATATTATTATTATATTAAATTAATATTATCACATTCTAAATTTAAAATTTAACTTTTATCTTCAAAATTTAATTCTTTAATATTTAATTAATTTCTTAATTAATTAAATATAACTAAATATCAAAATGTCATAATAATTTTTCATTAATTAAATCATTAATTAATCTTTTAATTAAACTTAATTAATAGAAAAATACTCTGAGGACTCATAAAATGACATACAAAAGTCCATCATTGAAAAACACATATAAAATCAAATAAAAGGGTTATAATCACAAATTAACATCATCCGACGCATTCAAAGGGTACTCGACTCAGATACTTATACTAATTTTCAATTAGGACAAATGGCTTAAAGGGTTAGGATTTGGACTCAAGAATTTATCTCCCCTCTCTTACCATTAAGATAATGTGATAAGGTATTCTCATCCTTGCAATTCAAGGAAGTCGATGCCCTATACCTGCAATTTGCATAAAATCCAAGCATGTATAGACACAATATTCTAAGCTAAATAGGCAATGGTAGGAAGTTGTGCATCATGTAGATCATGACTAGTAGGTGACTATGACTCCCTTCCTTAACCACATCAAAAATGACATACATAACAAAAACAAACACGCACACCATACACATGCAGTATGGGGTAAGCATCCATAAGAAAACACATATGATAAACCATCTGACTAATCATCATCAATAACTAAAAAGATTGTAATAATCCCCATACATACATGAAGTAAGGAGTATCAAGTAATCTCATCATAAAATAAACTGAATGTAAAACAATATCTGATAATCTCAAAACAATACTACTAGTCATCAAACATAAAATTGGCCTAAAAGAGTTAACTAGGGTAGGCAATACAAGCATCATCAGTTAGCATTCAAACAAATAGTCTAACAAAAATTTCTTGGGTAGGGATGTTTATAATGCCACATGCTATATGAAAAGTGCTCAGGTGATCATTTGTTGAAATTTTACAATCCCTGCTAAATCTAGGTAGGAATTCGGTGGAACCTTTAGCCAATGCTATAGGATTAACACCAAGGTTCAATGGACCTATATTCTATCCCCATGGTTGATTGATAGCCATGTTTAGTAATATGACTTGTAAAGTTTGGATATTGAAATGAGAAGGGACAAGAGTTGTCAATGGAAGTAGGGATTGTACTAAAGGTGAGAAAGGGGACTATTTTGGTGGCAAACTAGGTCTACTACTAGACTTACTTTTCTTCTTTTTGGGATTGTTAAAATCAAGCAAAAAAGTAAAATTCTTTAGAGGTTCAAAGTTCTCGTCTAGAATCCCCTTCTCTCTCTCCTCTTGTATATCTCCTGGCAACTAGCTCTATTTCTCACTTTTTATTTAAGGTCTTGCAGGTGCTTGAGCAAGCCTATTGACCACTACCTCTTCTTGAAATTTAGTCACACCTCTTAACAATTTAGCTTGTTCTTCTTCTCTTTCTAGGACCCTTAACACTTGCTGAAATTGTTGGTTATTTCGACACAATGTCTAGGTAGTTGCAGTCAAATTTGAGACTATGTCCTCCTATGTATCTTCAAATATAAGATTAGGTTGTAACATAGGTAACACATTATCATGTGGAAGAACCATTATGATTCATTTTTATTTTTTTTGGTTCTATTACATAAGGACTCTACTCAGTAGAGTCACCAAAAATCTGTTCATGAATAGATTGTCTTTCTATTTATATGATGATAATTTACTCTATGCCCAAGATTTTGAAAGTATAAAAATGTTCACAATAGTTGAGAAAACTTCATATCATTTTTTTTCTCTCTATATTTATAAGTACAACTCTCTTCAAAAGATTTATCAATGAATTCAAATTAATTTTGCACTTTTTCTTGAAAGTGCATAAGGACTCTCACATACTGTTGGGTAGTGAGGTAACCATTCATTCATGCAATAAAGGAAAAATAATTCACAAACTTTCTCTGAAAACACTTATTCAAAGAAAGGAATTACATGACAACTTAATAATAATCATTTAGAAAATTCAAGTGAAATAAAACATGACATAAATAGCAAGAGACGTCTCCAATCAATAAAAGTAATAATGATTTAAACACTTCAAACACCAAGTTTCAAAGTTGGATCCAAGATGATATATATATATATATATAAATATAACTTTCTTCATGCACACAGTCATTAAAAAAGAAAACATATATATGCTATCTATTGATTTTTGTTAAAGTACCTACTTATCAAAATATTTTCTAGCTATCTCTTCTAACTCCTAATTAGTTCAATGCCCTAACATTTATAGTATCAATACAATTTCGAAAGCCCTCCATTAAAGCCCATCCATTTCGGTTCAGATAGTTAAGATATGAATAAAAAATAGTTATGGGTATGTGCAGGATCATGGTGTACCAAACTATGGCCTTAAGTGGCAGTGAAAAATCACCAAATCAAGTTTATGTCAACTTGACACATAATTTTGAAGTGGTTATAGACTTTATATCAAAAAGTTCTAAGAAAATAATCTGTAAAAAATTGAATATAGTTTCTAAACTACCAGGCCTTATCAGGAGAAAAAAATAATTAATTGGTCAAAAATTTCAATTTTAATGCAGTACTAAGAAAATTTCAAGGCAAAAATAAAAAGTAGGTGTATGTCTGACCACCTTAGTCAAAATCAAATCATAATATTTTTTTAATATAATTATAGATATGAAAAGTAGACTCATGCCTGGATGTGACGCATATTTTTCAAAATATTTATTCCAAATAAATAACTAACTATGAATTTTCTACCAAAACTTTTTTAGAAAAAAAAAGTCCTGTGTTTGACCACCCTAACTAATAGAAAATTTTATCAAATTTTTATTTTTATTTTTTTCTTATACTAGCCGAAGTATAGAATGTGATGTAACTTTTAGATTTAAAAAATGTTATACCATTTGAAAGTTATAGCTATTTTTCAATTAGAATGTCAATCAACACTTTACAATTATCTTCATTGATAATTAACTAATAAATATTTATCGAACTCAGAATTTTATAGAAATTATATTTATGGAATGTAGAGATCGATATTAAAAAAGTCTTTTCGTTTTATTCAATTTCAATCAAAATAACATTGTCAGACGGCTACCCGAAGTCTGAGTATCACTAAAACCTCTTCAAACATGTCTTTTGGGTTGACCAGGTAGGCTTGGTATTTACCAAGCCTAATCAGATATCCGATTGCAAATCGGATATTCGATTTAAAATTGGATATTTGATTATAAATCGTATATCCGATTTGAAATCAGATATCCGATATGTTGAGGTGGGCAAATTTAAAATATCAACCCATTTTGGAGGAAAAATTGGGTTTAAATGTCACAACTTATTATTTCTAAATTATTTCACTTATATTACTATGTAAAGATGTATTTTAATATATATATATATATATAATAACGTAATGTAAAGATATAAGACATAATCTAACAATATATACTAATATATAATGTTAATCTTATTACAATCTATAAATATAATTTATATTATTATTATTTTTACTAAATATAATAACGTAATATATTAAACATAAATATATAATATGTATTATATATATTATTATATTAATATGTATGTTATTAATATATATATAAATAATAACATAATATTTTCATTAAATATAATAAAGTAATACATATATATATATATATATATATATATATATATATATATATATATATATATGTTATTAATCTATATATAATAATGTAATATTTTTATTAAATATAATAATGTAATATATATATATATATATATATATATATATATATATATATATATATATATATATATATATATATATATATATATATAATATGTATGTTATTAATAGATATGTATATTATTAATATATATGAGTCAAAGGGGGTCATAGGTCAACCATTGACCCCCTTTGACGCATTAAATGAGGAGATATGTCTTTAGGGATCCTAAGAGACCTAGGGACATATTACAATGGTTAATATGGGTCAAAGGGGGTCATAGGTCACCCTATGATCCCCTTTGACCAATTAAATGATGACATATGTCTCTAGGGGTCCTAGGACCCCTAGGGACATATTCGAATGGGTAATATGGGTCAAAGAGGGTCATAGGTCCCTTTGACCCATTAAATGATGACATATGTCCCTAGGGGTTCTACGACCCCTAAAGACATATTCGAATGGGTAATATGGGTCAAAGGGGGTCATACGGTGACCTATGACTCGATTTGACCAATTAAACGATAACATATGCCTCTAGGGGTCCTAGAACCCCTAGGGACATATTTGAATGGGTAATATGGGTCAAAGGGGGTCATAGGTCACCCTATGACCCTTTTTGACCCATTAAACGACAACATATGTCGGTAGGGGTCCTTGGACCCCTAGGAACATATTCGAATGGGTCATATGGGTCAAAAGAGTTTTTGACCCATATGAATGATTCAAATATGTCGCTAGGGGTCCTAGGACCCCTAGGGACATATTCGAATCATTCATATGGGTCAGGGGGATCATAGGTGACCTATGACCCCCTTTGACCCATTAAATGACAACATATGTCTCTAAGGGTCCTAGCACTGCTAAGGACATATTCGAATTGTTCATATGGGTCAAAGGGGGTCTTTTGACCCATTAAACGATGACATATGTCTCTAGGGGTCCTATAACCCCTAGGAACATATTCAAATCATTCATATAGGTCAAAGGGGGTCATAAGGTGACCTATGACACCCTTTGACCCATTAAATGATGACATATGTCCCTAGGGGTCCTAAGACCCCTAGGGACATATTTGAATCATTCATACGGGTCAAAAGGGGTCATAGGGTAACCTATGACCTCCTTTGACCCATTAAACAATGACATACTCCTTTGACCAATATGAACGATTCGAATATGTCCCTAGGGGTCCTAAGATCCCTGGAGAAATATTCGAATCGTTCATATGGGTCAAAGGGGGTCATAGCGTGACCTATGATGCCTTTTGACCCATTAAACAAGGACATATGTCCTTAGGGGTCCCAGGACCCCTAAGGACATATTTGAATCATTCATATGAGTCAAAGGGGGTCATAAGGAGCCCTATGACTCCCTTTGACCCACTAAACGATGACATATGTCCCTAAGGGTCCTAGGGACATATTCGAATGGGCCATATGGGTGAAAAGGTGACCTATGAACCCCCTTTGACCCATTAAATGATGACATATGTCCCTAGGGGTCCTAAGACCCATAGGGACATATTTGAATTGTTCATATGGGTCAAAGGGGGTCATAGGGTGCCACATAACACCTTTTGATCCATTAAACGATGACATATGTCCCTAGGGGTCCTAGGACCCATAAGGACATATTTGAATCGTTCATATGGGTTAAAGGGGGTCATAAGGTGATCTATGACCCCCTTTCACCCATTAAATGATGACATATGTCCCTAGGGGTCTTAGGACCCTTAAGGACATATTCGAATGGGTAATATGGGTCAAAGGGGGTCATAAGGTGACCTATGACTCTTTTTGACCCATTAAACGACGACATATGTCTCTAGGGGTCCTAAAACCCCTAGGGACATATTCAAATGGGTAATATGGGTCAAAGGGGGTCATAAGGTGACCTATGACTCTCTTTGACCCATGAAATGACAACATATGTCGCTAGGGGTCATTGAACTCCTAGGAACATATTTGAATGGGTCATATGGGTCAAGGGGGGTCATAGGTTGACCTATGACCCGCTTTGACCCATTAAATGACGACATATGTCTCTAGGGGTCCTAGAACCCCTATGGACATATTTGAATTGTTCATATGGGTCAAAGGGGGTCATAGGGTGACCTATGACTTTCTTTGATCCATTAAACGATGACATATGTCCCTAAGGGTTCTAGGATGTCTACGGACATATTCGAATGTGTAATATGGGTCAAAGGGGGTCATAGGGTGACTTATGACTCTCTTTGACCCATTAAATGACAACATATGTCTTTAGAGGTCCTAGAACCCCTAAGAACATATTCAATGGGTAATTTGGGTCAAAGGGGGTCATAAGGTGACCTATGACACTCTTTGACCCATTAAACGATGACATATGTCGCTAGGGGTCCTCGGACCCCTAAGAACATATTTGAATCGCTCATATAGGTCAAAGGGGGTAAGAAGGTGACCTATGAACCTTTTGACCTATTAAACGATGACATATGTCTCTAGGGGTCTTAGAACCTTCAGAGACATATTCGAATTGTTCATATGGGTCAAAGGGGTTCATAGGGTGACTGCTGACCCTCTTTGACCCATTAAATGACAACATATGTCTCTAGGGGTCCTATAACCCCTAGGGATATATTCGAATCGTTCATATGGGTCAAAGGGGGTCATAGGGTGACCTATGACACCTTTTGACCCATTAAATAATGACATATGTCCCTAGGGGTCCTAGGACCCCTAGGGATATATTTGAATTGTTCATATGGGTCAAAGGGGGTCATAGGGTGACCTATGACCCCCTTTTACCCATTAAATGATGACATATGTCGCTAGAGGTCCTCGGACCCCTAAGAACATATTCGAATGGGTCATATGAGTCAAACAGAGTCATAGGGTAATCTATGACCCCCTTTGACACATTAAACAATAATATATGTCTTTAGGGGTCCTATAACCCCTAGGGACATATTTGAATTGTTCATATGGGTCAAAGGGGGTAATAAGGTGACCTATGGCCCCCTTTGACCCATTAAATGATGACATATATCCCTAGGAGTCCTAGGACCTCTAGGGATATATTTGAATCGTTCATATGGGTCAAAGGGGGTAATAGGGTGACCTATGACCCCTTTTGACCCATTAAACGATGACATATGTCACTGGAGGTCTTCAGACCCCTAAAAACATATTCGAATGGGTCATATAGGTCAAAGGGGGTCATAGGGTGAACTATAACCCCCTTTGACCCATTAAACGATGAAATATGTCTCTAGGGGTCCAAGAACCCCTAGGGACATATTCGAATTGTTCATATGGGTCAAAGGGGGTCATAGGGTAACCTATGACCCGCTTTGACCCATTAAACGATGACATATGTCTCTAGGGGTCCTATAACCCCTAGGGACATATTCGAATCGTTCATATGAGTCAAACGGGGTCATAGGGCGACCTATGACACCCTTTGACTCATTAAACGACGACATATGTCCTTAATGGTCCTAGGAACCCTAGGGACATATTCGAATGGTTCATATAGGTCAAAGGGGGTCATAGGGTGACCTATGACCCCCTTTGACCCATTAAACAATGACATATGTTTTTAGGGGTCTTATAACCCCTAGGGACATATTCGAATCGTTCATATGTGTCAAAGGGGGTCATAAGGTGACCTATGACACCCTTTGACCCATTAAGAACATATTCGAATTGTTCATATGGGTCAAAAAGAGTCATAGGGTGCCCTATGACCGCCTTTAACCCATTAAATGATGACATATGTCCTTAAGGGTCCTAGGGACATATTCAAATGGGCCATATGGGTCAAAGGGGGTCATAGGTCACCCTATGACCCTTTTTGACCCATTTAATGACAACATATGTCTCTAGGGGTCCTAAGACCCCTAGGGACATATTCAAATCATTCATATGGGTCAAAGGGGGTCATAGGGTGCCTTATGACACCCTTTGACCCATTAAAATATGACATATGTCCCTAAGGGTCCTAGGACCCGTAGGGACATATTTGAATAGTTCATATGGGTCAAAGGGGGTCATAGGTCACTTTGACCCATTAAACGATGACATATGTCCTTAGGGGTTCCAAGACCCCTAAGGACATATTTGAATGGGTAATATGGGTCAAAGGGGGTCATACGGTGACCTATGACTCTCTTTGACCTATTAAACGACAACATATGTTGCTAGAGGTTCTAAAACCCCTAGGGACATATTGGAATGGGTAATATGGGTCAAAGGGGGTCATAAGGTGACCTATGACCCGCTTTGACCCATTAAACAACAACATATGTCGCTAGGGGTCCTCAGACACCTAAGAACATATTCGAATGGGTCATATGGGTCAAAGGGGGTCATAGGTATGTTTGACCCATTAAATGATGACATATGTCTCTAGGGGTCTTAAAACCCCTAGGGACATATTCAAATTGTTCATATGGGTCAAAGGGGGTCATAAGGTGATCTATGACCCCCTTTGACCCATTAAACGATGACATATGTCTCTAGGGGTCCTATAACCCCTAGCGACATATTCGAATCATTCATATGAGTCAAAGAGAGTCATAAGGTGCCTTATGACACCCTTTAACCCATTAAACAAAGACCTATGTCGCCAGGGGTCCTCAGACCCCTAGGAACATATTCGAATGGGTCATATGGGTCAAAGGGGGTCATAGGGTGACCCTCTTTGACCCACTAAACGATGACATATGTCGCTAGCGGTCCTCGAACCCTTAGGAACATATTCGAATGGGTCATATGGGTCAAAGGGGGTCATAGGTCACCCTATGACCCCCTTTGACCCATCAAATGACAACATATGTCTCTAGAGGTCTTAAAACCCCTAGGGACATATTCGAATTCTTAATATGAGTCAAATGTGGTCATAGGGTAACCTATGACCCCCTTTGACCCATTAAATGATGACATATGTCCCTAGGGGTTCTATGAACCCTAGGGACATATTCGAATCATTCATATGGGTCAAAGGGGGTCATAGGGTGACCTATGACTCTCTTTGATCCATTAACCGACTCTCTTTGATCCATTAACCGATGACATATGTCCCTAGAGGTTCTAGGACCCCTAGGGACATATTCGAATTAGTAATATGGGTCAAAGGGGGTCATAGGGTGACCTATGACTCTCTTTGACCCATTAAATGACAACATATGTCGCTAGGGGTCTTAGAACCCTTAGGGACATATTCAATGGGTAATATGGGTCAAAGGGGGTCATAAGGTGATCTATGACTCTCTTTGACCCATTAAACGATGACATATGTTGCTAGGGGTCCTTGGACCCTTAGGAACGTATTCGAATGGGTCATATGGGTCAAAGGGGGTCATAGGTCCTTTGACCCATTAAACAATGACATATGTCTCTAGGGGTCCTAAAACCCCTAAGGACATATTCGAATCGTTTATATGGGTCAAAGGGGGTCATAGGGTGACTTATGACCCCCTTTGACCTATTAAACAATGACATATGTCTCTAGGGGTCCTAGAACCCCTAGGGACATATTCGAATCGTTCATATGGGTCAATGGGGGTCATAGGGTGACTTATGACCCCCTTTGACCCATTAAACGATGACATATGTCTCTAGGGGTCCTATAATCCCTAGGGACATATTCAAATCATTGATATGGGTCAAAGGGGGTCATAGGGTGACCTATGAAACCTTTTGACCCATTAAACGATGACATATGTCCTTAGGGGTCCTAGGACACCTAGGGATATATTAGAATCATTCATATAGGTCAAAGGGGGTCATAGGTCAAACCCATTAAATGATGACATATGTTGCTAGAGGTCCTCGGACCCCTAGGAACATATTCGAATGGATCATATGAGTCAAAGGGGGTCATAGGGTGACCTATGACCCCCTTTGACCCATTAAACGATGACATATGTCTCTAGGGGTCCTAGAACCCCTAGGAACATATTTGAATTGTTCATATGGGTCAAAGGGGGTCCCTCTAGAAGGATGGGAGGAAAGAAGATAGTACCCCTTAACTCTTGGGACAAGAGTTGCTTTGAAGGTGTGGTGTTTGGTGCAGGGGCACCTATTAAATCATCCAAGAGAGCCTTGGTACTAGATGAAGATAGAGGATCAAAGACATCATTGATTGTTAATTGGGATATATTAAAACCAATAATAGAATTATGTAATAAACAATATACTTTTAAAGATAAAAGTCATAAAAGTCCTAGTAAGGACCTAAGGGCGACATGATGTAAAATGGCCAAAAGAGCCATATGGGGTAGTTTTAGGATAGTTTCATACTTAGTTGCATTTAATAAATCCATATGACCAATTTTGAGTCAATGGAATAGTTTAGAAAGTTACGGAATGCATAAAAAATATAGTTTGAAATTTGAATTTCAAATTCAAACGGTCATATTAGTTTTGGAGGGAAAGTAGTAATTTGGTGTTTGTTTGATTAAATAAACCTTTGTAACCAACTTGGTTGGTTGGACAGGTGCATATAAGCCTATTTAAGTTGTAATGAACATATGCAAGACATGAATCATTATTGGTATGGAAAAAATCATAGAAATTGTATAGAACAACAATCATACTTTCCTCTGCATCAATAAAAAAAATAAAAAATAAATGATACTTATACATACATTGGAGCTCTCTGTGTGAATGAAAATCCCTGATGATCTAGGATGCCAAATCTGTACAGGCTCATCGCTAGTAGCCACACCCTATATACAATAAAGATTGTAATTAAATGAGATTACCACAAACATTTTACAAGAATGCATCAATATTTAATCAATTAGAAAACATCTAATTACCTTTCCTTTGTCAATGCATGCTTGCTCACCCCCTGCAGTTTGTCCCCCCGGGGTAGGTGGTATCTGCAAGATAAAAGAAAGATTAGCAACCATATATGCTACAATATCAAATAGAAAAAAAAAATGTGAACACAACATAATGTACCGTAGATGTCTCAAGGCCAAATGAAATGGTTGAGAGTGTAGCATCATCTATCTGTCTGAGCTCCTCCTCGGTCATCAACTAAACATGAATGAAGATCACATACATGTAAAAGTCAATATGGCTTAAAAATTAAAATTACTCTATTATAAAAATTAACTTTAAATCACATATGTCATAAAAAAAAAATGTATACACGTACCGACACCGAAGGAGTCCATGCCTCTGCATTCCCCTCCTCTCTCGCATCAGGGTCTGTAGCCTCTGCACGTGCGTCTGGTGTATCCTTGTCTAATACAAAATGATACTCAGGAAGATCATGTATGGGACCCAGCAAAATATTCTTGCATGTAATGCAAGTGTGAGGCACGTAAACATGTGATGAGCTAGCCGATGATGAACTAGCACCAACATCATCAACACGAGGAGGCAGGACTGACCTAGCCTGAGATATCATTAGGGTACTCAACCTATGAATGGCTCTAATGGTCTGAGAGCTAGCCTTTGCCATAATATCTAGATGCTGAACTCAAGGAGGAGGGGAGATATCGGGGGGGAGAAAAGTGCCAAGTTTCTTCCACTGGGAAGAAGGTCTATCCTGAGGAGCTCCTAGTCCTAAGCCCATGTTGGGCTTCATGCTCCAATAGTTCACTTTAAGTTTCAACACAAATTCTGCATATAATTTTCTAAGGAAATAAAATGGTATGTCTAAACTACCATGTGGAGGGATATCAAAGACCATCCACCAATGGTCCCAAAAATTTTCACGTATGGCATCATTTGTGCACCATTTAATCAATAGTTTGGTTTTTTTTGGGTCAACTGGTATACCCGTTTTTGGGTTAGAAAAACAGCTAGCCAAATCGTCTTTGGTTATGTTGAGGACCGTGACCTCATCATAATCCAAACCATCATCAAACATCTGGTGCATTTCATCATGCCAACGAAGAGCGGCATTTTGTTGGTTTGTAAAAGTTTCAATGTTATCCACTATGGTGTTTAACGTGGATAACATAGGAGCTAGTGCAGGTACATTATTGTATGTTCTATGCAAACCTCTCAACTCAGTGAGATTTTCATTTATCAAATCCTCAATTCGAGGAGGGTTTTGAGGAGGTAGAGGATCATTTGGTGGAGGGTTTTGTGGGGATACTAGATCGTTTGATGGTGAGTTACGAGGAATATTATTCCCTGCCTTAGTGTCATCATTTTGATCAGCCAATCCTATTGAATTGCAAAACGTAATATATATTTAAAAAAAATCTAAATTTTAACCATTTTTGTCAAAAAAACCCTAGATTCAATTAAAACAAACAAAATCATGTAAAAATCTATTAAATTTAGGTTAAAAATGAGTCGGGGGGGGGGGGGGGGAACACACCTAATATTTGATATCCGATCCGCTATGGCAATATTGGCCCCAAATTCACGTAAAATTAGGGCCCATGGGTCTGTGATTTTATTTAATCCAATGTACAGGTATCGGATATCCGATATGGCACAATAACATAAAATGAGTACAATATATATAATATAACATATAATATATAATATATATTACATTTTATATATTTTTATATTATATTTTATATTTATTATATTAATTTACTATATATTATAATATAAAATATTATATTATATAATAATAATATTATTATATTATATTATTATAATATAATATGTTATTATAATATAATACATTATAATATTATTATTATAGTATAATATTATACCATTATAATATAATAATAATAATATTAAATAATAATAATATTATATTAAATAATAATATTATTACTATAATATAATAGTATGATATATTATTTAATAATATTATTATTTAATATTATATATTATTTAATATACTAATAATATTATTATTATTTAATATAATAATAATAATAATAATATTAAATAATATATCATACTATTATATGATTATAATTATTAGTCGGATATTTGATTTAAAATTGGATATCCAATATTATCGGATATCCGATGTCAAATCGGATATCCGATAAGGCTCGGCTTAACCTTCCAGGTTTGGTTCCTGGATAGGTAAAAAAAAGTTAGAGCGGATTTTGAAGCGCTTTTAGGAATCTTCAAACTAATGCTTGTATCATTAAGTAAATATTAATATTAAATAATAATAATATTAAATAATATATCATACTATTATATGATTATTATTATTAGTCGGATATTTGATTTAAAATCGGATATCCGATATTATCGGATATCCAATAAGGCTCGGCTTAACCTTCCAGGTTTGGTTCTTGGATAGGTAAAAAAAAGTCAGAGCGAATTTTGAAGTGCTTTTAGGCGTCTTCAAACTCTCTTTTTTTCACATCACCACTTTTTGGCACACCATGATCCTGCACATACCCTTATTTAAAATAGTTGCCAAAATATGACTCGAAGTAACTATCTGGATCAAACTTCATCACCAATCTTTTCTTCTTTGCCCATGTTTTGCCTCACCAATTTCTAGCTCTTAAAGGTGTTCATGAATTTTTGCATCACATGGGAATGGGGGTTCTTTAAACTCAATAGCTTAGCCCTACACATGTCCTTTTTCCATTTAAATTCCTTGATTTTCAAGCTCTAATGTGGCATGAGATTCCTATTCAGGCATAACATACATTTGATATTTGCTAGTGTGGTGAAATCACTAGCAATAGGCAATTCATTATCTTTGATCTTTTCAATAGCATCATTGAAGCTCTTTGTTAATGCTTCAGAATCCATGTTCCCATCATCAAATTGTAGAATTCCCATAAGGTTTACTATGTTCATGTCCTTAAGAAGCTCCTTATGCATCCTAACAATCTAGCTTTCAATGGATTATGTCTCTTTAATTGCTTCATTATAAATTAATTCTATATAGCCCATGTTATTTTTCATAATAAACAACATACAACCACATTTTTCATTGAATTCTCACATAGAAATTTAAGCACTTCAAATCTTTCAACTTCACTCACCTAAAATACAACTACCTAGCATAGGCTCCATTTGGTTTCCCATCCTGGAATCAAAGTTTGAATCTCTCCTAAGAGCATTTCTCCTTCAGCATACATAGTGGTAATTTCTAGGATAAACTTGTTACCTTCTTTGATACTAGCATTCACCCAATCTTGTATTGCATTTGAGAGCAGCTTCCCCTTTTGTATCTATTTTACCAATTGTTGGTTGTCTACAGAGTTGGGGTCAAAGGATTGAGAAGGTTGAACAACCAATAAGGCTCTAAAACTCATCAAAGAATCAACATAAGTAGCCATAGTCACCACTAAGGCCTTGAGTTCCTTTTTCTCCATACTATCCTTTTCAGATTAGGTTAACATATGATCAGCCAAAAATTTAATGAAATGATTGCCTATATTTCTATTGATGGTTCCAACTTCAACCGAAGTAACTTTGAAGCCTTCGCTGTTAATCTCTCCAGTTTTAGACTTCTGCTTATATGTAGCCAGCTCTGCTATGATTTTCCCAGTTGTTGGGTCTTTGATTAAATGGGCATCAATTTTCATCTTTTTAACTTTGGAACCACGTGCTACATATTTTGTTATAATGTCTTTCACAAGCATGCATATTGGCTGCAAACTTCTTTTCTTACCAACTGAACTTGACAAGCAAGAAGGGGCAATGGGGTTGATGGAGATTACTTGGGTATCCTAGGTAGGAGTCATGAATTTAGGATGGTCTACCCTAGGAGCTTCAATAAACTACATGTAACCATTAGGATTGTCTGAGAAAATGAAACCATCACCTAAATCCTATCCTTGAGTCAGCATCCTTTCCTTCTGAAATTCTTGCTGCATGAGGGCTTTGGACTTAGTTTTAGATCTGGTTTGAGGAGCCATTTTCTATGTGAGTGCTAACATCTTTCTCTACTTGCTGAGAATTGACACATCTACAACATGAGATGAAACTTAGATGTCACAGGTCAATGGTTCAGAAAAAGAAACCATTTTTGGAGATAGTTCATTGATTAGTTTCATGCTATGCCTCCTTATCTAGCTGTCTATATGAGTGAGAATGGATCCATTTCTCAAATTTATATCATCTTCCTCTCCTTGATTCCAATCCACTTCCAATTGTCTTAACTCATTGGCTTCCTCCCCTCCAGGTTCAATAATACCTAAACAATCAACAATTACTCCTTCAAGTTCAAATTTCAATTTGAGGGAGCTAATCTATTGAAGCATTAATCTTGAATGTTTCCTTTTTAATAATTTTTATTCATTCTTATAGTCTATTAGCATTAAGTTTTGACTACCATTAGTGACAACACTTATCCATATAAGTAATGCTACCAAGTTTAGTACTTAGTTTCATACACTTACCGAGCATTCCAGTGTTAACCAAGTTATAGTAGTTTACACCAAACAAAACAATGGTTACAAGTGAATAAAAGCTATGTGAAGTTTAGTAGTGTCTACCAAGATTCACAATGTCTATTGAACAATCAAACTATGTGATGGAAATTTAGTGTTAACCGAGTGTTGGATGTAGTAGTGTTTATTGAGTAAAGTGAGGTAAACTCAGTGTGTAGTATCTACCAAGTGACATTAGATCTACTGAGTCACCAGTGGTCACTAAGTTCAAAACTACTTTGAGTGATTAGTATGGACTAGGCCTTCACTTCTACTGAGTGCATGACAATGCTGAGTAATAAAGTGGATGCTCTGTATCAGAAGGTCAACAAGTCAGTTCAATGAACCTGAGTTATTTACTATTAGGCCAACTCTATAATGTGTTGATTCACTTGTGTATTGGTTGACCTTGCAATTTTGTAAATTGTAAAGGTATATATGTAAGATTTATTTTAAGATATCATTGTATTGTATTATGAATGAAGCATTGTGAAAAAGTTTTTATGAAAGTGTATTAGCAGTAGCTTAAGGTATTCAGCAATGTCATCAAAGGAGCAAAAAAATCTTATCTATCACATTAGGTGATCAATGCTTAAGGATCTTATCAACAATCGGTTGTAAGTAGATCCACTACTTCACCCTAATAGGTGAATCAGTTCTAAATCCTTTAACAAGTTAGACTTAACAATCTTTATATAAATCTCTTAACCAAGTGCATACTTCATTGTATGTTTGTAGATCCTCTAACAAGGTGGACCTAGCAATCCTTTGTGCTCCTAACTAGGTAGATCACCGGAAGTGGTCAATGTAAGCCTTAATAGGCCAAATTTATGCTACAGTAGTGAAGTTTTGTGGGTATCATCCCCACCCTAGTTTTACTTTCTATTTGGAAGGTTTTTGGATCACCAAAACTTTGTGTTCATTGTGTGATGAATGTTTTATCTTTCAGTACTTATGCATGTAGTATTATAGATGAATCTATGGTGATTGTTTTACATGGTTACATGCTTAATTAATGAAAAGTTTTGAAGTTACTAATTCACCCCTACCCTCTTAGTAACTTAGCAAGTATTGAATATTTCCAACAAAATCTTGCCATAAATCCTCTAGGTGTGAAATTCTAGATGACTGACCCTTTAGACCAAGAACTTGAGCTGCAAATCCTTTACTATCAAAATCCCTTCTCCCCTGATAAGATCTAAAACCAAAGCCAAGAAAATTTCTTCCTATGACTGAAGCATTGATCATATTGCTACAAGTCAAAGGGCCAAGCTTGATAGGAAACATCAACTCTCAATTTTCTTGAAGGAGATTATCTTTAATAATAAAGAACAACTACCTATAGACCTTGGCTAAAACAAAACAATCAAGTTCATAATTTGGTAACCTTGTGGGCTCATCTTCGAATCCACCTATTCTCAAATAGGTGAACTTTGGGAACTGTATGTAATAGCTTCCATAATTTTGAATTATTTTTTACACCACTAGGGATAGCATGGGCATGGGTGAATTTTTCAGAGATAAATGTACACTTTCTATGAATACATCATGCACCTTCCTAAAATTTTCCAACACTTTATCCTTTTGTAACAGGGGACAATATTGATAAATTGTTATCTCTTTACTCCAAATCTCATGGGGGAGGGAAGTGAGATTATTGACATAAGCTATGCAATATGTAAGATAAGAAGCCATGTAGAAATTCTCCTTGGTTTCATTAGCATGTCTAAGTTGTGTCCTTAAAGAGCTAGAAATTATTTCTACCCAATCCATCCATTGTTCTCCCTTTAAAATAATTTCAACATAATGGAACATCCATTCCTCAAAAAGGAGCACATTAGCCAAACCCTTAACTCTATGAAACATCACTACAAGATCATGAATATGGGGCTTTAGGTGATCCTTTTTTACTATCGTAGGTAGTCTTGAACCTCCACCATAATTAGTTGTTGTCCACTTTCTAGCTAGAATGTTATGATATTCTTTTGGGGTTTATTGGTATTTAGCTAGGGATTGGATGGGAGAAAATGCAGCAAATGTACTTTTAGGTAGGAACAACACCAAGGCAATGGTTTCTCTAGATATTGATAGAATAGGTCCTCCATCCTTATTCAAGATACTCTTACTCCTTACATCATAATGGTCGATACAAAGCTGGAGTAATTTAGGGCTTAACAAGGAAGGAGGGAAGGTTGTGGCTTCAATTAGGTTGCTAGTCAAAATTTCCATACAACCATTTAATTCATCAGTCCGCTCAAGGAAATTTGACTGTAATTTCTCTAGCCTAACACCTTCTAAATTTGTATCACAAATAATGGGTCTTTTGCACTCTAGACTTGACACATTGCCAAAGAAATGCAATATAGATTTCATCTTAAACAAGGAAAACAAGGCTCAAACTGATTTTATTTTTGAAATGCATATAAATGGTATAACAAAGGAATCCTTTTTTGTGTTCTCACCTACAACCCACTAAGAAAATAACCTCTTTTCCTATCTCTTAGCAGCTCCTTCTCTGAATTTCCTTTTTGCATGGTAAACAAAAAGAAAGACTATGGTCTTTTTAAGGAAAAGAGAACACACATGAAAAAGTAAAACCTCATAATGAGGCATTCATCATATATAAATTGTGGCTAAGTTCACATGTTTTAAATATTTCAACGTGGCTTTTTTATTAAATAGCTCCTTTTTTCAGCTATCCTAATAATGATTAGCTTTATTTGACACCTGATCTTTCCTTTGGTGAAATGATTTTTCACTTTAAGTCATGATGGCATTTTCCCATGCTTGAAATTAAGGCACCCCATTTAAATGATTACCTCCTAACATGATAATTCATGCCACGTGAACCTGACAATTTCACTAACCCACAACTGATTTTGTCGAAAGGCCTTCATTATAGAATTTCTTTGAACTACTTTGAGCCAAGCTTCAAAGGGGTTCAAAGTGGTTCAAATGAACATTCTAGAGTCTTGTGTGAATTACCTATAGGAAAAAAAAGTTAGCATAAAAACCTTCGGTTGAACTACTTTGAACTAAGGTTCAAAGTGGTTCAAAGTGGTTTGGACAAGGACAAGGAAAGACATGAAGCTTTGGGTGACTTTGTGCAATGTTTTTGATAATCGAGGGAACATGAAATGACAATGAGAAGCTTCGATGACTAGATAGGCAACCTAGGAAAAGTTCAAATTATGGTGACTCATAATATAGCTAACATATTGAAAGGTTATCATTTTATTTCAACACTCACTATTAGGCTAGGGTCCCATGGAAGGGGGCTTCCATAAACATAGAGTTGTTTCTGCTAATAAATTTTAAGAATGTTTTAATGGCAGTAATCCCATGAATTTTACTTTGTATTTCCTCTTAAAAGTTTCAGCTCCTAAATTCAAGGATAGTGTAATTGCTGAGATATTTAAAAAAAGAAAGAATTTGATTTTCTTTCTAAATTTTTGGTATTGGTGGGAATAATTTTATAGATTTTTGACAGGTGGAAAATGTTTCTCCTAAGCTGTTAGAGCTAAACCCAACCCTATCCCATTTTCATTGGTTCAATTTTAGAGGCCTAAAAATTAGGGGTTCCTATTTTCATGGAATAGATTCTAAATGATCTTGCGACCCCTAAAAAAATTTCTCATCAAACCTATTGTGCCTAAAAAATAGAGTTCTAGCCCCTCTCATAGGTTGACCCCTACCTTAGAGACATCCTTCACAATTAAAGAGGGATTGTTTATCTAGGTACAATTCTTCAACAAGATTTTGAATTTTTTTAAGTTTTTTCAAATATATAGAGTTATTTATTTATTCATAGTTTTTTTAATATTTAGAGTTTCTTTCTCTTTTTCCTTTTACCTTTTTAAAAAAAAATATTTAGAATTTTTTTTTGTTTTGTTTAAACAAATTATATTTCTAGATAGAGGTTGTAAAGTACAATGTTCTACTTTAATCATTTTTTTTCATTTTTATTTTGTCTTCATGGAACATTTGTTGTGTCAAACCTAAGGTTATTTATTGCTTGTAACAATTCTCTCTCTCTCTCTCTCTCTCTCTCTCTCTCTCTCTCTCTATATATATATATATATATATATATATATATATATATATATATATATATATATATATATTCTTCTAATATTTCTTTGGTTCATAATCTCTATTTTTATTTTTCTTTCTACTCACTAATTTTTATACTAACCCATTTTGCAAGTTTCTTGACTCGTCATTATTTTAAATATAAATCTTATTGCAAAAATCAATAGTTCTTGATTTTTTGTCAAATATTAATCTATAGCTTTAGAACTTCATAATTTTAGATATTCTAACTATTAATTTATGGATGATTGTCTCTTTTTTTGAAATTAAGAAGCAAGAAAAATGGGGGTTCGTTCATAACAAAAAAGAACAACTGTTTAAAGACCAGTAGGCAATTACTACCACAAGATTACCCCACCTCCTTTCAAAATTTAAAAAACCCTCCCATAAACATAGCAGTAAAGTAAATACTATCATAAGTAGTAAAGTCTTAACAATATACAAAAAACTTGCGATTAGATTATCATTGACCCTACTATCAGTCCAATGTAATAAGCCAAAAAGGACCCAAACACTTTGAGAGTAACTAAGCAACATAACACAAAAGGAAAACATCACACACTAGTAGGGGAACAATTGCTGGTGGGTAAAAGCAGAAATCTGTGTCACCCTTTTGTAAAGGAAAAAGCTAACAAAAGTGCATTTGTTTAGCTTCAATTACATAAAAATAGTATTATTATTTAGAATTTGAAAATGAAGTAAACTAATGAAATGTGTAGAAATGGATGAAGTTTAGGATTATAATTTTTAATAATTATTTTGAATAAGAATTGATATATATTCCTATTTTTTATAGATAATTTTTTAGTTGTTGAAAAATGTTTAAAGTTAGGGGTTTAGTTCCTACTACGAAACTATATGGAAATAAACTTATTTCCATTGGACTTACACTATGTCATAGATAAGATATACATGTAGAAGAATCAAAAATAATAATTGACTTTAGACCTATTTTTTCTCTTTTATAATGACTCAAATTTCAACTCACAGGAAATTGATAGTTTTCATCTCCCACCACATTTTTCAAAACAAATCTATTTTGACCAGAAGAAAAATTATGCATTCTAGAAGAGGACTCTCGCCTGTAGAACGTCGTATATTTTTATTTTATTTTGATATTATTTAATATTGTTTTCTTTCTCAAAATTGACATTTTTTCCGATTTTAAAATTTCGTGCTTGTAGAATTTTTTAATTACAATATACTATATCTAATTAAAAAACTATAAACTATATATGAGAATATTCTTGACTTTGAGCTTTATAAAATAGTTTTTATCATCAAAAATAGTAATTTAGTTATTGAAATTTCAATTTTCTAAAATAATTAAATTTCTTTAGTAACTGGATACAATCTAATATGAAACATTCATTTAATAGACATTTCCAATTGGAAAAGTGTGAGACCATATATAACTTAGCTAAAATAATTTTTCCATAAATCATATGTTTGAACAAAAGTGACCTTTTTATAGAGATACTCAAATTATACTGTTTTGATGAAATGTCCCTTTACTGATTTTGCATGGTATTTCCAGCCTCAAATCTGATTTTTAAAATCAAACAACCAATATTACAAAGATATGCCAATTTCCCAATAAAACCCAAATCGGGTATGTCCAAATTAGTGCCAAAAAACTTCACAACTTCACAAATTATTAATAAATCTGAGAATGGACATTTTTACAGAAATTTTAGCAGCATAATAGCCTAAAAAATGAAATTTCCATATTTTTATAGCCTTTACACAACAGCTCACAAATGTAGGACAAAACTATGCTCAATCGGGCTCCCGAAATTAACACACAATGCCCGGAAACACCACAAAAACACTCATAAACTATCTCAGAAGTTTAATCATGACCCAATAAATATATTCAGCTATATTTTAACATCTTAAATTCTAAAATACAGCAGCAACCCAAACTGATATGAAATACTCAATTGAAAACACCAAACTCATACAAAAAAACACCCCAAAACCCACAAATCTGCACTGTTCAGCACAAAGGCAAACTTTGTATGAGAATGCACATGGAATGGCTTCAAAATCCCATCCTTAGCCTTCCTAAAAACCTAAAAACTCCCATTCTTGGGTCTCCTTCTCCACAGGTTTGGCAACCTCTGAAGAACAACAAGAAAATTAGCAAAAATCAAGTTCTAGAATCTGCCCAAAATGCCTCCAAACCCCTTAAAAGAGGGCATAATTGTAACTCATGTCCAAGAGAGGTTAATGAAACATATTTTAATAATAATTTTCATTTATTAGTCCAACATTTTCCAAATATTAACCCCCTTTTTCCGAAACTTCACTTTCTTGGGCCTGCCTGCCTTACCAAAGATTATTATTTTTTAATTATTTGAAAAGGGGACATGACAAGTCCTCCCCTCCCAAACATTGCTTGTCCTCAAGAAATGGCTAAACAATAAACCAATCAATCCACCTAGATCCCAAATGTAGTCATGAACTATACTACTACCAATTAACAGAGGCTCCTGCAATATCCTCTGCAATATGACCAAGAGGAATCCATAATCAAACTGACAATTATAGCTCAACCAAACTCCAAAATCACCACTACCACAGTCAAAAACCCATGAGACACAAACTCTTAGAACATCAAAACCCAAGTAAAGTGGACAAATCAAACTACCAACATAGTAAATATCATCAACGCATCCCACTGGCCTATACGGAATGTACAATCCAACTCTGCAACAATGGTGAACGCTCTCGAATGAAACTGTACCAAGTATGGAGAATCCACACACTGTATAACTCCTACAATCAACACAACTCTGCAAATCACCGGCCACTATCTAATAACCATAACTCCCATGCACTGCTGATGGTGAAAAGACATTACAAGATAAAGAGTAAGAAATGGAATCCAAACCAAATTTGCCTGCCATCAACTCCTCAAAACAAGGATAATATGCTAACTGATGTACATACCCTGCAATATAATGTTGATTAAAAAAACCAACTTTAGTCAACAGGTCACCATGAACAAGTGATACAACCCACTATGACTGATCACTAGCTAAGTCAGGAGATGTCATAGCCAAAGGAGTAGAATCAATAACAACACCCACTGAAGCATCATTCCCAAACTCCTGCTCTAAGTCACATATTATCAAGCTGTCAACTGCAGAACCTATCACCATGTCATGCCCATCACAACTCTCATCTTGAGGCATCAAACTATCCCATAACTGATGATAAGCACTAGGAACCAAAGTACATCTCTGTATCATCATCTCATCAACATGGTCATCAAAGGTAAATTGATGAGCGTACCTCATAGTGTAATGCCGATAGAATTTGCCAATCTTAGTCAGTGGCTCAGACTATAATCTAGATGAAACTAACTGCAATTGATCATTAACCATGTTGGAACTGACTACTACCTCCGAAGATATCACCAAGGGAGTAGTATTACTAGCAGGAACCATGCCAACTGCCGACTCACCAACATCACACATGATCTTTGATACATCTCTAGTCTCCATGCCATCAATACTAGAGGCCACCACCATGTCAGACATACAACAATCTACTACAACACCCAACTCAATTGAACCTAACTCTAGTGGGAAGGAACCTGATATGCCAATGTTAGTATCAAGGATGGATGCATCCCCATCTCCACTGTCTCTGACAATCTCGGGCATGGATGTCCTCGGATCACCAAACACCATAGCTTGTGACTGTATAGAATCAAGTAAAGACTATAGTCACTCTAGATCTATGGTCATCTTAGCCAAATGAAACTGTGACTCCTTGAAAGCCAACTATGTACTCTCAAGAATCTCAGAAGTCACCTCAAGCTACTCAGTAAGCTCACTCACCTTATCTTCCTTGGCCAACAATGCATCATATGCTATACTGCCCCACTCCATAAGATAATCTCTGTCAGCTACCAACTACATATAATTTTGTCTCAGAATCTGAATAGCCTCCCATAAAGAGTGGATCTCTATCAAGGAAAGATAACTGCCTTTCTGGTCATCACTAGTAGGAGAACCCCATCCATAAACTACTAACAATTGACGTGCAGCATCGAAATGCTGGCAAGTGATAGCAATGTCTCGGTCACTAACTCTCAACTGATTAGACACATTATGGCACTGGCTTGACTGTCTCCTACAAACCTCCTCTAATGCACTGTCTAAAGGAGTATCCTCAAAGTTACTCATCTCTAGAGTATTACCATCCATATCCTGTGAATCAAATCTAAATCTCATATCAACATATGGATTATCAAAAACATTAGCACTACTGTCTAGCTCCTTTGTACCCAAGGAAACTAAGTCTTCAAAATTGCCCACTACATCCTCCTGGATTTTATCAATGCCAATATGATCTTGGGACTCATCTATACACACTGCCAAATATGAAATATCATCAACACATTCCAGCAAGTATGGTCGACTGGATATATGAAAAAAGCCCAACATTGGTGTATAAAAACTAATACCAACATTAGACAAGATACTAGCACAAGAAAAGACAACACTGTGTAATCTACTAATCAAATCCATGATAGCACCCAAACAAACACTGCTACCAAAAAGTGTTAAAGATCTCTAGTCAACTAAATCCCAAACGCTAATATAACAATCTTGAGTCCATATCCGTAAACTAGAATCAATTGGTAACTCAAGAAAACTCCTCACCTGAGTAATATGACCAATACCAACTAACTCCACATACCTATCATGATGAGATAATGAAGTCACAATACTATCTTTGTTTACCTTCAGCTGGCTAGACAAATCATGTGAAGTACTACCAGCCTCAACCTCATGTGATGAAGCATCTAACTGTGCCTGGTGCTCTTTCTTAGTAAATTCATGAATGCTCAATGTCTGCTCATCTCTACCAGGTATCTCACCATCCTACACAACAACATCCTCATAATCATCATCTGAACCCACTACACTGTAGTCACTGCCTGTTGTAACTATACCATCCTGAATACCTGTGGCATCACCCTTTGACAACCTATAAACAATTGTCTCAATTTGAGTATCAAGTTGACTGTTACTATCAATCTGTGTAATATCCTTTCCCACCACCTCCTGTGGTAGAGTAGAATCTGAGACCTCTACTTGGCTATCAGCTAGTTTCTCAAACTCCTAATGCAAGTTCTTGGGAACTGTGTCATCTGTCTTGTGAGAAAATTTGCCAAATAGAAATCTAGTCAACTTATCCACCTTAGCTGGGTCAGACAACATGTCATTCATTATACGGTGGTGCTCAACCAACTGTTCAAACATGTCATGGCTTATTTTCATAAGTTTATCTCGAATGTCTAAATAACCATCCTTTCTACTGTTTTGACTCTGGATATCAATTGTCCAAGATCGTGTCCTCTGAGACTCTGTACTATACTTGTCCATTCTGGATAAAGTAGAGTGTAACCCTAATAGGATATAACTTCTTCAAACACCAAGAGCTAACATGCAAATGATTAGAAGTAGCATGCAACCATAGATTTTGACATGCAACTAATTAGAAGCAACATGCAACCACCCAATTATGACATGCAAGATCTAGGTAGTTGTCAAAACTAACATGCAAACTTCTACAACTACCAAATTCACCAAGAACTAACATGCAAATGATTAGAAGTAACATGCAACCATAGATTTTGACATGCAACTGATTAGAAGCAACATGCAACCACCAAATTATGACATGCAAGATCTGGGTAGTTGTCAAAACTGATATGCAAGATCTGGGTAGTTGTCAAAATTGACATGCAAACTTCTACAACTACCAAATTCACCAAGAACTAACATGCAAATGATTAGAAGTAGCATGCAACCATAAATTTTGACATGCAGCTGATTATAAGCAACATGCAACCATAAATTATGACATGCAAGATTTGGGTAGTTCTCAAAGCTGAAATGCAAGATCTGGGTAGTTGTCAAAACTGACATGCAAGCTTCTACAAACCCTCAGGCTGGCAAGATCATGGCTTTGATACCACTGAAATGTCCCTTTACTGATTTTTCATGGTATTTCTAGCCTCAAATCTGATTTTTAAAATCAAACAACCAATATTACAAAGATCTGCCAATTTCCCAATAAAACCCAAATCGGGTATGTCCAAATTAGTGCCAAAAAACTTCACAACTTCAAAAATTATTAATAAATCTTAGAATGGAAATTTTTACAGAAATTTCAGCAGCATAATATCCTACAAAATTGCATTTCCAGATTTTTATAGCCTTTACACAACAGCTCACAAATGTAGGACAAAACTATGCTCAATCAGGCTCCCGAAATTAACACACAATGCCCAAAAACACCACAAAAACACTCATAAACTATCTAAAAAGTTTAATCACGACCTAATAAATATATTCAGCTCTATTTTAATATCTTAAATTCTAAAATACAGCAGCAACCCAAACTGATATGAAATACTCAATTGAAAACACCAAACTCATACAAAAAAACACCCCAAAACCCACAAATCTGCACTATTCAGCACAAAGGCAAACTCTGTATGAGCATGCACATAGAATGGCTTCAAAATACCATCCTTAGCCTTCCTAGAAACCTAAAAACTCCTATTCTTGGGTCTCCTTCTCCACAGGTTTGGCAGCCTCTGAAGAACAACAAAAAAATTAGCAAAAATCAAGTTCTGGAATCTGCCCAAAATGCCTCCAAACCCCTTAAAAGAGGGCATAATTGTAACTCACATCCAAGAGAGGTTAATGAAACATATTTTAATAATAATTTTCATTTATTAGTCCAACGGTTTCCAAAGATTAACCCTCTTTTTCTTAAACTTCACTTTCTTGGGCCTGCCTGCCTTACCAAAGATTATTATTTTTTAATTATTTGAAAAGGGGACATGACATTTGATAAGTCATCCTTAAAGGTGACATAGTTTCATACTTTTACCTAGGCTCTATACCTAAGTGTATGTGTTCTTATCACTAGGTTATTCAAAAACTATTAATTCAGCAACCAATAGGATGCTCACAAGATCAGAGATGCAACCTCAAGTCATCAAATAACCATACAAAAGGCATCAAATAAGTTGCTAGAGCAATTGGGCCTTCTACAATAAGTGATAGAAAAGAAGACCAATGCGGCCATTACTCGTAAGATTCTAAAGACTGGGAAAGAGTCACTTTTCCACTAGAAGCAATGACCTAGTACAAATGATCATTGACAAGTTTTTTCAATATTTGAAGATCTTGCACATAGAGTCCTTCATGTCTACTAATGGAAATCTGGTGGACATTGAAAGATTGAAATCCAAGTTCTTGGCATTTTTTGACGAATTCATTGACCTACTCAACTTCCAAGTGTCCAAGATCTAGGAATTGTCAATAGTGGACATAGTCATAACGAGAGAATTAAAGAATTTCCAATCAAGGTTGGGCAGAATAAATGAACTTATAGAGATGCATGACTATTGAATGCTTCAAGCTAGCAATAGCCCCATTTTAGGTGTCAGAGAGCTAGATGAAGTAATTGAAGCCATGAAAGGATATATGGCTAAATCAGTTACTTCTAAGAAGTCATGACAACTTTTATTCTTTTCCAAAGAATAAATGAACTTATAGAGATGCATGACTGTTGAATGCTCCAAGCTAGAAATAGCCTCATTTTAGGTATTGGAGAGCTATATAAAGTAATCAAAGCCATGAAAGGATATATGGCTAAATCAGTTACTATTAGAGTTCTTTAGAATAACTGAGAGGGGGGGTGAATCAATTATTCAAGGTCCAATATGTCCAATTCAAACTTTTAACAAAACTATAGTAGGCCCATACATTCTACTATTCATCCAAGCTTTAAACCTTGATCTTATCAAGTTACTGTAAATCAATATGCAATAATGAAACACATAGAATCAACACATAACAAAAAGATTTATGTGGAAACCCAATTTGGGAAAACCACCAATAACATGCTACCTTCTTTTCTCACCCTTCTAAAGTGACGCCTTGTTAAAGGTCTTCCCTATTAAAAGCTACAACAGATTGTTAAATGTGACCCTATCAAAGGATTTCTACACCTTGTTAGGAGTGTGCCTTATTAAAGGACTTAAGAACATTCAACTTGGAATGTCACCCTATTAAAGGATTTACAAAAGGTTATTAGGCACACCCAACTCCATGGGACTTTTAGTCACCTTCTCAAAGGTTTCACCACCTAGCTGTTAAGCTAACCTATCAATATAGGATTTCAATATATAATACAATGGTAAGAAAGTATTAGAAAGCTTTGACCTGATACTACTTGCAACTCAAACCTTGCAAATCTTAGATCACACTTCAGCTCTTCTGACTTGCTTGGCTTTCCTTCCTTGCAGTAATGATAGCTTGTTCACCCTTCAAGATCTATCTCCTTGACTCCTTTTCTCATTATGCTAATTCATTCATTTCCATGTGGTCACTTGATCAAAATAGAGTCTCTAGTCTATTCTTCCTAACTGTGTCCTTTCCTTGACACTTCACACTAGCCTTCTCTTGGCTTCTACGCAACCATTTGTGACAATTATTTGATCTCTGACCTATAACTCCTTATAAAGAAGTTATGTTCTACATTTCTTGCTCAATTCTTCCAACTCTTAACTTGAATTGGCTTGAAGAGAAATGATATTTCTTTCACTCCAAATTATTTCTTCTAGAAACATCATGATAAATCCATTAGTATTCACCTAAAATTGGTTAGCATAAAACTCTATGACACCAACTCATCATCCTTATAATCTAATTGGTTCACAAAATTCAATGTAACAAACTTATCATTTTTGATCTAGCAAATCTTTGACTTTTCAAATAATGTAGCAACTCAACACCATTGAAACACTAATGCTTGGGACATACTATGTTACTCAGCATCAACTATGTTTTTACTAATGCTCAAGACTTGAACAATTTTTCTCAGCATCCACTACATTTTTCTGATGCTGGATACTTGAAGACTTTTTCACTCAGCACCTAAAGACTTTTTCTTAGCACCTAAAGATCACTCAGCACACACTAAATTCTGAACTTGCTCGACTCAAACTAAGAATTTTCTTGGCTCCAACTAGCTTGCTCAGCACTCAGAGATGAACTTAGTTAAGCTTGGAAAATTGACTTAGTTAAACCTTACTCTTCTAATATATGTAAGTGTATCCATCCTCTATGTCTTGGAGTATATCATCAATACACTATTTCATTAGTGTGTTAGCTGATCCTTATACTTTTATTACAACATCATAACTTCAACCTTTTCTCTAGGTGCTCTAGTTACATCTTATTGATTAACTCCTCTTTGTCAATCAACTAAGTGATAGTACTTGAATCATTTAAGAAATTATCATTCCTTCAATTTAGCAAGTTTGACATCAATGACAAAACAATGATTGAAAATATTCTTTACCAATGCCAGCATTCTTTTATCAATGATCTTTTCAATCATTGCCTACAATCTCCCTCTTTGGCATTGATGGCAAACTAAATTGATCAATTGGTTAAGGTAATCAACTTAGTTTCCACCAAACTTATGTGCCAAAAAAAAAAATTTTTGTCATTACATATTCATTCCACATCTCCTACTTTGCAATATATCTTCCTCTTTTTCTCATAGAAACTAAATCCTTTGTTTTGCTTCTCCCTCTTTTCTACTGTACCTTTCTTCTGCTACTTTCTTCCTCTAATCCTTTATACCTATGTGCTAATTAGTTTCTTATCTCTCCATCTGAATTCTCATAAATCTCCCTCTTATCTATCATTGATCAGTTTCTCATATCTCCCTCTTTCACATTAATGTCAAAGATGTAGCATCTTGAACATGCTTGATGTAAGCTTTGCATCTCTAGTTTTTCTCCCTCTATCACCATGCTTGTGACTGATCTATATTTTTTGTACCTGTTATCACCCTCTGCATCAACTTTTAATATTTTAATGATTAGCTCCTTTTGATGTAGGGCAACTTCTTTATTGCTTTAGACTACTTGGGTTAGGGGCTTTACCCCTAACTTACCTCTAAGATACTCATATGCATCCTTAGGTAATAGTTTAGTGAAGATATCTGCAATTTAGTCTTTTGTGTGAATATACCTCATCTATACTTGCTTCTCTTCTACCAATTCTTTGACATAGTGATACTTGATTGCAATATGCTTGATTTTTTCATGCATTATTGGATTCTTGTATATGTCTATAGCACTTATGTTATCATAATATAGTATCACTGGCTTGGTTATCTCTTCCTTCATTCCCTCTAATAGATGTTTAATCCATAAATGTTTGTACAATTGATTGTTGGTGCTACATATTCTACTTCTACAGTGGACTATGATGTGCATGTTTTCTTCTTACTAGTCCAAGTAACTAGTCTCTTTCCTAAGAAGAGTGCTCCTCCACTTGTTCTTTTCTTGTCATCAATGTTACCTCCCCAATCTATATCAGTGTAGGCATTTAACTCAAACTTATCACTCCTCTTGTAGTATAAACCAAAATCATTTGTCCCTTTAAGATATCTATCCTTTTTATTTCCATGAGATGATTTTCTCTAGGATTAGCAAAGAATCTTGCCACTATTCTAGCTACTAATGCTATGTCTGGTTAGCTGTGTACAACATATTGTAACTTTCCAATCATGGATCTGTACATTGTTTGGTTGACTTCTATAGATTCATAATTCTTGGATAGCTTATGTCCAGTTGCCATTGGTGTGCTAACAGGTTTGGAATCCTCTCTAGACCAAATGTCTTAAGTATCTTATTGATATACTTTGATTGGGTTAAAAATATACCATGTTTCAATTGATGCACTTGCAATCCAATAGAACTTTATTTCTCCAAACATTGACATCTAAAATTCATGTTTCATCTTGTTAGCAAAATCTTTGCTAAGCACTTCCTTTCCTCCAAATATTATGTCTCCCACAAATATTTTTGATATAAGGATGTCCTCACCTTCTTTTGATTTGATGTACATATTGCTATTTTCATCAGTTCTTTCAAACCCTATTTGCACTAGATACTTATGAAGTCTCTCATACCAAGTTCTAGGAGATTGCTTCAACCCATATAGAGCATTAGGTGGTTTACAGACTTTGTCCTTTTTTTCATCAATAAACCCTTCTAGTTGCTCTATGTAGACTTCTCCTAGTATACAATTTAGAAATGTAGACTTGACATCCATTTGGTGGACTTTGAAACCTTTATAAGCTACATATGAAAGTAAGGTCCTTACTCCTTCCATTCTATCAACTGGGGAAAAAGTTTCTCCATAATCTAGTACTTCTTCTTGTGCATATCCTTTGCAAACTAATCTTGCTTTGTTCCTTATGATCTCACCATTTTCATCTAGCTTGTTTCTAAAAACCCACTTGGTTTCAATCAAATTCTTATCTATTGGTTTTGGGACTAAGGTCCATGTCTTTTTCTTCTTAATTTACTCTATCTCTTCTTTCATATCTTTGTACTAATCATCATCTTGTAGAGCTTTGATTACTATTATGGGTTCCATTTTGCTAAGCAGACATGTCTCACTTCTAATTTTATTCCTTTTCATTGGTCTGGCCTCTTTGTTTCCAATAATATGATTTGTAGGATGGTGTCTTCTCACATATTTTTCCAATAATGGTTCTTTCATTATTTCCATGTTAGTCCTTTAAACATTTGAATCACCATGCATATTTTCATCAGGTAATTCTTCACTTCTTTTATGTGTGCTATTCTCATAATTTGAATGTGCATTTCTTGTATTCTGCACTTTGGCATCTAAATGCATCTGCAACTTGGCATTCACTATCTGTGACTCAATAGATACTAAAGTTTGTTGCTGATTTTTATTTTGATTTTCAACTCCTTCATTAGGCATACCTTCGTAGAAGTATACAAAGGACTTGTATTCTTCTATTTTCTTAGGGCATTCATTATTTTGAACTTCTACAAGTTCATCAAATTTTACATTTGTACTTTCCACTACTTTTTTAGTATTGACATTTAAGCACTTATAAGCTTTGCTTCTAGTGGAATAACCAAGAAATATGCCTTCCTCACTCTTTGCATCAAACTTTCCATTCCTAGACTCTTTAAGTATATAGCATTTACATCCAAATATTTTGAAATGTTTGACATTTGGTGAATGACCATATCATAGCTCAAAAGGTGTTGCATGAGTACCTTTCTTGATTTGAACTCTATTAAGTGTGTAGACTACAATACTTATAGCTTCTCTCCAATACTTGAGTGTACCATTGTTTTCCATCACCAAAGTTTTGGCATAGTCAATTACTAATCTATTTCTTCTTTTTGATAGACCATTCTATGGTGGAGTCCTTGGTGTTGATGTGTACCTTTTGATTCCTCTATCATTGCAAAATTCTTCAAATTCTTTTGATGTGAATTCATCTCCTCTATTAGATCTTAGACATTTCAGGCTTTTTCTTGTCTCCTTTCAACTCTAGCCAAGTACCATTTGAACATTTGGAATGCATCCAATTTTTGTTTCAGGAACATGACTGACATCATTCTTGAGTAGCCATCTACAAATAGCATAATGTATCTATCTGATTTGTAGCCTTGCACTTCAATAGGACCACATAAGTTAACATGGACTAACTCTAATACTTAATTGGAAGTATAGGTCTTGCTTTTGAAACTGGACTTTGTCATCTTCCCTAGTTGACATTGTTTGCACATTGTGTTATTAGGCTTCTTTAATTTTGGCAATTCCTTGACATTCTTCATTTTTCTGATGCTGGTTAGATTGTCAAAGTTTACATGGCATTTCCTCTTATACCATAACCATACACCATTAGTCTATACAATAAGACAAGAAGCATCTTCCATATCTAGATAAAATAGATTAATCCTAGTCTGGTCACCCTTTCCCATTAAATTTCCATGATAATCATAGATCTTGGCAATTCTATTTTCAAATTCTACCTTGCATCCTATGTTGCCTAGCTATGATACATTTAGCAAATTATAATTTAGGCCTTCTATATAGTATGCATTATCACATGATATCTTCTTAGTAAGCTTAATGTTGCCTTTTCCTTTGATTAGACATGGTGTATTATTACCAAATCTAACACTATTACCATCATATTGAGTGAAGGTAATGAACTTACTTCTGTCTACAGTCATGTGATGAGAGCATCCACTTTCTATGATCCACTTGTCATTTTTATTCATGTAGGTTACTAGGGCTATTGCTTCATTTTCATCTGATTCATCTTTCATAGCTACATAGACTACTTCATCATCATTCTCATCTAAATCATCTTCAAATATGTAGCATCTCTTGCCTTTTTCTTTATAATCTTTGTTACTATCTGCTCTTTCATTCTTGTACTTTCTTCCTTCTTTGTAATTCTTCTTTTGTGTACACCTTTCTACAATATGACCAACTTCATTACAATTGAAACAAATGATAGGCAACTTACCTTTGAATTTTCCCTTTCCTCTATGAAATCTTCTAGCTAGTAGTGCCTCTAATTGGTCTACATCATCTTCATTAGTGTTACTATAACTGGATACATGTTTTCCTTTTTCATTCTTCTTCTTTTTTTGCACCTCCTCAATATCTTTTACTATAATCTTAGCCTTGAAATTAGATTCAAAGTTGTCTAGCTTGTAGTTGTCAATTTTGGATAGTTCAAAAGTAGCGAGTCTTCCAATTATTCCTTCAAAGGTCAATGTGTTTCCTAGTACACATCCTAGCTCTTGAATGGCTGAAACTCTTATAGCATAAATAGGGAGAAAAGTTCTCAAGTATTTGCTACTTTTTGTTTCTTCTTGTAGTTTACCATCCAAACTTCTTATTGCACTTACCACTTCTTTCATTCTTGCACCATATTGAGTAGTATTTTCTCCTTCTTCCATCTTCATGTCATCAAAATTTCCTCTTAGGCTTTCTCTTTTGGCTCTCTTTACATTATCATCTCCCCCATAGATAGTTGATAGGGCTGTCCACATTTTGTGTGCAGTATCACATCCCTTAATTTCATCATATTTAGCATAGCTAAGTGCTGAAGCAATCTCCAACATTGCTTGATTGTGCTCCTTCTTTTTGCTTAGATCTTTTGTACTAAGGGGTCTTGTAGGGTTTGTATGATCAACTATGATTGAGTTCTATGTAGAGTCACCTATTGATCCAACGTGCAATTTCATTAAACTTTTCCATGTAGCAAGGTTGTCTCTATTGAGCTTGGGAACTTCTCTTTTGGACATCCTAACCTTCCTACTACTAGTACCGTGAAACAAATCAACAGTGGGCTCTGATACCAATTGTTAGAATTTTTTAGAATAATTGAGAGGGGGGGTGAATTAGTTATTCAAGGTCTAATATTTCCAATTCAAACTTTTAACTAAACTATAGTAGGCCCATATATTCTACTATTCTTCCAAGTTTTAAACATTGATCCTAGCAAATTACTATAAATCCATTTGCAATAATGAAACACACAAAATCAACACATAACACAAAGATTGACATGGAAACCCAATTTGGGAAAACCACTAGTAACATGCTACCTTCTTTTCTCACCCTTCTAAAGTGATGCCTTGTTAAAGGCCTACCCTGTTAAAGGCTACACCACATTGTTAAATGTGACCCTGTCAAAGGATTTCTTCACCCTGTTAGGAGTGTGCCTTGCTAGAGGACTTAAGGACATTCAAATTTGAATGTCACCCTATTAAAGGATTTACAAAAGGCTATTAGGCCCACCCATCTCCATGGGACTTTCAATCACCTTCTCAAAAGTTTCACCACTTAGCTGTTAAGCTAACCTATTAATATAAGATTTTAATATCTAATAAAATGGTAAGAAATTATTAGAAAGCTTTGACCTAATACTACATGCAACTCAAAAATTTTAGATCTCACATCACACTTTAGCTCTTCTATTTTGCTTGGCTTTCCTTTCTTGCAATACTGATAGCTTGTTCACCCTTCAAGATCTATCTCCTTGAGTCCTTTTCTCATTATTCCAATGCATTCATTTCCATGTGGTCACTTGATCAAAATAGAGTCTCTAGTCTATTCTTCCTTACTATGTCATTTCCTTGACACTTCACACTAGCATTCTCTTGGCTTCTACACAACCACTCATGGCCATTATTTGATCCTTGACCTATAATTCCTTATAAAGATGTTTTGTTCTACATTTCCTACTCAATTTTTCTCAATATTAACTTGAATTATCTTAAAGAGAAATGATATTGATTTCCCTCCAAATTTTTTCTTCTAGAAACATCATGATAAATTCATTAGTATTCACCTAAAATTGGTTAGCATAAAACTCTGTGACACCAAATCATCATCCTTATCATCCAACTAGTTCATAAAATTTAATGTTACAAACTTATCATTTCTAATCTAGCAAATTTTTGACTTTTCAAATAATGCAACAACTCAACACCATTGAAATATTGATGCTCAACACATACTGTGTTACTTGGTATCAATTGTGCTTTTACTAATGCTTAGCACCTAAACAATTTTCCTTGGCACCCACTACATTTTTCTAATGCTCTACACTTGAAGACTTTCTCACACGACACTTGAAGATTTTTTCTCGGCACCTAAAGATCACTCAACAATGTCCATCCTCTGTGTCTTGGAGTATGTCATCAATACACTATTTCATCAATGTCTTAGCTGATCATTATACTTCATTACAACATCATAACTTCAACCTTTTCTCTAGGTGCTCTAGTTACATCTTATTGATTAACTCCTCCTTGTCAATCAACTAAGTGATAGTACTTGAATCATTTAATAAATTTTCATTCCTGCAATTTAGCAAGTTTGACATCAATGAAAAAAAAATGATTGAAAACATTCTTTACCAATTCCATCATTCTTCTATCAATGATCTTTTCAATCATTTCCGATATTACTTCTAAGAAGTCATGACAATTCTTATGCTTTTCTAGACATCTATCATTCTTGCCTTCTCTTTCTTTTTATAGCCATTCATAGAATTTTGTTAGTTTTTGTAATAGAAAATGACTCAAGCTTGTCCTATTTTTAGATTATTTTGTTCAAAGATAATCTACTGAGCAATTGTCCAATGTAATCGACCATTTTGAGATGGCCTATAAATGTAATCTTTTGAGATGTAAATAAGATCAACAAAATTTACATTGGGAAAACCCCTATAGTTAGGACTACTATGTGTGAGTCTGAGTTCATTTTAAGTTTTATTGTTCATCTAGTTTAGAAGTGAAGTTTATGAGATGAATGTGTTAATGTTGATAGTTGAATGAACGTGAATGAACTTGGCTTTATTTCCTTCATTCAATAGATTCTATGTCTTACTCACTTTAGCATAAAGCACATCTTCTATTTTCCCTTCTATTCACCATGGTCTATGTGTTTAGTTTAGTTCATTACATAAGGAAGCTAGAAACTCATTTGTTGGGTAGGTAAGGAATTGATAATCTGAGTATTGTCAAAATATTAGCTAATCTATGTGATTTAGGAATCATCATTTTTACCATCTCTTCCTTTCTTCGTCTTGTTGTAGTTAGTTATGCATGTTTCCATTTCTTGCATCTAGGTTGTAACAGATTGCATCTTGTGAGATAATCCCCTTCTTTTCCTAGGTTGTTTAAAGTGTTGAGCAACTTCATTTTTGTCTCTTCTACTCTCTGGTTAAGAACATACATACCCCCAAAAAATGAAAGACAAATTCATTACATATCTTTCACTCATAAGGGATTTCTAACTTTCAATTTGGGGGTCTTTGATAGACTATTACATTGACCCATTCTTTTATTTATTTCTTTGTTTTCCATAATCCTTTGGGAAAGTAAAGAGTCAAGGTAAACACCAAAGTATCAAGGAAGATAAACTATTAACCAATAGATTTTGGTAAATCTATTGGGGATTTACTCATATGACCTAAGTTCTTTTAAGTAAGTCTATTAGTGGCTTTATTGAGAAAGTTAGGAATTATCTTTATGGAACTCAAATATTTGAGTAATTTATTGCAAATTATAATAAGAAATGGCATTTTCTCACATTATACAAATCTATGTAGTGCAACCTAATCTTGGCTTCCAAGACAAACAAGAAGATATAATAAATTAGTTGAACAACTTTACCTAGAAAAGACAAAAGTCCCTAGACCAGTATAGCAGAGTAATCTTTTCCATTGAAAGAGAGGGAAAGAATGTTAAATATTGGGAGGGAGTTTTGTGGGAATGAAGATTGAGAGAAGTGAGACTATTGCAAGCTAAGAAAGTTCACCCTAGATTCTATGTACACATGCAATGCTTGTGATAAAGGCAAACAACAATGTGTTGGAAGAATTGTAGAAAGATGATTTCCCTATATTGGAAGATCCTATAGGAAGAGGAAGAATGCATTCTTGGGATATAATATATCAAGGTATCTATGGTGCTCTTTTTCCACCTCCATGCCCTAGTGTCTAAATATGTAGCCACTTATCTTAACCTCCTATATTTTGCACTTAAATTCCATCATTTTGTGATGTGTCCTCACTCTTTACAGAGTAGTTAT
The DNA here is from genome assembly GCA_028749045.1 of Cupressus sempervirens. NCBI lineage: Eukaryota > Viridiplantae > Streptophyta > Pinopsida > Cupressales > Cupressaceae > Cupressus > Cupressus sempervirens. Next base: position 822,510,472 of record CM053783.1, read on the forward strand.
CCCTATTGTTGTCACTTTTTAGCCTATACTTGTAATTCTACCTAACTAAATGGTTGTTCCTTGGGGTAATGTCATTGGTCCTATGTGCCTTGCTAGTAATAATAACCTCCCTATAACTTCTAGAAAGAATTTCCCAAAATTTAATGGTGATGGGAAGATCTCTAATTATGAGCACATTGCATCTATTTTCACCACATGTAGTATCATCTGTCCCTAGCATGAGGATGTAGCACTAACAATGTTTATGGAGACCTTGATTGAAAATGTAGCTAATTGGTTCCAACAACTTCTAGTAGGGTGTATCACAAATTGGGATGACATGCTGACCTAATTTGAAGAATGCTATAAAAGTACAAAGGATGATCATATGCTCTCGACCCAACTTACCTAGATCAAGAAGAATCCAAGTGTTCAAATAAGAGACTTCATTGCTAAATTTAATAAACTTCTCAATAGGATCCCTACTGCAAGCAAGCCTATAACTGATAACTAGAAGATATTCTTCACTAGCTCCATTCCCCCTAACATAAGCATCTAGATTGGATGTGTGCATGTGGCTAATTTGTTGGCTACCTTGACCCTAGAAACTAAGTTGGAAGATGATCTGATAGTAGCTAGAAAATGGAAAAGAGAGATTCATAGTGGAGCATTTTCAAGCTCCATTCTTGGCATAACTAAAAATACTAAAGAAATTCTTTAGAAGTTCTCCAATGAAATGATTTCCATGAAGAGACAAATGGGAAAACCTGACCCTTCACTCCAGAAAGCATACCAAGACATGCCTTGAAGGAAACATGAAGGTAGGCCATTTCAATTATCATCTACTCCATAGAACCCCCAAGAAGTAAAAAATGTGCATTTTTCATCTACGAGCTGATCATGAGGGTGATCCTTGCCTAAAAATGAATAGATATAAGAATTTTTCTACCTCTAATGAGATCACCATTTAGTGTATTGAAAGTGAAGATAATTCTACTCTAGATGAAAAATTTGGAGCATTTTTCTTGGAGTATGAATTAGATTCAAAGGTTGGAGGCAATTTCTTCACCACCTTAGATGAAATTTAGATGACTATGGCTACAACAAGTCAGAAAGAGAAGAATTTAGTGAACTCTTTTCCTTCTCAAAATACAACTACTAGACCTTCACTAGCTATAGCTTGAACATCTACTCCCTCATCCTGAAGGAAAGAGAAATCAAAGTTTGAACCAACAAGTAAGTATCCTTCCTCATTTGATATTATACAATATTGTAAGGAAGCTCATATCTAGGTGTCCCCGTTAAGAATCTCCAAGCTTATGTGAATGAATTACAGATTCTAATAGATTATTGTAAAAGTGATGCTAATGCCAAAAATCAACCTAATGCCAGTTCTACCATTAGTAATGACCAACCTCAATTCTAGTGCCCCACTAGCTAATGAAGAGCTTATTTTTCCTACATTCTTCAAAGAGGAAGAAGCATCAATTCTGGCTACTTTTGATTAAAATTTTATCCTCCTATTAGATTTGATAATCTTGACTCTTTGATACCCAATGTTGGGAGAAACAAAATGATATTTATCAGCAACTAGGTCAGTGTATGTATCCTATCACTACACTCTGAATTTATAAGGTACAAGTCCTTATGATTATTACAATAATATGCAATGAATATTTCTTTATGTGATTAGACATTCTTGATATTATAAGCTCTTAACCTAAGAGAAGTAAAGGATAACCAAGTTTCTTGTAGGCATAAACAACTTAGAAAAGATATATATGAATAACCTATCACACTCAATGGAATGATTGGAGTAGATTATCTTGATATTTTCTAACTACTAATTCTATTATAAATACAAATTACTCATTTAAATGCAAAATTAGTAAAGAAATGATTATATATATGATGGCAAGACAAATTTCTCTAGATATTAGCCTTGACTAAAATTGAATTCAACATGTATCCAATAGATTCACATACCTTATCCTTTAATTCACAATGAAACACCTAAATGTATGAAATTATCAAGAGAAGAAAAAAAACCATATATCAAGAATCAAATGGAATTATTATACTACAAATATCAAAACAAAGTGGAATCCATCTGATTACTTACAAGATCATACACAATTTTCTTTCAAATCTAAGTACAAAGCTATCTAATAGATGGACTACAAAACATGGAAAGAAAATACTATAAATGGAATTGCAAAACTATTCCCTCTCAATTTTTCAACCATTTCATTATTAAATAAGGTTACATTTATAGTTTATTATCATTTCTTAATTTTGGTAGAGAAATAGTCATATAAATAAAAAGATTAAAAAAAGAAAATTATCCAATCTGCATCACGATGTGAGCACATGGTATCTCTTCTACTAAAAAGTTGAAATCCATGATATTCTTGAAAATGCCTGATGATTCTTCTTCTTCATGTGATCTCAAAAAATCTTGAAGAAAATGGTTTATTCTTCATCTTCTATTAATTCATGCCAAACCCATGTATTTTATATTTCAACAATCAATTCATTTTCAAACTCCCATCATTGATCTCAAATTGACAGTCGAGATTAAATGTTATGACTTCCTTTCTAACTTACTCTATGGGTCCCTCCATATAGACATGTCTTCTTGTCTATTTTTTGCACATAATAATGTCTGAGAAACTTCACATAGTGAGATAGAGACATATGTGGATCTCTTTCTGATTTGACAGTGATAAAAAAATAATGTTAGGTCTCTTTATTTCATAGTGTGGGTCCCTCTTTGAAACTAGGCACATAGTGGCAAATAGTTGGCACCTTTCCATTGCTTGGAGGATTTGACATTAACTTTCTTTACTTCATGGAACTTAGTGACTAGATTCTAGCAAAACTTCATGAAATATGATGGCCCATCAGACACGTGCCTTCACATCACTTTATTGCATAAATTATCAAAGAGGTATCTTTAAATAGCAACATTATGACCTCCATAGATCTTCTTTGATCTAATAGATGAAGGCATCCAACTTCTGTTTAATATTTAAATGGGACCTGATCTGATAGGTAAGTATTCAAACTCTTCAACTAGCTAGTAGCATGCATTCTTTCATTTAATTGACTTTTTACCATTGGTCTTCATCACCTTTGACTTGTTTATTTCACCATTTCTACATTTTAAAGCATTTTTTCTGTATTGAATTCAATTGAACTTGATTATGAACTATTCTCATGATTTGTATATCAATCTTCAACTTTAGTCTTCATTATTCTCTTCTGCATTTTCTCTATATATATTTCTAAAAATGTATCCTTGTCTAGATATAGGTCCTTGACCATGGAATTAGAGACTTTCAGAGATGAAGAAATTCTTCCATAAAAAAGTACTCCTCAACATAAATTTTATATTAACATGATTAAGAATAAAGAATATGAATTATTAGAGTTTTTTTATTGAAAATAGATTGATTCAAGTATGATAAATGTGTTTCAATCATTGTTTTGTCACTAATGTCAAACCTAATTTTTCTTGTGAGACAAATGCTTATATGATTTAAGTATTATCACTTTTTTGATTGATGAAGAGGATTTGATCAACAAGATGTAACAAAATCACATAGAGGAAACATTGAGTTATGATATACAATGGAGTACAAGAATCATCTAAGACAATGATATCATAGTGCATTGATAATCTACATAAGGTTGCAAAGGTTGGCTACACTAAGAAAGTCTAGAAGAACAAGTTAGACAAAGTTCTTCTACCAAGGTTGACCAAATGGATAGTAAGTGCCAAGAAAATTTAGTGCAAACTGAGTAGAAAATTAGTTGGAGCTGATTACATGTTCATTTTAGTGCAAGCCAAGCAAAATAGTGGATTTAGAGTAAAGTGTAGTTGATGTTGAGCATCAATAAAAATTAGTTTTTTCTAAGTGATTTTTTAGTGGACATCAAGCAATGTAGTATGTACCAAGCATTAGAAGCAAGTTAATGTTGAGTGCCATCATTATTAGAAAGATTGTGAATTTGATGTATCTGAGCCAAAAAGGTTGTTTTCGTGGATAATGTGAACAAGGTGGAAGATAAGATTTATGAGCTAGTGGCATAGAATTCATGATAAACCATTTTGACTTAAATTAAAAGAGGATTGAAGAACAAGTTTCTTTAAATATTATGGAATTAGGGTTAGATTCATTGCATCCTACCTAATCTATCCTAATCCTAAATTTGAAAATGAAAAATAAATGAAAAAATATCTTAATTCTCTATTTAAAGGGATAGCTAGTCAGAAGCAAGGGTTGTCATGTGTGAGAACCCAAGGAAGACAAGGAGTCAAGGGACATTGCTTCATTAAGTGACCTAAGTAAAGAGTTTGCATTGGCATGTAAAGTAAGAAGGCTTAAGGGTATGAATTCTTGATGGGTGAACAAACTATTAGAACTGAAATGTGTGAAAGCCAAGTAGAACAAAGGATAGAATTATAGATCTATAATCTATGAATGGAGTTTTAAGTTGTTATCAAATCAAGCCTTACTATTACGCTCTAATAATTGTACAATTCTAGGGTAAATCCTTTGGATGAAGGTTGACCTAACAATCATTTGTAAAATCCTTTAACCAAGTGACATTTGAAGCGAATGGTCTAAAGTCCTCTAATAAGGCTTACTCCTAATAGGGTGATTGAAATAATTTAACAAGGTCACATTTAAAAGTGTGTATTGTAACCTTTAATAGTGTTGGCCTTTCATAGGGCATCACTTTGGAAGAGTAAAAAAGAGTAGCATGTTACTGGTGGTTTTTCCCAAATTGGGTTTCCATGTAAATTATTGTGTCAAGTATGTTGTTGAATCTATTATGTTTCATGTTTACATTTCTACAAATTGATTTAATAGTAACCTACAAGTTTTAGTTGATTGCATAATCTTGTGGATGCATAAATAATGAGAAATCCTTTATGGGTTCGCTAAGTTGTAAAAAGTTTTATTTATACATATGGACCATGGATAACTAATACCCCCCCTCTTAGTTATTCAAAAGAATTCAAACAATTGGTATCAGAGCCATCTACTTAAGATGACTAGTTTGAAGGTACTAGAAGCACAAAGATCAAGATGTCAAAGAGAGAACTACCCAAGCTTAATAGAGATAACTTTTTGCATGAAAATGTTTGATGAAGCTACACCTTGGAGGACTTAGAGATCATGCACAATGCACCATCACTACTAAGCATGTTGATCCTGCTAGAGCCCTAATTGTTGAGGATACAAAAAAGAAGAAAACCACAACTAGTCAATGTTGGAGATTGCCTCTACCCCAAGCTGTGTTGAATTTGATGATATCAAAAATCTTGATAGTGCAAAGAAAATGTGGGATGCCTTAACAACTATCTATGGAGGAGACATGAATGTTCTAATAGCCAAAACTGAAAGTCTTAGAGGTAAGTTTGATGATATGAGAATTCAAGAAGGTAAAAATATTGCTCAATATTGCTTAAGGATAAAAGATGTTGTTAATGAAATAAGAGGAGATAATGGTAAAATAGATGATGATACTATAGTAAGAATTTTTTTACAAATACTATTGCCTATATATGTAATTAGATTTTTTGCAATACAAGAAGTATGATGTATCCCAAGGAATAATATATCTCTTGAAGGTTTGGTGGTAGGATCACTTCTTTTGAACTATCTAACTTTGATAATTACAAACTTCAAAATATTGAACCTTCTTTAAAAGTTATGTTGTCATTGAAGGAACTTGATAAGAAGAAGAAGAACAAGAAGAAGAAGAAGATAAAGTATGTGTCTAATGATAGTGCTACAGACAAGGAGTATGTAGATCAACTTGAAGCACTACTAGCTAGAAGATTCCATAGAGGTAAAGGCAAGTTCAAAGGTAAATTAACTACCATTTGTTTCAATTGAAATGGAGTTGGTCATATTGCTGCTAGATGTTTAGAGAAGAAGAACACTAGACGTGGTGACAAGTACAAAAGTAGAAGAGATAAAGACATCAAGGAGTACAAAGACAAACACAAGAATTTTGGCTACATTGCTAAAGAGAAAACAAGAGATGGATCTAATGAACATGATGATGAAGTTTTGTATGTTGCAATGAAGGATGAATCTGATGAAGATGAGGTAAATGCACTTTTGACTTGTGTGAACAAGAATGATAGGTGGATCATTGACGGTGGGTGTTCACATCACATGACTGCACACAAAAGTAAGTTCATTACCTTGAATTGTTATGATGGAAATAGTGTAAGATTTGGTAATGATGCATCATTCTTAATAAAAGGAAAAAGGTTCTATCAAACTCAAAGATCAAATTTTATGTGACAATGCATACGATGTTGAAGGGATTACCTATAATCTATTGAGTGTTTCACAATTGAATAATTCGAGATGTAAGGTTGAGTTTGAAAACAAGATTTCTAAATATATGATACAAATGGAAAAATAATTAGAAAGGGTGATCAAACTAAGAGTAATCTATTCTAACTTGACATAGAGGATGCTACTTGTCTAGTGGTAAAATTTGATGATGTGTTCCTATGGCATAAAAGATTATGTCATGATAATTTTGATAACTTGGTTAGTATTAGTAACATGAGAAAAGTTAGAGGTTCTCCTAATTTGAAGAAAAATGATAATATAATGTGCAAATAATGTTAGTTAGGAAAAATGACAAAATCAAGTTTTAAGATTAAATCTCATACCTATAAAGAAATAATCAAGACCTTTCAAACTGAGTTGTGTAGACCAATTGAAGTACAAAAATACAAAAGAGATAAGTACATTATGTTGTTTATTGATGATTATTCTAGAATGATGAAAATTATGTTTTTGAAATAGAAATTTGATTCTTTCCAAATGTTTAAGTGGTACTTAGTAAGAGGTGATAAGGAATAGGTAAAAGTATGAAATGTATGAGATCAGACAGAGGAGGAGAATTTATATCAAATGAGTTTGCAATGTCCTATAATAATAGATGTATCAAAAGATAGACATATGATCCTAGAACCCTTCCACAAAATAGAATTGGTGAAAGGAGGAACATGTCTATAATGGACTATGTTAGGACACTCATGATGGAGAAAAATATTGCTTTGAAATATTGGAGAAAAGCTGTAAGTACACTTGTATATACCTTGAACTATGTATAAGTCAAGAAAGGTACTCATTAAAAACCTTTTGAAATATGGTTTGGATACTCACCCACTATAAAATATTTTAAGATATTTGGAAGCAAATTCTATATGATCAAAGACTTCAAGAATGGTAAACTAGATGCAAAAAGTGAAGAAGGTATATTCCTAGGTTATTCTACAAGAAGTAAATCTTACAAGTGTTTAAATACTCATACTAATAAAGTTGTGGAATGTGAAAATGTAAACTTTGATGAGTATACAAAATTTTGTGAGGTTAAACTTATGAAAGAACCAGAAGAATACAAATCATTTGTATACTTTTATGATGGTATCCCTACTAAAAAAGATGTTGTAAACCAACAACAAGTTTCAGTGACTATCGAGTCACATGCTATGAATGCCAAGTTACATTCAAGAATCAAGCCACATTTAGATGTTTGGTTATAGATTGAAGTTGAGGTACATTATGATTCTAAGATTAGTGTACATGAAAGAGATTTTGAACTACCTAATAGAGATGTACATAGTGACTCTTGAGTTGAAAGACCAAATGAAGAAACTAGAGCTTAACAAAGATTGTCTAAATATGTCAAGAGACATCATCTTGGTACAAAAATTATTGGAGATAAAATGCTAGACTAATGAAAAGAAACAAGTTGAGAAATGATACATATTTTTTGAGAGTGAAAGAACCTAAAATAGTTAAAGATTCCTTAGAAGATGTGGAATGGAGTAAATGCATGGAAGAAGAGATTGAACAAATTGAGAAAAATAAAACATGGACTCTAGTTCCTAGACCAAAAGAAAAAAAATGTGATTGGGACCAAGTGGGTACTCAAAAACAAGCTAGATGAAAATGGTGAAGACACAAGGAACAAGGAAAGATTAGTCTACAAAGGTTATGTACAAGAAGAAGGAAATGACTATGGAGAAACTTTTGTTCCTATTGCTAGATTAGAAGGAGTAAGAACTCTTCATTCTTATTCTGCATACAAAGGTTTCAAAGTTTATCAAATGGATGTTAAATCTACATTTCTGAATAAAATTATAGAGAAAGAAGTTTGTATAGAGCATCCAAAAGGATTTATTGATGTCAACAATAGGAATATGGTATGTAGATTACAAAAAGCTCTATATGGTTTGAAACAAGCACCAAGAGCATGGTATGAGAGACTTCATAAGTATCCTGTGAAGATTGGATTTGAAAGGAATAATGATAACATAAATTATTACATGAAGACAAAAAAGGCGAAGGTATTTTATTATCTAAAATTTTTGTTAATGATTTCATATTTGGTGGTTAAGATGCTTTATTTAAGGCTTTTGTAAACAAAATAAAGCAAGAATTTGAAATGGTTATGTTTGGGGAGATCAAATTTTTTGTGGGTTTGCAAGTATATCAAATGAAATATGGTATATACATCACTCAGTCAAATTATGTCAAGGAGATACTAAAAACTTTTGGATTGGAAGATTCTAAACTAGTAAGTACACCTATGGTGATAAGACTTAAATTGTCAAAGAATAATGATTTAATTGAGGTGAATCAAACATTGTATAGATCTACGATTGGAAAATTATAATATATAGTACGCAATAGACCTACCCTTGCATTATCTATAGGGATAGTTGCAAGATTCTCTACTAATCCTATGAAGAATTATTTGATGGCTATAAGGAGAATAATGAGATATCTGAAGGGAATAGAGGAATATAGTCTATACTATAAGAAAAATAAAAAATCTATTTTAAGAGCCTATACTGATGTTGATTGGGTTCAAAACATTAATGTAAGAAAAAGCACCAGTGGAGGAGCATCTTTCTTAGGCAAGAGGTTGGTTACATGGACTAGCAAGAAACAAAACTTTACTTTGTAATCTACTGCTGAAGCTAAATATGTTGCTACTATTGTAAATTGTACAAATATTGTATGGATCAAACAACTACTCAAAGGCATGAAGGAAGAGACCACAAAACTAGTGATACTTTATTATGACAATACAAGTGCTATAAAAATATCAAAGAATCTTGTGATGCACAGAAAGACTAAGCATATTGCAATGAAGTTTCATTACTTGAGAGAATTAGTTCAAGAAAAAGAAGTGAAGATGGAATATGTTAACACAAAAGAGAAAATTTTCGGTATCTTCACAAAATCATTACCTAAGGATGCTCATAGTATCTAAGAGGTAAAATAAGGATGATACCCCTATAAAATGCTATCTAATTAGCAAAAGGAGTGCCCTACATCAAATACGATAACTATCACATGTTACAAATTGGTGTAGAGGGATCTTACTTTAGGATTTTCCTAAAGTAATCAAAGAATTGAAATTGCAAATTAGTCACAAGCAAGATGACACAAAAGAAACAAAAGAAGTTCATATATGCATGTTAAGATGACAAGTCTTTGGCATTGTTGTCAAAGAGGGATATATTTATTGATCGAGGGAAATACAAGGAAGAAGGAGATAGTTATTGATAAGGATAAATACATGAGATTGGAGATTGATCAAAGAGGAAGAAATCCTAACACATAGTAAGAGGAAGCTACTATACAAGAGTGATATAAGAAGTAATTCAGAGGGAGTTATAAGGATGGCACAAAAAGAATTGTGTAACCTATTTAGAAGATGAAAGTATCTGATAGAGGGTGAGATTTCAAAACAAATAATTATTTTATTTTTTGGTATTTTGTTGGTCTTACTCTTTTAACCTAGTTCCTTTGGTTAATTAGTTTGATTTTCCATCAATGCCAAAGAGGGAGATTGTTTAAAATAGATTGAGACAAGTATGATAAATGTGTTTCAATAATTGTTTCATAACTGATGTCAAACTTTCTTTTTGTTTGTAAGATAACTACTTATATGATTTAAGCACTATCACTTGTTTGATTGATGAAGAGGATTTGATCAACAAGATGTAACAAAAGAACCTAGAGGAAAGGTTGAGTTATGATATACAAAGGAGTACAAGAATCAACTAATATAGTAATATCATAGTGCATTGATAATCTACTTAAGGTTGTAAAGGGTGGCTACACTAAGCAAGTTTAGAAGGACAAGTTCAACAAAATTTTTCTTCCAAATTTTATGAAATGGATAGTAGGTACTAAGAAAAGTCAGTGTAAGCCAAGAAGAACATAAGTTGGAGCCAAGTAAAAATTCATTTTAGTGCAAGCCAGGAAAAATAGTGGATGCCAAGTAAAGTTTAGTTTGATGCCAAGCATCAACAAACTTAAGTTCATGTCGAGTGATTTTTTAGTGGATGTCGAGAAATGTAGTATGTGCCAAGCATTAAAAGAAATTTAATGCCAAGTGTCATCATTATTAGAAAGATCATAAATTTGAGGATATGAGCCAACAAGTTTGTTTTTCTGGATTATGTGAACTAGGTGGAAGATAAGATTGATGATCTAGTGGCATAGAATTCATGATAAATCATTTTGATTTGAATTCAAAGAGGATTGAAGAAGAAGTTTCTAGAAATGATATGGAATTAGGGGTAAATTCACTACATCCTACCTAATTAGTTCTAACCCTATATTCGACAATGGAAAATGAATAGCAAAAGATGTTAATTTTCTATTTAAAGGGATGCTAGTCAGATGTAGGTGTTGTCATGTGCGATAACCTAAGGAAGACAAGGAGTCAAGGGGCATTGCTTCATTAAGTGACCTAAGTGAAGAGTGTACATTAACATATAAAGAAAGAAGACTTAAGGGTATGAATGCTTGAAGGTTGAACAAGCTATTAGAACTAAAATGCGTGAAAGCCAAGTAGAATGGAGGACTAAAAAGAAGATCTATAATCTACAAATGGAGTTGTAAGGTTTTATCAGATCAAGCCTTACTATTACACTCTAATAATTGTATCAGCCTAGAATAAATCTTTTGGATTAAGATTGACCTAACAGTCATTTTTAAAATCCTTTAACCAGGTGACATTCCAAGTGAATGATCTAATGTTCTCTAAAAAGGCTCACTCCTAACAGGGTGATTGAAATCCTTTAACAAGGTCACCTTTTATAGCATGTATTGTGAACTTTAATAGGGATAGCCTTTCATAAGACATCACTTTAGAAGAGTGAAAAATAGTAGTATGTTACTGGTGGTTTTTCTCAAATTGGATTTCTAAGTAAATCATTAATCAAGTGTGTTGTTGAATCTATTAAGTTTCATGTTTATATTTGTGCAAATTGATTTGATAGTGATCTACAAGTTTTAAGTGATTGCATAATCCTGTGGATGCATGCATAAGGATAAATGATTTATAGATCCATTAAGCTATGAAAAGTTTTATTTATACGCCTAGACCTTGGTTAACTAATTCACCCCAAACCACCCCCCCCCCCCCCACCCCCCCAAAAAAAAAAAAAAAATAAATAAATAAATTTAAAATTATTCTAAATAATTTCAACAATATTCGAACCTTCTTCTCATTGTGAAAATACATAACAACACCCCCCCCCCCCCCCCCCCCCCCCCCCAAACCAAAGCCTAATCACCTACCCAAGAAATAATGAATTTCCCATATGATTTCCCACATTAGGTTAACTCAAAGGGAGATGAGAAGAAAGACCATTCTAAGGGAAACCTAGACTTAGACTCAGGACATTAACTTTTGACTTGACTCAAAAACCTAAAGCAAAGATATAGATTGAAACTTGGGCAACAACTAGCTTTATCTAGGGATTTAAGTGTGATAATTCTTGAAAGAATCTAGGAAATATCTTGTTCTACACAAGGGTGACAACTTGGAAACAAAAAGAATAGGCTAAAACTAAGAAAGAAACAAGGAACTACATAAGGAAAATAAGGAACTAAACTAAGCAAAATGCATGAAAATTGAAACCTACCTAGCTATCCACTATACAGGGGTTAACTATTTTCAATTTTTCATTTCATATAACTTTAGATCTTGCTCATTATAAAAACATGGTAGGGTTTCTCTATTTGGATATGGTAATTTGAAATATTTTTTTTGATTTTCTTGTATGACCTAAAAAGATCCTTTCCAAAAAGATTGAAACTTGGAATGCATGCCTCTTGGCTCATGTCTCTTATCCCATTACAACACCAAGTCACCTTCCATAATTTTCTAGACCTTTCTCTTCTATCAAACAATTTCTTTATCCTTCCCTAATGTTTAGTAATCTTGTCTACCATCTCTTCTCTCTCTTCTTGTAGTTTAGTAAGATATAGGATCCTCTTCTCAAACCCATCTTGTAAGACATCATCTTCAATTTCATTTTTTAATTTACAAGCAACTAGTTCTAATGACAAAGACAAATTAGCTTCCACTCCATACACCAATTCAAAAGAAGAGATCCCAATAGCCCTTTTAGGTGTGGTCTTATCATCCCATTAAGCATCATGAATTTTCTTATGCCAACCTTTCTGATTATCTGATTAATTAGATTTTTATTATTAGACTCATTGTACCCATTTCCTTGAGGGAAATAATTAGAGGAATGTCCAACTTGAATACCATTATCATAGCAAAACTCAATGATCTTTAAACAGGAAAAATAAGATGCATTATCCATTACTAACTTCATAGGAACTCCAAACTTTACCAGAATGTGTTCCTTGAAAAACTCACATACCACTTCTGATGAAGGTTACTCCCCTTAATACCATAAACCATAATAGGAAACAAAGAAACAATAACAAATGTGACATTAAAATATGAACTTCTTATCTATGCCTTAAATGCAAAAGTATAGAATTCATAAGTACGATATACTAATCCACTTGGGCACCTTCATTACAATAATCTACAAGACAAGCTGTAGACTATCACCAAGAGTTGTTGTAGACAATATTCGGGCCTTTCTTGAATAGGTAATTTTATGCTACTCGAGAATGTTCTAGATAGTAAAACTTAATACCTAGGGCTAACATATCCAAACAATACATATAGAGTTGGCCAAATACATCATTGACAATTATTTTAGATATTTTAGGTAGCCCAACTTTAAAAGGCCATAAATCTCAAACCATTACTCTGGTTGGCTATTATAGACACTTTTTAGAAATGCCAACTTGTGATCTATAGGATTAGAACTACACAAGAGCCCTTCCATCAAGTTTTTTGACCTCATTCGGGCTCTCTAAGGCCTCCAATGGTGAGCCTAAAGATTTTTCTACAATTTTTTCCACCGATAATCTACAATAACTTCTTTGGTACTTAAGATGGAGCAATGAAATTTTTATGGTAGGCTTATAACTCTAAAATGAACCTTTCTATAGAAAATGAGAATATTATGAGCTTATATGATAACGCACTAAAAGTAGCAAGTTCCCATAAATAGAAAGTTCCCATAAATAATAACCACCCTTTCTACTAGTCCTTATTAAAATAGAAAAGACTAAAATAAAAATAATTTTGGATCTTGCAAGATAGCTCTTATAGCTAGGATTCTCCTACATTAGACATCCATGGTAATTTGAGAAGTGACCCCATCACGTCTCAGATGTTTAGAGGAAAAACAAGATGGTTAACCTATTCATTTGCTAGCCATGATGAATCCTCAACTAGCCTCCATTTCCATTTGATCAAGAATTCCTCATTAGCTCTATTTTTTGTACTCTTGGCAATACCATTGCCTATTATCTCCTCAATCTCCTTTGTAGCCAAACTACTTGATGGAATACTCTACTTTTCTTCTACAACTTCATCTTCATTGCCTCCTTCATAATACTTTGTCAAATCCAAAATGTTAAATACTAGTGAAATATTCAATTTAGTAGGCAACTGCACTTCATAAGAATTTCTATAATCATACTTACTCACTATCTTGCATGGTCCAAACTTCTTCATCTTCAACTTATTATATGTACCCACTAGAAAACACTCCTTTCTCAAATGAACCATGACTTCATCTCCAACCTAAGATTCCTTATACCTCCATTTTACATCTGCCTTAACCTTGTACTATGTATTCATCTTTATGATGTGTTTCCTCACCTCTTATTGGATGTTATTTAAATGTTCAACAAATTCTTTTTCTTTAGCACTACTTATCTCTCCTTTATCCAATTGAGGCAATTCAAAAGCATTTTTAGGACTACTCCTATATACAATCTAGAATAGTGATTTAATAGTACTCCTATTGATAAAATCATTATATACAAATTCTACCTATGGTAAAATAATATCCCATCCTTTTGGTTTGTCTCCAACCAACCATCTTAGCAAGTTTCCCAAACTGTGATTCACAACTTCTTTCTGTCCATCAATCTATGGATGATGTGATAAATTGAACTTCAAATCTATCTTCAATTTCTTCTACAATGTATGGCAGAAATTCCCAAAAAATTTGGTATCTTGATCTAGAACTATACTCTTTGGTCAGTGATGTAGTCTCACCACTTCTCTGAAAAAAAAATCTTCCACATGAAAAACATCACTAGTCTTCTTGCAAGGAATAAAATGTGGCATCTTTAAAAACTAGTCAACCACCACAAAAATAGAATCATGCATGTATTATGTCCTCAATAATCTTAGAACAAAATCCATGCTAACATCCTTCCAATACTTCTTTGGTATAGGCAATGGCTGATATAACCCTGTATTCTACTTTACTCCTTTCTCCATCTAACATACTCTACAACTTTGTACAAACTTCTTCAACTCTTGCTGCAACTATGGCTAGTAATAATTCTTAGCAACCAAATCTATGGTTTTATCTTTGCCAAAATGTCCAGCCAATCCTCCACTATGATTCTTCTTGATGAGATTATCTTTCATTGAACTTCTTGGAATATACAATTGGCTAACTTTAAACAAGATACTATCTTGGATCATAAAATCCAACCACTTTTTTTTATCAAGTATAACAGATTCTATAAAAGCCTTCCATGCTTCACCAAAATTGAGATCATCTGGATACAAAGTACTAAATTCCATAAACCCAACCACCTCTATCTATGTTTCTAGTAGTAGAAATTTTCTTGTACTAAGAGCATTTGCAACTCTATTACACTTCTTAATTCTATGTTTCAAAATAAATGTATAACTTTGCAAAAACTCAACCCACTTCAAATGCCTTTGGTCCAATTTTCCTTAACTATTCAAATATTGCAAAGCTTGATGATCAATATAGAAAACAAACTCATTAGAAAGAAAATAGTGTCTCCACTTATTTAATGCTTGAACTATAGTATAAATTTTTTGATCATAAACAAAGTATTTTATTTTTGCATCATTCAACTTCTCACTAAAATAAGTAATAGGTCTTCCTTCTTGGCTCAAAAGAGCTCCTATTGCAATACGACTAACATCACATTATACTTGAAACACCTTGTTAAAATATGTAAGTGCTAAAATAGGTTGCTCAGTAACTTTCTATTTCAACAGATTAAAACTCTTATCTACTCCTATAGTCTACTCAAACTTTTTCCTATCCTCTCTCATTGTTTCAATCAAGGGTCCACAAATATTACTAAAACCTATTATGAACTTTTTGTAAAAACTAGCTAGTCCATGAAAATATCTTAATTTTGTTGCACTTGTTGGAGTCAGTCATTCAAGGATAGCCTTCACTTTCTCTTGGTCCATTTTAGACCTTCCACTAAGATTACAAATCCCAGGTACACCAACTCATTTACAAAACTACACTTCTTCAAGTTTATCAACAACTTTTCTTCCCTCAACTTATCAAATAGCTTGAAAATATGAATCAAATTCCTCTCCAATGTCTTACTAAAGATCACTATATCATCTAGGTAAACAATGAAAAAATTACCCAAAAACTCCTTAAGTATCTCATTCACAAGCCTAGTGAAAGTTCTTGGTGCATTGGTTACCCCAAAAAGCATGACTAACCACTCGCACAATCCTTCTCTTGTCTTGAAAGAAATCTTCCACTAATCACATTCTCTAATACAAATATAATGGTACCTACTCTTCAAATCTATCTTTGTGAAATACTCAGCTATACTCAAACAATCCATAATATCATCCATCCTTGGTAATGGAAATCTATACTTGATTGTGATCTTGTTGACAGCATGAGAATATGTGCACATCCTCCATTCTCCATTCTTCTTTGGTGCTAATACAAATAGTATAGTACATGGACTCAGACTTTCTCAAATTAACCCCTTCTACAACAACTCATGAACTTTCCTATTCAACTCTTCACTTTTGGCTATTGTCATTCTATGTGCTACCTTGTTTAGAAAATTGCCTCCTGAAACCAAATCCATTTGGTGACTAATCTTCCTCATTAAGAGAAATCCATAAAGTACATTATTTGATACAATATCAAAAAATTCTCCCAAAATATCTATAACTTCTATAGGTACCTCCTCTGTACTACTTTACTATCTTTTGGAATTATAGAAAAACACACATGGTCATGCTTCATACCTTTGAAAAACTCTTTTCCATCAACAAAATATATTCTAGTAGTGCACTACATACCTTTTCTTCTTTCTCCTTCAATGGCTTCAACTTATGTTTCACTCCATCCCTAGTTAGAGTATAGGTATTTGCTAGCCCATTGTGTTTAGCATGCCTATCAAACTACTATGGCCTACCCAACAACATATGACATATGTCCATAGGTATGATATCACATAGTACCTCATCTTGGTATCTTCCAATCTTGAACTTCATGGAACATTACTCATTGACCATGACCTTGTGATCATCTTGCACCCAAGTAATGTAGTATGGATGTGGGTGTTTCTATATCTTCAAATTAAACTTGGTGACCATCATTTCTAACATTAGATTATCAGTGCTTCGACCATCAATGATCACATCACAACACTTTTCTTTACATCTACACCTTGTGTAAAATAAGCTATTTCTTTAATCAGGTTCATTCTTACCACTCAACATGATTCTTCTATTAACTAGGACTTCTCCTCTTTCACCATCTTCATAATTTGATGATATAGCATCTTCATCAAAATGTACAACTCTAGCCTAGCCTTCTATTCTTTGATCTATCCTTCCTTGGTGGTAGGTACATTCAAATTCTTTATGCCCTACTTCTATATAGTGAAAGAATTTCCCATAGAAGCCTCCTCTTCTAGATCCTTGTCCTATATGTATTCCTCTCTAATCTCTACTATTCTAATCATGGAAGCGATTAGAATTATTTCCCCTCTAGCTCTGACTGCTACTTCCAACCTTATCCTTGTTCTTTTGATCATCATTATAACCATATTATATCATCTTCCAAATCTTCCACCATGACCTCTTCCACTATTCTTGTTGTCAAACTTCTTGCTTAGCTTATCCTCAACTCTTAGGGAAAATTGGTATGCTTCCTCAATAGTGTTTATTTGAACCAAACTCATCTCACCCTAAATGCTTGGCCTTAACCTATTAAGATAATAGGTGACTTTCTCCTTATCAGCTTCTACATAGTTGGTTCTAATGAGAACTTGGTAGAACTCTTGATTATACTCCTGAATAATTTTCTTTCTTGTTTCAACCCTTGCATTTGCTTCAATAGATCAAGCTCATAATCCACTAGAATGAATTGTTACTTCACTTTATCTATCTTTTCTTCACATCTAGTGATTTTATCAAGTTTCTCTTTCTATTTCACTCCAACTAAACCTCTTGCCACTAGATATTTGCATATCCCTTCAGTTTCACCTTCACAAACTTGACCCTATCAATATCATCAATATGTTCATACTCAAAGTAGTCTTCTAGTTCATTGATCCAATTGATCAGCTCCTTTGGGTTAAGATTTCTCAAAAAATGTGGAAACTTCAAACTTAGGTCTTTTTCCAATCTTGGAGATGGCCCTAAAAAGCCTTTCTTCCTCTGGGTTTAGAACTATCTCTACTTTGTCATTTTCTTCTACTTTCTCTTTATCCTCACTTTCATCTCTTATGAGAAGATTCATTCCTCTAGGCATTTGTTCTTCTTATTCTTGTATTTTTCTTTGGAGGGCATAGAAATCCTCAGGTGTAACACTTGCACATCTTGCACCATTCTCTCTTCCTAGAGGCATTTTCATGCTTCCACTAAATTTATAATGCAAACTACCTCACAATTAGATATCTCTTTACATGCTCATCCCAAACAATGGTCCTAGTGCAAATTGCCTCACAGTTGGCAATATGTCCACACACTCAATAACTCTAGCTTTGATACTACTTGATGAAGGGTACTCCCCTTAATACCATAAATAATAATAGAAAAAAAAAAAAACAATAGAAAATGTTAGATCAAAATATAGACTTCTTATTTGTGCCAAAAATGCAGAATTACAAAATTCATAAGTACAATATGCTAATCCACATGGGCACCTTTATCACAATAATCTATAAGACAAGCTATGAATTATCACCCAAAGGTATCCTAGACAATGTTAGGGCTTTTCTTAAATAGGCAATTTTATGCCACTTGGGCAGGTTCTAGATAATGAAAATTAATACCTAGGGTCAACAGACCATAACAATACATATAGAGTTGGCCAAATATATCTTTGACAATTATTTTAGATATTTAGGGTAGTCCAACTTCGAAAGGCCATAACTCTCAAACTGTTCCTCTGATTCCTATTATAACCACTTTTTGGAAAGGCTAGCTCCTAATCTATAGGCTTAAAACTACACAAGTTCCATTATAGAAAGTTTTTGGACCTCATCTAGGCACTTTAAGGCTTCTAACAGTGAGCCTAAAGATTTTTTTGCAAAAATTTCCACAGAAAAATTTGTAATAACTTCTCTGATACTTAAGCTAGAGTAATGAGATTTTTATGGTAGGTTTATAACTCTAATATGAACCTTCCTATTGAAAATGAGAACATTTCAAGCTCATGTGAAAAATTAGTAAAAATAGCAAGTTCACATAAATAGTAACCACCCTATCTACTAGTCCTTATCAAAATAGAAAAGACTAAAAAGAAAATATTTTTGGGTGATGCAAGATTGGTCTTGCATCTAGGATGCTCCTACATAAACTTCTGAGGAAGTGTTTCTCATTGTCTTTGCCGCTACCCATTTTCTAAAATAATCAATGGAAGTGAGTATGTATGAATGTCCTTGACTAGAGGGAGGATTAATTAGGCCTATAAAATCTAGACCCCATTAATGGAAAGGAGATTCAATTATTAGTGTCCTAAGAAGTAAGGCATCCAACTGAGGTTTATAGGTAAACATCTTGCATTTTTCATAATTAGGCACCCACATATATGCATCTTTAAACATACCAAGCCAATAATAACATTGTCTCAAAATTTTGAATGTAGTGACAGTGCTAGAAAAATGTCCTCCACATGCTTCATCATGAAAAGATCTTAACAACATCACCTGATGTTCCTTATCCACACATCTTAGAAATGTTCCATCAATAGCTCTGTTATACAAGAATCATCATGAATTACATATTTCAATATTTAGTTTTTAGATTTCTCCTTTTCTTAGTAGTCAATTTATTAGGGCATTCACCATAAGTCATAAAGTAAGCAATGTTTGAGAACCAATAATCCTAAAGACTTACCATAATAAATTTTGGTGTATCTTCTTCTTTCAATTATTGATCTAAAGCTTTATAGAGTGCATTTCCTCTTACAAGTTTGGTTGGTTTTATTTCTATATCATATTCTTGAACTTTGGCTATCCACACTCCTCTATTGTTGTAACCAACATCTTAGTGTGTCAAAATACTTTTCACTATAGGATTTGGCACATATATTATTGAATTAAAATGTAACACATTAAATCTAAAATTCTTGAGGGCTCTTACCATTGCAAATGCATGTTTTTCCATTTGAGAATATCTCAGTTCTTGATTTTTCAATGATATACTCATGAAAGCTATTGGGGCTTGTATTCTCTCTTTCTTTTCTTGCATAAATATAGCTGACATGGTATGTTAGGAAGCATAACAGTAGATGATGAACTCTTTGATTTAGTTAGGATGAGCGGGCACAAGGGCTTTGGCAATGTTATCCTTGATATCTACAAATATTCTCAAGAAATTTACCTGGCCAAAAAAGGAATTCACTCCAGTTTCACTCAATGGTAGACTTAATTGTTGAATAGCTTTAACCTAGTTTGGATCAATCGTCACTCCTTCTTGAGATACAATATGACCAAGCAACTTGCCTTCTGTAACACAAAATAGTGATTTCTTTGGGTTTATAGAGATACAATGCTCTTTACTTTTTTGTAACACCTTTCCTAGATCCCTAATATGATCTTTTTTTTTATGGGAAAATATTGTCAAATCATCAAGATATATGACAATAATTCTATCTTTCAAACCTTCAAAAGCCAAATTTGTTCCATGCTGAAAAGTTGCTCCTACATTGATTAAACCAAAAGGCATTCTATTGTATGCAAATGCACCCCATGGTGTTGTAAATGTAGTCTTGAACTGATCTTCTTCATTTTTTCTCACTAGTACAATATTAGCCACCCAAGTGGAATGATGAATATGGTATATAATCCTATTCTACAACATTTTGTCAATTGCCTTGAAATTGCCCCTTCAACTATAGGATTATAATTTCTTTGCTTATGCCTGAATGGTGTTGCATCTTGTTTAAGAGGGATTTCATGTTTGAATTTTCCACCCATTAAATTTTTTAGGTCTTAATAACTCAAAGAAAATACATCTTGAAATTCAATGAGCAAATTCTTGATTTCTACTCTCTCTTCTCATGTGCAACACTTGCCTATGTTTATCATCTTGGCATTGACTTCTATCCCTATGTTGATTCCATCATATTCACCACACCTCTTTCCCTTCTTATATATTTCTTTCTTTATATATGCATCATTCCTATCAAAGATTTTTTCTAAAGAGATTAAATGAGGTGGAGTCTTATTACCTTTCAATTGAAACACATTAGATCTTGTCTAATTTTCATCTCCTACCATTAAATCACCACCTTTTACACTAGTTCTTCCTTCAAAATATAAACACTCAAAAGGATCTTCCCCTTCAATGAATTTGAGTATTTGTTTATCATTTTCAAATACCTACCATGACTCCTCATTATTAGGGACATTGGGCCTAAATAGAACTTCTATTATATAGGTTTGATTTTTGAAATTAGGGTGTGGTAAGAGCAGTGATGCAAAGACTGCAAAAGAATCATCTCTTGAATTGAATTCTCTAAGTGCTAATGTAATTGATAAGGCATCAAAACCCCAAATTTCATCCCACACCATCCTACAATATTTTCTCAATTTGGAATTCTTCACTGCATATTGATTCCTATGTTGTCTTACTACCAAATTTGCATCTTCTTTATGCTTTAAGCATCTCGACTCCCTTTTTTTTCCATTATACCAAGAAGATAATTTTCATATTATGTAGTATTATTAGTGTTTTTGAAATCCAACTTATATGTAAAACAATTCATTTCTCCATCAGGTGATATCAACATAACACTTGCACATAATCCAAAATTTGCACAACTGTTATCAAATTCCAGGGTCCACAATTAATCACCTTTATTTGGTTTTGATTCTTCTAAGACCCCAAGGGTACCAAAGAACAACATATCATTTCCAAACTACATTTCATGATACAAGATTTGAGATTTAGGGTTATCTAATTTTAAAATAGTGGGTTTTGCTTTCCCTTCTAGTTATAGCTTCACCTTTTTGTCTTTGACTTATATAGTGGCACTAGACCAATTTTATTTTATTTGTCCCCCATATCTTTGCAAAATATTTTACTCAAGAGAATTTTGTAGCTTGTATGAATATCTACTACTAGAATACTAAGTTTTAATCTCTTAGAGGGGTGAGTAGCAAGGGAAACTTTGATCATCTTTAATTTGTCCCAGAAATGGTTCTTGTTTGGAATCCATTGAGTAGCATCTACCAAAATTTTTAGTTAATGGGACTCCTAAAGATTTTGCAACAGAAGCAAGCATCACATTATCAGAGGCTCTTGAATCTATGATGCAATTACTCAATCTATTTCTATTGATGAACAAATAAATATAAAGAGGATTTGGCTTTTGATTTGGGCAGGTAGCTAAAACAATAGATTTTTCTTCTTGAAATAGTTAGCCATCAAAAAATCTTCATTATCAAAAGAGACTCCACTAGTGGTAGCCTTATTATGATGTTCAAAATTAGCATTAATATTAGCATGATCTATCTCTTTACTATTGCAATGCTCAACTAATCTTTTCAATTGATTAGGATTAGATTTCAAATAATTCAATGGAGATATCTAAATTCTTATTTCTTCACAATATTATACTATGTCAAATGAATTAGTAGACTTACCTTTGTACTCCTTTTGTGAAGATGAAGTTACTATGCCACTATTTTTATCATACTGATTTGATGGTGCATTGTTCTTGACAAGGACTGAATTATGGTTCTAAATTCTATTCCTTTAACCTTTGGTCATTACTATTAACTAAAGTCCTTCTAGAGTAGCAAAAAAATCTCCTCCTACTTCTAAATCTAACTCATACTCCAAGAAATAATTTTTAGAGTCACCACAAGGAGCATGATCATGCTCACTTTTAGGATATTCAATTGTTTTTTCTTTGTTATCTACAATCTATCTATACCTAAGTTTTTTATTAGTGACATATACTTGTTCAAATTGTAAGTATCTACCAAACTTTTTGTATAGTTAACAATGTTAACCAAGAATTTTAGTTGTTACCAAGTTCTATAGTTGCTACCGAGTCATTTGGAAAAATTTCAATGTGTGTCGAGCAATTACAGGGAAGATCAGTAGTGTAAACTAAGCATCTCGGTGTATGTCAAGTTTACTAGTGTAAACTAAGTTCTATAGTGCTTACCAAGTTTGCAATTGATATGATTTGAATCTAGTGTTAACTGAGCTACTCAATATTAACCAAGTGATTCAATTTATACCAAGATTGTAGTGGAAGCATTGACCAAGTTATATAGTGTGAATCAAGTTATTCAATTTATATGTTGAGTTTGACAGTATTCACCAAGCCACCAATGTTGACTGAGTTCAAGACTACTTGGAAGCGATTAGTATAGACTGAGTGTCTAAATCTACCAAATGCATAATGATGTTGAGCATTGATAGTGGATGCCGAGTATCAAAATCTCACCAAGTCAATCTTTGGAACCTAAGTGTCTACATTTGAGCTGACTTTGTAATATTTGTGTAAACTTGTATTATTGCTGACTTTCTGATTGTATAATTGGATTGATATATATGTAATGAATTGTGTCATATCCAAGTGTGTGAGATGAATTCAATGTAACTGAATGTAATTAGAGAAGAGAAAAATGAGAAAATTACAAAGGCTACAATAGTATAAGGAGCAACAAAGATATATCTATCACACCAAGGTGATTTATACATACAAAGGAATCTCATTCAGCAAACCAAGTTGCAAATTAGGGATCTACTATTGCTTCATCCTAACACATGGATTAGTAAAATCCTTTAACAAGGTAGACCTAATAGTCTTATGCAAATCTTTTTACTGAGTGAAAAATTCATTGTATGTTTATAAATTCTTTAACAAGGTGGACCTAGCAATCCTTATTGCTCCTAACAAGGTAGATCATCAAAAGTGATCAATGTAAGCCTAAACAAGCCAACTTTATGTTGTAGTACTAAAGGTTGTGGGTAACACTCGTAGCCCATTTTTATTTTCTATTTGGAAGATTTTTGGGTCACCAAATCTATGTGTCAAAGTGTTATGTATGCTTTCATGTTTTTAGTTTCTTATGCATGCAATTAGATCAGTGCATATGAAAAGGATTAATTGGGTAATTGAAGATAGAAGTTTTAAAAGTTATTGATTCACCCCTCCCCTCTTAGTAACTTAGCCTTTCATAATATTTCAAAAAATTGGTATCAGAGTTTTTTGGTTCTTAGAGAATGTTTAACAACTTGAGCAAAGATCAAAAACCATGGAGATATTTAGACTTGACAAGGCTATTGACAATGAGAAGCTAGATTTGGAAATGGCTATTACACAACTCATGAAAGAAAAGGAGAAACTCTTTCAATCCCTAAAAAGAAGAAAAGATCTCTCAATTCAAATGAATAATCATCTCTACATTAAAGAAAGAATTGAAGAACTTTAACTAGCAAACAACTTAGATGAAGTAAATGAAGCAATTAAAGAACTCTTGGAAAATAATGGTTCACTACAGGAAGAAGTGAGAAAACTAAGAAGAGAGCAAGAAATTTAGTTAGTAAGGCTATGTGAAGTCATGGAAGATAAATAAAAGATAAAAGAAGAAATAGAAGGATAAGATAATGAGATTCAACATCTATCCCTTCAGTAGACTGACTTCATTAATTAGCTGACCAATGCAAATGAAGAAATCATGAACTTGAGATTTAAGAATGAAAGATTGAAAAATGACCTAAAATCTAAAAGGAAAATCAATGAAAGAATGACGAAATTCCAAGCAGACATAAATCAGTTGAATGAGCAAAATCTCTATAGACAAAATGGAAAAGTAGGAATTGGATACAAAGAAGAAGGTGAATCTTCTGAACAAGGAGCTCAAAAGAATCAATGACCTACTTGCAATCACTATGAATCTTCTGAAAAAGGACCTCAAAAGAATCAATGACCTACTTGCAATCACTATGGTAAGATAGGTCATACATCAAACAAATGTTGGAGCAATGGAAAAGGAAAGTTCAATGGAAAGTACTACAATTGCAATCAACATGGTGTAAGGCTAATGAATGCAAAGAGAAACCAAAATTTGAAGGCAAATGTCACAAATGTAAGAAACATGGACACAAGTCATCAAAATCCAAAACCAAGATATTCAGTCTAGTAGAAAAAATTGTAAAAGCTATATTTGGTTGGGACTATAGCACCTAGTTTTGATGTCATTACTGTGGAGAATTTAGACACATTGGAATGAATTCTGTAAAACATCATATGAGAGAAACAAATACTACCAAAATATATTTCATTTGTATAGAATTTGGTCATGTTGTCAAGAACTATATGAATACTAGAAGAATAGAAGATGAAAAGAAGGCAAAAGTTGATAACATTAGAAGATAGATAAGATAACAATGGGTTCCAAAGTCTCTCAAGAATGTAAGTTCAAACAATGATGAACAAGTCACTCAAGAATTGGGTGACTCCACTATTTCCACTTGATTTCTCAAAGGAGAATTAGAACTAGGTTACAAAAAGAAGACATCCAAATCAATTCTAGTTGAAAGGACAAAAAGATCCAAATCAGTATTCAAGATACAAAGGGATCACTAAGTAAAAGGGCACTAATTACTATTGAGTTAATTTCCTTACCAAGTGAGGTTAGGTCATAGACTTTACCGAGTGAGTTTGAGAGTAATTGAATTTCACGTGGTTACCAAATGATGGAAGAGTCTACTAAGAAATCAACGTAAGAAAAGTGGATGGCAGTCTATCAAATTGATCTACCATTAGTACAAAGAATTTATGGAAAAATTGATAATAGGTGTTGGTGTTTGAAAACACTGGAGGGTTTTCAATTATCCCCATGAGAATATGGCATATCTAGGGGCAACTAACTCCCATTCTCAACATATCATTTTAGACACAGGGCCAACTATAAGGCTAAACCCAACTTCTTCTTCAGGCTCTGCAAGACCTAGGCAGGTAGACCTTAGATTCAATTGATACCGTACCAGTGAAAAACATATCCCTAAATCTATTTAATGTAGATAAAAACCCCTTATATCTCCTAATAAATCATGAAATGACACAAATCTATAGTACCTCAATGCAAAGCTATGAGTCTCATAAGCCGAGTGAGGGTTAAACAATTATAGCTCTTTCAACATGAAAGGGAAAGAACGTTTGATTAATAATGTTGAATTCAAAAAAATCTCAGATATGCAACAATAAGATGTAATGATCCTATAAGTTGATCAATGCCTTAACCATTGGGCAAATCTATGAATAAAAAACACACATATGGATATCTGAGACATATTTGCATCTTTAGATATACAATCTATCTATTCAACTTGTAAATAGACATCAATGCTTAGTTTGAACCTCATTCTTACATGATATCCCCATCAGTAAACTTATACCCCTATTGATTTCCCTAAAGCATTTACATAACTACTTGAGTTATATGAAATAATGAAATAACATACACCCTTAAGGGACTACAACTATGATCTAGGCTCTTTGTTCAAAGACCATAAAACATTGAAGCTCATTGATAAAGGAGACAAGATTCAAGATGAAACTCATGAAAGTTTGCTATTATTTGTATTAATTTCCTTTAAACAATACACCCATATGCATGAAATGAAAGCATGAAAAACACCTAATAGATCTGAACTATCTGTAGACACCAAAATTTGTCCAAAACCCATTTCGTGACCAATTAAATAAATATTGATTATTTATTTAATTCCCCTATCTTAATTAAATAAATTTGCATTTATTTAATTACATTTTCCTTACCCTAATTTAGGTAAACTAAGGTTTATTTAAAATCCTTTGCCTTTCCTTGATTTAAATAAGCTAAGGTTTATTTAAATCTAACCCCTTTCACTTTAATTAAGTATGTCATTTACTTTTTTAATTCACTCCTAATCCCACTAGGAATTAAATATTGCATTTAATCCTATTTGAGCACATGGCTCCTACATTTAACCCTCGCCTAACCTCACTAACCTATAGAACCCATCATGCTAAACCTACCCACTTCCCTAATCATGCTTTCTTTTCCTAATCATCCAAGCTAATCATCTCTTAATCCTAAGTGTGTTCTCACACATCTGTGAGGAATCCTCACACATGTGTGAGAGATGTTCACACTTTCCTCATGCCTCATATCTTGCATGTCTCTTTCACACTTGTCCTCTTGCATGAGAGGCAAGGTGTCTCACACTTGTCCTCTTGCATGAGAGCCAAGGTGTCTCACACTTGTCCTCTTGCATGAGAGTCAAGGTGTCTCACACATGTGTGAGCACACCTTGAGCCTCTCAATCTTTAAAGACTCTTTTTGACTCTTGCATGGCTTTTCCTTTAGCCCATGTGTCTCCCTTGTGGCACCCATATGGATGCCACATGGGTGCCACCTCACCAAGCCCTCCCTCAAGCCTATAAATAGAGGGCTTGTCTCAAGCATTGGCATCTCTCATTTAGTTTGCATTGTTATCATGTTGGTTTGAGATTTGAGTTTGCATTCATAGTTTGAGCTCTCATGGTAGTTTGAGTTTTCATTAGTAGAGTCTCATAGTGACTTTGTAGATTCATACTAGCCATTTGATAGTTGATCTAGTTTACATTATGCATGGTTAATCTAGTTTCTACATGCCTTTGTAGCTTCATTTTAGTTTACATTTTTATCATAGTTTGCATATTTAAGTTGGTTCTCTCATTACATATCATCTACATCTTTGAATGCCTTCAAGAATGGCTCTCTCCATAGCCGTTTCTTGAGGTGATCTTCATCTCATTTAGTCTAGATTCATACTTTACTTACATACACACTTGCACTCACTCACTCAAGAGATTCACTTATTATTGTATTTGGGAGAGCACATAAAACACCGCCCCCATCTTAACACACCAACAAGGCCTCTCATGGGTGTCCTTGTTGAGCTGTAGAGGTGGCTAGATGGTTGGACTTGTCGGTTGCTTAGGGTTGCAAAACCCAAGCAAGCATTAGTTGGTATTTTGTTCTTTTCTTCTTTGATAAATATTTAATGCAATTTCATGGTTTTAAACTAGTGTTTTCTTGTTAACCCATGTTTCTTGTAGGTCACATTTTCTAGCACACATTTTGGCATGCCCAGTGGGACCCACATCCCTAGTTCATTTCAAAAATCCACAAACAATCCTATTTCTGTCACAAAACATCGCATTGTCATCTCTGAAGGTTGCAGCATCGTCTCTGATTATCGTCTACGTTCTCTAGTGTCTCCGCAGACCCACGTCTACATCCTCTAGTGTCTTCGCAGTGATTCAAATCATTCTTCTTTCTCGCCTAACCATTCTATCATCTAAAATTCTATCCTGTCGTTTGTGTTTATAGTCTGTCGTCTCTGACTTTTGCTCTATCGTCTGCGTCCCTAGTTCTATCATCTTCGTCCTTAGTTCTGTCATCTGCGTCCTAAGTTCTATCATTTGTGAACTTATACTATTGTCTGTGAAATAAATCTATCATCTGCGTTGGGGTTGTAACCATTTTATCGTTTGTCGGCTACGAGCTTCAGCGTTTGCATATCTAGTCGTCTACGTGTTTTGGCATCTGTGAGTTTCATCGTCTTCATGTTTTGGCGTCTATGCCTATATTCTGCCGTCTCTGCATTTTGATAGAATTGTCTAATTTTCAAACAATAATTTTAGCTAACTAATTGGCTTGCAGGTTTTAACTAACAATTTTCATGCAAAGAAATAACCTTAAGAACTTAAAAAGCAAATCCAATAGTGATTTTTATCACTAAAGGAGATTTGTAGTGATTTTTTTCACTTAAACCTTAAAAGCTAATGAACTTGAATGGGCTAAACACTTTCATCTGAATGCATGAATGTCTAGATTAGCAAACATTTGGACTTTGGTGCTTAAAATTGACATGAATGCGTAGGGTAGCAAACATTTGGACTTTGGTGCTTAAAAAGGACATGAATGTATAGGTTAGAAGACACCTTTGGATTTGGTGCTTAAAAAGAATTCATACCATCTTGAATGCTTTAAAGGATAATGGACATGTATGCCTAGGCTAGATCACATTTGGGTTTGGTGCTTAAAATGAAGTCATACACTCTTGAATGCCCTAAGGTAAATTGACTTTATTTTCCTTTTCAGCATTTTATTTTTTACGTACTCGCTTTACTTTCTTGTTGACGAACTTGCATTTTCATTTACGTTGGCGCTATTTCAAGTTGGAAAGAACCTTGCATGTTTTAATCACGAGTGTGTTCAAGTAGATAGAAAATTTAAAGCTTCATTGGGAAAGAACAAGTGTCTTTTAAACCCCAATACCACTTACGTATTCTCTCCCTCACGCCTTTGGGCGATCTTGGGTGCACAAGAAATAAGTGTTTTTGTTTTTTTTTTTTTTTTTAGGAGGCCTGCTTGGAGATTTCATCCCCCCTTGGGACGACCTCAACTCCAACGTTCTGGCAGAGTATAAAAATTGAGAGGTGAATCAAAAGACACCTCTCTTGGAAGTGGAATATTGTCACTCTTGGCTAAGCCCCAAAGAACTTTATACCTTTGAGAAGTGAAGGAGGAGATCTGGGTTACCATCTTCTCTTGGCTGTGTGGCAGTATTTCCTTTCATCTACAAATTTGGGCCTCACGTACCTTGTGTATATCGAGGACTCCCTCTAGATGACCCTTGTTCATCCTAGAGATAGCCTTATTAGGGTTGTTGGCGTGTTCAATGTGCTTGTTCAAACATTCAAAAAACCCAAAAGACAAAAACATCAAACGAGTCCTAAAACAATTGAAATTGTGAGGTAACCTTTCATTGAGTAAGATAGGTTAAGTGAGGTCTCCTTGACTCATGGTTACTTTTGGTCATTTGTATTTTGAAACTGGTTGAGTCTAGTCACATCTTTCTTGTAAAATTCTTGGGTACTTGAAATTTGAGTCTTGCTTTACTCCTACCATGACCGATAAAGTCAACCAAGCCAAACATAAGAAAGTGAAGTTGTCCAAACCACCTGTCTACAAGGAAAGGAAGAACCTAGCTTATGGTGACAAACAATTCCGATATGTTATCAAAGACATTCAAAAGGAAGAAGCTACACAAGACCGTTATGATAGAATTGAATACAATGGAAAACTTTGAAATTGGTCTGCTTTTCCAAGAGTGAACCCAAGGTTTTTATTTCCAATGAATGAAGATTGAGTTAACTACATAAGTAACTACAACACTTTCATCTTCTATATCTTCCTTCATCTTTCCAAACTTCTAGTCTTCCACTTTCAAATTTTCTTCTAGGGAGCTTAAACCTTAAAACATCTTTTGACATTTCAACATTAGATCTTTCATCTATAAGGAAACATTTATCCTAATCACACTTACTTATTTGGGATCACAAGTCCATCCCAAATAGTGAGTAATCAATTTGGTGTCCTATCTTGCCTATAAGATCACTTGGCTATCTTTGGTAGGAGAAAGATACTACTATACTCTAATCACACTTTGTTTGTTAAACTAAGGTCTTTTGTTCACACTTGGGTAGTTGACCCTTTAATCACAAAAGGTTAATAGTGCTCATCCTCATTTTCTTCTACAATCTTCCATCCTTTGGTTTGGTTACTCTTGTATGGTGCACACACGAGTATGAAGGTTTACGTTTAATCCCATGTCACATTTGTGGGAATCCTTGAGGCAACCAGAGATGGAGAATCCTTTTCCTCCACTCACGACTTCATTAGGAAACACAATCCCCTCTAGTTCAAACCTTGGTAGACCTAACTCAATATCCACACGAGAACCAGAAGATCCCTTCCGTAACATAACTTTGGGGGATAGTGATGAAGAAATATACCAAGATGAAGATCCTATTGACCCTAACGATGTACCTAATGATGTCAAGACATTCCTTGCAGACCCCTACAATGTGGAAATGATGGAAAAATCCATTAGGGAAAACAAGACTGAGATATTCCTAAATTTGGTCAAGGATGGTGTTAATGTTCCTCCAAGTTTTGATGAGAACACTTTGTTTAGACAAATTACAAAAGGTGGTGCACCCGTGTTTCCCACTTCAAGTGCAGCTCCAACTTCTAGCAAAGGGAAAGAAACCATGATGATAACTAGTGCTATGCCTACATCTAGCACTTCAACACAACCTATATTTCAATTGAGTGCAGAACATATTCAACAAATCATTAGTGCCATGCCTAATATTACCACACATGCTAGTATTCCACAATCTACCTTGACAACTTCAACCATGGGATGCTTAGGCATTGGACAAGTGCCTACTCAACCAATGGCAATTCTGACACAACCAATGCACTCTTCTTATTTACAAGTGCCAACCACTATGGTAAAGACATCTGTGCCAATTCCAACAACTGCATATCAATACATTGGCCAAAGTGGAGTGCCTCCACCACCTCCCACTACATTTGGAATTCCCCACAATTTAGGAGGTGGATTTGGGAACACACAGCAATCACAAGTGTAACCTAATCAAGATTTGGCTCAACAATTACAAGAATTGAAAAATTTTGTCCTTAACATGAAAAACAAAGGGGTGAAAGATGTCTCCTTTGAGGAAATTTTTCCTTTTCCATTTGAAAAATCCATTAATATGGTGCCATTCCCAACCGGTTTTGAAATACCTAAATTTGACAAGTATACAGGGGAGACATGCCCTGTCACCCATCTCAAAGAATTTTTCATTTTGTGCCAAGAGGTAGCCTACAGTGATGACTATCTTAAGAGGCTCTTTGCACAAAGTCTTGGAGGCCCCACACTTGAGTGGTTAATGAATTTACCTAAAGGCTCCTTTACTTCATTCAATGATTTGACAAGCAAGTTTATAGCACAATACTCTTACAATATTGAACATCATGCCTCATTGAGTGACTTGTGCAACACAAAAAAACGAAATGGAGAAACTTTTGCCAACTTCCTACAAAGGTGGAGACATCTTGCTAATTGCATGCCATATTAAATAGAAGATTCCCATGTTGTGGATATATTTATCAAGAA
The DNA here is from genome assembly GCA_028749045.1 of Cupressus sempervirens. NCBI lineage: Eukaryota > Viridiplantae > Streptophyta > Pinopsida > Cupressales > Cupressaceae > Cupressus > Cupressus sempervirens. Next base: position 822,542,206 of record CM053783.1, read on the forward strand.
CTTGATACCCGAAATGTCCTTCCACATGAAAATGGCTAGCCCCGAAGACTTTTCCACTTTAGTCAAAAAGGGTAAGAATATTGAGAATGGACTTTTGGAAAAAGGTACTATCAAGCATCATAACTCATCTTCCTCCAATAATGAGTCAAACAACAATAGCAAACCCAAATTTTGGTCCAAAAATAAGGGTGTTACACATGATAGTGTTACTGATGTCAAAAACCTTCAAGGAGGGAACAACAACAACTACCGCAATCGAAACAACAATAATTCAAATCATGACAACCAAATCAATCAACAATCTAGAAATCAAACACAATTCTTTCCACGCAACAACAACTACAATCGTGACTATGATCGAAATAGAAAGTTCACTAACTTTTGTGAACCTTTGGATACCATCTTTCAAAAATTAGTGGATCACAAGTTGATGGTATTTCCTAACACACGTCCTTTTGATGAAAATCAACCAAAGTCAAACTGGTATAGGGAAAACGAATACTGTAAATACCACCATATCAAGGGACACGACACCAAAAAATGTATCAAGCTCAAAGTTTTTATCCAAAATCTCGTTGATGATGGGGAAATTGAGGTGGAAGGAGGTCCAACCTCTAAAAATGCTAAATTGAAGATATTTCAAAAACCATTTCCTGATCACAGCAACGATAACAACAATACCAATAATGCAAATCAAGCCTCCACATCAAATGCATTACCTTATGATTATTCCACTAACCACATATCAGGGTTGACTCCTTGTGTGGTCACATTGAAGAAGTAGACACTCATGTGAATACCCTTGTTTTACAAGCGGCCGATTGTGATGCCACCACTCGACGAGGAAGACTTACTTTGCAAGCTGCCACTCCCAATAACACTAACCCCCAAATGCCACATGCGCCCATAGCGCCATCCACCTCACAAAGCCCCACTTCTCGCTATGATGTGTTGTCCCAGCTAGGTAGACCCCTGCACAAATCTCCTTTCTTAAGCTTCTTACCACATCACCCATCCACAAAGAGATCTTGGAGAAGGCTCTTTTAGAGTCTCGTGTTCCCAAGAACATTAATGCTTCCCAATTTATTGCCATAATTGGAAACCTTTCCGCTCAAAAACACCTTGTTTTCACAGATAAAGATTTTCAAGGTCCTAATCCCCGCCATAATTTGTCACTCCACATTGAAGTCCTTATATAGTGACATAAGATTAAAAGAGTCCTTATAGACAATGGATCCGGTTTGAACCTTTGTACATTGAAAATGATTCATTTCTTGGGACTACCAGAGGATCTCTTAGATGCTAATAAAAGGATCATAGTAAAAGCATATGATGAGAGGGAAAGAGAATCAAAAGGAGTTATCATGTTGCCTCTAAAAGTTGGACCAGCCATCATAAATACTGAGTGCCATGTCTTAGACTTGGATTTGCCATATAACATCTTGCTTGGTAGACTGTGGATACATAAACTAAAGGCAGTCCCATCCACTTATCATCAATGCTTGAAATTTCCCCACCAAGGAAGAGAGATCACAATCCCAGGGGATCCCATTTCTTTTGAATTTTGTAAAAGATTGGAAGGTGCACCAATGAATTTTTGTCCAATAAGTGAGTTTGCCAAAATTGTACCTAAAAATCTCACCATAACAGAGCCATCTTCCACAACAGTACCAGAATTAGCTAATGAGGATTCAAGCTCCCACAAAGGAAAAGAGAAGGTTGGAAATACTAAAACAACAGGAAAGAAGGTCACTTTTGCTGATTTAGGAATGGGAGAGTATAAGTTTGAAAATGCCTTGTGTGTGGGACAACTACCACTCTCCCCTCGTTCCTTTGGAAAACCTTCTCAATTGTCACCTTCTACTAATAAGGAAACCGTGCAAGTTAGCAAGACAACATTTGAGCATTGGGGTTCACTTAGTGATGAGCACATGGAAGATAATACCCTAGATTGGCTATATTATGATGGAAAAGATTAACCTGTAGAGTTTCCTAAAGATAAATATGTCAAGGCACCTCCCATTATTGAAAACATGGGATATCATGGTACCGGCCTTGGACCAAAATAAGATGAAATTAGACAACCTTAGAAGCTAATAGCTATCCTAAAGGACGTGGATTGGGCTCCATTAAACCTAAGGTATCCTTTGCTGACAATTATTGTACGGTTGAACCTGAATCTAAAACTGAAGAGGAGGAATTCTTTGAAGTACCTTTCCAATACATTGAAGATGATCTAGATAATTATGTCCACACCATTACCGTCAATGACCTTTCATCCATTAACCTACCTCTCACCAACCCTGACATGATAGACTGGGACCTTCAAGATACACCACCAGCTATCGATATCTGTAAGTCTGATGAAGCAGTGATGGCACTTTTTGGCCTTAAGAATCTTCGAGATTATGAACATGAGATCCAGTACAATGAAAAAGCCTACTTTGGTAGCCAAGTCAACTCTCTTAGTCACAAAAGTGAAAAAGAAAATAAAAATGGAAAAATAAAAGAAACATCCTTTAGTGAAAACTCTTCTAGGGCACTTTTGGATGAAGAAAAAGATAAAATAAAGGATGCATCTTCTGGTGAAAACCTCTCAAAGGCACCAAAAGAGGGAGAGTTTGACTTGCCATTTAGATCCTTGCCACCAAAAAAGTCACCTATTTTGAATGAAGACACAATTCCAGTCAACTTGGGAACAAAGGATAGCCCACAAATCACCTACATTGCTGCTACCTTAAGTCTTGAGGAACAAAAAGCCATGACTGAATTCTTGAAAAAAGGAAAGATTAATTTTGCATGGACATACAAAGACATGCCTAGCCTAGATATAGATTTGGTTGTGCATTGTTTGACAATTGATCCCAAGATTAAGCCAGTAAAGAAAAAGTTGCACAAAATGCACCCTAAGGTCACACTCCTAGTCAAAGAAGAGTTACAGAAAATGTTAGAGGCAAAGTTCATTCATCCTATTTACTATCCTGAGTGGGTCTCCAACATTGTTCCTATAGGAAAAGCATCTGGGGGCATCCGTGTTTGTTCTAATTTTTGAGATTTAAATCTCACATGTCCTAAGGATGATTTTCCACTTCCTAACATAGACATCATAGTGGATTTGACTGTTGGACATGAGATGTTGTCTTTGATGGATGGATTTTTTGGTTATAACCAAATCAGAATTGCAGAAGAGGATCAACATAAAATGGCATTTACAACCCCATGGGGAACCTTTTGTTATCAAGTCATGCCTTTGGGCTTGAAAAATACCAGTGTCACTTATCAACGTGCAATAACTACCATATTCCATGATCTTCTACATGTCATAATGGAAGACTATGTTGATGATATCCTAGGAAAATTCAAGACAAGAGAATCCCACATTGATGTCCTCACCACTATTTTTGATAGATTGGAAAAATACAAAGTGCGTCTTAATCCTAAGAAGTGTGTATTTGGGGTCAAATTAGGTAAATTGTTAGGCTACATTGTGTCGAGAAGAGGTATTGAGGTAGATCCAGCAAAAGTGAAGGCCATCATGGATATGCCTCCACCTACCACATTGAAACAACTCTACAGTTTTCAAGGAAAGTTACAATCTATCAGGAGATTTGTGCCACAACTAGTAGATAAGGTCCATCCACTTCAGCATTTGCTTCGTAAGGGAAACAAGTTTCAATGGGATTACCTATGCCAAAAAGCATTTGAACAAATTAAGACATATTTGGCCAATCCTCCAGTTTTAGCACCTTCAGTTGTAGGACGTCCATTGATTCTATACATTTCAGCTACTTCAGTTGCCTTAGGAGCACTTTTGGCACAATTAGATGATAAGGGGAATGAGCAAGCCATATATTACCTTAGTCAAACACTAGTTGGCTATGAGTTAATCTACACTGTTATTGAGAGAGCATGTTTGGCCGTAGTCTTTTGTATGCAAAAACTACATCATTATATGCTTAATCATACTACATATCTCATTGCCAAGATAGATCCACTCAAGTATTTGCTATCAAAAGCCGCCCTCACTAGTCGAGCAGAAAAATGGGTCTTAATTTTAAGTGAGTTCGACATTGTTTATAAGGATCGTAAGGCCATTAAAGGACAAGTAATTGCAGACCAGCTTGCTGAAGCTCCCCTTCAAGGTGACCATCCCATTGTAGCCAATTTTCTAGATGACACAATTATGACCCTAGTCCCTACTATGCCATGGAAATTGTTTTTTGATGGATCCTTTACACAAAAGGGATCGGGGATAGGAATTTTGTTTGTGACACCACAAGGGGATCTCATTCCAAAGTCTTATAAAATCTCATTCCCTTGCACAAAAAATATAGCTGAGTATGAAGGTTTGGTCACAAGACTACGTCAAGCTATCAGATGGAATATCAAAAACCTTCTTGTCTTTGGAGACTCACAATTGGTCATTAAACAAGTCACAGATGCATACCACACCAAGGATGAGAAATTGTTGCCCTACCGTAGAATAGTTGAGGATCTTAAGCAGCATTTTATAGAGATTATTTTTCAGCAAATTCCAAGGGCTAATAATAAAGTAGTAGATGCCATGGCTACTATTGCCTCTATGATTGCCATGCCAGAATATAGTCCTAAATGTGAGTTTCTTGTTGAGAATCTTTTTACTCCTGCTTATGAGAAAACTGATTCAAAGTTGGTGTGTGAGATTGTTGGTCCTAAGTCTTCATGGTACACTGACATCTTTGCCTATTTACATCACAAAACCATTCCCATAGCCCTCACCCCAAATCAAAGCAAAACCTTCATCCACCAAACCGCCCGTTATACCATCTTAGGTGATACCTTTTCAAAAAACACTTTGATGGAACCCTCCTTTGATGTCTCAGTTTAGATGAAGCTCGAACAACGTTAGAAGAGGTTCACCAAGGGATTTGTGGAACCCACTCTAGCGGCCTTACATTAGCAAAAAAGCTTCTTAGGATAGGTTACTATTGGCCCACTATGGAAGCAGATGCATATCAGTTTGTGAAAAGATGTGTTCCATGTCAGCAACATGGTGATTTGATACATGCTCCCACCCAAGACCTTCAACCCACCATCACTCCATGGCCCTTTTCTTGCTGGGGATTCGATCTTGTTGGTCAAGTACACCCGAATTCCTCAAATGGCCACAAGTACATTATTCTCGCCACTGAGTACTTCACAAAGTGGGTCGAGGCTATTCCATTAACCTACATCACTGGAAAATAGATTTCAAAGTTTATCCTGAATTACATTATTTGTCATTTTGGTATACCTCAAGATATCATGAGTGATAATGGAACCCCTTTTAAAAATCAAGAGGTTGCCACCCTATGTAGGAATTTCGGAATCACCCAGCATTTTTTCACCAGATACTACCCCCAAGGTAATGGCCAAGCTGAAGCTACCAATAAAACCATTTTGAAAATCCTAAAGAAAATCGTTGATGCAGCTGGTCGTGATTGGCACATCCAAATTTCTCCCACCCTTTGGGCCTACCATACCTCTATCCGCACCCCCATAGGAGCCACCCCATTTTCCCTTGTTTATGGTTTTGAAGTCGTCTTGCCCATCAAAATTGAGCTCCCTTCTCTCAGAATCTCCCTCAAGAACCTCATATCTGACGAAGAATACCGAGTTGCTTGCTTGCAAAAGCTAGCAGTCCTTGATGAGAGACAACTCAATTCCCTCAACCACCTTTGCGTGTATCAAAATCACCTTCAGCTTCAGTATCATAAGAAAGTCAAGCCGCGAGAATTTGAAGTGGGTGACTTAGTTTTGCAACATAATATGAAGAACCTCTAGAACCATGAAAAGAAAGGAAAATTTGAGGCAAATTGGCTAGGTCCATTTATAATTACAGCCAAATATGGTTCTGGGGCATATCAGATTGCTACTCCAGAGGGAGATCCACTCCCTGAGCCTGTAAATATCCAACATCTCAAGCGGTTCTATGCTTGAGCTTTTGTAGTTTTTGTACAGTGTTTATAGTCTCGCAAAAAGATCCAAAAAAATTAGAAAATGAAAAAATTCAAAAAAAAAAAAAAAAAAAAGACCTTCCATTTCTATACGGCTCGTTTTGCTTCATTCCATCCCACCATTCCATTTCCCTTGTGCAAAGTCTTATCTAGCCTTTTTTGTTTTATGCATCTAATAAAAGACCTCTTGTCTGCGAGGCTCCATTTCACTTCCATCTTTTGAAAGACCTCTAGTTCGCGAGGCATTTTCTGTCGAGTGATTATCATCCCATTATATTGAGCTTTTTCACAACAGTGACCACACTAGGACTTACACAAAATCACCATTTGAGACTTAATGCTTCAAGAAACTTGTTTGCTTCACAGCCCTTGCCGAAAACAAACAATTTTATGATCATTTGACATTTCACCTTGACACACTTTCATAGGATGCCTCCTTCCTATAGGTGACATTGTGACATTCACTTCTAGACCTAAGGTTCATGGTAGGAACTATGGACTAAATGACTACTTGGTCATGAGGTTTCTTTTTGGTTGATTTTATTTGTGTGTTAGTGATAGCCTTTTATGGTGCACCTTGATCTTCCATATTCTAGTTGTACTAGAATAGCTATCATTAACTACATATGTTTTTGTGGTATGATCTATTTTTGAGACTTTACTTCATGTGTGTTAGTTTTAGGTTATGTTAATGCGTTGCATAATGGGGGCAACGGGTTAGCACACATCCCACCAAAGATCCCTAAACAACTTTGGGTGTGCCTAGACCTCTCTATTGTGTATATGACATTTGATCCATCATGACCATGCAAACTAGGTCCTAAAGTCTCTATGCTTTTGTATGTCTAGTCCATGCAAAAGAGCCATGACATTTATGCTTCTATAGCATACAATGCATCAACTCATTTGCAAAATCAACTTACGGTGTGCTCTCCATATGAACACAGTAGAATCTCTTGATCTCATGTAGTTAGGATGCATGTAGTCTAGGGTTTCATTCGAGTCATGCTTGAGACAAGATCCTATTTATTTTCCCCCCTCCTATGCTACACTATTGGGTTTCTATGAGTGACAGTTATGACAGATACTCATTTTCGTTAGGTTGCATTAGTTTCTCACTTTTACCTTCATTCATTACATTAGTACTCACTGGATCCATTTTATTTTATGTTCATTAGATGTTTTTTTTAGTTAGTTCATTAAATTGCATTAGTTCATACATTCATTTAAGTGATCACACCTAGGGGCATATACATGGTAATCACATCTGACATATATATATCATACATCCATAAAACAATGCATACATCTCATAATCGCCCACTAATTTGCATCACACACATGTTAGGCATCATGTACATATACATACATCATAGGGAATATCACATAGCATCACATCCTGCATCACAAGCGTTAGTATCCACATCATACATCCATACACATAGAATCATCAAATCCTGTCATGTATATATCTCAAACAATAATGTTTGTACAACTCCATATACAAATCATCTCAAATCATATAATACAAATGCATCATCAAAAATCGTTGCATCTGCACATATCTATCAAAACACTGATCACTACATGAAATCACATAGCCGGCCGTGAGGGCCCTGCCCCCCCTATATCCTCCACTTGAGGAGGTCTTTGCTATCGTACGGACTGCTCTGATCTAGCTCTACCCCCTGAGACCCATGAGCTGGCTCCCCTCTCAAAATTTGGCTGCTACTGGTCAGCAGGCACAGCCTCCCTGTAAAGCGCCCTATAATAGGCTGCCTCTCGTATGGCCCACGTCTCTACTTGGCTAGCTGTGAGCGCCTCCTGCAACACTGTGACGGCTACCCTTGGCTATACCATCTGCATGGCTATGTCCCGTTGCCTACAGTATCTATCCAGCTGCACCTGATGGGTGGCCCGCTCGGCCCGTAAGGCGACTACCTCCACTCGGAGCCTCTCTACCTCTACCCAATTCTCCACCCCTATCTGGGTGCCCATCCTTGCAAACTCCCCCACATCCACCCATGCCTGTAAGGCTACTAAGGCCTCTTGTGCACTGTCCCCCCTGACCCTCTGCACCTGTAGCTCTACCTGTATGGCCCCCATGGCCTGCTCTAGGCTGTCCACTCATGCCTACTGCACCTGTGCTACCCCCTGTAGATGAGCCACCTCTATCTGCAGGTTGTCCCTCTCAGCCCTGACCATGTCTAGGTCCTTCCCTTGTCCCTGCGATAGTGCCTATGGTGGTGCCTGTGGTGGTGCATGCGCTTGTCCCTATGCCTGTGCCTCTACCTAGGGTGCTATCTGTGGTGGCCCCTGTGCTAGTACCGGCCCTAGCCCTCTCCATGCTCAGACTCTACGCCCATGTGGTCCCACCTGTGCCCCTTGAGTTGGTGTTGGCATCATGGCTGCCTGCCCACCATCCCTCGCTCCATCCTCCTCTCCTTGTGCCTGCTTTGCTGGCGGCGGTGCCCCTGCCACTGTCAACCTGACCCGCTGATGGGCTACCCACCACTGTGTGTACGTCGGTGTCATACCTGAGTCTCCCCTGTCTTGGCCATGCACCCATGGCACTACTGCCATCCCCATCCAAGAAGCTCGAGCCAATCGCACTATGGTCCCGTGTCCCCATATCCAGCCATACTCACGGGACACTACAGGATATACAAATCTATCTAGCACTGTATCTTGTACCCTACCAAACTGTCGTCGCACTTGCGAGGGCACGTAATGCATGATCACATGCATGGATTGACCAATGATCCAGTAGTCAGTCTGTGTATACGGGAGGTACATCTGATCCTCCGTGTCATCCTCACCACCCGCTGCCAGTATCTGCCCCCACTACTCTGCTCCATCTTACAAAGTCCACTCGAACATAATGATCTCATCTATACATTGACACTAGAACCCCATCGACTTTGTCAATGTATACTGGATAGGAGGTCAGTATCTATAGGCATATGGCTCCCCCGGCTGCTTGGTCTCTCACCGCGTGATCGACCATGTGACTCCGATATGCTCTCATGACCAGACCATCAGTAGTGTCAGTCCTGGCCCTACCATGCGCTGAGTTTGATATGCACACATATGCAAATCATGATACAACTCAGCCAAGATAGTCTGTCCCCAGCAGTAGACTGCTCCATCCTCCTATAGCAGCGTGCTCAGCAATCGCGCCCACCCGATCGGCCACCCATGTCCTAAATGATTTGGCAGCATCTGCCATATCAATAAGGCTAGGTACACTGCCAGCCTTGGTAACCTCTGCTCTAGTGCACCCCTCCATGACAACCATGATCGCTGGATGGGTAATCTCTGTCACCGCTGGCCAAAACACTCTTGCAAGAATGGATCTGAACCCTCTAGTACGTACTCTAGGTAGGCACCTCTAATCGGTACTCGTAGAATCTACCACACATCTAGGAGTGTGAATATAGTCTCCCCTATCGATTGCTGGAAACTCCCCGTCGGCATGTGCCACCGCTCTATGAGCGCCGATAACTGTGCAGAATGGGCCCTCATATCTGGCCACTCGTGAATGTACTCTAGCCTACATAGCCGCACGTCTCCCCAATCCACGTCTATTAGCCTCTACTCCATAGTCATGGTTGGAGGATAGGGCTCCCTCGACCTAAACACCACCATATCCTCCTGTAGCATAGACATGCAGAGCGTCAGTTTTGCTAGCCCGTGATGTCCCTACATTGGGGCATCTCCCATTGCCTCCCCCTAGTTTACCTTATTTGGTGTGGTCGCATTTCTGTGAAGATGCCGCTTTGCGCAGACGCTGATAAGTGGAGACGCTTATCAAAGGAGATGCTGGTTTGCGCAGATGCCGATCAGCGAAGCCGCCAATACTGCACATTCTGTCATCTTCGTAGATGACTTAGCATCCTTCATCATCTCCGCCAACTTTTGTCGTCCGTGTAGACGATAGGTACAACCCTGTTGTCTTTGTGGGCTAACCTGCCCTTTTGGTGTCTGCACAGATGACATGATATATCCTATCATCTACGTGGACACCAACTTCGCCCAATTTTCGTCTGTGTAGACGATAGTGCAGATACTGTCATCTTCGCTCGGACCTCATTTTTAGCGCATTTATGGCCTAATAAATGTGCCTCATCTAGCCTAAGTCTACCAAAACACAAAGAGGATTAGATGACTTACCGATGGGCCCCTCTCGGCTGCTCGCTGGTACTCTCGCATGTGCTCACCAAGCTGCAATCGATTAATGGGGTCCATCTTCACTTTGGATGCTTTGCTCGCAGTGTGACAATGACCTTCTTTGGGCCCCTCTGAGGCTTATATACGACCCCTGCAGACCTCGTTTGCACCCATGCCTTCCCTTTTTTTACCCGCAAGCCATGCAAATGTCATTTATTCCCCTTTTCTTTTCTTTTTCTTGTTTCTTAAGATCTTTTTTTGCGAAAATTGCCCAAAATTTATTTTTGCGCAATTTTCATGAGGGGGCATACCCTTCCATACCCTTTCATCCTTCCTCATCCTTTCATGACTGGGGCATCATGCTACTAGTCTTATCCTTTCAGCCACTATATTTTATTCTTTTTTGATATAACATTACTAATGCTATATCAAAGAGGGGCAAAATGTAAACACCAAAATTTGTCCAAAACCCATTTCGTGACCAATTAAATAAATATTGATTATTTATTTAATTCCCCTATCTTAATTAAATAAATTTGCATTTATTTAATTACATTTTCCTTACCCTAATTTAGGTAAACTAAGGTTTATCTAAAATCCTTTGCCTTTCCTTGATTTAAATAAGCTAAGGTTTATTTAAATCTAACCCCTTTCACTTTAATTAAGTATGTCATTTACTTAATTAATTCACTCCTAATCCCACTAGGAATTACATATTGCATTTAATCGTATTTGAGCACATGGCTCCTACATTTAACCCTCACCTAACCTCACTAGCCTACCTAACCCATCATGCTAAACCTACCCACTTCCCTAATCATGCTTTCTTTTCCTAATCATCCTAGCTAATCACCTCTTAATCCTAAGTGTGTTCTCACACATGTGTGAGGAATCCTCACACATGTGTGAGAGATGTTCACACTTTCCTCATGCCTCATATCTTTCATGTCTCTTGCACACTTGTCCTCTTGCATGAGAGGCAAGGTGTCTCACACTTGTCCTCTTGCATGGGAGTCAAGGTGTCTCACACATGTGTGAGCACACCTTGAGCCTCTCAATCTTAAGACTCCTTTTGACTCTTGCATGGCTTGTCCTTTAGCCCATGTGTCTCCCTTGTGGCACCCATATGGAAGCCACATGGGTGCCACCTCACCAATCCCTCCCTCAAGCCTATAAATAGAAGGCTTGTCTCAAGCATTGGCATCTCTCATTTAGTTTGCATTGTTATCATGTCGGTTTGAGATTTGAGTTTGCATTCATAGTTTGAGCTCTCATGGTAGTTTGAGTTTGCATTAGTAGAGTCTCATAGTGACTTTGTAGATTCATACTAACCATTTGATAGTTGATCTAGTTTACATTGTGCATGGTTAATCTAGTTTCTACATGCCTTTGTAGCTTCATTTTAGTTTACATTTTTATCATAGTTTTCATATTTAAGTTGGTTCTTTCATTACATATCATCTCCATCTTTGAATGCCTTCAAGAATGGCTCTCTCCATAGCCATTTCTTGAGGTGATCTTCATCTCATTTAGTCTAGATTCATACTTTACTTACATACACACTTGCACTCACTCACTCAAGAGATTCACTTATTGTTGTGTTTGGGAGAGCACATCAAACACAACCCCCCCCCCCCCCCCCCTCCCCCTTCTTAACACACCAAAAAGGCCTCTCATGGGTGTCCTTGTGAAGCTGTAGAGGTGGCTGGAAGGTTGGACTTGTTGGTTGCTTAGGGTTGCAAAACCCAAGCAAGCATTAGTTGGTATTTTGTTCTTTTCTTCCTTGATAAATCTTTAATGCAATTTCATGGTTTTAAACTAGTGTTTTCTTGTTAACCCATGTTTCTTGCAGGTCACATTTTCTAGCACACACTATCTATATTATCCTTCTTAGTGCTATTCACATGAGAGAATTATGCTAAAAAATATGGTGTCACAGTCATGGGAACACATCAAAAAACTGGATCCAAAACTTGGTATCTCAGTAGTGACTGGTCTTTCTCCAAAGACTGGAACCTCTCAAATGACAAAAAGAAAGAAAGATATAGACAAAGGTGAATTCCCAAATTTGATATGTGCTTGACATGTGTACGTTTAGAATTCTCCCTCAAGAAGCAAAAAAAAACCTCTCTACCTTCTCTCTATAACTAAAAATCAAATCTCATTATTTTGTCTCTACAAGGTAGAAATATCTGATATATTTGGTTCATCATCATAACCACTTTTGATGCCAAATTTTGAATCATGGTTAAGCCAAAAATCAATTAAAAGGCCTTCAAAATGCAATACAATATTGTCAAGGTTATTTTTACCACATTCTGGCTTCAAATAGTCTTCATAACTGCCCTCTAACCAATTCTAATGACCACTATTGAAATCTGCTCATTATGTTGCCAATGCCCTAAGAAACACAAATTGACCTACAGACTAAACTAGTGAGAACCTATGAAAAACTAAATTTAAATTCAGAAATTTCATCTCGTTCTGGTTCTAGTGGTATATTGAAGTGCCCATTTTTGACAAAAATTGCCCTAGATATGGCCCTCTGAAGATCAGGTCTCAATTCATAGCTTTGCATAACAAAAGAATGAAATTAAAATTTTTAACATATTCTATATTTTCAACTATGGAAAAACAACATTTTAAATCAAATTTTCAATTTTATAACTGAACGTGCAGAGATATTTATTGTTTTATTTTTTCAAAATCTCCTCATCCCCTTATTCAATCGAACAGTGACACTTGGCACATTTACACTAGCTCTGACCCACTCAACAATGCTACTTGTCATAGTCTGACTAGCCATCTAGAACTAGGTGGGACCCACATACACTTGCCAGCTTTTTCAAAATTTTGGCAAGTTGCCAAGTCGCTTGCCAAAATTTCTCAACTTTTCTGGTGGTGACTTGGCAACCACTGGATTTCGGAAACTTTTTTTGATCATCTACACTGGACACATCATGGCCACCTCATCCATGTTATCGCCATGTTATTTGCACAACGTCAGCATCACTATCTTGCTATGGTAATTCTTGTGCATCTTTCCCATAGCGAGATACTGACTATCATAGGATTCTCCACGTGTCTAGATCTCTTCAAATAGATCCATGTCAATGCAGATGGAACTTTGTTCAAAATTTCCTTTGTTTGTGTGCCAGCTATCTTCCACTAGTGCATGGGGTCCACACACAACTCTTCACATCCACAAAAGACATTGTGTGTTTAAGACACTTCAAACAATGTGTGTTCTTGTATTTAAACAAAGAGAAAACACTTCAAGCGACCAATGTGGGATTATTATCATTAAAACTCTTTTCAACCACCATCACTCTATGACTTACCCTTATCTCTTCACATGGGCTCTATTGCACATTGAAAGATCTCATAAAACTTGACTTCCAGCCTTGTGTGCAATGGTTACATCCTGATTGCATGTGGTTGCTTCTATTTGGTGGACATGGGCAGTGTTCTTTGATTTTTAATGTTGCTCCAGCTTTTTTTTGTTGGAACTCTCCTTAAAAATGGTGTGGAGATTTAATTTAACATTGACTACTTTTTCTTTTTCCTCTTGGCACTGCTTCTTTTCAAATGCCACCTTTTGAAGAATTCGCCTACTACATTTTCTTTCAACTTTGACTGCTAGCTGGTCTTTTAACCATGCATTGGACTACAAATTATCTCCTCTTTTTAAAAGATGTAGGCTCCTCCATATTCACAAGTTGCACTTATAAATATTTGCAGCTTCATGGCATGGATCTGGAGGCTTTAAAATGTGGGTCCTTTCATTTCCCCTATTGTTGTGGCGTGGGTAGTCTCTTTTGTGTGGGCTGCCTATCTTTATTGCTATGGGTTTGATTATGGTGTAAATGGTTTCATCTTAACTAATGTGCTAGGCATGAGGATCTCCTTTTGTTTTCCTTGGCATTGAAGTAGATAGCATGGAGCTTCTTTCAACACCTACGGCTAACGTTGACTTTGGCTTCTTTAAGCTTCATTCATGCGCTAAACACTTCTCATCAGGCATGGGTGCTTAAATTCTTCTGTGACATGTTTGGAAGGGTTATTTGCCCTGTTGTTGTTGGCTTCAATCTCCTCTTTATTTCATGGACGATCCATCAAATACTCTTGAGTGGAGCATTTTGTGTATGTACAGCCGCTTTGTAGAATCAACCAAAGCTTTTATTATAAACATTTCTTTCCAAACATAGAAATTTTTTGTTTCTAATTTATTATTTGTAGCATTTCCTTCTATATGATCAACCATGGAAGGACCCATGGATTCATCCCCACCCTTCTGACAAGAGGAAATATGACTGACTGAGGTGGAAACCATGCAAAAAGACCATCTCTAAGCAATAATTCCTTCCCACATGTTGGAAATTCTAGCCAAATTGTTCATCTTCCTGAACTTCAAAGAGAAAAAAAATAAATTTCTTCTTCTAACCATTCTTGAACTTTGAATGAACTCCTTTTCCTTTTGCTTTAGACTATACCAAAGGATTTAAGAAATTTGCATTAATCTCTGCTTCAATCTTAAAATCTCTCTGGATGCCTTTCTCATCAACATGTTGAACCTCCATTTCTTTTTGAAAATTGGCTTCCTCTCTTGAAGTGTTTTTTTTTTTAATCACACTGAAACAAACCATAATGCTTTATTCAAAACATTTAAGCTCCCTTCACAAGGTGTGGGCTACTTGGTTTCAATAGTAGCTTGCCTTTAACCTTTGACCACTGGTTGCTCTATAACACTAGGATCTGAGGATTGTTCTACACTATCATTTAATGCAACTAACTTTGAAACATCAGTCATCTCATTTGATGAAACACTCAGAAGCTCAATGTTTTCCTTGTATAGTTGTTTTACATTGTAAGGTTGAGCTTCTCTCAATGTTGACTAATATGTCTTTAGAGCATTCAAGATCATCCTCCTGAGATGTGGTACAAACATTGCCTTTATTTGGAGATTTTATCCTTTTGAGGAGAATTGTATTATATTTGGAGCCACATAAAATCTAGTCCCCTTTCTAAGTTGACAAGGTCCCCGCATAAAGATCTTGCATTTATTTGAGAATACTAACCTAGATTGTGCCTCTACAATATTATTCTCAGTACCATCCATAATAACATCAAATGATTGTCGAATAAGACCAAGAGATGTAACTATATATACAACATATTGCAGATAGCCTCTAGGGCCAGAATGTATGGAAATGCCACTTGTGGCCATGTTCTTCTTAGTGTACAAGTCTCCATACCCTAACCCATCACTTCCATCATCACTTTATCAGTCTGATGTAGTTAGTCAGGACCCAAAGTGGCCTGGCTTAAAACAATTTCATTTTCAAACAACTGAACATTTGTAGTTGATCTAGTGATCATTTTGAATTGATTAGAGTCAAATTCAATCAATAATCTGTCATTAAAAACTCATTTTATCCTTTTTTCAACCTATTAGTTTTCTGTTAGGAGGTCCATTGCCTGACCTTAAAAACTAATCCAAACCTCTGACCGAGCCCTGAGAGTGAACACACTAATTCTTTGTTTTGCATTCTTTGACCTTGTCAAATCTTGTCTGATGATGAATTCATAGTCAAAAGATATTCAATGTCAAAGTTGTCTTCTCAGATTTACCTGCAAGAAAAACATATCAAAAAACAACAAATTGGGATTGGAATTGGCTTTGAAAACTGGGCAAATGAGCACATGGGAAAATAAAAATTGGGATGTTGATTCTCTGTCATGAGAATAGCATGAATATGTGATTTGGGCTCATGATGAATAAAAAGACACATTTGGCAAGCACTCAAAGTGGGCTACTTGGATTTTGCAAACTAGAACAATGACTGAAAGGCAATTTTTGCAAATGGAATTGACTTGGAAAAGTGTGCATATGGATTCATCATAACTTTAAAAATGACACAATTAAAGTATTTTTAGAGGCTAACATTGGGGTACAATCCATTTGATCTTAGCAATCATGGATCTCATGTTATAGCATCATGAACAGGAGTCCTGAAAAATCTGCAAATGCTGACACTAGTAAAAAGATAGAAATTGCATTTGGAATCGCATTTGAAAATTGATCAAACGGATTCATCATAAGCTGAAACTTGAAACACAACAAGTCTCTGACCTCTACAATATAACATAGAAGGACTTTTACCATTTTGATCAACTAGTCAAAAGTTATTATAGGTCAAACAGGGATTCCCAAAATTATGTGCAATTTGCGAAAGCATGAAAATAGTAACTGACCAACTTTGAGGGGTTTGAGACCTAGTGAAATGGACTTGAAATGACTCAAAATCTGAAACCTAGGTTCTTAGGAATGGGAACTAGACATTCCCAAGTAGTGAGTCCTAAAAAAATTTTGGGTGTGAGATATTCGATCACAAACATGGCCTCCCATCATTTTTTGACACTCGGGGCAAAAATGCAGATTTGAAACTAGCTCAAAACGAGACTTCACAAAATGGCTCAAAATCTCAATTTTTGTTCATGGAACACTTAGACAAGCTAAATGTAGGGTGTTAGAAACATTAAACACCTTAGGGGCCTCATGTTAGTCTCAGAATGGTTTTGACATTTGAGTGCCAACACACTTAATCACTTTTTACATTGGAGCTGAGCACACTATGTATGTCGAGTTAGGAAATTGAATAGATGTCGAGTGATCTTCAGGTGTCAAGTAGACTTCAGGTGCCAAGTGAAGATCAAGTGCTGAGTAAAGAACAAGTGCCGAGTGACTTCAGGTACTGAGCATGATACAAGAGTTGAGTGATATTTATGTGCCAAGTTATAGATGATGTCGAGCAAAATGGAAATGCAGTAAGTACCGAGTAAGCTAGTTTATTATATGTATCGAGCATTAGGAATCAGTAAGTGTCGAGTAACACAGAATGCACATATAAGTCTGTAACTTCACTAATTAAGATGTAAACTATTTTTATGGCCAACATATGATGAATCTCGAAAGATTAAAATGATAAGATCGAATCTTTTATATTTTCTATGCAATCTACATGCAACCAATAAGAAAAGTGCAAGGAATAAGTGGGAAACAAAGATTCAATATGGATCATAGATCCATATCTAGCCCTAAGTCTTCAAATGTCTTTATAAGGAACATGAAATCTCATTAAATCAAGTGAGTGAGAAGGAGTGTAAGAAGAAGATATACTGGAGTTCAGAGTGAAAAGTAAAAAGACTTAGAGGAACAGAGCAGAAGTGAAATATTTAGTCGATCAAGAACAAAGCAAGGGATAGAAACAAGAATCAGATCTCAAAGGATCAAGATCAAAGAAATAAAATCAAGTGCCTGTATTCAGCAATCAAAGGATTGTAAGCTATCAGGTTTACTATGTCTAATACTCTCTAGCAATTGTATTAGAAAGGAAATCCTATGTTGATAGGTTAGCTTAACAGTTATTTTGTAGATCCTTTAAATAGGTGATTAAATCCTTTAACAAGGTAACACTTCATGTAAAGTGTTTGTAAATCCTCTAACCAGGTCACATTTAACAATGTGTTATAGCCTTTAACAGGGCAAACCATTAGAAGTGGTCAAACATTATTGCTGGATTAATTTTGTGGGTATCATTCCCACCCCAGTTTTACCTTCTTATTCCTAGAGGGTTTCTAGGTTATCAAAATCTCAAGTGTTATGTGGTGATGCATATTTATTTTTTATGATTGTTTGATATGTTGATATGCATGCAATCTATTTTCAGTTAAATTGTTTTAATGGTCAAAGTACAATACTTTTGATTCACCACCCCCCCCCCCTCATAGAAGCATTATTCCTATTTGAATATTCGAACACCTCAAAGGTATAGTCAGGTACAACCAGGTACATATGCATTTATGGGGCTTGATTTGACTCAAAACTTCAAATGAACACTCAAAATGAGAATGCAATTTTGAGCGCCAATAGTGGCTCTGTCTGGGGATGCACGCCCCTTGTGGGCATGGCAAGATTTTAGATCTCTAGGAGAAGTATACCACACACCTAAACTTCAAAAACTCTCTCAAACAACTTTATTGAAAGCAGGGAAACAACTAAAACTACTATGTACAAACAATGGCCTCGGGCCACTGAACTTCAACAAAAATTTTTACCTCTGTCATAAACCTAATTCTCATTTGAACTTACATGAGGTAAACTAAAATTACTTATCCTATCAATTTCACCAATCAGATCAACATTCTGAATCAACTCACTTGGCAAAACAAAATCTACGTCATGACTTTCACAATGCATATAAAAACTTACTCCATTTTCAACCACTTTCTCATCATGAAAGTTCTGATCAACATGCTTAAACATATCAGATTGAAACTGGAAATTCTCTTCATTTAATGAATCATGCATCCTATCATTCTTAAATATGAAGGCTTCATATTCAACTTGAGAAAAAGGATCATACATAGCTTCAAATTGTATATCCTTATGTATAACCAGATGATACTCAAATGAACATTCTAACTTGTACTCACACATGTCATCAACATCAAAATCTGAAGCTAATCCACAATCTTCAAATGGTTCTTCACAATTAGCAAATGGATTAGTTTTTACATTAAAATATTCATCATAAAAATCATTGCAAGGTGCAGGCAGATTTTCAATAACCGTCTCCTCAAACACCTTGTTATCATAATCAAATGCAACATCATGATCATATTCACTGTCATATTTAGAAAAAGAATAGTATGATCTCTTAGAGTAGTAGGAAAACATATCATCATTAAGATCATTCTCAATCAAATCTGAAAGTTCCATGTGCTCTTCAAATAAAGGATTGATAACTCCATGTAGTGACCCTTGTTGAACATCTTGAAAAAACATGAGCTGATCATCATTAGGATTTTCATCATATAAAGTGTTAGTGTATACTTTAAAACCATTACCCATTTCATCTTCATGGAGACTTTTAGCATGTGAAGAAAAATCAAAATCATATGAAGACTCAACATCCACTCCGTCAACAAAGCATGTAGAATATAAATCAAAGTTATTTTCATTGTCTTCATGTAGGTGATTCAAATGTCTTGCAAGCAAATCATTATTTATCTTATCAATAGGTGCTAATGCATTAATCTTAGAATCATTTGCATATTTTTTATTATCACTGCACTCATTCTCAAGACATTCATCTACACAATTAGGTAATCTGTCATTATAAACAATTTCTTTATCCTCGTATTGTGTAGACAACTCTTCACAACTTTCAACATCTAGCTGACTTGTATAACTTTGAACTAGAACTTCACTTTCAGATTTAGAAGTAGAACTCATACCTTTACTAACATAAGAATACTCACTACCATCATTTCTTTCTTCTTCCCAACTAGCATCAAATTCATGTGAAGACAAATATATGATAACAATGTCCTCTTCTTGACTCGAGTAAAAACTCTCATCATTAGCTTCATATGACACCTCTTGATAATACATCAAATCAATAACTTTATTATCATCATTTGAAACCTAACTTTCAACTTCTTCATACTCACATAGAGATGACTATCTTTCAAATTTAGATTTAATAACATTCTCAACATGATGCAATCTCTCAATAAGATAATTCATTTCTTGCCTATCCTATTGATCAAGAAAATCCATCTCTACTGCTAAAACATTATCAACATATGAGCTTAGTTCTTTTGACTGTGACTAAGATAAATGTGATTCATATTCTCCATCTTGTGTTATCCCTCCATGACATGTTAGGTCAGAAACATTAAACTCATGATCATAGAGATAACTCTTAGCCTCCTCATTTGCAAAAAACTAAGATATAGGTGCAGCAACCTCAAACTTTGAAGTGTTACTTACATCATCATACATATAATCATCTTGAGAAGAACTTATTGTTGTAACTAAACCTTGATTTGTGAAATCAACACAATGTTGAACCCTATCAAAGTTTGAAATACTATTCACTATTGTAGCATCATGAACATGTGTGTTTCTATTTGCAACTGGACTAACTTGCCTTATACATATTATTTGATTTAAATTCTCAATTTGATTAAAACCTATAACAGGGGTGTTGACATTCTGATTTGAGACTAAAACATCTACACCACACTCATCCTTTCTTTCAAACACATTATACCAGTAATCATTCATAACAAAATGAACTCTAGTCAATCCATACTTCATATTATTTTCAATATCCCTAGCAGTCATAAAAGCCTGATATAACATCTGTGGTTCTTTATCTCTTAGTAGATAATTCATTTTATTGTCAAATGCATCAAAATACACTACTAAACACATTTGATCATTGGGTCTATAACTCTTAGGGATTTCATTTAGAACCTTTGCAAATCTAATATTAAATTAAGGAACCAATTCATCATCTTCAATGTGAATCTTCAAGAACTTATCATAAGAATCATATATGCTTACCCGTTCTCCAAATTGCTCCATGAATGTAGAATGCAACTCACTCCAAGATGAAATAGAACACACTGGTAGAAAAGAAAACTAGTCCCTAGCATCTCTTTCTAAGGTTTGGACATAATTTCATGTGAACATCTTCATGAGCAATCGCATAGTCACCCATCAAATCATTGAACAATTCAACATGATGACTGGTTGAAACAAGATGGTCTCCTCTAAACTTAGGAAATCAAATTTTAATATCATTAGGAATGACATTCGGGAAACCATGAATACCACCAAAACATAATGGCATATATCACTTGGTAGAAATAGATCTAGAAACTTCACTAATAGGCTGCATCTTAGGTGAAATGAATCTTGACATCCTCTAAAAGATCTGAACCTCATTCACCCATATAATAATTTTTAATTTGCAGCAAATCTACACCATTCTACCAATGAATCACTTCAAACTATACACTTCAAAAACCTATCATAACAAGTTGAAACTGATCTAGTGAAATGTATAAAACTTATCAAATCATTCTCCTCCTCTTTGTGCTAAATTTCACTTGATGGAGAATACACTTTTCACAATCAATTTTCATGAAAAGAAAATACATGAAAATGAGAATACCTCATGATCTAGATGGTTGAAAGTTCTCTGTCCACCTTTTACAATAGTAGACCCAAAGTTTTATCAAATCCTTACTGAACCTTTTGAATCAACACACCACAAATCTTGCAACCAATAAAGATGTTTCAACCTCTTCAAATTTTTTCTTCTCCTACAACAACTAACCATAATTCATGCATAGAACTGCACTGGTATAGAGATTAAATTTGATTCGCCATTCACATTAAGTGAGACATGAATTGCATTAGATTTGAATAGAACTCCAAACTAATTTGAAACAACAACAGGTAGAAGAAACATCTTTAGATTTATCTCAAATTTGAAATCTCTAAACGAAGCTGAAACATAACTCTTTCACATTATCAAATCCAAACTACACTTCTCTTCTCAAACCAAAATTTAACGACAAATCCAGATTTGCCCAACAAAGTGCTAAAAGCCCTCACCACACAGACAATTAAAAGCCACTGGTTGCAGAGATAGAGTCACCACTCAAAATTGTGAGAAAAGATTTTGAAAAATAGATTATTACTGATCTAATTTTGAACCAGACTTTTAGCATGAAATAAACTTGTAGATCCTCAAACACTTTGAAAAGAGAACAAGATAGTGATCAATCCTTTGACTCTGAAGCTTTATAATAGCACTCATAGAGATTGAGCTGATTGAATAAAAAATTATGGCATTCATAAAAAAAAATTAAAATCCAAGTCTCATAACATACTACCATAGAGGGATAAAACTTATTGGGGTGCATGAAACCTTGCATACAAAACTAAATATGCACAATGTATCAAAGATTTCCAACTCCTTATCATTGAATTCCTTCATAGACTCCCTAGCAAAGTCACCATTTTTTTGGTGTTTGAAAACACTGGAGGGTTTTCAATTATCCCCATGAGAATATGACACATCTAGGGGCAACTAATTCTCATTCTCAACATATCATTTTAGACACAGGGCCAACTATAAGGCTAAACCTTTCTTGTTCTTTAGGCTCTACAAGACCTAGGTGAGTAGACCTCAGATTCAATTGATACTGTACCAATGCAAAAAAATCCCTAAATCTATTTAATGCAGATGAAAACCCCTTATATATCCTAATAACTCATGAAATGACACAAATCTATAGTAGCAATATGAAAATCTATGAATCTCATAAGCTGAGTGAGGGTTAAACAATTATAGATCCTTCAACATGAAAGGAAGAGAAAATTTGATTAATAATGTTGAATTCAACAAAACCTCAGATATGTAGTAGTAAGATGTAATGATCCTGTAAGATTATCAGTGCCTTAACCATTGGGCAAATCTATGAATAAAAAACACACATATGGATATCTAAGACACATTTGCATCTTCAGATATATGATCTATCTATTCAACTTGTAAATAGACATCAATGCTCAATCTGAACCTCATTCTTACATGATATCCCCATCAGTAAACTTACAACCCTATTGATTTCCCTGAAGCATTTACATAACTACTTGAGTTATAAGCAAAAATGAAATAACATACAGCCTTAATGGACTACAACTACAATCTAGGCTCTTTGTTCAAAGACCATAAAACATTGAAGCTCACTAATAAAGGAGAGAAAATTCAAGATGAAACTATGAAATTATGCTATTCTTTGTATTAATTTCCTTGAAACAATACAACCATATGCATGAAATGAAAGCATGAAAAACACCTAACAGATCTGAACTATTTGTATTATCCTTCTTAGTGCTATTCACATGAGATAATTATGCTAAAAAATATGGTGTCACAGTCATGGGAATAGATCAAGAAACTAGATCCAAAACCTAGTATCTCAGTAGTGACTGGTCTTTCTCCAAAGATTGGAACAAAATGATAAAAAGAAAGAAAGATATAGACAAAGGTGAATTCTCAGATTTGATATGTGCCTGACATGTGTCCCTTCAAAATTCTCCCTCAAGAAGCAGAAAAAACCTCTCTCTACCTTCTCTCTATAACTGAAAATCAAATCTCATCATTTTGTCTCTAAGAGGTAGAAATATCTAAGATATTTGGTTCATCATCATAACCACTTTTGATGCTAGATTTTGAATCATGGTTAAGCCAAAAATTAGTTAAAAGGCCTCCAAAATGCATTACAATCTTCTCAAGGTCATTTTTACCACATTCTGGCTTCAAATAGTCTTCATAACTACCCTCTAACCAATTCTAATGACCAATATTCAAATCTTCTCATTCTATCGCCAATACCCTGAGAAACACAAATTGACCTATAAACTAAACCAGTGAGCACCTATGCAAAAATTGACTTTAAATTCAGAAAGTTTGTCTTGTTCTAGTTTCAGTGGTATATTGAAGTGCCCATTTTTGACAAAAATCACACCAAATATGGCCGTCTAAAGATCATGTCTCCATTCATAGCTTTGCATTACAAAAGAATGAAATTATAAAATTTAACATATTCTATAGTTTCAACTATGGAAATCCAACATTTTAAATCAAATTTTTAATTTTATAATTGAACGTGAAAAGATATTTATTGTTTTATTTTTTCAAAATATCCTCATCCCCTTATTCAATTGGACAGTGACACTTGACACATTTACATTGGCTTTGATCTGCTCAACAATGCCACTTGTCACAGTCTAACTGGCCATCTGCAACTAGGCAGGACCCACATACACTTGCCAACTTTTTCAAATTTTTGGCAAGTTGCCAAGTCACTTGCTAGAATTTCTCAACTTTTTTTATGGCAACTTGGCGACCACCAAATTCTGACGACCTTTTCTGATCATCTACACTAGACACATCACTGCCACCTCATCCATGTCAGCACCACATTATTCACACCACATCAACATCGCTATCTCACTATGGTAATTCTCATGCAACTTTCCCATAGTGAGATTGTGACTATCATTGGATTTTCCACGTGTCGCAATCTCCTCAAATCGATCCATGTTAGGGCAGATGGAACTTTGTTCAAAATTTCCAGCGTTTGCACACAACTCTTCACATCCACAAAAGACACAGTGTCTTTAAGACACTTCAAAAAATATGTGTTCTTGTATTTAAACAAAGGAAAACCACTTCAAGCGAGCAATGTGGGATTATTATCAGTAAAACTCTTTTCAACCACCATCACTATATGACTTACTTACCCTTATCTCTTCACATGGGCTCTGTTGTGCATTGAAAGATCTCATAAAACATGACTTATAGCCTTGTGTGCAACAGTTACATCCTGATTGTATGTGGTTGCTTCTATTTGGTGGACGTGGGCAGGGTTCTTTGATTTTTAATGCTACTCCAGCTTTTTTTTTGTTCGAACTCTCCTTAAAAATGGTATGGAGATTTAATTGAACATTGACTACTTTTTCTTTTTCCTCTTAGCATTGCTTCTTTTCAAATGCTGCCTTTTATAGAATTCCCCTGCTACATTTTCTTTTAACTTTGACTGCTGATTGGTCTTTTAACCATGCATTGGTCTACAAATTATCCCCTCTTTTAAAAATACATAGGCTCCTCCATATTCACAAGTTGCACTTCCAAATCTTGGCGGCTTCATGGCATGGATCTGTAGGCTTCAAAATGTGGGTCCTTTCATTTCCTCTGTTGTTGTGGCATGGGTAGTCTCTTTCACGTGGGCTGCCTATCTTTATTGCTATGGGTTCGATTATGGTGTAAATGGTTTCATCTTAACTAATGTGCTAGGTGTGAGGATCTCCTTTTGTTTTCCTTGGCATTGAAGTAGATAGCATGGAGCTTCTTTCAACACCTACGGCTAACGTTGAATTTGGCTTCTTTAAGCTTCTTTCATGTGCTAAACACTTCTCATCAGGCATGGGTGCTTAAATTCTTATGTGAAATATTTTGAAGGGTTATCTTCCTTGTTGTTGTTGGCTTCAATCTCCTCTTTTTTTCATGGATAATCTATCAAATACTCCTGAGTGTAGCATTTTGTGTGCCTACAGTTGCTTTGCAGAATCAACCAAAGCTTTTATTAGAGACATTTCTTTCCAAACATAAATTTTGTTTTTTTCTAATTTATTATTTGTAGCATTTGTAGCATTTCCTTCCATATGATCAACCATGGAAGGACCCCTTGATTCATCCCCACCCTTCTAACTAGAGAAAATATGACTGATTGAGGTGGAAGCCATGCAAAAAGACCATCCGCAAGCAATAATTCCTTCTTGCATGTTGGAAATTCTGGCTAGATTGTTCATCTTCCTGAACTTCGAAGAGAAAAAATGAATCTTTTCTTCTTGTAATCATTCTTGAACTTTGAATGAACTCCTTTTCCTTTTGCTTCAGACTATACCAAAGGATCTGAGATATTTGCATTAATCTGTGCGTCGATCTTAAAATCTCTCTGGATGCCTTTCTCATCAACATGTTGAACCTCCATTTCTTTTTGAAAATTGGCTTCCTCTCATGAAGTGTTATTTTTTTTAATCGCACTAAAAAAAGCCATAATGCTTTATTCACAACATTTAAGCTCCCTTCACAAGGTGTGCGCTACTTGGTTTCAAGAGTAGCTTTCCTTCAACCTTTGACCACTGGTTGCTCTATAACATTGGGATCTATAGATCCTTCTACACTATCATTTAATGCAATTGACTTTGAAACATCAGTCGTCTCATTTGATGAAACACTTGGAAGCTCAATGTTTTCCTTGTCCAATTGTTTTACATTGTAAGGTTGAGCTTCTCTCAATGCTAACTAATATGTCTTTAGAGCATTCAAGATCATCCTCCTGAGATGTGGTACAGACATTTCCTTTATTTGGAGATTTCAGCCTTTTGAGGAGAATCATTATATATTTGGAGCCACATAAAATCTAGTCCCCTTTCCAAGTTGACAAGGTCACTGCATAAAGATCTTACATTTATTTGAGAATACTAACCCAAATTGTAAGTTCTCATGTGCCTCTACAATATTATTCTTAGTACCATCTACAATAACATCAAATGATTTTTGAATAAGACCAAGAGATGTAACTATATATGCTACATATTGCAGATAGCCTCTAGGGCCAAAATGTATGGGAATGCTGCTTATGGCCACGTTCTTCTTAGTGTACAAGTCTCCATACCCTAACCCATCACTTGCATCATCACTTTATCAGTCTGATGTAGTTACTCAGGCCCCAAAGTGGCTTGGCTAAAAACATTTTCGTTTTCAAACAACTGAACATTTGTAATTGATCTAGTGATCATTTTGAAGTCATTAGATTCAAATTTAATCAATAATCTATCATTAAAAACTAGTTTTATCCTTTTTGCAACATGTTAGTTTTGTGCTAGAAGGTCTATTACTTGACCTTAAAAACTAATCCAAACCTCTGACCAGGCCCTAAGATTGAACACACTGATTCTCTATTTCACACTCTTGCACCTGGTCAAATCTCATCTCATGAAAAATTTGCAGTCAAAAGATATTCAATGTCAAATTTTCCTTCTCAGATTTACCTGCAAGAAAACATGTCAGAAAACAACAAATTGGGTTTGGAATTAGCTTTGAAAATTGGGAAAATGAGCACTTGGGAAGAAAAAAATTGGGACGTTGATTCTCTGTCATGAGAATAGTATGAGTATGCGATTTGGGCTCATGATGAATAACATGACACATTTGGCAAGCACTCAAAGTGGGCTACTTGGATTTTGCAAACTGGAACAACGACTGAAAGGCAATTTTTGCAAATGGAATTAACTTGGAAAAGTGTGCATGTGCATTCATCATAACCTAAAAATTGACACACTTAAAGTATTTTTAGAGGAAAACATAGGGGTACAGTCCATTCAATCTTACCAATCACAGATCTCAAGTTATAGCATCATGAACAAGGGTCCTGACAAATTTGGAAATGTTGACACTAGTAAAAAGATAGAAATTGCATTTGGAATCGCATTTGAAAACTGATCAAACGGATTCTTCATAAGCTAAAACTTGAAACACAACAATTCTCTGACCTCTATAATATAATGTAGAAAGAATTTTAGCATTTCAATCAATTGGTCAAAAGTTATTATAGGTCAAACAGGATTTCCAAAAATTATGTGCAATTTGCAAAAGCATGAAAATAATAATTGACCAACTTTGAGGGGTTTGAAACCTAGTCAAATTGACTCAAAATCTGAAATATAGGTTTTGAGGTATGGGCACTAGACATTCCCAAAGTAGTGAGTCCTAAAACATTTATGGGTGTGAGATATTTGATCGCAAACATGGCCTCCCATTGTTGTTTGACACTTAGGGCAAAAATGTAGATTTGAAACTAGCTCAAAATGAGACTTCACAAAATGGCTCGAAATCTCAATGTTTCTTCATGGAATGCTTAGACAGGCTAAATTCAAGGTGTTAAAAACATTAAACACCTTAGGGACCTCAAAGGTATAGTCAGGTACAACTAGGTACATATGCATTTATGGGGCTTGATTTGACTCAAAACTTCAAATGAACGCTCAAAATGAGAATGCAATTTTTAGTGCAACAATAGGAATGAAATCAAAGTTATTTTTACCATGAAATTTCAAGAAGTATTATGCAATGTGATCTTCAAGTGCATTCAAGCGATTTGAGAAAATTGTTACCAACAGATTTCTAATTCTCTCAAACCCGATTGAGTGAAGATAGTATCTAGTAGTAGCAAGGTGAAACAATGATCAGACATATTGCTTTGTGGTGTAGAATGGAAAGCACTAGACTTCAAGCTCACTTTTGCAATCACTAAAACCCTAGATCTGAATGGAGCGTAGTCACAAATCCCTCCAAAGGTACTATTGATTAATGACATTCATTCTCATTTTAAATGCACAATTCAAGATATTGGTACTTTGGAAATGGATGAAGCCCTAGAAAAGTTGTGCATGAATGGTGTTTTGAAAACCTGAGCATCAACATCTCAAAGCTAAAGGATTAACCCATATTCCTCAGATGCCTTATGAATTTTAAGTGAAATGGATTAGTTTCATTCTCAATTAGGTGAAAAATGGATAGTAATGGTCAAAACAACCAATTTTGATCATAAAGAAGATGATTCATAGAATCACTAGTCTCACAATGTTGGCCAAAGCTAAAAATGACCAAAACCCTAGGTCAAGCTAAACTAGAGAAGAAAACCCTAGCAGAATGGGATGGTAGAGGCATGAAGATAAGTAGTGTCACTGACATGGAATTAAAGTTTGACATTCATATCATTGTACACAAGATCTATAGTTCAAGTAGGTTAAATAGTATGTTGTGTGAAGTAGTTGGCCTTGCATATAAGATAGTCAAGAACAATCTTTCTCTTGACCTTGTCAAGCTACTGTTGATTCAATTCAACAAGAACATGGAGAGCATCAAAACATCAAAGAATAACCCATGTAAGTTTGGCTCTTTGTTGACATGTTTATTATTTTATGTTCAGAAGTTCTTTCCTTCAAAAGGCACTATTCTATGGAGAAAAGATGTGCCAATACTTTATCAAATTAATGAGTACATTGCTAAGATGGGGTAAAATTACACAAGTCTTATAGATAACTATTTTGATGCAGTTAAGGAGAAAATGAATAATAGATTAAGGATTCCAAGGAAACTAGTTGAGGATTACAAGGATGATGTATGTTCTATGGTAGATAGTGATAAGGTATACATTCAAGTAGTCAAGCCTAGAATTAGATGGGTGAAACCTCCAGGATATGAGGTTAATATTGATGAAACAAAAGATATTATTGAGGCACTGATAAATGTACCAATTGATCCTAAGGCTACATATTTTGGTACTTATGATAAAGCTAAAGAAAGGATAGAACTAGAAATCAAGCTCCCTTAGGCGATACACAAAGGTAAGAAAAGAATTTCCAAGTTGAAAACTAGTTCTACTCTTTTGTTGACCAAGGGAAAAGGTGAAGATGAAGAAGCAAAGGATGAAGAATTATTATAGGAAGATGAACCACTGATGATAAAGGGCAAGGTAATCATTACCAAACTAGCTAAGCCATCCACTATAGCATTTACTAGGAGATCCTCAAGGAAGAAAGTTGAAAAGGAAGGAGGAGATATACTATTTAGAAAACCTCCACCCACCTTCCAAGACAAATTGAAAGAACTAGAGGTAGGGGCCAATATAAGAAATTTTAAAGCATTAAAATATGAAACTAGGATTGATGAATAATAGAAGCAGATTGAAGATTTGGTGATGGACAAAATGGGTCTGTGGAAACACTCACCTAACTAGCTTATCTCTCAGATTCCCAACATTTTGATGGATAAGATTAAGCCAAGATGGGAATTTTCCATGAAAACTGTAAAAGATGACTATGTGCAAACCATGAGGTGACTTGTACCGAGCTTAATAGATACATAGGTAAAGAAATCTCTAAAGAAAAATGAAGAAAAGCTAACCCTAAAATTAACACTTTTTCGATACTGATGAAAGATATTGAGCATGTTGTGAAGAATGCAAAAAACACATAGAATTTTTTTTATCTTCTTCATAAATTGAGTGATTTCCCAGTTAGCATAAGTGACAAAGATGATGAAGATAATCAAGAAAAGGATGAAGAAGGAAATGATGAAGAAACAACACATTTTGATATTATTGATAATGAAGAGGAACAAGGGGAAGAGGCTACTAAGGAAGGAACATAGGATGATGAGGATACTAACCCAGTTGATATTGCTACAATAGTTATTGCCTTAGCTCCTCACTCTCCAAGAAAATTAGTGACAACATGAAGCATGTAGATAGGCTCAGCAAGATTGATTGTGACTACCACTCAAGATATAAGCATCTAATTAATCTTTGCACCAATTCAACTCAGCACATCATGCACTAAAGTATCAAGTACTTCATCTATTGAGCTGTAGATTCTTCCCTCTTCAACAATTTTTGACAAAACAATTTTAGATATTGTAGATATTTCTACTAGAATTTCTACAATAAGTGCAATATCAGTTGTTGTAGCTAGTTCCACTATTTCTACTATTTTTTCCTTTCCTAGAAAGCAAGAAATAAGTGTGAGGATAGTTGAGACCAAGGCTCAACTGAGCACAAAATTTTTGGGCAAAGGAAAAGATAAGGAGGAGTAAATAGACCTTGGGACATTTCCAAGCTCAATCCAGATCAAATGTAGACATTTGGTGAACTTCTCCGAAAGAAAGCCAAGTAATAAAGGCTAAGAGAGCTAAGAGACAAATAATTTAAAATCATTGAGGATGCCAAGAATATGTTGGCAAAGGCTATGGGTATAAAGTTTGATTGCTCTCAACTAATTTTGTATCAATTGGTAGAAGTAGTCTAGAAGTATAATGAACATATAGATGATAGGATAAGTTATTTTAGAAAGAAAAGAAGAAGTTTGAAAACAAAGTGTTAGAGCACATTGCTCAATAGATTACCATTTACCAAATAGAACTCTCTACCATTTTGAGCTCTCTGGAAACCTATTGTACTAATGTATCATCACTTTTTGGTAAGTTATGTGATGTTTCAGATTTTACTAAAGAAATAAAGGAAAAATTGTCCAAGATTGATGAAGATCCCAAAGAAAGTACTTAGCAG
This sequence comes from Cupressus sempervirens, assembly GCA_028749045.1. NCBI lineage: Eukaryota > Viridiplantae > Streptophyta > Pinopsida > Cupressales > Cupressaceae > Cupressus > Cupressus sempervirens. The sequence goes on from CM053783.1 coordinate 822,572,916, forward strand.
TTGTAGCTTGACCCAAGTTCAAGTTATGCTTATTTCAATAAGATTAGACTTTTGATAGATATGCAAGTAGAATTACTTAGAGAAGAAGCTAGAGTCAGATCTACATTGGTAGATATACACAATATGATTCTCCCTAACATGGATTCACTACAAAATCACATTGCTCATGCAAACACCCTCATCCATGACAATAATTTCTCCATTTCAAACCACATGATTGAGTTGTTAGCAAAAGTGTAGATTGCACTACATAGATGTAAGGTCTTGCAGGACAATTGGGACAAAATTTTGGCACTTATATCAAAGGTACATTCAGACTTCCTATCTCATTTTGCCGATTACCATGTAAATATATAGAATAAATCTTTGACAATAATGTCAAAAAGGGGGAGATAGATGGAGAAAGATGTAAAAATTTACGGGGGAGAAAATGTATTGTAAATTTGTAAAGAAAATGGGGGAAAAGATGTGAGATTGAAAGAAGAATTTACAAAAAGTATAGTAAACATATATTGCATATAGCAAGGAGTTGTATAGTATCTTGCACAAAAATATATCTTACAAAACCAATTTTGAAAATCTCAAAAATAGTATACTCTATTGAGTTAGAATCACAAAATGATGGATAAAGGTATTTAGGAACTTTTTGGACTCATTTTTGGCTGATAAGTGTTTTTGTTGCTAATGCCAAAGGAGGGAGTGTTGACATATCAGTCAAGTTTATTATTAGTGAAATACACTTATTCAGATTGAAAGCATCTACCAAGCTTATTGTATAGTTCATAATTTTAACCAAGCATTTCAGTTGTTACTAGTTTCTGCAGTTTCTATCAGCTCCTTTAGAAAATTTTCAGTGTGTGCCGAGTCGTTACAGCTATTGTGAAGATCAACAATGTAAACTGACCATCTCATTGTATGTTGGGTTTACCAGTGTAAACCAAGCTATATAGTGCTTATCAAGTTCATAGTTGATATTAAGTGAATCCAATGTGAACCTAGTTTCTCAGTGTTAACCAAGTGATTTAGTTTATACCAAGCTCATAGTGGAAGCATTGACTGAGTTATATAGTGTGAATCAATTGATTCAATTTGTATGCTGAGTTTCACAATATTCACTGAGTCACCAATGTAGACTGAGTTCAAGACTACTTCGAAGTGATCAATATGGAACAAGCTTCTATTTCTACCAAGTGCATGATGATGTAGAGTATCAGAACCTCACCGAGTCAATCTTCAAAACCTTAGTGTCCACATTTGAAATGAATTTTTAATATTTGTATAAACTTGTATTGTGGTTGACTTTGTAATTGTATAATTGGATTGATATATATGTAATGAATTGTATCATATCCAAGTGTGTGAGATGAATGCAATGTAATCGAATATAATCAGAGAAGAGTAAAAAGAGTGAACTACAAAGGCTACAATAATATAAGGAGCAGAAAAGATATATCTATCTCAACAAGATGATTTATACATACAAAGAAATCTCATTCAGAAAACCAACCTATAGATCAAAGATTAGCAATTGCTTCATACTAATAGGTGGATCAGTCAAATCCTTTAACAAGGTATACCTACTAGTCTTATTGCAAATCTCTTTACCAAATGCATACTTCATTGTATGTTTGTAAATCCTTTAACAAGGTGGACCTAGTAGTATTTATTGCTCCTAACAGGGAAGATCATCAAAAGTGATCAATATAAGCCTTAACAGGCCAACTTTATCTTGTAGTACTAAAGTTTGTGGGTATCACCCCACCCTAGTTTTACTTTCTATTTGAAAGGTTTCTGGGTCACCAAATCTACATGTCAAAGTGTTGTGTATGCTTTCATGTTTTAAAAATTGTATGCATGTAATTAAATCAATATATATGCAAAGGATTTATTGGGTAATTGAAGATACAATTTCTAAAGTTACCGATTCACCCCTCCCCTCTTAGTAACTTAGCCTTTCATAATATTTCCAACACATATCAACACATGTATCTCCATCATGAACCACTCTTAGGTGAAAAGCACATATATTTTGCATTTTCAAAGTAGGTTCAATTGCTAGTCTCTATTAAATATGTCTTATTTGCAATGATTTACCTCCATTTGTATTTATGTAACCTTCCTAATGAGTTTGATAAGAAAGTTTATTGATTTTTTATGTTAATAAAATGAGCTCATTAGATAACTTTTGAAGCATGGCTTTTGTAGTATTGGAAGTACTAGCTGTATTAATCATAGTTCCAGATTGAAACTCTCTTTTCCACTTACCAGAGGCTATCATGTCATCCTCCATCTCCATAGCTAGTGTTTGAGAAGCTTGAAATTTGGCTACATTTTCTCTTCTAATCTGGTATCCTAGATCAAGTTCCATGGAGCTAATGTAGAAAGTTTTCTTATTATCAGCCATAGGTGCACTTGCAGCAAGAATTATTTTGAAAGGTTTACTAAAATTTGCATTGAGATCTCTCATAGAAATTGAGGTTTCCTATTAGAATACTTTCAAATAACTGAGAGCAGCGGTGAATCAGATATCCAAGGTCTAGATTTATAAATAAAACTTTTCTCTTCTTACTGAATCCATAAAAAATTCATACTCATGCATGTTGGTTACAATTGTCCAATTGTGTGTTGTCTTTGATGTCACACAAATGTCATATCAGTCATTAGATAGTCCTATCGAACTTATAAAGTCAGAAAAGAAAATGACAGTGTCTATCGAGCTTAAAAGGTTAGCAAGGCAATAGACAGTATCTACCAAGCCCAAAAGGTTAGTAAAAATAGCTTGCAGTGCCTATCGAGTAGATAGCTAGTTATTGAGCCTTCAAGGTAATCAAAGAAATTTAGCTCTCACTGAGATCACTCGGTAATCGAAGAAAACATGACAAAGCAATTCTTACCAAGATCACTCAGTAATCAAAGGAAATATAATAGAAATCTAGTTCTTACTGAGTTCACTCAATCATCAAAGGTAATTTGGTAAAAGAAATTTTTTTACCAAGTAAACTTAGTAGCCAAAGGATTTTAAGATATTGTAATGTTAACCGAGTCAAGAAGGTTAACTCTGGAAATTTTGGAAGCAATATTTACTGAGCAGGGTCGGCCAGCATAGAACATTTATTTGTTTAAGAATAATATGTATAGCCAACTGATGAATGGTTCATTGGTAAATGAAACATGTAAATAGGCCAACTTGATAATCTAAATGGTATAAGTAAGAAGTCAAGTTGTGAATTTAAAGAGTGTGGTAAGTGAAAAATGACAAAGAAAATGTGATGTGAAGATTGATTATTTTGGAAGCTGATTCGAAGGATGATTAGAATTCATTGAGAAGCAATAGAGCCATATTTGATCAAGGAGAATCTAATAATGCTGAATAGAGACCTATATCCAACAAATTCAGTTGCATCTTGTTCAGGTCAATTCATTGATGCTTTCTAACCATTGTAGTAGTGATTTCAAATCTCTTAATAGATTTGGTTTAATAGCCATTTTGTAAATCCTCTAACAAGGTGACAGTTCAGTTGAATTTTTCTAAAGACCTATAGTAAGGCCACTCCTAACAAGGTGATTAAATCCTATAACAGGGTCACACCTAACAGTGTGTATTATAACCTTTAACAAGGTTGGCTCCTAATAGGGATCACTTTAGAAGAGTGAAAAATTGGTGACTAGTTACTTGGTGGTTTTCTCCATATTGGGTTTCCATGTTAAATCTAGTGTATCTTGTGTTCACTTTATTTACATGCATGATTATAATAGTTTAATTTATCTAGTTATAGCAGTTGTTTAACCAAGTAAATTTAGTTACTAAATCTTTAAGAAATCTAAGGGATTTGTGGATTAATTTTAGATAGTAACTGATTCAACCCTCCCCCCCCCCCCGCTTTCAGTTACTCTATCTTTAATTCCAACAATTGGTATCAAAGCTTTTGGTGCTTATAGGAAAAGATTTCAAGGATCTAAGCAAAAGATCAGGAAGTCTTACAAAAGGGAAATTCCAAGACTTAACAAGGACAACTTCTCAACATGGCAAGAATTGATGAGACTTCATCTAGCTTCCATTGGAGATACTGAACTGAAGTACCTTGATCAAAAATATGCAGAACCTTCTGGTACATTATCTGTCAATGATATTACTGAAAAGAAGACTCACAACAACATGATGATAGATATAGCATCTTCTTTGAGTTATGAAGAATTTGATGACATCAAGGATTGTAAAACTACTTTTGAAATGTGGAACAAGCTAAAAGAAATCTATGGAGGAGATGATAATGTGAGAAGAGCCAAAGTAGAAAGTTTGAGAGGACAATTTGATCAAATGAGGATGAGAGAGGATGAAAACATTGCAAAGTATGTTGAGAGAGTTAAAGCATGTGTTAGTGCAATCAAAGAATTTGGAGGAGATATCAGTGAGGAGACAGTTATAAGTAAAGTTCTTAGAACTCTACTTCCCATTTATGCAATCAGAGTTTCTACAATTCAAGAAAGGAAATGTGAAGCAAATCATAAAATAAATTTAGAAGTCATAGTTGGAAGATTGACTGCATTTGAACTAGACAACTATGACAACTATGTTCCAACTACCAAGAATGTTGAGTCAACATTTGAAGCTAAGCTTTCACTCAAAGAAAAAGGGAACAAGATGAAGGAACCACAATCAGAAAGTGATGAAGAATCAGAACAAAGTTTAGATAGTGATCTTGAAGTGGTTGAAGCCCTACTAGCAAGAAAATATTCAAAAGGCAAGGGAAAATACAAAGGTAAAGCTCCTTTAATCTATTTCTCTTGTGAAGAAATTGAACATATTATTGCTAGGTGCCCAAATAAGCAAAGCAAAAATGAAAAAAAAATGTCACAAGTACAATGGCAAGAAAGACTTCAAACCTTTCAAGGATAAATGTAAGATAACATGTTTTATGGAAAAAGATTTCAATGATTTTGATGATGAAGAAGAAGATGAAATTGTCTACATTACTGTAAAAGATGAATCTAATAATGATGAGGAGATGGCACTAATTTCTCATATGAGCAAAAATGATACATGGACAATAGATAGTGGTTGTTCTCATCACATGACTAGTGATAAAACTAAGTTTGAAAATTTTGAAGACTATGATGGTGGTAGTGTAAGATTTGGTAAGAATGAACCTTTTTGTATAAAACGAATAGGAAGAATCTATCTAACCAAAGAACTTATGTGTGATAATGCATATTGGGTAGAAGGACTAAAGCACAATTTTTTGAGTGTGGCACAGCTACTCAATAATGGATTCAAGGTAGAATTCATGCATGGAAAAGCAAGATTACTAGATGGTAAAGAAAAACTGATTGGATCTGGCACTCAAACAAAAGGCAACTTATTTTATCTTGAACTAGGTGAATGTTTATGTTTTATTGCTCAAATTGAAGAAAGTTGGTTATGGCATAGGAGGTTGTGTCATGTAAACTTTGACAACTTAATAAAGATCAGTAAATTCAAGAAAGTAAGAGGTATTCCTAACATAAAGAAACCTGAGGTTGGTCTATGCAAGAATTGTCAAATTGGTAAAATGGGAAAGACTAGTTTTAAAAGAAAGAACTATCAGACTAAAGAAGTTCTAGAACTTGTGCATATTGATTTGTGTCGACCTATGGGCATTGAAAGTTATACTAGTGAAAAATTCTTCATTCTATTTGTTGATGATTATTTAACAATGATGACTATCATGTACCTTAGAGAGAAATCAGAAGCATTTGAAAAGTTTAAATGGTATTTGGCCATAGTAGAAAAGGAAACAGGCAAAAGACTAAAATGCTTAAGGTCTAACAGAGGCGGTGAATTCATTTCACATGAATTCAATAACTTTTGTATTACAAGAGGAATCAAAAGATAGGTTTTAGCACCTAGAACTCCTGAACAAAATGGTATAGCAGAAAGAAGGAATAGATCTGTCATGGATTGTGCTAGAACCCTAATGTTTGAGAAAGGCATTGCTATCAAATATTGGAAGGAAGCCATTAGCACTGCAATTCATACATTAAATCGAGTACAACTGAAGAAGGACTCATTCAAAACACCTTATGAATTATGGTATGGCTACAAACCCAATGTAAGTTATCTAAAGGTATGTGGAAGCAAATGTTACATTTTGAAAGTATCTAGGAAAGGTAAATTTGATGTAAAAAATGATGAAGGAATATTTTTGGGATACTCTCGCAAAAGCAAACCATAGAGATGTTTGAACTTATCTACTCACAAAGTTATAGAAAGTGCACATGTGAAAGTTGATGACTTTGTAGAAAGAACAGAAGAAGAAAGAAAAAAGGAACCTAAAGACTACAAAAGATTTATTTACATTGAACCTGACACAATACCAAGTATACCTATCAATCAGGAATCCTCAACTCTAGAGTCTTCATTAACTAAGTCACAAGAAGTTCAAACCGAGTCAACATCTACCGAGCTGCAAGAACCCAAGTTACAAAGAAAAGCTACCAAGTTAGCATCTACCGAGCCCAAGCAACCTGAATCAGAACCATAAGTTGAAAGATAGAAGGACAACAATGCAAGTCATTCAAAAGGAAAGGAGATCGTATTAGCTAAATATGCCAGAAAGCATTATGCACCAGATCAGATCATTGGTGATAAATCAGAAGGAACAATGACAAGAAGTAAGTTGAAAGGCACTTGTTTACTTGTTGATTTTGAACCTAGAAAGTCAAAGATGCACTACACAATGGAATTTGCATTGAAGCTATGAATGAAGAGATATAATAGATAGAGAAAAAAAAAACATGGACTCTTATACCTAGACCCAAAAAAAGAATGTGATTGGAACAAAGTGGGTATTCAAAAACAAACTAAATGAAGATGGTAAGGTATCAAAGAACAAAGCTAGACTAGTATGCAAAGGATATTCACAAGAAGAAGGTGTAGACTATGGAGAAACTTTTGCTACTATTGCAAGATTGGAAGGTGTCAGAACTTTACTTGCATATGCTAAATTCAAAAGATACAAAGTTTATCAGATGGATGTCAAGTCAGCATTTCTCAATGGCATATTGGAGGAATAGGTTTAAATTGAGGAGCCTAAAGGTTTTATTTATCCAGACAAGAAGGACATGGTTTGTAAGTTGCATAAAGCATTATATGGTCTAAAACAAGCCCCTAGAGCATGGTATGAAAGACTACATAACTATCTTATTCAGATTGGTTTTCAAAGAACTAATGACAATAGCAGTTTGTACATGAAGGAAGGGCCAGATAATAAAATTGTTCTAGTAGAAATATTTGTAGATGATACTTTGTTCACAGGAAATGATGATCTTTGCAAAAAAAATTTAGAACAGATGAACAAGGAATTTGAAATGTTAATCTTTGGTGAGATAAAATTCTTTGTTGGTCTTCAAATTCGGTAGAACAAGAATGGCATTTACATCACTCAATCTAAATAAATCAAGGAGATACTAAAAAATTTTGGTATGGAAGACTGAAACTAGTTGGGACTCCTATGAGCACTGGATTAAAACTCACCAAGGATGATGAATCAAAGGAAGTGGATCAGACACTGTATAGATCTATGATTAGAAAGTTGCAATATGTAGTGCACACAAGACTAGACATTGCGCTTGCAGTAGGAATTGTAGCAAGATTCTCAGAAAAACCAAAAGAAAATCACATGATGGCAATCAAAAGGATCATGAGATACTTAAAAGGAACTGAAGAATATGGATTATGGTATAAACTTGGAGGAAAATTGGATTTAAAGGTGTTTAATGATGTAGATTGGGCAGGAAATATTGATGACAAAAAAAGTACAAGTGTAGGAGCTTTCTTTCTTGGAAAAAGGTTGGTTTCTTGGACAAGCAAAAAGCAGAATTGTACATCTCAATCCACAACAGAGACTGAGTATGTTGCAGCAGAAGTAAATTTCTCAAACATTGTATGGTTTAAACAATTATTAGAAGGTATGAAGCAAGAAATCAAAGAACTTGTTGTTATGTTTTGTGATAACACAAGTGCAATTAACATTTCTAAAAATCTAGTGATGCATTCAAAAACCAAGCACATTGCCATAAAGTATCACTTTGTTAGAGAATTGGTGCAAACAAAGCAAATAAGATTAGAATATGTGCATACAAAGGAACAAATTGCTAACATATTCACAAAGCTTTTACCTAAGGATGCATTTTTGTATCTAAGAGGTGAGTTAAGGGTCATTCTCCTATCTAAAGCTCACTAAAATATAGTTTTAGTAATGCATCAACATGAACAGAGCTGGAAATCTATCTGTTGATGCAAAAAACCAACGAAGACATTGCATATGAATTAGTACATCAGGTACAATGCTATTCAGTTGTTTTGAGTTATCTTTGGCATGTGTTGTCAAAGAGGGAGAATATATTTTGTCATATCTTTCTGAAATTTGCAAATAATAAGAGTTTGTGTAAGAAGGAGGGTTTGTTTAAGAGGGAGTTTTGTCATTAAAAGAGTTGTTTTCAAATTTCATTCTGCTATGACATGTTGTGTTGCCATCAATTCCAAAGAGGGAGATTGTTAGTTACAATTTTCCAATTGTGTGTTATCTTTGATGTCACACAAATGTCATATCAGTCATTAGATAGTGCCTACCGAACTTAGAAACTCAAAAAAGCAAAGGATAGTGTCTACCAAGCTCAGAAGGTCAGCAAGGCAATAGACAATGTCTATTGAGCCCAAAAGGTTAGTAAAGATAGCTTGCAGTGTCTACTGAGTAGACAACTGGTTACCGAGCCTTCAAGGTAATCAAAGAAATTTAGCTCTTATCGAGCTCACTTGATAATCGAAGAAAACATGACAAAGTAGTTCTTACCGAGATCACTCGGTAATCAAAGGAAATATAACAAAAATCTAGTTTTTACCGAGTTCACTCGAACATCAAAGGTAATTTGGTAAAAGTAGTTATTTTACTAATTAAACTCGGCAGCCAAAGGATTTTAAGATATTGTAATGTTAACTGAGTCAAGAAGGTTAACTCTTGAAATTTTGGAAGCAGTATTTACCGAGCAGGGTCGGCCAGCATAGAATGTTTATTTTTTAAGAATAATATTTGTAGCCAATTGATGAATGGTTTATTGGTAAATGAAACATATAAATAGGCCAACTTGATAATCTGAATAGTATAAGTAAGAAGTCAAATTGGGAATTTAAAGAGTGTGGTAAGTGAAAAATGAAAAAGAAAATGTTATGTGAAGACTAATTATTTTGGAAGTTGATTCGAAGGATGATTAGAATTCATTGAGAAGTAGTAGAGCCATATTTGATCTAGGAGAATCTAATAATGCTGAACAGAGACCTGTATCCAGCAAATTTAGTTGCATCTTATTCAGGCCAATTCATTGTTGCTTTCTAACCATTGTAGCAGTGATTTCAAATCTCTTAACAGAGTTGGTGTAATAGCCATTTTGTAAATCCTCTAACAAGGTGACAGTTTAGTTGAATTGTTCTAAAGACCTCTAGCAAGGCCACTCCTAATAGGGTGATTAAATCCTCTAATAGGGTCACACCTAACACTGTGTATTATAACCTTTAATAGGGTTGGCTCCTAAGAGGGCTCACTTCAGAAGAGTAAAAAATTGGTGACTAGTTACTTGGTGGTTTTTCCCATATTGGGTTTCCACGTTAAATATGGTGTCTCTTGTGTTCACTTTATTTACATGCATGATTATAATAGTTTAATTTACCCAGTTACAATAGTTGTTTAACCAAGTGAATGTAGTTACTGAATCTTTAAGATAGCTAAGGGATTTGTGGATTAATTTTAGATAGTAACTAATTCACCCCCCCCCCCCCCCCCCCCTTAGTTACTCTATCTTTAATTCTAACAATGCATGCATCCATAAGATTATGCAATCACTTAAAACCTATAGGTTATTGTCTAATCAACTTGCAAAAATGTAAAACATGAAACATAATAGATTCATCACCATATTTGACACAATGATTTACATGGAAACCCAATATGGGAAAAACCACTAGTAACATGCTACTCTTTTCACTCTTTTGAAGTGATGCCTTGTAAAAGGCCAACCCTATTAAAGGTTACAATACACACTATTAAATGTGACCTAGTTAAAGGATTTTTATCACCCTATTAGGAGTGAGCCTTGTTAGAGGACTTCAGACCATTCACTTGGTAAGTCACTCAGTTAAAGTATTTACCCTAGACTGATACAATTGTTAGAGAGTAATAGTAAGGCTTGATCTAATATAACTTACAACTTCATTTGTAGATGACAAATCATTTTTTAGTCCTCAATTCTATGTGGCCTTCATATATTTTGTGGTTCTAATAGCTTGTTCACCCTTCAAGAATTCATATCCTTTAGGCTTCTTTCTTAGCATGCCAATGCAGTCTCTTCTTAGGTCACTTGATAAAGCAGAGTCCTTGACTTCTTATCTTCCTTAGGTTCTCACATCCAACTCTCTTGCTTCATGAACAACCATTCCTATAAATAGTAAATTAAGATACTTTGCCACTCATTTTCTATCATCCAATTTAGGGTATGTATGGATTAAGTAGGATACAATGTATCTACCCTACATTCCATCTCTCTTCTAGAATCCTCTTAAAATTCACCTAAAAATGGTTTACCTTCAATTATGTGCCACCATCTCATCATCCTTATCTTCCACCTAATTCACAAATTCCAAGTAAACATACTTTTCTACTTATTTTAGTCAAATCGATGATCTTTTAAATAATGCAGTAGATTGACATTTTCAACCTTTTGATGCTCATCACATACTATGTTTCTCCACATCCATTGTGAAATTACTTGACATCAACTAAAGTGTACTAGTACTCAACATCAACTAAAATGTACTCAACATTCATTGTTCTGCTTAGCATACACTAGAATGAACTTTTACTTCACTCCAACTAACCTTTTGCTCAAATTACACTAAAATTGCTCAGCACCTACTATCCACTTCATCAAGCTTGGTAGAAAAACTTTGTATACTTTATTCTTCTAAACTTCCTTAGTATAACTAGCCTTTGTAACCTTAAGTAGATTATAAATGCATCAAGTCGTCACTATCTTAAAATATCATTGTCTTTCATTATATAATCATAAATCAACCTTTCCTCTAGGTGTTTTTGTTAAATCTTTGATCAAATCATCTCCATCAATCAAATAAGTGATAGTACTCATATCTCATAAGTAGTTGTCTTATCAGCAAGTAGTAGGTTTGCCATTAGTGACAAAAAAATGACTGAAGCATACTTCTATGTTCTCAAAAGTCTTCCTTTGCAATCTCCCTCATTGATTGGCTTCTTCAATCTATTTTCAAAAATTTATTTCCTTAGCATTGATGGCAAACCAAACTAATCAACCAAATCAACCAAATGGTAAACACCTTTTTCAATGAAGTTGACTAGGTTACAATAGTAAGACAATACCAATACCAAAAGGAAAATAATTCCTTGTATTGAAATCTCTCCCTCTATTAGCAACTTCCATCTTCTGAATAGGTTACCAAAATTATTTCTTATAACTCCCAGGTATGTGCAGGATCATGGTGTGCCAAAAAGTGGCGATGTGAAAAAAAGAGAGTAAAGACGCCTAAAAGCACTTCAAAATCCACTCTAACTTTTTTTTACCTATCTAGGAACCAAACCTGGAGGGTTAAGCCAAGCCTTATTGAATATCCAATATGATATCAGATATCCGATTTGACATCAGATATCCGATATCCGATTTTAAATCAAATATCTGACTAATAATTATAATCATATAATAGTATGATATATTATTTAATAATATTATTATTATTTAATATTAATATTTAATTAATGATATTATTATTATTATATCTTATTATTATATATTACTTAATGATATTATTATTATTTAATATAATATTATTATTAAATAATAATAAGATATAATAATAATATCATATTAAATAATAATAATATTAATATTAAATAATATATCATACTATTATATAATAATAATATTATTATTATTTAATATTATTATAATATTATAATCGTATAATATTATACTATAATAATAATATTATAATGTATTATATTATAATAACATATTATATTATAATAATATAATATAATAATAATATTATATAATATAATATTTTATATTATAATATATAGTAAATTAATATAATAAATATAAAATATAATATAAAAATATATAAAATGCAATATATATTATATATTATATGTTATATTATATATATATTGTACTCATTTTATGTTATTGTGCCATATCGGATATCTGATATAATATCAGATATCTGATATAGTATTGGATATCCGATACCTATACATTGGATTAAATAAAATCACAAACCCGCGGGCCCTCATTTTACGCGAATTTGGGGCCAGTATTGCCATAGTGGATCGGATATCAGATATCAGGTATGTTCCCCCCCCGACTCATTTTTAACCTAAATTTAATAGATTTTAACATGATTTTGTTTGTTTTAGTTGAATCTAGGGTTTTTTTTGACAAAAATGGTTAAAATTTAGATTTTTTTTAAATATATATTACGTTTTGCAATTCAATAGGAATGGCTGATCAAAATGATGACACTGAGGCAAGGAATAATATTCCTCGTAACCCACCACCAAATGATTCAGTATCCCCACAAAACCCTCCACCAAATGATCCTCTACCTCCTCAAAACCCTCCTCGAATCGAGGATTCGATAAATGAAAATCTCACTGAGTTGAGAGGTTTGCATAGAACATACAATAATGTACCTGCACTGGCTCCTATGTTATCCACATTAAACACCATAGTGGATAACATTGAAACTCTTACAAACCAACAAAATGCCGCTCTTCGTTGGCATGATGAAATGCGCCAAATGTTTGATGATGGTTTGGATTATGATGAGGTCGCGGCCTTCAACATAACCAAAGATGATTTGGCTAGCCTTTTTGCCAACCCAAAAATGGGTATACTAGTTGACTCAAAAAAAACCAAACTATCGATTAAATGGTGCACAAATGATGCCATACGTGCAAATTTTTGGGACCGTTGGTGGATGGTCTTTGATATCCCTCCACATGGAAATTTAGACATACCATTTTATTTCCTTAGAAAATTATATGCAAAATTTGTGTTGAAACTTAAAGTGAACTATTGGAGCATGAAGCCCAACATGGGCTTAGGACTAGGAGCTCCTCAGGATAGACCCTCTTCCCAGTAGAAGAAACTTGGCACTTTTGTACCCCCCCCTGATATCTCCCCCCCTCCTTGAGTGCAGCATCCAGATATTATGGAAGAGGCTAGCTCTCAGACCATCAGAGCCATTCATAGGCTGAGTAGCCTAATGATATCTCAGCTAGGTCAGTCCTGCCTCCTCGTGTTGATGATGTTGGTGCCAGTTCATCATCGGCTAGCTCATCACACGTTTGTGTGCCTTACACTTGCATTACATGCAAGAATATTTTCCTAGGTCCCATAGGTGATCTTCTTGAGTATCATTTTGTATTAGACGAGGATACACTAGACGCATGTGCAGAGGCTACAGACCCTAATGTGAGAGAGGAGGGGAATGCAAAGGCATGGACTCGTTCAATGTCGGTATGTGTATACATTTTTTTGTTATGACATATGTGATTTAAAGTTAATTTTTATAATAGATTAATTTTAATTATTAACCCATACTGACTTTTACATGTATGTGATCTTCATTCATGTTTAGTTGATGACTGAGGAGGAGCTCAGACAGATAGATGATGCTACACTCTTGGCCATTTCATTTGGCCTTGAGACATCTACGGTACATTATGTTGTGTTCGCATTTTTTTTTTCTATTTGATATTGTAGCATATATGGTTGCTAATCTTTCTTTTATCTTGCAGATACCACCTGCCCCAAGGCGAAAAAGTGCGAGGGGTGAGCCAGCATGCATTGACAAAGGAAAGGTAATTAGATGTTTTCTAATTGATTAAATATTGATGCATTCTTGTAAAATGTTTGTGGTAATCTCATTTAATTACATTATTTATTGTAAATAGGGTGTGGCTACTGGCGATGAGCCTGTACAGATTCGGCATCCTAGATCATCAGGGATTTTCGTTCGCATAGAGAGCCCCATTGTATGTATAAGTATCATTTATTTTTTATTTTTTTAATTGATGCAGAGGAAAGTATGATTGTTGTTCTATACAATTTCTATGATTTTTTCCATACCAATAATGATCCATGTCTTGCATATGTTCATTACAACTTAAATAGGCTTATATGCACCTGTCCAACTGACCAAGTTGGTTACAAAGGTTTATTTAATCAAACAAATACCAAATTACTACTTTCCCTCCAAAACTAATATGACCATTTGAATTTGAAATTCAAATTTCAAACTAGAGTTTTAATGCATTCCCTAACTTTCTAAACTATTCCATTGACTCAAAATTGGTCATATGGATTTATTAAATGCAACTAAGTATGAAACTATCCTAAGACTACACCATATGGCTCTTTTGGCCATTTTACATCATGTTTCCCTTAGGTCCTTACTAGGACTTTTATGAATTTTGTCTTTCAAAGTACATTTTTTATTACATAATTCTATTATTGGTTTTAATATATCGCAATTAACAATCAATGATGTCTTTGATCCTCTATCTTCATCTAGTACCAAGGCTCTCTTCGATGATTTAATAGGTGCCCTTGCACCAAACACCCAACCTTCAAAGCAACTCTTGTCCCAAGAGTTAAGGGGTACTATCTTCTTTCCTCCCATCCTTCTAGAGGGATGTTTGCAACTTTGCACCTACAATGTATTACCCTGCACACCTACATACAAATCATTGGAAACAAAAAGCATTGGATCCTTGTTACCAGTCATGGTAACCTTACTACCTGCTGATTGTGAACAGTCATGTTTTATCCTTGAAAAAGGCTGAATAACTTGTTGTCTGAGGTCATGCTGACCCTATCTCTTATCCTCCATGGATATGGTCACTTATTTGTTCACTCTCATCACCAAAGGACACCATACTATTCCTATCATCACTCCTTTTGCTGTCACTGTCTGCTTGTAAGCAGAATTCTGAGTTTTGTCTTGAACAATCTCATCCTTCATAACCAAAAGAGATGGCTTCAATGGAAAATCTGTCATATCATGTTTACTCTCCCTCTACTCCTGAAAGTCCACAAACTCTTTCTTGCCAAAACAAATAACTATTTTCTCATCATGACCAGTCAAAGGATTTAGCTTAAACTTCACACCATCTTTGTGTATTATATAAACATTTGATGAGCCAAAATGAATAGTGTTCCTTGAGGCTTTCCAAGGCCTTCCAAGGATTACATGGCAACATGTCATTAGAATGTGATCACATATAGCTTGATCTTTTATATTCTCCTATAGAGAAATCCACTATTGCTTGCTCCCTTACAACAATATTTTGTGCATCACTGACCCAAAATACCCTATATGGTCCATCAATAGGATACTTCTTCAATCCTAGTTTATTTACCATTTCATAAGACACTAAATCATCAAAGGAACTAGAGTCTATTATCATCTTACAAATCCTACCATGGCTCATGCAATTTGTCCTAAAAATGGATGGTCTGGTCTCCTTTTGCTACTGCATTTGTGGTCCTCTTCTCACCATCAAATATTCTCCTTCAAGTTTAGGGTCTACATTATCGTACTTCTTTTCTTCCTCTTCTCCTTGGGTCAAGGTGACTATCCTCTCCTCCTTCCTGAAATCTACACCTTTCTCAGGGCACTTGTAGGATTGATTGCCTACTCCTCCACATGTGAAGCATTTACCTATGAAAACACTATTACCTCTTCCACTTTCAAATCTTCCTCCCCTGAAACTTCCTCTTGTCTCAGATGTAATCTCTTTTCCTTTATCTTTGTCTTGATTGTTTGAAGTGTCAAATTGACTTCTTACACCTCTTCCTCTCATTGTTCCACCTCCTCTTTGATTTTCTTGCCTCTCATTCTTTCTTTTCAACTTCTCCTCTACCTAGATTGCCAACTGAAAAAATTCTCCAAGTGTCCTTAGTACATTCAATCCTATTTCATCTTGAATATTGTACTTGAGGCCATTAATGTATCTAGCCACCTTCTCATTTTCATCTTCCAGTCCTCCCCTAATACTCAGGGTATGGAATTTCTCAGTATAGGACATGACATCCATATCCCTCTATTTCAAATTGTTCCTTCTTATCTTTAAATTTGGATTGCTAAATCAAATGGCAAGAATTGATTTCTCACCATGGTCTTCATTCTCTCCTAATTTGAAATCTTATCCAATCCCCTTTTGATGTAGAGTCTCCAGCAATTACCTTCCACAAGCCAATAAATGGCTGTCACAATCCAACTTAGGATTCTAGGACTTCTCACAAGTCCTCTTACCCACTCCGGGTATACTCAACCTCCAAGCCAAACAAGGCAATCCCACTTCAAAAGCCTCACCAGCTATCACTAGAAATGGAGACAATCATGGACATACTATTCCAACCCAAACTCATCAATTTGTTTGGTTCCACAAAACTCCCAACACACCTTTGCACTTCTAAGCGTACAAACCTTGTAGCCTTCCAATTAGCTTCTTTGCACTTTTCTCCCAGTATCCCTTAATAGCATGACTGTGGAACAACCATATAGGCATTCCTAACCATAAAAAAAACAAACAACCACTTTTTGCTAATACTGTTTAGACTCTAAATATCCTATTCTAAGGCCTTTTCATCCCATGGAGTCACTTGGTTTATAACCACACCAAAATGCTTGTGGGCCTTACATTTGCCTTTATTACAAGACATAGACCAACTTGTAAAATATTGACCAAACCTTTATTCCAACTTCCTAATCTACTTGAATCCTCACTTTCATGGAGTGGCAAGGTGTCCAGTAACATAGATACTTGTTCCCCCCTACCACATAGGTTAGGTACCCTGCACCACCTTTCCTCTCTCTCATTCTAAACACTAGTCCACCAAGTGAGTGATGTTCCTCTCAGTCTTGCTGTTGCTACTTTTACCTTCTTATCTGCCTCTATGTCTTCAAGATCAAAGTAGTTCTCAAGGGCCTCTATCCACCCTACCACTTCTTCACTATCCATTTTACCCTGGTATATTGGAAAATCAATATGGTTCTTCCCACCATTACCTTGTACTACCTTAATGATTCTCATAAATCTCCTTTCTTCAGGATCATCTTTTGTCTCATGCTCTTGCCTTGCATTACCAACCTCTTCTTCTTCATGGTTCTCTCCATGATTTCTTCCTCTAACCTCTTCTCCTCTAGGTTCTTGCCTTTCCTTTTCTAAGGATTCTATCCTTGCAATAAGCTTCAACCTCTCTCTTCTCATCTATCTTTCTTCCCTCACTCTAGATGCTTCAAGTTTTCTCCTCTCTCCTTTCTCTTTTGCCAACTCTTCTCTCAATTCTTCCAGTTCTCTAGCCATTTGATTTTTAGGAGGCATTTTCACAACATGTTTTCTTCCTTCCCAAGGGCCAACTCACTGATTCTCTTTCTTTCCTCACCAAGAAATCTCTGGACACCACTTATGTACCTTTCAACTCTGGGACACACAAGGAGGAATTAGACACGCCAAGGCTTCAACAAAGGGACCAACACACTAAGGATTTTCAAGATTATAGGTCTTGGTCACACTCCTAAACACCAAAAATTCAAAACCCTCCTTAAAATGGCTCAAAAATCAGGGCCTGCTTGTTCAAACCCCAAAACTCAATTCTAGAATGTTTTGACTTGTCTAATGACAAGATATGATCATGACAACCTACATGAACCTATCAAATGACTCATCTACCATATGAAATCTTAAAATCCTATCTCATGCCCAATTACAACTTTTTTCCACATATGATTCCAACATTATAACTTTGTATGCTTCCATGAGCCATAATTGGTGCAAGGATTGCCCAATTGACTTCAAGAGATGTTCCATGACCTCTATAATGCCTTGGATCTTCAATGTTCCCCTGATGAGCATGGGATGCTCCTGCATCACTTATCTTCATAAATAAATTCAAAACTAATTTTCATGACATTAAAAACTACTATTTTGTATCTCATAGGAGACTCCTAGTGCACATGAGGTTCGATGGGACAATTATGTAGATTTGATGACGCGACCACTCACTCCTGCGGAGGAGCCTATAATAGTAAGTTGTAGTTTGAATTCATGATTAAATATGTTATAAATTTAGCATGCTATGAATTATAATGTTATATTTTAAATTGTAGATTCATCTGACAAAGGTATTTGAACATATACAGCCCACAATCACAGAGGTACCAGCATTGTTGAGGGCATACGAGAGGACTCCTGACCGGCACAGGAGGTTGACGAGAGAGGTATTTATTATTAAATTTTGATAGTATTAATCTCCATTATGGAAAAGATCATTATGCATTTGAGTAATTCAATGTTAGATACGTAGAATCATATAAATTTAGTAGTCTAACTTTGGGTTTTCCTTTTTTATTTATGTAGGAGGCATCCGATCCACCTAGTGCAGCGAAGAGGTTGCATTTTGATCATCCACCAGCACCCTAGGATAGTATAGTTTTCATAGGATGCATCATGAGACATTTTGAGATGGCATATGCCACATTGTATATAGAAACATTGATATTATATGCATTATGATGGCAGGATCAGCCACATTTTGTATATGGATCTATGTATTTTGATATATATATATATATATTTGACTACTTTGCTATGGATACATGTATTTTGATATACACTTTTTTCATTTACGTGCACAATGATATACATATTAATTTAGTATCTATTATTGTTCAATTTATCGTGGATCATGTGTCATGCCCTAAATTTTACTAGTAAAAACACAACAGTTTTTTTTTTTTGGTAGCTTATGAAGTCGCATAAGAAATTACATATTATAAAACAAGGTTATCATTGAATAGGAGTTCAAGACTCACGTGGATAGTGTGAAGGTGTTAACATTTTAGTCATAGGTGGTTTTCAAATAGATTGGATGACAGTCTAGTTCAAGTTAGTGTCACGAGTCAAAAGAGCAAGTTCAAGATACAACACTCATAAATTAGTGAGGTAATTCATATCCTAACAAGCCTTTGATACTAATATTCTATTAGGGTCTATCAGTTGTATCATATGGACTAGGTCATGATTCTAGCATGTAAGGGAAGGGGATCAAAATTACTTATTATCCTCATTACCAATGTACACACATTCATTAATCATTACAATATATATTAATGTGAAAATTACTATATGGTGTGGAAGTGTAGTATATCTTAATCGATTAAACACACATATCTAGAGAATTTAGATTTAGTACTCATCACATGAGCACCCTTAGTCAAATAAGAAAATGTGCACTTATCTACCACACTATATTGGATCTAACCATTGGAAATTAGAAAAGATATGCCCCAAAGGTAGCTTCAAAGTCTACATGATGGAGAAGGGGCCACTTGCATTGATAGTATCCATCATTCAACACATTAGACACAACTTATGGAATAAACAATTTGTTTTATGTGCCAAATGTGTATCATGTGCTTGCATCCATATTTTACTAGTTACAAGTCCTCTCAAAGATTGGACCGATACTGAGTCATTTTCTCCCTCTTTACTCTATTTAGTCATCCTTATGCATTCTATCAACATTGCTTCCTCACCAAACTAGCACTCACTACAATTTTCTAAACACAAAAATTACTATTTCAATACATAAATTAAACTCACTCTAACAAAAGACAATTACTAACTATCTAGATCATCAACTACTAACTAATCTAGCTACATTGTCATGCTTTTACATTTACGATTTTAATTACTATAATTAGTATACTATTACATTTATTTTTTTACATTATTACATCTAACTATTCACCATAAGCTCACTTTCTCACTATCAATATTATTATTATCAAAACATGTTAAGATTCAAAGTAGTTTCATAGTACGAATTAGTAAGCACATAAAATGAGGAACTCTTAGTAAGTCTAAGGGCCAATTCAAAGTACTTAACTCAATAATAATTCACAATCTATATTTAAACACATCCTACTACACCATCGTATTGAGTGTGTCAATTTAAATTTGTTAGATGAATTGTTTATGCAAGGATTAGGTGCAAGCGTATAAATAAGGTTTGTATATAATATACCTTGTCATTCTGACATATATGTATCAATGTATCAATGTGCTTTATTGACTAGATAAAACTAGATTTGAGTTATTATTTTAATCCACCATCCATCCTTATCCTTGATTCTCCAATCCCATCATCCCGACAACTTACTTCATATTAAACCTATTATATGTACATCCAATCAATCTTGGCTTTTATTTTATTTTTGAGTTAAATATTTAAATTTGTCATATTCTCTAACATGCACACTAATATGCCTTTATTTATTTAATTACTAATTTATTATTTGAGTGTTGGATGTGACTTAGAGGTCACAAGATTGTAATGTGTACCATTCTGTCACTTAGAAAATATATTAGTCTAGGACACTCATTAGTCTCTATATGCTATTATTATTTTTATTTTTATTGGATAGCAGTCTAGAATTTGGGAATATTCTTTAATATTTTATTGCTTTGTATTAAGGAAGGGATTTATTTGCTTTTACCATACATTTTCTAGAGAGGAAAATGCATGCCTACAAAAATGTATCTCATAGATTTTATTATGTCTTCTCTTACAACAAACTTCATTTTGTTATATCATAAAATTAATTTGATGATTTCCTTGCTTAGAATTGCATTAAGCTTGGTAATTAAAATCAATGTTATCCATGCATGTGATATGAACTTAAAATTTTCCTTTAAAATTATTGAGTGCACAACAAGATTGTAAGCAATCTACTAAGTTTTAAATTTATACAATCAATGGTATCACATAACATCTATGGATTGTTATTATCAACTAGTCATTTATAATACCACAAGGAGAAAACTTTCTTTCACATTTTCAAATGATAACAATAATGTCAAAGCAAATCTGTGACTCGTACCAATGCTTTCATAACAATATAAACTCCAAATGAAACATGCATATTAAACCTTATCAATTATTTCTTCTACACGTACATTAGGTAACAATGATAAAATCTCCTTCCATCACAATGGGGCAACATAAGGGACTTTTCAAAATCATAAGGAACATGGACATTGAAAGATATGGACAATGAGTAGGATGAACATTGTCCAACATGATCGTTGAGAACATGAACAAGCTGGTGAATCCTCCTTCACAAATGAGGGCACAATGTCAAGTTTTCTCATCCAACATCAATCTACAAGATGATCATTCCAAGCCATTTCCATTGCTCCCTTGGACACAAATCTACATATGCAACACAACAAAATAACAAGGACCATGGGTGCTTTCCACCCAACGATAGGCCTCAAAGAGACCACCCCCGCACTAGGGAACAAGGCTCAAACTAGGATACACATACAATCTTTCAATGCATAAACATTACATTTCAAACTTGAACAATTTCCCCCCAAGACTATTTCACAATGGCTTCATAGATGGAACCATAAACATAGGGTGAAGGTGTGTTCTAAAATGGAGACTTTCCATACCAAACCATATTTGCAATAAACAATTTTCATGCCCTCTTAGGGCTATCATAATTCAGAAAATTTCATTCCCTCTCGGGGCTATCATAAATGAACCATTTAATGTCCTCTCGGGGCCTCCACATTTCCTCCTCCAAACCCACTACCATCAGCTGTAACTCCTCAAACTTCCTTTCTACACCATACTTTCCTTATCACCCCCAACAAGATATGAAATGTTATGGCATACAATGGAGCCCATACTCCAAGGTTCTCAATACATTTTTCGAACCCAACTTAAGCCCTTCACCTTGGACTTCTCTTCCCTTCCCACAAGGGTGAGTGTAAGTCCCATGCCCATAACAATACTCAAGCACAAAAAAAGAAAACAAAACCAAGTAGAAATAAAACAAGAAATTTTCAAGAGCACATTACATTTTCACAACACAATATCAACACCCATAATACAACAAGAAAATAGACAAAATCCAAACCTCATACTCACAATACTCCACACAATACAACAAGATGCACAATGGTGTCACACTAATCCACATGGAATGAACACCATTCAAGCACTCACATGAATGCTACTCCACAATGCAATGCATTGCATACTCCATTGATAAACTCCACACATGCATATTTTCTTAACCATGCTAAAAGAAAGCAATGGAAAAGAAGCAAGTTTGAGATACCAACCTTGGTCCAAGCTAGGGTAAGGATAGTTGTATAGAGCTCCCCTAATCTCCCTCCAAAACCTACCTGTCTCTAAAATTAGAGAGTGGGCAAACATCCACTAGTTTGGCCAAGACCCTCTAATAAAGCCTTCCCACTAACTTATTTTAGCAAAAACACTAAGCCACTCTATCCTTACAAACTTGTCTCCTCTAATGGTTCATTGATAGCCCTCACAAGCTTTGAGTTATGACCCTCGAAGGATCGACCTCAAAATGCACTTAGAGCACCTCGAAGACTCCTCAGTACGGGGTGGCCGCAAATGATGGATGGTCTTCGTGGCTAGAAAAAGGGTGTGACTAGGGTTCACCCACCCATCTGGAGCTAATGGCATTGACGATTTGATGCCAAGATCAGCGATTTCAAAGGTACGCTGTGGTGCACCTATGAACTGAGGCACACTACGAGTTTTGGCATCAAGCAAGATCGCTATGCTGAATCCAAATGAAATGTGATCTCTCAAAAATGAGATAGGTTATTTTAGGCATTAGTATCATCATCCTATAGCATTTGACAATTCATCAATAGCCCTCATGAGCTCTGAGTTATGACCCTCAAAAGATCGACCTCAAAATGCACTTAGAGCACCTTGGAGACTCCTTGGTACGAGGTGGCCGCAAATGATGGATGTTCTTCATGGCTAGAACAAGGGTGTGACTAGGGTTCACCTGCCCATCTAGAGCTAATTGCACTAACGATTTGATGCCAAGATCAACGATTTCAAAGTTACGTTGTGGTGCACCTATGAATTGAGGTACAATGCGAGTTTTGGCATCAAGCGAGATCATTGTGCTGAATCCAAACGGAATGTGATCTCTCAAAAATGAGATAGGTTATTGTAGGCCTCAGTATCACCATCCTATAGCATTTGATAGTTCATTGATAGCCCTCACGAGCTCTGAGTTATGACCCTCGAAAGATTGACCTCAAAATGCACTTAGAGCACCTTGGAGACTCCTCGGTACGGGGTGGCCGCAAATGATGGATGGTCTTCGTGGCCAGAACAAGGGTGTGACTAGGGTTCACTCACCCATTCAAAGCTAATGGCACTGACAATTCGATGCCAAGATCAGCAGTTTCAAAGTTACGCTGTGGTGCACCTATGAACTGAGGCACACTGCGAGTTTTGGCATCGAGTGAGATCACTGTGCTGAATCCAAATGGAATGTGATCTCTCAAAAATGAGATAGGTTATTTTAGGCCTCAGTATCACCATCCTATAGCATTCGATAGTTCATTGATAGCCCTCACGAGCTTTGAGTTATGACCCTCGAAAGATCAACCTCAAAATGCACTTAGAGCTCCTTAGAGACTCCTCGGTACAGGGTGGCCACAGACGTTAGAGGGTCTATGTGGTAGGAACAAGGGTGTCACTATGGTTCACCCACCCACTTAGAGCTAATGGCACTGACTTGTAGCCGTTACGAGTTAGATTTTGAAAAGTTGTCAAGAAAGGTTGACCCCTTTGACTTGTATCATGAAAGGTTGCTTTCTGCCTTGCTTGATTGTTTGAAGACTACTCCATGTGTCACTATCTTTCTTGGAAAAAAAATTGCTTTTGAACATCAAGCTTGCAATATTATCAATTATTGTCAAACTTTTTCAACCAAGTCAAAACGTCAAATGCAAATATTTGCTTGCATTTTTTGCTAAGGGGAGTTTCATAAATTGACTTTAATTTTCTATGTCTCTAGTGCTTGAACATGCTTAAAATGGCTCTTTGGTATTAGAGCTATTGGTATTTTCTAACTTCATGGTCTATGATATGCATACTAAGAATTTCTTTCACTAAATGGTTTCCTTGATCTATTGACTACACTTAAATTTGTTCACTTGTCATCTCT
The DNA here is from genome assembly GCA_028749045.1 of Cupressus sempervirens. Lineage (NCBI taxonomy): Eukaryota > Viridiplantae > Streptophyta > Pinopsida > Cupressales > Cupressaceae > Cupressus > Cupressus sempervirens. Next base: position 822,597,064 of record CM053783.1, read on the forward strand.
CTTTCTTTATGTTCAATACAAAGAGCTAGAAGAGACAAATAATCTTTGTTACCTTCATCTCTCTAATAACATGATAGAAATCAATTCTAAAATTGAGAAAAGGTTAGAGGAGAATATTGCATTCTTAAATTAATCTCCCTTAAGACCTTTACATACACATGGGGCATTCTTAAATTAATCTCCATGGAAGAAAATTTCATAAAACTTAAGATTCCATAGTGTTGAAACATAAAATCCAAGATCTCATTTATGATGGGATTGTTGATACCTCTAATGACTCATGTGTCACAAGATCATGCTGATGAACCTATGTCAAGTGATGATTTCCTTGACACTTTCACTTCTTATAATACTAATGAACCTCCTAAAGTGTCAAAGCTTTCAAAAATGCCTCCACCAAACAAAGAACCTAATTCTTTCCATATAGACCATGCGTACCCTCAAGGGCTACAACTAAAAAAAAATCAAGCTAACCATGCGTACCCTATTTCACTTTCTCATCCACTCATAGCCTTCATATCCAACTTCATATCATGTCATTATGCATGTGCTATCTTGCTTATTGGATTTAATTGATTATCCTACATGCTATCTTCTTTCATGGATTTTATGGCTTATCCCAAATGTGCTTCATACAACTTTTCAATATGAAAGTCTTTCAAAACATTATACAATATTATGACTCTTTATGCTTTCAAATGCTATGATTGGTTGCAAAATGGAACAAATCAAGTATTCTAATTGTTCATCGATACTTTCTAGATTTTTCTTATTTGATTAGTTTGATAAAAATAGTTTTAATAATCATAATGTCAGTTTTATGTCAAATAAGGAAAAAACCAAATTTGTAATAAGATATCTGCATGCAATTATCTTTCATATAGTTATACATGCTCTTAAAATTGTCGTTATAGCTTTGTATCACATGCAAATATAATTTGGAAGAACTTGTTCAATATCTTCCTCTTATAATTCCTTACAAAGAACCTACCAAAATACAAAAACCATATACAAAAAACTACGCATTTTACATCATAATACATCATAAATTTTAGAAATTCTCCCCAATACCACCCCCCTCCAACTCTTCATGATGTACCTACATTCGAATATCATAAAAAAAATAGTAACTTATTGTATTAAACAAGATAATCATCAATTCATTAAATCATTATGAAGAAAATAACATAAAAAGTATATATACCTAGTCAAGTATTTCAATAGGGTCCTCTCTTTGTGTTAGGGTCTCCAACAGGGCTTCATGATCAGCACTAGCAATAGTAAAAAGTTTTTTTTACTTTTGGTCTTCCTTTATGCTTCAATAACTTTACATTTGTTGCTATAATAAGATGCGAATATATGAGAATTACTTTGTGCTTCTGATAGTCTTCGAATGTAGGAATTTCATTCCTTCTAAGCATGTATGTCCGCAACCATGTTCCAGAAACAACCATTGAACCCATAGGATACGTGAATCCATCATCATCTGTGATCGGTTGTGCAAGTTTTTGTTTTCCTCTTACACAACATGCTAACCAATAATTGGATTTTTCATCATTCTCCTATGGTGCAACCAATGCAAAGACTTGTCCTGGCTAAAGTAGATCTGATAGATGGTTATGCTCAAGTGAACTTTCCATGTCATCATTTTTGATAGAGGGTATGATAGAAAATGGAGTAAGATAATGTGGAGCCCATGTGTCCACCCACTCACTTGACTCACACTGATCCCAATCACACTGAAAATAAGTACGACAAAAACAAGCTAATTGTCATGTCCAAATGGTCCATGTACTAGAATTAGAGTTTTGAAATGAATGCATTTTTTATTATCTCTCACTGTAGCACAATCTGATCTATCACCTATGGACCCTTCCTCAACCAACCAAAAGAACATGTGTACCACTGAATCAAGAGTCCCCCTCTATGATAATGCTAAACTACACCAATCAACAATGCTACGAGCATCAAGAAGCTCTGTTGTTGAAATTGTCAGTTGCTCCTTAACTAGAGCCCTCTTCACACATGCCCCTACTCCATCATGTTCCCCTTTTCCATGACCGGACTAAAAAAAACTCCAAATATGAGGCACCCCTCTCTCTACATGCATCCTGCACAACCAATAAAACATGCGAGCATTCTTGAATTGACCTATACAGTTATTTGACCAAATGATATGTCTATCCATAGCAATTGCATGCTCATGTAAGAAATCAAAAAAATTCTCAAAATAGTGTTGCACAAACTCATGAGAGTGAGATCTATCATCACTTATATAAAAATGATACTCTCTAATAATCTTTCGATTATCTTCCACACTATCAAGGGCATGTCTATATGTTATGTGAAAAAAAATTGCAATCTGAATGGAGTTGTAATACTGAGATTATGTCTCATTTTGAGGTTGCAATGTGTAGTTCTCAGCAAAATCAACAACTGATATAATAGTGCCAATGGGAAAAGTCTCCTTACACATTCTAAATTGTTGATCCAACCACTGAGACCTGTGACTATGTCTTGCATACTTGTAAAAAATATTTGCCTTGAAATTTGAAATAAAATTAGCCACATTGATATCTTTTTCAACCAATTCACATCTAGAGCTCTCACTCCCACTGTTCAATGTGTATTTCACCGTTTCATATACCTTTTTTTTTAGTATTGTCTTTCCAAGATCTTGTTCTCACCCCTCATTGAAACATGTGTCAAACTTGGATAAGCCACCACATTTTGAACACTTCTCATTTAAGTAAGCATTTCTATAAAAGGAACAACCATCAACTCTATGACATAAGAGTTGATCTAGCAAGTCTCTTGATGATTTTGGAAGCCCACTAGCCCCACAATCCTCCAACATTTCTTTACTATGGAAAGTAGAATGTATGGAGTGTAATAGTTCATGGTGCATAGAAAACTCAACATGATATTTGTAACAACATGTATTTCGAATTTTGAGCGGCACACAATAAAATGGCTTCAAAGATTCAAAAGCCCTTTGTGATATATGAAGACTTGGATGACTCTCTCTAAATTGTTTGAACAACATAGTTTGACTTACTTCTAAATGGTGTTTAGGATGTGGCGTGCAATCTCTGATGCCAATTCTCAACTTTAAGACGTCTTTAGCATTGGGTGATACTCATGAGTTAGAGTGCCAAAATTGTGTAATTTCTTCCTTCACATCGTCAAATAGCTTCTTATCAAAACGTGGAAGTCTCCCACCAAATGCCCATGTTTCATTTTGAAGAGGATCATCAATTTTCTCTCGTCAACTAAGTGCTCTTCTCAAAGTAGTATGATTTAGATTCAAATCAATACAAGTTTGTCTCATATATCTACCCTTTCTCAAATGATGACTTACCAAAGAGGTTGTAATGACCCTTCAAGCAGCTTTATTATCCTTCTCTCTACTATTTTTTAAAATGCTATTGAGAGCATTGAAAAGATTCTTCATAATAATGACATTTCTTTCCAACTTTTTATTGACATGAATCTTCAATTTGGAAAGCATAGGTCTCATATTTTGCATCTTTAATAAGTGCATGAAAAGCTGGCATTGCTCTACCACTATCTTGTTGCCGAAAAACATTTGATATAGTCTTGAAGCCCATAACCGAATGGTTCTTTCTGATTTTTTTCCTTCCAAATTATCAATAATCGTTTCATCAATTTCAATTATCCATTTTGGTGTTTTAGAACCTTCATTCCGATTATAATTAGGAGATATGTAAGGTTCTTGTGCATTAGGTTCCTGTGCATTGTCATCTTCGACATGGTCAATTATGCAATTTGGATTATGACTTGGTGGCATTTCTTCTTTAAAATTTTCATTCTCCAAATTTTCAATTTTGGCATTATCATTTTCAATAGGTACATTTTCATTCCCCAACTGTACATGTTCATTATCTGATTCTATGATTTCACCTTCAATTAATTCATCGTCAACTTGACTGATATTTAGCATACCTTGTCTTTTTCTTTGGTGTTCCATTTTGTCCCTTTCTCTATATGTCGCAATGTCTTCATTGGATATCTTCCTTTTACGTTTATCCTTTCAATGACTGCTGCTCCCCATTCAGATGACAAATTCGAACACCTGAGGTTATATTTTTGAAATTTTTTTGATTAATTGGGCCCCAAAACGTGACTTTTTTCAAAACTCGTGAAAAAAAAAGTGGAAAAGTGATGTTGTCGGGTCTATAAGGACAGGGAATTATTGAGAATTGGTGCTAGTAAAATCAGATATCTGATCCTAAATCGGATATCCGATATTGCAAAGTGAATTTTTGGAGGGAAAATTTGCTATAATTTCCCTCTTTTCTCATAATTATATTAATATTATCAAAATCAAAACTTGCTATAATTTTCTGACTTTGGTTTATTACTAAGCTAATACTATAGTAGTATTAATATATAATAGTATTAATAGTATAATAGTATTAATATAAAGTATCAATAGTATTAATATATAATAGTATTAATATATAGTAATATTAATATATAGTATTAATATAGCTATAGTATCAATATTATTATACCCATAATAGTATTAATATTATTACTATAGATATAATAGTGTAAATATTTAGTGTTTATTTATATTATTATTACTATTATGCTACAATATAGTATTAATATATATATTATTATTATAGCTATAATAGTATTATTGTTATTACTATAAATATGATAATATTAATATTTAATGTTTATTTATATTATTATTATTATTATCATAAAATAGTATAAATACTATATATATATCCTTTCATTTTTTAACCCATATACATACGAATGATTTGAATATGTCCATAGGGGTCCTAGGACCCCTAGGGACATATGTCATCATTTAATGGCTCAAAGAGGGTTGTAAGTCACCTTATGACCCCCTTTGACCCATATGGCCCATTCGAATATGTCTCTAGGACCCTTAAGGACATATGTCGTTGTTTAATGGGTCAAAGGGGGTCATAAGGCACCGTATGACCCCCTTTGACCCATATGAATGATTCGAATATGTCCTTAGGAGTCCTAGGACCCCTAAGGACATATGTCCTCGTTTAATGGGTCAAAGGGTTTCATAGGTCAACCTATGAACCCCTTTGACCCATATGAACGATTCAAATATGTCCCTAGGGGTTATAGGACCACTAGAGACATATGTCGTTGTTTAATGGATCAAAAGGAGTCATAGGTCACCCTATGACCTCCTTTGACCCATATGAACAATTTGAATATGTCCCTAGGGGTCCTCGGACCCCTAGGGACATATGTTATTATTTAATGGGTCAAACAGTGTCATAGGTCACCCTATGACCCCCTTTGACCCATATGAATGATTCGAATATGTCCCTAAGGGTTATAGGACTCCTAGAGACATATGTCATCGTTTAATGGGTCAAAGGGGGTCATAGGTCACCCTATGACACCCTTTGACCCATATGAACAATTCGAATATGTCCCTAGGAGTTCTAGGACCCCTAGAGACATATGTCATCGTTTAATAGGTCAAAGGGGGTCATAGGTCACCCTATGACCCACTTTGACCCATATGACCCATTCGACTATGTTCCTAGGGGTCTGAAGACCTCTAGAGACATATGTCATCGTTTAATGGGTCAAAGGGTGTCAAAGGTCACCCTATGACCCTCTTTGACCCATATGAATGATTTGAATATGTCCTTAGGGTTATAGGACCCCTAGAGACATATGTCATCGTTTAATGGGTCAAAGGGGGTCATAGGTCACCTTATGACCCCTTTTGACCCATATGAATGATTCGAATATGTCCCTAAGGGTCCTAGGACCCCTAAGGACATATGTCATTGTTTAATGGGTCGAACGGTGTCATAGGTAACTTTATGACCCCCTTTGACCCATATGAATAGTTTGAATATGTCTCTAGAGGTTATATGACCCCTAGCGACATGCGTCATCATCTAATGGGTCAAAGGGGGTCATAGGTCACCCTATGACCCCCTTTGACCCATATGAACAATTCGAATATGTCCCTATAGGTTCTAGGACCCCTAAAGACATATGTCGTCATTTAATGAGTCAAAGGTCATCATAGGTCACCCTATGACCACCTTTGAACCATATGACCTATTCGAATATGTTCTTAGGGGCCCGAGGACCTCTAGTGATATTTTTCATCATTTAATGGGTCAAAGGGGGTCATCGATCACCCTATGACCCTTGTTGACCCATATGAACGATTCAAATATATCCCTAGGGGTCTTAGGACCCCTAGAGACATACGTCATCATTTAATGCATCAAAGGGGGTCATACATCACCCTATGACCCTCTCTGACACATATGAACAATTCAAATGTCCCTAGGGGTTATAGAACCCCTAGAGACATATGTCATCGTTTAATGGGTCAAAAGGGGGTCATAGGTTCATAGGTCAACCTATGACCCCCTTTGACCCATATGAACCATTCAAATATGTTCCTAGGGGTCCAAGGACCTCTAGCGACATATGTCATCATTTAATGGGTGACCTATGACCCCCTTTGACCCATATGAACGATTTGAATATATCCCTAGGGGTCCTAGGACCCCTAAGGACATATGTCATCTTTTAATGGGTTAAAGGGTGTCATATGTTACCCTATGACCCCCTTTGACCCATACGAAAGATTCGAATATGTCCTTAGGGGTTATAGGACACCTAGCGACATATGTCATTGTTTAATGGGTCAAAGTCGGTCATAAGTCACCCTATGACCCCCTTTGACCCATATGAACAATTTGAATATGTCCTTAGACGTTCTAGGACCCCTAGAGACATATGTTGTCATTTAATAGGTCAAAGGGGGTGATAGGTGACCCTATGACCTCCTTTGACCTATATGACCCATTTGAATATGTTCTTAGGCGTCCGAGGACCCCTAGCGACATATGTCATCGTTTAATGGGTCAAAGAGAGTCACAGGTCACCCTATGACCTCTTTTCACCCATATGAATAGTTTGAATATGTCCCTAGGGGTTCTAGGACCCCTAAAGACATATGTCATCGTTTAATGGATCAAAAGGGGTCATAGGTCACCCTATGACCCCCTTTGACCCATATGAATGATTTGAATATATCCCTAGGGGTCCTAGGACCTCTAGGGACATATGTCATCATTTAATAGGTCAAAGGGGGTCATACGTCACCCTATGACCCCTTTTGACCCATATGAACAATTCAAAAATGTCATTAGGGGTTATAGGACCCCTAGAGACATATGTTGTCATTTAATGGGTCAAAGGGGGTCATAGGTCACCCTATGACCCCCTTTGACTCATATGACCCATTCGAATATGTTCCTAGGGGTCCGAGGACCTCTAGTGACATATGTCATTGTTTAATGGGTCAAAGAGGGTCATAGGTCACCCTATGACCCCCTTTGACTCATATGAATGATTCAAATATATCCCTAGGGATCCTAGGACCCCTAGGGACATATTTCATTTTTTAATGTATCAAAAGGTGTCATAGGTGACCTTATGACCCCCTTTGACCCATATGAACGATTTGCATATGTCCCTAGAGGTTATAGGACCCCTAGCGACATATGTTATTGTTTAATGGATCAAAAGGGGTTATAGGTCACCCTATGACTCCATTTGACCCATATGACCCATTCGAATATGTTCCCAAGGGTCTGAATACCTTTAGCAAAATATGTCATCGTTTAATGGGTTAAAGAGGGTCATAGGTCACCTTATGACCCCTTTTGACTCATATGAACGATTTGAATATATCCCTATGGGTCCAAAGACTCGTAAGGACATATTTTAATGGGTCAAAGGGTGTCATAGGTCACCTTATGACTCCTTTTGACCCATATGAACGATTCAAATATATTCCTAGGAGTTATACGACCCCTAGTGACATATGCTATCATTTAATAGGTCAAAGGGGGTCATAAGTCACCCTATGACCCCCTTTTACCCATATGAACAATTTGAATATGTCCCTAGAGGTTCTAGGACCCCTAGAGACATATGTCGTCATTTAATGGGTCAAAAGGGGTCATAGGTCACCCTATAACCCCCATTGATCCATATGATCCATTCGAATATGTTCCTAGTAGTCGAAGGACCCCTAGCGACTTATGTCATCATTTAATGGGTCAAAGAGGGTCACAGATCACCCTATAATCCCCTTTGACCTATATGAACAATTTGAATATGTCCTTAGGTGTTCTAGTACCCTTGGAGATATATGTCATCGTTTAATGGGTCAAAAGGGATCATAGGTCACCTTATGACCCCTTTTGACCCATAAGACTCATTCGAATACGTTCCTAGAGGTTCAAGAACTTCTAGCGACATATGTCATCGTTTAATAGTTCAAAGGGGGTCATAGGTCACCCTATGACCTATGACCCCCTTTGACCCATATAACTAATTTGAATATATCCTTATGGGTCCTAAGATCCCTAAGGACATATGTCATTGTTTAATGGTTCAAAGGGGGTCATACGTAACCCTATGACCCCCTTTGACCCATATGAACAATTTGAATATATCTCTAGGGGTTATAGGACCCCTAGAGACATATGTCATTGTTTAATTGGTCAAAAGGGGTCATAGGTCACCCTATGACCCCCTTTGACCTATTCAAATATGTTCCTAAGGGTTCAAGGACCTCTAGTGACATTTGTCATCATTTAATGAGTCAAAGGGGGTCATAGGTCACCCTATGACCCCCTTTGACCCATATGAATGATTCGAATATATCCCTATGGGTCCTAGGACCCCTAGGGACATATGTCATCTTTAAATGGGTCAAAGGGTGTCATAGGTCACCCTATGACCCCCTTTGACCCATATGAACGATTCGAATATGTCCCTAGGGGTTATAGGACCCCTAGCGTCATATGTTGTCATTTAATGGGTCAAAGGGGGTCATAAGTCACCCTATGACCCCCTTTCACCCATATGAAAATTTTGAATATGTCCCTAGAGGTTTTAAGACCCCTAGAGACATATGTCATCATTTAATGGGTCAAAAGCAGTCATAGGTCACCCTATGACCCCTTTTGATCCATATTACCCATTTGAATATGTTCCTAGTGGTCTGAGGACCCCTAGCGACATATGTCATCATTTAATAGGTCAAAGATGGTCACAGGTCACCCTCTGACTCCCTTTGACCAATATGAACAATTCAAATATGTCCCTAGGTGTTCTAGGACTCCTAGCGACATATGTCATTGTTTAATGGGTCAAAGGGGGTCATAGGTCACCCTATGACCCCGTTTGACCCATATTACCCATTCGAATATGTTCTTAGGGGTCCAATGACCTCTATCGACATATGTCATCATTTAATGGGTCAAAAAGGGTCATAGGGTGACCTATGACCCCCTTTGACCCATATGAACGATTCGAATATATCCTTACTAGTCTTATGACCCCTATAGACATATATCATCATTTAATGGGTCAAAGGGGGTCATACGTCACCCTATGGCCCCCTTTGACCCATATGACCCGATCGAATATGTTTTTAGGGGTTCGAAGACCTCTAGCAACATATGTCGTCATTTAATGGGTCAAAGGGGGTCATAGAGTGAATGAACGATTCGAATATATCCTTAGGGGTCCTAGGACCCCTAGAGACATATGTCATCATTTAATGGGTCAAAGGGGGTCATACGTCACCCTATGACCTCCTTTAACTCATATGAACAATTTGAATATGTTCTTAGGGGTTATAGGACCCCTAGAGAGATATGTTGTCTTTTAATAGGTCAAAGGGGGTCATATGTCACCCTATGACCCCCTTTGACCCATATCACCCATTCGAATATGTTCCTAAGGGTTCGAGGACCTCTAGCGTCATATGTCGTCGTTTAATGGGTCAAAGGAGGTGATAGGTCACTCTATGACCCCCTTTGACCCATATGAATAATTCAAATATATCCATAGGGGTCCTATAACCCCTAAGGACATATGTCATCTTTTAATGGGTCAAAGGTTGTCATAGGTCACCCTATGACCCCCTTTGACCCATATGAATGATTCGAATATGTTTCTAAGGGTTATAAGACCCCTAGTGACATATGTCATTGTTTAATGGATCAAAGGGTGTCATAACTCACCCTATGACCCCCTTTGACCTATATGAACAATTCGAATATGTCCTTAGAGGTTCTAGGACCCTAAGAGACATATGTCATTGTTTAATGGCTCAAAGGGGGTCATAGGTCACCCTCTAACCTCTTTTAACCCATATGATCCATAAGAATATGTTCTTATGGGTGCAAGAACCCCTAGCGACATATGTCATCGTTTATTGAGTCATTGAGTGTCACAGGTCACTCTATGACTCCCTTTGACCTATATGAACAATTCAAATATGTCCTTATAAGTTCTAAAAATTTTAGAGACATATGTCATCGTTTAATGGGTCAAAGGGAGTCATGGGTCACCCTATGACCCCCTTTCACATATATAACCTATTCAAATATGTTCTTAAGGGTCCGAGGACCCCTAACGATATATGTTGTCGTTTAATGGATCAAAGAGGTTCATAGGTCCCTTTGACCCATATTACCCATTCAAATATGTCCCTAGGCGTTCTAGGACCCCTAGTGACATATGTTGTCATTTAATAGCTCAAAGAGAGTCATAGGTCATCCTATGACCCCCTTTGACCCATATTACCCATTGAAATATGTCTCTAAGGGTCTTAGAACCCCTACGGACATATGTTGTCATTTAATCGGTCAAAGGCGATCATAGGTCACCCTATGACCCCTTTTGACCTATATGAATGATTCAAATATGTTCCTATGGGTCCTACGACCCCTAGGGATATATGTCATCATTTAATGGGTCAAAGGGTGTCATAAGGAACCTTTTCACCCCCTTTGACCCATATGAACGATTTGAATATGTCCTTAGGGGTCTTAGGACCCCTAGGGACATATGTCGTTGTTTAATGGATCAAAGGAGGTCATATGTCACCCTATGACCCCCTTTGACCCATATGGCCCATTTGAATATGTCCTTACGACCCTTAGGGACATATGTCATTGTTTAATGGGTCAAAAGAGATCATAGGGCATCCTATGACCCCCTTTGACCCATATGAACAATTTGAATATGTCCTTAGGGGACCTAGGACCGCTAAGGACATATGTCATCGTTTAATGGGTCAAAGGGTGTCATAGGTCACCCTATAACCCCCTTTGACTCATATGAACAATTTGAATATGTCTCAAGGAGTAATAGAACCCCTAGAGACATGCTGTCGTTTAATGGGCCAAAGGGTGTCATAAGTCACTCTATGACCCCCTTTCACCGATATGAACGATTCGAATATGTCCCTAAGTATGCTAGGACCGCTAAGGACATATGTCATCATTTAATGGGTCAAAGGGTGTTATAGGTCACCCTATGACCCCGTTTGACCCATATGAATGATTTGAATATGTCCTTAGGGGTTATAGGACCTCTAGAGACATATGTCATCATTTAATGGGTCAAAGGGGGTCATAGGTCACCCTATGATCCCCTTTGACCCATATGAACAATTTGAATATGTCCCTAGGTTTTATAGGACCCCTAGCGACATATGTCGTCGTTTAATTGGTCAAAAGGGGTCATAGGTCACCCTATGACCCCCTTTGACCCATATGATCTATTCGAATATGTTCTTAGGGGTCCGAGGACCTCTAGCGGCACATGTCATTGTTTAATGGGTCAAAGCAAGTCATAAGTCACCCTATGACCCCCTTTGACCCATATGAACAATTCAAATATATCCATAGGGGTCATAGGACCCCTAGGAACATATGTCATCGTTTAATGGGTCAAATGGGGTCAGAAGTCACCCTATGACCGCCTTTGACCCATATGAACAATTTGAATATGTCCCTAGGGGTTATAGGATCCCTAGAGACATATGTCATCGTTTAATGGGTCAAAAGGGGTCATAGGTCACCCTATGACCCCCTTTGACCCATATGACCCATTCGAATATGTTCCTAGGGGTCCGAGGACCTCAAGCAACATATGTCATTGTTTAATGGGTCAAAGGGGGTCATAGGTACCCTATGACCCCATTTGACATATATGAACGATTCGAATATATCCCTAGGGGTCCTAGTACCCCTAGGGACATATGTCATCGTTTAATGGGTCAAAGGGTGTCATAGGTCACCCTATGACCCCCTTTGACCCATATGAACGATTTGAATATGTCCCTAAGGGTTATAGGACCCCTAGAGACATATGTCATCATTTAATGGGTCAAAGGGGGTCATAAGTCACCCTATGATCCCCTTTGACTCATATGAACAATTTGAATATGTCCCTATAGGTTCTAGGACCCCTAGAGACATATGTCATTGTTTAATGGGTCGAAATGGGTCATAAGTCACACTATGACCCTCTTTGACCCATATGACTGATTCGAATATGTTCCTAAGGGTCCGAAGACCCCTAGCGACATATGTCATTGTTTAATTGGTCAGAGAGGGTCATAGGTCATCCTATGACCCACTGTGACCCATATTACCCATTGAATATGTCCCTAGGGGTTCTAGGACCTCTAGAGACATATTTTGTCGTTTAAAGAGTCAAAGAGAGTCATAGGTGACCCTATGACCCCCTTTGACCTATATTACCCATTCGAATATGTCCCTAGGGGTCCTAGAACCCATAGGGACATATGTCATCATTTAATGGGTCAAAAGAAGTCATAGGTCACCCTATGACCCCCTTTGACCCATATGAACGATTCAAATATGTCCTTAGGGGTCCCAAGACCCCTAGGGACATATGTCGTCATTTAATGAGTCAAAGGGGGTCATAAGTCACCCTATGACCCCCTTTGACCCATATAAACAATTCGAATATGTCCCTAGGGGTTCTAGGACCCCTAGAGACATATGTCGTCATTTAATGAGTCAAAGGGGAGACTCGTATGACCCATTCGAATATGTTCCTCGCGGTCCGAGGACCCCTAGCGACATATGTTGTCATTTAATGGGTCAACAAGAGTCATAGGTCACCCTATGACCCACTTTGACCCATATTACCCATTCGAATATGTTCCTAGGGGTTCTAAGACCCCTAGAGACATATGTTTTCATTTACTGGGTCAAAAAGAGTCATAGGTCACCCTATGACCCCCTTTAACCCATATTACCCATTCGAATATGTCCATAGGGGTCCTAGAACTCCTAAGGACATATGTCGTCGTTTAATGGGTTAAAGGGGGTCATAGGTCACCCTATGACTTCATTTGACCCATATGAACGATTCAAATATGTCCTTATGGGTCTTAGGAGACTTAGAGACATATGTCGACATTTAATGGGTCAAACGGTGTCATAAAGCACCCTCTCACCCCCTTTGACGCATATGAACGATTCGTATATGTCCCTAGGGGTCTTAAGACCCTTAGGGACATATGCCATCGTTTAATGGGTCAAAGGGGGTCATAGGGTGACCTATGACCCCCTTTGATCCATATGGCCCATTTGAATATGTCCCTAGGACCTTTAGGAACATATGTCATCATTTAATGGGTCAAAGGGGGTCATAGGGCACCCTATGACCCTCTTTGATCCATATGAACGATTCAAATATTTCCCTAGGGATCTTAGGACCCTTAGGGAAATATTTGAATTGTTCATATGGGTCAAAGGGGTATGTCATGATTTAATGGGTCAAAGGGGGTCATAGGTCACCCTATGATCCCCTTTGACCCATATGAATGATTCGAATGTTCTAGGGGTCCTAAGAGCCCTAGGGACATATGTCGTTGTTTAATGGATCAAAGGGTGTCATAAGTCACCCTTTGAACCATATGAACGATTTGAATATGTCCCTAGGGGTTATAGGACCCCTAGAGACATATGCCGTCATTTAATGGGTCAAAGGGGATCATACCTTATGACCCCCTTTTACTCATATGAACAATTCGAATATGTCCCTAGGGGTCCAACGACTCGTAAGGAGATATGTCATCTTTTAATGGATCAAAGGGGGTGATACGTCACCTTATGACCTCTTTTGATCCATATGAACAATTCGAATATGTCCTTATGGGTTATAGAACCCCTAGAGACATATGTCGTTGTTCAATGGGTCAAAAGGGGTCATAAGTCACCCTATGACCCCCTTTGACCCATATGACCCATTCAAATATGTTCCTATGGATCTGAAGACCTCTAGCGACATATGTCATCATTTAATGGGTCAAAGGGGGTCATAGGTCACCCTATGACCCTTTTTGACCCATATGAATGATTCAAATATATCCCTAGGGATCCTAGGGATCCCTAGGGACATACTTCATTTTTTAATGTGTCAAAAGATGTCATAGGTGACCCTATGACCCCCTTTGAAACATATGAATAATTCAAATATTTTCCCAGAGGTTATAAGACCCCTAGCGACATATGTCGTCGTTTAATGGATCAAAGGGGGTCATACATCACCTTATGACTCCATTTGACTCATATAACTCATTCAAATATGTTCCTAAGGGTCTGAGGACCTCTAGCGACATATGTCATCATTTAATGAGTCAAAGGGGATCATAGGTCATCTTATGACCCCCTTTGACTCATATGAATGATTCGAATATATCACTAGGGGTCCTAAGACCCGTAAGGACATATGTCATCTTTTAATGGGTCAAAGGGTGTCATAGGTCACCCTGTGACTCCCTTTGACCCATATGAACGATTCGAATATGTTCCTAGCAGTTACAGGACCCCTAGTGACATATGTTATCGTTTAATGGGTCAAAGCAGATTATAAGTCACCTTATGAGCCTTTTTTACCCATATGAACAATTTGAATATGTCCCTAGAGGTTCTAGGACCCCTAAAGACATATGTCATCGTATAATGGGTCAAAAAATGGTCATAGGTCACCCTATGACCCTCTTTGACTCATATGAACAATTTGAATATGTTCCTAGGGGTTCTAGGACCCCTAAAGCTATATGTCATCGTTTAATGGGTCAAAATGGGTCAAAATGAGTCATAGGTCACCCTATGACCCCCTTTGACCCATATTACCTATTCGAATATGTTCCTAGGGGTCCTAAGACCCCTAAGGACATATGTCATGACTGTTAGTGAACATGAAACACCACATAATTAACCACCTGTAGGCAGGGGAGCGCGTCGCATCACCCAACAATCTCCCCCTCGACGCGCATACCAGGTGCTTACGCGGGTCGGGAAGGCACCGGGGAGATTTGAACCCATGACCAGGCCAAAACCAGGCTCTGATACCAATTGTAGGACCCATTTGCCGTTGCACCAAAAGCCATGACTGTTAGTGAACATGGAACACCACATAATTAACCACCTGTGGGCAGGGGAGCGCGTCGCATCACCCAACACCTATGACCCCTTTTGACCCATATGAACGATTTGAATATGTCTCTAGGGATTATAGGACCCTTAAAGACATATTTCATCATTTAATGAGTCAAAGGGGGTCATAAGTCACCCTATGACCCCCTTTGACCCATATGAACAATTCGAATATGTCCTTAAGGGTCTTAGGACCCCTAGGGACATATGTCATCGTTTAATGGATCAAAGGGTGTCATAGGTCACCCTATGACCCCTGTTGACCCATATGAACGATTTGAATATGTCTCAAGGAGTTATAGGACCTTTGGAGACATATGTCGTTGTTTAATGGGTCAAAAGGGGTCATAGGTCACCCTATGATCCCCTTTGACCCATATGAACAATTTGAATATGTCCCTACGGGTTCTAGGACCCCTAGTGACATATGTCATCATTTAATGGGTCAAAGGGGGTCTTAAGTCACCCTATGATCCTTTTTGACCCATATGACACATTCGAATATGTTCTTAGGAGTCCAAGGACCTCTAGCGACATATGTCGTTGTTTAATGGGTCAAAGCAGGTCATAGGTCACCGTATGACCCCCTTTGACCCATATGAACGATTCAAATATATCCCTAGGGGTCATAGGACCCCTAGGAACATATGTCATCGTTTAATGGGTCAGAAGGGGTCAGAGGTCACCCTATGACCCCCTTTGACCCATATGAACAATTTAAATATGTCCCTAGGGGTTATAGGACCCCTAAAGACATATGTCATTGTTTAATGGGTCAAAAGGGGTCATAGGTCAGCCTATCACCCCCTTTGACCCATATGACTCATTCAAATATGTTCCTAGGGGTCTGAGGATGTCTAGCAACATATGTCATTATTTAATGGGTCAAAGGGGGTCATAGGTCACCCTATGACCCCCTTTGACCTATATGAACGATTCAAATATATCCCTAGGGGTCCTAGTACCCCTAGGGACATATGTCATCATTTAATGGGTCAAAGGGTGTCATAGGTCACCCTATGACCCTCTTTTACCCATATGAATGATTTGAATATGTCCCTAAGGGCTATAGGACTCCTAGAGACATATGCCATCATTTAATGGGTCAAAGGGGGTCATAAGTCACCTTATAATCCCTTTTGACTCATATGAACAATTTGAATATGTCTCTAGAGGTTCTAGGACCCATAGAGACATATGTCATCATTTAATGGGTTAAAAGGAGTCATAGGTCACGCTATGACCCCCTTTGACCCATATGACTAATTCGAATATGTTTCTAAGGGTTCGAGGATCCCTAGCAACATATGTCATCATTTAATAGGTCAAAGAGGGTCATAGGTCACCTTATGACCCACTTTGACCCATATTATCCGTTAAATATGTCCCTAGGGGTTTTTGGACCCCTAGAGACACATGTTATCGTTCAGTGGGTCAAAGACAGTCATAGGTCACCCTATGACCCCCTTTGACCCACATTATCCATTCGAATATGTCCCTAGGGGTCTTAGAAGCCCTAGGGACATATATCGTCATTTAATGGGTCAAAAGGAGTCATAGGTCACCCTATGACCCGCTTTGACCCATATGAAAGATTTGAATATGTCCCTAGGGGTCCCAAGACCCTTCGGGACATATGTCGTCGTTTAATGGGTCAAAGGGAGTCATAGGTCACCCTATGACCCCCTTTGACCCATATGAACAATTCAAATATGTCCCTAGGGGTTCTAGGACCCCTAGAGACATATGTCATCATTTAATGGGTCAAAGGGGATCATAGGTCACCCTGTCACCCCCTTTGACCCATAAGACCCATTTGAATATGTTTCTAGCAGTCTGAGGACCCCTAGCGACACATGTTGTCATTTAATAGGTCAAAGAGAGTCAAAGGTCACCCTATGACCCCCTTTTGACCTATATTATCCATTCGAATATGTCCCTAGCTATTCTAAGACGCCTAGAAACATATGTTGTCATTTAATGAGTCAAAACGAGTCATAGGTCACCCTATGACCCCCTTTGAACCATATTGCCCATTCCAATATGTCCCTAGGGGTCCTAGAACCCCTAGGGACATATGTCATCGTTTAATGGGTCAAAGGGGGTCATAGGTCACCCTATGACCCCCTTTGACCCATATGAACGATTCAAATATGTCCTTATGGGTCCTAGGACCTCTAGAGACATATGTAGTTGTTTAATGGGTCAAAGTGTGTCATAAAGCACCCTCTAACCCCCTTTGACCCATATGAACAATTTGAATATGTCCCTAGGGGTCTTAGGACCCTTAGGGACATATGTCGTCGTTTAATGGGTCAAAGGGGGTCATAAGGTGACCTATGACCCCCTTTGACCCATATGGTTCATTTGAATATGTCCCTAGGACCCTTAAGAACATATGTCATCGTTTAATGGGTCAAAGGGGGTCATAGGGCACCATATGACCCCCTTTGACCCATATGGACAATTTGAATATGTTCTCAAGGGTCCCAGGACCCCTAAGGACATATGTCATTGTTTAATGGGTCAAAGGGCGTCATAGGTCACCCTGTGACCCCCTTTGACCCATATGAACGATTCAAATATTTCCCTAAGGGTCTTAGGACCCCTAGGGACATATTCAAATCATTCATATGGGTCAAAGGGGTATGTCGTCATTTAATGGGTCAAAGGGGGTCATAGGTCACCCTATGGCCTCCTTTGACCCATATGAATGATTTGAATATGTCCTTAGGGGTCCTAGGACCCCTATGGACATATGTCATCGTTTAATTTGTCAAAGAGTGTCATAGGTCACCCTATGACCCCCTTTGACCCATATGAACGATTTGAATATGTCCCCAGGGGTTATAGGACCCCTAAAGACATATGTCATCATTTAATGGGTCAAAGGGTGTCATAGGTCACCCTATGACCCCCTTTGACCCATATGAATCATTCAAATATGTCCCTAGGGGTGTTAGGATCCCTAGAGACATATGTCGTCATTTAATGGGTCAAAGGAGGTCATAGGTCACCTATGACCCCCCTGACCCATATGAACGATTTGAATATGTCCCTAGGGGTCCTAGGACCCCTATCGACATATTTGAATCGTTTATATGGGTCAAAATCTCCTTTGACCTATATGACCCATTCGAATATGTTCCTAAGGGTCCGAGGTCCCCTACCAAAATATGTTGGTGTTTAATGGGTCAAAGAGTGTCATAGGTCACTCTATGACCCCCTTTGACCCATATTACCCATTCAAATATGTCCCTATGAGTTCTAGGACCCGTAGAGACATATCTTTTCATTTAATTGGTCAAAGCGAGTCATAGGTCACCTTATGACCCCCTTTGACCCATATTACCCATTCGAATATGTCCTTAGGGGTCCTAGAACCCCTAGGGACATATGTCATCATTTAATGGGTCAAAGGGACCTATGAGCCCCTTTGACCCATATTACCCATTCAAATATGTCCCTAGGGGTTCTAAGACCCATAGAGACATGTGTCATTGTTTAATGGGTCAAAGGGGGTCATAGGTCACCCTATGACCCCCTTTGACCCATATGAACGATTCAAATATGTCCCTCAGGGTCCTAGGACCCGTAGGGACATATATCGTCATTTAATCGATCAAAAGGGGTCATAAGTCACCTTATGACCCCCTTTGACTCATATATATTAATAATATAAATATCTATTAATAACATACATATATATATATATATATATATATTAATAACATACATATTGATATAATAATATATATAATAAATATTATATATTTATATTTAATATATTATGTTATTATATATATAATATATTATTATACATATTAATATAATAATATATAATACATATTATATTTAATGAAAATACTACATTATTATATATATTAATAACATACATATTAATATAATAATATATAATACGTATTTTATATATATAAATTACGTTATTATATTTAGTAAAAATAATAATAATATAAATTATATTTATAAATTGGAATAAGATTAACATAATATATTAGTATATATTGTTAGATTATATCTTATATCTTTACATTACGTTATTTTATATATATATATATATATATATACATCTTTACATAGTAATATAAGTGAAATAATTGAGAAATAATAAGTTGTGACGTTTAAACCCAATTTTCTCTCCAAAATGGGTTGAGATTTTAAAGTTGCCCACCTTAACATATCGGATATCCAATTTATAATTGAATATCCGATTTAAAACCGGATATCTGATTAGGCTTGGTAAATACCAAGCCTACTTAGTCAAACCAAAAGACGTGTTTGAAGAGGGTTTTAGTTATACTCAGACTTCGGATAGCCATCTGACAATGTTATTTTGATTGAAATTGGATAAAACGAAAAGGGTTTTTGAATATCGATCTCTAGATTCCATAAATATAATTTCTGTCATATTCTGAGTTCGATAAGTATTTATTAGTTAATTATCAATGAAGATAATTGTAAAGTGCTGATTGACATACTGATTGAAAAATAGCTATAACTTTCAAACGGTATAACATTTTTTAAATCTAAAAGTTACATCACATTCTATACTTCGGCTAGTATAAGAAAATAATAATAATTTAAATTTGGTAAAATTTTCTATTAGTTAGGGTGGTCAGACACGAGACTTTTTTTTTCAAAAAAGTTTTGGTAGAAAATTCATAGTTAATTATTTATTTAGAATAAAAATACCAAAAAATATGCATCACATCCAGGCATGAGTCTACTTGTCATATCTATAATTATATTAAAAAAATATTATGATTTGATTTTGATTAAGGTGGTCAGACATACACCTACTTTTTATTTTCGCCCTGAAATTTGCTTAGTACTGCATTAAAATTCAAACTTTTGACCAATTAATTATTTTTTTCTCCTAATAAGGCCTAGTAGTTTAGAAACTACATTCAATTTCTTACAGATTATTTTTCTTACAACTTTTTGATATAAAGTCCATAACCACTCCAAAATTATGTGTCAAGTTGACATAAACCTGATTTGCTAATTTTTCACTGCCACTTAAGGCCATAGTTTGGTACACCATGATCCTGCACATACCCTCCCTTTGATTGTGATGTATCTCCCTCTAACTATGTAGATATCAGGATTTCTTCCTCTTTCTCGAATTTCTCTATCTCATTTATTTCTCTTATGTTTTCCTTTGATCAGTAACACTCTCCATCTGTTTGACTTATATTGGTTTTGACAATTGAGTTTCAACACACTTAAGAAAATTCTAAGGTTAATGTTGAGTATAATATAGATGTTGAGCCATAGTATGTACTGAGCTAAAAGTTCAATAGGTGTTGAGTTGTTCAAGTGTCAACCAAGTTTCAAGTGTTGAGTGAAAATAGATGCCAAGCCAATATATGTACCAAGCAAGACAGAGTTACTATAGGAGCTGAGCAATATAGAAATCTTATATGTTTTGAGCATCAAAAATTAGTAAGTGTCAAGTAACACAGAATTAGAATATGAGTTTGTGCCTTTACAAACTCAGATGTAAACCATTTTTGAACCAACTCAAGATGAATCTCAAAGGATCTTAAAGATAAGATTGAATCTATTACATTCCTTATGCAATCAACATGCAAGCAATTATAAAAATGGAAAGCACATGCAACCAATCAGAAAATTTGGAAAAAATTAAGTGAGAAAGATGGATGAATCTCAATCATAGATTCATGCCTAAACCTAAGTCTTGAAACCTTTTATAAGGAGGTCAAAACCCCATAATTTAGAGAATGTGGAAGAGTAAGAGGTCATGTGGGAATGCATGAGTGAATGCTAGCAAAGTTTTGGAAGAGATGAGAAGACTTAGAGGAAGAACAACATTGTAGAATCAAGTTGGTCAAGAATAGAGTATCAACATTGTGAACAAAGATGTATCAGATTGGGAAGGATCAAATCAGATTGAATAGAACAAGGATCTAGAATTGAAAATTGAAGATTGTAAGTCATCAAATCTGTTGGTCTAACTTTTTACATATCAAATTTTCATAGAATCATGGTAAAAAATCAGGTGCGATTTTTCTGTTAAGTCATAGGGTTTTAGATTTTGGTTTAGTATATTTTAGTGCCTTTAAAAAATCTGTGTAAAACCCTAAGTTTGGCTTTTTATTTTATTCCTAGCGTGAAAGTTTTAAAAACAAGGAGTGAATATTCTTTTCCCACTTGCTTTGAGGTCATTGTTGAGTCATTTTGAAAAGAGTTTTTATCTTGCCATCAGATCTAATTAAAATCTATGATTGTCACATATTCACTAGACCAAGATGCTCAAAAGTTAAGCATAGCAAGGTAGCCACCATCGGAGAACTTTGTGTGATACTAAAAAGTGAAATCCAACATCGAGAAATGTGTTGACATGAAGAAATTTTAATCATGAGCTATGTCCTAGGCTTGTCAGTTTAAGAAGAAACACACGTGAAAAAACTTGCAAATGTTGTCGCTGAGGTTTAGGTTTCTCCAGCAATTTGCTAAGTTGCTACTGGTAAATTCATGCAACTATCTGGTGGTGACATAGCAAGTGCCTAGATTGTGCAAAAGACAACATCCTTTTAATGTAAGAAATGATTTTGAGGATCCCAAGGAGGATATGGTGCAAGCCTTGCTTTTGTTTTTGTGTAAGTTGTGTCATTCGTAGTATTATTTCCCTGGCATCAGTTTTTAATGGTTTTCGGAAGGTCACTATATCGCTAGCCAGATAGTTGGTAATTTTGTCGGTAGTGATGTAGTGACTAATCAAAAAGTTGCAGCCTAACAAAGAATTTTCAAAGGTGGGTCCCAAGAAAATGACTTGACAGAGCTAAGTTGTGAAAATCAAACAACACGGTGGCATCCTATTGAGCAGTTGTAAGCTAGAAATTTTGAGTCAGAACTCACTATATCGCTAGCCAGATAACTAGTGATTTTGTCGGTAGCGATATAGTGACCTGCCTAAAAATAATAAAAATAGTAAGGCCAAAGACATGAGATGTCACTACAGGTTTAAAAAATATATTTGTGTGTGCCAGCATGTATGCCAACTTAGTGACAGTAGTACCTGGACCCACCTGCCATGTATAAAACATATTAAGATTTATGATCATCAAATCATGCATGATCAACGATAGTCATTAACTCACTATGGAAAGGTGTGTGAAGATTATGTATTGCAAGTTAGTGAGCGAGGGACCCACCATTGTTCTCTTAAAAAACTATTTCAAATATCTACCACATGATCAAAGAAAAATCAAGGGTTGTCGCATACTCACTATGGCAAGATGCTCGAAAGTTAAGCATAGCGAGGTAGCGACTTGATGACATTTGTACTCAGCCATCTGTGGGCCTATTTTGGAATGCCATCATTAGAGGAAAGGTATAGATGGAAGAAATTTATTGGTTTGACTACCAGCATGTTAAGAAGAAAACTAAGACAACCTAGTTTTCATTGTTGGATCGTAGGATTTTTCAAGGATCAATAGCGCAAATTTAAAAGGAAGTGCGACGCCACTCTATTTTTTTTTGTTCTACACATTTATGATGAATAAAAACTTCATGTGTAGGAGAAATAGGGTATACTATAGAAGATTTTCATTAATTCTAGACCCACAAAAACAAAGACTTCACATTTTTTGAGCACAAGAGCCTGTTGATTTTTATTGTGTTAAGCTTGAAGTTATTCTTCATTCGTTTGAAGAGTAATTATAAAAATTCAAAGAAAAGCAAGTTTAGCAAGACAAGTAAGTATTCATATTACAACTTCTATAGCATTCCAGTTCATTTCATCACAATCAAGATGCCTCCTAAGAAAGCATTTTCTAGGCAAGTTAATTATATGGATAGGAATGTTCATGATGATTTTCTAGAATTACTTCCAGAGTCCACGATTGAACATGCACAAGTTAAAAAATTGATTTCCTTAAAATCTAGGCTTAAAATTGCTAATGGCCTATATGACAATGGGAATTGGCTTAGGGATGCGACAACTACGTAAACTGGTCTTGTCTCATTTAAAAAGTGGTTCCAATGGGAATTTGTTTGCTCCGCATGCTAATGTTTAGAATTTTGAATTGGGAAAGTTAGTAGTTCTGAGTGTTTTCATGGATTATGATTTTTTTGAAGCCATTGCCAAGAATTATGACCAAGCCATTAGGGTTGTGAGAAGAAAGGATGGTGTGCCTATGATCTCAATTAGTCTTGAAGAAATTAGAGAGGTTTTTCACCTAGAACCATTATCAGATTACCATGTGCAAATAAATCTTGTAGAATTAGAAAATGAATACAAAGCAAAGAAGGATGTAATTAGGGGAGGTGCACTAAGGGAACATATTGGTACAATAGGAACTTTACTAGTAATTACTACAACCTCTAGAGAGCCTTTTAAGAAGAGTCTTTTCACTTCTCAGGCTGTAGAGATATATAGGACCTTGTGCCAAGTTTTTGATGAAGATGAGCAGGAGTTCTTGCCCATTTTCCTCATGTACATGATGGTTCAAATTGCTTCCTTTGGTGTAGATGTTATTTTTTATTTTGCTTCCTTTTTGGCTGAAGAAATTCACATTGGTTTAGTTGGAATTGCGAAAGGCAAGGTGGACAAAACTTTTGGCCACTACTCTTTATTAATGCATATGTTTTTGTTTAAAGGAGTGACATATTTTGGTAATGAGATGGAATTGAATAGAGATGAGAATGGGGAAACACTGCCTATCTAGTTGTGGAGTGCAGAACTGACCTAAGATGCAAGTAATGCCATTTTTGTCAGATTTGATAGGTATTTTGCTTCTAAGTATAGATGCCTCATATTAAGTGACAATCCCAGAATCCCTAAGGAACTGATGAGTCTCATCAGGCCTACGGATATCCCCCATAATTTGAAAGTTTCACATAATTGGGGAGATATCATCCCTTCCTCTATTTCTACTATTTTCAAAATCTATGGTTTTAAAGGAAGTCCTCATGTCTTGCCTTACCAAGTACCTTTGAAGGTAGGAGTGGCTGAAGTTTTGTGGTAATTAGGAGGAGTAGAAGAAATGTTTTTGTTGAAAAGGAAATTAGGGTCAATTTTCCCTAGTTGTATAGTGGACCATCAATTTTTGATTACCAAAGGGAGTTGGCTCTTTTTGCACAAAATTTTTGAGCAGTATAGGATGGCTATCTCTCATCCCAGTTTTTGTGATTTTGAGGGATTTTTCAATCAGACATTGAGGCATAGAATCAAGTTGGGATAGGTCAAGCATGATTCTTATTATCCAGAGGACATTATAAGGAATGAATTCTCATTGCAAGAGAAAGAAACTAAAAAGGAAAAATGGAGAGTTTATTCCCGAGTCCTAGAATTCATTCATTCTTTTGATCAGAAATATAATCCTTTAGATAATGCAAACACAGAGGTTGACAAAATAAATAAGCTCATGAATAATTTCCCTGAAATAATGGAAGTTATGAATGAGAAGAAACATTTTTTTATTGATTCTTATCCTAACAAGGCCAGAGAAATTATGAGGAGGTTGGCTTTCACTCCTAATATAGGAACTAGTCAAATAATTGTACAAAAGAAGCTTGGGTACACTATAATTTAGAATAAAAGGGCTCCTATAGATAAGGGCAAGCAAATAATAGGATCCACCAGTATAGCCCAAGAGGAGAGACCTAATGAGCCTAGTACCAAGAGGTAGAAGGTAATAATAGAAGAAAGACCTCAAGTTGAGGAATATTCACCTAATCAATCCCCTTTGAGGATTGGAGAAGAATAGCTCACAGATGAGCAGATTGAGCAGATGGGATCACAGGGAGGCATTTTTATTACTCAAGTAAAATTAGATGAGCGTAACCCTCCAAAACCTCCCATCCCAAGTTTGGATCTAACTATAGTAGACTATAGAGGCAGGGAATTGGACCCTGTATTAGAATAGGCAAGTCATCAATTTTTGGCTGATGATAGTTTTATGAAATCTAGGGCTTTTCAGTAGTTTGCATGGAGGGAAAACATGCATATTTTTGAGGAGAAATGTAAAAAGTTGAAAATAGAGCATCCAAAAATGGATGAAGCTTCCATCCAGAACCAAAAAAAAAGAAGAAATGATGCAAGAATTTCAAAATATAAGCCCTAAGGATGGAAGGCAAATGGTCAAGGCATCTAACATTTTTTCATTGCCAAATTGGGATATTGTTGATGCCTTGGTCTTCAGTTCTATTTCAAATAAATTGACTCTACAAGACCAAAATAAAGAGGACTTTCAAGGCACTACATTCGTTAAAGATTAAGCTACATTGGTTAGTTGGTCACTGAGAAGAGGATCCAAAGCCACATCATCACAACCAGATGAGTGTGGATTAATGGGAAGCCTAATTGTGAGAAGAGTTGTTGATACCTCACATGTGCAGGCAGCACACTAGAATGTGGACTCTTCCAAGTTTCTTGTGGCCACTGTCAAGAAGGAGGAACAAGCTATGATGGAGTTACAGAATAAATATGAAACAATTCAAGCCTATTTTTAATAAGTTGGGTAAAAGGGAAAAATAAATCACCCTTTTTGTGTTATTTAGTTATAAGGTCTTCCCATGACCATATTGAAAAATTGTATGATATTGCTAATGACCTGTCAAATTTTGATAACAAGAGAGTTACTTTGCAACTGAAAATTGTTTCTTTTTTGAATAAGTACAAGAGTCAAAAGTTTGATCTATTTCCTTATGCCTTGGATAGAAAGAATAAATTGAAAAATAAAGATGAATGGAGTAAAGAACTAGATGACCTTTTCTGCATAATCTTAAATAAAGTTATCAATGAAAAGGGGCATGTTTGGTGGACCACCATGATAGAGAAATTGGTTAAAGTCCAATTATTTTTTGATTCTTTGAAGTAGGAATTTGTTGGTTTTGAAAAGGAAGTTGATTATGTACTAAAAAGGCAAGATGGTATCCTACAATTCGACTGGCCAGATGATGTACAGTTCAACACCTAGATGGCAAATATTCCTTTAGATGAGCAGTTGGAATAAGGTAATTCAAATGATGATGAGGAAAAAAAGGGTGAGGTCTAGAATAGTAAGGGACAAATTAAAAGTTGATGATTTACAACAATAATAGAAATGGGCCTACCTAAAGGATATTTGATGCGTTGGGCATTTCGTTGTGATCATTTTTGTCTTTTGTATAATGTTTTGTTTCTTAGACACTTGTCAAATCACAATTTCCCTTTGCTTGTTGCAACTAATGCTATATAAATGAGTTTTCAAAGCATTGTGAGGGTCTAAATCTAGTACAATTTTGAAGTCTTTGAGAGAATACAGTCTGTCCAATAGTGTGTAGCTATTCTGAGTTTATTTTCTAATTGTGCTTCCTGATGATACATTGAAATGACAGAACCAACAAGTTGTTCTGGGCTTTTCATTTGAATTCTATTGGTCATTATATTAGTCATCTGAAAGGATAATACAAAGGGGTTTTTACATTATATTTTTTTCATGAATTTTTGTCTCCTTTTATGGGTTTGTCTACTTTGAAGTCATTTTAAATAAGGTTTAACTTGGTTGAATGCAATCTAGATGGGTTGTATGTTGATATCACTGATGCTTTTAATTCAAGGAATTATAGAAATGCTTCAATGAATCAGTAGGGTTTATGAGTTTATAAAAAGGATATTTCATATGAATGGAAATGGGTGGTTACAATTGATTAATTCATTTACAAGTTAATTGAATTAGATCTCCTACCAATAGTCAATTTTCTGCCCAATGAATAAGGCACTAGTCATAAAAGTCAAAAGTGAACAAGAATGAATTTTTCTGCTGCACATCAAAACAATTATAAAATCAAAATTATTTTTGTTCAATTTTGTTCAAAGTTATAAATGCTGGTCAATACTTGTTTATATCTATTCTCTGAGTCTTAGGTAGTTGCTATTTCTAGGAATATTTGTAAATTCAAGGAGAATGATGACCGGATCTGCTAATAACAGATGCATACAAGTTTAAGAACATTAAAAGAAGTGAAGTAAACTACTCATGTGTTAGTGAGTAATAGATGAGAATTAGAATGAAACTAAAAGAATCATTACACAACAATTTGCATTAAAATCATCCCTAGGTATACTCGCCTTGGTGTAGCAGAGCCAAAAGAGTAGGAAACCATCCTTTGGTTTTGTTGAAGTTGGGTCATAGTGGTTCATTCATATAATTGCTATTGGGAATTGGCTAATCCTTAGATTGTGTGAGTCATTTCATTGTGATATTGAGCATTTTGTTTCTCAGTAGTTTCAAACACCAAAAAGATCAATACATTCTACTATACTCTCTAACCATTGTATTAGGAGAATGCAAATCCTACAATAATAGGTTGGCTTAACAACTATTTTGAATAACCTTAAACAAGCTATTGAATCCTTTAATAGGGTGACATTCCAAGTGAATGTTTGTAAATCCTTTAGATGAGTCACTTTTAACAGGGTGTAAAGTCTTTAATAGGGAAAACATTTTACAAGGTAGACCATTGATGGTGGTCAAACTTTGTAACCTTAATCAATTACATATTGTTGCAATGATAAGTTGTGAATGTCATCCCCACCCTAGTTTTACCTTCTCATTTTGGAGGGTTTTTGGGTGACCAAATCTTTTGTTATCTATTTTCATGGATGTCTTTACTTTCAAGTTAATTATATATGTTAGATGTATGTGATTGATTTTAGTTAAATGATTTTTAGAAGATAAAGTTTGGTACTTCTGATTCCCCCCCTCTCAAAAGTAAATCTTCAAAACTTTAAATTCCAACAATTGGTGTTAGAGCCAAGTTCTTCTAAGAAGAAGCCTTATAGCTTGAAGAAAAGATCTAGAAATGGAAGTATACGAACTAGGGAAGATCATAGAGAACTAGGAGATTGAGATACATCTCATTCTATATTTTCTAGAAGAAGCCAGGGAAGAATTGAGGAAATCCTTAAAGAAAAGAAGAGAGATTGCCATAGTTGAGAATGATACATAGTATAATGAGATTGAAACCTCAAAAGTGTTTGCAAATGGAGATTCCAAGGAATTTGATGCAGCAATAGCAGATTTGATGGAGACGAATAGAGCCCAAGTAGAATAGTTTAGAACTCTCAAGATTGAACAAGAATCACAAGCCGTGATTCTTTGTGAAGTAATTAAATAGAAGAAAAGAGCCATTGAAGATAAGGCTATGATAGAAGAAGACAAGAGAAACCTTGCCAACAAATTGGAGGAAAAGTCAATTGAGCTTGCAAGAATTCCCAACATGTAGCTAGACACTCTAAGATAGATGATGAATGCACATCATGAGCTAAATGTCAAGGACATTGAGATCTCCAAACTAAAGATGTAAAATGAACAACTACAAAACGACTTGAAAAGAGAAAAGGAAATTGTAGAGAGCTCCAAAAAACCTAATGAATCTATCAAGTACTTTGAACAACTTCTAAAATCAGCAAGAGCCAATACTAACACTTCAGGACTAGGATACACTAGCATTAAAAAAGGAGAGTCATCCAAGACTACAGAAGAAAGAAGTAACAAAGGTAAGAACAATAAACCCACTTGTCATTTTTGTGGTAAAAATGAACAAACCTCTAATGTGTGCAAGGGAAAGAACACTCATTAGCATGAAAAACCCAAAAACATGGGTCACTATCACAAGTGCAACATGAAAGGACATTAGGCACATGACTGCAGGACTAGAACTATCAAGACACCAAGATTTGAAGGTCACTACTACAATTGCAAGAAGAATGGACATAGGGCTTTTGAGGGAAGATCAAAGCCTATGTGGACCCCTAATCAACCAAAAAGGTCAAACAATCATGGACATCACTACAACTAGGACTACAACACCAAATAGATTTGTCACTACTATTAGGAATATGGACACATTCCCCAAAACTACATAAGAACACATTTCAGTGGAAACTACAATAGATGGTTGAGCCAAACTACATGCTTCAGTTGCTTGAAGACTAGTCATATTAGGTCAAAGGAACCCAACCCAAAGTTCAACAAAGGAAAAGGAAAGGTGGATGTTGAACACATTAGAGGAGAAATGAATAAAACATGGAAGAAGAAAGATGGAGGCAAAACATCCAATGAAGGGGTCACTTCACCCAAAAGGTCAAGTTGTCACACTTCATCCAACTAAGAAAAAGAAGGTATGTGGAACTAATATACAAAGCTTTATCATAAATTAGTTCCAAGACAAGTAAGTAATGAAAAGAAGAGATCAACATGAATAGAGATGAAAAATTAAAATTTGAAGTTTTCATAAATGTTGTCGAGTTGCCTTCAGATGCTGAGTGAAATCATAATACATGTCAAGTTGTCTCTCAAAGTTAGTAGAAATTGAGTGATTAGTTGCAGCCAAGTTAGTAGTGAATTCTGAGCAAAGGGAAATTCTAGTTGAAGCTGCATAAGGGAAACTTTAGTTTATGTCAAGTGTTATGATGACAATGGAAGCCAAGTAAAAAAGAATTTCTATAAATGCACTAAGCATTAAATGCTATGAAATAAGGGTATATGATCACATTTTGAATTAGTTTTCATTATGAGCAAAGAGAAAAGATGAAGAAGAGTGCATAATGATTTCCAAGAAATTTTTTGAGCATATAAGTAGATTTCTACAAAGATTCAACATAATTTCTTCAAATCCAAGGTATTTATACTTGTTTTGAGTTACGTAGTTCCAAAATTTCTTCCTGTTTAAACCCTAGATTGCACAAATGGGCTCAAGTTCTAGAAAACCCCAAGAAAAAGAGTTGTTTGAAGTTTAGTTGGTGTCAAATGAAGTTAAGAAACCCAATTTTTGACCTATCCCTAAATTTTCCTTTAAGAATGACCCTTATCCATAATTCTTCCTAAGGTTGTTATGGTCCAAGATGTTAGGAGATGCTACAACTACAAAATTGGTACTATAGGAGACATTGAAATCAGGGAGGCATATGATAGATTATGTGAGAATGGAATCTTGAAGGAAGCATTTCAAATTGTTGAGAAGAAGGGCTTAACCCATGCCCTAGAGTTTCCTATAATTTTTAAGACCAAATGGATTAGAATTGGGCTCTGTAGGATACATGATGGTAGCTTGTGATTAGAAGATGGGCTAATAAAGATATCAAAATTGATTATTCATAGGGTTACAGGGTATCCAACCTTAGATGAACCTAAGAAACTAAGGAGAGACTCCAAAGAAGCCATTAAGAAGAATACTAGAGCCAAATGGAGCAAGAGAGACATGACAATTGATACTATTAAGAATCCTCTTGTTGATTTTGTTGTTAGTGTCATATTCCAAAAGTTTTACCAATCTAGCAGACTCAATAGTGTTCCCTATATTGCGATAGATGTTGGCTATAAACTTGTTAAAAAGGATCATACTTATGATCTAGTACAACTGCAACTACAATAGATCAATGAGAATTTGGGAGCTTTAAGGAGAACAAAGGGAGCTCAATGCAAATTTAGAGCAATTTTGATATGTATACTCTTCTATGTATAGAATGAATTTCCTTATTTTGGAAAGGTTAGTTGGAAGAAAAATAGGTCCATAGTAGCCCAAGTGAATAAATACATTGAACAAATGGGGGGAAATTTTAAGACACTCATGACCAACTATTTTGAAGATTTCAAGAATTCAATGAAACAAAGACTTAAGATTCTAGTCTCACTTGTGGAGTAGCACACATATCATATTTGTTTTCTTGTTGATATTGACTACACTTACATTCAAGTAGCCATACCAAGGGTAAGATTGATTAGATCACTTGGGTATGACATAAATATTGATGAAACATCTGCAGCAATAAAAGCATTATTAGCAGAGGAAGTAGATAAGAGTACCCCACACTTTGGCACATATGATCTTGTTAGGTCCAAAGTGGATATGGAACTAAAAACTACTACACTAATGAAAAAGGAAAAATTAGTGAAGAATCTCAAGGCCAAATTTAGAGAGGGCTCAACAGAAGAAGAAGAAGAAGAAGAAGAAGAAGAAGAAGAGGAGGAGGAGGAGGAGGAATAGGGGCAAGGACCACTAGCATTAACCCAAGGCATGGGTGAGGATGCTGATGAACAAGAAAGTGTTGATCAAGAAGAGGAAGCACCTAAGGCATAGCCTAGAAAAGAAGAAAGAACAAAAGCAACCTGCAACACAGCCTAAAGGCAAGAAGAAAACAACTAAGCCAAGCCCAACCAAACCTACCACTAGGGCAGATTCAAGAGCTACAAAAAAGATAGCCAAAGAACAAGAAAAGAAGAAAGCTATAAAACATGGAGGACCAATAGAGAAAAAGAGGATAAAATATGTGGCACCACTAGAGTCAGATGAAGAGAGGACATGGTTGTAATGATAATGAAAAATTTAGAGTGGTAAGTCACACCACTAAATCTAACTTAGATAAAATATGTGACAATATTGGAGACAATGAAGACTTGTTAGGGCTTAAAGGCATTAATTTTAATAATTTGATAGGAGAAGAAAAAAATATAGTGGAAGAATCAATTTACACTATGATGGCCAAGTTCAAGAATACTCTACTTGAATTGGATAATACTATGCCTAAGGAGCTATATACAATTGTAGAAAATAAATGACATTATTGCCTAAATACCAAGGAACAAAATAAGAGAATCAAAATTGGCTCTTGTGATGCATGACCTCACAAAAGGTCAAATAAGGAAGGAAATTAAGAAACACAAGAGCAAATTTGCACCCAAATACAAAACATTTAGCATTTTGCAAAAAAAAATTGAAGATGTTGTGATGAAGTCCGCTCTCATGTGGAAAGTGATTTATGGAAGGAATAATGATGATGAAGAAGAAGAAAATGAAAAGGAGAAAGGAGGAGAGAAAGAAAAGGAAGAAGTTACAATGGAGAAGGAAACACAAAAAGGTGATATAGCAATAGCTGAGAAGCAACAACAAGAATAAAGTGTGGAAGACACACAATTGCCACCACCTAGTCCTCCACATGTAACATCCACATGTATAGAGACACTAATTGTGAAGGATGTTCCTAATACCTCTGGTCAAAACATCAACCCATTAACTGTAGAGGATCTTACAAAGATCCTTCACCAGACTACTTTGCAATCACAATTGTGTACCAATCTAGTCTTACTGAGTGTAGAGGAACTACATAAGGAAATAGCTGAGATAATAAAAGAGAAGGTGAATCCATAAGAACCACCTTCACAAAATCCAATAGCTACAAGTGGAAAACCACAAGAGAAACTAGCACAACATGTATGTACTAGGGTTGATTCCACAGTCACATTGACTTCTATTATCGAGGAGAAAGAAAAGGAGAAAACAAAATAGAAGGATATATTTATTCCTACAACCCAAAGTCAAGGTGGACCTCCTCAGATTATGATCATTGATCAAGGAAGAGTTGAAAAAGACAAGGAGGAGAGCCCTAAGGAGAAGGAACAAGAGGCAATCCAAACATTGGTCAATTTGCCTACTGGACTCCTACTAGAACAACATAGAAGCCAAGCATTGATTCAGTACCACTACAAGTATCAGCACTAGGCTCAAGCTCTACCAAGGTAGTAAGGGTACTTCACTATGGAGACCCTACACTTGATGAGGAGATAGTCATACTAAGCTATGACTATAAAACAATGAACATATAGTGGATCAATGAGGTAAAAGAGGCATTGGAGAAGAAGAAGAAGAAAGAAATACTCAGGAATGAGTATAGGTAAAGGCAAGCATTGATAGAAATTAAGAACATCTTTCTAGATGCTTTCATTTTGCAAGTACCCAATGAGACAAAGCCAATAATGGAGCAATTATCCAACATAGTAGACCAAGTACAAAATGAAGACCTAGACACCAATGCTAAATTGCTTGAATGGTCTAAGAAGAAATTCCAGATGAAGGTAAATGAGAAAAAATCTAGTGGGATAGCACTAGCACAGGTAGAGCTAGCAAGGAAGGTTGAGAAGGTAAAAGTAGTAATTGCGAATATATTCTCACTGTACTCCAAACTGTGTGATTCATCATACTTCACACAAGAGACCAACCAGAGCATATTGAGATTGGAAAGAAACCTTAAAGTATCTAGCATGTAGCTACGAAAGGATCAAGCTCAAAGTGAGAACCATTTTTCTACGATGCTTCACACACAAAAGGAATTAGTTTTTCTCATAGTAGATGAGGCTAACACCAAGGCCAAGTTAATACAAATCTAGTCTACAATAACCCCTCACATGGAAGTTTTGCACAAAGAAATGGCCTATGTAGGGAATGTTTTGAAGAAAGATCCCAATCTTTCTACATTGGAAGGCCTAGTACATCTTGTAGCAGAGACAACCATCCAGCTTAAAGCACTAGAAATCATATTAGACAATTGGGATGTTACTCTAAAGATCATTATGGAGGTAAATAAATCATTTTTGGCTAACTATTCAATTCATTCATAGAACCCTTTGACATAAGTGACAAAAAAGGGGAGATTTAATAATTTGGGGGAGATAATACATTATGGAGATAATAAATGAAACCCAAAAGGGGAAGATACCCAAAGGGTGAGATAATAAAATTTTGAGTTTTAAGGAGAGATAAGAATATAAAGCCAAAAGGATACAAAAATTGCAAGGGAAGATGTGTGAAAGGGGAGTAAAAATAGAGTAGACAAAAACAGAGTAGAAAGAAATAGGGTAGACAAGGGAAGGAATGACAAGACAAAGACAAAGAGTATCAGTATAATTAGAATGAGTCAAATAAAAAATAAGGAGTTTTGGATATAGAAATGACACATCAACTTAGGAGGAGTTACAAGTTTTTTAGGTATATAGTCTTCTACAAAATTTTGAACAAAGTTTTTGAAGTTTTGTACATATGTCAAACAAGATGTATATTGTACTCATAGAGATTAGATTCATAATTCTTAGTTAAGTGTTTTTGAAACTCATCTCAAAGGGAGAGATTTTTGATCTTAGATTGGTTTTAGCAATTCATTGTCAACACACTAAAGAAAATTCTAAGGTTCATGCCAAGTAAAATATAGATGTTGAGCCATAGTATGTGTCAAGCCAGAAGTTCAATAGGTGCCAAGTTGTTCAAGTGTCAAGCGAGTTTCAAGTGCCAAGTGACAATAGATGTTGAGCTAGCATATGTGTTGAGCAAGAAAAATTTACTATAGGAGCTGAGCAAGATAGAAATCCTATATGTGTCAAGCATCAAAAATCAGTAAGTGTCGAGTAACACAAAATCAACATATGAGTTTGTGCCTTCACAAACTTAGATGTAAGCCATTTTTGAGTTGACTCAAGATGAATCTCCAAGGATCTAAAAGATAATATAAAATCTATTTCATTCCCTATGCAATCAACATGCAACCAATTAGAAAAATGGAGAGTACATGCAACCAATCAAGAAATTTGGAAAGAATTGAGCAAGAAAGATGGATGAATCTCAATCGTAGATTCATACCTAACCCTAAGTCTTGAAAACTTTATAAGGAGGTTGAAACCCCATAATTTAGAGAATGTGGAAGAGTAAGAGGTCATGTAGGAATTCATGAGTGAATGCTAGCGATGTTTTGGAAGGAGTGAGAAGACTTAGAGGAAGAACAACATTGTAGAATTAAGTTGGTCAAGAATAGAGTATCAACACTATGAATAGAGACATATCAGACTAGGAAGGATCAAATCAGATTGAACTAAACAAGGATCTAGAATTAATAATTGAAGATTGTAAGTCATCAAATCAATACATTCTACTATACTCTCTAACCATTTTATTAGGAGAATGAAAATCCTATGATGATAGGTTGGCTTAACAACTATTTTGTAGAACCTTAAACAAGGTGTTAAATCTTTTAACAAGGTGACATTCCAAGTGAATGTTTGTAAATTCTTTAGACAGATCATTTTTAACAAGGTGTAAAGACTTTAACATGGCAAGCCTTTCACAAGGAAAACCATTGATGGTGGTCAAACTTTGTAATCTTAATCAGTTACATATTGCTACAATGATAAGTTGTGGGTGTCATCCCCATCATAGTTTTACCTTCTCATTTTGAAGGTTTTTTGGGTGGCCAAATCTTGTTTTATCTAATTTCATGCATTTATTTACTTTCATGTTAATTAGATATGTTAGATACATGTGATTGATTTTAGTTAAATGAGTTTTAGAGGATAAAATTTGTTACTTCTGATTCACCTCTCCCTCTCAGAAGTAAATCTTCTCAACTATAAATTCCAACATCTTTTGATGATGATCATATTAATTTTTTCTCCCTGAGATGATGATCAATTTAATTCTTTTATCTCTCTCTTTGACAATAATGCCAAAGACACATGCCAAAAACTTGTCATCTTAAACATGTAGATATTATGCTTTTGCGGTTTCTTCAGTTTCTCCCTCTATAACCTTGCTTTTGACTATTTTGAAATTTCAGCTCTTTGATTACTTTAAGTAGTTCCTAATGTAAGATTCTCTACATCAATTTGTAACATTTTATAATCATCTTGTTTGATGCAATGCATTCCTTCTGTTACTTAGTTAGCCTTTGATAGGGGTATCACCCCTAGTTTATCTCTTAGATATTAATGAGTGTCCTTAGGTAATTCTTTTATGAAGATGTCAGAAATTTTCTCTTTTGTGTTAACATATTCCATCTTCACCTCTTTATCTTGAACTAATTCTCTCAAGTAAAGATACTTGTTTGCAATGTGCTTAGTCTTTGTGTGCATCATTGGATTCTTTGATATATTGATAGCACTTGTATTATCACAATAAGGTATCACTAGTTTTGTGATTTCTTTCTTCATTCCTTTGAATAGCTTCTTGATCCATACAATATTTTTTTAATTTACATCAATAACAACATATTCAACTTTATTAGCACATTGTGAGGTGTAGTTTTGTTTCTTGCTAGTCCATGTAACTAGTCTCTTGCCTAAGAAAAATGCTTCTTCACTAGTGTTCTTTCTATCATCAATGTTTCTAGCCAAATCAATATCAATGTAGGCTCTCAATTTAAATTTCTCATTCTTCTTATAGTATAGACCAAAGTCTTATGTTCCTTTTAGATATCTCATTATTCTCTTTACAGCCATTAAATGATTCTCCCTAGGATTAATAATTAATCTTGTAACTATCCCTACAAATAATGCAATATCAGGTCTACTATGTACTACATATTGTAACTTTCCAATCATAGACTTGTACAATGTTTGATTCACCTCAATTGAATCATCATTCTTAGACAATTTGTGTCCTATCACCATAGGTGTACTTACATATTTGGAATCCTCCAAACCAAAATTTTTCAATATTTGCTTGACATACTTTGACTGAGTGATGTATATATGATATTTCATCTAGTATACTTGCAAATCTACAAAGAACTTGATTTCTCCAAACATAGACATTTCAAATTTTAGCCTCATCTGATTTGGAAAATCTTTACATAAAGCATTTTGACCTCGAAATATGATATCATCAACAAAAATTTAAGATAACAAAATACCTTTTCCTTTTTTTGTCTTTATGTATACATTGTTGTTATCATCATTTCTTTTAAATCCAATCTTCACAAGATACTTATGAAGTGTCTCATACCATGCTCTTGGTGCTTGTTTCAAACCATATAGAGCCTTATGTAGTCTACATACCATGTTCTTATTATTAATATTAACAAATCCTTTTGGCTATTCTATGTAAACTTCTTCTTTTAATATGCCATTCAGAAATGCAGATTTAACATTCATTTGATATACTTTGAATCCTTTGCATGTAGAATAAGAAAGTACAATTCTTACTCCTTCCAATCTAGCATTAGGGTCAAATGTCTCTCCATAATCAATTCCTTCTTCTTGTAAATATCCCTTGCAGACTATTCTTTCTTTATTCCTTGTGACTTCACCATTTTCATCTAGCTTGTATCTAAATACCCATTTGGTGCCAATCACATTTTTGCCTTCTAGTCCAGGAACTAGACTCCATGTTTTGTTTTTTTCAATTTGTTCAAACTCTTCTTCGATGGCTTTATTCCAATCTATATCTTCTAATGCATCTTTTACTAATTTAGGTTCCCTCTTGCTCAGAAAAAATGTATCATTTCTTGATATGTTTCTTTTCATTGGTCTAGCATCTTTATCTCCATTGATTGGAGCTATAGGATGATGTCTTTTGAGATATTCAAAAAAAATTGGCTTAGCTCTTGTTTCTTCATTTTGTCTTTCTATGTGCATCTCTGTTAGGTAGTTCATCATCTCTTTTATGTGCACTAATCTCTGAATTAGAATGTGCATTGACTTCATTTTGTAACTCAATATCTAAATGTGGTTTGGTTTCTAAATGCAACTTGACATTCATGGGGTGTGACTCAGTAGCACTAATTTTTTAAAAAAATTTGTAGCTTGATTTACAACATCTTCTTCACTAGGCATACCTTCATAAAACTATACAAATGATTTGTAGTCTTCTAGTTCTTTCATAGGTTTAGCCTCATGTACTTCTACATATTCATCAAAATTTGCATTTGCACTTTCCATAACTTTGTTAGTGTTATATTTAAACACTTATAAACTTTACTTCTTGTGAAATAACATAGGAATATATCTTTTTCACTTTTTGTATCTATTTTTTCATTCTTGAAATCTTTTAGAATGTAACATTTGCATCCAAATAACGTCAAATATTTCACATTAGGTGGGTATCCATACCATAATTCAAAAGGTGTTGAATGAGTACCTTTCTTGACTTGTACATGGTTCAACATATAGATAGTTGTACTTACAGCTTCCCTCCATTATTTCAAAGAAATATTCTTCTCCATCATGAGTATTCTAGTATAGTCCATTATAAACCTATTTCTTCTTTCAAAAATTCCATTTTGTGGAGGAGTTCTAGGTGCAGTTGTCTATCTTTTGATTCATCTATCATTGTAGAACATTTCAAATTCATTTGATGTGAATTCTCCTCCTCTGTTAGATCTCAAGCACTTTAGAATTTTCCTTATTTCCTTTCCAACTCTTGCCAAGTATCATTTAAACATTTGAAAAGTATTAGCTTTCTATTTTAGAAATATAGTAGTCGTCATTCTGGAATAATCATCAACAAATAGCATAATGTACTTATATGTTTTGTAGCTTTGCACATCAATTGGTCCACACAAGTCAATATGAACAATATCTAGTATTTTTTTAGAGGTGCCATTTTTATTCTTAAAGCTTGACTTTGTCATTTTGCCTAACTGATATTGTTTGCATATTGTATTGTCAAGTTTTCTCAACTTAGGAAAACCTCTAACTTTCTTCATGTTACTAATACCAAACAAGTTATCAAAGTTAACATGACATAATCTCTTGTGCCATAGCCATACATCATCAAATTTTACAAGAAGGCAAGTAGCATCCTCTATGTCAACATAGAATAGATTCCCCCTAGTTTGATTACCCTTTCCAATCAATTTCCCATTAGTGTCATATATCTTAGCAATATTATTTTCAAACTCAACCTTAAATCCCAAATTGTTCAGTTGTGACACACTCAACAAGTTATAGTTAAGACCTTCAACATAGTAAGCATTGTCACATAAGATCTTATCTATGAGTTTGATAGAACCTTTTTCTTTAATCAAGCATGGTGCATCATTACCAAATCTTAAACTATTTACTTCATAACAATTTAAGGTAATTAATTTAATTTTGTCTCTACTCATATGATGTAAGCATCCACTATCAATTATCCATCTATCATTCTTGTTCACACAAGTCACAAGTGCAGTTGCCTCATCTTCATCAAATTCTCCCTTCATTTCAACATACACCACTTCATCATCATGTTCATCAGAATCATCCTTTATTTCCTCTTCAATAATGTAGCAAGACTTTTTTCCCTTGTCTTTGTAATCCTTGTTGTCTTCATCTCTTCTACTTTTGTATTTGTCACCACCTCTGTAGTTCTTCTTCTCTAGACATATAGTAGCAATATGACCAACCTCATTGTAATTGAAAAAAATTATAGGTAACTTACCTTTGAACCTATTTTTACCTTTGTGGAATCTCCTTTCTTGTAGTGCTCTAAGTTGTTCAACATCCTCCTCATCTGTATCACTATCATCGAACACATACTTCTTCTTTTTCTCTTTCTTCTTCTCATCAGGTTCCTTCAATGATACTTTAGCTTTGAAAGTAGATTCAATCTTTTTAGGTTTGTAATTATCAAAATTAGATAACTCAAAAGAAGTGAGTCTACCTATTAGACCTTCAAGTGATAGATCATTCCCTTGAAAACATCTTAGTTTTTGAATTTCAGAAACTCTAATAGCATATTTAGGTAATAGTGTCCTTAAAAATTTTCTTGCTATAGTACTATCATCTATTTTACCAGTAACTCCTCTTATTGCATTAGAAACTTCTTTTATTCTTGTAATATATTGAGCAATATTCTTACCTTCTACAAATTCTCATATCATCAAACTTCCCTCTGAAACTTTCATCTTTGGCTCTTAGAATATTTGTATCACCTCCATAGATAGTAGCCAGGGTATCCCACACTTTCTTTGTAGTATCAAGATCTTTAATATCATCAAATTTAGCATAACTCAGGGTAGAGAAAATCTCCAACATTGCCTAGTTGTGTTCTTTCTTCTTCTTCTTCATATCTTTAGTAGTTAGGGCTTCAATAGGATCAACATGTTCAGTGGTAATGGTAAGTTTTGCACAATCTCCAAGTCCTCTAAGGTGTAGCTTCATCAAACTTTACCATGCAAGAAATTTGTCTCCGTTAAGCTTGGGAACTTCTTCTTTTTGACATCTTGATCTTTGTGCTTATAGTACCTTCAAACTAGTCCTCTTAAGTAGATGAATCTTATACCAATTGTTGGAATACTTTAGAATAATTGAGAGAGGGGGGTGAATTAGTTATCCAAGGTCTAGATGTATAAATAAAACTTTTCTCATCTTAGTGAACCCATAAAATATTTGTACTCATGCACGCATCTATAGGATTATGCAATCACTTAAAACTTGTAGGTTATTGTCTAATCAACTTGAAAAAATGTAAAGCATAAAAAAAAACAAATTCAACACCACATTTGACACAATGATTTATGTGGAAACCCAATTTGAAAAAAACCACCAGTAACATGCTACTTGTTTCACTCTTTGAAGTGATGCCCTATGAAAGGCCAACCCTATTAAAGGATTTCAATCACCCTATTAAAAATTAGCCTTGTTAGAGGACTTTAGACCATTCACTTGGAATGTCACCCAATCAAAGGATTTACAAATGATTGTTAGGTCAATCTTAATCCAAAGGTTTTACCCTAGATTGAAACAATTGTTCGAAAGTAATAGTAAGGCTCAATCTAATACAACTTACAACTTCATTTATAGATTACATATTACTATTCAAAACTCAATTCTTCTTGGCCTTTATACATTGTACTTCTAATAACTTGTTCACCCTTCAAGCATTCATATCCTTAAGCCTTCTTGCTTAGTATGCCAATGCAGTCTCCTCTTAGGTCACTTGATGAAGCAAATTCCTTGACTTCTTATCTTCCTTAGGTTCTCACATCTAACTCTCTTGCTTCATGACCAACCATTCTTATAAATAGGAAATTATGATGCTTTTTTTCTCATTTTCCATCATCTAATTCAGGGTTAGGATGGATTAGGTAGGATACAATGTATCCACCCTACATTCCAATTCTCTTCTAGAAACTTCTCCTAGAATCCTCGTTGGATTCACCTAAAAATGGTTTACCTTGAATTTTGTGCCACCAGATCATCATCCCTATCTTCCACCTAATTCAAAAATTCCAACTAAAAAAATTTGTCAGCTCAGTTTCATTGAATCCTTGATCTTTTAAATAATGTAGTAGCTTGGCATTATCAAGTTTCTAATGCTCAGCACATACTATGTTGCTTGGCATCCATTGTGAAATTACTTGTCATCAACTAAAGTTTATTGGTGCTCAACATCAACTAAACTTTACTGAACATTCACTATTCTCTGTGGCATACACTAGAATGAACTTTTACTTGGCTCCAACTAATTTTTTACTTGGCTTTCAATAACTTTTCTTAGCACCTACTATCCACTTGGTCAAGCTTGCAAGACAAACTTTGTGTACTTTGTTCTTCTAAACTTTCTTAGTGTAACTAGTCTCTGTAACCTTAAGTATATTATCAATGCATCAAGTCATCACTATCTTAACTGATCCTTGTACTTCATTACATAATCATAACTCAACCTTTCCTCTAGGTGTTGTTGTTACATCTTTGATCAAATCCTCTTCATCAATCAAATAAGTGATAGTACTTAAATCTTATAAGCAATTGTCTTACCAGCAAGTAGCAAGTTTGACACTAGTGAAAAAACAACGATTGAAGCATACTTGTATGTTCTCAATGATCTTCCTTTGCAATCTCCCTCATTGATTGGATTCTTCAATCCATTTTCAATATTTCCTTCTTTATTTGTGCTAATTGTAATAACAAGGTTTGTGCATCTTCATAGTTTACTATCATTTCTTAATTCTAGTAGAGAAACAACCATATGAATAAAAAGAATAAAATATAAAATTATCCAATCTACATCATGATATGAGAATGTGGTATCTCTTATTCTGATGATTCAACACCATGATATTCTTCAAAATGCCCAATCACTATTTTTCTTAATGCAATCTCAAAAAATCCTAAAGAAAATGGTTTATTCTTCATTTTTGTTGTTTTGCATCAAACCCATGTATTTCATATTCCAAAAATCATTTCATTTTCAAATACCCATTGTTAATCTCAAATTGATGGTTGAGATTAAAAAATTATGACTTCCTTTATAACTTCTTCTGTGGGTCCCTCCTTATACATGTGTCTTCTTGTTACTTTGTTGCATAGAATAATGATTAAGCAAATTCACATAGAGAGATAGCAATATTCATGGATCTCTTTTGATTTGGTGGTGATAAAAAAATGATGTTATGTCTCTTTGTTTCGTGGTGTATGTCACTCTTTCAAAATAGGCACATTGTGGCAAATAGTTGGCACGATTCCATTTCTTGGAGGATCTAACATTGACTTTCTTTCCTCCGTGGAATTTAGTGACTAGATTCTGACTGCACTTCATGAAATGTGATGGCCCACCAACCACATGCCTTTACATCACTTTGTCACATAAATTATCAAATGGGCATCTTCACATAGCAACATTACAACCTCTGTAGATCTTCTTTGATCTAATGGATGAAGGAATCCAACTTTAATTTAATATTTAAATGGGACTTGATCTGACAGGTAAGCATTTAGAATTTTCAAGTGGCCAATATTATGTTGTTTTTCATTCAATTGACTTTTCAACTTTGAACTTCTCCAACTTTGAGTTGTTTCTTTTGTATTTCTGCATTTTTAAGAACTCATTCTGTATTGGATTGAACTAAACTTGATTATGAACTATTATCATGATTTTTATATCAATCTTCAACTTTAGTCTTCAGTGTTCTCTTCTATATTTTCTCTACATATAATTTTTGAAAATATATCCTTCTCTAGATATAGATCCTTGACCATGAAATTAAAAATTTTCAAAATTGAAGAAATGCTTTCATAAAG
Organism: Cupressus sempervirens; assembly: GCA_028749045.1. Classification (NCBI taxonomy): domain Eukaryota; kingdom Viridiplantae; phylum Streptophyta; class Pinopsida; order Cupressales; family Cupressaceae; genus Cupressus; species Cupressus sempervirens. Next base: position 822,639,992 of record CM053783.1, read on the forward strand.
AACTTCTCCTCAACATGAATCTTGTATTTAACATATTAGGAACAAAGAATATGAATCATTAGAGATATTCAGACCATCTTCTCATCAAGAAAATGCATAACAGAACCCTCCCAAAACCTAATCACCTAGCAAAGAAATAATGTATTGCTCATATGATTTCTTGCATTAGGTCAAATTAAAGGGAGATGAGAAGAAAGACCATTCTAAGGGAAATATAGACTTAGACTCAATACTTTAACTTTTGATTTAACTCAAAAACCCTAATGAAAAGATATAGACTAGAACTTGGGCAACATCTACCTCCCCTAGTCAAAAGGCAAACCCATTCTATGTGTCCTTATATTTTAATGGACATAAGCTTTTTAATTACATTATTGATTCTAAAGCTTATAATAATGTCATGCCTTCTTGAGTTACTTGTGCCCTTGGTCTAACCCTTACCAAAACTTTTAGATGTTTCTATTCCATGGATGCAAATAAATTCCCCCTAATAGGTCAAGTAAAAGATACATAGGTAGCATTGGTTTCTCACCCTGCAAAGAGAATAAAGCTAACTATCCTTGTAGCAAATATTCTTGCTAGCTATGGGATGTTTTTAAGTAGAAAATTTTGTAGATACATGGGAGGAAAAATCAACATGGATTGGTCTCATGCCATTATTCCCATGGGGAATAGGAAAATAAAGTTGGAACCCAAGGAGAAGACTAAATTCACAGTTTTAAAGTTTATTGATTCTAAGGCACAAATCCTATATAAAGAAATGAAGTTCAAGAATTGCATAATGTTCTCTAACTTTTATTATTCAAAAGAAAAACTAGATCATTCTAGTGATCAAGGGAATTGGACCTGATGGGGACACAACCCACGCACAGAATGGACACAACAAGAAAGGGAAATTTTATTAACTTTGTAAATAAGCTAATACATCTAGTACAGAGAAAATAGACTTCAAAACATTCCCTATGGGCTTACAATAGCATAAATCTAGAGATAATTTCTCCTTTGAGTACCTCCTCTCAAACTCCCCTCTGAACTGCCTTTTACAATGCCAAAAATCTCCTTAAATAGACCTCGGAGGGTTAAGGACAAGGAATACATTCTAGAAAGTGCTAGTAGGAATCCACCGACCAAATAGAAGGCTCTAGAAGCTGTGTTAGAAGTCAACACAAATCTAGAAGAATCCAAAAATGGTAACCGAACTTTCGAGAGGCATAACTTTTGAACCGTAGCTCCGATTGACGAACCATCTACATTTTTGAAAAGCTCTCGAAGCGCTCTATAGCCCTATGGACCAGCTTCACTCGTCCCCCATTTTTTAGCCCTTTTTGAGGTCATTTAATGCCCTTAAACTGACTTTGAAGCATTCTTAGGAGGTCTCCAAAACCTAAAAAATTGCAATAACTTTCAAACCGTGGGGCCTTTTGACCTGATTCTTTTTATAGAATGCTCTAAATTACAATTACATTCATCTAGCCAATTTACACCTTCTAGTTTATAAAAATGATGGCCCAATTACACACTCTTATTTTTTTTGCATTTACACATATCGCAAGGTGTTCAAATACTCTATCCTAGAACACTGATAGTGGAACTGTGAGAGTTGGAACCTTTATTTGACCCAAATGGGTATCTAGAAATGAAAACACATGAAACAAAAACTAAGTCTAAGTACATTTTTTTGGGTGACATAGGATTGCCCTTATACCTCTGGATGCTCCTGCATTAGACACCCAAGGTAGATTGAAAACTGACCTTGTCACTTTATGAATGGTAGAGGAAATCCCAAATGGGAAACCTCAGCTGCTGAAATCCAAGTTGAGTCCTCTATTGGCCGTCCTTTCCACTTGACCAAATACTCTTCATACTGCCTATTTCTGGTACTCCTACCCACACGATGATCTAGAATGTCTTCTATCTCCTCCTTCTTAGAAGCAGGAATCAAACATGGCTCTAACACCAGCTCCTCATCTGCACCATCATCATGATACTCTGTTAAGTATGTAATGTTGAAAATAGGATAAATGTGAATACCATTTGGTAGCTCCACCTCATATGCATTTCCTGAGTCATGTTTCTTCAGAATTTTGAGGGGCCAAATTTCTTCATTTTTAACTTGTTGTAAGTACCGACTGGAAATCTTTCTTTTCTTAAGTGCACCATGACTAGATCCCCTACTTGGAATTCCTTATGTCTTCTCCTTTGATCAGCCCTAGTTTTATGCTCTTGATTCATCTGGGTAATGTATGCTCAAACCTTCTCATGTAGATGCTTGATATGTTTAGCAAATTCCTCAGCTTCAGCACTTGTCCTCTCCCCTTGTTCTATCTTCCTCAATTTTGGTGTAGTCCTTGGGCTACTTCCATATACAATTTGGAATGGTGATTTACCGGTACTCCTATTTATAGAGTTATTGTAAGAAAACTCCGCTTGTGGTAGAATCAAATCCCATCCCTTGGGCTTATCCCCAACTAAACATCTCAGTAAATTGCCCAGAATTCTATTTACCACTTCTGTTTGGCCGTTAGTCTGCGAGTGATGTGTCGAATTGAATTTCAAGTCTATTCTCAACTTCTTCCACAATTTTCTCTAGAAATACCACACAAATTTAGTATCTCTGTCAAAAACTATACTCCTTGGGAGACCATGTAGTCTTACCACCTCCTTGAAAAACAAGTTTGCAATATGGACAACATCATGAGTTTTGTGACATGGAATGAAATGTGCCATTTTGGAGAACCTATCAACCACCAAAAATATTGAGTCATTACCCCTTTGTGTCCTTGGCAATCCAAGAACAAAATCCATACTTATGTCTTCCCATGGCTTTGATGGAACAGGCAATGGCTGATATAGTCTAGTATTGTGGCTAAATCACTTGGCAACTTGACAAACCTGGCAACTCTGTACAAACTTTTTCACATCCTGTGAAATCTGAGGCCAAAAATAATGTTCTCTAAGAATGGCAATGGTCTTATCTCAACCAAAATGTCCTACCATCCCTCCACTGTGTTTCTCCTTAATCAAATTTTCCCTGATGGAACTCCTTGGAATTCATAATTGACTACCTTTGAATAACATACCATCCTGAATCAAATAGTACAACCACTTAGTTCTGTCTACAGCAACAGGCTCTTTACAAGTTTTCCATGCTTCAGCAAAATCAGGATCCTCAGGGTACAAATTCTTGAGTTAATCAAACCCAACTACTTCAACCTGCATTACTATAAGCAACAATTGTCTCCTACTTAGTGCATCTGCAACCCTATTAGATTTTCCACTTCTATGCTTCAACACAAATGTATAGCTCTGCAAGAACTCTACCCACTTCATATGCCTCTGATTCAATTTACCTTGGCTATTTAGGTATTGTAATGCCTGATGATTAGTATACAAAACAAATTCCTTTGGCAATAAATAATGCCTCCATTTCTTTAAGACCTGAACTATTGCATAGAACTCTTGATCATAAATAGAATACTTCTTCTTTGCATCATTCATTTTTTCACTAAAATATGTAATAGGCTTACCTTCTTGGCTTAATAAAGCCCCAATAGAATTTCCACTACCATCACAATCCACCTGGAACACCTTTCTAAAATCTGGGAGTGCCAACATAGGCTGTTCTGTCACCTTCTTCTTCAGTAATTCAAAACTTCTTGTAGCTGTTGTAGTCCATTTGAACTCTTTTCTATCCGCTCTTATTGTGTTAGTTAGGGGTGCACATATACCACTATAATTCTTAATAAACTTCTTGTAAAAACTAACTAGACCATGAAATGATCTTACCTTAGTAGAAAACCTTGGAGTAGGCCATTCCAAGATGGCTTTTACCTTCTCTAGATCCATTTTAAGACCTTCAGGTGATATAACAAACCCCAAGTAGACTAACTCCCTTTTTGCAAAGATACACTTCTTCAAATTAATTAACAATTTCTCTTCCCTCAACCTCTCAAGAACACTATGAATATGCAATAAATGTTCCTCCAAAGTCTTGTTGAAAATTAAAATATCATCCAAATAGACAATAACAAATTTTCCCAAGAACTTCTTAAGTACCTCATTCATAAGCCGCATGAAGGTGCTTCGGGCATTCGTCAATCCAAAGGGCATGACTAACCACTCATAAAGACCATCCTTGGTCTTGAAGGCTATTTTACACTCATCTCCTTCTCGAATCTGTATCTGGTGATAACCACTCTTGAGATGTATCTTTGTGAAGTACTGAGCTCCACTCAAGCAGTGCATAAGATCATCCATTCTTTGCAAAAGAAATTGATACTTGATGGTTATCCTATTTATAGCTCGAGAGTCTATACACATCCTCCACTCTCCATCCTTCTTAGGTGCTAGTACTACAGGTACTGCACATGGACTCAGGCTCTCCCGAATCAAGCCCTTCCTCAATAGCTCCTAAACCTGTCTATTTAGCTCCTCAGTTTCAATAGGAGTCATCCTCTGAGTAGTCTTGTTAGGAAAACTAGCTCCTGGGATTAAATCTATCTGATGACTGATTTTCCTTACTGGTGGCAATCCTTCTAGAAAATTATTAGATATGATAACTCCAAACTCACGTAGTAAATTTGAAACTTCAAGTGGTATTTCACTACTACCTTCTTTATCTTTCCTAGGAATCAAAGCATAGCACATACGTTGATGTTTCATGCCATCTAAAAACTTTCTTCCATCAACAAGACAAATCCTAGCACTACTATATACCTTTTCACCTTCCTTTTTCATGGGCTTCAATTTGTGGCAAACTCCATCCTTTGTTAGAAAGTATGTGTTTGCATGACCATCAGGTACTGCATGCCTATCAAACTACCATGGTCTACCCAACAATAGATGGCAAACATCCATTGGAATAACATCACAGAGAACTTCATCATGGTAACTCCCAATTTTGAATTTCACTAAACATTGTTCACTTACTAGGACCTTATGATCATCTTTCACCCAAGCAATTCGATAGGGCTGGGGATGTCTCTCCCTCTTGAGCTTCAGCTTAGAGACCATCTCTTCTGATACAAAGTTATCAGTGCTACCACCATCAATGATCATGTCACAACATTTATCCTCACACTTGCATCTGGTACGAAAAAAACTCCTCCTTTGTCCTGGTTCAATCCCACCACTTAGTAGGACCCTTTCATTTACCAAGGTCTCTCCTCTTTTTGCATCCTCTGAATGTGATGATTGTGCATCCTCATCCACATGAGCAACCCTAGCTTGTCCCTTAGCTCTCCTATCTATCCTTCCTTGTCGTTGAGGGCATTCAAAGGCATGATGACCTTCTTCATTGCAATGGAAATAGGTACCATGGAAACCTCCTCTTCCTTGTCCATGTCCTCTACCTCTTCCTCTCTGATTTTCAAAGTCTTGATCATGGGAGCGGTTAAAACCCTCATTCCTCTGGTTCCTGCTAGTACCCACATCTTCATTTTTATTTTGGATTTTATTTCGGCCTCTAGATGACCTACCACTACCCCTTCCTCCTTGACCGTGCCCTCTTTGTCTTCCTTCAAATCTGCTTCTCTTCAACTCGTAGGGAAACTGGTATGCCTCTTCAATGCTGGTCATTCTTACCAGACTTAATTCCTCCTAGATGCTAGGTCACAACCCACTGATATAATGAGCAACCTTCTCCTTATTTTCTTCTACATGCCCTGCTCTAATCAAGAGTCAGTAGAACTCCTCTGTATATTCTTGGACTGATCTTCCTACTTGCTTTAACCCATGCATCTTCTTAAACAAATCAAGCTCGTAGTCCATAGGAATGAATTGCTTCTTCAATTTGTCCAACATGCAGTCCCACCTTGTGATCTTCTCCATTCCTCTTCTGTTTCTTTCCAATTGAACCTCTTGCCACCAAATTTTGGCATGGCCTTTCAGTTTGGCCTTTTCAAACTTAACCCTATTTGGGTCCCTGATATCCTCATACTCAAAGTATTCTTCCAATTCATTGATCTAATTGATCAACTCATCTAGTTTCAGATTTCCTAAAAATACACCCACTTCAATTGTAGGTGTTTTCCAAAACTTAGTAATGGCCTTAAAAAGCCTTTCCTCTTCCTGATTCAGAACTTCCCCATCAAATTCCCCTTCTGGTCCAATTTCCTCTTCTTCATTTTCATCCTCACTGTCATCACCTACAGCAACATTTGTTCCTCTACGAAGCTCCTCTTGCAATGCTCGTACCTGCCTTTGGAGGGCTCTAACCTCCTTAGGATTAATAGCTCCAGCCATTCCACCATGCTCTCTTCATGGAGGCATCTTCTTAACTCAAACCTGCAACCACACGGTCCTGGTGCAAACTGCCTCATAGTCGGCGCTCTGTCTACACACTCAAGAAAACCAGCTCTGATACCACTTGATGGAGACACAACCCACTCATAGAATGGACACAACAAGAAAGGGAAATTTTATTAACTTTATAAATAAGCTAATACATCCATTACAGAGAAAATATACTTCAAAACATGCCCTATGGGCTTACAATAGCATAAATCTGGAGATAATTTCTCCTTTTAGTACCTCCTCTCAAACTCCCCTCTGAACTGCCTTTTACAATGACATAAATCTCCTTAAATAGACCCCAGAGGGTTAAGGACTAGGAATACATACTATAAAGTGCTAGTAGGCATCCACTGACCAAATAGAAGGCTCCAAAAGCTGTGTTAGAAGTCGACGCAAATCTAGAAGAATCTAGAAACTGTAATCAAACTTTTGGGAGGCATAACTTTTGAACCATATCTCTGATTGATGAACCATTTACATTTCTAGAAAGTTCTCAAAGTGCTCTATAGCCCTATGGACCAGATTTTCTCATCCCCCATTTTTTGGCCCTTTTTGAGGTCATTTAATGCTCCTAACCTGACTTTGAAGCATTCTTAGGAGGTCTCCAAAATCTGAAAAACTGCAATAACTTTCAAACCGTGGGGCCTTTTGACCTGATTCTTTTTTTGGAATACTCTAAATTAAAATTACATTCATCTGGCCAATTTACACCTTCTAGTTTATAAAAATGATGGCCCAATTACATACTCCTATTTTTTTTAGCATTTACACGTATCCCAAGGTGTTCAAATACTCTATCCTAGAACACTAATACTGCATCAGGACCCTAGAGCTCGATGGTAGTTGTTCATCTACCGAGTCTAGGGCTAGTGTAGTGCTTGTGTCCCTAAGAGGAGATATAACTTAGCTTGCCTACAAGTTACAATTCAAGAGCACCAATAACACAAAAGAGTATAAAACCTTGCTATTATGTATCACTACTAAAAATAAAAGAGGAATCAAAGTTCTAAGAGCTCAAGGAGACAATATGATTATAGTAAAATAAGTTTGAGCTTAGTACACTGTAAAGAATGCTAGACCCAGGAACTATAGATATAAAATATGGGATGAGATTGAGAATTTGGACCCCTTATTGATATAAGTTGTCCCAAGGAAGAAAAATACAAGGGATGACTTATTAGCTGCATCATCTTTTCTCCTACTCCCTGTATCTATATTTCATAGTCAATCAATACAATGTGAAAGTCTTATTCAGTCCTAATGTTCCTAATAATGTGGTAACCTCGCAATTGTTCAATGATGATAAAAAATCAGTCTTTCTTGGAAGGATCTAAACCTTTCAATGACTAGTGTACTTTGAAGGAAGTGAAAAAATCTATAAGGTTTCTCCCTGGAAACCAAGAATGAGTTGGAAATTGAAATTAAAAAAACTCAAAGGTAAAAAAATACCTTGTCAACTTATTTCCGTTGAGAAATTTTTTGATAGCAATGATGCATTTATTCGAAGGGAAAGAGGGAGGAAAGGTGAGACTTCTAGAGAATTTGAAGGGATGAATATTGGCACTGAATATAAGCCTAAAATGTTTAATATTTGTAGTAGTTGATCAAAAGAAGAAAGAGAAAAAGAATGAAGTTTATTGATAGAATACTAGGATGTGTTTTCTTGGGGCTGTGAGGACCTAAAGACCTTTAGGAATGGTAAGTTCAAGCACAAAATTTCTCTCATTCTTAAGGCTACCCCTTTAGGCAAAAGAAATGTAACTACAACCCTATGGTCTTAGATGATATCTTTAGGGAGGTTCACAAGATTTTGGAAACAAGGATTATATACCCCATGTTGGTCTGACTTTTTCTGCAGTAAAATTTTTTTCAGTTAAACCATAGAAAAGTCAGATGTTCTATGTCTAAGTGAAGTATAAGGTTTTGGATAAACCATCTATAAGAAATATTCGCCATATAAGCCCTATATTCATCCCTATTCATAAATGGTCAGGCACGAAATTTTCAAATTTCAAAAGAAGCGAATATGCTTTCGTATTCCTTTTCCTTTCTCCCGGGTTACCTTTCTTCCTTTTTGTCCCAACCGTCAGATCCGATTAGATCTACCGCTGGCGTTACCTCGCTATTGAGAGTTGCATGCTCATTAAGTATAGTGAGATAGCGAGTGTTGAGTTTTTAAGCGGTGGGACCATGAAGTGAAGGTGCGGCGATCGGAGATTTTCTTATTAAATGTTTTATTGTGCAGGTACACTTTGCAATTCACCATAAAAAAGGGGGAGAGGGACACACAAGAATATTTGACATCGGAGCTGGAATGTTGATCTTTCCGGAAGTTCCGCCACCTCGCTATCGGAAAATTCAGGCATTTCACCGTTAGCGAAGTAGCGAGGCCACGTGAAAATCTAAAAATGATGACATTGCATCTTGCTTGTATCATAATTACACCAGGTGGCATGACCAGTCATAAATACCGTTGTCAAAATCAGTTTTAATTAACAGAAGTAATTACTGGGTACCCCTTGCATTTTCTAGCACAGAATCCTTTAATGTGCCGAAGCTCGCTACCTCGCTATCGGAAAATTGAGGTGCTTCACCGTTAGCGAGTTAGCGAGGCCCCGTAAAATGGCAAAATATTGGCAAGATCTTTGATGACGTGTAATGACAGACGACTGTGATAAATTTTGACATGTGCCAGCTATGCAGAGATCCGATTCTCATTAATACCTATCTGACTAAATGTACAAGAAATCTGGAACGTCAGCTTGAAGTGGATCAACGGAGCTCGCTACCTCACTATGAAGAGTTGCAAGGAAGATAATTACAGTGACATAGCGAGTTGGGCCCATCGCCTTCTTTCTTAAGAAGTCCTATAGCGTATCTTTCGATCATTTCTCGATCTGATCAACGGTTGTCGCTGCCTCGTCATGGCAAGGTGCTTGTTCTTTATGCATAACAAAGTAGCGACATGCTAACACATGTTCTCCGACGTCAGTGGGTCTAAATGTAAGCACCATCAAAAGAAAGAATTATGTACGTGGCAAGCTCTCATTGGGTAAAATAACTGACATGGCAAATATAACTCCTAGTTGTTCTCTTTGTACCGCATGATCGTAGGATCTTTGAAGATCAACGGCGCAGTTTTAAATAAAAAATGTAGTGCCACTCTCTGTATTAATTAGACAAGAAAGCTTCGTCCGTGAGGAAAAACAGAGTATAATACAGAGAGATTGCATCAGTTTCATTTCACGCGAGAAAAGATTTGAAGCCATTCTTGTGCAGAAGCTATTACTGAAAGAAAAGCGTGCCAAGGTTGATAAAAATTGTCAAGTTATCTGTTCGCTGAAATTTTGCAAGAATACAAAGGAGAATTGAGACAGAATTCAAGTAAGTAAAACTACCATCATCTTCGTGAGCTTTTAAGTTTTAAAAAGGATAGCCCAAGATGCCTCCTAAGAAGGGATTTACAGGAGCAGTAAACTACCTGGATAGAAATGTGCATGATGATTTGCTTGAGTTACTTCCTGAGTCTACTGTAGAAACGGTGCAAGTTAAGAGGTTAACCTCACTCAACCCTAGGCTTAGGGTAGCTGATGGATTGTATGATAAGGGTAATTGGGTTCGGGATGCTCAAACTTCTCAAACTGGTTTGAGTTTATTCAAAAAATGGTTTGCAGAAAGGAAGTTATATGCCCCTCATGCCAATATATGGAATTTTGATCTTGGGAAGCTTGTTGTCCCCAGCGTGTTTATGGATTTTGACCTGCTTGAAGCTATAGCAAAAAACTATGACCAAGCCACTAAGGTAGTGAGAAGAATAGATGGTGAGGCTTTAGTTACCATCAGTCCCGAGGAGATTAGGAAGGTTTTCAGTCTGGGACCCCTCACCATGTATCATGTGCCCATTAATCTGATAGATTTAGAAAAAGAATATATATCCAAGAGGGATGTAGTTAGACAGGGTGCACTGAAAACCCACATAGGCCGGATTGGAGGCCTCCCAACCATAACATCATCTTCTAAAGAGCCCTTCAAGAAATCATGTTTTAATGCCAGGGCAGTGGAGATATATAGGACCCTGTGCAGAGTCTTCGGAGAGGGCGAAGAAGACTTTATTCCAGTGAGCTTCCTGTATATGATCACCCAAATCTCTTCTTTTGGTGTGGAAATAATTTTTGATTTTGCATCTTACTTGGCAAATGAGATCCATCATGGATTGGTGGGGATTGCACAGGGCAAGGTGGAAAAGGTTTGGGGTCAGTATTCCTTACTGATGCATATGTTTCTTTTTAAAGGGGCCACTTATTTTGGTAAAGAAATGGTTTTAAATAGAGAACAAGAAGGGGAAGCACTGCCAGTCCAATTATGGAGTGCAGACATGACCTGGGAAGCAGAAAATGCTAGCTTCGTTAGATTTGATAGGCACTTTGCCTCCAAACTAAGGTGCCTCATATTGAGTGACAATCCCAGAATCCCTAAGGCATTAATGCACCTTGTCAGGCCTATGGAAAAAACCCATAATCTAAAAGTTTTACATAATTGGGGAGATATTATCCCATATTCAGTCTCAACGGTCATCAGGGTCTATGGTTTCAAAGGAACACCCCATGTGTTACCCTATCAGGTACCCTTGGAGGTAGGGATAGCTGAATTTTTGTGGCAGTTGGGAGGAGTGGAGGAGGCCTTTTTGCACAAAAGGGGGACATGATCAATTTTTCCTACTTGTACTATAGCCCACCAGTTTGTGATAACTAAAGAAGGGTGGGTCTTCCTCCATAAAATTTTGGATCAATATAAAATGGCAGTGTCTCACTCTCGTTTTTGTGATACAAAAGCTTTCTTTAACTCTGCCCTTAGATTGAGAATCAAGCTTCGTCCATTTCAGCATGAATTCTATTTTCCTGAAGATATAATAAGAAATGAATACTCTCTCCATGAGCAAGAAATAAAGAAAGAAAAATGGAGAGTCTATTCAAAAGTTTTGGAATTCATTAATTGTTTTGACAAAGATTTCAGTCCTCTTAGTAATGCTACAAACTATGCAGATAAAATACATAAGCTCATGAGTACTTTCTCTGAGATAATGGAAGTAATGAATGAGAAGAAACATCATTTTATTAATTCTTTTCCAGATAAAGCCAGAGAAATTATGAGAAAATTGGGTTTCACCCCCAACATTGGAATAGGTCCACTGGTGGTACGAAAGAAAACAGGATATACTATTGTCCGACAGCAGGTGCCCGTTATGCATAAAGAAAAACAGATAGTTGGATCCACCAGCACTGTCCTAGAAGAAAGACCCCCTGAACCTTCCCCCAAAAGAAGGAGAATAATAAGGGAGGAAGAATCCCCTGATGAAAGTGGCTCACCTTCTCAAACCCCAATAAAAATTGAGGAAGAATAGCTCACCAATGAGCAATTCGAACAAATGGGGTCACAAGGAGAAATTTTTGTTACACAAGCAGAGATTGATGAAGGGAACCCTCAGGAACCCCCTGTACCAAGTTTTTAATTAACTACAGTAGATTTCAGAGGAAGGGAATTGGACCCTATTTTGGAACAAGCCAGTCAGCATTTTTTGTCTGATAACAATTTTGTAAGATCTAGGGCTTTCCATCAGTTTGCGTGGAGAGGAAACATGCACATTTTTGAGCAAAGGTGCAATAATATGAGAGCAGAACATCTAGAAATGGATGAGACCTCCATTCAAAATCTAATAAAGGAACAAATGGTTCAAGAGTTCCAAAATATAACCCCTGATGAGGGAAGACAGATGGTAAAAAATGCTAATGTTTTATTATTGCCCAATTGGGACATTGCTGACGCATTAGTTTTTAATTCTGTTTCAAATAATTTAGGGCTCCAGGATCCAAATAAAGAGGAATTCTTGGGTACAACATTCAGCAATGATCAAGCTGCCCTTGTTATGTGGTCCCTGAGAAGAGGATCCAAACTTACTTCATCACAGCCTGATGATTCAGGATTAACAGGGAATATCATTGTAAGAAGAGTTGCTGACACTTCAAATGTACAGGCAGCCCACATGAATGTGGATTATTCTAAATTTTCCCTAGCTACTGCGGAAAGAGAAGAGAGGGAAATGATTGATATGCATAATAAATATGAAGTAGTGGTGGAAGCCTATAATCAAGAGGTAAAAAGGAGAATTGAGTTAGAAAACAAGGTATCTCAATTAGAAAAGGTACTTGGAAAGAGAAAAGTGGGAGAATCCAGTACATTAAGAATTGCATATCCCCCACAGTCATCTGTGGGATTAACCCCTATTATTGAGATACCTGACACCCCTGAAAGACCCCAATTCTATACTGCAGAGGAATTTGAAGCAGAAAAAACCAAATTACATGAGTGGCAGATAGAATTTAGAAATCAGCAGGAAGAGAAATGGAGACAGGGTGTGACATAATTGAGGGATAAAATACAATGGTCAAATTTTTATGATCAGTTGACAAGGATTGTAACCCTCATGGATGAATTAAATAAAGAAAAGAATGGATTAGATTCTCTTGCACAGAAGTGGAGACAGAGAAATAATGATGTTACAATTATTTGTATATCTACAGTTCAAATGCCTTATCATCAGGTTGAGAGGATTTTTGATTTATTGAATCAATTAGATAATTTTGAAAATAAAAGAGATTCTTTACAGAGGAAATTGATACTCTGTTTTTCAAGATATCTTGCTAAAAAATTCACCCTATTTCCTTGTGCCTTAGAATCTGTTGATACAGTAAAGGAAAAGGACAAATGGAAAAAGGAAATGGATGAATTATTCGATAACAGAATAACAAACATCATCAGTGAGACTGGCTATTGGTTTTGGGCAAAGACAAATGAAGAGCTGGTAAAAATACAATTATATTATGCTGATATAAGAAAAGAATTCGATGATTTAGAAGAAAATGCCAATTCTTTAATAAAGATACAAAGAGAAACCCTAAGTTTTGATTGGCCAGATGATGATACTTTCAATAGATGGAAAGATCAGTTTAGTGAACAGATGTCAGGAGAAGATGACGAGGAAGATGTAAGAGTAATAGTTACTTTTGTAGTCAGCAGTGATGACATCGAAAATCCCCAGGTTAAAGTGAGTTTTCATGTAACAGAAGATGATACATCACTTGCAGACCTTATGGGTATGTACTCTGAAGATGAGGAATGATTGCGAGAGTAGATCATAACAACCAAGAAGCATAACAGAAAGGGACCCGCCAAGAAGTGCTATTGTAATCAACCTTTCTGTTATTCTTGTTTTTGTTTTTCAAAAGAAGGACACCTGTCACCTACTGTAGCCTGAAGCTTGTTGCATCTCACATTATTTAAGTGAGATCCCAAGGCTAAAGAGGGGTCCGAATTTGGTTTTCACTAAGTATTATGCTTAGTTCTGTTTTTGGTCCAAACATTTTGGGAAAGAAATTTATAGTATACTTTTTCTGTCAAAATTTCTGAGATATGGATGAATGTAGAAAGAACTGTGCTTCTTCTCTGAAGGTTTTTCTGGGTCTTTTGTAAAGGATATACCATTTTCAAAGGAAATGAATACAAATTATGAACTGTCCCCATATCTGTTCTTCTCTGAATTTTGTCTCCTCTTTAATACTGAGTTACCTTGATGTTGTGTGAGTAAAAGCTTATGCAATTGATTGCAATTTAGTAAGACTGTACATCCATTTGTTATTGCTGTTAATTCAATGGATTAAATAAAGGCTTTGATGAATGTGATGAGGTTGCTTGGGTGTTAAGAAGGATTTTTGAATGATAAATTCTGGTAAGAATTGCTGATGAAAATTCGTTGCAAGGCAACAAATTAGATCTAAGAATTTACTTGACTCTGAATTCCCAATGGATTAGGCACTGATCGAAAGTATTTCAGCCCAAAGGAGAAGTATATTATAACTAGATTTTTTCAAAATACATCATAAAATCAATTTTCATTTATCTTTCCTGTAAGATTTTCAAAGTTGGCCAGCACTTTCCTGCATGGATTGTTTTAGCTTCATTTAGCCATTGTTGTTGGAAACATCTGCAGAGCTATAGAAGATTTCTTGGCCATATCTGTTCAAGGGATGTGTTTATCAGTTATTTACCTATATGTTTGAGGATTTAGAGATGAGAATCAAAATAAAACTAAGGATAATTCTCATACAATTATTCCATCTTTGAACCATCCCCGGGTGCACCCGCCCTAGTTTTACAGAGCCAAAAGAGTAGAAAACCGTCTAAGGTTTTGTTGGAGTTGGGCCTTAGTACTTTGCATATGCAAGTGATAATGAGAATTGGCTATTCTTTAGGTTGTGTATGTACTGATATCTAGGTACTAAGCCTTTTGTCGCCTAGTAGTTTTAGCACTGTTAACATCAAAATAAAACACCAACAAAATGGCGACTCCGCTGGGGACTGTCTAACACATCTGTAAAAAGTACTGCAGTTGTCTTTAGTCTTACTAAGTAAGTTTGTGTCATGTGATCTTTATTTTGCCCGTAGCTATAGGGGAATCTTTAGTGTCAAAACTTGAGAATTTAAAGAATATATAAACCCAAGTACCATTGCTACACATTGACGCATCCAGCTTATCCGAGTGTCTTATCTAACAAGCAAGAGTTGCAGTCTTACTACATCAGTGATTGATCTCTTTGTGCCGTATTTTTATTCCCACTTGTGTTTTGTTTTCTTTCTGTCAGTAAGAAGTGTTATTATATTTTTCCGAAAAAGGGTGGCGACTCAGTCAAGGTTTTGAAGCTAGTGCTTATTGTAACAAAAGGAGAATATGGCTGACAAGAGAAAAAACACAAGGGCTTACATGAGAGCCAATCCCGATGTATCAATGTATACTGATTTACCCCAAGGTGGTAGGAAGAACCAAAATAAGAAAAGAATAGATCCAAATCCTACTTGGAAGCCTAGAGGTAATGCCTCCGTAAATTCCCATTATCAACCGATAATAGCAAGAGAATCATCTTCGCTTAGTTCTGAATCCGAAAATACAAGACTTTTAGGAGGTATTTTCAGTACCCCATTACTAGATCAGAGAGTTTTTCAAGATAAAGACGTATCTACTATGGGAATTGCTTCACCAAGACCAGGGCCTGTAGCAGATATAAATTGTAGGCTAGGATTTAGGAGTTCATCTGATACCCCTTTTAATCCCAGAGTAGCCCCATATATGGAACCAAACCTTATAGATCTAGATGATCCTACTGATTCCGAGGCAACCTCTGCTGATTCTAAAGAAGTGCAATCTGAAATAGGATTTTTGAAGAAATGGATTGCTGAGGAAGAAGCTATGCGCATCCGTCTTGAAAAGGAAAGGGAGCGAGCCACTTTGGATGCAATAATAGAAAGAGATACTCTACTAAGAAGGATGACTACTTTGAAAGAGCAAAATAAGAAATTAGAAGAGAATACCCCACTCTCCATCAGGACATCTTTGGAAATATTGATAATCTAAGAGCTAAAGTTCAACAACAGGAAAAACTCCTAAATCAAAGGCAAGAACCAATTATTGCTCAAGTTCAAGCTTATAAACCCATTCAAGTTAATCCAATAGAGCCCACTAGAACAGTTCCAGATAAAGGGAAAGGCAAGGCTATAGGAATCCAAATAAATGAGCCTCAAGCCATACCGAGCAAACCTATACAACCCTCCATATCAAAATTAGATATAGAACTAGAGAAGGCTCGAAAGGAGAGGGAAGACCTTGCAAAAGAACTTGAGAAGGTTGAAAATGAAGCTCAGGCCGCAGAAACCAGAAGGAAAATCCAATTCATAAAGTCTAATTCTGCATTGAATTCATGGCCTAGTTTGTCTATCACACCTACAAATCCTACACCAGTTAATGCTCCCATAATCCCGACTTAGAAAGCACCCCAATCTGCTCCTACCTCATCTTCCAATATTGGCACTCAAGTCCCATTTGTCCCACCACAGCTATCCCAAGCTGCTCTCCTAACTCAAGCTAATGTAGCTAGTACCTCTAACGCTCCTGGTTTCCAGAAGAAACCTATATACCTCAAAAAATATAGACAAATATCATTTGCCGGTATTCCTGGTGCCCCCCATCCCATATCTTTTGATTTAAGGGATAAAGTGGTTAAGTTTTCTAAAAATAATGCTGTTACTGGTGAAGAACATTTGAGAATTTTCATTGACATGCTCAATGATTATGAAGTTGAACATGAGGACATGGTGATGAAATTATTTGTGCATTCACTCACAGAGGATGCAAGGGATTGGTTCAGGAGGTTGCCTGATGATAGTATTACTTCATGGAGTGATTTGGAGAAATTGTTCAAAGAACAATATGGGGACAATACTAATGCAGGATTCATGTTGAATGAGTTCAACAATATCAAGAAGAATCCAAATGAATCCACATTTGATTTCAATGTGAGATTTCAGAAAGGGATGTACAAACTATTTCAGTTTATGCGGTTAAATGAAGACGTCTGTCTTACAACCTATTTCAATGCCTTTGATAGCAAAATGGCTTACCAACTAAGAGATAAGGATCCTAAAACTTTGAGAGATGCCTATAGAGTTGCAGTGAATATAGAAAATAATAGAAAGGCCTCTGGAAAATTAGGGAGGAGGGATGATCCTAAGCTTTTCAACCCTAAGAATAATAATAAAAGGGAAGGTGACAAAACTTCCATAGGAAAAAGGCCTGAAGAACCTACTATAGGCCATGTTTTAGAAATGCTCAAGAAGATGAATCCCACTATTTTCAATAAGACAAATGTTACTGAGAGAACCCCTGTGAATAACAACAGTTTCAATAGACAGCCTAGGATGCAGAATTACCCTTACACCACCCAATGGAAAGATGGTAAACCAGTTCCCAACCAGATCCAAAATATGAAAGATAAGGGTACCCCAGACCCCCTGCAAAGGAACACTGTAAATATGAATGATGATGTACCTTGGTGCATTATATGCCAATCACCTCATTCTGCTGATTATTGTGATGTTGCCCAGTCGTTCGCCCAAGCTCAAGGAGTGCAAGCAGAAGAAGAAACAGAAAAAAAAAACCATGATGATATAAGCTGCAATATGGCGAACACATCTGATGATTTGGTAGATTCTGATTCAGAAGAACCTGAGAATGATGTTACCAGCCAGAGAATTGCTTACCAATTACATCATTAGCAAATATTTTTAGATGATGAAAAGAATGATACAGATAAGGTATGCAATACATTTTCTGAAGTAGGTTTCACAAACCTAAGAATCCCCTCCAAGGAGGAAATTGATAGAATTACAACCGAGATGATTTCACAAGTCCATAGTAATTACAATTTGAGAAATAGAGCAATAAATAGTGAGGCAGGAAGGCCATCTAGTATGTTCATCAAAGACACCATTCATAAGACAGATGATCAACACAAGAAAGCTAGTATAGATGTGTCTAAGATCAAGGAGAACAAGGGTCAGAAATGGGAACCAAAAAAGAAGGTTCAATTTCAGAAAGGTGAAGCAACAAAGACCGTAGTGCAACCAGAGAAATCAAAACCGGATGTTGTCAAGCAAAAAGTGGTACCCACTACTCAAAAGACCCCGATTCCAAGTAATATTGTAAAACCTACTGTGGTTGAACCTGTTGATATGATTGCCATGTTATCTCAAATTACTGTGAAAGTACCCTTGTCTGAGCTTTTTAGAATTGAAGAGCATAAAAATAAGGCTTTGTCATGGTTGGGTGGAATAGCAAACAACAATAGTATTGATGATCAAGCTGTAGCCCAACAGACCCCATTAATAATAGAGGACAATGGTATTATATCCTAGATTCCTCAGATGTTCTTAGATGATTCATCAGTTGCGTTCATACAAGATATTGATCCTTTTTTCCTTAGTTTAATCATAAAAGGGAAAACCTTGAAAAATTGTATGATAGATTCTAGAGCTTCCAACACTATAATGCCTTTTAAAGTAATGGAAGCCCTAGGATTGAAGGTGGATACTAAGCAAGGTAGATGCCAAGGGATGGATGCTAGAGAGGTTCTAGTAATAGGTACTATAAATGCCTTACCATTCAAACTGGCTGCATTTCTTGAGGTAGAATTAACCATGTCTGTCCTTGTAGTGGATATACCCCCACACTACGGGATGCTACTTTCGAAAAAATGGAGTGCCGCCATGGGGGGAAGCCTACAATGTGACCTTACTGATGCCACCTTCCATATAGGGGACAAAGCTGTCAGGGTAAATAGGGAACCCAGGGTTAACCACATCTTAGGTGAAGAAATTGACAAAGATACCACCTGTTTCCTAGACACTGGGATTAATGCTTTCAGGGCTGAATTAATTATTCAGGAAGTGGAAAACTTACCTGATATCATTGAAAATGAGGTTGAATGTTGCATGAATTCACCAAAACTGTGGACAATGTTCTTTGATGGGGATAGTTCTAAAGAGGGTGCAGGGGCAGGTGTAGTCTTTGTGTCCCCTGAAAATAACACCTTCAGGTATTCATTCACCTTGAAGTTTGCTTGCACTAATAACATTGCTAAATATGAAGCACTGCTGCTAGGTCTCAAAGTGGCCACACACCACAAAATTAAGAAATTGTGTGTCATAGGGGATTCTGAATTGATCATCTCTCAGATTAAAGGAACCTACTCCTCAAAAAATAGGAGATTAAAACAATATAGAAATGCAGTCTGGGATCAAATAGAATTCTTTGATGCATTTGGGATCTCATGGAGAGATAGGAACCAGAATAAAATGGCTGATCTTCTGGCCAATGTAGCTATCAAACCAAAAGAAATATCATTTGTAGGAATCTCCCAGATTGAGGCCCAAAATAGACCTTCTATACCTGACAACATTGAAAATTGGCAGGTGTTTGAAGATGACAAAGATATCACAAATTTTTTGCTAAATGAAGACAAATACCATGGGCAGGAGATAGACTGCAATGGACTGATTGAAACCATAAATGGGAAGGAAACCATTTTTGGTCAAGAAATCATGCAATTAAAAACAAATAAGATGCCTAAGGGGTTGGTAGTCTTGGAGAACATTTTTGATAACCAAGACAGAGTAAAATCGAGAATAAAGGACCCCAAACCGCAGGAGCTAGAAGAAATGAATTTGGGAACGGATGAATTCCCTAAAAAGGTTTACATCGGCCAAGATCTGCCAGTTCAAATCAGAAAAGCATTGATTGACCTACTTAGAAAGTACAGGCATGTTTTTGCTTGGTCATATGATGACCTTAAAGCTTATAGGGAGGACCTTTTCCAGCATGTCATACCGTTGAAAGAAAATGTAAAACCTTTTAGGCAAAAACAGAGGCCAATCAATCCTACCCTTGCCCCAAAAATGCAGGAAGAACTGACAAAACTGAG
Organism: Cupressus sempervirens; assembly: GCA_028749045.1. Taxonomy (NCBI): domain Eukaryota; kingdom Viridiplantae; phylum Streptophyta; class Pinopsida; order Cupressales; family Cupressaceae; genus Cupressus; species Cupressus sempervirens. Next base: position 822,659,650 of record CM053783.1, read on the forward strand.
AGATGGTGGAATAATCAAACCAATTAGGCATTCCACTTGGGTTTCAAACCTTGTTCCTGTAAGAAAAAAGAATGGAGATATTAGGCTTTGTGTGGATTTTAGAAATCTAAACATTGCATCTCTAAAAGATAATTATGGCTTACCTAATATGGAAGCCATGTTGCAACAAGTGACCGGCTCTGAATTGATGTCAATGATGGATGGCTTTTCTGGATATAATCAAGTTCTGGTAAAAGAAAGTGAACAGTTCAAAACAGCTTTCACAACCCCTTGGGGAACGTATGTGTATGTGAGGATGCCTTTTGGCTTGATTAATGCAGGAGCTACTTTCCAAAGAGCCATGGATGTAGCATTTCATGAATATATTGACAAATTTATGGTTGTGTACCAGGATGATCTTACAGCGTATTCTAACAAGGCTGAAGATCACTGCCAACATTTGGAAAAAAATTTTATAAAAGCCCTGGAATATGGGGTATCCCTAAACCCAAAGAAATGCTCGTTTGGGGTCATAGAAGGAAAGTTATTAGGACACATAGTGTCCAAGGAGGGGGTAAAAATAGACCCAGAAAGGGTAATAGCTATTGATAAAGTCCCTAAACCTAAAAACGTGAAAGGTATACAGTCCTTTTTTGGCCAAATTAATTTTCTAAGGAGGTTTGTTACAAATTTCGCTGAAATCAGTAGACCCATTTCAAAAATGCTCAAGAAAGGAGCTGTTATAGATTGGAATGGTGAACCTTCACAGGCATTCCAGGATATAAAAACTGTGATAAAAAATGCTCCAGTGTTGAGGACCCCAGATTATACAAAACCCATGCATATTTTTTCTTTTGCATCATTCCATACTGTGGCTGCAGTTTTATTACAGGAAAACCAAGAAGGGTATGAACAGCCTATTGCTTTTTTTAGCAAATCCCTGTAGCATGCTGAACTGAAGTATGAAATAAATGAAAAACAAGCATATGCTTTGGTAAAGGCCGTAAAAGCATTCAGAAGTTATTTGATAGGTGCTGTTATTATTGCCTTTGTACCTAGTGCTGCAGTTAAAGATATTTTCTCTAAGCAGGAAGTGTCAGGAAGGAGATGTAGATGGATCAATAGAATCCAAGAATTTAACATTGATATGCAGATAACTAAGTTAGTAGGAGGTCAAGGTTTGGCCAAACTTATGGCCAAAACTAACCTGGAAGCTAATCAGATAAACCTAGTAAATGATGATTTCAGAACTGATTTATGCGACATGGACCAGTGTGACTGGTACATTAATGTTATACATTATTTGCAACATATGGAAGTCCCTCCCCATCTGCCTGATAATGAAAAAAGGAATATTAAATTGCAAGCCATCAGGTATGTAATTGTTCAAAATAACTTATGGTGGAGAAACTTTGAAGGAGTTCTGTTGAAATGTGTTGACAAAGAAAGGGCAAAAGAGATTTTGAAAGAAATGCATGCTGGAGTATGTGGAGGACATTACATGGCCAAGATTACTGCGCATAAGATAATGAGAGCTGGTTTCTGGTGGCCTACTTTGTTCAAAGATGCTCAAGTTATGGTTAAGAAATGTGATCCTTGTCAGAGATTTTCTGGAAAGCTGAAATTCTCAGGAAATACTCCATTGAAGCCAGTTGAAACTAAAGCACCTTTTCAACAATGGGGTCTGGACTTCATAGGAGAAATTTTTCCCAACTCCAGTACTGGCTATTCTTGGATTCTGGTTGCTACTGACTACTTTACAAAATGGGTAGAGGCTATCCCTACCAGAAATGCAACGAGTAAAGTGGTAAATAATTTCTTATTGAATAATATCATTTCCAGATTTGGATGTCCATAGAAAGTTGTCACAGATAATGCTATGTGTTTTAGGTCTGAAGAATTCATCAAGTTTTGTGATAAATATGGAATGACAAGAACAACATCTGCCCCATATCATCCACAAGGGAATGGACAAGCTGAGTCCACAAATAAAAGCCTGTTGAAAATCATTAAGAGAACCTTGGACGATAATAAAAGGGCATGGGATTCCAAGTTACAGTTGGCAATATGGGCTGACAGAGTAACTGTAAAGAAGGCAATTGGGGTGGCTCCATTTGATTTAGTGTATGGAATTCAAGCTAGAATGCCCCAGAACAATTTGATGGGATTATACAATTACATCCAGTCATATGATGAAGATACTACTGATGAAATGAAAGAAAGAATGAATGAATTGGTAGGATTGACCGAAGCCAGAAGAGAAGCATCTCTGAGAAATCAAAAATTGCAGTTACAAGTCAAAACACTCTATGATAAAAGAACTGTAAACAAGAAATTTGAAAATGGAGACCTAGTCTTAATGTGGAACGCTAGAATTGAAGATAAAGGAAAACATGGCAAATTTGATCCCATTTGGTTAGGCCCATATCTCATTGAGAATGCTTGGGGTAAAGATTCTTACATAATCAAAGATATGTTTGATAATATTCTTGAATTGCCAGTTCATGGACAGTTCTTGAAGAGGTATTTTTCTTGAAAAAATACTTATTTTCTTCCATGAACAATAGTTTTAGGTTTTCCTGGCGTCCTGTTTTCTATAAACCCTTGTGCAGTCTAATTTTTTATTTTGTGTGTTGCTCTGTGCTCTCTGAAGAAGTTGTCACTCCCCGGATGTGTGGTCTGCTCTCCCATAGATTCTGAATCCTTGCATAGACTCAAGTAGTCTATCATCCCCAGACAGAGCCACTATTGGTCTGACTTTTTCTGCAGTAAAAAATTTTTCAGTTAAACCATAGAAAAGTCAGATGTTCTATGTCTAAGTGAAGTATAAGGTTTTGGATAAACCATCTATAAGAAATATTCGCCATATAAGCCCTATATTCATCCCTATTCATAAATGGTCGGGTGCAAAATTTTCAAATTTCAAAAGAAGCGAATATGCTTTCGTATTCCTTTTCCTTTCTCCCGGGTTACCTTTCTTCCTTTTTGTCCCAACCGTTAGATCCGATTAGATCTACCGCTGGCGTTACCTCGCTATTGAGAGTTGCATGCTCATTAAGTATAGCGAGATAGCGAGTGTTGAGTTTTTAAGCGGTGGGACCATGAAGTGAAGGTGCGGTGATCGGAGATTTGCTTATTAAATGTTTTATTGTGCAGGTACACTTTGCAATTCGCCATAAAAAAGGGGGAGAGGGACCCACAAGAATATTTGACATCGGAGCCAGAATGTTGATCTTTCCGGAAGTTCCGCCACCTCGCTATTGGAAAATTCAGGCATTTCACCGTTAGCGAAGTAGCGAGGCCACGTGAAAATCTAAAAATGATGACATTGCATCTTGCTTGTATCATAATTACACCAGGTGGCATGACCAGTCATAAATACCATTGTCAGAATCAGTTTTAATTAACAGAAGTAATTACTGGGTACCCCTTGCATTTTTCGGCACGGAATCCTTTAATGTGCCGAAGCTTGCTACCTCGCTATCGGAAAATTGAGGTGCTTCACCGTTAGAAAGTTAGCGAGGCCCCGTAAAATGGCAAAAGATCGGCAAGATCTTTGATGACGTGTAATGACAGATGACTATGATAAATTTTGACATGTGCTAGCTATGCAGAGATCCGATTCTCATTAATACCTATCTGACTAAATGTACAAGAAATCTGGAACGTCAGCTTGAAGTGGATCAACGGAGCTCGCTACCTCGTTATGAAGAGTTGCAAGGAATATAATTACAGCGACATAGCGAGTTGGGCCCACCGCCTTCTTTCTTAAGAAGTCCTGTAGTGTATCTTTCGATCATTTCTCGATCTGATCAACGGTTGTCGCCGCCTCGTCATGGCAAGGTGCTTGTTCTTTATGCATAACGAAGTAGCGACATGCTGACACGTGTTCTCCGATGTTAGTGGGTCTAAATGTAAGCGCCATCAAAAGAAAGAATTATGTACATGGCAAGCTCTCATTGGGTAAAATAACTGACATGGAAAATATAACTCCTAGTTGTTCTCTTTGTACCGCATGATCGTAGGATCTTTGAAGATCAACGGCGCAGTTTTAAATAAAAAATGCAGTGCCACTCTCTGTATTAATTAGACAAGAAAGCTTCGTCCATGAGGAAAAATAGAGTATAATACAGAGAGATTGCATCAGTTTCATTTCACACGAGAAAAGATTTGAAGCCATTCTTCTGCAAAAGCTATTACTGAAAGAAAAGCGTGCCAAGGTTGATAAAAATTGTCAAGTTATCTATTCGCTGAAATTTTGCAGGAATACAAAGGAGAATTGAGACAGAATTCAAGTAAGTAAAACTACCATCATCTTCGTGAGCTTTTAAGTTTTAAAAAGGATAGCCCAAGATGCCTCCTAAGAAGGGATTTACAGGAGCAGTAAACTACCTGGATAGAAATGTGCATGATGATTTGCTTGAGTTACTTCCTGAGTCTACTGTAGAAACGGTGCAAGTTAAGAGGTTAACCTCACTCAACCCTAGGCTTAGGGTAGCTGATGGATTGTATGATAAGGGTAATTGGGTCCGGGATGCTCAAACTTCTCAAACTGGTTTGATTTTATTCAAAAAATGGTTTGCAGAAAGGAAGTTATATGCCCCTCATGCCAATATATGGCATTTTGATCTTGGGAAGCTTGTTGTCCCCAGCGTGTTTATGGATTTTGACCTGCTTGAAGCTATAGCAAAAAACTATGACCAAGCCACTAAGGTAGTGAGAAGAATAGATGGTGAGGCTTTAGTTACCATCAGTCCTGAGGAGATTAGGAAGGTTTTCAGTCTGGGACCCCTCACCATGTATCATGTGCCCATTAATCTGATAGATTTAGAAAAAGAATATATATCCAAGAGGGATGTAGTTAGACAGGGTGCACTGAAAGCCCACATAGGCCAGATTGGAGGCCTCCCAACCATAACATCATCTTCTAAAGAGCCCTTCAAGAAATCATGTTTTAATGCCAGGGCAGTGGAGATATATAGGACCCTGTGCAGAGTCTTCGGAGAGGGCGAAGAAGACTTTATTCCAGTGAGCTTCCTGTATATGATCACCCAAATCTCTTCTTTTGGTGTGGAAATAATTTTTGATTTTGCATCTTACTTGGCAAATGAGATCCATCATGGATTGGTGGGGATTGCACAGGGCAAGGTGGAAAAGGTTTGGGGTCAGTATTCCTTACTGATGCATATGTTTCTTTTTAAAGGGGTCACTTATTTTGGTAAAGAAATGGTTTTAAATAGAGAACAAGAAGGGGAAGCACTGCCAGTCCAATTATGGAGTGCAGACATGACCTGGGAAGCAGAAAATGCTAGCTTCGTTAGATTTGATAGGCACTTTGCCTCCAAACTAAGGTGCCTCATATTGAGTGACAATCCCAGAATCCCTAAGGCATTAATGCACCTTGTCAGGCCTATGGACAAAACCCATAATCTAAAAGTTTTACATAATTGGGGAGATATTATCCCATATTCAGTCTCAACGGTCATCAGGGTCTATGGTTTCAAAGGAACACCCCATGTGTTACCCTATCAGGTACCCTTGAAGGTAGGGATAGCTGAATTTTTGTGGCAGTTGGGAGGAGTGGAGGAGGCCTTTTTGCACAAAAGGGGGACAGGATCAATTTTTCCTACTTGTACTATAGCCCACCAGTTTGTGATAACTAAAGAAGGGTGGGTCTTCCTCCATAAAATTTTGGATCAATATAAAATGGCAGTGTCTCACTCTCGTTTTTGTGATACAGAAGGTTTCTTTAACTCTGCCCTTAGATTGAGAATCAAGCTTCATCCATTTCAGCATGAATTCTATTTTCATGAAGATATAATAAGAAATGAATACTCTCTCCATGAGCAAGAAATAAAGAAAGAAAAATGGAGAGTCTATTCAAAAGTTTTGGAATTCATTAATTGTTTTGACAAAGATTTCAGTCCTCTTAGTAATGCTGCAAACTATGCAGATAAAATACATAAGCTCATGAGTACTTTCTCTGAGATAATGGAAGTAATGAATGAGAAGAAACAACATTTTATTAATTCTTTTCCAGATAAAGCCAGAGAAATTATGAGAAAATTGGGTTTCACCCCCAACATTGGAATAGGTCCACTGGTGGTACGGAAGAAAATAGGATATACTATTGTCCGACAGCAGGTGCCCGTTGTGCATAAAGAAAAACAGATAGTTGGATCCACCAGCACTGTCTTAGAAGAAAGACCCCCTGAACCTTCCCCCAAAAGAAGGAGAATAATAAGGGAGGAAGAATCCCCTGATGAAAGTGGCTCACCTTCTCAAACCCCAATAAGAATTGAGGAAGAACAGCTCACCAATGAGCAATTCGAACAAATGGGGTCACAAGGAGAAATTTTTGTTACACAAGTAGAGATTGATGAAGGGAACCCTCAGGAACCCCCTGTACCAAGTTTTGAATTAACTACAGCAGATTTCAGAGGAAGGGAATTGGACCCTATTTTGGAACAAGCCAGTCAGCATTTTTTTTCTGATAACAATTTTGTAAGATCTAGGGCTTTCCATCAGTTTGCGTGGAGAGTAAACATGCACATTTTTGAGCAAAGGTGCAATAATATGAGAGCAGAACATCCAGAAATGGATGAGACCTCCATTCAAAATCTAATAAAGGAACAAATGGTTCAAGAGTTCCAAAATATAACCCCTGATGAGGGAAGACAGATGGTAAAAAATGCTAATGTTTTATTATTTCCCAATTGGGACATTGCTGACGCATTAGTTTCTAATTATGTTTCAAATAATTTAGGGCTCCAGGATCCAAATAAAGAGGAATTCTTGGGTACAGCGTTCAGCAATGATCAAGCTGCCCTTGTTATGTGGTCCCTGAGAAGAGGATCCAAAATTACTTCATCACAGCCTGATGATTCAGGATTAACAAGGAATATCATTGTAAAAAGAGTTACCGACACTTCAAATGTACAGGCAGCCCACATGAATGTGGATTATTCTAAATTTGCCCTGGTTACTGTGGAAAGAGAAGAGAGGGAAATGATTGATATGCATAATAAAAATGAAGTAGTGGTGGAAGCCTATAATCAAGAGGTAAAAAGGAGAATTGAGTTAGAAAACAGGGTATCTCAATTAGAAAAGGTACTTGGAAAGAGAAAAGTGGGAGAATCTAATACATTAAGAATTGCATATCCCCCACAGTCATCTGTGGGATTAACCCCTATTATTGAGATACCTGACACCCCTGAAAGACCCCAATTCTATACTGCAGAGGAATTTGAAGCAGAAAAAACCAAATTACATGAGTGGCAGATAGAATTTAGAAATCAGCAGGAAGAGAAATGGAGGCAGGGTGTGACATACTTGAGGGATAAAATACAATGGTCAAATTTTTATGATCAGTTGACAAGGATTGTAACCCTCATGGATGAATTAAATAAAGAAAAGAATGGATTAGATTCTCTTGCACAGAAGTGGAGACAGAGAAATAATGATGTTACAATTATTTGTATATCTACAGTTCAAATGCCTTATCATCAAGTTGAGAGGATTTTTGATTTATTGAATCAATTAGATAATTTTGAAAATAAAAGAGATTCTTTATAGAGGAAATTGATACTCTGTTTTTCAAGATATATTGCTAAAAAATTCACCCTATTTCCTTGTGCCTTAGAATTTGTTGATACAGTAAAGGAAAAGGACAAATGGAAAAAGGAAATGGATGAATTATTCAATAACAGAATAACAAACATCATCAGTGAGACTGGCTATTGGTTTTGGGCAAAGACGAATGAAGAGCTAGTAAAAATACAATTATATTATGCTGATATAAGAAAAGAATTCGATGATTTAGAAGAAAATGCCAATTCTTTAATAAAGATACAAAGAGAAACCCTAAGTTTTGATTGGCCAGATGATGATACTTTCAACAGATGGAAAGATCAGTTTAGTGAACAGATGTCAGGAGAAGATGACGAGGAAGATGTAAGAGTAATAGTTACTTTTGTAGTCAGCAATGATGACATCGAAAATCCCTAGGTTAAAGTGAGTTTGCATGTAACAGAAGATGATACATCACTTGCAGACCTTATGGGTATGTACTCTGAAGATGAGGAATGATTGCGAGAGCAGATCATAACAACCAAGAAGCATAACAGAAAGGGACCCGCCAAGAAGTGCTATTGTAATCAACCTTTCTGTTATTCTTGTTTTTGTTTTTCAAAAGAAGGACACCTGTCACCTACTGTAGCCTGAAGCTTGTTGCATCTCACATTATTTAAGTGAGATCCCAAGGCTAAAGAGGGGTCCGAATTTGGTTTTCACTAAGTATTATGCTTAGTTCTGTTTTTGGTCCAAACATTTTGGGAAAGAAATTTATAGTATACTTTTTCTGTCAAAATTTCTGAGATATGGATGAATGTAGAAAGAACTGTGCTTCTTCTCTAAAGGTTTTTCTGGGTCTTTTGTAAAGGATATACCATTTTCAAAAGAAATGAATACAAATTATGAACTGTCCCCATATCTGTTCTTCTCTGAATTTTGTCTCCTCTTTAATACTGAGCTACCTTGATGTTGTGTGAGTAAAATCTTATGCAATTGATTGCAATTTAGTAAGACTGTACATCCATTTGTTATTGCTGTTAATTCAATGGATTAAATAAAGGCTTTGATGAATGTGATGAGGTTTCTTGGGTGTTAATAAGGATTTTTGAATGATAAATTCTGGTAAGAATTGCTGATGAAAATTCATTGCAAGGCAACAAATTAGATCTAAGAATTTACTTGACTCTGAATTCCCAATGGATTAGGCACTGATCGAAAGTATTTCAGCCCAAAGGAGAAGTATATTATAACTAGCTTTTTTCAAAATACATCATAAAATCAATTTTCATTTATCTTTCCTGTAAGATTTTCAAAGTTGGCCAGCACTTGCCTGCATGGATTGTTTTAGCTTCATTTAGCCATTGTTGTTGGAAACATCTGCAGAGCTATAGAAGATTTCTTGGCCATATCTGTTCAAGGGATGTGTTTATCAGTTATTTACCTATATGTTTGAGTATTTAGAGATGAGAATCAAAATGAAACTAAGGATAATTCTCATACAATTATTCCATCTTTGAACCATCCTTGGGTGCACCCGCCCTGATTTTACAGAGCCCAAAGAGTAGAAAACCGTCTAAGGTTTTGTTGGAGTTGGGCCCTAGTACTTTGCATATGCAAGTGATAATGAGAATTGGCTATTCTTTAGGTTGTGTATGTACTGATATCTAGGTACTAAGCCTTTTGTCGCCTAGTAGTTTTAGCACTGTTAACATCAAAATAAAACACCAACACCCCATACATCATTTGACATGGATAGCTATCATTGTCCAAATCTAGAAAAAAGTGGGGATATAAGAATTTGTGTGGAATTCAAGAATTTGAACTAGGCATCTCTAAAGAACAACTACACCTTGCCTAATATGGAATGCCTACGACAAACATTGTAGGCTCCAAAATGATGTCTATGCTAGATGGATTCTTTGGATTCAACCAAATTGAGGTAAACCCAAAAGATTGGTTCAAGACTACATTCACCACTCCTTGGGTAACATTTGCATATAACATAATGCCTTTTGGGCTCATTAATGTTGGCAGTACCTTTCAACAAGATATGAACTCCTCCTTTGTTGATCTAAAGGATAACATCATCATCATTTACTTGCATAATCTGACAGTATCCTCCAAGAAAAGAGAAAATAATCTAAGGGACTTGGAGAAGGTCTTGAAAATATGTTGAGAGCATGGGATATCTCTAAATCTCAAAATATAGTCTTCTATGTTACAAAAGGTAAACTTTTGGGTCACATAGTCTCTTAGAAAGGCATCAATATTGATCCTAAATGTGTTAGAGCCATCCAAAAATTGAATTTTCTTGGAAGAAAATATAGAGTTAATTCATTCTTTAGATAGGTGAACTTTCTAAGATGCTTCATCCCTAATTTTTCCGAAATCACCAAGTGCATTGTTGATATGATGAAAGGAAGTCAGAGTTTCAAATGGAAAAACTCTAGAAGAGTGGATTTCAATCAAATTAAGGATGCAATAGCCAAGGTACCAATGCTGGTACATCTAGATTACACTAAGGAGTTCATATTTTACTACTATGTCTCAATCCATATGTTGTATGCAATAATCATGCAAGAAAACAATGAAGGAATTCAAGTGTCAATTTCTTTCATGAGTACCCCCTTAAGGAGCATGAGCTAAAATATTCACAAATGGAAAATCATGTGGTGAGATCAAGGAACTCAAGCACAAGATGACAAGGATAATGGGAAGGGACAAGAGAAAACAATGGCTAAGAGCAGAGAAGGAGGTATTCAGGGCCTCAAATAGAGAGCTAGTGGAGTACATAAAGTCCACACTTGGGAGTTCTTCTTCCAATAAATTTGACACAAATGCAAAGGAGAACAATAACTTACTCCTTAAGATGCAACAAGAAAGAAAATTTAGGAAGTTAGGTCAGGCATGGGTAGATCAAAACAAGGCTCAAATTCCCCCATTAGTTGAAAAATTTGGAAGCCTAGTGTTGGACACTCACAAGCTTCGATAAGCACCCTCAGATCATCAAACAACCATATAGAAGGCAGTAGATAAGCTAATAGAGAAATTGACCCTAATATAAGAATTTATAGACATGAAGGCTAATATGGAAATTGCTCATAGGATTCTAAAGATTGGCAAAGAGTCACTTTTCCACTAGAAGAAATCCTTGGATTTTTTCATAGAAAGCTCTATGAGATCTGCAAAAGAAATCAAGGATGTGTATGACCTAGTGTGAAAGATTGTTGACAAGTTTTTTCACTATTTGAAGATCTTGCACATAGAGTCCTTCGTATCTACTAATGGAAAGCTAGTGGACATTGAAAGAATGAAATCTAAGTTGTTGGTATTTTTTGAAAAATCCATTTACCCACTTAAGTTACAAGTGTCAAAGATCCAAGAACTATCAACAGTGCACACAATCATAAAGAGAGAAATGGGAAAATTCCAATCAAGGGTGGCCAAGATCAATGAATTTATAGAGATGCATGACTATTAGATGATTTAAGCCAACAATATCCTTAGTCTAGGTATCAAAGATCTAGATAAAGTAACTAAAGTCATATAGGGCTAAATTAGTTACTTCTAAGAAGGCATAATAATTCTTATGCTTTTCCTGACATTTGTCATTCTTCTCTTCTCTTTGTTTTTATAGTCATTCATGGCATTTTTTCAGTCTCTATAATAGACAATGACTCAAGCTTGTCCTATTTTTAGATTATTTTATTTTGAGATGCTCTAGGGAGCAATCATCCAATGTAACCAGCCATTTTGAGAAGGCCTATAAATGTAATCTTTTAAGATGTAAATAAGATCGACAAAATTTACTTTGGGCAAAACCCTATAGTTGGGACTGTTGTGTGTGAGTCTAAGTTCATTTTAAGTTTTTTTGTTTATCTAGTTTAGAAGATGATTTTATGGGATGAGTGTGTTAATGTTGATATTTGAATGAATGTGAATGAACTTGGCTTTATTTCCTTCATTCAATAGATTGTATGTCTTACTCTCTTCAACATAAAGCACATCTTCTATTTTCTTTGCTATTCATCATGGTCTATGTGTTTGGTTTATTTCATTGCATAAGAAAGTTGGAAAGTGGTATATGGAGTAGTTGAGGAATTGATAATCTAGGTATTGTCAAAACATTAGCTAATTTGTGTGATCTAGGAATTACTATTTTCACCATATCTTCCTTTCTTCATGCTATTGTAATTACTTATACATGTTTCCATTTCTTGCATCTAGGCTATCATAGATTGAATCTTGTGAGATAGTCCCCTTCTTTGTCCATGTTTTTTAAAGTGTTGAGCAACTTGGTTTTTGCCTCTTCTACTCTCTAGTTAAGAGCATACCCCAACAACCCAAAATACATATTCATTGTATATCTTGCAATCATAAGGGAGATGTACCTTTCAATTTAGGGGTCTTTGGTAGACTACTACACTAACCCATTCTATTGTTAACTTCTTTTTTTTCCATAAGCCTTTGGGAAAGTAAAGAGTCAAGGTAAAAACCAAAGTATCAACGAAGATAAATTGTTAACCAACAAGTTCATCAGTGTAGTTGGTAATCTTTGAGTCTTGTCAACTTATGAGCATCCATTCTAATATGTTATGACTAACAAACTTGAACATTAAATTGTTATTAGTAGTTCAAAGTTCATAGTTCATGGGTCTAAAATCTTGACTCAACAAAGATGTATCCCAAGTAAGTGGCAATAAGAAAGATGATCTTTCCTTCCTGAAATCTATGGAAAAGACATGTATTTATTGGTGATTAATGGTAATGATGGCAAGGCATGTTTTGGTATGTGAAAAATTAAAGGAAACATTTAATAATGGAAAGTATCCTACCATTTCACTCATTCCATCACCTATCCATACATATTTCCCTTTGGGTTGAATGCTTTAAAAATAATTTCTCATTTTCATTTTCTTTTTGCTATTATTGTTTAAGGTAAAATCTTTTCTTTGTTTGGAGATACAAGGAGATAGTCTTAAACACCTTGCCCAAAAATAATTTTAATGGAACCATCTTGGTGAGTACTCATTTTGATTATTTACTTGAGCTATTTTTTCTTTTCCTTGTAATTAGTTTGTGTCTATGTATTTTATTTCCTTTTCATACTCTATTTTTGGCTTGCTAAAATCCCAAACATCCATGGTTTCTTTCCACCCCAAATTACCAAAAAATGAGAAATCTTCAACCATAAGTAGTTTCCTACCTAAAATTAAGGATATTTTTCATGCTAATGAAGACATTTGCAAATCACTAACCAGGTTTTCCAATTCTAAACCATGGACTATTTCCAAAAAGGTCTCTAAAAGTGGATTTTTGCAAGACTTTAGATTCCTTGAAGCCATCCATTACCATAACTTGTCCTAGTATTCCAAGACAGATATGATGCCACTCAGAAATGTATCCAAACCTACAACAGAGAAGTCTTAATGTATATAAATAGTGTTGTTGTATGTGAATAGAATTGTTGAAATGGGTATGTTGAGGATTCCTCTATATGAGGTGTTTGAAGATTGAACTATTAGATCATCCTATACACAATTCATCACTAATACCAATGAGTTCAATATTATAATTGGTAAGAGTTGGTTGCTCAAGCCAAAAAGAGGTGATTCCCATCTCCGACATCCTATTACCAAGGAATAAATGATACTAGAGATCATGGATATTATAACCTTTTTGAACAAAGTAAAAGGAATCTTCCATGCCTTTCATTAGGAGAATTGGATGTAATTTTTCATCCAAGCCATTTTTGGGAAGAAAAAAATCATTGATTGGGATGATATCATAGCAATAAGACTACAAGAGAAACTTTTCTAGGTATTTGGAAATTTTGGATTTTATATGTCATCCTACTTATTTTATATCATGGCCCATTGTGGAGTTTGCAAAGGCCTCCCCCATTAGGTATGGAATCAAAGAATGGCCATCTATGAGTGCTACCCTCTATTGCAAAAGAAAAGAGACCTAGATGGCTTCAAAAGGGATCAAGATAATTTTCTCACCAAGTTATTTTCTAAGCTCCAAGGTTGGCAAGAGAAGCAACTCAACTAGTTACCATTTTTTGTAGTTTCTTTACTCAGATTTTGAAGTTAACATATTTGAGAATAGAATGGTATGAAGGAATACCTTGAAGTCTACCTTGATATTATCTAGATTTATATGTTTTGATCAAAGTATGGAGACAATTGGTAGAAGTGAAGAAAATTTATAAGTTACAGAAAGGATCTGGGCACACCTTTCCCATTGAGATTTGATATTGCTAGTGTTGGACTATTCGAGATGCCCTTATTCTAAATGTCTCTCCTTCTACTCTTTAGGTTCAAATTTTGACAACTAGGATTTTGGTAAGAAATATTTTGAAATGCACTCACCATTCTCCCACATCCCTTAGATAGAAGATTTTTATTCAAATTGAAAGATGACTATGAGGTTAGGAAACCATGGTGGTCAAAGCTGACCCTAAAAGAATTCAAGAATTTTAACCTCCAATTAGACATGTATGGAGTTATTGAAGGGGAAAATGAGGAAGCAATTAGTGCAATATATTTTGAATAGATTGAAGCATATCCTTTGCCTATGGTTGAATGGGAAATACCAAAGGAAGATGAATTGCAAGATAAAACACTACCTGACATTAAAGACTTGAACAATGGATTTCAAATAAGAGATGATTAGAACCAGAGCTAGTTGTCTTAGTTATAGTTCACCTCACCTTGTTTGTAATACTAAGCAAGTTTTACCCTCTCCCACTATAGGTATTTAGAAGCTAAGAATTAAACCTAAACCTACTATTCAAAGTTTAATTCAATTCCCTTCCTTAAGTCAAATGAACTTTCACATAGAGTAGAATGAGATAAATTCACTAAATCTTGGCCAAAGAGACTCATACAAGACTAATTGAGGTAGATCTAAGAGACAAATTTGCAGCTAAGAGTTTAAATGGTAATATGTATCAAGGAAATAAATAGGCTATGCAACAAGCCAATACTTTGAGTTCAATGGCTATTGGCACATCCCATGTTTTTCAAACTCCACCAAAAGTATAATTATTATGACCCCAACTTGTTTGACTTATTAGTAAGAAACAAGATAAGTATAGTCCCTAAGACTCTACTAAAGGATGATATGGTGTGTAAGTTCCTAGGAAGGGCTCCTAAAGTTAAGAGTCCCAAAATTGACATTTTCATAGATGTTAATGAAGAAATAGGGCATTAGTTATCTAATATTCTAAGGTCAACAACTAAAAAGAGTATTGATGATGTGATGCCACAAGAATGAACAATAGAGAAAACTATCTTTGGCCCAATGTATAGAGCTAAATACACAAAATATGGAATTTTGGTAACAAAAGGTAACAAAAGGATTTCATGATGGATGTGGAAGGACTAAAAACTTAAACAATCCTTGTGTATGATGGTGGAATACACTAATTGTTGAAAGGAGATTGTTAAAGTGAAGAGGGTTGATGAAACCTATCATGGAAAAAACATTATTTTGTTACTAGTGTGAAACCTACTATGTGCTATCATTTGTTTGATTTATGAAGAGGATTTGAAAAGAAAGGACAACATGAAAACCTAGAGAAGGATTGAGTTATTTGGTGTATAAAAGGAGCACTAAGACCAAACAAGACATTCATGATATAGTGTATTGTGTATCTCCTTAAGGATATAATGAAAGGATACTTGAGAAAAGACTAGAAGAAGGATAAGTAAGGAAATGTAGTTGTAAAGCCTTACAGAGAAAACAATGCAAGATGAGAAAAGTCAGTGTAGGCCAAATAGAAAATTATTTGAAGCTAAGCAGTAAGCTTAGTATGTGTTCAGTGAAGAAAGTTAGTATGTGTTGAGCACCAGTAAAGAATTAGTGGATGTCAAGAAACTCAGTGTTGGTTGAGAATTAGAGAAGAGTGTTTGCTAAGAAAATAAAGTGTTATTGTCAAGTGCTAGTAAAATGTGTTAGATTGAAGATTTAGCAAATTTGAGCTGAAAAACTTGATTTCTTGAATTGTGTGAAGCATGTGGAAGATAAGTATGATGAGATGGTGGCACATAATTCAAGATAACCATTTAAAGAAAAATCCAAAGAGGATTTATAAAGTAAGTTTCTAGAATGGGATAAAATGGAAAAGTGGGTAGATTCATTGAATCTTACCTAACCCTAGAATAGATGATTATGGTTAAGAGAAAAAAAGACCTAACCTCTTTGTAAAAGGAGATACCAGTCTAAAAGTAATAGTTTTCATGTGCAAGAACCTAAGGAAGACAAGAAGTCTAGGGTGTTGCTTCATACGATAGTTGAATTGAAGATCATGCAGTTAGCATACAAAGAAGGAAGGATTAAGAGGAAGAATTCTTGAAGGTTTAACAAGCTATCAGAGATAAAGAGGATGAATACCAAGAAGAATGGAGGACTAAATGTGATATTTTTAATCTACAAGTGAGTTTTTATTGTTATCAAATCAAGTCCTACTATTACTCTCTAATAATTGCATCAGTCTAGATAAATCCTTTGGATTAAGGTTGACCCAACATGCATTAGTAAATCCTTTAACAAGGTGACATTCTAATGGAATTTTCTAAAGACCTTTAACAAGGCTCACTCCTAATAGGGTGATTTAAATCCTTTAACCAAGTCACATTTAATAATGTGCATTGTAACCCTTAACATGGTTAGCTTTTCTCAAGGCTCACTTAAGAAGAGTGAAAATTGGTAGCATGTTACTAGTGTTTTTTCTCAAATTGGTTTCCACATAAAATCCTTGTGTCAAAATGTGCGATTGATTTTTAAGTATTGAATGTCTATATTTTTGTAAAGTTATTTTCACATAAGACATCAATATGCATATGTATAAAATGTTGTTGAAAGTCCCATGGATTTGGGTGGGCCTAAAAGCCTTGTGTAAATTGTTTAACAGGATGAAATTCCAAGTTGAATTTTCTTAAGTCCTCTAATAGGGCACACTCCTAACAGGGTGTAGAAATCCTTTAATAGGGTCACATTTAATAGTGTGTTGCAGCCTTTAATAGGGTATTAGTTTAGAAGGGTGAGAAAAGAAGGTAGCATGTTACTAGTGGTTTTCCCAAATTGGGTTTCCAAATAAGTCCTTTTGTTATGTGTTGATTCTTTATGTTTCATCATTGCATGTTGATTTATAGTAGCTTTCTAAGATAAAGTATTAAACCTTGGATGAATTGTAGAATGCATGGGCCTACTATAGTTTTATTAAAATTTTAAACTGGACATTATTGGACCTTGAATAACTGATTCACCCCCCCTCCACCTCCCTATTAGTTATTCTAAATAATTCTAACACTTTTTATCAGAGCCCTCTACTAATTTGTTTCAAGGTACTAGCAGCAGGAAGATCAAGATGTCCAAGAGAGAAATTCCCAAGCAGAACAAAGACAACTTTGCTACATGGAAAAGTCTAATGAAGTTGCACCTTGGATCAATAGGTGACTATGCATAGACTTAAATCACTTTTGATCATACAGACCCTATAGGACCCCTCATTGCAAAAGACATGAACAAGAAGAAGGAGCACAATCAAGAAATGTTGGAGATTGCTTCACCACTAAGCTATGCCAAGTATGATGACATCAAAGAATGTGATACTGCACACAAAATGTGGGAAACTCTAGCAACCATCTATGGAGGAGATGATAATGTCAAGAGAACCAAAAGAGAGAGCCTAAGAGAAAATTTTGATGACATGAGAATGGAAGAAGGAGAGAATGTTGCTCAATATGGTGCAAGGATGAAAGAAGTGGTGAGTGCCTTAAGAAGCCTAGGAGGAAAGCTATTACAAGAAATAATATGTAGCAAATACTTGAGAACTTTGGTTCCTATCTATGCTATAAGAGTATCAGCCATCCAAGACCTGAGGTGTGTACTAGGCAACACATTGTCATTTGAAGGAATAATTGGAAGACTCACTACCTTTGAGCTATCCAAGTTTGACAACTACAAGCTAGAGAACTTTGAATCTACATTCAAAGCCAAGATGATAGTAAAAGACAATGAGGAGGTGCAAACAAAGAAGAAGAATGGAAAAAGAAAACATGTATCAAGTGATAGCTGCACTGATGAAGATGATGTAAACCAATTGGAGGCATTTTTAGCAAGAAGATTTCATAGAGGAAAAGGAAAATTAAAAGGTAAGTTGCCTATCATTTGTTTCAATTGCAACAAAGTTGGTCACATTGCAACTAGATGCACACAAAAGAAAAATTACAAGGATGGAAGTAACCACAAGAACAAGAAAGAAGATAACAAGGACTAAAAAGGCAAGGGAAAAAGATGTTACATTGTTGAAGAAGACTTTGATGATAATGATGATGAAGTGGTCTATGTGGCTATGAAAGATGAATTAGATGAAGATGAAGCAACTTCCTTGGTAACCTGCATGAACAAGAATGACAAGTGGATCATAGACAGTGGATGCTCTCATCACATGATTGGAGATAAAAGTAAGTTCATTACCTTTACTCAATATGGTGGAAATAGTGTTAGATTTGGTAACAATGCACTATGTCAAATCAAAGGGAAAGGTAGCATTAGGCTTACTAAAAAGATATCATGTGATAATGCATACTATGTTGAAGGCTTTGTAAATTTGGTTTACTACTTGGGCTTCCCTCTCTTTGGCATCTACATTACCAGAAGGAAGGTTCAATCAGCCCTCCCTCACTTTCTTGTTGGAAGGTGAGCATGCGATGAGCCTAGGAAAACATCATGGCTAAAAAATTGAGGAGCTTGTGCTTTCCTATGTGGTGTTCATGGCATGAACATCAATCTATAGCTACAAATCCATCTCAATGAACCTATTTCAATGAATGGGCAAAGTAATTGTTAGGATAATTCAAAATTGGAAAACACATGTTCCTTCAGATGCATCAAATCTTCATGAAGTAGATGTAAAGGAGTATCTTACTGAAGGCTAATATCCTATTGGTCACTCAAAATTTCTAAGATTGCAAACTAATTAGATTTCCCAATTCATAGATTAAATTGTTTGTAAATGTTTCATGAAGAATAGTTTGGATCACATTGATAAAGAGTAAAATTTGAGTAAGTGATCACACAATCCAAAAAAATTAGGGACAATTTAATATGAAAATAGAAATTATTATCATGCTTTCTTGGCAGATGGACTAGAGATCTAGTTTTCCTATTCTATACCTCAAGTCACTAGATTCAGTCTCCTTTCAAATCAAATGATACCAATTGGAGTGTTTTGTATTTTCTATTAGGATTTAACTATGTAGTTTTTTTTAATCAGTCGTGTTGATGTTTTTAAAAAGTACTAAAACTACTAAGAGACAAAATGCTTAATACCAGAATGACAGTACATACACAATCTAAATACTAGCCTATTCTTATTAACAATTGCATATGCAAGGTATTTGGACCCAACTTCAACAAAACCACAGATGGTTTTCTACTCTTTTGGCTCTGCAAAACTAGGCTGGGTGTACCCAGGGATGGTTCAAAATTGGAACAACTGTATGAGGATTATTCTTAGTTTCATTTTGATTCTCATTTCAAGATCCTCAAACATATACATAATTCTCACTAACTTGGTAAACACATCCCATAAACAGATATAGCCAGGAATTCTTCTATAGATCTGTAGATGTTTTTAACAACAATGGCTAACTGAAGCTAAAACATTTCTTGCAGACAAGTGCTGGCCGACTTTGAAGATCTAAGGGAAATAGAAGTAAAATTTGATTTGATGATGTATTTGAATAACCATTTATAATATACTTCTCCTTTAGCTGAAATAACTTGATCAGTGCCTAATCCATTAGGGTTCGGAGTCTATAACAAATTCTTAGATCTAATTTGTTGCTTTACAACAAATTCTATCAGCAATTCTTATAAGAATTTATCATTCAAAATCCTTTTCAATACCTAAGAAATCTCATCACATTCATCAAAGCCTTTATTTAATCCATTGAACTAACAACAATGATAAATGGATATACAACCTAACTAGGTTGCATTCAATTGCACAAGCTTTTACTCATACAACATCAAGGTAGCTAAGTATTTACAAGGAGACAAAATTCAAAAAGAAATGATACGGGGATAGTTCATAATTTGTATTCATTTCCTTTGAAAATGGTATATCCTTTATAGTAGACTCGGAATGGCCTTCAGAACAAAACATAGCTCATTCTATATTCATGTATTCTCAGAGAATTTGATAGAAAAATACATTAGAAACTTGATTTTCAAATTTGGACCAAAAACCAGACTAAGCACAATACTTAGAAGAAATAGAATTCGGACCATTCTTTAGCCTTGGGATCTCACTTAAATAGTGTGAGATGCAACAAGCTTCAGGCTAAAGACAAATGACAGGTGTCCTTTTTAAAAAAGGCACTCACCTACAAATCTGTCAAAAAGACAAGAACAAAATAACAGAAAGGCTTATTACAACAAATATTCCTTGGTGGGTCCCTTTCTATGATGCTTCTCAGTTGTTGAGACAAGAAAATATGATCTGATCTTACAATCATTCTTCATCTTCTGAGTACATAGCCATGAGATCTGAAAGTGATGTATCATCTTCAGTTACCTGCAAACTCACTTTAATCTAGGGATCTTCCATGTCTTCATTAGTGATTACAAGGGTAACTGTTACTTTTGCATCTTCCTCCTCATCGTCTCCTAACATCTATTCCATAAACTGATTTTTCCATTTATTAATAGCATTATCATCTGGCCAATCAAAACTTAGAGCTTCTTTTTGTATCTTTATTAAAGAATTTTCACTTTCTTCTAAATCATCAAATTCTTTTCTCATAGCAGTATAAAATAACTATATTTTTACTAGCTCTTCATTTGTCTTTGCCCAGAACCAGTGGCCAGTCTCACTCATGATGTTTATTATTCTTTCATTAAATAATTCATCCAACTCCCTTTTCCATTTTTCTTTTTCCTTTATTGTATCAACAAATTCTAAAGCACAAGGAAATAAAGTGAATTTTTTAGCCATATATTGGGAAAAACAGAGTGTTAATCTTCTCTGTAAAGAATCTCTTTCATCATCAAAATTCTCTAGCTTATTTAACAAATCAAAAATCTTCTCAACTTGATTATAAGGCATTTGGACTGCAGATATACATATGATTGTAATATCATTATTTATGTCCCTCCATTTCTATGCAAGAAGAGTCAATCTATCCTTTTCTCTATTCAACTCATCGATGAGGGTTACAATTCTTGTCAATTGATCATAAAAATTTAACCATTGTATTTTATCCCTCAAATATACCACAACCTGCTTCAATTTTTCTTCATGTTGATTTCTAAATTATATCTGCAACTCATGTAATTTGGCTTTTCCTGCTTCAAAGTCCTCTACAATATAGAATTGGGGCCTTTCAGGGGTGTCAGGTATTTCAATGGTAGGGGTTGATCCAACAAATTACTATGAAGGGTGTGCAATTCTAAGTGTACTGGATTCTCTCACCTTTCTTTTCCCAACTATCTTCTCCAATTGAGATACCCTATTTTCCAGCTCAATTCTCTTTTTTACTTCTTGATTATAAGAATTCACCACTATTTCATACTTACTCTACAAATTAGTCATTTCCTTTTCTTCTCTTTCTGCAGTGGCCAAGGCAAATTTAGAATAGTCCACATTCATGTGGGCTGCCTGTACATTTGAAGTATCAGCGACCCTCCTCACAATGATACTCCCTGTTGGTCCTGAATCATCAGGCTGTAATGGAGTAGTCCTGGATCCTTTTTTTAGTGACCACATAACAAGGGTAGCTTGATCATTACTGAATGCTATTCACAAGAATTCCTCTTTATCTGGATCCTGTAATCCTAAATTATTTGACACAGAATTAAAAATTAAGGCATCAGCAATATCCCAATTGGGCAATAATAAAATATTTGCATTTTTCACCATCTGTCTACCCTCGTCAAGGGTTATATTCTAGAACTCTTGTATCATTTGTTCCTTTATTTGATTATGAATGGAGGCTTCATCCATTTCTAGATGCTTTGTTTTCATATTCTTACATCTTTGTTAAAAAATGTGCATGTTTCCCTCCATGCAAACTGATGGAAAGCCCTAGATTTTACAAAATTGTTATCAGACAAAAATTGCTGACTAGCTTGTTCCAAAATAGGGTCTAATTCCCTTCCTCTGAAATCTGCAACAATTAATTCAAAAGTTGGCACAGGAGGCTCCTAGGGGTTCGCTTCATCAATTTTTGCTTGAGTAACAAAAACTCCTCCTTGTGACCCCATTTGTTCAATTTGTTCATTGGTGAGCTACTCTTCCTCAATTCTCATTGGAGTTTGAGAGGGTGAGTAACCTTCATCATGGGATTCCTCTTCCCTTATTATTTTTCTTCTTTTGGGAGAAGGTTCAGGGGGTCTTTCTTCAAGGACAGTATTAGTAGATTCAATTACCTATTTTTCTTTGTTTACAATGGGCATCTGATCCCGAATAACAGTATATCCTATCCTCTTTCGCACAACCAGTGGACCTACTCCTATGTTAGGGGTGAAACCCAATTTCCTCATAACTTCTCTAGTTTTTTCTGGAAAAGAATCAATAAAATGTTGTTTCTTCTCATTCATTACCTCCATTATTTCTGAGAATGTACTCATGAGCTTATTTATTCTATCTGCATTAGTTGCAGCATTACTAAGAGGATTGTAATCCTTGTCAAAAAAATTAAAAAACTCCAAAACTTTTGAATAAACTCTACATTTCTCTTTCTTTGTTTCTTTCTCCTGGATAGAATATTCATTCCTTATTATATCTTCACTGAAATTGAATTCATGCTAACTTGGATGAAGCTTGATCTTATGTCTATGAGAAAAATTAAAAAAATCTTCTGTGTCACAAAAATGAGCATAGATACTGCCATCTTATACTGATCCAAAAATTTGTAGAGGAAGATCCACCCTTCTTTAGTTATTACAAACTGGTGGGCTACAGTGCAAGTATAAAAAAATTGATCCTATTCCCCTTTTGTGCAAAAAGGTCTCCTCCACTCCTCCCAACTACCATAAAAATTCAGCTACTCCTACCTTTAAAGGCACCTAATAGGGTATTACATGGGGTGTCCCTTTGAATCCATAAACCCTGATGATAGTTGAGGCTGCATATGGGATGATATCTCCGCAATTATGTGAAACTTTTAGACTATGGGGTCTGTCCATAGGCCTAATAAGGTGCATTAGTTCCTTAGGAATTCTGGGATTGTCACTCAATATGAGGCATCTTAGTTTAGAAGCAAAGTGCCTAACAAATCTAACAAAACTAGCCTTTTCTGCTTCCCCAGTCATGTTTGTACTCCACAATTGAACTGGTAGTGCTTCCCCCTCTTGTTCCCTATTTAAAACCATTTCTTTACCAAAATATGTAACCCCTTTAAAAAGAAACATATGCATCAATAGGGAGTACTGACCCCAAACCTTTTCCACCTTGCCCTTTGCAATCCCCACCAATCCATTGTGAATCTCATTAGCCAGGTAAGATGCAAAATAAAAAATTATTTCTAGACCGAAAGAGGAGATTTGGGTGATCGTATACATGAAGCTCACAGGAATAAAATCTTCTTCACCCTCTCTGAAGACTCTGCACAAGGTCCTGTATATCTCTACTACCTTGGCATTAAAGCATGATTTATTAAAAGGTTCTTTAGAAGATGATGTTATTGCTGGTAGGTTTCCAATTCTGCCTATGTGGGCCTTCATTGCACCTTGTCTAACTACATCCCTTTTGGACATATATTCTTTTTCTAACTCTATCAAATCAATGGGCACATGATACCTAGTGAGAGGTCCCAGACTGAAAACTTCCCTAATTTCTTTTGGACTGATGGTAATTAAAACCTCAGTACCCATTCTTCTCATGACCTTAGTGGCTTGATCATAACTTTTTGCTACAGCTTCTAGCAGGTCATAATCCATAAACACACTTGGAACAACTAGCTTTCCAAGATCAAAATTCCATATATTAGCATGAGGGGCATATAATTTTCTTTCTGCAAACCACTTTTTGAACAAACTCAAACTAGTTTGAGAATTATGAGCATCTTAGACCCAATTACCCTTATCATACAATCCATTAGCTATCGTTAGCCTAGGGTTCAATGAGGTTAACCTTTTAACTTTCACTGTCTCTACAGTAGACTCAGGGAGCAACTCAAGAAAATCATCATGCACATTCCTATCCAAATAGTTTATTGCACCTAAAAATCCCTTCTTTGGAGGCATCTTGGACTATTTTTTACAGAACTGAAAAGCCTACGAAGATTATGGTAGTATTACTTACTTGAATTATGTTTTTGTTTTCCTCTATATTTCTGCAAACTTTCTGCGAACAGACAACTTCACAATTTCTACCAGACTTCGGCACACTTTCCTTCAATAAATGCTTCTGTACAAGAATGGCTCCAAATCTTTGCTCGCGTAAGATGAAACTGATGAAATCTCTCTGTATTATACTCTATTTTTTCTCATGGACGATGCTTTCATGTCTAATTAATATAGAGAGTGGCACTACATTATATGTTTAAAACTGTGCCGTTGATTTTCAAAGATCCTACGATCATGTGATACGGAGAGAACAACTAGGAGTTGCATTTGACATGTCAGTCAATTCACCCAATGAGAACTTAACACGTATATAATTCTTTCCTTGATGGTGCTTATATCTGAACCCACTGACAACTGAGGACACGTGTTAGCATGTTGCTACTTCGTTATGCATAAAGAATGAGCACCTTGGCATAATGAAGCAGTGACAACTGTTGATCTGATTTGAAATTGGTCAAATGATATGTTACTGGGTTTGCACAGAAAGAAGGCAGTGGGCCCTATTCGTTGTCACTATAATTATCTCCCTTGCAACTCTTCATAGTGAGAAGATGATGACCATTGATCATATACTCAATTAAGGGTGAGGAAATTGTACGAAGTCTTTTGATTCATATTTGCTATGTCGCATAGCTTAAAAAGCATGCAATTTTTCAAAGCGAGGTAGCGAGGACTGTTGATTTCATTCCAATTTGACACTCAGGATCTATTTGTACATTTTATCAAAAGGACATTGATAAAATACATAATTCTGCATAGTTGGTGCCTGTCAAGATTTTATTGCAGTCCTAATTATCATCCCACGTCACCAAAGGTCCCACTGGCTCTTGATTTTACGGGGCCTCACTACTTTGCTAACGACGAAGTGGATAATTTTTTGATAGCAAGATGGCGAAGCTCTGGAACTTTAATGAATTTTGTACTGGGAAATGCAAGGGGGCATCAGATAATTATTTCTATTATTTAAACTGCTTCTGACAACGGTATTTATTACTTGTCACGCCACCTAGTATAGTCACGATACCAGCAAAATGCAATGTCATCAGCTCTTGATTTCACGGGGCCTCGCTACTTCGCTAACGGTGAAGTGGACAATTTTTTTAGTAGCGAGATGGCGAAGCGTCAAAAAAATCATCATTCCGGCTCTAATTTCAAACATTCTGCTAGGTCTTCTTCCTATTTTGATGGTAATTGCAACATGTACCTGCATAATAAATTAGTTAGAAAACAAAGCTCCGACCGTCGTATCTTCACTTTGCGGTCCCATTTTGTAAAATATTTAGCAGTCGCTACCTTGCCATACATAAAATGTGTCAATTTTTGCATAGCAAGGTAACGACAATGGTAGATCAACTTAGATCAGACGGCTAGGAAAAATGAGAGGAAAGGTATCACAGGGGCATAGAAGATAAAAGACAACAGAATATTCATCTCATTTGAAAATTCAAAAATTCGCGCCCGATAATTTATGAATAGAAAAAATGTAGGGTTTTCATAAGGTTTTTTCAAAGGCTAGCCAATGGATGGATTATCCAGAAACCCTTTTTTTCACTTAGAAATAAAAATCTAACTTTTCTACAATTGAACAAAAGACTTCTGTTACACAAAAAGTCAGACCAACAGTGGCTCTGTCTGGGGATGATAGACTACTTGAGTCTATGCAAGAATTTAGAATCTCTAGGAGAGCAGACCACATATTTGGCAAGATGACAACTTCTTCAAAGAGCACAAAGCAACACACAAAAACAAGGAACCAGACTACACAAGGATATTTACAAGGATTTACAGAAAAAAAAAAAAAAAACAAAACGACAGGAAACCCTAAAACTATTGTTCATGGAAGAAAATAAGTATTTTTCAAGAAAAATACCTTTTCAAGAACTGTCCATGAACTAGCAATTCAAGAATATTGTCAAAAATATCTTTGAGTATATAAGAATCTTCATCCCAAGTATTCTCAATGAGATATGGGCCTAACCAAATAGGATCAAATTTGCCATGTTTTTCTTTATCTTCAATTCTGGCATTCCACATTAGGACTAAATCTCCATTTTCAAATTTTTTTCTTACAGTTCTTTTATCATAGAGTGTCTTGACTTGCAATTGAAACTTTTGGTTCCTTAAAGATGCTTCTTTTTTGGTTTCCATCAGTCCTACCAATTCATCCATTCTTTCTTGCATTTCATCTGTAGTATCTTCATCATATAACTGGATGTAATTGTATAGTCCCATCAAGTTGTTTTCAGGCATTCTGGCTTGAATCCCATACACTAAATCAAATGGAGCTACACCAATTGTTTTCTTTACAGTTACTTTGTCAACCCATATTGCCAACTATAACTTGGAATCCCATGCCTTTTTATTATCATCCAAGGTTCTCTTAACGACCTTCAACAGGCTCTTTTTAGTGGACTCAGCTTGTCCATTCGCTTGTGGATGATATGGAGAAGATGATGACCTTGTCATTCCATATTTATCACAAAACTTGATGAACTCCTCAGATCTAAAGCACATAGCATTATCTGTGACAATTCTCTATGGACATCCAAATCTAGAAATAATATTATTCAACAAGAAATTATTTACCACTTTACTTGTCGCATTTCTTGTGGGGATAGCCTCTACCCATTTTGTAAAGTAGTCAGTAGCAACCAAAATCCAAGAATAGCCAGTGCTAGACTTGGAGAAAATCTCTCCTATGAAGTCCAGATCCCATTGTTGAAAAGGTGCTTGAATCTCAACTAGCTTCAATGGAGTATTTCTTGAAAATTTCAGCTTTCCAGCAAATCTCTGACAAGGATCACATTTCCTAACCATAACTTGAGCATCCTTGAATAGAGAAGGCCACCAAAATCTAGCCCTCATTATCTTATGTGCAGTAGTTTTGGCCATGTAGTGTCCTCCACATACTCCAGCATGCATTTCTTTCAAAACCTCTTTTGCCTTTTCTTTATCAACACACTTCAACAGAACTCCCTCAAAGTTTCTCCACCATAAGTTATTTTGGACAATTATATACCTGATGGCTTGCAATTTAGTATTCCTCTTTTCATTGTTAGGCAGATAAGGAGGAGCTTCCATATGTTGCAAGTAATATATGACATTGCTGTACCAATCACATTGGTTCATGTCACATAAGTTAGCTCTGAGATCATCATTTACCAGATTTATCTGATTAGCCTCTAGATTAGTTTCGGCCATGAGTTTGGCCAAAACTTGACCTCTTACTAACTTTGTTATTTGTATGTCAATGTTAAATTCTTGGATTCTATTGATCCATCTACACCTCCTGCTTGACACTTCCTATTGAGAGAATATATCCTTGAATGCAGCACTAGGTACAAAAGCGATAAAAGTAGCACCTACCAAGTAACTTCTGAAAGCTTTTATAGCCTTTACCAAAGCATATGCTTGCTTTTCATTTATTTCATACTTTAGTTCAGCAGGTTGTAGTGGCTTGCTGAAAAAGGCAATAGGTTGCTCATATCCTTCTTGATTCTTCTGTAATAAAACTGCAGCTACAGTATGGAATGATGTAAAAGAGAAAATATGCATGGATTTTGCATAATCTAGGGTCCTCACCACTAGAGCATCCTTTATTGTAGTTTTTATATCTTGGAATGCTTGTGAAGGTTCACCATTGCAATCTATAATGGCTCCCTTCTTGAGAATCTTTGAGATGGGTCTACTAATCTCAGCAAAATTGGTAACAAATCTCTTCAAAAAATTTACTTGGCCAAAATAGGACTGAATTCCTTTCACATTTTTTGGTTTGGAGACTTTGTCAATAGCTACTACCCTTTCAGGGTCTATTTTTATCCCATCCTTAGACACTATGTGTCCTAATAATTTTCCTTCTATGACCCCAAATGTGCATTTCTTTGGGTTTAAAGATACCCCATATTCCAGGGCTTTTATAAAGATTTTTTTCAAATGTCTACAGTGATCTTCAGCCTTATTAGAATATGCTGTAAGATCATCCTAGTACACAACCATAAATTTGTCAATATACTCATGAAATGCTACATCCATGGCTCTTTGGAAGGTAGCTCCTACATTAATCAAGCCAAAAGGCATCCTCACATACACATATGTTCCCTAGGGGGTTGTGAAGGCTGTCTTGAACTGTTCACTTTCTTTTACTAGAACTTGATTATACCTAGAGAAACCATCCATCATTGACATCAATTCAGAGCCAGTTACTTGCTGTAACATGACTTCCATATTAGGTAAGCCATAATTGTCTTTAGGAGATGAAATGTTTAAATTTCTAAAATCAACACAAAGCCTAATATCTCCATTCTTCTTCCTGATAGGAACCAAGTTTGAAACCTAGGTGGAATGCCTGATTGGTTTGATTATCCCACCATCTCTTAGTTTTGTCAGTTCTTCTTGCATTTTTGGGGCAAGGGTAGGATTGATTGGTCTTTGTTTTTTCCTAAAAGGTCTTAAATTTACCTTCAGTGGTATGACATGCTGGAAAAGATCCTCCCTGTAAGACTTAAGGTCATCATATGACCAAGCAAAAACATGTTTGTATTTTCTAAGTAGGTCAATCAATGTTTTCCTAATTTCAACAATCAGATCTTGGCCAATATAAACCCTTTTAGGAACTTCATCAGTACCCAAGTTTATTTCTTCTAACTCCTAGGGTTTGGGGTCATTAACTCCTGATTTTACTCTGTCTTGGCTAACAAAAATATTTTCCAAGACTACTAACCCCTTCGGCATCTTATTTGTTTTCAATTGCATTATTTCTTGACCAAAAATGGTTTCCTTGCCATTTATGGTTGCAATCAATCCACTGCAATCCATCTCCTGACCGTGGTACTTGTCTTCATTTAACAAAAAATTTGTAATATCTTTATCATCTTCAAACACCTGCAAATTTTCAATGTTGTCAGGTATGGAAGGTCTATTTTGCACCTCAATCTGGGAGATTCCTGCAAATGATATTTCTTTTGGCTTGATTGCCACATTTACCAATAGATCAACCATCTTGTTTTGGGTCCTATCTCTCCATGAGATCCCAAATGCATCAAAGAATTCTATCTAATCCCAAACTGCATTTCTATATTATTTCAATCTCCTATTCTTGGATGAGTAGGTTCCTTTGACCTGAGAGATAATTAGTTTAGAATTCCCTATGACACATAATTTCTTAATTTTATGATGTATGGAAACTTTGAGTCCTAGTAGCAATGCTTCATATTCTGCAATATTATTAGTGCAGGCAAACTTCAAAGTGAATGAATACCTAAAAGTGTTATTTTCAAGGGACACAAATACTACACCTGCCCTTGCACCCTCTTTAGAACTAGCAACATCAAAGAACATTGTCCATAATTTTGGTGAATTCATGCAACATTCAACTTCATTTTCGATGATAGCAGGTAAATTTTCAACTTCTTGAATAATTAATTCAGCCCTGAAAGCATTAATCCCAGTATCTAGGAAACAAATGGTATCTTTGTCAATTTCTACACCTAAGATGTGGTTAACCCTTGGTTCCCTATTTACCCTGATAGCTTTGTCCCCTATATGAAAAGTGGCATAAGTAAGATCACATTGTAGGCTTCCCCCCATGGTAGCACTCCATTTTCTGGAGAGTAACATTCCATAATGTGGAGGTATATCTACCACAAGGACAGACATGGTAAATTCTACTTCAGGATATGCAGCCAGTTTGAATGGTAATGCATTTATAGTACCTATGACTAGGACTTCCCTAGCATCCATCCCTCTGCATCTGCCCTGCTTGGTATCCACCTTCAATCCTAAGGCTTCCAGTACTTTGAAAGGCATTATAGTGTTGGAAGCTCCTGAGTCTATCATGCAATTTTTTAAGGTCTTCCCCTTTATGATTAGACTGAGGAAAAAAGGATCAATATCTTCTATGAATGCTACTGAGGAATCATCTAGAAACATTTAAGGAATTTGGGATATGATACCGCTGTCCTCTATTACTAATGGGGTCTGTTGGGACATAGCTTGATCTACAATAACATTATTATTTGCTATTCCACCCAACCATGACAAAGCCTTATTCTTGTGCTCAGACAAGGGCACTTTTATAGTAATTTGAGATAACATGGATATCATATCAACAGGTTCAACCACAGTAGATTTTACAATAGTACCTGGAATCAGAGTCTTTTGAGTAGTAGGCACCACATTTTGCTTGATAACATCCGGTTCTGACTTCTTTGGTTGCACAATTGGTTTTGTTGCTTCACTTATATGAAATTGAACCTTCTTCTTTGGATCCCATTTCTTACCCTTGTTCTCCTTGATTTTAGGCACATCTACATTGACTTTCTTGTCTTGATCATTCATCTTATGAGTGATTTCCTTGATGAATACACTAGATGGCCTTCCTGCATCATTATTTATTGCTCTATTTCTTAAATTACAATTACTATGGACTTGTGAAATCATTTCGGTTGTAATTCTGTCAATTTCCTGCTTGGAGGGCATTCTTAAACTTGTGAGACCTACATCAGAAAATGTACTGCATACCTTATCTATATCATACCCTTCATCATCTAAAAGAACTTGCTGATGATGTAGCTAGTAAGCAATTCTCTGGCTAGAAATATCATTTTCAAGCTCTTCTGAATCAGAATCTATCAAATCATCACACATACTCACCATATTGTAGCTTATATCATCATTGTTTTTCTCTTTAGTTTCTTCTTCAGCTTGCACTCCTTGGGCTTGGGAAAATGACTGAGCAACAACACAATAATTAGTAGAATGAGGTGATTGGCATATAATGCACCATGGTACATCATCATTCATATTTAGAGTGTTCCTTTGCAGGGGGTTTGGAGTACCCTTATTCTTCACATTTTGGGTCTGGTTGGGAACTAGTTTACCATCTTTCCACTGAGTGGTGTAAGGGTAATTTTGCATCCTAGGCTGCCTATTGAAATTGTTGTTATTCATAGGGGGTCTTTCAGCAACATTTGGCTTATTGAAACTAGTAAGATTCATCTTCTTGAGCATTTCTAAAACTTGGCCTATAGTAGGTTCTTTGGGCTTTTTTCCTATAGGAGTTTTGTCACCCTCCCTTTTATTATTGTTTTTAGGATTAAAAAGCTTAGGATCATCCCTCCTACCTAGTTTTCTAGATGCCTTTCTATTATTCTTTATATTCACTGCAACTCTATAAGCATCTCTTAAAGTTTTAGGATCTTTATCCCTCAATTGATAAGCCATTTTTCTATCAAAAGCATTGAAATAGGTTGTGAGACAGACGTCTTCATTTAACCTCATAAATTGAAAAAGTTTGTACATACCCTTTTGGAATCTCACATTGAAATCAAATGTGGATTCATTTGGATTCTTCTTGATATTGTTGAACTCGTTCAACATGAATCCTACATTAGTGTTGTCCCCATATTGCTCCTTGAACAATTTCTCCAAATCACTCCATGAGGTAATACTATCATCAGGAAACCTCCTAAACCAATCCCTTGCATCCTTTGTTAATGAATGCACAAACAATTTCATTACCATGTCCTCATGTTCAACTTCATAATCATTCAACATGTCAATGAAAATCCTCAAATGTTCTTCACCAGTAACAACATTATTTCCAGAAAACTTAACCACTTTATCTCTTAAATCAAATGAGATGGGATGTGGGGCACTAGGAATACTAGCAAATGATATTTGTCTATATTTTTCCAAGTATATAGGTTTTTTCTAGAAACCAGGAACATTTGAAGTACTAGCTATATTAGTTTGATTCAGAGGAGCAGTTGGAACTATTGTGGTGGGACAAATCGAACTTGGGTGCCAATAGTGGAAGGTGAGGTAGGAGCAGACTGGGGTACTCCCTGAGTTGAAATTGTGGGACCACTAACTGGTGTAGGATTTTTAGGTGGGATAGACAAATTGGGCCATGAAGCCAATGTAGAATTAGACTTTATGAATTGGATTTTCCTTCTAGTTTTTGCAGCTTAAGCTTCATTCTCAACCTTCTCAAGTTCTTTTGCAAGATCTTCCCTCTCTTTCTGAGCCTTCTCAAGATCTAGATCTAATTTAGACATGGAAGGTTGTATAGGTTTTCTTGGTATAGCTTGAGGCTCACTTATTTGGATTCCTACAGCCTTGCCTTTCGCTTTATTTGGAGCTTTTGCAGTAGGCTCTACAAGATCAACTTGAACAGGTTTATAGGCTTGAACTTGAGCAATAACTGGTTCTTACCTTTGATTTAGGCATTTCTCCTATTCTTGAACTTTAGTTCTCAGATTATCAACATCTCCAAAAACATCCTTATGGAGAGTTGTGGTATTCTCTTCTAATTTTTTATTTTGCTCTTTCAAAGCAGCCATCCTTCTTAGCAGAGCATCTCTTTCTATTATGGCATCTAAGGTGGCTTGCTCCTTTTCTTTTTCAAGATGAATGTGTTTAGCTTCTTCCTCAGCAATCCATTTCTTCAAAAATTCTATTTTAGAGTGCACTTCTTTAGGATCTGCAGAAGTTGCCTCGAAATCAACAGGGTCATCCAGATCTATAAGGTTTGGTTCTACATAATGGGCTACTCTAGGGTTAAAAGGATTATCAGATGAACCCCTAAATCTTAGCCTATAATTCATATCTGCTCCAAGATCTGGTCTTAATGAAGCAATTCTCATAGTAGATACGTCCTTCTCTTGAAAAACTCTCATCTGGTAATGGGGTTCTGAAAATGCCTCCTAAGAGTTTTGTAGCTTCGGATTAAAAGCTAAGCAAAGAAGACTCTCTTCCTATTACTAGTTGATAATGGGAATTGATGGATGCATTACCTCTTAGTTTCCAAGTGGGATTTGGATCTGTCTTTTTCTTATTTTGGTTCTTCCTACCACCTTGGGGTAGATCAGTATACATTGATACATTGGGATTGGCTCTCATGTAAGCTTTTGTGTTTTTCCTCTTGTCAACCATATTCACCTTTTGTTATAATAAGCACTAGCTTCAAAACCTTGCTGAGTCGCCACCCTATTTCGGGAAGATATACAATGACACTTTTGTTGATTGAAGGAAAACAATACACAAGTAGAGACAAAAGTATATAGCACAGACAGACCAATCACTGATGTTGTAAGACTACAACTCTTGCTTGTTAGATAAGACACTTGGATAAGCTGGGTATGTCAGTGTGTAGCAATGGTACTTGGGCTCTATCTTCTTTAAAATTCTCAAGGTTTGATAATAAAAAATTCCCTTATAACCACTGGCAAAACATAGATCATAAGACACACATGTACACAGCAGGACCAACGAAAACTGCAGTACTTTTCACAGTTGTGTTGGACAATTCCCCAGCAGAGTCACCATTTTGTTGGTGTTTTAAAAAGTACTAAAACTACTAAGAGACAAAATGCTTAATACCAGAATGATAGTACATACACAATCTAAAGACTAGCCTATTCTTATTAACAATTGCATATACAAGGTATTTGGACCCAACTTCAACAAAACCATAGATGGTTTTCTACTTTTTTGGCTGTGCAAAACCAGGGTGGGTGTACCCAGGGATGGTTCAAAATTGGAACAATAGTATGAGGATTATTCTTAGTTTCATTATGATTGTCATTTTAAGATCCTCAAACATATACATAATTCTCACTAACTTGGTAAACACATCCCATAAACAGATATAGCCAGGAATTCTTCTATAGATCTACAGATGTTTTTAACAACAATGGCTAACTGAAGCTAAAACATTTCTTGCAGACAAGTACTGGCTGACTTTGAAGATCTACAGGAAATAGAAGTAAAATTTTATTTGATGATGCATTTGAATAACCATTTATAATATACTTCTCCTTCAGCTGAAATAACTTGATCAGTGCCTAATCCATTAGGGTTCAGAGTCTATAGCAAATTCTTAGATCTAATTTGTTGCTTTACAAAAAATTCCATCAGCAATTCTTATCAAAATTTATCATTCAAAATCCTTTTCAATACCTAAGAAATATCATCACATTCATCAAAGCTTTTATTTAATCCATTGAACTAACATCAATGATAAATGGATATACAACCTAACTAGGTTGCATTCAATTGCACAAGCTTTTACTCATACAACATCAAGGTAGCTAAGTATTTACAAGGAGACAAAATTCAGAAAGAAATGATATAGGGACAATTCATAATTTGTATTCATTTCCCTTGAAAATGGTATATCCTTTATAGTAGACTCAGAATGGCCTTCAAAAAGAAACACAGCTCATTCTATATTCATGTATTCTTAGAGACTTTGATAGAAAAATACATTACAAACTTGCTTTTCAAATTTGGACCAAAAACAAGACTAAGCACAATACTTAGAAGAAATAGAATTCAGACCATTCTTTAGCCTTGGGATCTCACTTAAATAGTGTGAGATGCAACAAGCTTTAGGCTAAAGACAAATGACAGGTGTCCTTTTTAAAAAAGGCACTCACCTACAAATCTGTCAAAAAGACAAGAACAAAATAACAGAAAGGCTTATTACAACAAACATTCCTTGGTGGGTCCCTTTCTGTTATGCTTCTCAGTTGTTGAGACAAGAAAATATGATATAATCTTACAATCATTCTTCATCTTCGGAGTACATAGCCATGAGGTCTGAAAGTGATGTATCATCTTCAGTTACCTGCAAACTCACTTTAATCTGGGGATCTTCCATGTCTTCATTACTGATTACAAGGGTAACTGTTACTTTTGCATCTTCCTCCTCATTGTCTCCTGACATCTATTCCATAAACTGATTTTTCCATTTATTAAAAGCATCATCATCTAGCCAATCAAAACTTAGAGCTTCTCTTTGTATCTTTATTAAAGAATTCACACTTTCTTCTAAATCATCAAATTCTTTTCTCGTAGCAGTATAAAATAACTGTATTTTTACTAGCTCTTCATTTGTCTTTGCCCAGAACCAGTGGCCAGTCTCACTCATGATTTTTATTATTCTTTCATTAAATAATTCATCCAACTCCCTTTTCCATTTTTCTTTTTCCTTTATTGTATCAACAAATTCTAAAGCACAAGAAAATAAAGTGAATTTTTCAGCCATATATTGGGAAAAACAGAGTGTTAATCTTCTCTGTAAAGAATCTCTTTCATCATTAAAATTCTCTAGCTTATTTAATAAATCAAAAATCTTCTCAACTTGATGATAAGACATTTGGACTGCAGATATACATATGATTGTAATACCATTATTTCTCTCCCTCCATTTCTGTGCAAGAAGAGTCAGTCTATCCTTTTCTCTATTCAACTCATCCATGAGGGTTACAATTCTTGTCAACTGATCATAAAAATTTGACCATTGTATTTTATCCCTCAAATATACCACACCCTACTTCAATTTTTCTTCGTGTTGATTTCTAAATTCTATCTGCAACTCATGTAATTTGGTTTTTTCTGCTTCAAAGTCCTCTGCAGTATAGAATTGGGGCCTTTCAGGGGTGTCAGGTATTTGAATGATAGGGGTTGATCCAAAAAATGACTATGAAGGGTATGCAATTCTAAGTGTACTGGATTCTCCCACCTTTCTTTTCCCAAGTATCTTCTCCAATTGAGATACCCTGTTTTCTAGCTCAATTCTCTTTTTTACTTCTTGATTGTAGGCATCCACCACTATTTCATACTT
Source organism: Cupressus sempervirens (assembly GCA_028749045.1). NCBI lineage: Eukaryota > Viridiplantae > Streptophyta > Pinopsida > Cupressales > Cupressaceae > Cupressus > Cupressus sempervirens. The sequence goes on from CM053783.1 coordinate 822,695,195, forward strand.
ACTCTGCAAATTAGTCATTTCCTTTTCTTCTCTTTCTGTAATGGCCAAGGAAAATTTAGAATAGTCCACATTCATGTGGGCTGCCTGTACATTTGAAGTATCAGCGACCCTCCTCACAATGATACTCCCTGTTAGTCCTGAATCATCAGGCTGTAATGGAGTAGTCCTGGATCCTCTTCTTAGTGACCACATAACAAGGGTAGCTTGATCATTACTGAATGTTATTGTCAAGAATTCCTCTTTATTTGGATCCTGTAATCCTAAATTATTTGACACAGAATTAAAAATTAAGGCATCAGCAATATCCCAATTGGGCAATAATAAAACATTTTCATTTTTCACCATCTGTCTACCCTTGTCAGGGGTTATATTCTAGAACTCTTGTATCATTTGATCCTTTATTTGATTGCACTGTTTTCATATTCCTACATCTTTGTTCAAAAATGTGCATGTTTGCCCTCCATGCAAACTGATGGAAAGCCCTAGATTTTACAAAACTATTATCAGACAAAAATTGCTTACTGGCTTGTTCCAAAATAGGGTCTAATTCCCTTCCTCTAAAATCTACTATAGTTAATTCAAAACTTGGCATAGGAGGCTCCTAGGGGTTCCCTTCATCAATTTATGCTTGAGTAACAAAAACTCCTCCTTGTGACCCCATTTGTTCAATTTGTTCATTGGTGAGCTGCTCTTCCTCAATTCTCATTGGTGTTCTGGAAGGTGAGTAACCTTCATCATGGGATTCCTCTTCCCTTATTATTTTTCTTCTTTTGGGAGAAGGTTCAGGGGGTCTTTCTTCAAGGACAGTATTAGTAGATTCAATTACCTATTTTTCTTTGTTTACAATGGGCATCTGATCTCGAATAATAGTATATCTTGTCCTCTTTCACACAACCAGTGGACCTACTCCTATGTTAGGGGTAAAACCCAATTTCCTCATAACTTCCCTAGCTTTATCTATAAAAGAATCAATAAAATGTTGTTTCTTCTCATTCATTACCTCCATTATTTCTGAGAATGTACTCATGAGCTTATTTATTCTATCTGCATTAGTTGCAGCATTACTAAGAGGACTGTAATCCTTGTCAAAACAATTAATAAACTCCAAAACTTTTGAATAAACTCTCCATTTCTCTTTTTTTGTTTCTTGCTCCTGGATAGAATATTCATTCCTTATTATATCTTTAGGGAAATAGAATTCATGCGAACTTGGACGAAGCTTGATCCTATGTCTAAGAGAAGAATTAAAGAAATCTTTTGTGTCACAAAAATGAACATGAGATACTGCCATCTTATATTGATCCAAAAATTTGTAGAGGAAGATCCACCCTTATTTAGTTATTACAAACTGGTGGGCTAAAGTGCAAGTAGGAAAAATTGATCTTGTTCCCCTTTTGTGCAAAAAGGTCTCCTCCACTCCTCCCAACTGCCATAAAAATTCAGCTACTCCTACCTTTAAAGGCACCTGATAGGGTAGTACATGGGGTGTCCCTTTGAATCCATAAACCCTAATGATAGTTGAGACTGGATATGGGATGATATCTCCGCAATTATGTGAAACTTTTAGACTATGGGGTCTGTCCATATGCCTAACAAGGTGCATTAGTGCCTTACGAATTCTGGGATTGTGACTCAATATGAGGCATCTTAGTTTAGAAGCAAAGTGCCTATCAAATCTAACAAAACTAGCCTTTTCTTCTTCCCTAGTCATGTTTGCACTCCACAATTGAACTGGTAGTGCTTCCCCCTCTTGTTTCCTATTTAAAACCATTTCTTTACCGAAATATGTAACCCCTTTAAAAAAAAACATATGCATCTATAGGGAGTACTGACCCCAAACCTTTTCCACCTTGCCCTTTGCAATCCCCACCAATCCATTGTGAAACTCATTAGCCAGGTAAGATGCAAAATAAAAAATTATTTCTACACCGAAAGAGGAGATTTGGGTGATCATATACATGAAGCTCACAGGAATAAAATCTTCTTTACCCTCTCTGAAGACTCTGCACAGGGTCTTGTATATCTCTACTGCCGTGGCATTAAAGCATGATTTCTCAAAAGGTTCTTTAGAGGATGATGTTATTGCTGGTAGGTTTCCAATTCTTCCTATGTGGGCCCTTAGTGAACCTTGTCTAACTACATCCCTTTTGGACATATATTCTTTTTCTAACTCTATCAAATCAATGGGCACATGATACCTAGTGAGAGGTCCCATACTGAAAACTTCCCTAATTTCTTATGGACTGATGGTAATTAAAACCTCACCATCCATTCTTCTCACAACCTTAGTGGCTTGATCATAACTTTTTTCTAAAACTTCAAGAAGGTCATAATCCATAAACACACTGGGAAAAACTAGCTTTCCAAGATCAAAATTCCATTTATTGGCATGAGGGGCATATAATTTTCTTTCTAGAAACCACGTTTTGAACAAACTCAAACCAGTTTGAGAAGTTTGAGCATCCTAGACCCAATTACCCTTATCATACAATCCATCAGCTATCCTTAGCCTAGGGTTCAATGAGGTTAACCTTTTAACTTGCACTATCTCTACAGTAGACTCAGGGAGCAACTCAAGCAAATCATCATGCACATTCCTATCCAAATAGTTTATTGGACCTGAAAATCCCTTCTTTGGAGGCATCTTGGACTATTTTTTACAGAATTGAAAATCCTACTAAGATTATGGTAGTACTACTTACTTGAATTTTTCCTTTGTTTTCCTCTGTATTTCTGCAAACTTTTCGCGAACAGACAACTTCACAATTTCTACCAGACTTCGGCACACTTTCCTTCAGTAATTGCTTCTGCACGAGAATGGCTCCAAATCTTTGCTCGTGTCAGATGAAATTGATGAAATCTCTTTGCATTATACTCTATTTTTTCTCATGGACAATGCTTTCATGTCTAATTAATATAGAGAGTGGCACTACATTCTATTTTTAAAATTGCACCGTCAATTTTCAAAGATCCTACGACCATGTGATACAGAGAGAACAACTAGGAGTTGCATTTGACATGTCAGTCAATTCACCCAATGAGAACTTACCACATATATAATTCTTTCCTTAATGGCGCTTATATCTAGACCCACTGACAACTGAGGACATGTGTCAACATGTCGCTACTTCGTTATGCATAAAGAACGAGCACCTTGCCATAGCGAAGCAGAAAAAACCGTCAATCTGATCCAAAATCGGTCAAATGATATGTTACTAGGCTTGCTCAGAAACAAGGCGGTGGGCCCTATTCGCTATGTCACTATAAGTATCTCCCTCACAACTCTTCATAGCAAGAAGATGATGGCCATTGATCATATACTCAATCAAGGGTGAGGAAACTGCACGGAGTCTTTTGATTCATATTCGCTATGTCGCATAGCTTAAAAAGCATGCATATTTTCAAAGCGAGGTAGCAAGGACTGTTGATTCCATTCCAATCTGACACTCAGGATCTCTTTGTACATTTTATCAGAAGGGCATTGATGAAATATGGAATTTTGCATAGTTAGGACCCGTCAAGTTTTTATTGTAGTCATAATTATCATCCCACGTCAGTAAAGGTCCCACCAGCTCTTGATTTCACGGGGCCTCGCTACTTCGCTAATGGTGAAGTGGACAATTTTTTCAATAGCGAGATGGCGAAGCTCTAACACTTTAATGAATTCTATACCGAGAAATGCAAGGGGGCATCAGATAATTATTTATGTTATTTAAACTTCTTCTGACAATGGCATTTATTAATTGTCACGCCACCTAGTATAGTCACGGTACCAGCAAAATGCAATGTCACCGACTCTTGATTTCACAGGGCCTCGCTACTTCGCTAACGATGAAGTGGACAACTTTTTTGATAGCAAGATGGAAAAGCATCAAAAAAATCATCATTCCAACTTTGATTTCAGACATTCTGCTGGGTCCCCTTTCCTATTTTGATGGTAATTGCAATGTGTACCTGCATAATAAATCAGTCAGAAAACAATGCTCTGACCACTGTATCTTCACTTTGCGGTCCCATTTTGTAAAATATTTAGCACTCGCTACCTCGCCATACATAAAAAGTGTCCATTTTTGCATAGCGAGGTAACGACAATGGTAGATCAACTTAGATCGAACGACTGGGAAAAATGAGAGGAAAGGTATCTCGGGGGCACAGAAGATAAAAGATGACAGAATATTTGTCTCATTTGAAAATTCAAAAATTCACGCTTGACAATTTATGAATAGAAATAATATAGGGTTTTCATAAGGTTTTTTCAAAGGCTAGCCAATGGATGGATTATCCAGAAACCCTATTTTTCAATTAAAAATAAAAATTTGACTTTTCTACAATTGAACAAAAGACTTCTGTTACACAAAAAGTTAGACCAACAAGTCGAAGTGTTCTAATATTGCTATTAAGATTTAACTATGTAGTTTTTGAATTAAATTCATTGTCTCATTCTTGGTGAGTAGTGATTCACACAAATCTATTTCTCATGATAATAAATAGAACACTTAAAACTCATTGGATTTAGGTGATAGTCACAAAGGTGAATCATGAGGACTTCTATAAGATCATCCATCCCTATACTATTCCAACTAATGTGCACTTATGTTTGAATATAATGTCATAATTATTAGCGATTCTTTACTTTTATGTATCTAGATTGCATTATGTATGAATTCTTCACCCCCATTTCACCTTATTTAGCTAGACCTTGCCTAATTTTACCTTGTTGAGAAAGCCTGATTGAATATTTTCTATCGACCGTGAGAGAGATAGCTCTAGTAATGAGCTAGGGAGACAACATAGAGAGGGTAACCTACTTAATGGATTCTTGACATGCACTTCATACTAAGTCTAGGGTACAATGGGAAAATACAATTCTACAACAATAAATGTCTAGCAATATACAATTCAATAAGGTGCTCTGGTGGGTTGTTTTTGGTTTGGCATTCTAAGCTCAATATGCATGATGTAGATTGAGAGTTTCTATACTATCTTAAAAATGTGGTGGCCATGTTAGTCCAACCATATCTAGTGTGATTTCATAGACTAATGGGGTATTCACCAATGCCTATTTGATGCTAGGGTTTCTTTAAACAACTTAAATTTAAAATGAAATTCTATGCACATCAATCCTGGTACCAAGTGGTCATAAATAGTTTTATTATGCACAAACTATACACACATTTCTCCCCTTTGTGAGGCACAATACTTGATTCTAGTCATTTTGGAATTATACATGGTTCTGGCATTGACATTGGAAACATATCATATTTCTTAATTAGAGCTTCAAAGCCCACCATCAGTTTTTTAGTATACTTCTATTGATAAAAGCATTTTCAATTGAAGTTCAATGGGAGAAGAGGAAGAAGAAGTCTCAAAAATCATGAGGCATTTTGATATTGGTGACTATAAGAGAAGCATTCTTGATGCTAGAGTTATGACTTGGGAAGAATCTAAATGATCCAAGACCTATAACAAGTAACCATTTTCTAGAGTAGTCTTTCTTTACTTATTACATCTTTCTGTTGGAAGCTTTAATCATGAAAACATTGCTTGGAATTCCCTTGACCTCTAACTAAACCAAGGAAAACATTAAGATTTATTGTAGTAGCACAAGGCTACACTTCACAATGGATGTCCTTTATATTAAACCATTGAATTTGGTTGAATGCATGAAGGGAGATGAAGAGGTAGGAAATCCCTAAAATTTAAAACAAACATAGACTCACCCTGAACAACTTCAGTTTTTGATATTCAATACTATAGGAAGCATACATTATTTTTGTAATTTTTTAAAGTTTTGTGAAGAAGGAACCATTCCTTCCAATCTTAGGCCTGAAAGATTCATGCAATGATACCCAAATTGAGCTGATAGTAGAGCTTATAAATATTTTTATACTTAAATGCAACTTAAAATATTTTACCAATAAATATAGGATAATAATTTTACTTTTGAATCTCCAAAAATATAAATATAAAATTGGTATGGATTGTTCATTTTATGTGTAAGTGGAGCACTACACAACTAATCTGAATCAAAATCTTGAAGATTGTTGATACAACTCAAGCTTTATATGCTTTTAGATTTATCATCTTGAATATGAAAATTGGTTGATGTATACAACACACTTTCTCTCTTTTGAAATCATTTGGAATGAAGGTTTTTTTTGTGAGCACCAAAGCTTGATACTATGGTTAAATGTGTAACCAAAATCTAACAATATGGTCAAATTTGCATCTAGGGAATTGGATAGACAACACATTGATCATTTGCCTATTTTCTTGTCTATATATGGGAACTTACCATGAACATTAACTATGAAAGAATAATATATAATCTATAGACAAATCTAGATCTCCCAAGAGTCAGGTAGATTAGCAATGCCAGACAACAATCTCCAAGGTGTTCTTTCAGCTTTGTGAGGAAATTTGATAGAATATTTTCAAGTATTGGGGATTTTGAATGCCTAAGATTATGTCCAAAGCCTAGACTTTCAAATCCCACCAATTTTATGGAATTCAATCATATATTTTTGAGTTATAATATAGAGTCTAATATTGAGTTTGATTTAATTATGGCTTGGATAAAATAGATTTTCTTTTCCATGAATGACTTATGGACATTAAAAATCTTGAACAATTGTTTAAACAATTTAACTCAAAATCTAGGTACAAGGGAGAAGAAGCAAGAATTGAAGCTTGGCTAAATCTCTAGAGTTCTAAAGCTAAATTTGAAGGTAAAATTGTGCATTCTTTTTCCAATACATTTATGTCCCTCAAATTCTAAGTGGTTGCCATAGTTTTAGGCATATGCCACAAAGATAACAATGAATACACTATCACATTCCCTATAATGGAATTGATAAATGTCTCTCATCATGTCATATAAGGCCAACTATCCAACTCTAAGTGGATTTGCAAAAAAATGATGAATGTTCATCAAAGGTGTAGAAAGGAATACATTAGGCCATAATAGATTGTTGTTGTAATTTGAAACTAGGTCAAACAAACTGAAATTTATACCTTTGAAATAGTAAGAAATGCCTCTAATGTTGTGTGCTCCTAACCTCATCACTATGCCAATATCCAACATTGGACCACTTAATCAATTAATTTAATTAAGTATACATTTAATTATTTTAAGTACATTACAAGGAAAGACTCAATTTTCAAAGTCAACTATTGGAACTCGAATGGGCCTATTTGGTTGTCACTTGGTCTTCTCTAGGATATGTTGGACTGTTCTAATTTTCTTTTCCTTGCTAATACTTGTGATAGCTATGTACACCCTCTTCTTACCATTCCACTAGTTGTCATCTTTCAAGAGTGAGACTAGGAGTCTTGGTGGGGTCACCTTTCGTGTTAGTGACAAACTTTGTGGTTTGGTTTTAGTTGCCTTGTCTAACACCTTAGCTAGATCATGGTTTTTAGTTATCTCGCACTACCCTTGCATTTGTGACATCTTTTTCTCTTCCTACCAGAAGGGCTACTCCTTCTATCTGCGTATTTGGATTCAATGGTAGCTCCTGAATAAGATGCTTTTGTTTCACTTTAGTTATGAATGACATCCTTTAAAGATCAATTTTTGTTTGCTACAGTCTTAGATTTGTAACTTTTATTGTTTCTTAAATGTTATTTTGAATCTATTGCAGGAACCATACTTAATAGCAAAATTGGACTCTTCAAAGAGAACATGGAAGGAACTATCAATATATTCCCTTATTTAATTTTGATTGAATTATTTCCATATCTATTTTCTTAAAATATCTTTCTCCTTAAAATTGGGTCAATTGATCACACTTTTGTACATAAATAAAATATGAATGCACATAAACAATGATAAGACCTTTTCATTTTTCTATTTTCTATGGTTAACACTAAGTACTTTTTGAAAATTTCAAACTACACATCTTTCTTGTATACCGATAAGATGCTTTATTCCTAAAAATTTTTCCTTCATTTTCTCTATTATTTTGATTCTTTCTTTTTGAGCTAAATAACTATTTGGATCTTTGTTCTTCCCTTTGCATTATATATGGATTTATATTTTTCACTTGGTTTGCAATTAAGATTTCATCTCATCCTAGTTTGCATAAATAAATGACTATTTGGATCTTTGTTCTTCCCTTTGCATTAGGTATGGATTTATATTTTTCACTTGGTTTGCAATTAGGATTTCATCTCATCCTAGTTTTGCATAAAGAAATGATTATTTGGATCTTTGTTCTTCTCTTTGCATCATGTATGGATTTATATTTTCTACTTGGTTTGCGATTAGGATTTCATCTAGTCCTAGTTTTGCATAAAGAATTTTACCATTCATTCCTTTTTATTCTCTTGCTTTTCTTCAATTCTTTTAATTTTTTTATTCACCTTCCCCAAACAATCAACCAAGCTAGTCATTGATTGCTTCAATGAAATTCTTTACCAAGAAACCATAACAAGAATGAGCCTTACATTGAATATATTATTTTCACTTACTTCAACTCTTTTGTATTTATTTATAGTATTTTTTTCAAGATCTAGACCAAGAAAAGTTATCGCTTAGTTTTATGATACTGAAAAATGTTGGATACAATTGTTTAATTGTGTGTTGTCTTTGATGTTACACAAATGTCATATCAGTTGATAGTTAGTGACTACTAAGCTCACTTGGTCAGCAAGATAGTTTTCCTTGTCTACCAAGCATTCTTGAGTTTATTCTATGAAGACATTGTCTACCAAACTCACTCAGGCATCGAAGGAAATTATGGAAAAAAATAGTGTTAACTAAGTTCACTTGGTTAATAAAGGAAAGCTAGAAAAAGTTAGTGAAAGTTCACTCGATTGCCAAAGGATTTTTGCATGTTTGTAGTGTTAACCAAGCTTTTGTTGGTTAACATAGGAAATAATCTCAGAACTAGTGTTTAAAGAGTAGGGTCGGCTAATGAAGGATTTTATTGTTTTGGCATAAGAAGCTTAATTATTTTAAGTATTGGTTCTAGCCAACTATGGTAATGATTATTGGTCATTCTAATTTGTATTGAGCTGACTTGACAATCTGGATGATATAAATATAAGGTCAAGTTGTGATTTTCAATTCTGTGCAAGTGTGTTGATTGAATTGAGAAGGAAAGAGTGGAAGTGAGCTTGAAGGATAAGAAAATATCCTTGTGGAGAAAAAAAATAATATTCAATAAGGAAGGATCAAGTTTAAGCAAAATAGACATTTGGATTCAACAATTCAGTTGCATCACAATCAAATCATTTCATTATTACTCTCTAACAATTGTAGTAGTGATCTAAAATCTCTTAACAGAGTTGGTTTAATATCCAGTTGTAAATCCTCTAACAAGGTGATAGTTTCATTGAATTATTTTAAGACCTCTCACAAGACCACTCCTAATAGGGTGATTAAATCCTCTAAGAAGGTCACACCTAATAGTGTGTTTTGTAACCTTTAATAGCTCGTTAGCTCCTAATAGGGCTCACTTCAAAAGAGTAAAAAATTGTAACTAGTTACATTGGTGGTTTTTCCCATATTGGGTTTCCACATTAAATTTTGGTGACTCATGTGTTCATTTCTTTACTCTCATGCTTGCAAGTTATTACCGTTAGTGTTAGATCTGCTAAAGTAATACATACTCTACATTTACCAAGTTACAACAATTTTTGTATGTTTACTGAGCTACAATAATAATTAGTTTTATCAATCTATTTTTTTTGACATCTAAGGGATCTAGGATTTATTTTTGTAGTAATTGATTCACCCCCTCTTCTAGTTACTCCTATATTTCCAACAAAAAAATGTGGAAAGAATTTTCAATCTCTTCAAACACTAATTATATTCTAAATGTTGAACATAAGGAACGACTAGATGAGGTACTGCACTAGAGGGATAAAAAAAAATATAAAACCTCAGGAGAGGTAATAGACCCATTTATAGTTGAATGAAAAATCCAAGGGGGTTTGGTTTGTAGGAGTGACATTACTACAAGTTTTTCTCATCATAGACCACCTATAGACATTGTTGAAAGAAACAAGGGGAGGGCTCATTCAACTGGTCCTAAAATATGAGGTGAAGGAAGGTTTGATGCAGTGTTAAATGTGATATTCAAATGCTTTCTAAGTTCAACCAAAACATTCTAGTGAGTTCAAAAAATACATGGTAACATCATGCATGTTGGGGAGATTAGTTATATGAGCTAGCAAAGTAATAATGGATGCATAGTCATGCATACTCATAGAAGTGTGAGGGTTCATTCCTAGACCCCAATACCTTCTTTCCCTCATAGAGAAGAGGTCCATGTTGTTTAGGAGGTTTAATTCCATTTTTTTGATGAGGTGAGACATGCTTATCTAAAGTATGACACTCTTAGGAGATCAAAAACCTTTTATCTTTGAGTGCTTATTTGAAGTAGATGAGGAAAAGAGGTGGAAGAGTTGAGCATAGTACAAGTAGTGAAAATGGACTTTCAGCAAGCCTTGGGTAAGGTTACTTTAACTCAGTTTGACATAAGTGAAAAATGCACAACTAAAGCATGGTTTTAGAAGCTAGAAAACTACTTGGCTCTTAAGCTTGTGTTATAGTATGCAACAGTAATGTTTTTAACTTTTTCACTAAGATGGCATAGCACATGAGTCATTATACCATGGTCTAGTTACCTTGGGTCATGTTTAATTTCCATATGTGATGTGTTCACCAAAAAAATGATCAAGAGGTTTGATAAAAAGGATCTCAAACTATATTTTAGAGCATTGACATAGCTCAAGCAACATGGTTCTTTGGATACATACAAAATAGAATTTCAAAGACTTTAGATGATGGCTTTTGGTCATAAAGAGGAGATTGATAGTTCTTTTCAATAAAGCAATCATGGTTCCTATTAGGGGATGGTTAAGGCTTTTGTCTTTCATCATTACAAGAAGCCTTGGTGAAAGCAAGACTGGTGGAATTGACTGCTTTGAGAAGCTAGTCTCAATCAAAACCCTTTCAAAGAAAGAAGGAAACAAAAAACTTCACAAGGATATAAATCAAAGTAAGAAAACATCTTCTAGATAGGATGTTGAAGAATTGAATGGCTTGAGAAGGAAGAAATAGTGCTTCACTTGCAAGGAGCCTTGAGCCCTAGGACACAAATGTGCTACTAAGGAAAAGTGTAGTTTCAAATCCCTATTTTGCCCTGTTTTTCTAATATTTGGTCTAAATCATCCAAGTGTTCTTTTTTTGAGTGCTTTGGTTTGGTTTTTATGAGTTCTCAATGCAAATATATTTTTTTCATGATATGAAGCAATTATGAAAACATTTAACATAAGATATGACAACAAATATATGGACTAGAACTAAAATAAAAAATCTAATATAGTTTTGACTAGCAAGGTTTTCTTGTTGATTTAAATGTGTTTCAATATAATGACATACCTAATGTTTGGCTTCAATCTTATGACGCATAAAATACCAATAAATAAGGTATGGATTCTTGTTTCTAAATATGAACTTTAATTTTATGGTAGATATGAAACAAGGATGAGGCTATCCCAAATGTATGAAATGACTTCCTCAATTACCTTGAAAGGTCAGTGCTAGGTATCCTATGTTAGTGCTCAAATTCTTTTTTCAACTTAGCAATGAAATTGTATCAAGTCATTGCTCAAACAAATCCAAAACCCTCTAAAGTGAGGTTTGATATACAAATTTCCAAGTCTAAAACACAAATCCAAATGATGACAAATGTTAAAAATCACATAATAATAAAACCCTTCCAAAAAATGGTGTTACCTTCCAAAATTTTTTTGTCCAAGCTATCATACCCCCAAGAAAAATTTCTTGTTTAAACTTCCATTAATCTGATAATGAATCACAATGGAGAATTCTAGATGAATCGAAACCAAAGATGGATTTGGGTTTATGCCTACATCACCGAGAAACTCCAAGGTTTCCCATCCTTAGATTTATTGTAAGTGCAAGTAAAAGTTCTAAAGATTCTCAAGAGAAATAAAAATAAGTTCTAAAGATTCTCAAGAGAAATAAAAATAAGCCTAATATTTGCAAATGAGCTCTGAATAAGCCCTTTCATAATTCCCTAAGGAAGCTTCCAGAAAACCCATTTAATTCTTCCTCTCTTTAGTTTTCATATTTACTTGCAACCGTATATAATTTTTCATTAATGTTAATTCATTTTATGAATTAATTTTTGCATTCACCTTATAGCTCACTTGTATTAACACTTATCTCCATAAAATTATGTTCACTCATCATTGCTAAAGTAATATTTTAAATTTGCATCATACTTCCTTCAATAATATATTTGTCTTTAGAATATTAATGAGAGGAGTTTTATTATCAATATGTGGAATGTCATATAATGTACATGTCAGAACATGAAATCTTTGTTTATTATGTGAACCTTAGTGGTTTGATTTAATCAAGGGTTATCTAAACCTTTTTAGATATGATTCTATCTTTAATTAGTGCTCCCATTTGAATCTAACATACCAAGTATGACACTTTATTTTCAAATATTTTGGTGTGGTGCTTCTTGTAATAAGGATTGGATCTTGATGGGAAACTTTAAATCTGGGCAATCTAATGAAACATTGAAATATTTTTGAGCCTGTGGGTTGCATATAATGAAAGAGACTTTCTAGATTATGGGTTGGCTCCCCTTGAGATCACCTAAAACTAACTTTGATAGAGAAAAGGGGAAGAACTAATTTGGAATGAAATGTTAAATGATTTAAAGGTCCTTTATGATTTCTATTTGATGTACTTACTAACAAAATGAAGATGATGTCTTTTAAGATCCTCAATAGCCTAGCTAAAAGAGAATTATCTATAATATTTTGTGCATTCCATCATATTTTGGTTTGATATGTTTAGTGTGCATTATTTTATAGGTTGGCTATGCAATTCAGTTTAAAGACTGCACATCTAAGAAAATAATTCTTAAATACATAACTGATGGGATACTACTCCCAAAATTCTTCTATGAACTCGATTTAGCAAGCTACAAGTTTTTTTAGAATGTGAAGGAACACTATATTTCACATGCTTTTATTCAGCAGGTCACATATTTGTTTGTCCAAATATTGTCAGAAGTAACATCTTTTTCAACTACATGCTATATTTATAGTGTTATGATGGTTGACGAGGCTCATGAGAGAACTATTTTGACAAATGTATTATTTGGATTAGTCGAGGTATTGTCCTTTTGGTGTGTGCAAGCCTTTATTTTCTTTTTATGTTTTTTCATGGTTAGTGTTGAACAATAGTCTTACATTCTAACACCTCTCCACTTCCTACTCTCTCCTGCCCCACCTCTCTCTCTCTCTCTCTCTCTCTCTCTCTCTCACACACACACACACACACACACACACACACACACACAAACCTGATGCATTGGTTTCTATTATTTCCTATTATTCAACATAATAATCATTGTGAGACATATATTTGTAAATGTAAGTGAAATTGAATGTCATATGTTGTTGTGACCATTTGTATGCTAATTATATATGAATTTTCAATTTATTGATACAAATGATGAAATATAGAAGTATGAAACTTTGTAGAATTCAATAAATGGAGGAAATTCAGACTTGTCATGTACTCAATGAAATGCTCATTGATCTAATATTCTTTCATGAACAACTAACTTGAAATAAATTTTACTTTGTTTTGTAGGATATTTCTTATTTTCATCGAGATGTAAAATTTCTTATATCAAGTGCAACATTAGATGCATAAAGGTTCAATGAATACTTTGATATGGCTCTAATTTTCAAAATCCCAAGGAGGAGATTTCTAGTTGAACTCCATTAGACAAAATCACCTAAAGAATAATATTTGGAAGCTACTATTGTGACTGTATTACAAATACATGTAATAGAACAACTAGGGGATGTTATTGTATTTTTATAGGGCAATAAGAGATTGAAGCAATAGAAGAAATATTAAAATGTAGGTGTAGGGGTCTGGGCACAAAAATATATGAAATGATCATACATCCCATATATGCTAATCTCCCATCAGATATGCAAACAAAAATATTTGAACAATAGAACGAGCTTGCCAAGTTATACTGGCAAGAAATATAGCTTAAACTTCTTTGACTATAGATGGAATAAAGTCTGTTATTGATCCAAAATTTTGTGAATAGAAATTTTATAATCCCCATTTAGGAATGGAATAATTGATTGTGACTCCAATTTCAAAGGCATCTACCTTGTAGAGATCAGGTAAAGTAGGAAGAATAGGACCAAGTAAATGCTTTCAATTGTACACTACTTGGTTGCATCAAAATGAAATGGAGGAAAATACAATTCCAAAAATAAAATGGACAAATTTATCTAATGTTGTGCTCATGGTCAAAAGTTTAGGTATTCATGACCTCATAAATTTTGATTTCATGGTTCCTCCTCTAGCAGAAACATTAATAAGAGCACTTGAGTAGCTTTATGTTCTTGGTGCCCTGAATGATAAGGGTGAGTTAAAAAAATTAGGATGGCAAATGGCAAAGTTCCCCTTGGATTCTATGCTATCCAAAATGATATACTCATTAGATAAATATAAATGTTCAGAAGAGATCATCACAAGTGTTTCCATGATATTAGTGGGAAGCTCAATATTTTATTGTCCAAAGGATAAGCAAGTGGATGTAGATAATGCTTGGATGAATTTCCACATAGGAAATGTAGGAGATCATATAGCATTAATGAAGGTATTTAAAGTTAAGAAATTTCTTATTCCTTGCATATTTACGTATGTGATATTCTAAAAAATGAGTTGAATGACTTCCTAATTGTTTGATTTCAATTGTTGTGGGATGAAGGTTTAGAAATCTAATTGATATTAAATGAAAAAACAAAACACCTAATGCTAACCAGGATAGATCATAGATTCTATAGATATCTTATTAGAAAATGCTACCTCCAATTCTCTAAATATCTAATTTTTTTCACTTTTGCATATTTATTTTTTCCTATTTTGACATGATTTAGCCTTTTTAGATATGATTATATCTTAATTAGTGCTCCCTTTTGAATCTAATGTACCAAGTATGACACTTTATTTTCAAATATTTTGGTGTGGCACTTGTTGTAACAAGGATTGTATCTTGATGGAAAACATTAAATTTGGGCAATTTGATGAAACATTGAAATATTTTTGAGCCTGTGGGTTGCATATAATGAAAGAGAATTTCTAGATTATGGGTTGGCTCTCCTTGAGGTCACCTAAAACTAACTTTGATAGAGAAAAGGGGAAGGACTACTTTGGAATGAAATGTTAAATGATTTAAAGGTCATACAACAAACTACTAGATTTTAGAATCCCTAATAGATGATTTGACTTAAATTATCTTCAAATGAAGCTATATTTGTTCACAACTCAATCATATTATTCCATGCATGTGTTTTTTCAAATGAAAGTACATTTTTTCAACACTTGTAGTATTAATTTCACAATTTCACTTAATTGAAAACCAATAAAACAACTTAAGATTTTTATAATTTTAAAATTTCTTGTAGTGAATTGAAGCCTTGAATAAGATAAAACTATAGAGCTTTTTGGTTTGTTTACAATGTTTGCATTTAAGTGGAGCATGGGAACTATTGTTTTGAGACGGACTTTCTTGTGAAATCTTCTTCTCATTCAATTTTTCAACTGCTTTTTGAGGATTTGATGTTTGGAAGGGTCAGTTCTCTGGAAGGGTTAATCTTTGCCAAAGTTTCCTATGAGTTGTCACTTGATCCAAGTATGTTTCCCTATGGAAACATTGCCTGAGGGTTAGAAATGTCATTGATCTATTTATCAATAATTGAATACATGTTAGCACCATTTTGAAAGTTTTTTTTAAAAATATTTTTAATCAATTAAAATTTCATCATTTTGACAGTTAAATTTATTAGATTTCCTTGAAATACCCCCACTTTGGTATATCAAAAGCAGTGATGTCAAGGTGCACTTTGTGAGTCACTCAAAATGAAACTATAGAGATCAAAAACCTTGGAATGTTTTAGTAGTAGAAAATGATACTTAAAATATGTGGATGAGCTATTTATTTAAGGTGATTCTAGGCTCCCTTATGGATCAACCAGTGATTTTGTTTAGTCTCATCAGGGCATATTTGTAGAATAAGGGAACATGCATTGTCTACAATTTTATTATTGTATATTCTTGTTGAGATAATGGGTGTTGCACACATTGCATAATATTGTTATATTTTATTAATTTTATTGTATTATGTAATCTTGTATCTAGATGGACGTGCAACATGTAAAGATTCTCATGGAATATTCTTGATGAGTTGTATTGTAACATTGTGAAAATATTTCATGTAATAATTTAATATTGGGGAAAAGAATTAAATGCCCAATATTAATGGGGTCAGTGGATTAGGTAGCACATGGTTTATGTAATACCACTTGGTGGTTTTGTGAGACTTGCTACTATATAAGTAGCCACAAGGGTAGTTGTTGTAGAGTGACAAGAAGGAAAAAAGGCAAGAGTCAAGCAGGACAAGGCTTGACAAGTTAGCCAAAGGAACATTTGTGAAGGTTGAAAGCATGGCATGGGATGTGTGGATTCATGCTTGTTCACATAGTTTGCTCGGTTGCGGCTATGGCCACGAAGGCTTCCATGGTTGTATTGCAATGGTATTTTTTGCTGAATAATACATGATGATGGATGCTTTTGGAGGCTGGGTTTTTCCCTCAATGAGGGTTTCCCAGGGTATATCTTGTGTCACAATTTTTTTGGTATGTTGTGTATTCTCTTGCATGTGGATTTTAATTTCATGTTTATTTCAAATCTATTATGGGTTATGTGGAAATGGTTATATTCTTTGTTGCCAAGTTTCCTTACAAGTGGTATCAGAGCCAAGTTTTATTATTGTAACTCTAGATTGAATCCATGGGAATGCATGAGAGGATAAAAGAAAAGGCAATATATATGAGTGATTTATTGTAGATCTAAGAGTTTTGGTTTTGCTGTTATGATGGAATGTTAAAAGATTTGGGCATGTGAAATTGTTGGACAAAAGGATTTTTTTGGATGTTTCATTTAAAATGAGGGTTGTGGGGAGTAGCTTGCAGAAATGACCTCCTAGGTAAAAATAGACCTCACCATTGGATCTGGGTCGACATTTTTATAAATTTTAATAAATAATATGCTCTAGTTTGGCTATGTTTAGAAGAAATGAAAGAGTTTTTTGGTTTTAGCCCATGAACCCCATCAAATTTAATCCCGTCAGAATTTTCATAATAGAAAAAATAAAAAATGAAAAAATTGTAGTGAAAATGGTAAAAAGACCGTCTTAGTAAAATGACCATAACTTTCTCTCAAGATATCAGATTTTAGAGTTCTTATAGGCATTGGAAAGCTAATTCAAAGCACTACAACATGATATAGGTTTGGTTCTATGATTTTGATATTTTGTTAGGTGTTAAGAGCCCTAAAGTTAGATGTTGTTTATTTTGAGCACGAATTAGGGCATAACTTGGGCATATAGAATCATATTTTGGACTTTGAGTAGTCAATGAAAAGCTCTTGGAGAGCTCTACACATTGGTTCAAATTTGGTGCAAGTTTGGCATGATTTATTTGTTGATATATTTATCTAAATAGTTTATGGTATATTTTTTACTATGGTAATATGGTGAGTTTATGGCATTGGAGATTTAAGATTTAATGTCATTGTATACTCAGTTCATATTTCAGCTTGGTCTCATGATGATATGGTTATCATTGTTTGGTTTGGATATGTATGATGACTTGTTGGATCTACAAGTTGTGTAGTGGTGTAAGTGGTCTATACTTACAAGTTGTATTTATGGCTTGGTTATGGGTTGTCTTTGCCCATTGATCTTTCATTATTGATGCATATTTAGATTGGTGGCTTGGATTTGGGTCGTCTATTCCCTAAGTCACATGATTTACTATTTTCTTCATGTAGAAGGGATGAGATGATGTTACTAGGTACAGTCATGGTGGAGGATTGTGGTTGACTATTTTATGCTAACAGGTTAGATATATTAAGAGCCAGATGCTCGGTTCATGGATGTGATCATGGTGTCATTGATTTTGTCATGACATGATTAGATATACAGTTACATCCTTAATATCCATTAGCTTTAATTTTTTGATTTAGTTATGGTGGTGTATCTTCTTGGTTGAGGATCATGATTATTTGGTTTCTTTTGAGGAGCTCATAATGTGCACTTTGAGTTCTTTGATGGTTTGATGCCTTGGTTGATTCTCATGGTTAGAGGATGGTTTTTTATCATGATGTCATGGATAGCTTGGATACACAATTTAGTGGTAACTTGTGATAGTGATGGGGTGATAGTGCAAGATTAGTTCCTGGTTTTGGTTTGGATCTTTATGTAGGAGATGGATTTTATGATGTCATAGGTGACTTGGTACCATAGTTGAGTGGGAGTTTTTTGGCATTGATATATTTATTGAGTGTTTGCAGATGTTGGAGGTTTGTCTTAGATCTTGTTGTTGCAAAAGCATCTTTGACATTTGCATGGTGCACTTATTATCTTCATGGTGTGTGAAGGTGGTTAGATCTTGAGGACTCATGGAGTTCTTGGTTATCTTTATGGTGTGTGGAGATGGTTCTTTATGGTATGTTGAGATGGTTTTCTTCATGGTGTATAGAGATGGTTGCATCTTGAGGACTCACATGGTTCTTGGTAAAGGTGTGATTTATGCTTTTATTTGGCATGTTATCCTAGGTATGAGGATGGTTTCATTATTATGTCATGGCATACTCTTGATATGCATTTAGAGTAGTGACATACATTATAGTATGTCCATGTGGAGCATGTTATCTCTTTGGTTGAAATGGTTAGATCATATTGTCATGTTTATGTTCCTGAGGCCATGGTTGGAACTTTGACATTGATCTTGGTTTAGTTTCTTGGTATTGAGTACATTGATCTTAAGCTGGATACTTCATGATATTGCTATGTTTCATTTGGAGTTGGCATGGATTGATTGGTTACAGGTGCTCATGGATACTTAGAGATGGTGGCGATGCTGATTTCTCTTGGATTAGAGAAGTATTTGTTGGGACGGTTGATGGTTTCAGCAGAAAGTTCGAGGGGTAGTCACTTGATATGGACTTGAGAGGAGATTGTTCTTAGATGAGTCTTGGTGGGAGACTTAGGTATCTTGATGAGCATTCTCATTCCCCACTCTCGGTCTACTTGGCGGTTTGCTACTTGAGAGGTATAGCCCATTATTTTTTCTCAGGTGCATTATATTTATGCTTTTCATAAATATGGATCTTGAGCTATGGTACATGAGTTAGTTCTGGAGGGTTCATTTGAGAGATGGTTTAGCATTGGTTATCTCCATATGCATATGTTGTTATGCTGGTTGAGTTTGGGAGATGGTTTTCTATATTGGGGATATTCCTTGGTTTAGGAATGGGTTTATGAGTTTGATCTTCCTGTGAGAGGCTTACATCCATGATTAGTTATATGGTATGGTTTAGGTGTTGTTAAGGCTTCTTGTTGGTGTTTTATGGAGGAGATCATACTTACACAGTTTACATCTAGAGGTGTGTGTAGAAGGACATGATATAGGTTATGATTTGCATGGTTTTTTCAGTTTTGCTTACATTAGATTTGAGATTGGTCAGAGATTGTGATCACTAGTTTGTGCTCATGTATGTCATGTGAGAGATGAAATCATTATTTCTTTATCTCTTTCCTCTATTGGTTGTGGAGAATTTGAAAAACTGTTGAAGACTTGTTACGAGAGTTGTTCTTGCAAGATATGAGTTTATGTATTGTGGATGTCCTTGATACTACATGGATTCACTTCTTTGAGATGTTGTGAGTGGATTGGTTATAGATTTGACAATATCTTTTGTAGTGGGAGCTTCTTAGTATATATGTGGCAAGTATTGCTTTTGAGGCTTGTGATTTCAAGTTACAGATTGGATATGTTGATGATATGAGATTCACTTGGTATACCTTTAGAGGTATGGATAGTTGGATGGGTTTGGCACCTTTCTGTGGGTGCTATTTCAACTATGGATATATTTTGAGAACTACAGATACATGTGATTACTTTTGGATCAGATTTTTTTGTGCTTGGCATTTTAGTTGGTACAAGATTATATGATCTTTTATTGCAACAAGTTGGGTGGCTTTCTCTTTGGATGACTTCTATGTATGTCTAGTAGTAGTGTCATAATAGGAGATGAGATCATTCATGTTTGAGATGCTAGATACTTTGATTTTGTTATGGTACTAAGATGGAGCACTTGGTGTATTTTGATCCATGATGGTGGATGTGTTAGGAGGGATCATTCCCTTTGTTCATTTATGTGGCTATGGATTGACCCTATGCAATGTATACAACATGTGGGAGATTGTTGAGATAATGGGTGTTGCACACATTGCATAATATTGTTATATCTTATTTATTTTATTTTATTATGTAATGTTGCATCTAGATGAACATGCAACATGTAAAGATTCCCATGGAATATTCTTGATGAGTTGTATTGTAACATTGTGAAAATATTTCATGTAATAATTTAATATTGGGGAAAAGAATTAAATGCCAAATATTAAATGTGGGGTCAGTGGGTTAGGTAACACATGGTTTATGATACCACTTGGTGGTTTTGTGGGACTTTCTACTATATAAGCAGCCACAAGGGTAGTTGTTGTAGAGTGACAAGAAAGAAAAAAGGCAAGAGTCAAGCAGGACAAGGCTTGACAAGTTAGCCAAGGGAGCATTTGTGAAGGTTGGAAGCATGGCAGGGATGTGTGGATTCATGCTTGTTCACATAGTTTTCTCGGTTGGGGCTATGGCCACGAAGGCTTCCATGGTTGTATTGCAATGGTGTTTTTTGCTGAATAATACATGATGATGGATGCTTTTGGAGGCTGGATTTTTCCCTCAATGAGGGTTTCCCAAGATATATCTCGTGTCACAATTTTTTGGGTATGTTGTCTATTCTCTTGCATGTGGATTTTAATTCCGTGTTTATTTCAAATCTATTATGGGTTATGTGGAAATGGTTACATTCTTTTTTTGCCAAGTTTCCTTACAATTCTCTCTTTAGCCACTGCTAAATCTTCAAATATATATTCATTACAATTTATTCACTTATAAGTTATTTCCTATCCAATTTGTTGTGGATGATTCCAATAAGATGCATTGATGATATTCTATAGAAGGAAAAATAGTTGGTTTAACAAGGAGTAAAATTTTTTAATAGACTCAATTCCTAAGCAAGGGTTGGCCTTTAATTTTCATATACAATGTGCAATGAGTGTAGTGAACCATGCTCACTAATGAAATCTTGAAGCCAATTAAGAGATGAATAACCTACAGGAAACTACTTATAATATTGTGCACATTGAAGAGACTAAGTAGAAATTCATACAGATAATAAACACATTTAGATATCAGTTTTCATTTTTCAACTAAGCCAAAATAAGCCTAGCCTATTAAAGTGATCATGGAGACACATAATGTTGGAATCTGATTGAAAATATCATTATTGAAGAAGAAAGATTGTTTGCAAAGAGGAAGATTGTTGATAAAGAATTTTTTGTCACTGATGTCATACCTACTATTTGCTAGAATGACAATTGCTTATAAGATCCAAGTACTATCACATAGTTATTAATGAAGAGGATTTAATCAATAAGATGTAACAATGAGTTATAATTTTGTAATGAAGTGCAAGGATCAGTTAAGACAATGGTGAAATGATGTATTGATAATATATAGAGGTTGGCTACACTTAGAAACTCTGGAAGAATAAGTTGTAACAAAGCTATTTGTGAAGCTTGACTAAGTTCATTAGTGAGTACTGAGCAAGCTAGTTCATGCCGGGAAAATTTTTAGTTAGTGTCGAGAAAATGCAAAATCTAGTGTGTGCCAAATGAAATAGGAGCCAAGAAAATTTAAGTGCTAAGTAGGTAATAGGTGTCAAGCATCAGTAAAAACTTATTTGATGTTGAGTGAATCTATAGTAGGTGTTGAGCATCAATAAAATGTAGTTGGTGTTGAGTAACATAATATGTGTCGAGCTACTACATCATTGGAAAAGTCAAAGATTTTCCAAATCTAAGCTAACAAATTTTGTTACCTTAAATTTTGGTGAACCAGATGGAGGATAAGGATGATGAGTTGGAGGCACAAAATTTTAGGTAAACCATTTTTTGAGAAAATTTAGGAGGATTCTTCATGATGTTTCTAGAAAAAATAAGATAAAGGATAGATTCATTGAATCCTACCTAATCCATTCAAACTAAAATTAAAGTTAGGAAGATTCAGAGTGGGAAAAGTATTATAGACTTCTATTTAAGGAGTTACAAGTCAAGAAGCTAGAGTTGTTTTTGTTCCAAGTTGCAAAGTGGATGGTTGGATGTCAAGGTGAAGGCATCAAGAGAGAAGAAGGAACAAAGTATAGAGACTCTACTTTGATAGGTGACCACAAAGGAGATTGCACTAGTACATTGAGCATGGAGACTCAAGGAGATGAAGCTTGAAAGGAGGACAAGTTGTTAGAGCTATAAAGATTGAAAGTCAGGAAAATTTGAGAGTTGAACTAAGATCTACAATTTGCAAGTTAAGTTCTAAGTTATACTAGGTCAAAAGACCTTGTTGTTACAATCAAAAAATTGTATAAGTTAGGGTAAAATCTTATGGACTTAGGTTGGTTTAATAGCCATTTGTAAATCCTTTAATAAGGTGGCATTCCATGTGAATGGTCTAAAGTCCTCTAACTAGGACCACTTCTAATAGGGTGGTTATATGATCTAACCAGGTCACATTTAATAGTGTGTTGTAGCCTTTAACAAGGTAGGCCTTTCATAGGGCATCACTTTAGAAGAGTGAGAATTGAGTAGCATGTTACTGGTGGTTTTTCTCAAATTGGATTTTCACATAAATCACTATGTTATGTGTTGATTTTTCATGTGTTATTCTTGCATGTTGATTTTAGAGTAACTTGCTAAGTAGGATGAATGTATAGCTTGGATGCATGATTAGTTTGATGGGCTCACTATACTTAGTGAAAAAAGTTTTATTAGGACATTTGGACCTTGAAAATTTGATTTACCCCCCTCTTAGTTATTCTAAAGCATTTCTAAAAATTGATATTAGATCCATCTATTGATTTGGTTTAAAGGTACTAGAAGTAAGAAGATCAAGATCTCCAAGAGAGAAGTTCCCAAGCTCAACAGAGACAAATTCACTACATGGAAAAGGTTAATGAAGCTACTCCTTGGATCAATAAGTGATCATGCAAAAACCTCAATAGAAGTAGAACATGTTGATCCAACTATTCCCACTATGGAAGATATGAAGAAAAAGAAAGAGCACAATCAGGCAATGTTGGAGATTGCCTCTGCCTTCAATTAGGCTGAATTTGATAACATCAAGGGATCTGACTCTACATTCAAGATGTGGAAAACCTTGACTAATATTTATGGAGGAGATCAAAATGTTCAAAGAGAAAAAAGAGAAAGCCTCAAAGGAAAGTTTGAGGACATGAAAATGGATGAAAGTGAGAATGCTGCTCAATATGCCTCAAGAATGAAAGAAGTAGTAAGTACAATAATAAGTTTGGGTGGTCATTTAGATGATGATACTATTAATAGAAAATTATTAAGAACCTTTCTCCCCATCTATGCTATTAGAGTTTCAGCCATACAAGAATTAATGTGTGTTCTAGGAAACTAGCTAACTCATGAAGGTATAGCAGGAAGACTCATTGCATTTGAGTTGTCCAACTTTGATAACTAGAGACTTGAGAATCTTGAATCTACTTTCAAGGCCAAGCTATCAATGAAAGATACTAAGGAGGTGAAATTGAAGAAGAAGAAGAAAAAAGTAAAGTATGCATCTAGTGACGGTAGCATATATGAAGAAGATATGCAATAGTTGGAAGCACTACTAGCCAGAAGATTTCATAGTGGCAAAGGTAAATTCAAAGGTAAGCTACAAATTATATGTTTTAATTGCAATGAAGTAGGACATATTGCTGCAAGATGCACATAGAAGAAGAACTGTAGAGAAGGTAACAAGGATAACAATAGAAGAGAGGATGATAGTATAGATTACAAACATAAGGAAAAAAAGTGTTACATTGTTGAAGAGGATTCTGATGAAAAGAATGATGAGATAGTCTATGTAGCCATGAAGGATGATTCAAATGAAGATGAAGAAACAACACTAGTAACCTGTGTGAACAAGAATGACAAATGGATCATAGACAATGGATGCTCACATCACATGACAGGAGACAAAAGTAAGTTTATTAACCTTACTCAATATGATGGAAATAGTGTTAGATTTGGAAATGATGCTCGGTGTCTAATCAAAGGAAAAGGTTCTATTAAACTTAGAGAGAAAATTTCATGTGATAATGCATACTATGTTGAAGGACTAAACTACAATTTGTTGAGTGTATCATAGTTAGGCAATGTAGGATGCAAAGTCAAATTTGGAAACAAAACTGTCAAAATCTATGATACTATGAAATTTTATAGGAAAATGAGAACAAACTAGGAGTAATCTATTTTACCTAGATATGGAAGATGCATCATATTTTGTGGTTATATTTGATGATGTGTGGATATGGCATAAAAGGCTATGGCATTAAAGACTATGTCATGTCAACTTTGATAATCTAATTAGCATCAGCAAAATGAAGAAATTTAGAGGTTTTCCTAAACTAAAGAAGCCTAAAAATACAATGTGCAAACAATGTCAATTGGGAAAGATGACCAAGTCAAGTTTCAAAAGAAAAAACTACACTTCCAAAGAAGTACTAGAGTTAACCCATATAGATTTATGTGGCCCAATAGAAGTGCAAAGCTACAAAGGAGATAGATACATAATGCTATTCATGGATGACTACTCTAGGCTGATGACTACCATGTTTTTAAAGCAACAATATGATGCATTTAAAATGTTTAAGTGGTATTTTTCTAGGGTTGAGAAGGAAACAAAAAAGAGTTTGAAGTGCCTAATATTAGATAGAGGAGGAGAGTTCATATCAAAACAGTTTGATACATTTTGCAATGACAAAGGAATCAAGAGACAAACATTAGCACCTAGAACTCCATCATAGAATGACATTGTAGAAAGAAGGAATAGATCAGTGATAGACTATGCCAAAACATTAATGATGGAGAAAAATGTTGCTCCAAAGTACTGGAGAGAAGTTGTAAGTATAACTATCTACACCTTGAATCATGTACAAGTCAACAAAGGTACAAATGAAACACCTTTTAAATTATGGTATGGTCACTCACCCAATGTAAAACATGTCAAAGTATTTGGTTGTAGATGCTATATTCATAAAGATACTAGAAGTGGAAAGTTTGGTGCAAAGAGTGATGAAGGCATATTTGTTGGATACTCCACTAGAAGTAAAGCATATAAGTATTTGAATACTAACACTAACAAAATAGTTGAGACTGCAAATGTAAATTTTGATGAGCATGCAAAAAATCAAGTTGATGAAACCAAGAAACTAGAAGAATACAAATCCTTTGTATACTTCTATGAAGGAATTCCTGATGAAAAAGATGTTGCTAATCAAGTTGGGAATCAGAAACAAGTTTTAGTATTAGCCAAGTCACAACCCATGAATGTCAAGCTGCATTCAGAAGTTGAGTTGTAGAATGAAGATAATGCACATTATGATTCTAAAATTAGTACACATGAAAGAGATGATGAAATACTAGAGAGAGATTTGCACAGTGACTCTGAAGTTGAATGACCAAATATGGAAATGAGGAGAGAACCAAGATTATCCAAGTATGTGAGAAGACATCACCCTGCAGAACAAATCATAGGTGACAAGGAAGCTAGACCAATGACAAGGAATAGACTAAGAAAAGAATCATGTCTACTCAGCAAGATTGAACTCAAAACTATGAAAGATGCACTACAAGATGAGAATTGGCACAAAGCTATGGAAGAAGAGATAGATCAGATAGAGATGAACAAAACCTAGACTTTAGTTCCAAGACCATCTGATAAGAATGCAATTGCTATGAAATGGTCATTTAGGAACAAGCTAGATGGGAATGGTGAGATCACAAGAAATAAAGCTAAACTAGTCTGCAAAGGTTATGTACAAGAAGAAGGACTAGACTATGAGGAAACATTTACCCTATTGCAAGGATGGAAGGAGTAAAAACACTACTTGCTTATGCTTCTTACAAGGTTCAAATTTTACCAAATGGATGTAAAGTCTACTTTTGTGAATGGTATACTAGAAGATAAAATTTATATAGAACAACTAGAAGGATTTGTTGATGACAATGACAAGGATATGGTTTGTAAACTACATAAAGCACTCTATGGTTTGAAGCAAGCACCCAGAGCATGGTATGAGAGATTGCACAAATATCTTGTAAAGATAGGATTTTGGAGAATAGATGACAACAACAATCTGTACATCAAGGTAGAAAAAGGTAAAGACATTTTGACCCTATGCAAAGGTTTTGCTGATCAAATGAAACATGAGTTTGAGATATCAATGTTTGGAGAAATCAAAAATTTTATTGGATTGTAAGTAGATCAATTGAAACATGGCATATTTTTGACCCAATCAAAATATATCAAGGAGATACTCAAGACATTTGGCCTAGAAGATTCAAAACTAGTTAGTACACCAATGGTAACAAGACATAAGTTATCCAAGAATGATGAGTCAGTTGAAGTAAATCAGACAATGTATATATCAATGATTGGAAAGTTGCAGTATGTTGTGCATACTAGACTAGACATTGCATTAGCTACTGGAATAGTGGCAATATTTTCTACAATCCCAAGAGAAAAAAAATCTTATGGTAGTAAAAAGAATATTCAGGTATCTAAAAAGAACTAATGACTGTGGATTATACTACAAAAGGACTAAAAAGTTTGAATTGAGAGCCTACACTGATGTAGATTGGGAAGGCAATATTGATGATAGAAAAAGCACTAATGGAGGAGCACTTTTTTTAGGTAAAAGATTGGTCACTTAGACTAGCAATAAGAAAAGTTGTACCTCATAGTCCATAGTAGAAGCTAAGTATGTTGCTACTACTATCAAGTGCACCAATATTGTATGGATCAAGCACCTATTGCATGGTATGATGGAAAAGGTAACTGAACCTATGATACTCTATTGTGATAACACAAGTGGCATCAACATATCAAAGAATCCTATGATGCATGCCAAAACAAAGCACATTGTAATTAAATATAACTATGTAAGAGAATTGGTGGAAGACAAGCAAGTGAGGATGGAATACATTAGTTCAAAGGAAAAAATTACTGACAAATTCACAAAAGCTTTACCTAAAGATGCATTTGAGTTTCTTAGAGGTAAGTTAGGGGTGATACCCCTGTCCAAGGCTATTTGAATAGCAGTCATATTGCCCTACATCAAAAGAGTTGATTGTTGAAATGTTATAAATTGATGTAGAGGATACTTACTTTAGGTTCTTGCCTCAAGTAATCAAAGTACTGAAATTCCAAAAAAGTCACAAGCAAGGTGATAGGGGGAGAAATTAGAGTGCCCGAAAATTCTATACTTGCATGATGAGATGTTGAAATAGTATGTCTTTAGCATTTTTTTCAAAGAGGGAGAAGTAGCTAAACTAACCAAAGTAGATGATATCAAAATAATAGAAAATGATCTGATCAAATCTTCAAAAGCACATGATATTGAAATAGAAAAAACTCATCTAATCAAATCTTCAAATCTATAGAGTCAAATGGACAAAGGGAGAAATAAAAATTAAGAGGAAGATTAAAATTGATCAAAATGGTAAGCTATAGAAAAGAACGAGATATATAGAAACTGATCAGATATGAAAGAAGAAATAGCAGAGAAATGTCTAAAAGGAAAATAGCTAAAAACAAGAAAAGAAATAGAAGCTCAAAGGTAGAAAACAATGCAAACAAGAATCAATCCGAGAGAGAATAGAAGACAATGTATCAACAAAAGAAATAACCTTAATACTTTGAAAGAGGGAGTTACTTACAAGATTTAGAGGGAGACACAAGCTAGTTTATATTGCTTGATAAAGTTTTCTTTTTGGCATTTGATTTACTATTTTAACCTAGTTAGCATTTTGATAACTTGGTTGATCAGTTTGGTTTGGCATCAATGCCAAAGAGGGAGATTGTTGGAATCTGATTGAAAAGATCATTATTGAAGAAGAGAGATTGTTTGCAAAGAGGGAGATTGTCGATAAAGAATGTTTTCAATCATTTTTTCTTCACTGATGTCAAACTTATTTTTTTTGGAATAAAAATTGCTTATAAGATTCAAATACTATCACTTAGTCAATTGATGAAGAGGATTTAATCAATAAGATGTAACAAAAGTACCTAAGGGAAATGTTGAGTTATGGTTTTGTAATGAAGTACAAGGATTAGTTCAGACAATTGTGAAATGATGTATTAATAAATAAAGAGTTTGGATACACTTAGAAACTCTAGAAGAATAAGTTTTAACAAAGCTATCTACAAATCTTGACTAAGTTCATTAGTGAGTGCTGAGAAAACTAGTTCATGTCAAGCAAATTTTTAGTTAGTGTTGAGCAAATGCAAAATCTAGTGTGTGCCAAGTGAAACAAAAGGATCCAAGCAACCTTAAGTATCAAGGAAGTAAAATTTGTCAAGTATTAGTAAAAACTTAGTTGATGCCAAGTGAATCTATAGTAGGTGCCAAGCATTAGTAAAATGTAGTTGGTGCCGAGTAACGCAGTATGTCTCGAGCATCAAAATTTCAATAGTGTCAAGCTGCTGCATTATTGGAAAAGTCAAAGATTTTCCAAATCCAATCCAACAAATTTTGTTACCTTGAATTTTGTAAACTAGATAGAGGATAAGGATGATGATCTAGTGGCACAAAATTTTAGGTAAACCATTATTTTGGAAAATTTGGGAGGATTCTTCATGATGTTTCTAGTAGAAACAAGATAAGGGGTAGATTCATTGAATCCTACCTAATCCATTCAAGCTAAAATTAAAAGTAGGAAGATCAAGAGCAAGAAAAGTATTCTAGACTTCTATTTAAGGAGTTATAGGTCAAGATGATAGAGTTGTTAGGGTGCCAAGTTGTGAAGTGGTTGGTTGGATGTAAAGGTGAAGGTATTGAGAGAGAAGAAGGAATAGAGTACAAAGACTCTGCTTTGATAGGTGATGATAGAGGAGATTGCACTAGTACATTTAGCATGGAGACTCAAGGAGATGAAGCTTGAAAGGAGTGAAATTTGTGAGGGCTACAGAGATTGAAAGCTAGGCAAATTTGAGAGTTGAACTAAGATCTAAAATTTGCAAGTTAAGTTGTGAGTTGTATCAAGTTAAAAACCCTTGTTGTTACTCTATAACAATTGTATCAGTTAGGGTAAAATCCTATGGACTTAGGTTGGTTTAATAGCCATTTGTAAATCCTTAAATAGGGTGGCATTCCAAGTGAATGTTCTAAAATCCTCTAACCAAGTCCACTTCTAATAAGGTGGTTAAATCCTCTAACTAGGTCATATTTAATAGTGTGGTGTAGCCTTTAATAGGGAAGGCCTTTCATAGGGCATCACTTTAGAAGAGTGAGAATTGAGTAGCATGTTACTAGTGGTTTTTCCCAAATTGGGTTTCCACGTAAATCATTTTGTTATGTGTTGATTCTTCATGTGTTATTCTTGCATGTTGATTTTATAGTAACTTGCTAAGTAGGATGAATGTATAGCTTCAATGCATGATTATTTTAATGGGCTCACTATACTTAGTGAAAAAAAATTATTAGGACATTTGGACCTTGAATAATTAATTCACCCCCCTCTTAGTTATTCTAAAGCATTTCTAATACATAAAAATTTGCTAACAACATTGTCTGAGTGGATAATCTTGATCTTGTGAGACTTGAAGTTAAGCATAAAAGATTTTATAAGGCGGTTCTAGAAGGAATAATACCTTATCTATAAAATCATGACACTTTTTTTGTATTAGTTCCATCTGCAATTATTTTGTAGAATGGTTATTTTATCATTTTTCCCTTGTTAGGGTTTAATGTTCTTAGTGTTCTATTTTGTTGTAAATATATATTCAAGTGCACATAAATTTTACCTAATGTTCTGGGCTTAGGGTGATTTTGATTTTTGTAGAGGAGAAAGAGAACATGCTCATCTAAAACTAATCATTCTAGTTCTTACTTCATTGTAGGGTGCCATGGAGTATAATAAAAAAGCTTTGGCTTATTTTGAAGCAAAGGGGGTGTCAGTAATCTTCCTTCTCAAATGCAACATTTGAAAAAAATACGCATACATCCCTGCCAATATTTTTGACAAGGAAGAAAAGCTCGTCAATGGTACACACCAATCTCATGTACATTATGAAGTAGAAGTTAGTAACTAGAAAATAATTTCTTTTTAGTTATTGAACTTTAAGATGCATTCATAGCAATGTATGATTGGTGTTGTTTTATATTTAGGAATATGTGCATGCAATTATTATACTATATTGATCTATGTAATGCTTTGGTATGCAAAGTGTAGATTCATTTTTGTTAAGAAAGAAGAAAATGTCCTTTACAAACAAGACTTGTAGCCTTCTGGTCACTTCACTAGTTGTAGGTTAGATGGCTTTTCTAGTATCTAATTTTTAATTAGCACACTTCTTTTACAACTTGAAATAGTGTGGACTTTTTCAAATCAATGTTTTAAATCAAACTACATAATTCATCATCAGGATGATTCAATATTTCAAAGTGGTTAATTAGGTTCAACAAAAACTTAAATAATGTGCTTTCTGCTTTAGAGACTTTTAGGCATTAGAAATTTTCTACATATAAAACCTTCAGTCTTTAGATAAATTCAACAAGGAGAAACTAATGAGTCTTGGAATTTTTTATAAGACATCGATAGGAAAATCTGAAGAGCACCATTTTGTTTTTTTGGTCAAATCTATGAGATGCTATCTAGATTATCTCCTATATGGATTCTCTTATGCATTTTTGTCACATCTAGACTTTTCATTTGTATAGAGAATTCCATAACTTGATAGAAACTATAGATTATGGTTGATTATTTGATTATGTGCAAATGAATACTCAAAATTATTGGCTATTTTTAGTTGTATGCTTGATATCAAGGTTTTTTTGGTTAATTATCTTAATATCAAATATAATTATCCAAAGAATGCTTTTGATTGTATGCTAGTTATCATATACTAGATTTGATTCCAATTTACTTTATTATAGCAATCATATTTAGTAGTTAGAAAGATTTGAGTCATCTTCTCTGCATTCATCTCTACAAGTTGAACTTGCCCAATCAAAGGTATTTAAGCACTTGCTTACTTGGAAGGAGGATACTATAAAATATAAATGAAGATAGCAAAATATTTCTGTTCAATTGATATTTCAAATTTGTCTGGCTAGTATTTTATAGGCGAGTTCTTCATTTGGTCTTTGTTGTTGAAATTGTGGTTATCATGAATTCCAAGCATGGACATGGTCATTTTACTATTTTCTAGTTAGCTTCATGAACAACAAATTTTATTGGCATAAATCTATAGAATTATGTAAGGATGCTACATTATAGATTCACACTTTACAAAAAATTTTGTTTTTAGTTTCATGCTTGAGAGTCTAGTCATCGACTAAAATTTTAGACATGGAGTCACATCTGTGTCAATCTATCTCATCCATTTTGGGAAGGGAAGAAATGCAGAATACTAAAAGATATTTATGCATAGTTTTTAGTACAATGAGATAGATATAATACTATTTTCTAGTTTTCTTCATGGACTTCAAATTTTATTGAGTTAAATTTATAAAATTATGTGAGGATGCTACATTATAGATTGACCATGTGACAAAATTGTCTTTAAATCAATGTTTGGGAGTCTATTCTTTAAGAAAAGCTTAGACATGGAGTCACATCTTTAACAATCTATCTAATCCAACTTGGAAAGTTAAGAATGACAAAATACTAAGGATATTTATGTAGAATTTCATAGAACAATGAGAAAGAGATCTTTCTTATAACTATTTTTATTAGCAAATGCCAAGTAGAATACATAGTTCTAGAAACATTTTATTTTAGATTTTCTCATAGTTAAATGTTACAGGTCATCTTACAGAGCAAAGAAAATGGACATCCATAGTCAACACACACAATAGGGCATATTCTATATTTTAATGAAATTTTGTTATCTCTTTTCTATATAAATGTTATGCTCTATTCATTTTTAGTAAACTTCAAAAGTAGTTGTTCAAGCGCTAAAGTTCTTGTGGGATAAAATGCATAATTTTCATATAGTGGTGTTCAGTTTAGGATACTTTTCTTCTTCAACCTATGTACTATTCTGTACTTCAAAAACCAACTATCATGAATATGAAATTCCTTTGTTACTTTGATTATATAATATATCATTATTCATAGTTAAATTTTTTTTGTCGACTTTGGCAATATCAACGGTGCATAATGAGGCATATTACACTTCAATAGTTTTGTTTTTGCTTACACTCTTAGATGCTTTCATTTCAAAGAATACATGTCCATGTTATATGTTTATGTTCTTCTTTCTCTTATATTCATACATGCTTCAATATATTGTTGTCTATAAATTGTAAATTCCTAATATTCTCTTAGAATTTAGTAGTTTGAAAGTCCACCAATCAGATTGGTA
Source organism: Cupressus sempervirens (assembly GCA_028749045.1). Classification (NCBI taxonomy): domain Eukaryota; kingdom Viridiplantae; phylum Streptophyta; class Pinopsida; order Cupressales; family Cupressaceae; genus Cupressus; species Cupressus sempervirens. The sequence continues at coordinate 822,727,847 of CM053783.1, forward strand.
GTAGTAGGCTATTTTTGACAAATTTTAGTTCAATTCCAATTTTCCATGAGGGTCTTAATTTGTTCTTTATTAACTACACTATTATTATTGAATCCTTGTTATATTTTGTTTGTTAGAGTAAGCATCAAATTTAAGATGATTGAATTTTTTGAGTGATCTATGCTATGAATATGTTTGTGTGCACAAGACTTAGTACTACAAGGTATCCAATGGTCGGCATTAAATCAGCACCCTTGGCACCATCCATGCATAGATAGTTTGACAATGTTGACAAGATACAAGATACAAGCACATTAACACAGAGAAATCTACACACTTATGCTCTATCAGTTCCTTTTGGTGGTGGAAGTAGGAATACAACTATTAAAGGAAGTAAATTTGCAATGGGATTAGGGACAACATGTGGAACTGATACTATTGCCTCTTTGTGGCATACATCTCCATTATAACAATCTAATTATCAATATACATGATTAGAAAAGGATGAGCTGAATCTTGTTGAATAAGTTGAAAACTTTTGTACTACTCACATATTGAGTCAAAATGGCATATCAAGAGGTCAACCACTTCTAAAAGGACCAAATACAAGCATTTGAGAAAACACATTTCCTATGCTAGCTTTAGTTGAAAGGATGCCTATGGTAAGGTTTGACATTTCAGATTCTTCTGATTCTAAGAGAATCAAATGGCATATTGTTTTACATCCATTGATAAGCAAGTTGTGGTCTAATTGATCAAGTATACCTAGTAGTGCCCCATTGACATCTAAGCATATAGAGTGTTCATTCAAATCAAACCCTATCCTTCATATTATTCTAATTTCTCCTTTTATTCCTTTATATGATTTGTAACAATTTAAGATCTATGGATGTCATGTAGTCACTATGTGAAAATATGAGGTTTTTAATGATAGCGACATAGCAACTACTATGAAATTGACTGGTGATGTTGTAGAGTGGAAGGTCAGCATTGGGAAACTATATTGTTTCAAAAAGGATTGGTCACATGCTCCATGTTAGAATTGTTAGTATAAAAAAGGAGCCACTTGGAATAAGTTATAGTAGGCATCACTAGAGTTTAGATTTTCCAGCAGATCACTATGTTGCAATCAAAAAATCTTTGCACCTCACTGGTAGCGACATAGCACCTTTCTTGAAAATGTGCATACAGTGGGACCCAAAATCATGTGGTCTCACAATAAGGACTTTACTAAATGGCATGCTAGTTCAGCAAGACATGTCCATGTCATTAGTAGGATAGACCCATACCCAAGTTAGAAGTTAGATGGAAGATAGTGACTGTTTGATTGAATTAGATCAATGATCATCACCAAGTTGCTATGAGAAGTTGCATTCTTTTTTTACTCAATGTGACATGGTGACTAAGGGACTCACCATAGTTATATAAAGTTGATGTAGTTTCCTTACCATTAGATCAAGATTAAATCAATGATCATCACTTTGTTGCCATGGGAAGTTTCTTAGGTTTTAAGATAGCGACATAGCAAGCAAGGCCAATAAAGGAGGGACCCATCACTCTAGCATTAAAAAATACATTTGAATATCTATCATCAAATTGAGATAAAATAAATGGTTGTCACTTCATCACTATGGTAACGTGCTCATTTTTTATGTATAGCGATGTAGCGACTAAATAACACATCCTTAAGGATTAATGGGTGCAGTCTGTATTGCTAGCAATGAAAGAAAAGTATATTTGGTGAAATCTCATTGAGTTGACTACTAGCATTTCAAGTGGAAAATGAGTCATCCTTGTTTTCATTCCAAGATAATTAGATTTTTTGAGATCAACAGTGCAAATTTGAAGATAAAAGGTAATGCCACTCTATTGCACTTGTAGTTTTGTAATGAGGAATGAAAGCTTCATGTGTGAAAAAAAATAGAGTATATTGCTGAAGATCTCACCATTTTTATTTCACGTGAACAAGTTTTCAAGATATTTGAGTAGAAGAAATGAGTGAAAAATTGGTTCTATAGTTGATTAAAATGTGAAACAATTTCCTTCTACTCTTAAAATATTGTAGAATTACAAAGAAAGACAAGAAAAGTTCAAGTAAGTTCCTATATTCTATTTTCTTTGTAGTATTTTAGTTTTCTACAATTATAGTCAATATGTTTCCAAAGAAGGTGTCCTCTGGGCAAGAGGATTATTTGGATAGGAATATTCATGATGACTTGCTTGAATTGCTCCCTAAGTCCACAAATGAAACTATGAAGGTGAAGAAGTTAACCTCGTTAAACCCTAGGTTCAAAGTCATAGAGGGGTTATATGATAGGGGTGCTTGGATTAGGGATGCCAAAACTTCTCAAACTAGGTTTTCTCTATTTAAGAAATGGTTCGCAGAAAGAAATTTATTTGCCCCACATGCCAATATCTAGAATTTTGACTTAGGAAAGTTAGTAGTTCCAAGTGTTTTTATGGATTTCAACCTCTTGGAAGCTATTGCAAAAAATTATGGTCAAGCAAACAAAGTAGTAAGGAGAGTTGATGGTGTGCCTTTGGTCACAATTAGCCATGAAGAGATTTGAGAGGTATTTCATTTAGAGCCTCTAAAATACTATCATGTGCCAATTAATTTACAAGAATTATAAAAGGAGTATATGTCAAAGGATGCAACTACACAAGGTGCACTGAGGGCACATATAGGCACAATTGGGGATTTGCTAGTGATTACAACATCCTCTAGGGAACCATTTAAAAAGGAATATTTCACTTCTTGGGCTGTACAAGCATAAAGACCTTGTGTTGGGTTTTTGGGGAAGATGAGAAGAATGTTATGCTCATCAGTTTCATGTACATGATATCTCAGATTGCTTCTTTTGGTGTAGATGTCATTTTTTATTTTTCTTCTTATATAGTAGAGGAAATTCATACTGGCCTGGTAGGAATTGAAAAAAAGAAAAGAAGAAAAAACTTTTGGCCATTATTCTTTGCTGATGCACATGTTTTTGTTTAAAGGAGTGACATATTTTTGTACAGAAATTAAATTAAATAGAGAACAAGATGGGGAAGCACTACTAGTCCAATTGTGGAGTGTAGATATGACCTGGTATGTTGAAAATGCAAGTTTTTTCAAGTTTGATAGGTACTTTGCCTCAAAGTTGAGGTGCCTTTTATTGAGTGACAATCCTAGAGTGCCTAAGGCACTAATGAGTCTCATTAGGCCCATGGATAATCCCATTGGTTTGAAAGTTTCACATAATTGGGGAGACATTATCCCATACATTGTTGCCACTATTATTAGGGTTTATGGTTTTAAAGGAAAATCTCATGTATTTCCTTACTAGGTATCTTTAAATATAGGGGTGGCTAATTTTTTTTGGTAGCTAGGAGGACTTGAGGAGAGTTATCTAGTGAAAAGGGATAGGGGCTCAGTCTTCCCAACTTGTACTTCAACTCAACAATTTGTAATCACAAAAGGGGGTTGGCTCTTTTTGTATAAAATATTAGATCAATACAAGATGGTTGTTTCTCATCCCCATTTTTGTGACACTAAGGGATTCTATGACTTAGCCTTTTGGCATAAAGACAAGCTAGATAAAATAAAACATGAACCATATTACTTTAAGGACATAATAAGAAATGACTTTTCATTACAGGAGTAGGAAACCAAGAAAGAGAAGTGGAGGGTCTTCTCAAGGGTTTTGAATTTTATAGATTGTTTTGATGCAGATTATAGTCCTCTAGATAATACCAGTATAGAGTTAGACTAAATAAATAAACTTATGATTACCTTTCCTAAAATAATGGAAAATATGAATGAGAAGAAGGAATTTTTTGTTTATGCTTATCTAGATAAGGCCAAGGAGGCCATGAGAAAATTGGAATTCACTCCTATTGTAGGGGTAGGACATTTGATTGTCCAAAAGAGGCCAGGCTATAATATAATTCAAAATAAAAATGTCATTTTGGATAAGGGAAAAAAAATAATAGGATCCATTAGTGTTTCCTTGGAAGAGAGACTTGATGAGCCCTCTCCTAAGAGACAAAAAATAATGAAGGAACAAGGTCCTCAAATTGAGGAATATTCACCTACACAATCTCCTTTGTGGATTGGAGAGGAACAACTTACTGGAGAGCAAATTGAATAGCTAGGGTCACAAAGGGGAGTTTTTATTACTCAAGCTAAATTAGATGAATGAAAACCCCAAGAGCCTCATATGCCAAGTTTAGATTTAATAGTAGTAGATTATAAAGGAAGGGAATTAGACCCTATGTTAGAGAAAGCTAGTCATCAATTTTTATCAAATGATAGTTTTGTTAAATCTAGAGCCTTCCACTAGTTTGCATGGTGAGAAAACATAGGAAAGTATGAGAAAGGTGTAGCAATTTGAGAACAAAGCATCTTGAAAATATAAAAATATGATAATATGATATTGATAGAGAGATTAGAGAAGAAAGATCTCTAATTTCCCAAGTGGAAAAGAAATTTGATTGGATAACTAACAATGGTTGTTCACATCACATGACTAGTGATATGAATAAGTTTGTTAAGTTCAACAATCATGATGGAGGTATTGTTGGAATTGGTAATAATATAGCCTATCATATAACAAGAATTGGATCCATTACTCCTGATGGTAAAACTAACATTGATGATCAACCTAGAAACCCAGCTCACGACTACCCCACCAATAGTAAAAACATAACCTATAGTACTCTACTTGGTATCAATATCCCCTACCAAATTTGAGTCAACATAGCCTTGAAAATCAGTAGTAGAGCCCCCAAAGTGTAAACACTTATTGGATGTTCCTCTCAAATATTTGAGAATCCACTTGACAACATTCCAATGCTCAAATCTTGGATGACTCATATACCTGCTAACGACTCCCACTGCATGTGCAATATCTGGCCTAGTGCATATCATAGGATACATCAAGCTTCCTATAGCTGAAGCATAGGGTACCTTGGACATATTATCCTCCACTTCCTATGTCTTAGGACACATCTCCTTAGTCAATTTCAAATGACTAGGTAAAGGTGTGCTAACAACTTTAGCATTCTCCATAGAGAAATGTTGCAACACCTTCTCAACATAATCAACCTGAGATAGCATTAATGTTCTATTCTTCCTATCTCTACCAATCTTCATACCAAGGATTTTTTTTGCTACCCCCAAATCCTTCATAGAAAATACATGTGCTAACTGGCATTTCAGCCCAGTAATATGATCCATGTTAGACCCAGCTACAAGCATATAATCAACATATAAACATAAAATAATGTAGCTATCATCATCCAACCTCTTAAAATAAACACAATAATCTGAATGACACCTATTATAGCCATGTTCATGCATAAACCTGTCAAATTTTAGATACCATTACCAAGGTGCTTGCTTCAAGCCATATAAACTTTTCTTCAATTTGCACACTAAGTTCTCATTACCTTTGACCTCAAATCCCCATGGTTGAGCCATATATATTTCTTCATCCAAATCACCATGAAGGAAGGCTATTTTAATATCCAGTTGCTCTAGATGCAAATCGTTAGTAGCCACAAGACTTAAAATAGTACGAATAGAAGTCATTTTAACAATAGGAGAAAATATCTCATCAAAATCAATTCCCTTTTTCTGTGCAAATCCTTTTACAACTATTCTGGCCTTAAATCTTTTCTTACCTCCTTCTTCTTCTTTCAACCTGTAAATCCACTTATTATGTAAAGCCTTTTCACCTGTAGGCAACTTGCACAAATCTCGTGTCTTATTCTTTAGCAAAGAGTCCATTTCATCTTTCATTGCAAACTCGCACTAAATCTTAGTATCCACCTGCACAGCTTCATCATAACTTTCAGGTTCACCAGAATCAATAAGTAAAATAGAATACAAAGAGGGAGAAAATCTTTGTAGAGGTCTAATTTTCCTTGTTGACCATCTAACATTAATTGGTGTGTGTGGTATTTGTTGTTGCGATTGTTGCACATCATGAGGAATGGCTGGAACATTAGCTTTTGGAGTATCATCCAGCACTACATAATCATCTTCTTTCTTCTCATGTTGCTACAACAGATCTTTGTACAACACTTTCTCATTGAATATGACATCCTAGCTTCTTACAATTTTATGATTTTCAAAATCCCAAAGCCTATAACCAAATTCATTAATGCCATATCCAACAAAGACACCTTTCTTTGATTTAGCATCTAGCTTGGTTCTATTTTCAGAGTCTATATGAGCAAAAGCTTCACAACCGAAGGTCTTGAGAAAAGAATAACTCACCTTCTTACCAGTCCATGCCTCCTTGAGAATACCACAACCCAAAGAAGTAGATGGACCTCTATTAATCAAATATACTGCAGTATTGATAGCCTCCACCCACATGTGTAAGGGCAACCTAGCATGCAACCTCATGCTCCTTGCGTGCTCCATTATAGTCTTGTTCATGCGTTCAACCACTCCATTTTCTTGTGGAGTCCTTGGAATAGTTTTTTGTCTATGAATGCCATTAGTGGAGCAATAATATTCAAATTCATGATTGCAATACTCACCACCATTATTAGATCTAAGACATTTTAATTTCTTACCAGTCTCATTTTTAACCAATCATTTCCATTTCTTAAAAGTTTCAAATACATCAGATTTCTATCTAAGGAAATAAACCCATACTTTTCTAGTTGCATCATCAATAAATGTAACATAATAATGAGATCCACCAAGGAAAGATACCTGAGTTGGTCCCCATACATCTGTATGCACAAGCTCTAATTTCTCCTTTTTGTTTTCCTTCCCCGTCTTTACAAAACTCACTCTCTTTTGTTTTCCATACACAAAACTTTCACAAAAATCCATATTAACACATTTTAGACCTGGTAAAACTTTCTTTGAATGAAGTAATTTCATACCTTTCTCACTCATGAGTGCAAGTCTATTGTGCCATAGTGCTGTATTAGAATCTACAACAACTATTTGTTCTCCCTCCTCAACTGTAGCAATTGTTCCTGAACATTCATTTTTCTCTGAAACAATCAAAGTAGAAGGAACAATATGACCTGTACAAAGATATAAGGTGCCTACTTTCACACATTTTGCTACTACAAGGGAACCTTTTGAAACCTTCCAATTTTTATCATTAAAAGTAACTACACAACCCTCATCACCGAGTTGCCCCGGTGAAATTAAATTCCTACTCAGCCTTGGAACATATCTTACCTCATGTAGTAGCCAATGATTCCCATTGTGCAACTTAATCTTAATTTTTTCCTTTCCAACAATTTGACAGGGTTCATTATCCCCCAAATAAACAAGCCCAAAATCCCCTTGGACATAATCAATGAAATAACCTCTATGAGGTGTAGCTTGAAATGAAGCACTAGAATCTAAAACTCATGAATCATCAACACTTTCTAAAGACAGAAGCAAAGCATCCTCTTCAGATTTGTTACTTACCACATTTTCCTCTTTCTCTCCATCTAATTTATCTCCTTAATTTTTCTTTTGATTCCAGCAATTTTTCTTTTTGTGCCCTAGTTTCCTATAGTACCAGCAATCGTTTGGTCCTCTTGATTGAGACCTCTTACCCTTTGACTTTTCTCTTGATTTCCCATGATTTCCAGAGTTACTTCCTCTCTCAGTTGTTCTACCCTTGCTTTGTGCATTCATAGCACTTCCTAATGTAGATCCACTTGAGGATTTCCTATGAGTTTCCTCACTCAAAACAACATCGATCACATCATCATATTTTAGGGTATTAGATCTAGGAACATAATTACTCAAATCCATTACCAAGCCATTATAGCTTTCAGGAAAAGAACACAAAATCAAGAGAGCCCTAATTTCTTCATCAAAATTGATACCCATAGAAGATAACTGACTAGTAATAGTATTAAACTCATTTAAATGATCTACAACAGATCCACCTTCTGCCATTTTCATATTAAATAACTTCTTCATGAGAAATACCTTGTTTAAAGTGGAGGGCTTTTCATACAGTGTCGCTAGGGTTTTCATCAACTCTTCTATTGTCTTCACTTTTGTAATATTAAATGCCATTGATGGTGCCAGGCATAATTGAATGCTTCCAAGTGCCTTTTTGTCCAAAAGATCCCATTCAGTATCTGACATAAATCCTTGATTCTTGGCTTCACCTTCCAATGGATTCCATAAATCCTTCTAATAAAGATAATCTTCCATTTGCATCTTCCATAACTGGAAGTGTTGCCTATTAAACCTATCAACCCTTAACTTACCCTCATCTTCCATCGCTCCCACTCAACCGTGAGACTCCCACTTAGCCATGAGACTTTCCTACAGAGGATAACTAAAAGACAACCTCGATTTGATACCACTGGTTAGGATAAAACCACGGACATAAATAAAAATTACATGCAAATATAACCAATAACATAAAAATAATAGATCACACAAAAATGAACACAAGGCACTAAGATTTAATGTGGTTCACCCAATCCCTTGGCTACATCCAGCAAACAACAAGTTCGATCTTATTACAATCCATTTATTACAACCTAATTACAGTCTATAATCTCTTACAGCTCAATACCACCGCAAGAAGCAATTTCGCATTACAACATAATGAAAATACCCAACCCTAAACCCTTTTATACAAGTATTAAACCACCTTAGGGTTATAACATGTCAGCCATAAATTAGCCATAACTTTAGTGGAAAATCTACAAATGGCGAATTCTCAAACCCCACTAATTATGGAGTATGTATAGTACTTTCCTGATCAATCACCATAATCTAACATCCATTTTAATTTCTCCACCCATATCTTTATAGAAAATTCTGCTAAGAAGCATTCCATAACTGGCTAGTATATCAACTTCAAGAATGGTGATCTTCAATCTTTTCTCTGGGAAAGCATAGAGGATAGCCTATACATCTTTCGCTTGACCAACCAAGGGTACTTGTTTCCTATCCATATAATAGCAATATCCAAGATTTTTTGTGATCTCTAGACTGAGCGCCTTTGTGACAAGCTGGGGCATAATATTATCTGATGCTCTAGAATCAATGATGCAATTACTAAGTTTTTGGCCATTTAGCAACAACAATATAAAAAATGGGTTGGGCTTTTTCTCTTCTATTTCCTTTTCAACAAAATTAGCAACTACTTCTCCATAAGGAACATCTATCTTGCACTTTTCAAAACCAAAAATAGGTTTATTCAAAACCTTTGAGTTTTCAATCATGCCATTAGTGAATTGTGCATTATTAGTAGAACCTCCTTTCACATATTGAACTAATTTGTCTAACTCCTTAGAATTAAATTTCAGATATTTGGCTCGAGAAATAGCTATAGAAGAAGATTCGCAACATTCTACAATATCAAAAGCTGATGTGTTGGCCGCTGATTCTATTTTGGACAAAATTCTTAGTTCTATAGTTTTTGTTGGATCAAAATGTATATGTTCCTTTCCTTTAGAAGTTGACATATTTAAACTAGCTCCTGGATAATATTTTTGATTTCTTTGACCTCTAGTCATCATTGTGCAAGTAGGATCTTGAAGTTTCATAGAAACATTACCCCCTCTTTCTGAATTGGATTCATACTCAAGAAGATAAGTACCTCAATCTCCACCTTCTACATTCTCATTTTCAGACATTTGTTCTGTTGCGAGGGCATTTTTCACTAATTGAACACAATTGATCCAATCAAGAAAATTTCATTCATCATGGTTTGAAGTCATATGAAAAGAACACATTACTTCCTTAGGAGCTTCTTCAATTTGTAATGTTGTTTGAGGGGTAGTCAATGTGGAAACTTTACCAAAATTTTGAGGTTGTTGCCACCTATGAATGTCCTGATAAGGAGTCTAATTAGGGCCATGTATTTTATTTTGTTGTCTCTTCATCATTGCTACATCATTCATCATTTTTTGCAAAATAGGGTTTGTAGAGGTAGAAGATGAAGTGGTTCTAGGTGTTTGAACTTCTCTTTTCCATTTACTAGCATTGATAAATGCATCTTCTAATTGAATAGCTAGCCTCTGAGCAATAGCCAAATCAGAATAGGCATCTTTAATGAGATGAAAATTTATATCTAGGGGAACAAAATTAATAAGGAATGATTTTTGGTTCTCTGCATTAGGTCTAGATGTTGTGGGAATTCTTTGAATCAACCTATTAAATTTAGCAACAAACTCTCTCATAGGTTTAAGCATCTCCTTTTTCATCTAACTAAGTTGAGAAAATAGAGAAAATTCATTTTCAAGAGCCTTGAATCTATCTTTGAATGCATTTTTCATATCATCCTAGCTAATGATGGAATGATGGGGTAGGTGATTGAACCAATCAGTAGTGACATTAGTTAATGTCCAAACAAACAATATTATAATGATTTCTTCAGTAGGAACACTTATAATAGCACAACCTAAATGAAAGGCACTCAAATGATCATCTGTTGAAACTTTACCATCTCCACTAAACTTAGGTGAAATTTTATTAGCTCTATTGGGTAATTCTATAGGGTTAACACCTATATTTAAAGGCCCTATGTTTTTCCCCCATGGTTGATTGACGGCCATGTTAGGTGGTACAAGTTGCAAAGGCTAGATGGTTATATAAGCTGGGACAAGAGTATTTAATGGAAGCAAGGATTGTACTAATGGTGAAAGAGGAGATTTTTTTTGGTGGTGAACTGGGTCTACTTTGAGATTTGATCTTCTTCTATTTAGGGTCATTGAAATTTGGAATAAACTTAAGATTCTTCAGTGGCTCAAAGTTCTCATCAAGGATTCCCTTTTCTCTTTCCCCCCTTGTATATCTATGAGTAGATAGATCTATTTCCTAGTTCTAAGTTAAAGGTCTTGTAGGTGCTTGAGCAAGTCTGTTAACAACCACTTCTTCTTGAACTTCTGGTTAACCTCTTCTTCTCTTTCTATAACAATCAATACTTGTTGATATTGTTGGTTACTTTGACATATTGCCCAAGAAATTGAATTCAAGTATGAAATTATATCTTCCTAGGTATCCTTAAATATGAAATCAGGTTGTAATATAGGGAAAACCTCATTATGAGGGAGAACCATTATTCATAGTTTTTCAAAGACCAAGTTCTCTTCAAAGGGACTCTCCCCAATAGAGTTGCCAAAAATCTATTGGTGAAAAGATTGTCTTTTAAACTATTTAACAAATTCACTCTATGCCCAACATACAGAAAACATAAGCTATTCACAATAGTTGAGAAAATCTCATGTTATTTGATTTTCTCTCTATATTTTAAAGGTATAGTTTCCTTATGAAATTTACAATGAATTCAAAATTATCTTTGCACTTTTACCAGAAAGTCATAAGGATCTCTCATGTACTCCTAGGTAGTCAAGTAAGAATCAATTCAAACAACAAAAAAAACATTCATTGAACCATGTTTTTGCAGAACATCTATTTCAAAGGAAATAATAACACCATAAATTGATATTAATCACTCAAGAACCTTAATTGAAAAAAACTTATAGCAAGAAAATAAATCAAATATCTTGAACCAATAAACTAGAGTTCACAAAGTAACAATGATCTAAACACTTCAAATGCCAAGTTTCCAAGCTGAATCCAAGATGATATATATAAATATTTAACCTTCTTCATGCACATAGTCATTCAAAAAGAAAAACACCCATATACTATCTTTCAATTACTGTTTAAAAGTATCTACTTATCAGAGTTTCTAACTATCTAATTTTTCCAACCTTAATAAGTTTAATGCCCCAACATTTATAGTTTTCAATACAAATTTGAAAGGCCTCCATCAAAACCCGATTGTTTCAGTTGAAACAAGAAATAATTATGAACAAAAAACTAGTTATAAAATAGGAATCAAAATGTAATAGAAAAAAACTATCTTGTTTAATCCTCGCCACCAGTCTTCTCTTCCTTGCCCATGCTCACACTAGCTTCTAGCTTCTAAAAGTGTTCATGAACTCTTGCATTGCATGGGAATGTAGATTCTTCAAACTCAGCAACCTAGCCATACATGTGTCCTTTTTCCATTTGAACGCCTTTATCTTTAGGTTCTAACATGGCATGAGGTTCTTATTGAGACATAACATCAATTCAATATTTGGTAGTGTAGTGAAGTCATTGGTTCTTAGTGATTCATTATCTATAATCTACTTAATGGCTTCATTAAAGCTCTAAGTCAGTCACTCAAAATCCATATTCCCATCATCAAATTGCAGAATCCCTGTAGGATTTACTATCTTCATATCTTTAAGGAGTTCTTTGTGCATTCCAGTAATTTTATTCTCAATGCCCTGCACTTCTTTAATTGCCTCCTTATACACTGACTCCTTCCAACCGATGTTGTTTTTCATGATAAACAACATGCAAGAATCTACATTCTTCATTGGATTCTCATTTACAAATTTAAGCACCCCAAACTTCTCAACTTCAATTACTTGAAATACAACTGCCTGACACTAGCTTTTCTCTATTTCCCATCATGGAATCAAATTTTGAATTTCTCCCAATAGTGATTCCCCTTTGGCATATACATTGGTGAATTCCAAACTAAACTTATTATCTTCTTTAATGATGGCATCCACCCAATCTTTCATAGTATCTGTTGGCAACTTCTCCCTTTTCATTTGTTTCACTAGTTGTTGGCTTCTTGTAGAATCTAGGTCAAAGCCTTGAGGGGCTTGAACAAATGGCAATGTACCAAGATTCATCAAAGAATCAATATACATGGCCATAGTCATCACTATGCCCTTAAGTTTCTTTTTCTCTCTACTATCCTTCTTATATTGAGTTAACATATGGTCGGTAGAAATTCTAGAAAAGTGATTATTAGTGCTTCTATTAATTGTCCACAATTTGACTGAGGTGACTTTGAAATCTTCATTATCAGTCTCCCCGGCCTCTATTTTCTTCTTGTAAGTGGTTATTTCAGCCATTATCTTTCAAGTCATTGGGTCTTTGGTTAGATGGGCATTCATTTTCATTTTCTTAACCTTTGAACTCAGAGTAGCACATTTGGTTACAATGTCCCTCACAGGTGTTAAAACTAGCTATAGGTTTCTCTTCTTGTTGATTGTATTGGATAACCAAGAAGAGATAGCAGGACTTACAAAGATTGCCTAAGCATCTCTAGTGGGAGTCATGAACCTTGGTTGATCCACCTTTGATGGGGACACAACCCAGCTCAGAATGGACACAACAAGAAAGGGAAAATTTTACTTGCTATGAAAATGTACTATTACATGCAATACAAAGAAAATGAACTTCTACACATGCCCTATGGGCTTACAATAGCACAAATCTGGAGATAAATTCTTCTCCCAGTACCTTCTCTCAAACTCCACTCTGAACTACCTTTTACAATGCCAAAAATGTCCTTAAATAGACCCCAAAGGATTAAGGATTAGGAATACATTCTAGAAAGTGCTATTTGGCATCCACCGACCAAATAGAAGGTTCTAGAATCTACGTTAGAAGTCGGCGCACAATTAGAAGAATCCCAAAATGGTAATCGAACTTTCGAGAGGCATAACTTTTGAATCATAGCTCTGATTGACAAATCATTTACATTTTTGGAAAGCTCTCAAAGCGCTCTATAGCCCTATGGACAAGCCTCACTCATCCCCCATTTTTTGGCCCTATATGAGGTCATTTAATGCCCTGAATCTAACTTTCAAGCATTCTTAGGAGGTCTCTGGAAATCAAAAAATTGCAACAACTTTCAAACCGTGGTGACTTTGACTTGATTATTTTTTTGGAATTCTCTAAATTACAATTACAATCATCTGACCAATTTACACCTCCTAGTTCACCAAAATGATGGCTCAATTACATACTCCTAATTTTTAGGCATTTTCATGTATCCTACAGTGCTCAAATACTCTAACCTAGAACACTAATAGTGGAACTGTGAGAGTTGGAACCTTTATTTGACCCAAATGGGTATCCATAAATGAAAACACATGAAATAGAAACTAATTCTAAGTACATTTTTTTGGGTGACATAGGATTGCCCTTATACCTATGGATGTCCTGCATCAACCTTAGGGGCCTCAATGAATTGCACATCACCATTAGCACCATCCAAAAAAATGGAGACCATCATTTGAATCCTACCCATGACTTGACATGTTTTCTTTTTGAGCCTTGTGTTGCTTAAGGCCCTTAGATTTAGCTTGAGACCTAGTCCTAGGAGCCTTATTTTGTATATGGATGAGAATCCTCTTCTATTTACCTTGAGCCAACTCACTACTTGCAGTAGGAGATGAAAGTTTGATTTCAGATGATGATGGTTCAGAAAAAGAAACCACCCCTGAAGAGGGTTCATTAACAACTTTCTTGTTCTATTTATTTATCCAATCATTTGTGTAGGTAAATATAAATCTATCTCTTAGATTTATATCTTCTTCCTCATTCTAATTCCAATCTACTACCAATGACTTTGATTCATTGGATTCTTCCCACCATAGTTCAACCATATCTAAGCCATCTTCAATCACCCCCTCTATTTTGAACTTCAACTTTAGGGAATTGATTTGTTGTAATGTTAACTTTAAATGATCTCTTCTCAAAACCTACTCCTCATTTTTACAATCTTTCCATAGATCTTCTAATAGTGGAGTAGTTGATGGGTGACCTACAAGACCAACAATCTAAACTACATATCTTTTACTATAAAAATTTCTTCTACTGTGATAAGAACCAAAATTAAATCCAAGCAAATTGCTTCCAATAAAAGAAGCATTAATCATACTGTTATAGACCAAAGAACCTGGCTTAATCAAGAAGGTTGTCTCCCAATCCTCCTATGGTAAATTATCCTTAATTACATAGAATAGTTGCCTGCAAATCTTAGCCAAAACAAAGCAATTCAAAGCATATCGTGGAAGTTTTACAGGTTCCTCTTCGAATATACCTATTCTCAAGTAAGTGAACTTGGGAAACTATATGAAATAACTTCTCTATTGTTGAATCAACCTTTGAGCTTCAGAGGAAAACCTAGGCAATGGTGCTTTCTTTAAGGTTGCATGCACATTTTCAATTAACACATCATGCAACTTCCTAAAATTCTCCAACACTTTATCTTTTTGTAGTAGAGGGTAATATTGGTACACCATTATTTCTTCATTCTAGATCCTGTGAGGAAGAGAGGTAAGGTCACAAACATAGGCAATGCAATAAATCAAGTAGGAACCATATAGAAATTTTCCCTAGATTCTTTGGCATGCTTAAGTTGTTTCCTTAGTGAACTAGCAATAATCTTTGCCCAGTTCATCCATTGTTCTCCCTTCAAAATGATTTCTATATATCTGTACATCTATTCTTCAGAGAGAAAAACATAAGTTGAACCTTTGACTCTATGCAACAACACCACAAGGTCATGAATATGAGGTTTAAGGTGATCTTTGGTGACAACTTTATGTAACCTAGAGCCCCCACCATAATTGGTTTCAATCCATTTCCTAGCTGGAGTGTTATGGAAAGAACTAGGAGTTTCTCTATATTTAGCCAGGGATCGAATGGGGGAGAATGTGGAAAAAGTGCTCTCTGGTAGATGCAATATGGAGGCAATAGTTTCTCTTGAAATTGAGCACATTGTTTCACTATATTTTCTTACAATACTTTTGCTCCTAACATCATAATGGTCAATACACATTTGGAGCAACTCAAGACTCAAAAGGGATGGGGGAAAAGACTTGGCTTCAATTAGTCCATTGGTTAGAACTTCCATGCACCCATTTGATTCATCAGCATACTCAAGGAAATTTGCTTGCAAATTCTCAAAATTAGCACCCTCTAAGTTCATATCACTTATGATAGGCCTTTTACATTCCAGACTTGAAACATTTAAAAAGAAATGTAAAAAAAACTTCATCCTTTATCAAAATAGCAAGGCTTCAAACTGATTTTCTTGGAATACATAGAGATTGCAGAACAAAAATATGAATTTCTATGTTTCTCACCTGTAGTTTGTCAAAAAAAGAACAATTTTCCCTTCCTTCCCTCTTTAATAGTTGCTCCTTCAAACTTTTAGTTCTTTGCATGATAAACAAAAAGGGAAAGCTAAGTTTATTTTAAGAAGGAAAAGTACTTATGTGTGAATGTATAGCCTCATTATGAGGCATTTATGACAAATCACTCTTCTTTAAGGTTTACATGTTTGAAAACCTTATGGAATAATCTTCTCATTTAATAACCTCCTTTGTAGCTATATCAATAATTCTTATCCTTATTAGGACATCCAATTCCCTTTTTGGCTAAAGATTTTCCACTTTTCCTCATAATGATGATCTTTCACATTTGGAATAAAAATGTCCTTTTAATTATTACTCTATGATAGAATAGAAAATGCCTTGCAAAATGACAGCACATCATACATCATAATCCACATTCATTGAGAAACCTCTATCATTGAATAACTTTAAACTACTTTGAACCAAGGTTCAAAGTGATTCAAAGTAATTCAAAAGAACACCTCGTCGCTTTGGTGTGCATTTCCTACAAAAAAATTGGTAGTGCAAAAACCTTGTGTTGAACTACTTTGAATTGCTTTTAATCAAAGTTCAAAGTGGTTCAAAGTGGTTGAAAAGAAGAAACAGTGACAGGGAGTGTTTTGGAGTTTGGACAACACTTCGAGAGACAACAAATACATGGGATGACAAAGGAAAGACTTCAAGAGCTAGATGAGCAAACATTTAAGGATAGAGTTTTAAAGATGGTGACTCATTAGACAACTAATAGGCATGAACTAAGTAAATAGTTTAAGTGTGTTGATACTCACTTGTCAAAACCAATCTAAGATCAACATTAACCTCTAAAGAGTTTAGCATATTTTGTGAAGAGAATAGAATCAAAAGACAACTATCTTCACCTAGAAAACTTGGAAAAAATGGAATTTCTAAAGGAATAAGTCAATAGTAGAAGTAGAAAGAGAAATTTTGTTTTAGAATGATGTTTTTAGGAGATTTTGGAGAGAAATAGTCAATACAATATTATACACTATGAATAGAGTATAGATCAGAAAATGCCTAAACAAAACACCTTATGAACTAAGGTTTGGTCATTCACCAATAGTCAAGTACTTCAGAATATTTGGGAGAAAATTTTATATTAAGAGAAATGATGACATTGGTATGTTTGATCCAAGAAGTGATGAAGGTATTTTTCTTGGATTTTCATTAAAAAGAAAGACATGTAGATCTTTTAACTATAGAACTAAGACAATTGTTGAATACACAAATGTAAATGTAAATGAAAAGTTTTGAACTAAGGAAAAGATGGTAGATTACAATTTTGATGAAGAAGAAGATAATTCTAGAATTTTTAGACATAATGCTAAAGTTTTCTTTGAGAATAACAATAATTTTCATAAGGATGTTCTAATTGTTGAGAAAAGAGGAGAGAAGAGGTCTAAACCTAGAGAAGAGACAAGATTTGAGATATCAATTCTTACCTTTAGTAGAAATCTGACAAAGAATCACCCTCTTGAGCATATAATTGGAAGAAAATATAAAAGTGTGATGACAAGGAATAGAGTATTTATGAGGAGATATGTTTGATATCTCAAGTTGAACTTAAGAGTATAGATGAAGCATGTAAAGATGATCATTAAATTCAAGAAATGAAGGAATAGTTGAATCATATTATGGAGAATGATACATAGGAGTTAGTTCCTAGACCTAAAGATAAGAATGTGATAGGAACCAAATGGGTATTTAGAAATAAGATGAATAAGCAAGGTGAAGTTGTGAGGAACTAGGCTAGACTTGTATACAAGGGATATTTATAGATAGAAGGCATTGAATATGAAGAGGCATAGGCACCTTTAGCTAGAATGGAAGAAGTAATTCTATTCTTGACTTATGTAGGAAATAATAAGTTCAAGGTTTATTAGATGGATTTTAAATCAGCCTTTTTGAATGGATAACTAGAAGAAGAGATATATATATTGACCAACTTGAAGGTTTTCCTTAATCAGAAGACAAAGACATGATACAAAGACTAAATAAATATTTATATTGTTTAAAGTAAGCACCTAGAACCTGGTATGTAATGTTGGATAGTTATTTGGCAAAGCTTAGATTTTCTAAAGATATGACAAATAATAACGTGTATTTGAAAGAAGTTCAAAATAGTTTAATGATTATTGTAATATTTTTTGACGAAATCATTTTTGGAGGTAATGATGAAGCAAGTGATAAGTTTTCTGAAGAAATGAAGAATGAATTTGAAATGAACATGATAGGAGAAATAAAGTTTTTCCTAGGATTGTAGATTGTGGAGAATAGTAATGGTATTTTCATTTCACAAGCTACATACTTCAATTATATGTTAAAAAGGTTTAGTTTAGAAAGATGTAAATCTATTGGTACACCAATTATAACTGGTCATAAGTTATCTAGCAAAGATAAGACACTTGTAGTAGAGTAGAAGAAGTACAAAACCATGATTGGAGGTTTGCAGCATCTAACTCACAACAGGCAAGATATAACAAATGTAGTTGGGAGTGTAGCTAGATTTCAAGTTGATCCTAAGGAGTATCATTTTAAAGGATTAAAGAGAATATCCAGATATTTGATAGGGACATTTGAATTTTGAACTTGGTATGATAGATTGAGTGATTTCACTCTATCTACATATATTGATGTGGATTGGGTGCTCAGTATGGATGACAGAAAGAGTACCAGTGGTGGAGCATTCTTTCTTAGAGGAAGATTCATGTTTGGTTAAGCAAGAAGCAAGATTTTATTTCATAGAGTATTGTTGAGGAAGAGTATGTTGCACTAGAAAATAATTGTAATCAAGTTATGTGGATGAAATAGATGATAAAGGATATTAGAATTAAGTTTGAAAAACCTATTATCATTTAGTGTGATAACACAAGTACAATAAGTATGTGTATTAATCTTCTATTGCATTCTAAGACTAAATTAATCTTATATTGCAATCTAAGACTGAGCATATATCTATTAAGTATCATGTGTTGGGAGAGAAAGAAAAAGAAAAGGAGATTAGATTAGACTATGTGAGTACTAAAGATCATATTGCAAACATATTTATGAAGCCTTTGCCTAAAGATACATTTGAGTACTTTAGAGGTATGCTTGGGGTTATGCTCATCCCTACTTCTAAGTAGGTGATGAAAATAATGCATCAATCTAGTGGTATATAAAACTATTGTTAGCCTAGACTAAATGTCGATGCTTCTTGTATGGGGGAGTATTTGTGATGATCAAATTTATTAAGGACTCTCCATATTTGGTATTGAATAGTGTCTTTGGATGCCTCATTTAGTTGATGACTTGGTACAACATATTAGCAATTGGTACATAGTTACATTAAGATTGAGGTATTTAACATTGATGTCAATGGGGAAGAATATGGATGAAAAATGTCTTCTAATGAATGGGGGAGAGTATGCATGAGAATAAATCCTAAGGAAATGGGGGAGAAATATCTCTTTGTAGAGATTTAGAAAGATTCATGAAATGAAGTAGGAACATGCACGTGATATATTGTGAATTGTTTAGTGTAAAGTAAAAAATTGATGACTAAGAAGAAGGAATATGCACCTATTGTGCATCTATTGTTTTGAGAGTTTTTTTAGAGTGTGGACAACTAATGCTAGTTAGTAGAAAAAACAAAACATTGTTTGGTATCCTTGGAACTAAGATGGCTTTTTCATCTATGTTTCCATCAATGCCAAATGGAGATGGTTTTAGCATGAATGCTAATGATACTACATTAGAGGAGTATCCTAAACATTGGTGATTATTGACATGTTTAATTCATGACTATGTTTGTCATTGATGTCAACATAGCACAAATTTTGTAGAGACTAGTTGAGTAGAAGACATAGATATTGTTGGTATAGGAAATGGTTAGATTTTTTAGGGATGTGCAATTATGAAAGTGTTAAACATAATATCTTGTTGACATGGTTAATGTATGAGTCAAATAAGTATGTAAGTTGCACCTAATTTATAGAGATACTTCAAAGATAGAGTACTAGGAAAATAATTCTTGATGTTTGTTTGATAGATTACATCTTAGATGTAGTAAGAATATGCACAGTTAGGAAGTGATAGAGGACATTCAACTGATGATGTCAACAAGTGTGCAAGCCCTAGTATCACACATGAATTTTTGTATAGGTTGTGAGCTGATAGTGTTATTGTTATTGTATTAATTATGTTATTATAATTAATTAGGAAAGCCTCAAGATTGACTCAAGAAATTATTTTGAATATATGGTATGAAGGAAAGATATTTTCCTTGTTTCAAAGTATGGTGATCAAGTAATTGTATGAGGTGTGAACTGTGAGAAGGAGAAAAGTGTTTAAGGAATGCATGTAATTGATCCAAGGGATTATTGGATGTGAGTTTTGTGATCTAGTTACAAGATTAGAAGAGGTAGAGGTATAGTTGACATGATAGAGGAAGAGGAAGAAAGTACATTTCATTTATATTATTCTACAAGGAATAATATAGAGATCATTTGAATAGTGGATTCATTGGTCTTTCCTTTGAAGCTATTTGGGTAGTGGGTCCAATTGTCTTTTACAACTCCTAATAGGGTTGGAATATCCTAATAGGGACTCACATGTATTGAATGTATTCATAGACTCCTAAAAGGGTCCATCCTCTAATAAGGAACATTTATATTAGTACATCATCTTTTGGGTACCATCCCCACTAGGTTTTTCCCTTTGATCAAGGGTTTCGCTAGTTAACATATTTGATGTTATTCTACATGAGTATCTTATTATGGTTTAAGTTTATATTACTCATATGGTTAAGGTTTGTTAAGGTTGATAATTATGGTAATAGTTGGAAAACTAATTTACCCCCCTCCCCCCCCACTAGTTATATCAATGGACTATGTATTCTAACAAACTATCACCACTTCACATGTTGCTCTAACTAGAGCCCTAGATACTAAACAATTGAAATAGAAAAAGGAACACAATAAGCCAATGCTGGAGATTTTAATCTACTAAGAGGATATAGGATTCCCTATACAAGATCTATGGAGGGGGGGAAAATGTACTAAGAGCTAAAGCTGAAAGCCTAAGAGGAAATTTTAATGAAATGAGGATGCAAGATGGTGAGACTATAGTCCAGTATTGTGAAAGGGTCAAGGATATAGTTAATGCAATTAAAGGATCTGATGGACATATTAAAGATGAGACTATGATCAACAAAGTATTGAGAACCTTGGTGCCTACCTATGTTATTAGAGTCTCTTCTATATGATAATTTAGGTGTACCCCTTGTAGTAATCTAACCCTTGAAGGATTGGTTGGTAGACTCACTACTTTTCAACTTTTAAATTTTGATAATTTCAAGTCTGAGAATGTTGAATTTGCTTTCAAAGATAAGATGACACTAGAGTAAGCTAAAGATAAGTAAAAGGAAAAGGTTAAACCCGCTGCTAGTGATAGTGATACAAATAATGGAGAGCTAGAAGAACTAGAAGCATTGCTAGCTAGGAAACTTCATAGAGGCAAAGGAAAATACAAATGTAAGTTACACATCATATGATTGAATTGTCACAAGGTTGGTTATATTGTAGCAAGATGTCCTGATAAGTCAAACAAAAAGAATGATGAATGTTTTAGAGGTAGAAAAGATGAAAATAACAAAAGCTTTAAGGACAAGGGAAAGAAGGCTTGTTACATTGCTAAAGAAGAGTCCAATGATGAATCTAAAGTTCATGATTATAAATTTGTCTATGTTGCTATGAAGAATGATTCTAATTAAGATGAGGCCAATGCATTGATATCTTCTATGAACAAAAGGGACAGATGGATCATTGATAGTGCATGTTCACATTAAATGATTAGAGACAAAAGTAAGTTCATTACCCTTGACTATTACAATGAAAATAGTGTTGGATTTGGTAATGATGCAACCTATCTAATTAAAGGACAAGGATCAATAAGATTTATAGATAAGATCATGAGTTACAATGCTTACTTTATGGAGGGACTTAACCATAATCTATTAAGTGTGTCACAATTGAGTAGTTTAATTTGTAAAGTTGAATTTGATAACACAAAGGCTAAGATCTATGACATTGATGGAAAACTAATTGGAAGTGTAGATCAAACTAGAGGTAATCTATTTTATCTTGATATGAATGATGCCACTTGTCTTGTTGTAAAATTTGATGATGTGTGGCTAGAGCACAAGAGGTTATGTCATGTAAATTTGAAAATTTGGTCAGTATTAATAAGATGAAGAGAGTAAGAGGTTTTCCAAACCTAATAATGTGGTTTTCAAACAATCTTAGTTAGGAAAGATGACAAAGTATAGTTTTAAAAGTAAGACTCATATTTCAAAAGAAATTCTAGAATTAGTTCATAGTGATTTATATGGACTTGTTTATGTGAAAATATGCAAAGGTGACAAGTACATTATCCTATTTGTTGATGATTAATCATGAATGATGACAGTAATGTTTTGAAAAAAAAAAATTGATCCTTTTCAAATGTTTAAGTGGTATTTGATAAGAGTTAAAGAGGAAACAAGTAAAATCTTAAAATGTCTAAGATCTAACAAAGGTGGAGAGTTCACGTCAAATGAATTTGAAAACTTTTGTAATGACAAAGGAATCAAGAGAAAAAATTTTGCACCTATGACCCCTCTACAAAATGGGATTGTTGAAAGGAGGAACATATCTATAATGGATTATGCTAGAAAATTAATGTTGGAAAAGAATATTGCTTTGAAATATTGGAGAGAAGTTGTCAATATAGATGTCTATACCTTGAACCAAGTACTAGTCAAGAAAGGTACAAATCCAAACCTTTTGAATTATGGTATGGATACTCACCCAATGTCAAATATTTTAAGGTGTTTGGAATTAAGTGTTACATTCTTAAGGACAATAGAAATGATAAACTTGATGCAAAAAGTGAAGATAGTATATTCCTAGGCTATTCCACAAGAAGTAAAGCTTATAAGTGTTTAAATACTAACACTAAAAAAATTGTGAAAGTAAAAATGTAAAGTTTGATGAATATATCAAAGTGCATGATGATTAACCAAAGAAGGAACTTGAAAATTATAGAACCTTTATGTACTACTATGAAGACATGTTTGTTGGTGCTAATAATTTTGCAAACCAAGTTGATAATCAATAGGAATCAGTGACTTTTGAGTCACATAAAATAGATGTCGAGTTGCATTCAAGAGTCAAGTTCCAGTCATGAGTTGAGTTGTACTCACAATGCAAGGTACATTATGATACTGAGGTTAGTTTACATGAAAGGAATGTTGACTTACCTAATATAGAAGCACATAATGAATCTAAAATTGAAAGACTTGTTATATAAAGGAGAGTAGAATCAAGGCCTATTGGAAAATTTATTGGAGATAAAGAATATTGACCAATGACAAGGAACTGGTTGAGAAATGATACATATTTTTTAAGCATGTGTGAGCCTAATTCAATGAAGGATGTATTAGAGAATGAAGACTGGAGTAAAGCAATGAAAGAAGAAATTGATCAGATTAAGAAGAAAAAAAACATGGAATCTAGTACCTTGACCAGAGAATAATAATGTTATTGGAATGAAGTGGGTGGACAAAAAAAATTGGACAAAAATGATGAAATCACAAGGAATAAGGAAAAATTAGTTTGCAAAGGATATGCACAAGAAGAAGGAAATGACTATGGAGAGACATTTTCCACTGTTGCAATATTGGAAGGAGCAAGAACTCCATTTTCTTACTTTGCATACAAAGGATTTAAAGTTTATCAAATGGATGTGAAGTTGGCATTTCTGAATGGTATACTAGAAGAGGAAGTTTACATAGAAAAACATGAAGGATTTTATGATCCAAACAAAAAGAATATGGTGTGTATATTACAAAAAGATTTATATGGCTTGAAGCAAGCTCTCAGAGCATGGTATGAAAGGCTTCACAACTATCTTGTGAAGATTGGTTTTGAGAAGACTAATGATGACATTAATCTATACTTGAAGATAAAAGGAGGTAAAAGAATTTTACTAGCTAAAATATTTGTTGATTGTACCATATTTGGAGGAAAAAATGCATTGTGTAAGAAAATATTTTTAAAAATTTGGTATGGAGGATACAAAACCTATTAGTACTCCTATGGTGATAAGACACAAACTATCCAAAATTGATGATTCTACTGAAGTAAATCAAACATTGTATAGGTCTATGATTGTCAAATTGTAATATGTAGTTCATAGAAGACTTTGCATTGCATTAGTTGTTGGGATTGTTGCAAGGTTTTTTGAAAGTCCTAAGGAGAATCATTGAATGGATGTTGAAAGGATCTTGAGATACCTGAAAGGATTAGAAGACTATGATCTATACCACAAGAAAAATGAAAAGTTTGAATTGAGAGCCTATACAGATGCTGATTGGGATGGAAACATTGACAACATAAAGAGTACAAGTGGTGGAGAATTTTTCTTAGGAAAAATGTTGGTCACCTGGATAGCAAGAAACAAAATTGAATATGACAATCTATTGCTGAAGTTGAACATGTGGTTGTTATATTGAATTGCATGAATGTGGTGTGGATGAAATAGTTACTCAAAGGAATGAAGGAGGAAATTACTAAACCTATGGGACTCTATTGTGACAATATAAGTGCTATAACCATATCAAAGAACATTGTGATGCATACAAAGAAAAAGGACATTGCAATCAAGTATCATTACCTAAGAGAGTTAGTTCAAGATAAAGAACTGAGAATGGAATAAGTGAATACAAATAGTAGATAGCTAATATATTCACAAAGGCTTTACCTAAGGATGTACATGAATATCTTAGAGGTAAACTAGGTGTAATACCCCTATCCAAAGCTACTTAAGAAGAAAGAGTAGTGGCCTGCATTAATTGAGTTAAATGCAATATTTTATAGTTTGATCTAGTGGATCTTACATTAGGATCTACTTAAAGTAAGGAAGGAGCTAAAAATAGAAGATTTATAGGAACATGAAAGGTGACAAAAGGAGAACCTAAATTGATAGGAGAAAGATTGTCAATGAGGAAGAAGACCAAATGAGGAAGAAATATGAGATTAGAATATATAGAGGAAGGGACACATATTGATATAGGTAGATATCTCAATGAAAGGTAAGTTTGTTTTTAGTATTGTTGTTAGTATTGGTTTTCCATCCATGTCAAATAGGGAGATTGTTTTAAGGAGAATGTTGAAGTGAAGAAGATTGATGAAACCTCTCATAGAACAATCTTCATTTTGTCACTAATGTCAAACCTACTACTTGTTGGTGAGGCAATTGCTTACTTTAGTCTAAATGCTATCATTTGTTTGATTCATGAAGATGATTTGAAAAGAAAAGATAACAAGAGAAACTAGAGAGAGGTTGAGTTATTTGGTGTATAAAATGAGCACTAAGACCATGCAAGACATAGATGATATAGTGTGTTATTTATCTACTTAAGGCTATAATGAAAGGATGCTTGAGAAAGGACAAGAAGAAGGCTAAGTAAAGAAATGTGTTTGTCAAGACTCACCGAAAAAATAGTGCAAACCCTAAAAATTTAGTCAAGGTCAAATAGAAAATTAGTTAAAGTCAAACAATAAGCTTAGTATGTGCCAAGTGAAGAAAGTTAGTATGTGCTAAGCACCAATAAAGACTTAGTGGTGCCAAGAAACCTAGTGTTGGCTAAGCATCATATAACATTGTTTATTGAGAAAACAAAGTATTATTACCGAGTGTCAATAAAATGTGTTAGATCAAAGATTTAATGAATCTGAAATGATAAAGTTGATTTCTTGAATTATGTCAAGTGTGGGGAAGATAATTATGATGAGTTGGTGATACGAAATTCAAGATAAACCATTTGTATGTGAATTCAAAGACGATTGTAAAGGAAGTTTCTAGAAATGGATAAAATAGAAAACTTGGTAGATTCATTGAATCTCACTTAACCCTAGAATGGACAATTCTAGTTAAGAGATAAATGACCTAAATTCTCTATATAAGGAGATAGTAGGCCAAAATAAATAGTTTTCATGTGTACCTAAGGAAGACAAGAAGTATATGGTGTCTCATCATATGGTGGATGAATAAAAGAGTTTGTATTTGGCATACAAACAAAAAGGATTAAGATGATAAATGCTTGAAGGGTGAACAAGATGTTAGAGACAAAGAAAATGAATGCCAAGAAGAATAGAGGACTACCTATGATATTTGTAATCTACAAGTGATTTTTTATTGTTATCAAATCAAGTCCTTCTGTTACTCTCTAACAATTATATCAGCTTGGATAAATCCTTTGGATTAAGGTTGACCTAATAGTCATTAGTAAATCCTTCAACATAGCGACATTATAATTGAATGTTCTAAAGTCCTCTTACACAACTCACTCCTAACAAGGTGATTGAAATTATTTAACCATGTCACATCTAACAATGTGCATTGTAACATTTAATAGGATTGTCTCCTCATAGGGCTCACTTCAGAAGAGTGAAAATTGGTAGCATGTGACTAGTGGTTTTCCCAAATTGCATTTCCATGTAAAATCCTTGTGTAAAAATGTGTAATTGTTTTTGTGGTATTGCATGTTTACATTTTTGCAAATTTATTTTGACATAAAACAACAATATGCATATGTTTAAGATATTGAATGGTTATTCTAACATTAATGTACTAAAAAGTTTAGATAATGGAGTATTACCTAATCTAATACCTAATATCAATGTTACTTCTCCCACTAATTAGAGCTTAATTGAACAAGTGAAGAGAAACAACTTAGTTGCCGATACTTGCATAAATCAATAGATGCAGTGAATTCCCAAGGCGTTGGTTACGTCTCTCACTTCACTATCACTAATGCAAGAGAAGAAAAGGTGGTGATCACTTTATAATTAGAGATGAATGCTTAGGAATTGGAGAAAGTGAAGTGGGATTAGTATATAATTGATATTTCTGAGGTCTAGGAGTATGGGGTAGAAAAGGTTTTAACCAAAAGGCTAGAGGTGAGTTTTAATGAGTATTTTCTATGTATAGTTACATCCAATCTAGAATAGAGGAATATTGTAATTGAGCAAGGCCTAGAGAAGTGTACAAAATTGCAAAAAGAGATGAACTATTTAAAGAAAATCTTGGCTAGAAACATCAAGTGCATCAATGTCAATATAATGAAGAATGTAAGTCAAGAAGACAAAAGCTCAAAATAAGTGGAATCAACTTTATTTTTGATTATGGAGAACTTGAAGAAGAAAAGTAGATATTTGTTAAGGACCTAACCATAGTTTCTAGAGCTGATTCAATGATGGTCATATATACTAACCATTTGGAAGTGTAGGATAAAAGATTGGAATATATCACCCAAATCATGATGATGTAGAAATTGTATATTGACTAGCTTGGAGCTCCTCAACAAAATGAGTTGATCAACTTTCTAGTGGTACACAAAGCTTAGAAATAAGTGGGTTGTGGTCTCCCTATGAACAAGGAGCTAAACCCCAATACGAGCAATATAGCTAGTAGTTAGTAACCTAGGGCCATGAGACAATAGTTTCCTTACTCTATTTTGCTTGTAGTTTTAGAAAATACTCCATAAGGAGTTAGTTTTAAAACAAATCCACAAACCCTATGTGGCTATATAGTTTGTCTTCTTGATATTTGAAGGGCTTGATTCTCTTAACAATTTAGTAATATATAACTATTTTGATACCACTAATAGATATATTTTTTGATTACTGCCAAGAACTTAAGGAGAAATAATGAATAATCATGGGGTTGTTCTCTCATCATTTTTTATGTGATCGTATGGTTACATTGGTTGGATTATTTTTCATGCAGAATTTAGTCTTTACTATAATGATGTTTTTTCCATTAAATTTCTGAATTAAATTTTTGAAGTAATATATGCATTCCTTTCTTGTTGTTTAGTAAGTTTGATCAGGAATTTGAGAAACTCACTAGTGTATGTTGTGTGGTGTTATTTGTGAGATTATCATCATTAAATCTACAATGTTCTTTCATGTTTATTAGAGAATTTTATATTTGACTTTAGTCATTTCTAGTTAAAAGAAAAAGTATTTTCATTCTTTTGAAATAAATGTTGTAATGATTAATATTTTAAGGAGTTATTCCTTTGAACATAGTGAGTTTTCAAACTAAAGAACTCATTTTTTGTGAGTTAGTTTTTTCAGCTTATAAAAGATATTAGCTAGCATACTAAGAAGATTGGTAAAGTAGAAAACATATATTGAGGTCATATAGATTGAATATTGAAGATGAGGTGAAGAAAAGTTGTGAATGTTTGGTCAAGAGAATATACAAAAATCCAAAGATTGGCTCCTTCTATAGCATATTTTAGACAACCTAGAGAAGAGGTGTATATATTGAAGATCTCAATTATGATGAAGAGGAAGCAGTTAATCCTAATCCTGAACTTGAGCTTGGATAAGATGAAGAAAAGATTTTAAGAAGTTTATCTAGGGCTAATGCTAGACCTATTTTTGACATTTTTGTCTATGATGGAAGACTTGATACTAATTCGATATTAGATTGGATCTCTTAGATGGAATAATGCTAGAACTATTGTTGATGTTTATTTATATGATGGATGATTTGAGATTAATACAATATTAGATTAGATCTTCGATAACAAGAATGTGAAGACACCAATAAAAATGTTGAAGGGTGATGTTTCACTTTGGTGGAATCATTTAATAAATAAAAGAAAAAAGAGAGGAAAAGAAAAGATCATGCAATGGGAAAAAGTGATTGGAAATATGAGGAAGAAGTTTCTCCCTGCAAATTACCAAGTTAAGTTGTTGAGGAGAATACAAAATTTTAGACAAAAGGATATGAGTGTGAAGGTATACACTAAGGAATTCTACAAATATTATATCAAATATGAACATGTGAATGATTAAGTTGAGAATGTAGATAATGCTTTAATGGTTTGAGGAAATTAATTCAAGATGAGATTAGCTACATTAAGATGGAAAATGTGGAAGAAGCATATCAATATGCCATGTGATAGCCCTTATTTTCACTATGCCAAAATTTTGGAAATTTATTATGAAAATACCTTAAATTGTGTTTTATTATTAGGGTCTATTCTATGTTGTTGTCAATTTTTTGGTGAAAATTCCTAACCTAGTAAAATTTTCCCTAGCCCAATTTGAAATCTTTACCTATAAGGATATTTTTATGTCCTTAGGATCATGTCTTTACCTTTTCATGGAGAATTTTCTTAACTCTATGATCAATTCTAACTATTATCCTAGGTTTAATGTTCAAGTGAGAGATCATATGTTGTTTTCATATTTTCCATCTTATGTTGCAATCTTATGATTGAGGTTTTAGTGTCCAATCATAAACCTAAACTCTCCCTCTTTTGATGTTATGAAGTAAAGACTAGTAGAGGATCGTAAAGGTAAAGTGATAGGTCTCCTAGTGTTATAACATCCTTTGTGATCATAGCATCATGAGTGTATGTTTTGAAGTGTATGATCTTACGATATCCCATATTGTGTCATCATAGGTGTCTCATGGTAAATAGAAAGTGATGCGATGTTATGAAAAGTTGAAAGGCACATAAGCATAAAGCCTAAAAAAGGAACTCTTGACCATATGAAGGAAGGAAGATTGTGAGATCGTAAGAACATAAAATGTTGAGCTTTTAAAGGGTTACAATCTTACAATAAATGAAAAATTGTACAAGAATAAGTATTCCTAGGGAAAATTTCAAAGCTACAAAAGAGCAATAGATCATAAGATCACGAGGGAAAATCATGAGCTTTTTGAAGCTATGAAGTAATGTTAGGCATAAGATCATAAATGTAAAAGTTAAGGCTTCCAAAGCTATAATGAAGAAAGGCTGCAACTAGTGTTTTATCAAGAGGTAAAAGAAATGGTTAAAAGATAGCTTCCAAAGTCATAAAGAAGCTTAGTTAATTGCAATTGAGAGATCATAAAGAAAGAGAAGACAAGATTCGATGTTATGCAAGGCTATGATCATAAGATCATATGGACTAAAATAAATATTAGTGATGCTATAGAAAATGTTCATAAATTGTTGAGCATAAAATCATTAGTGAGGAGAAGACATTGTATCTGATGTGTCAATCTTAAGATAAAGTGTTAATTGTAAGATTGTAAGAGCCTCAAAAGAAATCCTTGATCATGAGATAAGGAAGTAATCGTAAGATCATAAAGGCTGAATACATTGCTAAATATGATAAGATGGGTTTGAATTTCCAAGTGAGTTGTAAGATGGTAAGAACCTAAAATAAGACATCAAAGCACTTTTTTCCTTTTTCTAAGATGAAAAAGAAACTTAGGATATTGGCCAATAAATTTTGAGTAAAGTACAATGAATTTTGAGCTAGATAATTATATTGGCACTCCATTGGGGTGATAGTAATAGGTTACTATTTGTAGAAGAAAAAAAAGATTTTCAGTAGTTGTAGAGTTTTTAGTGAAAAAGATTCATAGCTTTTAGTCTTAATTGCTGAGTCTCCAAAGTTTTAATTCATAGTTAAGATGTCTGATAAATATGTAAAGGAGATAAAAGTTGTAGATAGGGGAGTTATAGATTCTTCTAATTCCAAAGAATGGAAAACTACCAAGTAGAGAAAACCAAATAGGTTTGTAGATAAATGGATCAAGTTGTTTTTGAAATCCTCAAATTCCATCTCTACAAATGACCATGACTTTTTAAGCCCTTACACATTCTACAGGGATTTCATTTTCCCTATTGTTAGTGGTTATGAGTTATTCAAATATCTCTATCACAACAAAATGGATAAAATTCTTGTTTGTAATCCCTAGAAGAAGAATTTGGAAAAACTCATCTTTCCAAATGTATTTATAGATTAAATCATATAATTCAGCTACAAAATCATTCTATAGAAATAATGGCATCATTTTATGCATACTGATCAAGCTTCTTTCATAAAAGCTTTTGGACTAGATGGTGTGATGAGAAAATGAGTGGATTTGATTGATATTCAAAAAAAGTTTGAAAGAAATACTGAGGCTTACACTAGGAAAAATATGTTGCAACACATCCCCATGAACCTCAAGAAGGTGGGATATTATCCTAAGAAACTAGACAAGAAGATGCCCTTGGATAAGTTCAAAAATTATTTTGTTAAGATAGTGTATGGTTTCCACAAAGTGGTTGGCAAAGATGGATCTAATATGGTGTATGGGATAGAGTACATTGTGGCCAAAGATATACAAGAATCATATCATGGTGGAAATATGATTATTTAGATTATATTATCAAGAAGATGAAAGAAAATATTGGTCTCCCATGAAGTGTAGAGATGGGGAATTTCAAATTCCACAATTATTTGTTGTTCATGCCTCTAATTTTATATAGGAATGTGGGATATATTATCCCATATTTCATTGATCATACCTCTGATGCTAATGGAGAGCTACTAGTTTAGCCATGGACATGGGTATGGGATAGTTATTATCACTACTCTGATTCTATTTCATTTTTAAATAATAGCATTTATTGAATGTAATAGCATATCACTTTTGATAATAATAATCTGCTTTTCTTGTTGTGTTCATTTCATCTTTGGTTGTGCCCTCATCACATTAGTGTATCTTGTGAGAAAATAGAAAAATCCTTTGACATGACTAATGATCTCTCTAATTTTGATGATAAGAGGGTTGCAGTGTAGAAGAGAATCATAATCTATTTCTCAAAGTATCTTGGTGAAAATTTTGATCTTTTCCCCCATGCACTCAAGAAAATAGATAAATTAAAAGACAAGGAAGAATGGGCCAAAGAATTAGATGATTTTTTATGCCTTAGAATTAATAGGGTCATAAATGAAAAGGGGCATGCATGGTGGGAAAAAACAAATAAGGAATTTTCTAAAGTTCTAATATTCTTTGAGTTTCTTAGGAAGAAATTTTTTGAAATAAATAAATTAGAGTAACATGTTTTAAATAAGCAATAGGAAATATTGAGTTTTAATTGGCCAAATGACACACTTTTTAACAAGTGGATGGCAGATTTTGTACATTCAAAATAGTTAGTGCTTGGTGAAATTGGTGAAGATGAGGTGGACCAAGATAAGCTACAAATAATTGATACATTAGTTAAAGTAGAAGAAGAGAAAAATAAACAATCAACTATAGTAACAAGTAAAGAGGTTTAAGCTAATGACTTGTCAGTAGAAGTATCAAGTGTAACTATTAGTTTGTTAATGCACGATGACTTAGATGAAAAACCCCTAGTTAAACTTAGCTTTTAAATATTGGAGTTTGGTCCATCATAATTAATTCCAATGGCTACACACTCTAAGGAATTATAATTATATCAAGGCCAATTATAAACTCCTCAACAAAAAAGAAGCCGCAGTTGAAGTGGTCCCACAAAATGAATATTCATGATGTAAAACTTTCTATTGCACTAAATTTTTTGTTTTGTGATAGTAACCTTTTCTAAATATCTTTCTATCTTAAGTACAGTTGTCACTATTCTCTAAGCTTGAAGCTCGTTGCATCTCATGCTATAGAAATGAGATCCCAAGGCTAGATAAAGGGTACAAACTATTATGTAATTTTTAGCTTTTTATAAGTTTATATTTGGTCTAGTTTTTTTTATCTCAATTTTTTGATGTATTTTTTCTCTGCAAATCAAAGAATACATTAACATTCAAGGATAATGCTATCTTGTCCTAAGCTGTTCTGAGTTTTATTCTAATGATTTATGATTTTTAATGAAAATTGATACAAAGATGAAATACCACCATATCTATTTCTCTGAATCTTGTCTCCATTGTTATTGACTGGTTATCTTGAGGTTATATGGGCAAAGCTTATTCAATTTAATGCAACTAGAATAGGTTGTATATCAATTTGGTATTTCTTTTAATTCAAAAAATTAAGTAAATGCTTCAATGATATGATAGGATTTCTAGGTAGTAAGAAGGATATGTATAAAAATGAGATTTAGGGTAAATTATTGATAATATTGATTGTAATGCAATTAATTAGGTCAAAATAATTGGGTAGACTCTAAATCCCAATGAATGAGGCACTGATCAACTATTTCAATTTTCATATGAAGAGATCATGGATAAGCATCAATAAAAAAATTTACAAATCAAATCAATTTTAATTTAATGTCTAAAGAATATCATAGCTAGTCAGTACTTAGCTCCATTCAATTTTTGTGTTGTGGTTAGCTACTGTTACCTAGAATTATATGTAAATTTGAGAAAAATTATGACCAAATATCTACTACAAGGGATGAGTGTTGTAAAAGAATATTAGTAAATGAATGAAGTGTGAAGATAGTATCTAGTTTTGAGATCATTTTATCTCTCAGGTGCACGTACCTTGGTTTTGCAAAACCTAAAGACTAGAAAATCACCGTGGTTTTGTTGAAGTTGGGTCCAGATTTGAGAACTTCTTAGTTGACCCTAGGGAATAGCTAACCCATAGACTAAATGTTTCTTCATCATCTTGGTATCAATTATTTTGTTGCTTATTAGTTACAAAAAAGGAAATCATATTGGAGTATGCAAACACCAAGGAGAAGATTGCATATATTTTTATCAACCCTCTTCCCAAAGATAATTTTGAGTATTTGCAAGGTACGCTAGGGGTTATGCCCCTACCTAAATTAGAGTACATAATACAAGAGTGCATCAATCTAGTGTTATAGAGCACTACTATTTGTCTAGACTAAATGTTGATGCTTCCTATATGGGGTAGTATTTGTGATGGATAGATTCAACTAGGAATCTTGATAGATGTTGTTTTGAATAGTGTCCTTGGACACTTGAGAAAGTCAAAGATAGTTTTTGCAAAGATAGATGGTTGTTGAAACCTTTGACATTGATGTCCATGAGGGGGAGATTTCAACATGAAAAATAGTCTAATATAGAGGCATAAAAAATAGTCTGATATAGATTACATTAAAGGGAGAGATTATAGAATGATATAGAGAACATTGAGGTATATCAATGGGGTAGAATGGTTGATGAAGAGGATTTGAAAAGAAAGGATTGCAATCTTTTAATGTTGGTATTCTTGGAACTAGATGTTTTTCATCTATGTTGTCATCAATGCTAAAGGGGGAGATTGTTGGAAGCATGAATGTTGATGATACTTCTATGGGGGAGTATTGTAGAAAAATTATTAGATCCTTATCATGATGATATGTTACATCCATGACTATGTTTTTCATTGATGTCAACATAGTAGTTTTCTATGGTATTTGATAGAAGAATAGCGGAAAGATCAAGTTGGTATGAACAGATCATTGAGTACTTTCACTAGAGAGGTTTAAGGGAGATACTACTAAGTGTCTAGTATATGCAACTAACCTCAAAAGAATAAGACATTAAGTCTTGAAGAAGTTATACAAGTTTTGGTGATGATTGCTCCGAGATAGAGTTTATAGAAGCATGTTCTAGTAAACTTGTTATATCTTGTAGAAGAATTGTTATTCTGAGAAACAAGTTTAAGGGTATGTAAAATATATTTTAGAGATGATGTGGCTAAGCTCCCTCATCATAATATTATTATTACTACTAAGTGTAACATATTCTTCTAATAATTAGCACAAGGTGACTAATTATTGTTATTGCTAAGTGTAACATATTCTTAATGAGGTCCTATAATAATTAATTGAAAAGGTGTAATAACCAATTCAAGAAATTTTTTTATGGATTCGACATAAAGAAAGTACATTTGTTAGAAACAATAGTCCACCAAGATAACAAAGAGAGGGGGTGCTAAATTAGTTATCCAACAATTAAAATATTTACCAACTATAA
Source organism: Cupressus sempervirens (assembly GCA_028749045.1). NCBI lineage: Eukaryota > Viridiplantae > Streptophyta > Pinopsida > Cupressales > Cupressaceae > Cupressus > Cupressus sempervirens. The sequence continues at coordinate 822,762,583 of CM053783.1, forward strand.
ACAATCTTATCTATTCAATCAAAGTAAACATCAACCATAACAAGATGCACATAGACAATTGTACAAGATAAGTTAACTAGGGAAACCCTTGATTAGAGGGAAAAAAAAAAAACCAGTGAGAATGATGCCCACAAGATGATGTACTAATATAAATATTCTTTGTTAGAGGATGAACCTTGTTATGAATTTGTTACAACATTTAGTATATCTGAGGTCCTTGCTAGAAGACTTTGAATCCCTATTAGGAGATTCCAACCCTGTTAGGAGTTGTGTCAACCCTATTAGGAGTTATAGTACAATGTATACAAGAAGAGCTCACTACCCAAATATTTAATTTACTATTAATTTCCACTTTCCTCTATCATTTCAACCAAACCAATCACTACCAAACCTTGTAGACCATGTCACGAACATCAATTTTAAGTATCCAACTTTAGATCACACAATAAAAACTCGGCAACAAAGTTTCCTTCACCTTCACTCTGCTCTACTCAACTTCACTTTTTTTCTCTTTGTATTGCTTGCAATCACTTTACTTCCATCACTCATTATAAAAGAAAATGTCCTTCCTTTATATCAAATTCATAAAACAATTCCCTAAGTCTTCTATTACACCCTCTCAATTAAGTATTATAGGACCACATTAAGAACATCTTACACTTAGTGATAACATTAATCTTCTGCCTTGCAACTTAATATCTTTCCATGCACATAACATTATGATGAGAAAACTTAGCCACATCATCACCAACATGTATTCTTCACATCTTTAATTTTGGCTTCTCAGAATAACAACTCCACTAAGAGATATAACAAGTTTACTAGAACATGCCTTTGTAAACTCTATCTTAGAATAATATTCACCAAAACTTGCATAATTTCTTCCAAACTTAATATTTTATGCTTTTGAGGTTAGCTACATATACTAGATACTTAGCAGTATCTCCTCTTAAACTTTCTACTAAAATTGCTCAATTGTTTATCTATAAAAACTTGATCTTTCTATTGTTTTTCTATTAGATACCTCAGAAAATTACTATGTTGACATCAATGACAAACATAGTTATGAATGTAACATATCATCATGATAATGATCTGATCATGTTTCTACAATACTCCCTCATAGGAATATCATCAGCATTCACGCTTCCAACAATCTCCCTCTTTGACATTGATGGCAACATAGATAAACAACATCTAATTCCAAAAATACCAACTACAAAAGACTATTCAACTATCTTTTCAAATCCTCTTCATCAATCAATCTCCTCCATTGATATACTTCAATGTGTTTTACATAAAACTATTTTTTCATGTTGTACTTATCCAACTTCTCCAACTATTTTTCAAAATTGTTTTCCCATGTTGTACTTCTCCAACTTATTTTTCATGTTAAGCTTCTCCCCCATTGACATCAATGTCAAAGGTTTTAGCAACTAACAATCTTTGCAACAACTATTTTTGACTAGCTCAAGTGTCCAAAGATACTATTCAAAATATCCAATAGGAGTCCTAGATGACTTTGTCTATCACAAATACTCCACCATATAGGAAGCATCAACATTCATTCTAGACAAACAATACTACACTGTTACACTAGATTGATGCACTCTTGCATCATTTGCTCTGATGTAGGAAGGGGCATAACCCCTAGCATACCTCAAAAATACTCAAAAGTTTCTTTGGGAAGAGGCTTACTAAAGATATCTATAATCTTCTCTTTAATGCTCACATACTCCAATGTAATTTCTTTTTTTGCAACTTTCTCTCTCAACATGTGATACTTGATAGAAATGTGTTTAGTCTTAGATGTATGACAAAAAGTTCATTAAATTCTATCCTTATATCCTTCAATATTTGCTTCATCCAAACAACTTGATTACAATTGTTTATTGTTGTAACATATTCTACTTCTATTGTACATTGTGAGGTACAATCCTACTTCTTTCTTATCCAAGAAATCAATCTTCATCAAAGAAAGAAGGCTCCACCACTAGAGCTCTTTCTGTCATTCATGTTGCCTACCCAATCAACATTAGTATAAGAATTTAGAGTGAAATCATTACATCTATCATACCACAATCTAAACTCTTGTGTTCCTTTCAAGAATGTAAATATCCTTTTGACTATTGCATAATGTGCTTCTATGGGATTATCTTGGAATCTTGCAACAATTCCAACTACATTTTCTATATCTAGCCTTATGTGAGTTAGATATTGCAATCCTCCAATCATAGATCTATGCTTCTTCTTCTCAACAATAGGTGTCTCATATTTTGTAGATAACGTGTGTCTAGTTACCATAGGTGTTCCAATAGTTTTGCATGTTTCCAAATCAAACCTTTTGAGTAAATATTTCAAATACTTAGTCTAATAAATAAATATTCCTTCTTTATCCTGCACAATTTGTAATCATAGAAAATATTTCATCTCTCCTATCATGGTCATTTCAAATTGCTTCTTCATTCCTACTATGAACTTGTCACTTTATCATAATTTCCTCCAAACATGATATCATCAACAAATATTACCAAAATTATCAATCCATCATCAATTTATTTCCAATAGAGATTACTATTTTCCATACCTTTGCTATATCCAACCTTTGTCAAATGTTTGTCGAACCTTGCATACCAAGTTTTGGGTGCTTACCTCTATCCATACAATGTTTTTTTAGTCTACATACTATTTCCTTGTCATCTGTTAAAGGGCAACCTTCAAGTTTCTCTATGTACACTTCTTCTTCAAGTTTTGTATTAAAAAATGTTAACTTGACATCCATCTGATACACTTTGAATTTCATATATGATGCATATGCTAAGAGTATCCTTGTTTCTTCTATTCTTGACATAGGATTATAGGTCTCATCATAGTCTATTTCTTCTTGTTGTGAGTAACCTTTACATACCAATCTGTCTTTTTTCCTTACAGCTTCACCTTGTTCATTCATCTTGTTTTTGAATAACCATTGAACTCCTATTAAATTCTTGTCTGCTAGTCTGGGGCCCAATTCCCATATCTCATTCTTTAATATCTATTCCAATTACTATTTCATATCTTTCTTTGTCATCTTTAATGCTTCATCTACATTCTCAGGTTCAACTTGAGATATCAAACATATTTCTTCATTGATTCTGCTTCTTGTCATCACACCTTTATCTCTGCTTCAGAATGATCTACTTGGGTGGATGATTCCTTTCCATATTATTACCCAAAGTAGGAGTTTCTATCTCAACTCTTGGTTCTATTGAATGTTTCAAGATTTTTTTCCACCTTAGCTCTCCCTCATTCTACAAATCATTGTTAGTCTCAAGAAATACTTCATCATTTCTTGGTTTGGTAACAACATTCTCGTCATCTGAATTATAATCAACTATTCTTTTGTGTATCCTAAATTTCTCATCAACTCTCACATTTGTACTTTCCATAATAGTCTTCATTCTCATATTATAACATCTATAAGCCTTTATTTTTAATGAATAACCAAAAAACATACCTTCATCAAAGCTAGCATCAAACTTACCAATATTATAATCTCTTTTGATATAAGACTTACTACCAAAAATTATGAAATACTTAATTGTAGGTGAGTGACCACATTCATTACAAGTCCAACATTTAAAGATTTTCTTACCATATTTTTCTCTTCTTACCATAAGGGCTACTCCTTTAATCTTCCTATCCTCATCAGATCTATTGTTGCTAGAAAAGTCTCCTCTCACACTTGTGCTCCTTTATAAACTAGGTCAAATATTCAGGGCACTAAAAGTTGTTTCTCTTTTGGTCAACTCTCCAAACTATCTAAGTTCATTCTTGTCATGCCCCAATCTTTTTACGAGGCAAAACACTGCCAATTTTTTTTTTTTTTTTAAATAAAAAAAATCTTTAATTATATAGTCAATACTTTCTAGGGTATTTACAACATCCTAAAACTAATGTGTATAAACTATTTCTTTTAAATTGTCCACCAACCCTATACCCTATCTCACTTAAACTTATCATTGATATAGTTGTTATTATTTAATTATTTATGACACATATTACAACTGAATTGCTAACAATATCTTAGTTTAATATTACGGTTAATACTATTACAAGTGAAATTATTGTGTGGAAGATCTGAGGAGGCAATGCAAGAGTCTTAACACTAAATCATTTTATTGAGTTTACCCTTATTTTAATAGCTTCATTCTTATAAGTGTTATCATTTTATTGTAAACACTTTACCTATTATTTTACTATGCATTTTATTATTATTGTTAAGAGTTAATATAGAGTGAATTCTAACATTGTTTCATTGTAAATAACCTCTGATTAATCATCAAATAAATCATCATTAAACTCGAAGTTTCCTATGCTATACTAATACTAATGGTCTCAAGTTTATTTAACATAACTATAATTATGCATTTATTTCATATAATCAAAACCTACTAGTTACTTAATAAATTATCTAATTAATACTCATATTTTAATAACATATATAGACTTTTCCCCAATAATATCCTATTTGGCATTTCTAAACATATACTAGTCCTTCAATTTAATGCTCACATCCTATTCTATGTGGCTGCAGCAAATCTCAACGTGCACAAATATATATTTTTTAAAATTTAAAAGCAGCTCAAAATTCCTTGATGTTACGTATGCCTACCCTTTCCTAAACATAGTCACTTTACCCTATCTCCAAGCAAGGTGTGTAGGAACAAAGGTGGGCTGGTCAAATCATAACTAATATTAAAACTTAAGTCACACTCCATTTATTAAAATCTGATCCCTCCTTTCTGCTCACGTAATCAGCATTGCTGCTCACGTACTCCTAAGTAAATGGCATGAGGGAGTGGCAATGGGTTTAATGCAGCCTTAATTATGACTTTACTTACTTACTTTTTTTTTGTTTCAAACCATGTGGTGACTTATGGCTGCAATAATGCATTAAAATTCTGACATTAAATCAGAATGGGCAGCACCTTAAGCTTTTGTCAACATGGTAGGCATGGATGGGAAGTGTACTCCCATTTAGTGATGTCATTGAAGTAGACTTTGCTGCCCCCTCTTCCATTGGACAAGGCAATTTGCCTATGGGGGGTCTTTTTTTTGGTGTATGTTTATTTTTAATATTACTTATTCCCCATTCTATAGCTGCCTATATATATTTATATATATTTATAAGTTTTGTTTTCTTATAGGTACTCCCTAGTTTGGCATAGGGAGTCTAATATTATTATTATGACTTGACATTGCTTTTCTTTTCTTCTTCTTTTTTTTTAATTTCTTCTTATTTTATTGTTCTAACCCATAATCAAGATAGGTATTAATATATTTCTTTATGCTCTACTATGCAGGAATATTCTCTATGAATTTATTATTAAACTATAATAGACATTCTCATAATTTGGTTCCCTCATACATTTTCCAGAGAGATAAATGAACACCTACAACAAGTTATTCTTATTCCCTTATACATTCTATGTTATTCACTTGATTTTCTTCTTTTGTAATCTAGGATACTCAAGATAAGTTAGTGCAAGGATTATTTGGAGATATTTATAAATTAAGTATAGTCTTTAAAATGGTGATTCACTTAACATTCAAACATTAAACTTAATACAATGGATATTCATTCCATGAAAAGGCTTGATATGAAACTATGTGAATTGTTCCTATCTATGCATTATGAAGTTCAAAAACCACTTTCTCAAGGATTGACATTATATTCTCATGCAGATATAAATTTGAATGTACATTCACAGTCACTATACACTAGAACCAAAATGATAATAACAATCAACAAGGATAATCATTTCTATGAATACTATCTCTTCTATGATATCAAATTTAGTTTGGAAAATACTTTTGTTTATCGCTCAAACATCAAGTATTCAAAATTCTTGAGAGATGTTCCTATCCAAGATAATGAGACAACCAAATTATGGCAATGGACTTCTCTTCCATGATGTTCTTATAGTACACAAAGGTGGTGAAATTAAAGTATCAAAATATACACAATGGAAATGCTTTTCACTTCACATGGACACTCACAACTATTCCATTTGACAGTTAATTAAGGAAATAACATTCCTTTACAATACATTCAGACTCACATAACAGAATAGAGTTTGCTCATAACATCAACTCAAATACAACGAAGAATGTCTTTATTCCCTATGCACATGGAGGAACAATGAGAGCTCCAAACTTTCAAGGTCATCCAATAGGGTCCTGCAAGTAAGAGGTAAACATAATGAACTATGGAGGCTCACCTCCCAACCTAGGCCTCAAGGAGACCACCCCCGCGCTAGGGGAAATAAGGTTGAAGTAGGATACACTCAAACATCATCACAATAACAAAAAAACAACATGAATATCTCAGTTTCACATCACATTTACAATCCCCAACCAAGGCTTGCACAATGATTCATAAATGGAATCATAAACATTGGGTGAAGGTGGGCTCTCAATTAGGAGACTTGCCATATCATATAAAATCTGTAACAACAATTTTCATGCCCTTTCGGGGCTTTCATAAATCAATACTTTCCATGCCTTTCAAGCTTTCACAAAACAATAATTTCATGCCCTTTTGGGGCTATTCACAAACATTCTCCCACCATACCACCATCAACCATAGCCTCCTTGAAAACCATGCTTCATAAATCTCCTTTCCACACCATCATTTTCCTTACCACACAAAGAAAACCATGAACGAGATGGCATACAATGGAGCCTTTACTCCAATGTTCTCAACTATATTTCAAGCCCAACTAACCCCTTCACCCAAGGCTTGCTCTTCCCTCCCAAGGGTGAGTGAAGCCTTCACACCCATGAAACAAATCAACACTCAACAACATAAAAAAATTCAAGAAAAAACCCCAAGAAAATTTATGAAACAACTTACATCTTCACAACACAACACAACACAACATAAAAACTTCAATAACAACACATGATTCCATACTACACTCATAGATCCCACGGGAAGCATTCTTACAATATCTGACTTCAACTTCATGAAATGAAGAACCATGGCATGAAGCACTTACCTCCATCAAACTATGGCTTTGAAATAGTGATCCAGATCTCTTTCTATTTTCCTTGGCTTCTAAACTTCTCCTCCATAACCATATGTGTCTCTACAATTAGAGAGTGGGTAAGCAACTACCAAGGTTAGCACAAGCTCCCTATAAAGACCTTCACTTCTTCTCCTCACCTACCCCTCTTACTTTCTTGTATCTTCCACCAATAAGAACTTATCCAAGTAGTGTAATGAGGTAAGAAGTCATGTTACAATATGATTTTCGACTTGGCTTGGAAATGACTATTTTTGAGGGTCTCCTAGGTCCCCTAGACCAACTTATGTTTATATTTTAACCCCCAACCCATACTATTAACATGTGAGTAACTTATTTTCACAAAATTAACACTTGGGAATCATTTTAGGCTCTCTAATTTCCATCACGAAGCTGACTCTTCCTAACACTCTCCAAGGTGGGTTAAATGATTTTATAATGAGGATTAGGCTCAGGTTAAGTGACTTCATGCCAAATAATCCCATCGGACATGCCATTTACACATCAACATTACAAGTGTCAAATGACACACACACACATACACATACACATTAGAACACTTTACACATCATGCTTACATGTCTTTAATTAATCATACTTTCCAACTATAACACCCATACACAATCACATTACAAAATAAACACAATGCAATGAGGTTTTGAATCTTCCAAAGATTCACCTTGGCTTCACTGTGTTCACATAAGATTGAACCTTGTTTCCCCCATTTATCTCCATGGTTCAACTTTCCTGCACACTCAACTTACACATTAGTAGCCTGATATAATAATATACAATGACATACAGATACATGCATAATAAATCCAATGTCACATAATGCACATTAACATAAACATTTAACTTCACCTAATCATTTCCATTCTAACTACTATAAAAAGAAGTATTGCACTGTCATATCCATTTAACTTTCATCTAAATACACATATAAGTGACTTTCATTTGAGTCATATTCAAAACATTGCAATATCAACATATGGGTATTAGCATACTAAATTACCATTCTAAGTACTATCACCATTCTTATAATCATTAAAAAATCAAAACATATGAAATGGATTGTGGTACACATGTCTTAAGTGAAAATCACTATTATGTAGAATCATTAACTAGAATGTTTCAATCAAGTTAAACATACCGACATTCCTAGCAAAATCCCTTTATCACATTACGAGGAGTTTGTGAATAAGTTTCTAGGGCTAATTCCTCAATCCATTAGCATGTTTTTAAAATTGTGTCATCATGCTTTAAACACAAGTTCCAAATGTAATAATATGTCTTATTGCCTCTTTAACCTACATTCATTGTTATCTCTTAGAAGAGAAAATGTTAATTCATCTTCCCTAATTTGACTAGAAAATAGTTCTGTAAAGCCTTTGATCAAGTCCCTAGATTGAACATATAGAGTTTCATTTTCAGGTGATCTTAGTTATTCCATCTAAAGTTATTTAATGGTTATTACACTTATCATTACTAGAGTCCGTTTAGGCTCTAATAGGATCTCATAAATAATTTCTAATAAAAAAAATGTTTGTCATACTCTAATTAACTCCTAATCACATTCATTTTATGAAATCTAAAATAGGGTACTCGTGCGGGTCTTTCAATTCTCAATTGTTTCAAGTCTTCCAAGCAATGTCTCCTTTGTGAAATATTGTTTACAAGAGATAAACAACTATATTATTTGAATTGCTAACTTAAATGGTGGTGTTTAGCTCTTCAATATCATCCATATCAGCTCATCATGTTCTTTGGCTCCTCCTTGAAATCTAATACCTATAGTAATTTCTAATATCTCACCTACATATGTCCTTATATATTCATCTTCCATCATTTTAGCATCATGAAATGCACAAATAAAAATTTGTAACCTCAATTTCTTAGAATGGTCATCACCTTCAAAACTATTTTCCAAATCTTCCCAAATAATACAATTTCAAGAAGTGCAGAAAATAGTGCTTCTATAGCTCTCATGTCACACGTCAAAAGATCTCTTTCTTCCACAATACAAGTTTCCAAATATTTTTTAGAAATGACCATCTTTTTAAAAAAAATTAAAAAATCCAATATCCTGGACCCATATATAGTAGATGTGTCTTAATCATTTCATTCCAACTCTCATAATTTGTTGCATCAAACTTTGTAATATCTTTTCTAAACATGCTTGCAATGGATCTCCCAAAGTTGTCAAACTTTATCTTCAAGGACTTCATGCTCTAATATCAATTGTTAGAAACAATAGTCCACCATGATAATTGAGGGGGAGGGAGGTGAATTAGTTATCTAATAATTAAAACATTTATTAGCTTTAAACAATCTTATCAATTTAATTATATTAAATAGAAACCATAACAAGACACAGATTGACAATTATACCAAATATGTTAATTAGTGAAACCCTTGATTAGAAGGAAAACCCTAGTGGGAATGATTCTCACAAGATGATGTAGTATTATAAATATTACTTGTTAGAGGATGCACCCTGTTAGGAGTCTATTACAATATTTAGTACATATGAGTCCCTATTAGGAGACTTTGAATCTCCGTTTGGAGATTCTAACCCTGTTAGGAGTTTTAGTACAATGTATGCAAGAAGAGCTCACTACCCAAAAAATTATTTTACTATTAAATTCATCTTTCCTCTATCCTATCAACTAGACCAATCACTATTAGACCTTGTAGACTAGGTCATGAACCTCAGATCCAAGTATCCAACTTTAGATCACAAAATAAAACCTTAACAAAAAAGTTTCCTTCACCTTCACTCTGCTCTTTGTTTTTCCTACAATCACTTTACTTCCATCCCTCGTGATAAAGGAAAATTTCCTTCCTTTATAATGAATCCATAAAATAATTCCCTGAGTTGATTGTTATAACTTTTCAATTAATTATTATAAGACACATTAATAACACATTACACTTAGTGATAACATTAATCTTCTACCTTGCAATTTGAATATCTCTTCGTACCTAATAATATTATGATGAGAAAACTTAGCCATGTCATCACCAACATGTCTTATTCACATTTTTAACTTTTTCTTCTTAGAATGAAAAATTTGTTAAGAAATATAAAAAGTTTACTAAAACATGCCTCTGTAAACTCTATCTCAGAATAGTCTTCATTGAAACTTGCATAACTTATTCTAGACTTAATATCTTATGCTTCTGTGGTTAGCCACATATACTAGGCACTTATTAATATCTCCCTTTAACCTCACTACTAAAACTACTCAACTATCTATCCATACCAACTTGATATTTCTAACGTTCTTCTATTAGATACCACATAAAATTGCTATGTTGACATCAACGATAAACATAGTCATGAATGTAACATATCATTATGATAATAATCTGATCATGTCTTTACAATATTCCTTCATGGGAATATCATCAACATATGCTTCCAAAAACATTTTCCTTTGACTATATATGATGGTATGAATGATTGCAAGAAGCAAGAAGATTTGAATGTGAGGATAAGCAGAGTTGAGAAAAGTTGGAGAGAACTTTGTTGCTAAGGTTTTATTTTGTAATTAAAAGTTTGTCTACAAGGTCTAATAGTGATTTTTCTAGTTGACAGGATAGAATAAAGAGGATAAAAGAATAGGACAAATCATTATTCTATAAGGAATAGTTGAGAAATCAGTTGGATAATGAGTTCAGTGGTCTTTCCCTAGAAGTTATTTGCATAGTGGGTCCTTCTATATTCTACAACTCCTAGTATGATTGGCACAACTCCTAATAGGGTTGAAATCTCCTAGCAAGGATTCAAAGTCTCCTAATAGGGACTCTTATGTACTAAATCTTTTTATACACTCATAATAGGGTCCATCCTCTAACAAGCTATATATATGTATGTATGTATGTATGTATGTATGTATGTATCTTTGTGGGCTTCATTCACACTAGGGTTTCCACTCTAATCAAGGGTTTCCTTAGTTAATAAATCTAGTGTAATTGTGTATGTAAATCTTGTTATGTTTTTAATGTTTTCTATTTAGTTTGATTAAGTGGTTAAGATTAATTAGGGTTGATAAATGTTTTAATTGGATAACTAATTCAACCCCCCTCCACCTCTCATTTATCTTGGTGGACTATCATTTTTAACAATGTTTACAATGAAGCACTTGCATGGTTATAATGCACTTTTAGTCTATTGGGGACATATGTAAAATTCTTAGAGAGGCTAATCATGTTGATGGAAAATAAGCTAGATCTGCCTGATAAGATCATTGTAGTAGAGGAAGGCCAAGAAACAGTGAGAGAACTAATAGGCTTCTTTACTAGCAAGCTGCAAATTATTCAAGGTAAGATGAAAATATTATCATAGGGGATTTAGCCCTACATTTCTCCAATTTTGGATTGTGACAACAAATTAAAGGACCGGCAAGAATGGCTAGATTCTTTTAGTACAATGCTAACTCAATTAGACACAACATCAATTTTTGAAGATGATAGTGATATCCCATTCTATAACTTAATTGATTCATTATTCAAGGTTGAAATAGACTTGAATAAATTTTGATTAGAATCAAGGGCTATAAAAGATGTCAAGTGAAATAAGGAAACAAGAGAGTTAGATGAGTTAGAGGCACTGAGTGACCCACAGAAAGGGAGATATACGTTTGGGAAGTAATTGGGGAAATCAAGGCTATCCCAACAAGAAGTAGTTGAAGTACTACAATAGAATGGCAAAAGAAATAGATTAGAGAAAAGGAAAGGAAAGAGATAGCTAAAAACAAATAGAAATGTGTTGAAGATGCCTATAGATAGATCCACCTACCAGTTTTGTAACTGCATCCTAAATTTTGATCAAAGTACAAAGAATGTGTGTAATGTAACTGAATATGAAATATCTTTGTGTTTTCTTTCCAATAAAATTTTGACATATGTCCTCCCATCTAATCTTCTTGCAATCCTTCCTATAAAAGGATTTCAAAGATGTCGAATGAGGGTCTAAAGTATCTATAATTTTTAGTGTTTATGCTATCTTGCAATCAGTCTAGAGATCTTTATGTCAATTTTATGTATTGTTTTAAATTTTGCACATATAAGAATACAAATGAGTGTTGAATGACATTTTCTGTCACGTCTTGAGTTATTCTTGACTTTATACTAGTGATTTATTATTTTCAAAGAATATTAATACAAAGAGGGAGTTTTTAATATACATGTCTCTAAATTCTATCCCCTTTTTCATATGCTTTATATTTTGGGATTGAATGAGAAAAGTTCATGCAATTTAATGTAGCTAGGATAGGTTGTATGTCAGTTTATTGTTGCTTTTAATTCAAGGAAATAAGTAAATACTTCCATAAGTATGGTTTCTAGTAATATGAGAGGGATATCATAAGAATGGATTGTAGGGTTGATAGTTGATGGTGTGACTCTATATAGTAATGGATAAGGCACTTATCATCAAATCAAATGCAAATTGAAAAATTCATGTAGTTGCATATGCAAATTAAAATCATATGAAATTTTAATTTTCTATAATGAAGAATCAAACTATTGGTCATTACTTATTTGTAATAGTATTTCTCTAAATTATAGCTAGCTACTGTAATCAAGAAGACATGTCAAATCCAAGAAGATTATTGATCATTTTCTACTATAGGGATATATCTTAAGAGAAGAGTGTGAGTGAAGTAGTTTTGAAGAAGAATATCAAAATAAAAAATCATTTCCATCCCTAAGGTGCACCTACCTTGGCTCTATAGAGCCTAAAGTGTAGAGTCCTTGTACTCTATTAATGTTGGTCTAGATCTAAGATGAATTTAGTTGGATATAGGAAATATCTAACCCTTTCACTAATTTTTGTCTTTTACATCCTAGTATTGGGTCTTTTGCAACCTGATAGTTTTGAAACACCAACAAAATGGTAACTCTACTAGGGAGGCTATGAAAGAAATGAACTTTGAAATATTGGAATATTTGTTGTGAGTCACATACTTGTAGTCATATTTTTGTTATCTTGTAAACCTATGCTTTGGTATTGGATTTTTTCTAGAGGGGTCATATGAGGTGTAATGTGCTTGCAAGTTCCTTATTTTCCAAATAGAGCAATATTCTTGAAAAGTAAAATATTACAATCATATATGTTGGATCCATTTGTTAGATCTATTTTAAAAGGTAATTTTACCCTTATTGTTTAACCATTACATAAATTTTTTCCCCTATCAGGTGGCGAATCAATCCTAGGTTTTGTTAACTAGTTCTTATAATAAAGTAAAATATATCGAACAAAACAAATAATATGAGATCATATGTTAGCGAACCCATAGATATTCCTCTATATACTAAATTACCAAAAGGTGGTAATAAAAATTGACCTAAGAAGAAAAGAGAAAGCAACCATGCTTAGAAACTTAGATATAATTTCTAGTTCCAACCTATAGTTGGCAAAGAAAATTTATCCCATAGCTCAAAAATCTAAGGATACCAAACTTCTAGGAAATATTTTTGTTATAGCTTTTCATGAAGAATTTCCATATTAGGAAAAGATGGTGTTGTCTATGGGGACACTACATTTAGATCTAGTGACTTAGGAGAAAGAAATCAACATCCTAGATCTAGAAGTGTTCAATCAATTAGATCATACCCTTGTCATGTTCCTTTCACTAAGAGAAACCTCATTGATTTGAGTGACCCTGTATAATCAGTAGCAACAACCATGGATCATGATTCCTTCATTACTGAAGTGGAAGTCCTTAGAAAAAGGGTTTCTAAAGAAGATACCAAACACATACATTTGGAAAAGGAGAAGAAAAATATTACTATGAATACACTCATTGAGAGAGATAAATTTCTTAGGAGAATGAATTTTCTACAGGAACAAAACAAAAAGAAAGAAGATAGATCTTCTAAACTCTTCCTAGATAACTTTGGAGATAATGATGAGTTGAGATCAAGAATCAGAGAGCAAAAGTGCCTTCTTAAAGAGAAGGAGGTGTATGTTATCTCACAAAATACAACCCTACAAGCTTGTTGAAACTGAGGTTATAGATTTAACTATAAAACATCCTAGCAAAGGGAAGCAAAAGTTTGTAGGAATATAGATAAATGAGCCACAAATTCTTCCTAATACATCTACAAGTCTTGTAATGTCTAAGATTGATTTAGATCTAGAAAAGGCTAAGAAGGATATAGAGGATCTAACCAAAGAGCTTGAAAAATTAGAAAGTGAATCCCAAGCAGTTGAGACTAGGAGGGAAATATAATTTATTAAGTCCAATTATACTTTAGCATCTTGGCTAAATCTATCTTCACAAGCCATACCCTTTTTCCCTACTTGTGGACCAGCAATGACTAACCAAAAGATATCTTAGTCAATCCCTACCACATCTTCTACTATAAGTAGTCAGATACCTATTACTCAAAAAGTTCAGGAGCCTTAAATACCTATACAAGTCCAAGGGAATGGACTGAGCACATCACATATTGGAAATTTTCAAAGATGACCTATCTACATGGAGAAATATAAGAAAATATTTTTCATAGACATCCCTAGTTTCTCTAATCCCATTTCAAATAATTTTAGACAAGGTTACTAAAGTTTTAGGAAATAAAGTTGTGAACGGTAAAGAGAACCTAAAAAAATGTATAGATATGCTCAATGATTATGAGGTAAAACATCAGTATGTAGTAATGAAGTCACTTGTACACTCATTAACTAAGGATGTTAGGGACTAGTTTAGGAGGCTTCTTGATGAGAGTGTTTGTTCATGTAATGACTTAGAGAAGCTTCACAAGGATTAGTATGGTGACAACATCGATGATGGTTTTATGTTGAATAAATTCAACATCATCAAAAAGAACCCAAACAAGTCCACTTTTGGTTTCAATTTAAGATTCCAAAAGGGGATGCACAAGTTGTTCTAGGTGATGAGGCTTGGTGAGGATGTATGTCACACAACTTATTTCAATTCTTTTGATAGGAAGATGGCCTATATATTGAGAGATAAGGAACCTAAAACTTTGAGAAATGCTTATAAGATAGATATCAATATAGAGAATAATAGGAAATCTTCTAGTAAGTTGAGAAGAAGGGATGTCCCAAAATTGTTCAATCCAAGGAAAATTAAGAAATAAGGTGAGAAGCTTGTTTTAGGTAAGAAACCATAAGAGGATACAATAGGTCAAGTTTTAAATATTCTCAAGAATATGATCCACCAACATTCAATGGAAATAAGAAAAGTACTAGTGATAAACCTTAGTTTAATACCCACTATAATAGGTAGCCTAGGATGCAGAACTATCCCTATATGACACAATAGAAATATGGTAAACCAATTTCTAATCCTACTCAAGGAACTAAACATAAAGGTACAACAAATCAACTACAAATAAATTATGTGAACATGACAGATGTTGTGCCTTGGTGTATTGTGTACTACTCCTTGGCTCATTCCCTTGACTATTGTGTGGTTGCTCAGTCTTTCTCTACAAATCAATATGCACAAAATGAAGAAGTAGAGGAAGAAAAAATTCATGAGGATGTAGGATGTAATATGATAATATTGTTTGATAGTGGTGAGGAAACTAGATTAGAAGAATTTTAAAATGATGTTGCAAATTAGATAAATATGTATTATTCGCACCATTAGCAAGTGTTTTCAAATGATGAATACCAAGATGAAGATAGGATATGCAATACATTGTTAGGTGTAGATCACACGAATTTAATAAAACTCTCAACTAAAGATATTGACAAGAACACTATAGAAATGATAGTCTAATTGCATAGTACTTACAATCTAAGAAAGAGAACTATTAACAATGATGTTGGTAGGCCATCTGGTATTTCCATTAAAGAAATTACTCATAAAATGAATGATGAAAACAAAAAGTAAAATCCAATGACAATAAAGGTCAAGGATAGTAAGAATAGAAAGTGGGAACCAAAAGGAAAGTATAGTTTCAAGGAGATAAAACTATCAAGGTAAATGCACAAGAAAATAAATTAGGTTCCGATATCATTAAGAAAGAAAAGTCTACTATTAAAGCACCAGTACCTATAGGTAATTTTATTAAACCTACTATTTATGATCCTATTGACATGATTTCTATGTTTTCATAAATCACAATCAAAGTTCCTTTATCTAATATGTTTAGGATAGAGGAACAAAAGATAAGGATTTATCTTGGCTAGGTGGGATAGGAAATAGTAATATTGTTGAACAAGAACCAACAATCATGCAATAGATGCCATGTAAGCATGAATTATGATGATACTAAACTATGGAAGTATCCTATGAATTAGAGAGTAAATTGTTGTGTTACATTCATGATTGTGTTTTTCATTGATCTCAACATAGTATTATTTCTATGAAGATTAGCATAGTAGAAAATATAGATCTTGATGGTATGGAAAATGGTTTGATTTCATGGTTATGAAAAGTTATGGACATGTATAATATAGTATCTTGATAACATGGTTAAGTGCACAGAACCTAAGTCAAAGTCATACAAAACTTATACTTGATTTATAGAGAGTAGCTTAGAGATAGAGTATTGGAAAAGTAGTTCCTAATGTTTATTGGTTATCTTTCATCTCAGATGTAATGAAGAGATTCTTAGTTAGGAAATGATAGAGGACAGTTAGGTGATGACATGAGTAAGTGCACAAGCCTTAGTATCGCACATGTGAAGTTTTGTATAAGACTATGAGCTGATAGTGCTATTGTAATTGTAATTAAATAATTATCTTATTTTAATTAATTGGAAAAGCCTCAAGGATTACTCAAGGAATTACTATGAAGATGTGGTATAAAGGAAAGATGGTTTAATTGATTTTAAAGTGTGTTATTGGTGTATCTATTGATGTAAGAAGTGTGAATTGTGAAAAAGAGTAGAGTGCTTATTGAATCTATGTAAGTGATCCAAGGGATTACTGGATGTAATTTCCGATTACAAGGTCTGAAGAAGAAAAATTTTGGTTCACAGGATAGAGACAAAGGAAGGAAGTACAATTAAAAGCTATTATTTTTCAAGGAATAATACAAAGATCATTTGGATAGTGGGTTCATTGATCTTTCCCTTGAAGCTATTTGGGTGGTGGGTTCATATGTCTTCCAAAACTCTTAATAGGCTTAGAATCCCCTAATAGGGATTCAAAGTCTCCTAATAGGGACTCATATATACTAAATTTTGTAATATACTACTTACAAGGTCTATCCTCTAATAAGGAATATTTATATTAGTACATCATCTTGTGGGTATCATCCCCACTAGGGTTTTCCCTCTGATCAAGCATTTCCCTAGTCAAAATATATCTAGAAAGTAGGCCCACATCTCAAAGTAAATAAAGGGTTAGAATCTTTTAATCACAACCATCAAATCTTGAGAAGATCAATGCTTGTCATTATGTCACTTTCAAAAGATGCAAGAAAAATAATCATAGTGATATAACGATGATTTGACACATGTTCACAAATGAACCTGTAGATGCTCAAAGTATCATTTCTCTAATTTTGATCTTTTGGCCAAAGTGATTGTATCTCAACAATAGTTTTCATCATTCATATCCCTTTTCATATCAACTATAGATCATTTCTAAATCATATTCGATCAACCCAAAACTATTTCAACATCATCAAAATCATATCAAATCAACCTAGAATCACCCCAAATCTACCTAGAATCAACCATAATCAATCCAAAACATGTCATATACCTTAAATCAATCATCATCTCTCTAATCCTAGGCATTATTATGGCTTTTAGTACCTTAGAAACCTATCAAATCTGACTTTAGTACTGTCATGGTTTTTAGTGCTAAGTCAAACTATTATTCACATCATCCAATCACTGACATTATCAAGTCCCTTATTGTTAGATTGTGACATCATCAAATCAATTTAATAACATTGGTAGTGTCCATCAATGTTATTATGATCAACCCTATCAATCAATCTCAATCCTGTAGCATTTGCAATATCAGTTAAATGTTATGTGTCCTTAATCCATGTCATGTGTCCTTTGCATGTTATCATTTTTAATCAACAAAATAATTTGACCATGGCTTTGGTTCACTTTTCATCATCTGAGTCAATCTACATAATCACCACATTTTCATCAAAGGATATTATTGCACTTATATAATCAAATGGGTCGATCATCTTTCTCTATAAGATTAAATAACCCATAATTTAATCCTTTGTCATCCCAATCATTTTCATCTTAGATTTACTAATAATTCTTCGTAACTAATATTTTCAATTAATTGATATTCTTTAATTAATTGATTCATCTTCACAAACTATGGGAATTCACAATTCCTAAGTTCCATTTTCCACCCATTAATTTCCATTTTACTAATTTCCATTTGTGTGGATATATGGATTTTTAATTCAAATATTCCACATAATATTGACATAATCTTGACATCATCCCAATACATAGACATCTTAAATCATGGATTCTCCATCTACATTTGGTTAAAATATGTCATAATTTATATATTCTTATTCCTTACAAATATCTATATTTAGTCATCATTGTCATAGATTGTTGGATTTAATTGGATTTTGAGGTGGTGCATGATGCATCATAGATCCTCCACCATTTTTAGCCATGTTTGACTTCCAAGTGTCATACAATCATACATTTTTCATCTTGTGTCATATTTATCATGGATTCTCAAAAGAATTTCTCATCAAGTCGCATACCCAAGGTGACAAGATCAATGCTTTCCTCTTCCATGGTTGCAATAAAATGAGCATTCTTCCTCAAACTTTTAGTCCCTTGGTTCTTATTATTCCAATTCCTAATGCATAATTCCATAATCATCAAGCTTCAAATTGCTTCTTCTAGTATTATCAATACCATTATCCAATCATAGACCTTTCTTTTCAATTATGTGCATTATAGGCAATTGGAGCTACGTCATATGGAGAAGAAAGAAGGACATGGGAACTACAAATGAAAGAGGGGGTACTTACTTTGTGTTGCCTTCTTTGTTTATTTGACTTTCATGGTAGACTAGAGGGTATCAATGTATGTTTATTGATTTTGTTATTTTATCATAGTATGTTAGATATTAGCCCATTTTTTGGTCCTACAATTGGTGAACCTAATGTGAAGATCATGGTTAACAAACTTTGATTTCCTTGCGTTTGTGCTTGTAGCTGCAAGGAAGGAGCTCACTTGGAAGGGTATAATGGCTATCTGTGCTTCATTGTCACATCTAAACTAATTATGTGGCCTAGTAACATGATTATATGCTCTTATGTATGCATTCTATTAACTTCTTGTCCTAGGTTGCACTCTTCTCTATGAGGGCACACTTAAGACCTCTAGGAGGTAGTTTTAGGGGCTTAGGAATCTCCATAACCCACATCTATTGTTCATATCTTACCAACTATGGTCCAAAACAACCAACTACACCATTCTAGGCCCCAAGTGCACCATAGGCATAGTATGCACTATTTGGGTGTAGTTGTTAGGTAGATTTCAAATTTTCTAATTTTGGGTATTGTTTAGGCACTATTTATGTACAACCTACTTCCACTCTCCCAACTAAGCCCTAAAAGAATGTACTACACCCTTCTAGGCCCCAGGTGCACCATGGGCATATTCTGCACTATCTTAGTGCACTTTGGAGTCCCTTGAGTCATTATGGCCTTCTAGAGTGTACTCTACTCTATCAAAGTAGTTGGTTCATAAAAAGCATCAAGTTTGATCCAAATTTGCATCTAGGGTTTCAATTTCATGGTAGGACTTAGAGTAGATTATTTTGTGTTACTAATTTTTTTTGTAGTATGTGATGATCATTGGGAGAAGATATTCATTGAAAAACTACTAATGCTTGTTTGTAGGATGTTTTCAAAGACCCGTGTACTTTTCCAAACTCTACTTGTGGTTTTTCTAGATTAGATTACACTTTTTTTCATGGACTAAAAAAACTATCTATACTACTTGGTGTCTATGCAGTATTTAGAACCCTAGGAGTTACATGGACTTATCCTCTCCCCTTGACATTTGTATATCTTGGGTGTAAGAGAAATTTATGTGACTTCTATAGAGATGCATGCCTTGTACCTAAGACTCGCCACTTAGTGAGCTTGAGGGGATCACCTCAAAGCGTTAACAGGCCAAAGCTAGGTCAACATTCCAACTACTATAAAAAAAACTTAATAAAATTAATTCATTTCAGCTATATTTCTCAATGATAACTCTCCTCAAGTACCAATGTGGTGCATCAAACTCTGGTTCTTAGGTCTAAGAGACATTATGAGGAATTTTATCATTCACTTTTGAATAGATTACCCATAATAAATACTTTGTTTTAGAGGTTAAAAACCTTTCTATCCACTAGCTAGGGGGGTCACCCATGCCCATGACAATATCCCACATACTCATAGTCCTTACTAGAGGCAACAATCCCTTAGGAAGTGATGACCCTTGGGATTCAGATCTTGGTAGCCTCAAGAAGCAAGTAGAGTGTAGGGGGGGCTATGGTGCCAAGATCCTAGATTTTCCACTTTGGATAAGCTTAGCTAAACTTCAGTTCAAGTGGAAATTTAGTAGATATAGTCTTAAAGCCTAGGTTGTGGTGTGTCTTTTGTCTTTAACAATAGCTATTCTTGTTTATTGTATTTTGCGTGTGTGGAAAACATTAATCAAGATAAAACCAAATTTGCAAATCTATACCTTGGATACTATTCAAACCTTGTCAAACCATTACATCTCTTGTCAAAAAATTTCAAACAATTTTCCAAAACATTCAAAAACTTGGAAAACATGACAACTTATAACCTTAGGCATGCATGGCATGACTTAGATTCCATCTTTACATAGCATTCACTTGCATTCACCAAATTTTGAGCATCATACTTACATCCTATAGGCTTCATATTGCGTCTTTTTAGTCCTCATTTTTCATCCCTTATCATTCATGTTGCATTCCTTGGGCTTTACATCCCTTAGTCTTTGTATTTCAACCTTAAATTTGCATCTTACATCTCCCATTTGCATTCTTGCATTACTCAACCTTCATCTTGAACACTCTAACCCTCATTATGGTTGTGCTAACCATTTGAACCTTTACTCTATTCTTAACACTATCTTTTTCCATCTGGCTTGCTATCACATCAATCTAGATAACATAGAACCCAAAATCACCTTAGATTCTACCCAACTTACCAACTGCGCTTAGAAACTACCAACTACACTCTAACTAAACCCAAGTACACCATGGGCATACTTTGAACTATTTTAGTGCACTTGATAGTCTGATAAGCTAGTTAACACTTCTATACATCATTTTGGGACCTTAAGAGTTTCATTATGTACTTGGATATGCCCCTTATCTCAGCATGTCCTGATCTTCATTTTGCATGTCCTAACCATCATTGTCCTAACTTAGGGCTTAACTCCTTAGGTCATAACCTTTATTTTACATGTCCTATCCAATAATAACATCATCCCCAACATCCTAGCCCTCTAGCATAGAAACTTAGCAATCACCCATCTCAAAATTAGCACACATTCAACCCAGTCTCCCAACTATGCCATGAAACTACCAACTGTGCTCAAACTAGCACCAAGTGTACCATAGGAATAGTTGGTGTAGTTGGAGAAAACTTGGTTCTTTTAGTGAAAACTTGCTGACTTTCATGACCATTTTGGGCCTCCAAACTGCATTTTGGGACTGTAAAATTGCATCTAGAAGCCTCTGTAGGTCCTCATTTTGCATATGATCCAAAACAACATCTTGCACCCCAAACTTCATTTTTCTTACTAGAACCTTCACATATTGCATATCCAATCAGCATAAATATCATTTTGATTGCCCTAAACATCATTTTTAACACAAAATCTTTGAACTTAGTCAAAAATTAGAATAAAGTATGCATCCCAGAGTATCCCCTAGTGTTCATGGATGATGGATCTTGACTAGTCCTTTTGTCATTTTTATCATTTTTTTTGGTTAAACTCTATCAATGTCTTGATGGATTTTACCTTTTTGTGTTTATCAACTTAATCTTTTTGTCTTTCATCTCTTTTTGGTCAAGATCCAAAGTCCACCTTCATAAGCTTAAACTCTTAGACAAAGTACTTTTCAAAGATTTGGTCCTAAGTTCAAAACATTTTACACACCCTCATCATAGAATTATCACATTATTTGTCTCCCTAAATTTCATTTTGACTTACCTTAGTTTCATAATCACTCCATATTGCATTTTTTAAAACCCCAGTATCATTTCCACTACCAAACCCTATCAACTTTTCTATCAATCAATTTGTCATCTTGATCTCATATCCTTATTCTTCCATGTCCTAGACTATTATAAATTGGGATTAGTGAGGGGGTGGGGGGGGGGATGAATCAATAATCTAAAAAATTTAGTCACCAACTGGATATTATTTCTTACTTTAAACTATACATAACAAAGTAATAAAGTAATGTTAAATAGTAACAATAACGATGCACAAAGATAACTCATAACACCATATTTTGTTATCTAGAGAAACCCTGGCCAAGGGAAATCCCTAGTGGGGATGATGCCCACTAGATAATATATTGATATATAAGATTCTTGTTAGAGGATGGACCCTATTAGGAGTCAATGAGAAAATTTAGCATAAGGAGTCCCTATTAGGAGTTGTTGTATAGTAGATGCAAGATGAGCCAACTACCCAAACATGTACTTCCAGTTACAAGAAGAGCTCACTGCCCAAACAAATAATCAAACATCTAGAATATAGGTACTATAACTTCTTCCTTAATTTATCTCTAATCTTCATCTCGATCTTAGATCACAAAATAGCTTTCACAAAACTTCACATACATCACTCTTACAAAAGTTCACATATAATCACAATTAGCACATAATCACCACTTCTCATCACAAGTTGTCCTTTGCATAAATACCATGCCTTTACAAAAATGATTGCTAGGTCAACTAAGACCATAATAAATTTTTTCAACTTAGAGTAAACATCTAGGATGTCAGTCCTAATTAGAAAAGTAATTATTTTGTAAACAAAATAATCCTTTCCTTTAATTTTGGTGTCCTAATTTCACTTAAAATAGGAGTATCTCTTTTTCATATAGTCCATATTGACTTTCAAAGTTGTACATGTCATCAAAAACACATATACCACCTAACTTCACTAGTCATAATATGACATTAGAAACAAGTTATAAACAAAACCATACATTATTATATACCAAATTACATACTTAGATAGTTTGCTGATTACCAAAAGCTAAGTATCTTTATTTCCAAGGTTTCCTACAAGTATGTACATCACGTGTTACCATAAATGAAAAAAATTACATATCTTCATTAGCCAATTGTCAATAATCTCCCCCTTTGGCATTGATGGCAACAAAATAGGAAAAATTGTCGAAGTAACCAAAACTACAAAAACAATATAGTAATATTGCATCTATTACATTTGTCCATATTTACATATGCTTCCCCCTACAATATACCCTATAATCCTTTTTACCTATTGTATCTCTCACTTTAAATTTACTTCTCCCCTTAACAATGTTCATGTGTACTTCTCCCACTTTGACATCAATGACAAAGATCAAAATGTCAAAATCTATCCAAAAAAATTGTCCATATGTTGTCCTTTTGCCTTAAGCTGGTAGAATCTTCATGAAATCATCAAAATTTTCCTTAAGACTATCCTACATTTAGTTTGTGTCTCCTTGGTGGATTCAAAAGATGAGAAAATTGCATATAAAGAATATGATGCAATCTCAACTACATTAAGATCATAATACAAAAAGTTAGAATAATTGTCCTTGGCCTTGATAAATTCCTACAACTGAGTCTCAACAAAAGATATTTTCAAAGCAATAGACTCTCTAAAATCTAATATATTATCTTCAAAATTTGTTCCTTTTGAAGTTTGAGTTTCCTGATATCACTGTGAATACTAGCCACTTGTACTTTAAAATTATTAACTTTACAAGATGGGTGTTGAATTTGGCTCGATAGAGCCTCTAGCTCATTGATATTTCCTTCTATCTAATTATCAATGTCCTTAACTTTGTTCATATGATAGACTACACTAAATATACAATATATAATCATCTTGTTAACACTTCTAAAGTTCCTTGATACAAGTATCAAGACTTATCAAATCATTCTTAATATTTTGATAGATGGTGCTAAACAACTTAGCATCATGTAAAATTTGTGCCTTTGATTCTACAATAATTAACAAACTAGTAAATTCTTCATCAAATTTCTTCAACACTATTTGTGCCCTATGTTTTGAATCTACTTCTGTGTACTACAGTACTAGAGTACTGTGTAGGATGTCAATAAGCCCCATCAAGGCTTTCTAAAAGATCTTCACTATTTTGTTCTTCCGAATAATCTTTGATAGGGATGAGATCAAATTAGTTTGATCATCATCATTAAGTTGCTAAGATAGCAAGTGAAAGTGGAGTAGATGAACTAGAAGGTTTAGTTTCATCCTCCCTTTGCTTCTTGGCTACCTCTTTTATTCTTTTCTCTTCTTCTTCTTTCTTTTGTTTGCTTTTCTTTCATTTTCTCTCTTCTCTTCCTCTATTTTATTTCTTAAATCTTCTGCTATTGTTTTTTGTTTCTCCTCTTCCTTTCTTTTCTTCTTATCCTAATGCATTTTCTACTTGGCCTCTTCTACTTTCTTCTTTTCTTCTTTAAGTAACCTCTTTTCCTATTCAATTTGTCTCAGTTTGTCTTTAATATCCTCTGTATTAGGTTCATTATGTTCACAACCTACAAATGAATTAGTATCATCAATGTTAATGGTAACATTGGTATGATCTATTTTCATAGTGTCACTGCTCACTAACACTTCTAAGGTTTTGGGTGCTAGTGATGATGTTGTCTTGGATTCCATCAACATCTGACTTATTTTTGTTGTAGTCTCACTTCTTAATTTATCTTTCTCACCCACCCTAAACAAAAATTGTCTTACTTTATTTCTCAAGTAAGGTACAATATTATTAAATAATCTCTTAATCTCTTCTTTGTCATCAGTCTTGCAAATAGTTCTTAGCATAGATATCCAAAGTTCTAAATCTTCTTTTCTTGCTAGTGATTTATTTTCAATAAATCTATCATAGACTTTCTAGTTTACTATTCCCTTAATATACTTCAATTTTAGATTGTTTTCTATAATATATCTCATAATAGATATATCAATATGATCTTTTTCAAAATTATTATACAAGTCATAAAATTTATTTATGTGAAAAAAGTTACTTTTATTAGCAATAGTTTAGTTAATCTTTTCTATATTTGACTTTCAGGGTTGTCGAGCTTTTCCTATTGATTGCCTTGCTACTTTCTCTACTTGTTTGACTTCTTCTTCTTCTTCTTCTTTGTAGATTCAACAATTGTCAATAATGTCTTTTGCATCTTGGCTAGTCCAGTGGCTTGTTGCTTGACCCTTTTTGTCTTTGTGCTCACTGCTTCCACTAATGTCTCATATTTTCTCTTTGGATCACTAGGTTGCACATATGACATTGTTTTATATAGAATAATCTATTCTGAAGATGTCTCTACAATAGATACTAATAAAGGTTGCACATTTAGTATTCCTTGTTTCATGGTTTTCCTAACTACCTCATACTCACTCTTAGTCATATTGGCCTCTAATAAAGATTTTTTCATCATTGACTCTATCTTCTTGTGAGATGCCTTCTCCAAGGATGCTTGATGAGTTGACTGGGTAATCTCATCATAGGTTCCAAATCTATATTCTACTTTATTCTTCTTTGATTTGAATAATAAATCAATATAACCAACTGATATTTCATCATTCAATTAATAACCCTAGGGATAAAGAAATATTTCCTTCGGTTCTACTACTTGAATATAAGTATAATCTGTATCAACAAATAATACAAATATCTTCTTTAAATCTATCTACAATTGTAGGTGCAATTTTGAATCTTTATCTCATCTCATTCTTGAATGTCTTCATTATCAAGTTTTCACTATCTAATATCTTTTTGTAGGATATCTTCTACATACTTTCATGATCTTCTCCATTGTAAATCTATCACTTCTCATTATATCTATGAGTGATAAATATGGAAATATAATAAGTACATGAAGGAATGTGTGATTGATTAGTGACTAAAATCTAAACACACTATTCTTAGTCCTCTTGATCTTTTCTAGATTATCAAGTAATTGCATTCTCAGAATTTCACTGGGGTTAACTTGTTCCTTCTCTACACATATCTTATATACTACATAGATGAATTTGGTTGATAATTCATCAATCTTTGAGCTTGCACATATAGAGTAGGAAATGATTATACTCAAAATCTTACATCATCTTGCTTAATGGTTCTTATCAACATGGCCTTTACATTATATACTACTTTGGTATAACTTTCAACTTTCTTCTTGACCATTTTCTCACCTATAGGTGCACTGCCTTGTTTACTAAGACTAGTTACCTCATGAATAAGGGCAGCAGAAATATCAATCACATTATCTTGCATCCATAGTTTTCCATCATGTATCCACCTTAATATGATTTATATCCATTCATTTGTATCCAATTCACAACAGAAATAATATTTCAACAGGTCTAGTTACTTTAAATGTTCAAATCTAGGCTTCATTTTCATGTCATGATTAAAAACTAATTTCATATCCTTGTTGATGTATTCACTCCCAATAGATTCAAATTTACTATAAAGATAACTTCCTACATCTTCCAAATATACTACATTTTTTGGAGTAATGGATAATGCTGAGTTAGGGTTTCCTTAAGTAGTTTTCATGGAAACAACCTTCAACCTAGGTTTATCCTCATTCTCAACATTGTGCACTGCTAACATATCCATGATTCTATCAAATATGAACTTTTACTAAATAGATTTTTAGAAAAATGAGAAAATACCTCTTTTGAAAATAGGGTTGTCTTTGAAATCACCTTGACAAGTCACTTTTGAGTGCTCTTCACTTTAGTTGTATTCACAATGAAGTGAAAATTAGTTCTATACTCCATTTATTCCATCAACTTGAAGATGCATTTATTGTGTACTTTGCAAATATGAAAAAGGTTGTTAATTACATTCTATAATAAAATAACTACTAAATATTATCTATCTAATCCTCAAATGCCACTCGAGGTTTACTATAGCCTCCTTTCATAATGATAATGCTCCTCAAGGATTTTCTTCACAAAATTCTCTATAAAAATATAGTTTTCATCTTCTGCTACAAAATTAAGCTTTTCTATAATACCAGTAATTCTTAATTCCTTCATAACTTTTTTAGATAAGCTCCAAATTACGAGTGATATTAGATACCATCTAAACACAACTGGGTACACCTTTTCCAAACTTTGCTACCTCTATTTCAATCTTTGAATGAAGTTCCCAAATTTTGGTGCTATAGAAAAGCTTAGTTCAAATTAGTTGAATCAAACTCAGTAACTAAATTTGATCTTCATGTCTCATCATCATCTAGTTTTTCTTTTGAGATATCTACTCCTTTTACAAATGCCTCATTGAGTTCTTCTCAAAGTTCACTAAGTATATTTATTTTTTCTTCATTGTCTTTGTTAGTTACCAAGTTTCCTTCATGGTTCCTTCTATCATTTCTAACATTATTTTCATCATTCCTTATGTTTGTAATGTTTCTTCTATTGTTCCTTCTATCTTTGAAGTTTCTATAATTCTATAATACTTTTCTGTATGTCCAAAGTTGTTGCATAACTGATATACTGGTGATCTACTTCTAGGATTCTATTGATCATTAGGTGCATGACAATTCTGATCAATGTGTCCTAAGTTGTTACACTTATAACACATGAGTTGTCTTCATAAGATCTTTTTTCTCTTGATTTTCTTTCATTAGATATTCTTTTATCTATAGGGTTAGTATTTCCATAAATTCTATTATTTCATCTATCATTATCATACTTAGGTTTCCTATAATCAATTTCTTTATGATCCATACCATGAAAATTATGATAATAAAAGTCATTAACATGATTAAATGAATTATTTGTACAATCTCTTATCATATGACCTATCTCATTACATTAAAAAACACTTACATCTAAATTCATATATTGTTTCTTTAGGAGATTCCACTTGCTTTGGTTCATCCAATATTTCAACTTCCTTATCTTGTCCAAATTCTTTGGATTTATCAAAAGATTGACCAGATTCATTCTTATCATCAAATTTACCTTTTTCTTTCAAATCCAATCTAATCTCAAGTTTTTTTGTAGACATGGTAATTAGATAACCAGGACCAGTCTTATCATAAGTAGGTGTTTGTATTGACATTGAATCATCAAGCTTTTATCTACTAGAATAAAGCTTCTCAAGATATTGCTTGAACTGAGTCAATTCACCTTTCACAATAGTATAGTACTTATGAAATTCTTCATGATCTTCTTTCAATGTTTCAAATTTAGATGTTTTCTTTGCTAGACTTGCTCTAAGATCTATTTTATCAATCTTCAAATCAAATTCAACTTTTCTAGGATCATTTATTAAAGTCAAATTCAAATTCATAATCTTTAATTCATGCTTCAAGATCATGTTCTCTATCTTTAGCTCTGAATAATCATCACCACTAGTTCCAAATTCAATAGATTAAAGCTTTTCTTTGAGATGTTCAACCTTTTACTTTAATTTTCCAATGTATACTTTGGAGTCTTCATATCTATCCTCCTTCTTATCTCTTTCTTTAGTGAGAAGATCAATTTTTTCAAGAGCTTCTTCAAGGTTCTTCATCAACTATTCCATATCCATAGGGATCTTCCTCAAGTTGTAAGCCTCTTCAAAGTAACTACACTCTAATACCAATCAGTAGAAATAGGGATTTCTGGGTGGGGGGGGGGGGGGGGGGGGTGAATCAATAACCTACAAAATTTAGTCACCATATAGATATTATTTTTTATTTTAAACCATACATAACAAAGTAATAAAGTAATGCTAAATAGTAGTAGTAACAATGCACACAGATAACTCATAACAACATTTTTTTTTTAACTAGGAAAACATTGGCCAAGGGAAAACCTTGGTGAGGATGATACCCATTAGATAATATACTAATTTATAAGTTCCTTGTTAGAGGATGAACCCTATTAGGATTTGGTGAGAAATTTTAGTATAAGGAGTCTTTGCTAGGAGACTGAATCATTGTTAGAAAATGCCAATCCTATTAGGAGTTGTAGTATAATAGATGCTAGTTTAGCCCACTACCCAAACATGCACTTCCAATTGCAAGAAGACCTCACTACCCAAACAAGTAATCAAACTTCTAGAATATAGGTACTATAACTTCTTCCTTGATTGATCTCTGATCATCAGCTCAATCTCAGATCACAAAATAGCTTTCACAAAACTCTCCATATATCACTCTTACAAAATTTTTCATATAATCACAATTAACACATAAATGCCACTTCTCATCACAAGTTGTCCTTTGCATAAATACCATGCCTTTACACAAATTGCTGCCAAGTTGGCTAAGACCATAATACATTTTTCCAACTTAGAGTAAACATCTAGCATGTCATCCCTAATTGAATAAGTAATTATTTTTTAAACAAAATAATTCTTTCCTTCAATTTTGATGTCCTATTTTTTCTTGAAACATGAGTATCTCTTTCTTGAATAGTTTGTACTAACTTCTGAGGTTATACATGTCATCACTACGATGTATACTATCTCTATCTAACTTTTCTAGTCATAATATAATGTTAAGAAAAAGTTATAAACAAAACAATACAATGATATTTCCTGCAAGTATGTACTTCATGTGTTGCCATAAATGACAATAATTGCATATTTTCATTACATAATTTTCAACACAAATTTCATTACCAAAATTATCACACCATCCTTACATAGTCCACCTTTCATACATCAACCTCCAACATCATTCCCAAGTCCAAGGTCCAACCCTGATCTTCATTTTCCATACCATAGAGTCATTTTCATCCCCTTTAGTCAAGATCCAAAATATCATTTACATTGGCATTTGCATAGTTTTCCTAGGACATTTGTAACTTTCATATCAAAACTCTAGTTCATTTAGGACTTTCTCACATTTCATAACATCCCTAAAAACTTAAAATTCCAAAAACTTTCATATCTTGCACACCCACTTCCACATTTCTATGTTTTGCCCCATTTTACCAACTGTGGCCCTGTTTTACCAACTGCACACTTCAGGTGCATATTTGGTAGTTTTAGTTCATATTTGATAGTTTTTTAGTACATTTGGTAATTAGGGACTTCATTATAGGTTCCAAAACCATGATCTTCATCCTCATAGCTTGCATTGCATCCTTATACCTTAGAAAACACCCAAAAACACTCAAATCATTCACATTTTTCATATTGTTCACCCTAACACCTATTTATACCAACTACATACCTTCTACTTACCAATTTCTTACTTTTAATTACCCAACTACACCAAGCACTTGGTACTTTCTAATCATAGTTGGTAGTTTATGTGTGCACTTGGGAGGCAGAGTGACCATTTAGGGTTTTCTCCATTACATCTACATCCTTAGGTATCATGCCAGCACATACAAGGCCTCAATTAGCTTAGAGACCTAAATCACTTTATCAGTCATTATTTTATGAGGTACAAACACAACCCAAAGCAAAACCTAAATCTCATCCAAAGAAAAACAAGGGCAATAAACTCTAACAAACATTTAACAAAGACTAAATCTAAGCATCACAACCTTTACTTGTAGACCCCTTAAGTATGTAT
Organism: Cupressus sempervirens; assembly: GCA_028749045.1. Classification (NCBI taxonomy): domain Eukaryota; kingdom Viridiplantae; phylum Streptophyta; class Pinopsida; order Cupressales; family Cupressaceae; genus Cupressus; species Cupressus sempervirens. The sequence continues at coordinate 822,793,400 of CM053783.1, forward strand.
CCACAAGATCACAATCATCAAGGAATGACACAACCAACCCTAAACAACACACCTACTATGAGATTTCCTTCAAGTGCTTCCCTTACACATGGAATGGTTCAATGGAGTCCTAATTTCAAACCCATATTCATACCTATACCACCTAGATGTGGAAGTGTACCTAGAACTCCTAAAGATGAAGAAACTCACCCATTCAAATTCAATAAACCTAACACAAGTACCTCCAAGGATCTAAAAATACAAGGTACTTTACATCTAAGTGATGATTCTAACCCAGATTATGGCATCAATAATGAAGAAATGGCTAGCAATTTCCATGATAAGATTTTCTACAAAAAGTTCATGCTTTTGGTAGCCCAAGCAATTGTCAAATTTAATCTACACTTGGAGGGACCTAAGTCCAAACATCAAACAAACCCAACACCCAAAAAAATATAGCCTATGATCAATTTGGGCTTAAACAAGGGAAAATGACCTTTAGAATTCACAAAAAAAATTATGACACCTATAAGATCCCATCAAGAATCAATCATTGAAATCCTCCAAAGTATGTTTGAACACATTAATATCAATCCCTTGTTTAAGGAATCTCCATCAATAAATGGAAACAAGGTTCTTCTCAAATATCACAAAAGCACATTAAGACTTGATCTCAATCACAAAATTCAACAACAAGGCATGCCTAAAGGGACTTCCACTATAGGGATTCCAAAGATACCTCCTCTGGAGGAAAATAAAAAAAGTTCACCCTTTTTCCTAACTTTACCAAATGTTATAACATCAAATACTATGGAGTCTCTCATGAGTACACCATGTCAAACATCAATTACAAAAACCCCTATGGACATATAAAGGAAGAGCCTTATTGAAATTTCACCCATTCTCAAAAGGAACATGTATCATTGCCAAATCAATATGATGTCCCAATGAGAAACATCTAACATGCAAAGATTTCAAAACAACAATGCAAACATGATGTCCCATTCTCAAGGACATAACCAACCTCCAAGACAACAAAAACCTACAATGGTACAAGGACATAGCATTTCCAATGCTAAACCAATAATAATTCCACTTAACATGCATATAACATATTAACAAAAAAATCAACCACAACAACAACCCCAAGTGGTACAACTATCCGACATCCCTAACACACAATCCAATGTAAATCCACTTGACTTTCATGCAGTGTACCAAAAACAATTCCAACAATAGCAAGCCATGTTTTCCAAATAACAAGAGAAACAAAAACAATAGTTGGAGTATGAAAGACCCCTTGAGAAATAAATTACCTATCAACAACACTTGTTACAACAACAACATACACCATGAAAACCTCAATAGATAACTTTATAATAAAAGTCACATACATGGTCTCACATGCAATCAATAGAGCTATCTCAACAACAACCACAACAAATGTCACAACAAAAGCCACAACAAGTGATGCAAGAATAAACCATGGTACAATCATCACAATCAATAGAACAAGTACCACAACAAGTATCACAACTTGTACCCCAACATATACCACAACAAGGAACTTTTTGTCTTCAAGCTACAAACATAGCTCTGCCACCTAGCGACACATCACCTGACTCTTAAGAAATTTTTTTTAGAACTAAGTAGACATAGTTATTGCCATAGAAAATGATCTACTTGTAGACACAAAAGACTTGAAGAGAAGACAGTCATTCAAAACCCTAATGAAGAGTTACTACAACAATTTAAGAAACTTTCCAAACAAATCAAAGCATTGGGAGCCTAGAAGAAATAAACTCTCTACATAGAAAGGGACTTATGTTTTAATCTATTAAATAAAATTATGTGTATGCCTCCATTCCCAAAACATTTTGAGACACCTAGATTTGAAAAATATAGAGGAAAAGGAAACCTCATTGATTACATTAGGCAATTTTGTGCCTCTTTTTGTAAAGTTAGTGATGAGGTCACCTATATCATGAGACTATTCCCTCATTCTTTGGGTATGCCTATACTCGAATGGTACTCCAAAGTTCTCAGCAAAATCAAATCTTAGTTAGAACTAGCATATAAATTCATCTCCCACTTTTCCTTCAACATCACAAATGAGGTAACACTTTCTAATTTGTTCTCATCTAAATAAAAGATAGGAGAAAAATTTATCACATTCTTATTATAGTGGAGAAATTTAGTCAGTCAATGCTCACCAAACATTCTTGAAGAACAACAAGTTAATTTATGAATTGAAAACCTAGTCCTTGACTTAAAGTATGAACTCAAAATCAAAAGTCTAAGAACCATTTCTAGGTTGATCAAAAAAGGGGCTAGTATTGAAGATGCTCTCATCTATAAGCACATCCTCAAAACTAATAAGGAAAACACAAATACCAACTTGTCTAATGACAAGGTAAAAAAATTTCTCCGAAAAAAAGAATGTAACCAATGATGGCATTATAGATGCATGAATGATGAGTGCAACAGAACCTCAACTAACTCTCAAATGTGAAAACCCTAGAAATTCACAAACTCACAATCAATCATCAACTCAATAATAGAAAATTGAGACTTTCACATAGGACAAACCCTGAATACATCCTAGAATGAAAGATAGAAAATTCACACCCTTGGGGATACCTCTCAATACTACACTTCAATAATTACTAAGTAATAACTTCTTGCAATTACCCCCAATTAGGGATGAGCCACTGAAAAAATTAGAATGGTGGGATGAAAAGAAATTCTATGACTATCACCATACTAGAGGACATGGGACTACCTCATGTTTTTAGATCTAACATGAAATCGAAGATCTAATTGATGATGATATAATTACTGTAGATCCTTCATTGCTAGAATCCAATGTTGATCACACTATTTTTAAAGATCCTTTGGGTAATCATAAAACTATAAGGCCTCTAATTAAAAATCAAACTCAAAAGCTAATGTGAATTACACATGCATTAGATATGACTACACCATAAATTATTTCAATGAGGCTTAATCTTGCATATCCACATTTGCCTTAAAGGATGAAGACCATTGTTGTGTTGTCACTATGTGTTGTACCAAGATCACTCTACATAGAGCTCCTTCTAAACCTACTACCTCTACTAGACATACACCTTCTAGTACACCTAATTCTCCTACTTTATCTTATTATAGCCTTGTCAAAAAACTTGGCAAGACCCCTACAAAAATACCCATCTCGGACCTATTGTGTGTGTCAACCCAACATTGATTTTTACTAGTTCCAAGCCATGGTTGGTAACCTATTTGCATCACAACATATCACCTTTTTCCCTCAAGATATTCCTAAGGATAGGCCTAACCACAAGAATTCCCTTCATCTTGAAGCATTTATCAATAATACCAAAGTTAGATGTGCCTTAATAGATGGAGGAGCAAGAATGAATGTTTGTACCCTTAAAGTTTTCAATGTCTAAGTTACTCTAAAGAATATGTAGATCCCTCTCAAAGAATCACAATAAAGACATATGATGATGGTAAACTCTTCTCTAAGGGCATCATCATATTACCCATTATAGTTGGTCCAACTACTAAGAATACATTGTTCTAGGTCCTAGACATCAAAATGAATCACAACATGATACTAGGATGCCCTTGGATCAATACTATGAAAGAATTCCCCTCTACATAACACCAATGCTTAAAAATTTTCTATAACAATGTAGAGATTACCATCCTAGGTGATACAGACCCATTCCAATTCTATGCTAGTCTTAGAGGAACTACTGCATACCATGTCTCAACAATCAATGCAAAAAATCTACTCAAGTCCTCAAAGTATGTCGATCCTTCCACACTCACACCCACATTCAAAGGAAAGCTCAAAATTGAAGATCAAGGTTGTGATTAGAATTTTGTGTCACATGCTTTTCACATTGGGAAACTCCCTCTCTCTCCCAAGTCATATTGTAAAGCACAGTTTATGCAAAACAAGCCTAAGTTCACATTTCAAAAGAAACCTTCTGTTACTTTTACTAGTGGAGGTAGACTACATGAAGAACATTCTATGAAAACACATCTACATGGATCGAAATGGCTAAGTAGAACAAGAACCTACTCCTATATCCTAGAGAAATTATGGACTTGGATTCACCATTATGCAAAAAAATAAATATGATGGATGTAGTGGTATAGGACCTCAAAAGAAAGACATTATTCAGCCTATTATAGCATTAGGATGACCTTGTAGCTTAAGACTTTGATTCAAATCATTTTTTTGGGTCTCCCTAATACTAAGTAATCCTAATCTAAGAATGTGAATGCTTCAATTGATGAAAAGGAATCTAAGAGTACCCAACCTAATACCATATAACCTTCATCCAACATTGAGGACCTTGATACTTCCTTTGGCCTTGACCACATCTTTGATCCTGATGAACTACCCATGCAAGATAAGCACATCACTAGAAACTCTACTAGACATTCAGTTCATCCATAATCCTATGATGAAATATGTTGGGACCCAAGCTCTCCTACCTTTGAGAATGGATCTTATGACCCCTTTGGTAATGATACCCATATCCTTTCCTTTGACCAAATCTTATTCAACACCGATGATAGCATTTCCCTAGTTTACTCGTAACTTATTAATTCGAACCAACAAGGACCACCAACATTTGACCAATTTGAAAATGATGATGCCATCACATAATTCTTTGAGATCTATGAAGACTTACCATGAGGAGATCACAAGTCATGATTTTCCATTAATATCAACATCATGGCATACTTCATGGAGTCAACTCCATCTTCTAGACACAAAATTGGAAAAATAGCAAAAAAGGACAAAAGTAAGTCTCTTGGTGTAAATCAAAAGGCACCATTAGACCTTGAAAAGGTAAAAATAAAGGATGTATCGAAGGGTGAAAACCTCTCTGAGGCACTCGAGGATGGAATATTTTCCATACCCCTATTGAAGGAAAGATCAACATTACTTGTAGAAATGACAAAAGAGATAAATTTGAGAACACCTCACAACCCTAAGATCATACATTTTGTAGCCTCATTATGACTAGAGGAAAGAGATGAGTTTGTAAAATTATTTTTAGAGAGGTATATATGCCAAGATTAGATCCTTAACAAGTCCTGGATCAATTTTCCACAGAAACAAAGAGTGAAACTAGTAAAGAAAAAATTGAGAAAGATGCATCCTCAAATCATTCTCCTTGTCAAAGCTAAATAGAAAAAACTATTGGATGTGATGGGGACACAACCCAAGAACAGAATGGACACAACAGAAATGGGAAATTGTATTAACTGAGAAAATAAGCTAGTACAAATAGTACAGAGAAAATAAACTTCAAAACATGCCCTAAAGGCTTACAATAGCATAAATCTAGAGATAATTTCTCCTTTCAGTACCTCCTCTCAAACTCCACTCCAAACTGCTTTTTACAATGCCAGAAATATCCTTAAATAGACCCTAGAGGGTTAAGGACTAGGAGTAAATTCTAGAAAGTGCTAGTAGGCATCCACCGACCAAATACAAGGTTCCAGAAGCTATGTTAGAAGTCGGTGCAAATCTAGAAGAATCCAGAAACGGTAATCGAACTTTCGAGAGGCATAACTTTTGAACCGTAGCTTCGATTGATGAACCGTTTACATTTTCGGAAAGCTCTCAAAGTGCTCTATAGCCCTATGGAATAGCTTCACTCATCCCCCATTTTTTGGCCCTTTTTGAGGTCATTTAATGCCCCTAACCTGACTTTGAAGCATTCTTAGGAGGTCTCCAAAGCCTGAAAAATTGCAATAACTTTCAAACCATGGGGCCTTTTGACCTGATTCTTTTTCTAGAATGCTCTAAATCACAATTAAATTCTTTTGGCCAATTCACACCTTCTAGGTCACCAAAATGATGGCCAAATTACATGCTCCTATTTTTTCAAGATTTTCTAGCACACTGATAGTTGAACTGTGAGAGTTAGAACCTTTATTTGACCCAAATGGGTGTCCAAAAATGAAAACACATGAAATAGAAACTAAGTCTAAGTACATTTTTTTGGGTGACATAGGATTACCCTTATACCTCAGGATGTAGGCTTCATAAGACCCATTGATTATAAAAATTTGATATCCAATCTAATACTAGTAAGAAAAAATTCTAGGGGCATTTGAATATGTATAGACTTCCATGATCTCAATAAGGCATGTCCTAAGGATGATTTCCCATTACCAAATATAGACATCATCGTAGACATGATAGCTAGATATGAGATGTTATCTCTGATGGATGGCTTTTTTGGCTAGAATTAGATAAGAATATCTTCTAAAGATCAACACAAAATAGCTTTCACATTCCCTTGTGGATCCTATTGTTGGAATGTCATGCCATTTGGCCTAAAAAATGTTGGGGCAACATATCAAAGACCAATGACTATCATCTTTGATGATTTCATACGCATCCTAATGGAAGACTATGTTGATGACTTACTTTTCAAATCCCCTAGAAGAAGGGATCATTTGGGAAATTATTTGGGAATCCTAGAATAGATATTCAATAGAATGGAAGGTTACAAGCTCTATTTGAATCCTAAAAAAGTGTGTATATGGAGTTGTCTTTGGAAAGCTCCTAGGATATATTGTTTCTCAATGAGGCATCAAAGTGATTCCTTAGAAAGTAAAAGTGATACTTGAGATGCCTCCTCCAAAAAATCTAAGAATATTAAGAAGTCTACAAGGGAGATTACAATCTATCCATAGGTTCATAGTGCAACTGGTAGATAAGTGTCACTCCTTTCAACATCTATTATGTAAAGGAATATCCTTTCAATGGAACAACAAATATGAAGAATCTTTTCAAAATCTCAAAGAATATCTTATACATCCACCAATTTTAATGGTTCATATTCTAGGAAAATCATTCATTCTATACATATCTACTATATAAACAATATTAGGAGCTTTTTTAGCACAAAATGATGAACAAGGAAGAGAGAAATCCATTTACTACATCAATAGAATACTTGTGGGATATGAACTAAATTATTCACTCATTGAATGAGTATGAATTTCAATCATCTTTGTAACCCAAAAGCTAATACATTATGTTCTCCATTAGAAAATAATGTTTGTTTCTAAGATTGATCCATTGAAGTATCTCCTAAGCAAGGCTGCTCTCATAGGGCACTTAGCCAAATGGGTTATGATCCTTAGTGGATTTGACATAGAATATGTGGAAAAAGGGGAAATCAAAGGGAAAGTGATAGTAGATCAGCTAGAAAAAGCACCTATGATAGATGATCAACCCATGTTGATAGACTTTCTAGATGGGACCATCTTTAGCATGGATATAGATAATGAATGGAACCTTTACTTTGATAGATCACATGCAAGAAATGATTATAGGACCTAGCATTATGTTTATCACTCCCCAAGGAGGCATAATCCTCAAGCCATATCAAATGTCATTCAATTATACAAACAACATAGAAAAATACAAGGCAATGATTACAAGACTAAAGCTTTCTATCCAATGGAACATACAACATTTGCAAGTTTTTGGTGATTCCTAGTTAGGCATCCACCAAGTCAATGATGACTATGAAACCAAAGATGAAAAATTAATGCCTTACAAATAGATGGCACATTTCCTCAAATGAAAATTCGTTAATATCTCTTTTCATCAACTATAAAGAATACACAATAGGCAAGCTAACACTATGGCTTCTATTGCTTCTATGATTAATATGCCTCAAAATTTTGAGCGTTGTGAGTTCCTTTTCGAGAAGATTTTGATTCTAGAATTTGGGCTATCTCAATTTAATTTCATGTGTGAAATTGTTGGTCGTAATTCCCCTTTGTATCAAGATATTTATGATTACCTAGATGCCCAAATCCTACCCCATGACTTATCCAATAATGAATGTCAAACCATTATCTACCAAGCTGCTAGATATGTTATTGTTGGTGATACCCTTTACAAGAGATCCTTTGACCAAACCATTCTCAGATGCTTGACTTGCAAGAAGCTAAAACTACCTTACACAAGGTTCACAAAGGTATATGTGGATATTTTTTCAATTGTTTGAGCCTAGCCAAGAAGTCGGCATGACATTTATATTATTGGCCCACCATGGAATAAGATGCATATTATTTTTCCAAAAAATGTCATAAATACCAAAAACATAGTACTCTGATACATGCACCAACACAAGAATTATAGCTACTCATATCTCCATGGCCCTTCTCACAACAACATAATATTTTACCAAGTCAGTTGAAGCCATCCCTCTGACTTTCACTAGTAGAAATTAGATTTTAAGATTTATACAAAACTACATCATATGTTGGTAAGGAGTGCCCTTGGCTATTATTACTAATCATGCCAGTTCATTTCAAAAGAAAGATGTGGATAAGCTCTACAAGAAATAAAATATATACCATGGATATTCTAGTATTTACCATCCATATGGCAATAGCCAAGCAGAACCTTCTAATAAGACAATTTTTATGATCCTTCAAAAGACTATCAATGATTTTGGTTGAAATTGGCACCTACAACTAAATCCAGCTCTTTAGGCCTATAAGACAAGTGTGCATGCTCCCAATGGCGCAACACCATACTCTCTTGTCTATGTTACTAAGGCAATATTTCCCATTAAAGTTGAAATTTTTTCATTGAGAATATCCCTACAAGATCTTATTGATGATGATAACTATAGAATATCTAGACTCCATGAACTTGAAATGCTTGATGAGAAAAGGTCAGCTAACTTGACACATCTGTAAACTTACCAAAATTAACTCAAACAAAGCTATAATAAGAAATTCTAAGGTTGACATTTTGAGATCGGTGATATGGTATTGAAGATGAACTACAAGATTCAATAGCATAGAGACAAACTAGGCAAGTTTGAACCAAATTAGGAAGGACCTTATGTAGTTACTGCAACATTTGGTTCTAGGGTATATCAGCTTGTGACTCTAGAGAATGAACCATTGCTAATGACCATCAACAGTATGCATCTCTACAAGTACTATGCTTGATTCTATCTAAAAGTCCTAAAAATAGCAAAAAAGTGGCAAAAATCCTTTAAAAAAACCAAAAAACAAAGTAAAAGGTCATGAAAAAAAGAAAGGGAAAATGTGGAAAAATCCATGAAAAAATGGACGCCTTAATGAAAATGTGGCATGAAAATTTGAGTCAAGAGAAAAAAATTGTCCAACAGTGAAAACCTAGAAAATAGGCACTTTGGGCAAGTGCCATAGTGAAACCCTGGAAAATAGGCACCATGTGTAGTCATTTATTGCTCCTCCATCTATCAAGATTCCATCTAGATTTTTACCTCTTTTTTCATTCCCTGATCATATCCTTCATATTTCAAGACATCCCTAGTCCCTTATCATGGCCCATGAACTAGTTAATGTCCATTATTATCTTACCCAAGCATCACCAGTCTGTACATACTTTGTCTTTAGCCTTTGCAAATAGTTTTCATCTTGCCTAGGGTCATATTGCATACATAGTACATGAGTTTAAACTTGAACTGGGGGCATCTCCCTAAGAACTTTTTACCCATTAGACTTATCACATATCAGATTGGAGCTAATACCTAAGAATCCTTATGATCCTGGAAAAACCCCTTAATATCATAAAATGATCCTGAACAAATCCTAAAAATTTAGATATGATCCTAAGAAACTCCTAAAAATTGTAAAATGTCCTAAACAAAATTCATTAAAAAAATCATAAAATGTCCTAAAAAAATTCATAAAATCATAAAATTTGCTAAATAAATTGATAAAAATCATATAATGTCTTGAAAAAAAAAAAACCACTAAACATCATAAAAGATCTTGAGGTAAACCCTAAAAATTATAAAATAGTTTGAAGAAAAGAGTAACACAAAAACATCATTATCCTCAAAAAACATAAAAATCACAAAACCAAACAAAAATGTGTAATAAACCTTGTAAATACTCATTGTGGATAATCACCTCTTTTTCTTGAACACTCACACTTTTATAGATCAAAACTTAAAGCAGTATACTTTGATGAAAATCACACTATCTGAGCAATGTGAACCAACAATCAATCCAATGTGTCACTATGAACCTATAAACTTAATCAACAAACAAAGCTATCACATGATCAACCTGCCAAACATTATCAGCAAACCTAAAACACTAAAAAGAAAGTAATAATAGACAAAAATAGCTATTGGCTCACACTATTTAGTGAGTAATTTATTTTTTCTTTATTTTTCTTTGATCATGTTCCTATGCCATCTGAACATATAAAATTATTTATGAGAGTGGTCAAGATGGTTCATGGTCATCTTTTATTTTTCTATCTATTCAAATGTACCTTTGAGAGTCTAGGGAATGTTTATATGCCTCCAAAAGGAAAAGGTCATTTTTTTGTCTCCATCATGCATGTTTACACAAAAGGTTTTCATTTGTGCTCTAGCCCTTTATGCCATGATGCATTGTATTACCTCTACCATATCAAAATAAAGCTCCAATAACATATAGTGCACTTTACAAAAGCAAAAAGTCCTCACCTAATACTAACTCTTCCTCACCTCATTTCCTCTATCTTTTGCATCTCCTTCATCCGCCACCATAGTCTTGTGCTATGATACACCAAACTCTCCATCATCTTGCATTCCTACATATGTCAAAAGTCCAAAAAAACCAAAGCAATACATATATGCATAAACATGGCATTTTAAATTTTATTTGCATTCATTCCATATCATTTTACCATTCATTAGGCATTCATTCACGAGAAAAAAACATGTGGCAAAAATAAAGATATCATGTCCTCAACATAATATGTGATAAATCAATGCATGATGTTAACATATCAAAGTCCACATAGAAAAAGCATAAATGGATCCATATAAAGCATACAATCCATCTCATATAGTCATCATCGGATAAGTACATATCATAAATGTTTTGAAAAAGTCTCAGAGTACATGACCATTGTTTACATCAACACTAACTGCCTGTAGGCATGAACTATAAAAGAGCATAACTTAGCAAAAACAAAATAGAGAAGCCCATTTGTACATGACCATGTTTGTGTCACCCTTTACTTCCCCTAGCCTCATGGCCTTTGTCCAACCTCAAGAATGATCCCTCTACTATCTATGGTGGCTTCATTGGTCCCATCACCCCTATACTACTTTATGTCATCTTTGTCTACTGGGAGTGAGATCTTGATGCCCAAAAGGTCTCTACCCTCTGCCCTAGTGCCCATACCATCTCATAATGATCCCTCTAGTACTGTGTTCCCACATGTTCCCTATTCATCATCATAGCCATCTCGTAGAAGTTTGTATCTCTAATGCAACAAATGAACTCATATGACTCTTGTACTTCCCTCTCTACCTTGCTCACTATTGCATCCATCTCTACTATAGCCTAACTCCTCTCTTCTATAGCCTGATGCCTCTCTACTATCACTACATCTCTACCTACTATCATTTTATCCCTCTTCACTACAACCTAGTCTAACTAACTCTAGAGCCCTCTGATCACCTCCATAAGCTATAGCTAGCTAGGCCCTACCTTTACCAATACTAATATCACCCTGATGTAATCCATTGGATCCCCCTTGACATTCATCACTACCACATCCATACCTATGTTATCCTCATCACCTCCCTTATCATCATCACTCCTACCCTCCTCATAATCATCCCCATTGTCTTACCCATCACCATTTCCATCACCATCCCTACCCCTACTATCCCCACTCTCCTCATCATCATCTCCCTCATCCTCTCCATCATTGTCCTCATCATCATCCTCTTCATTAGCATCCTCATCATCATCCCCTCCATCATCATCCCCTGCCTTAGCATCATCCTCTCCATCCACCCCCTCCTCCCCATCATTGTCCTCATCTCCTCCCTTCTCATCATCATCCAAATCTCCTCCCTCCTCATTATCACCCTCCTCCTCCTCCTCATTACCCTCCTCACCCTACCCCTACCTATGATCTTTTTCATACCACCAACACTAGTGGATCTCTTAATGGTCTTAAATGATGTTGCACAAACCACCTATCTTATGTTATTGTCATACATGCATCCACCACATCCATCACTGCTCCCCATACCCTCAGTTGTGGCTCCTCCAAATATGCATAGACTACCTGTATCTTGATAGGTACTACCCACTCTCAAATCTCTACTCTAGACTATGCAAATAATACCAAACTTGTTAGCACCTTGTGTATCTCTCCAAACTACCTGCATACCCACTTGAGTAGGTACATCTCTATCACTAGGTGACCAATCATTGGGAACCCTATCAGGTAGCACTCATATCTACAATATGGTAGGTGGATATCATCATCATCCCACCCTAGGAAATCTCTATATGGTCTCCAAATAAACTATGTTACAGTATCCAACTGATGCCTAAAGAACCAAGTGTACCCCAGTAGTCATCATGCTATTATACCTCTATATCTCTATAAATAAGGCATACCCTCCACTCCCTATCTCTCTACAAGTGGTCTAAATATTTCAATGTACTCATAAAGCTAGACCTCTAACATTATACCCCCAGTACTAAACATTAGTCTACCTCTATACACCACCTGGTGCAAATAGTATTACAACATCCCCAACATGCACAGTCCTTGAGAAAATATGGTCTCATCCATGACCATCCTCTTGAACACCTAACCCCATCTAATAGGGAACCTATGACCATGCCTATCAGGTATAAATAGTCTTCCAACCACTCAAGATATCATAGCCATTAGTTATTCATGATGCCCCACAAGCAACTCCCATCTAATCTTGTAATCTTAGATATCGAGCTCTACATCTTGACTTCTGAACAACCAGTGTAATGCCACTCACCTAGTAGTTAAGTCATACACAACTAAGTCTACATGAATAAGAATCCTAAGGATGCAACATACATCCTCCAATGTCATAGTCACCTCCCCTATAGGAAAATGGAAGGAACTAGTCTCTAAATGTCATCTCCTTATCAGTGTTGTCAATAAGGCTCCCTTCCCTCGCACCTCAAGCATGAATGTGATATGATATAGCCCAAGTCCTGCCAAGATATTTTGATCATTACAAGTCATCTGATGACACAACATCAAGCTCTAAGGCTTATGTCGCATTTTTTACAATAGGGGAAGATCCTCCTACATAACCATGTCACTTATGTCAACCTTATATGGCTTTGTAGTCAAGATTAACCTACATTTGAACTAAGTTTGACCTAGTTTCTCTTTGGTTTGAATAGTTTTAACTTTTTTCCTGAGCATGTCAAACTAAATTGAGCTATGTTTTGAACTCTTTCTAGGGTTTTGAACATGTCTACCAAGTGTCAGGTCATTTCAAGCTCATTTTCATTATTGTAACCCTCTACCTATCCATCTATCAACTTTTTCTTCCATCTGAGCCAAGTTTGACTAGAATTGACTTTTTTACAATGTTGGCCTAAGTTGACCTATGTTTTCAAGTATTCTTATAGTTTTGAGCATGGAACTTTTTGGTCATTTTGATTTTGTTTGCACTCTTTTTGGCCCTTTACATCGCTCTTTGTCAATATCCAACTAGATGTGACCTATATCTGCCATAAGTTTGACCAAGTTTGATTGAGTCTTACCCCTTTTCTAACATGATCCCAGGGTTTTCTAGTTTACCAAAAGTTTCAAATTGATCTAGGCTTAGCTAAACCCCATTTGGAGCACTAGAGCATCCTAGGGCATAGTTGGGGCCCCCAACTACATCCACGAAACACTTGGTCATGCCAAGTGTGTCCATTATATAGTTGGATGCATTTTTGTTGCAATTGGGATGTTTTGATGCCCTAAACTAGCCTTGAGGCCTTTTTTTGACCCCTATTTAACCCTTGACTAACTCCTAAGTGCATAAAAACTATACCAGAGCATAAAATACATAAAGATGACCTCAATATACTTAGTGAAGGTCTTATATCTATCCATCATTGGTAGGTATGTACCCATTTGCCATGATTTTCCTCCCTGGGTAACTGGTCCATTATGCTTGCTCCAAAGCTCTTTTCTATGAAATGTGAGGGTGAAAATGACTTTCAACCCCCACCCCAAGCCCCTTTATAGTTTTTTTATACCTAGATGGATGTGCAAGAGGCACTTTCTATGTTGGTTTAATGCCTTTTTACACTTAAACCCCATAACTTTCACATTTTAGCTCTAATTTGTGATCCATTAGTTGCTATGGCTTTGTCTTCTTGATGTCAACAAAATAAACCTATCACATGTCCATGTTGGTAAATTTCTCAAGGGGGAATGCATATATACCACCCTTACTAGGGCATGCTTTTATCGCTTTTTCATCAAGGTTCTTTAATACAATGCTCTAAATCACATTGTATCAAAGAGGGGCAAAATGTAGATGCTCCAAAATGGTTTGCATCTATAGTTTAATCTCTTTTTTATACTAACTTGTCCCATTTTCTCATTTCACTAATTCTAATCTTTTGGCAAATGTGATTATATCTCAACAATATTCTTCATCATTCATATCCATTTTCACATCAATTTTAGATCATTTCTAAATCATATCTGATTAACCCAAAACCATTTCAACATAATCAAAATCATATCAAATCAACTTGGAATCACCCCAAATCTACCTAGAATAACCTAAAATCAATGATAATCAACCTAAAACATCCTACATACTTTAAATCAATCATCATCTATCTAATCATAAGAATTGTTGTGGATTTTAGTGCCTTGGAAACCTATCAATATATCAAACCTATCAAATCTAACTTTAATATTGTCATGGCTCTCAGTGCTAGGTCAAATTGTTATTCACATCATCCAATCATTGACATTGTTGAGTCTCTTAGTGTTTAATAATGACACCATCAAATACATTTAATAACATTGACAATTTCCATCAATGTTATTATGATCAACCTTATCAATCAATCTCGATCCTATAGCATTTGCAATATCAATTAAATGGTGTGTGTCCTTAATCCATGTCATGTGTCCTTGGAATGTTATCAACTTTAATCAATTAATTAATTTGACCATGGCTTTGGTCTACCCACCCTTATCCTAGTCAATCTACATAATCACCACATTTTCATCAATAGATATTGTCACACTTACCTAATGAAATGGGCCAATCATCTACTAATTTTCTCTATAGGATAAAATAAACCATAATTTAATCCTATGTTAGCCCAATCATTTTTGTCTTGTATTTTATAATAGTTCTTCCTAGCTAACATTTCCAATTAATTGATATTAATTAATTAATTAATTCATCTTCACAAACTATAGGAATTCACAATTTCCTAAGTTCCATTTTCCACCTATTAATTTCCACTTTACTAATTTCTATTTGTGTGGATATATGGATTTTTAATTCAAATATTCCACATGATATTGATATAATCTTGACATCATTGTGACACATGGACATCTTACATCATGGATTCTCCACATGCGCATGTGCGCGCGCGCGCGCACACACACACACACACACACACACACACACACACACAAATATAGCCATCATCATCATAGATTATCATCTTTAATTAGCTTGTGAGGTGTCACATGACATGTCATAGATCCTACACCATTTTTAGCCATGTTTGACTTCCAAACATGATACAATCCTACATTTGGAATCTTGTGTCATATGTGTCATGGATTCTCAAAGGAATCTTTTTCCAAGTTGCATATCCAAGGTGACAATTTCAATGCTCTCCTCTTGTCTATTCTCTATAAAATGAGCATTATTCTTCTCATTTCCAATCTCTTGGTTCTTAGTCTTTTGAGTCCTAATTCCTAAGTCCATACTCATCAAGCTTCAAATCACTTTTTCTAGTATTCTTAGTACCATTATGCCACCATAGAATTTTCTTTTCAATTGGGTGCATTATAGGCAATTGGAGCTACATCATATGGAGAAGAAAGAAGGACATAGGAGCTACAAATGAAAGAGGGCTTTTTTATTTTGTGTTTCTTTCTTTGTTTATTTGGCTATCATGGTAGACTAGAAGGTATAAAAGTATGTTTATTGAGCTTATGATTTGCTCATAGTATGTTAGATATTAGCCCATTCTTTGGTCCTACAAGACCCAAGAAGGAAGTTATAAAGGAACATTGTTGTGTTTTAATTGTGATTCTTGGTTCAAGATTGATGTTCATAATTCAAAAGTGCAATGACCATTGGAATATGAATTATATGGATTTTGTACCAGTGCCATTTCTATATATCAAAAAAGAATGTGAACCATTTCAGAGAATTCTAATCATTTATGTTGTATTTTCCTAATTTATTGAACTATAAGTATTGATTGTTAGATTTTGGAGTGTTTCAAGTGCTTTGTTAATGTAACTGATGAATCTATAACTAGCCAGGAACCCTAAGAATGGACCCATAAATGTATTTCCTTTTGAGAATATAAAGGATTGGCAATCTTTTCTAACTTTTCACTTTGCATTTCTTGATGTTGAGTGAGAATCAAAGACTTGGATGGAATGAAGGTGTTGTATGATAGTTGCAATTAGGTAATGTGATTGTTATAATTACATTTAGGACACGCATGCCTAGGTTTTTTTTTGTCAGTTTTAGCCAAGCTAACCTTGCATTTTAGAATAATTTCTATGAGATTATAAGAGAGATGTATTTGAAGCTGATGATATCTTACTAGATTCCATTTTAGTGGAGAGTTATTAGTCAAGGTGGATTCCACTTCATCTTTCATATGCATCTCTCCTCTATCTCTATATTGCATTTTAGTAGGACTAATCTAAACTTAGATTTAAGATTAGATGTTAGAAGAACTTTAAGGTAGCTTGTGATATCCATTCCACTAGGTGTTATAGGTTGCCTAAATCTATTTTTGGCTAGGGTGCTTATAGTTATGAGTATCATGGTTTATCCTCTTATGCTTTCAGGTTAAGAGCATACCCCCTATCCCAATGATCTATTAAAAACACAATTAATTACATATATTGCATATAAGGGATCTATACCTTATAATTTAGAGAGTAGTGATATAACACATACATTGACCCATTTTTTGGCAACATCCATTTTTTCTCACATTTGGGCATCTAGAGTCAATGTAAAGCCAAGTGAGGAAGAGAGACAAACTATTAACGAACAATTTTGGGTGACTCTACTAGGGATTTGAATCTAAGCCTAGTGTTTGGTTTTTGATTCTTAGAAATTTAAAGGTGTCTTCGCTAAGGTGAAGACTACCAACTCTATATGAAGGACATCTTCCCTTTGGTCTAAGAATGTCAAGTGTAACTCAATGTTCATGCAAAATTCAAACATTGGGAGAAGGCCAAGGCCTAAACCCACTCTCTAAGAACTTAATGAGATTACTGACAAGATGCTATAAGAGCTTGTACTTGTATATAAAGAAAGAATCTCCCATGTTATTCAAAAGAATATTAGCATTGAAGATGATCATGTCTCTATATCCCTATGGAAATGTGTGCACTCTAGATCCTACAACTTGAAAGACATCAAAAGAGAGGAGCTAAGTTTGAAGCAAGCAAGGTTAAAGATTATACCTACTCTTGAAGAACTTCATGCCACAAATGACAAGGTGCTTCATGAGCTTTTTGATCAATATAGAGATCATCTCTTATTCATCATAAGAAAACATTAGCATAGAAGATGATAATATGTCAAAAATGTTTTGGGATCACATTTGTGCTCACTTCCAAAGACTAGGGGACTTCCAAGAAAGTGAATGAAAGAAGCTAAAACAAGTACAAATAGTCCAACATGAAAAACCATTGCTAGTGTTAACTAACTCTATTTATTGTGATTTCAAAACCTTTTTAGAGAAATTAAATATTCCTAATGTGAGTACTAAGAAAGGCCAGAGCCTAAACCTACTCTCGAGGAACTCCATACAATTAATGACAAGGTCTTTCAAAAGAT
Source organism: Cupressus sempervirens (assembly GCA_028749045.1). Lineage (NCBI taxonomy): Eukaryota > Viridiplantae > Streptophyta > Pinopsida > Cupressales > Cupressaceae > Cupressus > Cupressus sempervirens. Next base: position 822,811,306 of record CM053783.1, read on the forward strand.
CTTGTCGAATCTTATAGAGAACCTCAATAGAGGAGATGATCCCAAAGCAAGGAAGATATGGAACCCACTTTGCAACCATTTCAACCAGTTGAAGGATTAGAAAAAGACAAGAGAAAGGAGTTAAAGCTAAAGATAGTATCTATACCTAATCATGAAACTCCTATTATGTTGTCACCTTATTCCATTTATCATATTATTGTAGTCTTTGGTAGACAAGAGGCTATTCATGATGCTATAGATCAAGGTGACAATAATCCACCCGAGCCCTCTAAAAAAGAATATTCTGATGATCATTTTCCTATGCTAGATCATTTGACTTGTGATCTACCAAGAGCTACAAAACTAATTCCAGTTCAAGGAAGAAGAACTAAAGTTTAGCATGAAGAATGGCTATGTCAACATGAGGAGGAACTTCATGAACCCACTAGTAAGAATCTTATCTTTAATAAAGATGTGATTGAAGAAAATATTCTTGAGACTAGTTGTAAGTTTGTAGAAGAATTAGTTCCATTGGTAGACACAACTTTCCCATATAGTGAGCAAGAGGAGATTGTTTGTGGTTTCTTGTCACCATTCCAAATAGATGAACCTTCTCAAGATGACCAAGATATGAAACTAAAACTTGAAGAAAGGTCATTGTCTCTTGATTCTCTTTCTATGTAGTTAAATTGTGAAGGAAGTGATAATACACTAAAAGAGGAAAGAGATGAAATTGGCTTAGATTTTCAAAGTAATTAGGTGATTGATCATCAACTAGTGGATTCCATGGTAGGGGTGACATCTTCCTATTCTTAGGTCATGAAGAAAGTGCAGACCATAGCAAAATGACCTCATTTTCTTAAAAGAAATGTATGTTGACAATTGGAAAATAGTGATATGTAATTTTTGTCATTTATGGCAACACATGTTGTACATGTTCATAGGAAACCTCAAAAATAAAGATACTTAGTGTTTGGTAAATATAACATTGTCTAAGTAAAAAATTTGCTATACAACAATGTATTATTGTGTTTATAACTTGTTCCTAACATCATATTATGACTATCAAAGTTACATGGAGATAGTATACATCTTGGTGATGACATGTGTAACCTTAGAAGTCATTATGGACTGTACAAAACAAAGATAGTCATGTTTTGATGAAATAGGACAATGTAATTGAAGGAAATAATTATTTTTTTCACAAAATAATTACTTGTCCAATTAGGGTTGACATCCTAGATGTTTAATCTAAGTTGGAAAAGTGGATTATGGTTTTAGCTGACCCAGTAGCAATTTTTGAAAAGGCATGGTATTTATGCAAAGGATATTTTATGATAAGTAGCAGGGAATAAGATGTATAATTGTGAATTACAAATTATGATTATGGTTGCAAGTGCTATATGTAAACTTTTGTGAAAGTGATATATGTGAAGTTTGATATGAGATATTTGGTGATCTAATATTGAGCTAAAGATCAGAGATTAGTCAAGGAAGAAGATATAATACCTATTCCAAAATTTTGATTACTTTTTTGGGCAATGAGTTCTTCTTCTAATTGGAAATGCATGTTTGGGATGTGGGCTCATCTTGCATCTATGTACTGTACCACAACTCCTAATTAGGTTAAAGTCTCCTAACATGGATTCAAAGTCTTCTAATAGGATCTTCTTATACTAAATTTTCTCTATGAATCCTATAGGGTCCATCCTCTAGCAAGAATTTATATATCTGTATATTATCTAGTGTATATCATCCCCACTGGGATTTTCACTTCACCAAGGTTTCCCTAGTTAGTGAAATATGGTGTTATGAGTTATCTTTGAGCATATTTATTATTACTATTCAAAATTAACTTATTGATTTGTTATGCATGGTTTAAAGTAAGTAATAATATCTAGTTGATGACTAAAATTTGTAGATTATTGATTCACACTGCCCCCCACGCCAACCCTCTCAGTTATCCCTATTTCTAACAATTGGTATTAGAGAACAGTTACTTTGAAGAGGCTTAATAGATTAAGTAAGATACATATGGATATGGAATAGTTGATGTAGAACATTGAAGAATCTCTTGAACAAATTGATCTCCTTACTAAAGAAATAGATAAGTTGAAGGACATATATGAAGCCTCCGAAGTATACATTGGTCAATTGAAGGAAAAGATTGAACATCTCAAATCCAAACCTAAGTCTACTAAATTTGGAAATAGTGATGACAATTATTCAAAGTTGAAGATAGAGTACAAGATCTTGAAGCATGAGTTGAACATTACAAATCTGAAGTTGACTCTGAGAAATGGTCCTAGGAAAGTTGAATCTAATTTGAAGACTTAAAATATAGATTTGAGAGCAAGTCTAGCAAAGAAAACATCTGAGTTTGAAAAATTGAAAGAAGATCATGAAGAACTCCATAGGTACAAAACTATTGTGAAAGGTAAATTAATATAGTACAAGTAGCATCTTCAGAAGCTTTATTCAAGTAGAGAAAAGCTTGATGATTGAATGTCAATATAGAGACCTACCTATGATAAGACTAGGCTTGGTTATCTAATTAACATGTCTGCAAAGAAACCTAAGATTATATTAGATTTGAAAGATAAAGAAAAATTTGATGATAAGATTGAATCTAATTTATCTTTTGATTAACCTAAAGAAGTTAGACAAGACAAGGAAGTTGACAGTTTGGATGAACCAAAGCATGTAGAATCTCCTAAGGAAACCAGGTATGAATTTAGAGTTAAGTGTTTTTTATGTAATAAAATAGGTCATATGAAAAGAGATTGTACAAATATGTCATTTAATAATGTTAAGGACTTTTATTGTCATAATTGTCATGGTAGGGGTCATAATGCAATTGATTTTATGAAACCTAAGTATGATAATGGTAGAAGAAATAGTAGAATGTCTAGAAATACTAACCCTGCAAATAGAAGAAGATCTAATGAAGGAAATCAAGAGAAGGAATATCTTATGAAGGTAGAAGATACATCATGTCTTATAAGTGTAACAACCTAGGACACATTGCTCAAAATTTTCATACCCCTAATGATCAACAGAATCCTAGAAGTAAAGCACTAGTATGTCAATTATGTAGCAACTTTAGACACATAGAAAAGTACTACAGAATGGATAGAAACTTTAGAGATAGAAGAAACAATGGAAGAAACTTCAAGAATAGAAGGAACTATGGAAAGAACATTGGAAATGATAGAATGAATCATGAAAGGAACTTTGAAACTAATAGAGACAACGTGGAACGGAGAAACATTGTTAGTGAACTTCAAGAAGAACTTAATAAAGCATTTGTTAAAGGAGTAGATATCTCAAAAGGAAAGTTAGATAATGATGAGATAGGAATATTGAAGTTAGTTGTTGAGCTTGATTTAATTAAGCTGAATTAAGTTTGTTCACAACATCAGAATTTGAAAGCTTCATCTAGAGATAAAATTAGAGGTAGCAAAGTTGGGAAAAGGTGTATCAAGATAAGTTTAGATGGTAATTAAGCTCACTTTTTATTTGGAACTCATCTAAAAAAATTATGAAGGAATTCAAAGTTACTGGTATTATAGTAAAAGGTTAGTTTTGTAAGAGAATATGAAACATATGTTTTTTCATGATACAAAGTCTTGTGGAGTTTAGTCATGATGGAAACTAGTTATGACAAACCTCAGGTGACATCTAAAGATTGGATAAATGATTAATTAGTTATTTGATTAGAAATTGTAATTGATAGCTTTTTAATATTTGGAAAGTACACAATTAATGCAAGTTTAAGTTGATGGAATAAATGGAGCACAAAATTGATTTTCACTTCATTACAAACACATCCAAAGTGAAGAAAATTTAGAAGCAACTTGTCAAATCGATTTTGAAGAAAATCCTATGTTTTTAAAGAGGCCCTTTATCATTTTTCTACAAATTTATCCAGTAAAATTTCATAATTGATAGAATCATAGATATTTTGGTAGTGCATAGTGTCGAGAATGAAGATAGAACTAAATTAAAGATTGTTTCTATAAAACCTACTAAAGGAAAGCCTTTGAAGATATAGGAAGTTATCTAAATATTAAGTTTGAGTCTGTTGGTAGTGGATTCATGAAAAAATATATGGAATTGGCTATCAATCACAACATGACTGTAAAGCTCGCATTTGAACATCTAAAGGAATTAGATTTGTTTAAAATCACTTCTATAATGAATTAGACATAGATGAGTGGACAAAGATCATATTGAGCGAGATACATGATGGTAAGTTATGGATGCAAGATAATATAGTAGATATTTCTCCCAACCTTATTCATGAGGTAACTGGTATTAGTAAACAAGGTAGTGTACCTATAGGTGAGGAAATGGTCAAGAAGAAAGTTAAAAGTTATACTATCAATGTATAATGGAAAGGCTATGGTGATCAACACCACAAAGTAAGATGATATAAGATTTTTAAGTAGAATTATTTCTTATTCTATTTGTGCATGTTCTAATATTGATGAAATATTAGTGGGATTCATCTATGCATCATATAAGATATATATAGAGAAGGAACAAGTGAATCTTAGTGAAATTATGAGAATGCAACTCTTAGAAAACCTAGAAAAGATCAAGAGGACAAAGAATTATGTGTTTAGATTCCAGTCATTGATTAATCACATATTCTTTCATGTACTTAAATATTTTCTTACTTATCAATCATAGATATCATGTGTAGTGATAGATGCACAATGGAGAAGATTACAGAAGTATGTAGAAGGTATCCTGTAGATAAGATGTTAGATAGTGGCAACTTGATGATGAGGACATTTTAGAATGAAATGAAAAAAAGATTTAGAATTGCACCTACAATTATGGACAAATTTAAGGAAGACATTTGTATTTTGGTTGATACAGATCATATGTATATTCAAGTAGTGCAACCTTAGGAAACATTTCTTGATCCCTTGTTATGAACTAAATGATGATATAGCAGTTGGTTATATTGATTTCTTACTAAATTTATATCAAAACAAAGTAGAATATAGATTTAGTACATATGATGAGATCACATAGTCAACTCATCAAGTAACCTTAAAGAAGGCATCACACAAGAAATTAGCATCTATAATGAAGAAGGAACTAGCACATACAAGAATGATAGAGAGTGAATCTAAGGCTATAACGAAAATGATGAAGCAAGGTATACTAAACATTCAACCTTTGTCAGTATTAGTTGTTGAGACATCTCCAAAATAGAGTATTCTATATGTAGTAGTGTCTAATGTTTAGCCTAGTGAACCAAAAATAAAATCTAAAAGATTGGTGGAAGTAGTGTCTACTAAGACAAAGAAAGTAAAACAATGGGCCATCAGACTAGGAGAAAGATAGAAAAAATTGTTGATAATTGATTGCAATGATGAAGAAGATGAGGAAAAAGAAACCAAGAAAGTATAAAAAGTGACTCCAACAAAGAAACCAATAGGAAAAAGCTCAGCAAACTTTGAAGCTAAAGATAGAAAAAATCAATACAGCTATTTCTAATAAAGGTAATTGTTTAGATGAACAAGTTTTATGATTTGTTTAATAGTTTTGAGAAGGTCCAAATTGATATATCTACTATGAGATATATTGTATCAAATAACTTGAAATTGAAGGCTCTTGAGAGCATTATTAACTAGAAAGTCTATGAGAGACTCATTTAGAAGAAGGCTCCTAAAAGGCAAGAAGACCTAGAACTTTGGAAGTCTATGCTTAGAACAATTTGCAAAATTGATGATGAAAAAGAAATCAAAAGATTGTAGAATAACCTCACACCATACTTAAGGAATAAATTGAGACCATTTATATTTATGGTTGGTAAAAAGGATAAGATAAGAAGTGAGACTACAACAACAATCAATAAAATGTTGACAGAGTCAAAGAAAGCATCTCCACCAACACCTAGAACCTTGGAAGTGTTAGTGAGAAATAACAATATCCAAATTGATCAAACCAATGTTTTCATTAACATTTATGATACCAATATATTTGGTGGTTCTAAATTTAATGAACTAGACACCAAGGATATTGATGAAAAGTTGAGACAAATTGAAGAAGATAAGAAGAAAATAGAAGAAGCAAAGCACCAAAAATTTCTTAATGAAGAAAAGAAGAGAAAGGAAGAGGAAGAAAAGAGAAGAAATGCAGAAGAAGAGATGAGAAAGAAAACTGAGGAAGATGAACAGAAGAGATTGGAAGAGAAGAGAGAAATAGAGGAAAATGAAAATAGAAGAATAGGAGAGATGAACAAAAGAAGTAGTAAAGAAATAGAGGGAAGATGATACTAAAACATATAGTTCATCCACTCTTCTCTCTACTGCTAGTTTATCTAGTGATGATGATGATCAAATAGATATGATCTCATCCCTAACCAATCTTATTGAGAAGAACAAGAAACTAAAGAGTTTATAGAGAACATTAATGGAAGTTACTAAAAAACTACACAATACCTTTGGCAGTATAGCACATAGAATTAGATCCCAAAAAAAGGGCACAAGAAATGCTTAAATCATTTGATGAAGAGTTTACTAATTTGTTGAATATTGGAAAATCAAAGGCACAAATTTCCCATGATGCTAACTTGTTTAGCACCATCTGTTAGAACATCAAGAATGACTTAGTTAATCTTGATACTTGTATAAAAGAACTTTTAAAATGCCAACAGGATGGGAAAACTATGTATATTAAGTGTACCTTATCATACAAGATGAATAAAGACATTGATAGTCAGATAGAAGTAAAGATGAGTGAGCTAAAAATTTCATTAAGCTAGATCCAACATCATTCTTGCAAAGTAGATGATTTTGAAAAAATAGTGTCCAGTATTAATAGTGACATTTGGAAATTGGAAATTTGGAAGGAATAGATCTTGAAGAGGATATCAAATTTAAGAGAATCTATTTCTCTAAAACTATCTTTTTTTGGAAAATAGTTAGAGGAATGTGTCAAGGCCAAGGACACATTCCAACTTTTTATATTCATATCTTAACGTAGTTGAGATTGCATCATATGTATTATGTGCAATATTCACCTTAGTTGAGTCTACTAAGGAAAGATGGACTAAGTGTATGGATAGTTTGGAACCTAATTTTGATTATTGCATGAAGATCATATCAGCATAAGGGAGGACAAAATTCTTGGATAGTTTTTGGATAGAATCTTGACATTTTGACATTTGTCATTAATGTCAAAGGGGGAGAGATACAATGTGACAATTGTAAATCAAGTAAAGAGTAGTTGTAAGATATTGTAAAGTATATTGTAAGGGGAAGCATATGAAAAGATGAAATTGTAATAGATGAAATGTTTATATGTTGTTTATGTTAATTTTTTTGTCACTTAGCCAATTTTCCCTATTTTTCTGCCATCAATGCCAAAGGGGGAAATTTTTAACAATTAGATAATAGTGATATGTAATTATCATCATTTATGGCAACACATGATGTACATGTTCATAGGAAACCTTAGAAATAAAGATACTTAGTGTTTGGTAATTAGAAAATTGTTTAAGTATAGAATTTGGTTTACAATAGTGTATTGTTTTGTTTATAACTTATCACTAACATTATATTATAACTACTGAAGTTACATGGAGATAGTATACATGTTGTTGATGACATGTATAACCTTGAAAGTTAGTACAGCGTATATAGAACATAGATAATCATGTTTTTATGAAATAAGACAATGGAATTGAAGGAAAGAATTTTTTTTTACATAATAATTACTTGTCCAATTAGGGATGACATCCTAGATGTTTACTCTAAGTTGGAAAACTAGATTTTAGTCTTAGCCAACCCAACAACAATTTATGAAAAGGAATGGTATTTATGCAAAGGAATTTTGTGATAAGTAGTGTGGAATAAGATGTGTAATTGTGAATTATGATTATGATTGCAAGTGCTATATGTGAACTTTTGTGAAAGAAATATATGCAAAGTTTTATATGAGATTTTTGGTGATCCAAGACTGAGCTAAAGGTCAAAGATCACTCAAGGAAGAAGATACAATGCCTATTCCAGAAGTCTAAATACTTGTTTGTGCAGTGATCTCTTCTTGTGATTGGAAATGCATGTTTGGGTAGTGGTCTCATCTTGCATCTACTATACCGCAACTCCTAATAGGGTTGGAATATCCTAAGAAGGATTAAAAGTCTCCTAATAGGGATTACTTATACTAATTTTTTTGATTGAATCCTAATAGGGTCCATCCTCTAACAAGGAACTTATATATCAATATATTATCTAATGGGCATCATCCCCACCATGGTTTTCCCTTGGCCAAGGTTTTCTCTAGTTAACAAAAATATGATGTTATGAGTTATTTTTGCACATTATTACTATTACTATTCAACATTACTTTATTGCTTTGTTATGCATGGCTTAAAGTAAGTAATATTATCCACTTGGTGACTAAAGTTTGTAGATTACTATTTCATGCCACCCCCCCACCCCCTCCCCTTGAGTAATCCCTATTTCTAACAATGTATGTCTTTCCTCCCCTGCTTGACACAATAGAATATGCATAGGGAGATAATCAAGTATATGAGCAGGCATGGTTATTCAAACTTAAGTGGATGTATATCCAACTAGTACATGTAATCAAAGAAACATGTGGGGTTTCCATATTGTTTCTACTAATACAAGTAGGGATCCTACTTAGAGATCAAAATTAATTGTGGTGGAGGAGATCCTACTTTAGTCAATCGATAAGTGGATTCACTTGAGTATATTTTGTTGGTTTCATAAGGTGATATTCATCTCACCTCTATAAATACGATAGGTTAGGTGTGTGTTTAGTGTAGTTTTCTTTCCTTTGTTTCCTATTTTTTGTGTGTTTTCTTTTCTTTTGTGTTGGCTGCCCTATTTCCCCATCACCCAAATGCATAGAATCTCCCTATTCTATTTAAGACTTTGTAACCCAATGGACTAAACACTAATCTTTATCTTTTCTATTTGGTGTTTTCTATAATAAAGGAAGTAGGTAGCCTATTGCTATGCATGTTTTTACTAAGATTTTTGTGAAACCAGAGATTTCTAAGTTTCTGAAAAGACACTAATATAACTAGTTCCCTAGTCAAAGTTAGTTGTTGTCATGATTTTAGTCCCCTCTATTTTTCAAACTTCTAGGATTAGGGTTTAGTTAGTTTGATATCAAGTTTGTGTCTAGATATTTCTAAAGGAAATTCTCTTCTCATCTATTCTTTTGTGTGCACCTAGGTGGGAATTCAAAAGAAATTATGTATTTGTTCATATTAGGTTATTAGGAAAAGGGAGGGTAAGTCTATGCATTTTCTAGATGTAAAGGAAGTTTGTTCTAAAACCCTAATACAATAATCAAGAGTTCATGGTGAGGAAATGATGCATCCAAAGGAAATATCATACTCATCTTCAGAACACAAGATGATAGAGAACATCAAAGACTGAGACATAAAGATGATATGGAGATCATGAGAATAAGTTAGAAGTAAAAACCAATTGAATTTGATACAAAGTGAGCATCGAAAGATGCAGACATAGTAAAGAACCAAGTAAAAAGTGGTATGACTTATTTTGAATTGAAATTGATGGTTAATATTTAATCCACATAAAGTTGACAAGTCAAATGACTCAAAGACTAAATCTAGATCAACAAATGAAGACCAGATTGATGGATGGTGTTTTATGATGGAAATATAAGTATTCAACAATGTATCTCCTCATACATCAAATCTTAAAGGATCTATGCTTGCCACTATTTCACTTTCCAAAGTTTCACAATTGATAATCATGGTGACATAATGATGAGTTGACACCTATCTATACAGTAATAAATTTTGACACAATTTTTGACCAATTATGGTCAAATTTTAACCAAGGTTCATTGCTATTTTTCTCATCAAATTTTTGACCAAATTATAGGTTGGTCAACCAAAATTGGTTGGAAATTGGGTCCAAATTTACTAGTGATAGAACCTAACTAAGGGTAAGATCACTAGATGAATCATCACCATAGATCAGACTTGAAATTAGTGCTTGCCATTATATCACTATGGGAGTTTTTTCAATTATTAGTTATAGTGAAATAATGACAAAACAACATGTGTCCCACTAGGCCCATCATATTCCATGAGATACAATTAGAAGCTAGTCATGACGTGCCACAAAGAAAAGTAGGTCAATGTTAGTTTCTCCAGGCAATGAAATAGTGCCGCCTATTTTCCATGTTATGCATAGCTAGAAAGTTGACCCACATTGCAAAGTAAAAAAAGGGTTAAGATCTTTTAATCACAACCATCAGATCTAAAGAAGATAAATGCTTTTCATTATGTTGTTTTTGAAAGATGCAAGAAAATAATCATAGTGACATAATGATGATTTGACATGTGTCCACAGATGTCAAAGGAAGTTATAAAGAAATTTTTTATGTTTTATTTATAATCATTGGTTTAAGATTGATAGTTAGAACTCAAAGCTACATTGACCATTGGAATATGAATTATATAGATGTGGCACTAATGTGATTACTATAGATCATAGGAGAATGTTAACCATTTTGAAGAATTATAATCATTACTATTGTTTTTTCAAGATGTATTGAATTGTAACTTTTGATTGTTGGATTCTCGAGGGTTTCAAGTACTCTGTTGAAGTAGTTAATGAATCTATAACTAACCAAAAACCCTAAGAGTGGGCCTATAAATGTAATTTCTTCTAAGAATAGAAAGGATCAGCAATAATGTCTAACTTTTCCCCCTATATTTCTAGATGTTGAGTGAGAATCAAAGAGTTAGATGGAATGAAATATTTGTATGATGTTTGCAATTTGGCAATGTGATTGTTATGATTCCATTTAGAACTAGAATGCCTAGGTCTCTTTCATTGTCTCTTTTAGCCAAGCTAACCTTGCATTTTACAATAATTTCTATGATATTGTAGGATAGATGTATTTGAAGATAATGATATATTACTAGATTTTATTTTAGTGGAGAGTTATCAATCAAGGTGGATTCCATTTCATCTTTCATATGCATCTTTGCTCTATCTCTAGATTTCATTTTAGTAGGAATAATCTACACTTAGAATTAGGATTAGATTTTAGAAGAACTTTAAGGTAGCTTGTGATATCCATTCTACTGGGTTTTATAGGTTGCCCATATCTATTTTTGCCTAAGGTGTTTGTAGTTATGAGCATCCTAGTTTATCCTCTTCTACTCTAAGGTTAAGAGCATACCCCCTTGTTGGATACAATTGTTCATTGTGTATTGTCTTTGATGTTATACAAATTTCATATCAGTCATCAGTCAGAGTCTACCAAGCTCAGATGGTTAGCAAAAAAATTTATAGTGACTACCGAGCGTTCCTGAACATTACACAGAAAGTTAGCTCTTACCAAGCTCACTCAGGCATCAAAGGATTTTGTAGCAGAAAGTTAATGTTAACCGAGCTCCCAATGTTAACAAAGGGAAAGTCAATAACTACCGAGTTCACTCGGTCATCGAAGAGAAAGTTAGCTTTTATCGAGCTCACTCGGTAAGTGAAGGAAGGTCAGTGTTTACCGAGTTACTTCAGTCTTCGAAGGAAGTTGCAAGGTTTTTAGTGTTTACCGAGCTTCACTTGGTTAACACTGGGGAAACCATTCTAGAGCAGTGGTCACCGAGCTAGGTTAGGCAATGAAGAACTTTATGGTTCTAAAGAATTAAGTTTAATTATTTTGTGCAAATGTTTGTAATTGACTGATTTAATGTTTTTTCAGTTATTGTAACTTGTAATTGAGCCGACTTGACAATCTGTAAGGTATATATGAAAGGTCAAGTTGTGAATTCATGAGTATGTAAGAATGTGGATGCATAAGAGTGCAAATGTATGGATATAAATGAAATGAGAAAATATTGAATATATGAGCGAATGTTGAGAAAGGATTAAATATCCTTATGGAGCTACAAAGTTGTATTCGATCAGTGAGGATCTAGTGAAGCAGAATAGAGATCTGTATTCAACAAAGATAAGTTGCATATATTTTAGATCACTTCATTTTTGCTTTCTAATCATTGTAAAATTGATTCAAAATCTCTTAACAGAGTTGGTTTAATAGCCATTTTGTAAATCCTCTAACAAGGTGACAATCCAGTTGAATTGTTCTTAAGACCTCCAACTAAGCCACTCCTTACAGGGTGATTAAATCCTCTAACAAGGTCACACCTAAAAATGTGTTTTGTAACCTTTAACAGAGTTGGCTCCTAATAGGGCTCACTTCAAAAGAGTGAAAATTGGTAACTAGTTACTTGGTGGTTTTTTCCAAATTGGGTTTCCACGTTAAATCTAGTGTCTCTTGTGTTCATGTTATTTCTTTATGCATGCATGTTAATCACTTTAAATTCTTAATAAATTAATAGAACATCTATCAAGTTTTAGCATTTATTTGTGTGGTTACCGAGTATCAACAAAAACTATATTTTAAGACATCTAAGGATCTGTGGATTTATTTTTGTGGTAACTGATTCATCCCTCCCCTCTTAGTTACTCCATCTCTATTTCCAACATCCCTATCCCAATGGTCTATTAAAAACATAATTAATTGAATATATTGTATATAAGGGAGTTGTACCTTATAATTTAGAAGCCAATTATATATCACATACACTAACCCATTTGATGGTAAAATCCTTTTGTTTCCTCACATTCTGTGCATCTAGAGTCAAGGTAAAGCCAAGTTAGCAAGAGGACAAACTATTAACCAACATGCTGATGATGTCTATTTTTTTGATGGATGGAAGTATAACTTGTTAAATTTTGGATAGTTGGTGGACAAAGGTTATCAATTGCAACTTACTGAGAAGGCCTACACATTAGAGATAATGGTAAGATGGTTGGAAATGGCACTAGATCCAGAGATAATGTATTTTAGTTGAATCCTACTAAAATGACATGTTTGGTAGATAAAGTAGATAATAGTTTGTTGTGGCATACAAGATTCTTCCACAAAAACTTTGATACTATTCTGAAGATGAGTAGAACTTTTTTAGTCAGAGACTTGCCTAAGATTTTTAGGCCTACTAATGTTGTGTGTAAGGAATATATTTTGGCTAAGTAGAAGAAAGTATCATTCCCTAGCAAGAATTTCACTACCACTGAGAAGTTGGAGATTATTCACATAGATCTAAGTGGTCCATTGAAAACAAGAGGATTCTATGTTGAAAGGTATTTTTATGATTTCACTAGAATGATATGGGTATCATTTCTTAAAGATTAATCTGAAGCTTTTAATATAAGAAGCAATGAAGGTATGTTTCTTGGCTATTCATTAAAAAGTGAGGCTTATAGATGTTTCAACTATAGAACTAAGACAATATTTGAATGCATAAATGTAAGGATTGATGAGAAGTTTGGACCCAAAGAAAAGATAGTAGGTTATAATTCAAATGAAGGAAAAGATAACTCTTTAATTGTTAGACAAAATGATGAAATTTTGTTGAAGGCTAACACTGAGTTACAAAATAATATGCTAACTTTTGAGCATAGAGGAGAATATAATTGTGAACCTAGAGTAGAGATAAGATTTAAGATGTCAAATCCTCTCCCTAACAATAATTTGACAAAGAATCACACTCCTAAGAAGATAATTGGAAGCAAAGATAAAGGCATAATGACAAGGAACAAAGTAAGTGAGGAGATAAGTTTGATATCTCAAGTTGAACCCAAGTGTGTAGAAGAAGTAGTAAAAGATAATCATTGGATCCAAGCAATGAAGGAATAATTGGATCAGCTAGTAAAGAATGATACATGGGAGTTAGTTCCTAGAAAAAAGGACAAAAATGTGATAGGAACTAAATGGACTTCAGGAATAAGATGAATGAGGAAGGAGAAGTTGTGAGAAACAATGCCAAACTTTTTTGTAAAGGTTATTCATAGAAAGAAGGTATTAACTATGAGGAAACATATGCACTAGTAGAAATAATGGAAGTAGTAAGGATGTTCCTAGCTTATGCAGTGAACAAGAAATTTAAGGTTTATCAGATGGATGTTAAATCAACTTTTTTGAATGGAGAATTAGAAGAAGAGGTCTAGATTGAGCATCCTAAAGGATTTCCTTTACCAAAAGATAAAGAAATGGTATGTAGATTAAAGAAAGCTCTTTATGGTCTAAAGAAAGAACCAAGAACCTAGTATGTGAGGTTATAAAGTTACTTGGCAAAGGTTGGATTTACTAAAGGCACCACAAACAATAACTTGTATCTAAAAGAAATTGAAGATGGATTTTCATTATTGTAATATTTGTTGATGACATCATTTTTGGAGGTAATGATGAAACTAGTGATAAGTTTTTTGAGGGAATGAAGAATAAATCTAAAATGAGCATGATAGGAGAAATGCATTTTTTCCTAGGATTGCAAATTGTGCAGAATAATGATGGTATATTCATTTTAAAAGCTAAGTAACTAAATTTTTTTTTGAAAAGGTTTGGTTTAGAAATTTTTAACCTTGTTGGTACACCCATGATAACTGGTCATAAGTTATCTAGCAAAGATAAGACACCTAAAGTAGAACAGAAGAAGTATAGATCAATGATTGGAGGTTTTTAGCATATATAGAAAATGAAGTTGGGATTGTAGCTAGATTTCAAGTTGATCCTAAAGAATATCATTTTTCAATGATAAAAAGAATATCTAATTATGGAATTTTGCATGACAGATCAAATGATTTCACACCTTGTGCATATACTAATACTGATTAGGCAGGTAGTATGGATGATAGAAAGAGCACCACTAGTGGATCATTCTTTCTTGGAGGAAAATTGGTTTCTTGGTTAAGGAAGAAGAAAGATTGCATTTCACAGATTACTACGAAGGCAGAATATGTTGTAGGAGCAAACAATTGTAATCAAGTTATGTGGATTAAGAAGATGTTGAAGGATATCAAAACTAAGATTAAAGAACATATTATCATTTACTATAATAATACAAGTAGAGTGAGTATGTCTCAGAATCATGTATTGCATTCTAAGACAAAACATATATCTATTAAGTGTCATGTCTTGAGAGAGAAGGCAACATAAAAGGAGATCAGATTGGAATATGTAAGTACTAAGGATTAGATTACAAATATCTTTATGAAGCCTTTACCTAAAGATACTTTTGAGTAATTGAGTGGTATGCTTAGGGTTATGCCCCTACCTACTTTTGACTGGATGATGTAGAGAGTGCATTAGTCTAGTGGTACAAAGCACTATTATTTGACTAGAGTCATTATGGAGTCTTGGTATTTAGTATTGAACAATGTCTTTGGACACTCAAGTTGGTTGATGACATAGACCAATTGAATAAAAATTGGTATTCAAATTGACACCTTTGACATTGATGTCAATGGGGGGTAGAATATGCATGAAAAATATCTCCCAAGGAATGGGTGATAGTATGTATGGAAGAACTCCTAAGTAATGGAAGAGTGATATTTCTTTAGAGAGATTTAGAAATATTCATGTAAGGAAGAAGGAACGTGCATCTAATATATTGTGAATTTTTTAGTGTCAAGTAATGATGGGAACACAACCCAAGAACAAAATGGACACAAAAGAAAAGGAAAAATTATATTAACTGAGAAAATAAGCTAGTACAAATAGTACAGAAAAATAAACTTCAAAACATGCCCTAAGGGCTTACAATAGCATAAATCTAGGGATAATTTCTCCTTTCAGCACCTCCTCTCAAACTCCACTCCAAACTGCCTTTTACAATGCCAAAAATCTCCTTAAAGAGACCCCGGAGGGTTTAGGACTAGGAATACATTCTAGAAAGTGCTAGTAGGCATCCACCGACCAAATAGAAGGTTCCAGAAGCTGCGTTAGAAGTCGGCACAAATCTAGAAGAATCTAGAAATGGTAATCGAACTTTTGGGAGGCATAACTTTTGAACCATAACTCCGATTGATGAATCGTTTACATTTTTGGAAAGCTCTCGAAGTGCTCTATAGACCTATGGAATAGCTTTGCTTGTTCCCCATTTTTTAGCCCTTTTTGAAGTCATTTAATGCCCCTAACATGACTTTGAAGCATTCTTAAGAGGTCTCCAAAACTTGAAAAACTGCAATAACTTTCAAACCGTGGGGTCTTTTGACCTAATTCTTTTTCTAGAATGCTCTAAATCACAATTACATTCATCTGGCCAATTCACACCTTCTAGGTTACCAAAATGATAGCCCAATTACATGCTCCTATTTTTTAAGGATTTTCTAACACACTGATAGTGGAACTGTGAGAGTTGGAACCTTTATTTGACCCAAATGGGTATCCAAAAATGAAAACACATGAAAAAAAAACTAAGTCTAAGTACATTTGTTTGGGTGACACAGGATTGCCCTTATACCTCTGGATGCTCCTACATCAGACACCCAGGGTAGATTGAAAAGTGACCCTGTCACTTTATGAATGGTAGAGGAAATCCCAAATGGGAAACCTCAGCTGCTGAAATCCAAGTTGAGTCCTCGATCATTCGTCCTTTCCATTTGACCAAATACTCTTTATACTGCCTATTTCTGGTACTCCTACCCACACGATGATCCAAAATGTCTTCTATCTCCTCCTTCTTAGAACCAGGAATTGGACATGGCTCTAACACCAGCTCCTCATTTGCACCATCATCATGATACTCTGTTAAATCTGCAATGTTGAAAATGGGAGAAATGTGAATACCATCTGGTAGCTCCACTTCATATGCATTTCCTGAGTCATGTTTCTTCAAAATTTTGTAGGGGCCAAATTAATTCAATTTCAGCTTGCTGTAAGTACCGGCTAGAAATCGTTCTTTTCGTAAGTGCACCATGACTAGATCCCCTACTTGGAATTCCTTATGTCTTCTCCTTTGATCAGCCCTAGCTTTATACTCTTGATTCATCTTGGTAATGTGTGCTTGAACCTCCTCATGTAGACACTTGATATGTTCAGCAAATTCCTCAGCTTCAGCACTTGTCCTCTCCCCTTGCTCTATCTTCCTCAATTCTGGTGCAGTCCTTGGGCTATTCCCATATACAATTTGGAATGGTGATTTTCCAGTACTCCTATTTATAGAGTTATTGTAAGAAAACTCTGCTTGTGGTAGAATCAAATCCCATCCCTTGGGCTTATCCACAACTAAACATCTCAGCAAATTGCCCAGACTTCTATTTACCACTTCTGTTTGGCCATCAATTTGTGGGTGATGCATGGAACTGAATTTCAAGTCGGTTCTTAACTTTTTCCACAATGTCCTCTAGAAATACCCCACAAATTAAGTATCTTTGTCAAAAACTATACTCCTTGGAAGACCATGTAGTCTTACCACCTCTTTGAAAAACAAGTCTGCAATATGGAGAGCATCATGAGTTTTGTGGCATGGAATGAAATGTGCCATTTTGGAGAACCTATCAACCACCACGAATACTGAGTCATTACTCCTTTGTGTCCTTGGAAATCCAAGAACAAAATCCATACTTATGTCCTCCCACGGCCTTGATGGAACAGACAATGGTTGATATAGGACAGTATTGTGACTAAACCCCTTGGCAACTTGACAAACCTAGCAACTTTGTATAAACTTCTTCACATCCTATGAAATTTGAGGCCAAAAATAATGTTCTCTCAGAATGGCAATGGTCTTATCTTGACCAAAATGTCCTGCCATCCCTCCACTATGTTTCTCCTTAATCAGATTTTCCCTCATGGAACTTCTTGGAATGCACAATTGACTACCTTTGAACAACATGCCATCCTGAATCAAATAGTCTAACCACTTGGTTCTATCTACAGCAATAGGTTCTTTACAAGCTTTCCATGCTTTAGCAAAATCAAGATCCTCGGGGTACAAATTCTTGAGTTCATCAAACCCAACTACTTCAACCTACATTACTGTAAGCAACAAATGTCTCCCACTTAGTGCATCTGCAACCCTATTAGGTTTTTCACTTCTATGCTTCAACACAAATGTATAGCTCTGCAAGAACTCTACCCACTTCATATGCCTCTGATTTAATTTACCTTGGCTATTTAGGTACTGTAATGCCTCATGATCAGCATACAAAACAAATTCCTTTGGCAATAAATAATGCCTTCATTTCTTTAAGCCCTGAAATATTGCATAGAACTCTTGTTCATAAACAGAATACTTCTTCTTTGCATCATTCAATTTTTCACTAAAATATGCAACAGGCTTACCTTCTTGGCTTAATACAGCTCCAATAGCACTGCCACTAGTATCACAATCCACCTGGAAAACTTTTCTAAAATCTGGAAGTGCCAACACAGGTTGTTTTGTTACCTTCTTCTTCAGCAATTCAAAACTTCTCATAGTTGCTGCAGTCCATTTGAACTCTTTTCTATCCCCTCTTATTGTATCAGTTAGGGGTGCACATATGCCACTAAAACTCTTAATAAACTTCCTGTAAAAACTAACTAGACCATGAAATGATCTTACCTCAGTAGTAGTCCTTGGAGTAGGCCATTCCAAGATAGCTTTTACCTTCTCCGGATCCATTTTGAGACCTTCAGGTGACATAACAAACCCCAAATAGACTAACTCCCTTTTTGCAAAGATACACTTTTTCAAATTAATTAATAGTTTCTCTTCCCTTAGCCTTTCAAGGACACTACGAATATGCAGTAAATGTTCTTTCAAAATATTGCTGAAAATTAAAATATCATCCAAATAAATAATAAAAAAAAATTCCAAGAACTTCTTAAGTACCTCATTCATGAGCCACATGAAGTTGCTTGGGGCATTCGTCAATCCAAAGGGCATGACTAACCACTCATAAAGGCCCTCCTTGGTCTTGAAGGTTGTTTTCCACTCATCTCCTTCTCGAATTCATATCTAGTGATAACCACTCTTCAGATCTATCTTTGTGAAGTACTGAACTCCACTCAAGCAGTCCATAAGATCATCCATCCTTGGCAAAGGAAACCGGTACTTGATGGTTATCCTATTTATAGCTAGAGAATCTGTACACATCTTCCACTCTCCATCCTTCTTTGGTGCAAGTACTGCAGGTACTACACATGGACTTAGGCTCTCTCGAATCAATCCCTTCCTCAACAGCTCCTGAACCTATCTATTTAGCTCCTTTGTTTCGATAGGAGTCATCCTGTGAGTAGCCTTATTAGGAAAACTAGCTCTTGGAATCAGATCTATCTGATGACTGATTTACTTTACTAGTGGAAATCCATCTGGAATATTATCAAAGATAATATCTCCAAATTCCCCTAGTAAATTTGAAATTTCAAATGGTATTTCGCTACTACCTTCTTTATCTTTCCTAGGAATCAAAGCATAGCACATATGCTGATGTTTCATGCCATCTAAAAACTTCCTTCCATCAACAAGACAAATCCTAGCACTCCTACATACCTTTTCACCTTCCTTTTTCATGGGCTTCAATTTGTGGCAAACTCCATCCTTTGTCAGAGAGTATGTGTTTGCATGTCCATCATGTACTGCATGTCTATCAAACTGCCATGGTCTACCCAATAATAGATGGCAAACATCCATTGAAATAACATCACAGAGAACTTTATCATGGTAACTCCCAATTTTGAATTTCACTAAACATTGTTCACTTACCAGGACCTTATGATCATCTTTTACCCAAGCAATCCGATAGGGCTGGGGATGTTGCTCCCTCTTGAGCTTTAGCTTACAGACCATCTCTTCTGATACCAAGTTATCAGTGCTACCACCATCAATGATCACATCACAACATTTATCCTCACACTTGCATCTAGTACTGAACAAACTCCTCTATTGTCCTGGTTCAATCTCACCACTTAGTAGGACTCTTTCATTTACCAAGGTCTCTCCTCTTTCTGCATCCTCTGAATGTGATGATTGTGCATCCTCATCCACATGAGCAACCCTAGCTTGGTCCTCATCTCTCCTATCTATCCTTCCTTGTCATTGAGGGCATTCAAATGCATGCTGGCCTTCTTTATTGCAATGGAAATAGGTACCACAGAAGCCTCCTCTTCCATGTCCACGTCCTCTACCTCTTCCTCTTTGATTTCCAAAGTCTTGATCATGGGAGTGGTTGAAACCCTCATTCCTCTGGTTCTTGCTAGTACCCACATCTTCATTTTTCTTTTGAGTTTCATTGCAGCCTCCAGATGATCTACTGCTTCCCCTTCCTCCTTGACTGCACCCTCTTTGTCCTCCTTCAAACCTTTTATTCAGCTTCTCTTCAACTCGTAGGGCAAACTGGTATGCCTCTTCAACGCTGGTCATTCTTACCAAACTTAATTCCTCCTAGATGCTAGGTCGCAACCCACTGATATAACGAGCAACCTTCTCCTTATTTGCTTCTGCATACCCCGCTCTAATCAAGAGTCGGTAAAATTCCTCTGTATATTCTTGGACTGATCTTCCTACTTGCTTTAACCCATGCATCTTCTTAAACAAATCAAGCTCGTAGTCCATAGGAATGAACTGCTTCTTCAATTTGTGCACCATGCTATCCCATCTTGTGATCTTCTCCTTTCCTCTTCTATTTCTTTCCAATTGAACCTCTTGCCACCAGATTTTGGCATGGCCTTTCAGTTTGGCCTTTGCAAACTTAACCCTATCTGGGTGCCTTATATCCTCATACTCAAAGTATTCTTCCAGTTCATTGATCCAATCAATCAACTCATCTGGTTTCAGATTTTCTAAAAATACACCCACTTCAATTGTAGTTCTTTTCCCAAACTTAGTAATGGCTCTAAAAAGCCTTTCCTCTGCATGATTTAGAACTTCCCCATCAAATTACCCTTCTAGTTCCATTACTTCTTCTTCATTTTCATCCTCACTGTCATCACCTGTGGCAACATTTGCTCCTCTACAGAGCTCCTCTTGCAATGCTTATACCTACCTTTGGAGGGCTCTAACCTCCTCAAGATTAATAGCTTTGGCCCTTTCACCATGCTCTCTTCATGGAGGCATCTTCTAACTCGATCCCACAACCACACAGTCCTGGTGCAAACTGCCTCACAGTCGGTGCTCTATCTACACACTCAGGAAAATCAGCTCTGATACCACTTGATGGGGACACAACCCAAGAACAAAATGGACACAACAAAAAAGGGAAAATTATATTAACTGAGAAAATAAGCTAGTACAAATAGTACAGGAAAATAAACTTCAAAACATGCCCTAAGGGCTTACAATAGCATAAATCTGGAGATAATTTCTCCTTTCAGTACCACCTCTCAAACTCCACTCCGAACTGCCTTTTACAATGCTAAAAATATCCTTAAATAGACCCCGGAGGGTCAAGGACTAGGAATACATTCTAGAAAGTCTCAAAAACTCAAAAAACTCAAAAAACTTGACTTTGAAGCATTCTTAGGAGGTCTCCAAAATTCAAAAAGTTGCAATAACTTTCAAACCGTGGGGTCTTTTGACCTGATTCTTTTTCTGGAATGCTCTAAATCACAATTACATTCATCTAGCCAATTCAAACCTTCTTGGTTACCAAAATGATGGCCCAATTACATGCTCCTATTTTTTCAAGATTTTCTAACACACTGATAGTGGAACTGTGAGAGTTGGAACATTTATTTGACCCAAATGGGTATCCACAAATGAAAACACATGAAACAGAAACCAAGTCTAAGTACATTTTTTTGGCTGACACAGGATTGCCCTTATACCTCTGGATGCTCCTACATCAATTAAAGAAATAGTGTGTAAGAAGGAGTATGGACCTATTGTGCACTCATTGTTTTGAGATTCTTTTTAGCATGTGGACAATTGATGTTGGTCAGCAATTGTAGAAAAACATTATTTCATATTCTTGGAACTTGGATGTTTTTCATCTATGTTGCCATTAATGCCAAAGGGGGATATTGTTAGCATGAATGTTGATGATTCTACATTGTAGGAGTATCCTGAGCATTGGAAAGTATTGATCTATTGTATTCATGATTGTGTTTGTCATTCATGTCAACATAGCATTGTTTCTTTAAAGATTGGCAGATTTGTAGACAAATATCTTGATGGTATGAACAATGGGTTGATTATCTGGTCATGCACAGTTATGGACATGTACAACATAGTGTCTTGATGACATGGTTAAGTGTGTAGAGCTAAGTCAAATTCATAGAGAACTTGTAACTAATTTATAGATAATAGTTTAGAGATAGAGCATTGGGAAAATAGTTCTTGATGTTTACTGGCTATTTTTCATCTAAGATGTAATGAAGAGACCCACAATCAAGTAGTGACAAAGGATAGTCAAGTGATGATGTTAGTGAGTGTGCAAGCCTTAGTATTTCATGTGTGTATTTTTTTATAGACTATGAGCTAAAATTGCTATTATAATTGTAATTAATTAATTATCTTATTTTAATTAATTGGGAAAATGTCAAGGCTGACTCAAGGAATTATTATGAAGATATGGTATAAAGGAAAGATTTTTTCCTTGATTGGAAAGTGTGGTACTGGTGTATATATTGTGTAAGAAGTGTGAAGTTTGAAAAGGAGAAGAGTGATTATTGAATGCATGTAAGCAATCCAAGGGATCATTGGATGTGTTGTTCATGATCTAGTTATAAGATCTAAAGGAGAAAAAGTCCAGTTGATAGGATAGAGATAGAGGAAGGAAGTACAATTCAATTCTATTATTCTTGCAAGGATTAATATATAGATCATTTGGATAGTGGGTTTATGGATTATCCCTTGAACCTATTTGGGAAGTGGGCCCATCTTTCTTCCACAAATCCTAAAAGGGTTGGCACAACTCCTAATAGGTTATAATCTCCTAATAGGGATTCAAAGTCTCCTAATAGGGACTCATATATATATTGAATGTTGTAACAAACTCCTAACAAGGTCTATCCTCTAATAAGAAATATTTATATTAGTAAATCATCTTATGGGTATCGTCCCCACTAAGGTTTCCCCTTTGATCAAGTGTTTTCCTAGTTAACATATCTAGTGTTATCGTGTATGAGTATCTTGTTGTGGTTTCAATTTATATTACTCATATGGTTAAGATTGTTTAAAGTTATTATTTGTGATATTAGTTGGATAACTAATTCGCCCTCCCCTCCGCTTTGCCCCCCTAGTTATATCAAGTGACTATATATTCTAACATTCCACTCCTAATAAAATATAAAGATGAAAAAGGAGTCATGTCCAAAATACCCCATTGTATTTGGACAACTCATCTACAGCTTACATAGTATAGATTGATCATTTCTTTCTTAGTCTAGTCATAAATAGTAGAATTTTAAAAATTTGCATGATTGATCCAAGAACATCAAACACTATTATACCTCTCAAAGTTGTGGAAGCCCTAGGCTTGGAATTAGATAAGGTAGGTGTAGAGAAATGGATGCAAGGGAAGTGCATGTTATAGGTGTAATCAATGCCTCACCTTTTAGACTAGCTGCCTACTTTGATGTTGAGCTGACTATGACTGTCCTAGTAGTTAATATTCCTCCACATTATGGAATGTTTATCTCTATAAAATGGAGTGCTTCAATGGGAGGTATCCTATAGTGTGATTTGTCTTATACTAATTTTCACATAGAAGATAAAGCTATCAAAATTGATAGAAAACCAAGGGTCACTCATATGTTTGAAGATAATGTTGATAAAGATGCTACATGTTCTCTGGATACTAAGGTTAATGCTTTTAAAGATGAACTTGTCATTCAAGAAATTGTTAAATCACCTCCACTAATTGCACAAGAGATAACAAGTTCTTTAGATTCTCAAAACCTATGGACTATGTATTTTGATGGAGAAAATCCTATAGAAGGATCAAGAGCTAGAGTGATTTTTATATCTCCAAGTAAGAACACTTTTAGATATTCATTTACCTTAAATTTTATAGGTACTAATAATATTGTAGAATATGAGGAAACTTTATTGGGGTTAAAAGTGACATCAAATCATGGAATTTAAAAACTACATCTTATTGGTAACTCAGAGTTAGTTATGTCTCAAATTAAGTAGGCATATGCCTCTAAAAATAAAAGTCTAAAAGAGTATAGGAATGTTTGTTTGGGATCAAATAGAAGAATTTGATGCATTTGGAATTTCTTGGATGGAGAGAAGTAACAAGAAGATGAATAATCTATTGGCTAATGTAGCAATCAAGCCAAATGATATGTCATTTTTTCATGCCTAAAATTTACAAGAAAAACACAAGTATTTTTTTTAAAGTATACTTGGGATACTTACACGTCAATATCAACATATTTCAGCTTGGTGTTTTTTATTTTATTTTTGTGATTAAGACACATCTACTCAAGGAGTTTGAGTAATCATTATGAGCATATGGTATGGTATACATTGATACATACTATAATCTCTAATTGAAGATACTCTCTTAAATATGTTGAATTAGTATATTGTAATATACTTAACAATTCATGATACAGTAACATTTCTCAACTAGGCCTCTGGCATCTCGAGGGCCATATATTTATCATTGCATGCACCTATAGGGTGTGGTTAGATTTTGTGTATAATTTTCATTTGTGTGACAAGGTCAAATGACTCATTCATTTTGGTAACCTATTATCGCAATAGCGATGATTATATTTGGGGAACACTATTTAATTTATTTAGGGTTCAGGTGATTACATATGGATGGATAATGTTATCTTCCAAGACCATAGGTTTTTCTACAAAGTCTTGTCGTGTAAGTGATGGTATACAATATCACTTTTAATTCTAGTAAGTTATTTTAATGAATGCTTCCATTTCTAGATATGTGATTCATACGTCTTGACTCATATATAATATCATTATGATGATGAAGGTATGAAGTTTAGTTACTACTTCATGAATGTGAGATGTAGAAACCTAAGTCACTACAAGAATACTGAATTCTAATTACATTCTTCAAGATTTAATTTATTTAATCCATCTTACCATTTAACAAATTTCTACCCATTTAAATAACTTACTAAAATATTAAATCTCCTATACTTATCAACATTATCAATAACTAACTTAATTACTAATTCATTTAAATAATACTAGTTACCAAAGATCTCTCTTTATTGATGACTAACTTAATATCAATAACTACTAACTAAATTATCAAAATTATCTGCTAACTAAATGATACTCACCATTACCAAATTACTAACCATATTAGAACAACATCCACTAACTACATTATTAGGATTATTCAGAAATTTAAATAATACTCTTTATTTACTATTTTACATAAAGCCACTTATTATATACTACTAATATTGCTCATCAATGGGTTTACTAACACCTCTTATTCTTTCATATGCTGAATTATATATTTCTAAGATGATTAACCATTAAAATTTTAATACTAATTCCCAACTACTTTCATCTCTATAAACTATGTATGGAAATTATTTACCACTAACACTGATCAGTACTCACTATTTCATTTAACATACCATCTTAAAGGTATTAAATTAACCATACCCTAATCATACATACTACACTTTACTATTACCAATATTCTAATAACACTAATTAACTACTTAGCAATCAATACTAACTAATTTACATTACATACTAATCATCTCCCACTCCAAGTAGCTACCTTTACTTCCCATGAACAATAACTCTCTAATGTTGCATACTTTATCGATTCCCATATCCTATCTTAATACTAAACTCCCAAATTCCTAATGCACTCATCTTTATAATAAAATACTTTTAAATACCTAATCCACACCCATGGCACATCCCATAACTTACCTTCTATTATTAAACAACATTTTAGTATCCTAAACATACTACCCTTGAAACCCTACTAACTTCCTTACTTGCTTACTTTTCCTAACTATCTTCTAACTCTCTACCATCTCCACTTACCACAAAACTAATCCTAAAAAATAGAGGAATGCATATTTACCAAAGGGAAGTGCATGGTATGGTAGGACCGGGTTGTCTAACCCATGTCCTTGGGTGGCCTTTCTTGTTGCCTAGGGATGTGGAGAGAGCAAAGAGGTGGGAGTCACATGACTTTACTTCTTCCAAGATAAATTCACATCTATGAACCTTTGTAGGTTTAGTTTTTTAAATTTTATTATTATTATTATTAAAGGGTCTATGTTTCCACTGTATGGGTCAGCTCCTTAGTGGAGTAGTCAAGGAATCTTAAATTCATTAGGCCATCATTACCATTTTTTATATTAGCATGGTTTGAAATATGTATTTATATTTTTAAAGTTCTTCCCTCCATATTGAGTACATTCTGATGGGATATGGGGAGAAAGGGGTTTTTTAGAGTATTTATATTTTTATGGGGTAGGGCTAGGCAATACTATTTCTATATATATATAATACAGGATAGTTATAGGTTATGATTCATTTGTCTTGGTGGCACTACATTATTATGCCCCTTTCCTCTCAAGGAAATCTAGGGAATATTCAATTTGAATATTATATTGGACTGTAATACGAGTTGAGTTCATTTTCATTTTTCCATACAAAAGACAGAGAGTTAAACATGCATTTGTTATGGAAGTTTATACTATGTTATCTAATTGGCTACATAATATTTTGTTCCAAAAAGATATTGTAAGACTTTGATATTGTCATCATCTCTCAATATAGAACTCAAATTTAGTGAGGTATGCTTTTCTTTATGAATAACAATAAATCTAACCCAATAATGCAATAAAATTTATGAATTATTGGATCCATCTTTCTCTTACAATATAACTTGAATGTCATTGCTAACTGAATTGTTGTATATGAAATTTATTTGTATAAACTTTTGAGATGCAACTTTTTATTAAAAATGAATTGAACAAAATGATCAACATGCAAACAAGACATATAAATCCCTTAAGTACTATAAGAACTGGCTATTAGAATTAAGATCACTTATGTCCACTATAATAAACCAATCTTACCTTTTTAATGCAACTAGAAGCATACTATTAAATTTGTAATGAAATTACATAAGATAATAACTAAATGGTTTCATCCCTTCCATGAATCCACCCTCCACAATAATAAACATAAAATGAGACATGTATTCCTTCAACACAACACACAAACATCAATATGAGTTTTTTCTTTTCAAATATAATATTCAATGAGATGAAGAAGGATTCATCCTTTTAAAATGCATTGCCAAAGACATAAATTTCTCTCCACCAACACAAGGGAATGAATCTAGGCTTCTCCTTGGATCCTAAGAGTACAAAACCTACAAAAACATTCACACAACAACCATGGAGGCTCACCTCCCATCCCAAGTTTCTATGAAGCCACCCACTGGGCTAGGGAAATAAGACTCAAATGGGTTACACTCAAAAATTTCACAATGCATGCAAAACTTAATATAAAAATACATCTACAATCACTCCAAGCTTTAACATAATGATTCACCATTGGAATCATAAAAAAATGGGTGAATGTGGGCTCTCCAAAGAGGAGAATATCATATCCATATACACATATACATCTGCAATTGTATAATGCCTCTTCAAGGCTATCAAATACATCCTCCCCTTTACACCATTACACATATACCTCCCACAACAAAATTTCCTCATCGAGGCTATCAAAATACCCTTAAACCTCCCATAACAATCAACACATATGGTTCAATGGAACCCATACTCTATGAACAAAGAAAACCACTCCAAGAGGAAAATCTTTCAACTTCAATGTTGAGCCCAACTAACCCCTTCACCCAAGGCATCTCTTCCCTCCCAAGAGTGAGTGAAGCTGTCACACACATTAAAAAACAACACTAAAAAAAATGACAAAGAAAGAAATCCAAAGAAATTAAATACAACACAATTTATAATTACTTCAACACAATACAAATTTTAATTTCACCAACAAAAATTTAACAAGATTACAACACAATTATGTAAGTCCAAAATAAGGCCATGAAATGGGCACAAACCTTGGTCCAAGATGAGGAAATTATAATTTATGAAGAGCTCCCTTCTCCTTAGCTCCCTCTTGAAACCCTAATTGTCTCTAAACTTAGAGAGTGGGTGAACACCCCACTAGTTTTTCACCACTCCTCTAAAAAGACTCTATACTATCCCATTTTTGGAAACAACATTAATCCACCATCTCTTACAAATTTTTCCCTACTCATTTTGCTACCATTCACTAAAGGAAATGATGGGGAACAACTCATGGGAGAACTCAATTTTCGAATTGGTGGAAGAATACATTGGTTAAGGGCCCCCCCTAGGCTAGCTAAGCACTATATGGTCAAATTTAGGCCCCTAACATGTTATGATAGCATATGGGTAGCTTAAATTCACAAAAAAAGACAATTTGGGACCACTTATTGACCCTCTAAAATCATTTTCAAGTTTGAATTCGAAATTCCCCTTGATGGCGACCCATCGTATCCTTTCTCCAAGTGGATTTTCTTAAATATTTTGAAAGGTAATTATTTTAAGATTAAGTGTTTTCATGACCAAACCCATAGGTAACATGTCATCAACACGTAAATAATTACAAGTATCAAATGACACATTTAGAACACATTACACATCACCATGACATGTCCCTAATGTATTTATGATACTAAATTTACCACACACATGTAAGCTTACATTTATGAAATAAACACATCACAATGAGGCTTTTGAATCTTCCAAAGATTCACCTTGGATAAATTGTGTCCACATAAGTTTGGACCTTGTTTCCCCAATTAAATTGCATGGTTTAATTACCTACACACTAAACTTGAGCATCAATATTCCAACAAAATCATATAAAAATACATGTGTATAGATGCATGACAATTTTAATATTTCATAATCAATATATTCAAATTTCCATAGTTAGCATTTCTTTTTCTAATAATTTTCATATAAAAAGCATTTGAAACATTAAGATATCATAATCTACATATCAAAATTAATATTTCCCTATCATGATCAAATTAATATTTTGGATCACATTATATTCCATTGTCTATGAAGGTGATGAAATGTTGAATCTATACTGTTATGTCAACCAACACAAAAATTACTTCTAAATATGTATCTTAGGTCAAAATCACCAAAATGTAAACATCATGACTAGTGTCCTTTGATTCAATATAATTTGATTACTAACATTATCCTATTAACATTATGAGTGAAGCACATAATAAGGTGTATCAATCATGTCAGGTAAAGTAGGAGGTTTGCATAGTCACATAGTTTTCAAATTCAATCATAGAATAGATCTATTACATTTTATTGAACCATACAATCTATCCACATGAATATCAACATATCCACCAAATACTACTTGCATAATAATTGGCTTATTGCATTACATCATTTTGAGTTCTACCATGTAGATCCTTATCCAATTTTGATGACAATTTTCATTTGTGACTGTTAGTAATATTCACAAGGGTGCATATTGATTTATCTTTCTAAAATTCAATTATCCTAATAGCCCATACAATATCATGAGCCCATCAACATAGTTTCTAGGTTAAGACATCTCGAGCCTTTATTCCATAGCTCTTAGCTTATTAGCCTAATGTAATTCTGAATATGATACTTAACACAACAAAAAATAAAATTTATATCAGTCCCAATAAGATCTCAAGTTCATTATTGATAAGGAAAATGTCAATCATTGCATACTTAGATTCCAAAGCCTTCTTACCACCATTTGATCATAAGGTGTATGGTAATAGTATACAATTCACATTTTATATACAAGAGATAAAACATGATCTCTTATCCCCTTACAATTCCTAGTTCTTGCCATATTCATGTTATTAAGTTTTATAATAGGGAACTAGGGAAGGGTCCTTACACATTTTCTGGTGTCTCTAAAACTGAGATGTGGAATAGGCCATCTATTCTTGACAATGTAGAAAGTTGGAAAGTGTTTGAAGATGACAAAGACATCTGCAATTTCCTTCTAAATAAGGGTAAGTATCATGGCCAAGATTTGTACTATATTTCTTTGGTTGAAATAGAAAATAGAAATGAAACCATTTTTGGCTAGGAAATGTTGTAATTAAAGATAAATAAGGTACCTAAAGGACTGGCAGTTTTAGAAAGTATTTTTGACAACCAAGATAGGGTGCATTCAGAAGTTAGAGAGAAAAATCCAAAATAACTTGAAGAGATCAATCTTGGAACTACTAAATCTCTTAAAAAGGTATATATTGGTAAGACTTTATCCCTTGTAATTAGGAAGTCTTTAATTGATTTGTGGAGAAAATTTAGGCATGTTTTTGTATGGTCATATGATGACTTTAAGGATTATAGGGAGGATTTGTTTCAACATGTGATTTCCCTAAAAGAAAATATCAATCCATTTAGATAGAAATAGAGACCTATAAATCATACTCTAGGCCCTAAAATGCAAGAAGAACTTATGAAGCTTAGGGATGGAGGGATCATCAAAGCAATCAAATATTCTTCATGGGTGTCAAACCTAGTATTAGTCAAAAAAAGAATGGTGATATAAGGTTATGTGTTGATATTAGGAACCTGAATATTACATCTTTGAAAGACAATTATAAATCTCCTAATATGGAGGCCATGTTGAGGTAAGTTACTAATTCAGAGCTAATGCCAATGATGGATGTTTTTCTAGGATATAACTAGGTCCTTGCTGATGAAAGAGAACAATTCAAAATTACTTTCAGTACTCCTTGGGGACCTATGTGTATGTCAGGATGCCCTTTGGCTTGATAAATGAAGGAACAACATTTTAGAGGGCCATGGATGTAGCATTTAATGAATATATTGATAAATTCATGGTTATATAACAAGATGATCTCACAACATACTCAAAAAAGTTTGAAGACCATTGTAGTAATTTGGAAAATATTTTCATCAATGATTTAGAGTATGGTGTTTCTTTAAACCCAAAGAAGTGCACTTTTGGAGTGATAGATGGGAAATTGCTTGGTCATATATTATCTAAAGAAGGAGTCAAGATTGACCTTGAAAGAGTGAGAAAAATTTATAAACTTCCTAAGCCCAAAAACATCAAGGGAATCCAATATTTCTTTAGGCAAGTAAATTTCTTAAGGATATTTCTAACTAACTATGAAGAGATCAATAGGCCAACCTCCAAGATGCTCAATAAAGAAGAAACCATTAGTTGGGAAGGTGAGACTACTGTAGCTTTTCAAGAGATCAAAAGTGCTATAAAGAATGCACCAGTCCTTAGGACACAAATTATGAAGAGCCCATGCACATTTTCTCTTTTGCATCTTTTCATACCATAGCAGCAGTTTTGCTACAGAAAAATGAAGAGGGTTATGAGCAACCAATTGTAATTTTTAGCAAATTCCACCAACCTACAAGACTGAAATTTAAAATCAATGAAAAATAGGCTTATACTCTAATCAAATGTGTGAAATTTTTTTGATGTTATTTAGTCTAAGATACTATAATTGCATTTGTTCCAAATGTTGTAGCAAAAAACATCTTCTTACAATTAAAGGTTTCAAAAAGAAGATGTAGGCGGATCAACAAGGACTAAGATTTTATTGTTAACATTCAAATTATCGAGTTGGTTAGAGGTCAAGGCCTTACGAAGCTTATGGAAGAGGCTAACCTTGAAAAAAACCAAATCAATCAACTTGATGATGACTATAGGAGTGATTTACATGTGATATGGACACTTCTAACTGGTACAAGGGTATAATATTCTACCTATAACATATGAAGGCTTCTAAGTTGTAGGTCATCTAATATATCATTGTGAGAGGTCAATTATGGTGGGCAGACATGGAAGGTATTCTATTGAAATGTATAAAGGAAGAAGAATAAAGGAAAATATTGAGTGACATGAATGAAGGAGTGTGTGGGGGACATTATATGGAAAAAAAAAAAAAAAACCCATAAAGTCCTTTGGTCAGGCTTCTAGTGGCCTACGATGTTCAAAGATGTACAAGAGCTAGTAAAAAATTGTGATGTATGTCAAAGATTTATTGAAAAACTATAATTTCTTGGAAATATTCCATTAAGACCAATTGAGGCACAAGAACTTTTCCAATAGTGGGATATTGATTTCATTGGTCAAATTTCAAATAAGTCTAGTGGAGGGCACTCTTGGATTCTAGTTGCCATAGATTACTTTACAAAATGGGTAGAGGCCATTCCTATTAGGAATGCAACAAGTAAGTTAGTAAATTTTTTAGATTGAATAATATCATTATCAGATTTGGATGCCCAAAACAAAAATATCACAGATAATGCCATGTGTTTTAGATTAGAGAAATACAAAAGTTTTTGCAAGAAATATTGCATCACTAGATCTACTTCATCATTTTAATATCCCAAGGGAATGGTCAGGCTAAGTCTAGCAATAAAATTTCGCTCAAGATTATTAAGAGGATTTTAGGAGAGAATAAGAAAACCTTGGATTCTAAGTTGCCTCAAGCACTATGGGAAAATAGGGTTATAGTGAAAAAGGCTATTGGTTATGCCTCTTTTGATTTAGTGTATGGGATCCAGGTAAGGTTTCCTAATAACAACATGAATGAAATGTATAGGGTCATCCAAGTTTATAATATTGTTGATGAAATGCAAGTAAGAATGGATGACATCTTATAGTTGGGTGAAACAAGGAGGGATGCTTCTACATAGAATGCAAACTTACAAGCACAGATGAAGTACTTGAATGACAAGAGAGCATTAGATAGGAAGTTTTATCCTAAATACTTGGTACTCTTATGGAATGCTACACTAGAAGACAAAGGTAAGCATGGAAAATTTGATCCCATATGACGTTGTCCTTAGTTAATCCATGGTAATAAAGGTGAAGATTCCTATTTCTTAAAAGAATTATTTGGTGATATTCTTTAGTTGTGAGTTCATAAAAAGTGCCTAAAACATTCTTTTTTTTAATACTAAATTTTCCATGGATAGTAGTTAGGTTTGTACATTGTGTAATTTTAGTGTGTGTGTGTACCCCTCTATATATATTTGTTATTTCAGTTATGTGTGCATTACACTCTTAGATTTTTCAAACTTTGTTGCCATGTATGTGATTTTCTTAACCCATAAGTTATGAATCCTTGGCTAGATAAAGGTTATCTTATTGGAAATATGGTCAGATAGATATCTTGATGATTGTCATTTATGGCAACATACATTCAACATTTCATTAATGCACTTAGAGTTATAAAATTGTCTAAGTGTTAGATAGTTTGTAGTAGTATAAACAACATATATTAAGTGTATGAATGACTCATTGAGAGTTACATCATGTCCAATTAAGGGAAGCTTCGTGACAATGTCATGATGACATACTCTAATGCAAAGATGTGAATGAACAATATGTCATGAGTTATGATCAAAATACCTATGCAGGTATTTAATAGTGCAGAACAAAGAATTGGATTTTACAGTCTCAGGAATTATTTTGGTTACAAAATAATGAATAATTTATGATTAGCTAACTACATGGATATTATTCCACAAGTTATTTTATATTATGTCAAGTGCATGAACACATGAAGGGTGATTGAGCAGAGTTTTGTAAATGTGCAAGATATAAGTAGAAATCTTATATTGCAGAGTAATTGGAGATTTGATGTGATATGTGAACTATGTGTGAATGATCTAAAAGATATGCAAGAATTATGTGATGTGAATTCTAATGTATGATAAAAAAAAGTGCAAAGTACAAAAAGATAACAAGTATTGTTGATGGGGACACAACCCAAGAACAGAATGGACACAATAGAAAAAGGGAAAATTGTATTAACTGAAAAATAAGCTAGTACATTCAATATAGAGAAAATAAACTTCAAAACATGCCCTAAGGGCTTACAATAGCATAAATGTGGAGATAATTTCTCCTTTCAGTACCTCCTTTCAAACTCCACTCCCAACTGCCTTTTACAATGCCATAAATCTCCTTAAATAGACCCCAGAGGGTTCAGGTCTAGGAGTACATTCTAGAAAGTGCTAGTAGGCATCCACTGACCAAATAGAAGGTTCCAAAAGCTGTGTTAGAAGTCGACACAAATCTAGAAGAATCTAGAAATGGTAACTGAACTTCCAAGAGGCATAACTTTTGAACCGTAGCTCTGATTGACAAACTGTTTACATTTTTGAAAATCTCTCAAAGCACTCTATAGCCCCATGTACCAGCCTCACTCGTCCCCTATTTTTTTGGCCCTTTTTGAGGTCATTTAATGCCCCTAACCTAACTTTGAAGCATTCTTAGGAGTCTCCACAACCCAAAAAATTGCAATAACTTTCAAATCGTGGGGCCTTTTGACCTGATTCATTTTTTGGAATGCTCTAAATTAAAATTACATTCATCTAGCCAATTTACACCTCCTAGTTCACCAAAATGATGGCTCAATTACATACTCCTATTTTTTTGGGATTTACACGAACAATGATAGTGGAATTGTGAGAGTTGGAACCTTGATTTGACCCAAATGGGTATCCAAAAATGAAAACAAATGAAACAGAAACTAAGTCTAAGTATATTTTTTTGGGTGACATAGGATTGCCCTTATACCTCTAGATGCTCCTGCATCAGACACTCAGGGTAGATTGAAAAGTGGCCCTGTCACTTTATGAATGTTAGAGGAAATCCCAAATGGGAAACCTCAGCTGCTGAAATCCAAGTTGAGTCCTCAATCGGTCGTCCTTTCCATTTGACCAAATACTCTTCATACTTCTTATTTCTGGTACTCCTACCTACACGATGATCTAGAATGTCTTCTATCTCCTCCTTCTTAGAAGCAAGAATTGGACATGGTTCTAACACCAGCTCCTCATTTGCACCATCATCATGATACTCTATTAAATCTGCAATGTTGAAAATGGGAGAAATGTGAATACCATTTGGCAGCTCCACTTCATATGCATTTCCTGAGTCATGTTTCTTCAAAATTTTGTAGGGGCCAAATTTCTTCATTTTTAGCTTGTTGTAAGTACCGACTGGAAATATTTATTTTCATAAGCGCACCATGACTAGATCCCCTACATGGAATTCCTTATGTTTTTTCCTTTGATCAGCCCTAGCTTTATACTCTTGATTCATCTTGGTAATGTGTGCTTCAACCTCCTCATGTAGACGCTTGATATGTTCAACAAATTCCTCAGATTCAGCACTTGTCCTCTCCCCTTGTTCTATCTTCCTCATTTTTGGTGTAGTCCTTGGGCTATTCCCATATACAATTTGGAATGGTGATTTTCCAGTACTTCTATTTATAGAGTTATTGTAAGCAAACTCTGCTTGTGGTAGAATCAAATCCCATCCCTTGGGCTTATCCCCAACTAAACATCTCAACAAATTGCCCAGACTTCTATTTACCACTTTTGTTTGGTCGTCAATCTGCGGGTGATGCGTGGAACTGAATTTTAGGTTTGTTCTCAACTTCTTCCACAATGTCCTCCAAAAATACCCCACAAATTTTGTATCTCTATCAGAAACTATACTCCTTGGAAGACCATGTAGTCTTACCACTTCTATGAAAAACAAGTTTGCAATATGAACAACATCATGAGATCTGTGGCATGGAATGAAATGTGCCATTTTGGAGAACCTATCAACCACCACGAATACTGATTCATTACCCCTTTGTGTCCTAGGAAATCCAAGAACAAAATCCATACTTATGTCCTCCCATGGCCTTGATGGAATAGGTAATGGCTGATATAGGCCAGTATTGTGACTAAACCCCTTGGCAACTTGACAAACCTGGCAACTCTGTACAAACTTCTTCACATCCTATGAAATTTGAGGCCAAAAATAATGTTCTCTAAGAATGACAATGGTCTTATGTCGATCAAAATGTCCCACCATCCCTCCACTATGTTTCTCCTTAATCAAATTTTCCCTCATGGAACTCCTTGGAATGCACAATTGACTACCCTTGAACAACATGCCATCCTAAATAAAATAGTCTAACTACTTGGTTCTATCTACAACAACACATTCTTTACAAGCTTTCCATGCTTTAACAAAATTAGGATTGTCGAGGTACAATTTCTTGAGTTCATCAAACCCGACTACTTCAACCTGCATTATTGTAAGCAACAATTGTCTTCTACTTAGTGCATCTGCAACCCTATTAGATTTTCCACTTCTATGCTTCAACACAAATGTATAGCTCTACAAGAACTCTACCCACTTCATATGCCTCTGATTCAATTTACCTTGGCTATTTAGGTACTGTAATGCCTGATGGTCAATATACAAAACAAATTCCTTTGGCAATAAATAATGCCTCCATTTATTTAAGGCCTGAACTATTGCATAGAACTCTTGATTATAAATAGAATACTTCTTCTTTGTATCATTCAATTTTTCACTAAAATATGCAATAGGCTTACCTTCTTGGCTTAATACAGCCCCAATAGCATTGCCATTGGCATCACAATCCACCTGAAAAACCTTTCTAAAATTTTGAAGTGCCAACACAGGTTGTTCTGTCACCTTCTTCTTCAACAATTCAAAACTTCTTGTAGGTGTTGCAGTCCATTTGAACTCTTTTCTATCCCCTCTTATTGTATCAGTTAGGGGTGCACATATGCCACTGAAATTCTTAATAAACTTCCTATAAAAACTAGCCAGACCATGAAATGATCTTACCTCAGTAGCAGACCTTGGAGTAGGCCATTCCAAGATGACTGTTACCTTCTCTAGATCCATTTTAAGACCTTCAGGTGATATAACAAACCCCAAATAGACTAACTCCCTTTTTGCAAAGATACACTTCTTCAGATTAATTAACAGTTTCTCCTCCCTTAGCCTTTCAAGGACACTACGAATATGCAATAAATTTTCTTCCAAAGTCTTACTAAAAATTAAAATATCATCCAAATAAACAATAACAAATTTTCCCAAGAACTTCTTAAGTACCTCATTCATGAGCTACATGAAGGTGCTTGGGGCATTCATCAATCCCAAGGGCATGACTAACCACTCATAAAGACCCTCCTTGGTCTTGAAGGCTATTTTCTAGTCATCTCCTTTTCGAATCTGTATCTGGTGATAACCACTCTTCAGATCTATCTTTGTGAAGTACTGAGCTCCACTCAAGCAGTCCATAAGATCATCCATCCTTGGCAAAGGAAACCGGTACTTGATGGTTATCCTATTTATAGCTCGAGAATCTATACACATCCTCCACTCTCCATCCTTCTTTGGTGCGAGTACTGCAGGTACTGCATATGGAATCAGGCTCTCTTGAATCAAGCCCTTCCTCAACAGCTCCTAAACCTGTCTATTTAGCTCCCTTATTTCAATAGGAGCCATCCTCTGAGCAGCCTTGTTAGGTAAACTAGCTCTTAGAATCAGATCTATTTGATGACTGATTTGCCTTACTGGTGGCAATCCATTTGGAATATTATCAGAGATAATATCTCCAAATTCCCCTAGTAAATTTGAAATTTCAAATGGTATTTCACTACTACCTTCTTTATCTTTCCTAGGAATCAAAGCATAGCACATATGCTGATGTTTCATGACATCTAAAAACTTCCTTCCATCAACAAGACAAATCCTAGCACTGCTACATACCTTTTCACCTTCCTTTTTCATGGGCTTCAATTTGTGGTGAATCCTTGTGTCAAAGAGTATGTGTTTGCATGCCCATCATGTACTGCATTTCTATCAAACGGCCATGGTCTACCAAACAATAGATGGCAAACATCCATCGAAATAACATCACAGAGAACTTCATCATGGTAACTCCCAATTTTGAATTTCACTAAACATTGTTCACTTACCAGGACCTTATGATCATCTGTTACCCAAGCAATCCGATAGGACTAGGGATGTTTCTCCCTCTTGAGCTTCAGCTTAGGGACCATCTCTTCTGATACCAAGTTATCAATGCTTCCACCATCAATGATCATGTCACAACATTTATCCTCACACTTGCATCTGGTACGAAACAAACTCCTTCATTGTCCTAGTTCAATCTCACCACTTAGTAGGACTCTTTCTTTTACCAAGGTCTCTCATCTTTCTACATCCTTTGAATGTGATGATTGTGCATCCTCATCCACATGAGCAACCCTAGCTTGGCCCTCAGCTCTCCTATCTGTCCTTCTTTATCATTGAGGGCATTCAAAGGCATCATGACCTTCTTCATTACAATGGAAATAGGTACCATGGAAGCCTCCTCTTCCTTGTCCACATCCTCTACCTCTTCCTCTCTGATTTTCAAAGTCTTGATCATGGGAGCAGTTGAAACCCTCATTCCTCTGGTTCCTGGTAGTACCCACATCTTCATTTTTCTTTTGGGTTTCATTGCGGCCTCTAGATGATCTACCACTTCCCCTTCCTCCTTGACCGCACCATCTTTGTCTTCCTTCAAACCTTTTATTCAGCTTCTTTTTAACTCATAGGGAAAACTGGTATGCCTCTTCAATGCTCATTCTTACCAAACTTAATTCCTCCTGGATGCTAGGTCGCAACCCATTGATATAACGAGAAGCCTTCTCCTAATTTTCTTCTACATGCCCTGCTCTAATCAAGAGTCGGTAAAATTCCTCTGTATATTCTTGGACTAATCTTCCTGCTTGCCTTAACCCATGCATCTTCTTAAACAAATCAAGGTCGTAGTCCACAGGAATGAACTGCTTCTTTAATTTGTCCCCCATGCAATCCCATCTTGTGATCTTCTCCTTTCCTCTTTTGTTTCTTTCCAATTGGACCTCTTGCCACCAGATTTTGGCATGGCCTTTCAATTTGGGCTTTGAAAACTTAACCCTATCTGGGTCATTGATATCCTCATACTCAAAGTATTCTTCCAATTCATTAATCCAATCGATCAACTCATTTGGCTTTAGATTTCCTGAAAATACACACACTTCGATTGTAGGTCTTTTCCCAAACTTAGTAATGGCCCTAAAAAGCCTTTCCTCTGCATGATTCAGAACTTCCCCATCAAATTCCCCTTCTGGTCCAATTTCATCTTCTTCGTTGTCATCTTCACTTTCATCACCTGCGGCCACAGTTGCTCCTCTATGGAGCTCCTCCTGCAATGCTTGTACCTACCTTTGGAGGGCTCTAACCTCCTCAAGATTAATAGCTTTGGCCCTTCTACCATGCTCTCTTCGTGGAGGCATCTTCTTAACTCAAACACACAACCACACAGTCCTGGTGCAAACTGCCTCATAGTCGATGCTCTGTCTACACACTCAGGAAAACCAGCTCTGATACCACTTTGATGGGGACACAACTCAAGAGCAGAATGGACACAACAGAAAAAGGGAAAATTGTATTAACTAAAAAATAAGCTAGTACATTCAGTATAGAGAAAATAAACTTCAAAACATGCCCTAAGGTCTTACAATAGGATAAATGTGGAGATAATTTCTCCTTTCAGTACCTCCTTTCAAACTCCACTCCCAACTACCTTTTACAATGCCAGAAATCTCCTTAAATAGACCCCAGAGGGTTAAGGACTAGGAGTACATTCTAGAAATTGCTAGTAGGCATCCACCAACCAAATAGAAGGTTCCAAAAGCTGCGTTAGAAGTCGACGCAAATCTAGAAGAATCCAGAAATAGTAACCGAACTTCTAGGAGGCATAACTTTTGAACCGTAGCTCTAATTGACGAACCGTTTACATTTTCAAAAAGCTCTCAAAGTGCTCTATAGTTGTATGGAAAAGCTTCACTTGTACCCTATTTTTTGGCCCTTTTTGAGGTCATTTAATGCCCCTAACCTAACTTTGAAGTATTCTTAGGAGGTCTCCACAACTCAAAAAATTGCAATAACTTTCAAACCGTGTGGCCTTTTGACCTGATTCTTTTTTTGGAATGCTCTAAATTACAATTACATTCATCTACCCAATTTACACCTCCTAGTCCACCAAAATGATGGCTCAATTACATACTCCTATTTTTTTGAGATTTACACGAACACTGATAGTGAAACTGTGAGAGTTGGAACCTTTATTTGACCCAAATGGGTATCCAAAAATGAAAACACATGAAAAAAAAACTAAGTCCAAGTATATTTTTTTTGGTGACATAGGATTTCCCTTATAGCTCTAGATGCTCCTGCATCAATTGTATCTATATCTATTCTTGTAACTAATTGAGTTGTATAATTGCATTTTAGGGAAATGGGCTCTTCTTGCATACATTATATTTGTTCTACCAACTCCTAACATGGCTGAGGCTTCTAACAAGGTCTAGTCTCCTAATAGGGACTCGAGACACTATATATAATTTGTAGACTACTAATAGGGTCAATATCCTTACTAAGATACTATTGTTTAGTGAATCATCTAGTGGGTACCATCCCCACTAAGGTTTTCCATTGGCTAGGGTCTCCCTGGTTAACAAATAATGGTTTTATGAGTTCCCTTTGTGCATGGTTATATTTATTGTTCAATAGTGTTGGGTTACCTTCATATGCAAGTTACAAAGTAATTAACAATATTTAGTTGCTAAAAAAAGTTTGTAGAATATTGATTCACCCACCTTATCAACATTATCTATTTCTAAAAATTGGCATCAAAGCCTAGTTACTTTGAAGAATTTCAATAGCTTAAGTAAGATCCCTAAAGCTATGGAATATTTGAAGAAAAATCTTGAACAAGATATTGATTAGATTAACCTTCATATTGAAGAAAGAGACAACTGGAAAGATAGATATGGAGATGCAAACATTTTCATTTTCAAGTTAAAAGACAAGATTGATGATTTAGAATCTGGCAAGAAATCTATTGCACAAACTAGTGATAATGATGAATTAGGAGATCTTCTAAAGGAAAATGAGGTCTTCAAACATGAACTAAAAATCACTGAGCTTAAGTTGAGTCTTGGAAAAAGTGAGTCTAAACTTAAAACTGAGAATGTAAATCTTAGATTGTAGTAAAGTCAAGCTACATCTAAATTAGATGCTATCAAGATTGAACATGCTAAGTTAGAAAAGTAAAACATTATTGTTAAAGGAGAATTGACACAAGCTAAGCAATAATTAAAAAAAATTATTCCAATAGTGAGAATATAGATCAATAGATATTTCATCAAAGAACTGTTAGGATAAACCTGAGACATAAATAATAATTACATGTAAATACAAAAAATATTAGAAAATAATAGATCACACAGAAAATAACACAAGACACCAAGTTTTAACATGGTTCACCCAATTCCTAGACTACATCCACCAAATAGCAAGTCCAGTATTATTACAATCCAGTGATTACAAACTTATTACAATTCATAATCCTTTACAGATCAATCCCACCATAAGAAGATATTTTTGTATCATGCCTTATGAGACAATGCCTAACCCTAAGGCCTTTTATACAAGTATTTTTCTACTTTAGGGTTAAAATTAGTTACAACATGTTAGCCATCCATTGGTGAATAAATAATAGCCAGTTGGCAAATAGTAGCCCAATTTTTTTTGAAATATGTACAATACTTCCCTAATTAGTCATTGCAAACTAACAATCTCCTACTTGGGGACTAGTCAAACTCCACACTAGACAACAATCTCCCACTTGGAGACTAATCCTATAGCAATACCACTACCACATGGGGTTCCCACTGGATCAAACCAGAGTGGACTCTATTGTTCTCTTATTCTATTTAGTCTAAAAGACCAAACAAAGTTGAAGAGGAGTTCAGCTTCTCCCATGTCACTATATTTGTAAACATATCCATTGGATTATCATCTATATGTATCTTGTCTAACTTTAACTATCCATCATCAAAATTGGCCAAATGAAATTGTATTACAACTGAATGTGTTTTATTTTTTAATGTAGAGATGAATTCTTTGCAAGATGAATGGAACTCTAACTATCTATAAACAAATAATTATCCTTCTAAGGGTGTCCCTATTCTTCTAAGAAGAATTGAAGCCATGTCATCTCCTTAGTTGCCTCTATAGTGGATAAAGCATTAACCTTCTATAACCTAGAAACCCAGCTCATGATTACCCCACCAATAGTAAATACATAACTTGTAGTACTCTACCTAGTATCAATATCCCCTACCAAATTTGAGTCAACATGTCCCTATAAATCAATAGTAGAGCCCCTAAAATGTAAACACTTACTTGATGTTCCTCTCAAATAGATGAGAATCCATTTTACTACATTCCAATGCTCAATTCTTGGATGACTCATACCCACTAATGAATCCCACTACATGTGTAATATTTGACCTAGTACACACCATAGCATACATCAATCTTACTATGGCTAAAGCATAAGGTACCTTGGACATATTATCCTCCTCTTCTTGTGTCTTGGGACACATCTCCTTAGACAACATCAAATGACTAGGTAAAGGTGTGTTGGAAGCTTTAGCATTCCCCATAGAGAAATTTTGCAACACCTTCTTGCTATAATTAGCCTGAGATAAAGTCAATTTCCTCTTCTTCCTATCTTTGCAAATCTTCATACCAAGGATTTAATTTTCTACCTCCAAAACCTTCATAGCAAATGCCCTTGCTAACTGGCATTTTAGGCTCTTAATATGATCCATGTTAGACCCACCTACAATCATATCATTAACATATAAACATAAAATAATGTAGTTGGCATCATCTAACCTCTTAAAATAAACGCAATGATCTGAATGACACCTACTATATCCATTCTCATGCATAAACCTATCAAATTTCAAATATCATTGTTGAGGTGCTTGCTCCAAGCAATAAAACTTTTCTTCAATCCGCATACTATGTTATCCTTACCTTTTACCTCAAATCCTTGTAATTGAGCAATAGATATCACTTCATCCAAATAATCATGAATGAAGGCTATTTTAACATCAATCTACTCTAATTTATGCAAATCTTTAATAGCCACAATACTTAAAATAGTGTGAATAGAAGTCATTTTAACAATAGGAGAAAATATCTCATCAAAGTCAATGCTTTTTTTCTATGCAAATCATTTTACAACTAACCTAGCTTTAAATCTTTGCTTATCTCCATCCTCTTCTTTCAACCTATAAACCCATTTATTCTATAAAGGCCTTTTACATGTAGGCAACTTGCATAAATCCCATGTCTTATTTTTCAACAAAGAGTCCATTTCTTCTTTCATTGCAAACTCCCATTGAATCTTAGTATCTACCTACACAACTTCATCATAACATTCAAGTTCACCAACATCAATAAGTAAAATAGAATACAAGAAAGGAGAAAATCTTTCTAGTGGTCAACTTGGCCTTATTGATTGTCTAACATTCACTAGGGTGTGTGGTATCTATTTTTGTAGTTGTTGCACATCATGAAGAATTTTTGGAACATCATCTTTTGGAGTATCATCCAACACTACATAAGCATCTTCTTTCTTCCCATGTTTCTAGAATAGATCTTTGTACAACATTTTCTCATTGAATATGACATCCTTGCTTCTTACAATTTTATGATTTTCAAATTTCCAAATCCTAAAACCAAATTCATTAATGTCATATCCAAAAAATACACATTTCTTTGACTTAGCTTCCATCTTGGTTCTATTTTTAGAATCTATATGAGCAAATGCTTCACAACTAAAGGTTTTGAGAAAAGAGTAACTCACCTTCTTAATAGTCCATGCTTCCTCTAGAACACCACAACCCAAATGAGTGGAGAAGCCTCTATTAATAAAATATACAACAATATTGATATCCTCCACCCACATGTTTAAGGGAAACCCAACATGCAACCTCATGCTCCTTGCACACTCCATTGTAGTCCTATTCATGCATTTAGCTACTCTATTTCCCAGAGTCCTCAGAACAATTTTCTATCTATGAATACCATTAGTGAAGCAATAATCTTCAAAGTCATGATTACAATACTCATCACCATTATCAGATCTAAGACATTTGAATTTCTTACTAGTCTCATTTTCAACCAAGCATTTCCATTTCTTAAAAGTTTGAAATACATGTGATTTCTATCTAAAAAAATAAACCCATACATTTTTAGTTGCATCATCAATAAATGTAACATAATAATAAAATCCACCAAGGAAAGATACCTAAGCTAGTCCCCATACATCTATATGTACAAGCTCTAATTTCTTACTTTTATTTCCTTCCCAGTCTTCACAAAAAACACTCTTTTTATTTTTTTCTATACAGACAACTTTCACAGGAATCCATACTAACACATTACAGACCTATTAATTTTTTTTTTTGAATGAAGTAATTTCATACCTTTCTCACTCATGTGCCCAAGTCTATTGTGTCACATCACTGTATCAAAATCTATAGTATCTATCTATTCTCCCTTCTCAACTACAACAATTGTTTCTAAACATTCATTTTCTCTGAAAAAATCAAAGTAAAAGGAACAATATGACCTATAAAAAGATATAAGGTGCCTACTTTCATACCTCTTTTTACTACAAGGGAACCTTTTGAAACTTTTTAATTTTATCATTAAAAGTAACTACACAAACCTCATTACCGAGTTTCTCTACTGAAAATAAATTCTTAGTCAGCCTTGGAACATGTCTTACCTCATGTAGTAGCCAATGATTCCCATTCTACAACTTAATCTTAAATTTTCCTTTTCTAAAAATTTGACAGTGTTCACTATCCCCCAAATAAACAAGCCCAAAAATCCCCTTGGACATAATCAATGAAATAACCTCTA
Organism: Cupressus sempervirens; assembly: GCA_028749045.1. Classification (NCBI taxonomy): domain Eukaryota; kingdom Viridiplantae; phylum Streptophyta; class Pinopsida; order Cupressales; family Cupressaceae; genus Cupressus; species Cupressus sempervirens. Next base: position 822,855,773 of record CM053783.1, read on the forward strand.
TGAAGCACTAGAATCTAGAACCCATGAATCATCAACATTTTCTAAAGAAAGAAGAAAATCATCCTCTTTGGATTTGTTACTTTCCACATTTTCCTCCTTGTCTCCATCTTGATTTTCTCCTTTATTTTTCTTTTGAGTCCAACAATCTTTCTTTTTATGCCGCAGTTTCCCACAGTACTAGCAGTCATTCAGTCCTCTCAATTGAGACCTCTTCCCCTTTGATTTTCCTCTTGATTTTCCATGATGTTAAGAATCATTTCCTCTCTCATTTTTTTTTCCTCTACTTTGTGCATTCAAAGAACTTCCCGATGTAGATCCACTTGAGGATTTCTTACAAGTTTTCTTACTCAAAATAATACCAATCACATCATCATATTTTAGGGTATTAAATCAAGAAATATAATTACTCATAGCGGTTACCAAGACATTCTAGCTTTTAGGCATAGAACAAAAAATCAAAAAAAAAATCAAGAGAACCCTAATTTCTTTATCAAAATTAATACCCATAAAAGATAACTAACTAGTAATAGTATTAAACTCATTTAAAGGATATGCAATAGATCCACCTTCTACCATTTTCATATTAAATAAATGCTTCATGAGAAATACCTTATTTGAAGTGGAGGGCTTTTCATACAATTTCTCTAGGGTTTCCATTGAATCTTCCATAATCTTTACTTTTGTAATGTTAAATGTCATTGATCGTGCCAAGAAAAATTGAATGCTTTCAACTTCCTTTCTGTATAAAAGATCACAATCACCATTTGTCATATATCCCTAATTCTTGGTTTTTCCTTTCAACGACTTCCATAAATCCCTCTAATAAAGATAGTCTTCCATTTTCATTTTTTGTGACTAAAAGTTCTACCCATTAAACTTGTTAACCCTCATCTTACCCTTGTCTACCATCACTTCCACTCAACCATGAGTCTTTCTTATAGAGGATAAATATTCAAAACAACCTTAGTCTGATACCATTTGGTAGGATTAAATCTTAGACAGAAATAACAATTTCATGCAAATATAAACAATATCAAAAAATAATAGATCACATAGAAAAGAATGCAAGACACCAAGATTTAATGTGGTTTACCCAATCCCTAGACTATGTCTACCAAACAACAAGGTCAATATTTTTGCAATCTAGTGATTACAACTTGATTACAATCTATAATTCCTTACAACTCAATCTTGCCACTAGAAGCAATTTTGCATCACACCTTATAAAACAATCCCTAACCCCAAGCCTTTTCATACAAGTATTTTTTCTGCCTTAGGGTTAAAATTAGTCACATGTCAGCCATAAATTGATGAATAAATTATGGCCAATTAGAGAATAGTAGCCCACAAATATTTTTTAGGCAATGCCATAAACCCCAAAGAATTTATGAAGTATGTACAGTACTTCTATGATCAGTCACCACAATCTAACAAGACCTTCTTATGACAAGACATGACTTGGATATCTAATTAGAGAAAAAATCAGCCAATAAAGTTGAAATCAAAAGAGAAACTAATCCAATTATTGAAACACCTAAGGAATCTGACTTGAGTAAGGTAGAATCAAGCATTTCTACTAAAGTATCAAAGGAAGTTGAGTTAATTGATTTGTTAGCTAAACCTAATTAACCTAAGAAAATAGAGAAAGTTGATAAGCCTAAGAAACATAAACCACCCAAGGAAATAAGACATAATTTTAGAGGTAGATTCTTCATATGTAATGAGATTGGACACATGAAAAGAGATTGTGTAGCTAAGTCTTTTAAACCCATTACTAATTTCTATTTTTATAATTGTCATGGTGATGGCCATAAGGCAATAGAATGTAATAAATCTAAGTTTTATGTTAATAATGAAAATAGTAGATTGTCTAGGAAAACTAACCCACAAGTAATGAAAGAGGAAGATCATAGAATAGATCCAATGATGGAGAGACATCTACTGGACAAAAGAAACAGTTTGTGTGTTACAACTATAACAATCTTGGACACATTACAAGGAATTATAGAGCACCTAAGAATCATAATGAAACCAAAAAAAGAATAAATGCATGTGTATGTCAATTATGTAATCTATTCAAACAAACAACAAGATATTGTAGAATGGATAGAAGGAACCTTAACAAGAATCTAAATAATAGAAAGAACAATAAAAGGAATGATAGAAGGAATGATGATGGTAGTGACAATAGTTAGAAAGAAGCAATTAAGGTACATGTTGATAGCTAAAGATCTAGAAAGGTCTTATACAATTTTGGAGGAACAACCTTTTGGTGCAGCTAATAAGACATTGAAGTCATAGACTGTTTGTGACTCATCCTACCTAAATTAAGCAACTCTAGCAATGGTAGAACTCTAGTTGGTCAAAACTAATGTTAGAGAGAGAGTTAGAAGTTGCACAATTAGCAGGAGTTTATGGACATAGAGAGAAGGCTATGTTCAAGTGCACAAGTCTTGATATGATCATAGTGAGTAGGAATTGAGATATCAAGCTTACTAGTAAACAAAGATAGTATTTAAATTTGTGGTAGATACACATTTAATGTACACTATGATTTGAAATGATTTAAGGATTACAAGCAAGATTTTATGTACCATTTGTTCATTCAAAGTGTCTTGAGTGATTTGAAGAGAAATTTGATAAAAAACTAAAGTGTGAAGTGAATTATGAGAAGTATAAAGTTGTAGAAGTACTAAATCATGTTTTTAAGGTATTTTGTGAAGTTTGAATCTAGTGTTTCAGTAATTTTAGTTACAATTAAAATGAAAAGTCAAAATGTATATGATGTAAGTAATAGACCAATGTATGAGTTTAATAAATGTCCATTTATTTCTCTATTGGATTATATAATGGGAGCATTTTTGAAAATTCTAGAAAATAAGTTACACATCAAGGATATCAAAAGTTACATCCATTGCAAGATTGAGAGCATAGCTGATGAAGACATTCATAAGGATTTGGGAAATATGTGCAATAGTGAGTTATTCTTTTAGTCTGAGTATGCACATCTAGAAATTTTCAATTTGGTGAAGTATATGTTTTATACAGAGTTTGACAACCACAGTTGGATCCAAATCATTTTGAGTAGGGTAATGATGATACTTTGGCTAGGACATGAGAAGATTGTTATTGACAATGACCTAATTCACAAGGTCATAGGATTGAGTAATGAAGAAATCAATCCTATTAATAAGAAGAATATCATGAAAATGGTTGAGATGAACATGAACACAATATTTCATGGAAGAAATATGAAGGTAGACTCCATCCAATATAAAGGAGTAAAGTTGCTAACCAAGATATTAGGTTACAAGTCAAACCATGGATCAAGGGTTAACTTAGTACCAATTGGATTTTTGCATGTAGCCTAAGTAATGGCTATGTAAGGAAGGAAATTTAACTTATGTGATATTATTAGAATGCAATTGTTGGATAATATTGCAAGGTTGTAGAAAAATAAGAATGTAGTATTCAGATTTGAGTCCTTGTTGACTCATATATTCTTTTATGCTACAACGACATTTTGTAGTGCCTCTCCCATTTGACTTTTGTAAGTCATCCTGATGGATAAAACCTTGTTGATCTTTATTTGTGATGGATCATGATTGGGACCATGAGTGGTCTACACCATTGAGGTGATTTCATTTATGTTTATGTATCAGTTGCTTTGATTATGCTTTGGTTGTTTTATGATGTGATTTATGGATCACTGAGGTTTGTACTAGTGGTTACCAAGATCGATGTGTTATCATGAGGTTGTTCCATGATTACCCTAAAATATGTGCAGAGATTGCACTATGTACTATTAACATGCTACCCTGGACTAGGTTCCTATAGCAGTGGTTAGTCATGTTTATGATTGTGTTCACTTATTTTTTTTAAGTGCCTTTTTATTTTGTCTTAACAACCATTATTAGATGCTTTAGTAATTAGAAATGGATTGTCCATGTTGGATTGTTTTGTTATGTGCTATAGATATTTACCTTGTTATATTCCCGATCTGAGAGATATTTGTTACTCATGTTATGTTTACATTTGAGATGACCTAAGGGTCAGATGTTATACCTAGATTTCAACATCATAGATGTTAGACTACTATGTTGTTCAATTAATCTTATTGCATGATGATGAGATTTTGAGATGATAGTGTGTTTTATGATGATATCTGGTTACTTGGTATTTGGACATATCTCTTATTATGTTGTGTGATGGATTTAATGCTATGGTTATTTACTTCATTCTTGTGTCGTTATGCTTTATGTGAATGTGAGTGATGTAAATAGATTGTTTTGATATAATTAAATAAATGGTTAAATTAGGTGATTTAATACATTTATTTATTTGGCTATATTATTGTATGCAATTGCACTTGATCATGATGTTTACTGTGCAAGATTTGTATCCCTGGCAGTGGCAGATGGAGTTAGTGATTCAGCTATTCATATTTTACCAATGTCATCCCTATTTGATCAACATATCCTTATTTTAAATTGTTCAATTAATCCTTTTAGTGATTATTAAATTCAAACTTAGTTACATTATGTGATTTGACCAGTAAGTGTGTTTATGCTTTTAGAGTTTCACATTGTTGCAAAAGTTGTTAAGGAAATTTATGCATGATTGGGTTTTTAGGCTTTTAATTTATTTATTTTAATTTCTGGTAGCTTTTTCATAGATGAATTCCTATTTATAGGAATAGCCTATTTTCATTTGGGTGGACTTTGGGTTTAACTAAGTTGGCTAGTTATTTACCCTAATCAGTTATTTACTCAAAAAGTGAATAAGTATCCAAAAAGGGATTTAATTCCTCACTTCTCACTTTTGAACTAAAAATTTTGAGAGTAAAACCCAAAATCCTCTTCATGAGGATTTACTATTTGTTTGTTGTGGGAGCTATGGGCATGGGATCATCGCAAGGTTGAGCTCGTTGGATCCAACTTGGGGAAACCTTGGATTGCTGCAATTTTCAGCTACCTTTGCGGGCTATTTATTTTACGGTTCAGATTCTTGTTTTTTCCTTTTTGCTGTGAGGTAGGGCTTTCTCATTTTATTATTTTTGCTTCATTTCTATTTATATTTTTGGTATCCATTTGTTTGGAGGCTAAGAACTAGTGTTCCCCTTCATTTCTATATGCTAGTTCTACCTGGTTGGGTGGGTATGAACATTTCCCTATTTTTTGAGATGAGGCTTTGGAGTTTTGCGTCGTTATGCTGGCTATTTTTGCATATAGTGTTCGAACTTTATTACTTTTGGATTTTTTTAAGTTTTTGTACCCAAAGGTCAAATGGGTTTTAAATTTGAAATTTTTCTAAAATTTGGGGTTTTTACCTCATTTTGCATGCCACCCTATTTTCTCAGGTTTTCTTGGCACAATATTGGTCATGGACCTGGATGATCCATTTGGATATCAATCAGACCACTATTGCATTTTAATGTTGCATTGGGATGCATGTCACACCCATACTCCTGACCTTGTGTTCGGTTGAGTGATTTTATACCTATTGTTATGGTTTGTTTTGGACCCTTGTTATTGTTTCATGGACACTAGGATTCATGTAGAATCCATGCCTCCAGATTAAGGTCGGTTGAGTGAGTTCATGATGTTTGGTCTTATTGCATCATTGGGATTTGTGTAGAATCCATACTCTTAGATTAAGGTCAGTTGAGTGATTTCATGATGTATGGTTCTATGGGCCTTGGGATTCATGTAAAATATATCCTTCCTATCTTTCTTTCAATTGGGTGTTATCTTTGCATTGTGTTCTCATCCTATCCTTGTGTTTTGATTTTTTTGATGGCGGTGTGCCACACTGATGCAAGAGCATCCAGAGGTATAAGGGCAATCCTGTGCCACCCAAAAAAATGTACTTAGACTTAGTTTTTGTTTCATGTCTTTTCATTTTTGGATACCCATTTGGGTCAAATAAAGGTTCCAACTCTCACAGTTCAACTATCAGTGTGCTAGAAAATCTTGAAAAAATAAGAGCATGCAATTTAACCATCATTTTGGTGACCTAGAAGGTGTGAATTGGCTAGATGAATGTAATTGTGATTTAGAGCATTCTAGAAAAAGAATCAAGTCAAAAGGCCCCATGGTTTGAAATTTATTGCAATTTTTTGAGTTTTGGAGACCTTCTAAGAATGCTTCAAAGTTAGTTAGGGACATTAAATGATCTCAAAAAGTGCCAAAAAATGGGGGAGGAGTGGAGCTTCTCCATAATTCTATAGAGCACTTTCAGAGTTTTTCAAAAATGTAAACAGTTTGTCAATCAGAGCTACAGTTCAAAAGTTATGCCTCCCGAAAGTTCGGTTACCATTTCTGGATTCTTCTAGATTTGCACCAACTTTTAACGCAGCTTCTGGAACCTTCTATTTGGTTTGTGGATTCCTACTAGCACTTTTTAGAATGTACTCCTAGTCCTGAACCCTTCGAGGTCTATTTAACGATATTTTTGGCATTGTAAAAGGCAGTTTGGAGTGGAGTTTGAGAGGAGGTACTGAAAGGAGAAATCATCTCCAGATTTATGCTATTGTAAGCCCTTAGGGCATGTTTTGAAGTTTATTTTCTCTGTACTATTTGTACTAGCTTATTTTCTCATTTAATATAATTTTCCCTTTTCTGTTGGGTCCATTCTATTCTTGGGTTGTGTCCCCATCAAGTGGTATTAGAGCTGGTTTTCCTGAGTGTGTAGACAGAGCGCCGACTGTGAGGCAGTTTGCACCAGGACTGCGTGGTTGTGGGTTTGAGTTAGAAGATGCCTCTATGAAGAGAGTGTGGTGGAAGGGCCAAAGCTATTAATCCTGAGGAGGTTAGAGCCCTCTAAAGGCAGGTGCAGGCATTGCAAGAGGAGCTTCGTAGAGGAGCAAATGTTGCCGCAGGTGACGATAGTGAGGATGACAATGAAGAAGAAGTAATGGAACTAGAAGGGGAATTTGATGGGGAAGTTCTGAATCATGTAGAGGAAAGGCTTTTTAGAGCCATTACTAAGTTTGGGAAAAGACCCACAATTGAAGTGGGTGTATTTTCAGGAAATCTGAAACCAGATGAGTTGATCGATTGGATCAATGAACTGGAAGAATACTTTGAGTATGAGGATATCAGGGACCCAGATAGGGTTAAGTTTACAAAGGCCAAACTGAAAGGCCATGCCAATCTGGTGGCAAGAGGTTCAATTGGAAAGAAATAGAAGAGGAAAGGAGAAGATCACAAGATGGGATCGCATGGTGGACAAATTGAAGAAGCAGTTCATTCCTGTGGACTATGAGCTGGATCTGTTTAGGAAGATGCATGTGTTAAAGCAAGCAGGAAGATCAGTCCAAGAATATATAGAGGAGTTTTACCGACTCTTGATTAGAGCAGGGCATGCAGAAGCAAATAAGGAAAAGGTTGCTCGTTATATTAGTGGGTTGCGACCTAGCATCTAGGAGGAATTAAGTCTGGTAAAAATGACCAGTGTTGAAGAGGCATACCAGTTTTCCCTACGAGTTGAAGAGAATCTGAATAAAAGGTCTGAAGGAAGACAAAGAGGGCATGGTCAAGGAGGAAGGGGAAGCGGTAGGTCATCTGGAGGCCGCAATGAAACCCAAAAGAAAAATGAAGATGTGGGTTCTAGCAGGAACTAGAGGAATGAGGGTTTCAATTGCTCCCATGATCAAGACTTTGGAAATCAGAGAAGAAGAGGTAGAGGACATGGACAAGGAAGAAGAGGCTTTCGTGGTACCTATTTCTATTACAATGAAGAAGGTCATCATGCCTTTGAATGCCCTCAACGACAAGGAAGGACAGATAGGAGAGCTGAGAGCCAAGCTAGGGTTGCTCATGTGGATGAGGATGCACAACCATCTCATTCAGAGGATGCAGAAAGAGGAGAGACCTTGGTAAATTAAAGAGTCCTACTAAGTGGTGAGAATGAACCAGGACAATGGAGGAGTTTGTTCCGTACCAAATGCAACTATGAGGATAAATGTTGTGATGTGATCATTGATGGTAGTAGCACTGATAACCTGGTATCAAAAGAGATGGTCTCTAAGCTAAAGCTCAAGAGGGAGAAACATCCCTAGCCCTATCGGATTGCTTGGGTGAAAGATGATCATAAGGTCCTGGTAAGTGAACAATGTTTAGTAAAATTCAAAATTGGGAGTTATCATAATGAAGTTTCCTGTGATGTTATTTCGATGGATGTTTGCCATCTATTGTTGGGTAGACCATAGTAGTTTGATAGACATGGAGTACATGATGGACATGCAAACACATACTCTCTAACAAAGGATGGAGTTCGCCACAAATTGAAGCCCATGAAAAAGGAAGGTGAAAAGGTATGTAGCAGTGCTAGGATTTGTCTTGTTGATGGAAGGAAGTTTTTAGATGGCATGAAACATCAGCATATGTGCTATGCTTTGATTCTTAGGAAAGATAAAGAAGGTAGTAGTGAAATACCACTTGAAGTTTCAGATTTACTAGGGGAATTTGGAGACATTATCTCTAATAATGTTCCAGATGGATTGCCACCAGTAAGGCAAATAAGTCATCAAATAGATCTGATTCCAGGAGCTAGTTTGCCTAACAAGGCTGCTCATAGGATGACTCCTACTGAAACAGAGGAGCTAAATAGACAGGTTCAGGAGCTGTTGAGGAAGGGCTTGATTCAAGAGAGCCTGAGTCCATGTAAAGTACCTACAGTACTCGCACCAAAGAAGGATGGAGAGTGGAGGATGTGTACAGATTCTTGAGCTATAAATAGGATAACCATCAAGTACCGGTTTCCTTTGCCAAGGATGGATGATCTTATGGACTGCTTGAGTGGAGCTCAGTACTTCAGAAAGATAGATCTGAAGAGTGGCTATCATCAGATAAGGATTTGAGAAGGAGATGAGTGGAAAATAGCCTTCAAGACCAAGGAGAGTCTTTATGAGTGGTTAGTCATGCCCTTTGGATTGACAAACGCCCCAAGCACCTTCATGCAGCTCATTAATGAGGTACTTAAGAAGTTCTTGGGAAAATTTGTTATTGTTTATTTGGATGATATTTTAATTTTCGGCAAGACTTTGGAAGAACATTTATTGCATATTCGTAGTGTCCTTGAAATGCTAAGGGAAGAGAAACTGTTAATTAATCTAAAGAAGCGTATCTTTGCAAAAAGGGAGCTAGTCTATTTGGGGTTTGTTATATCACCCAAAGGTCTTAAAATGGATCCTGAGAAGGTAAAAGCCATCTTGGAATGGCCTACTCCAAGGTCTGCAACTGAGGTAAGATCATTTCATGGTTTGGTTAGTTTCTATAGGAAGTTTATTAAGAATTTCAGTGGCATATGTGCCACCCTAACTGATACTATAAGAGGGGATAGAAAAGAGTTCAAATGGACTGCAGCAGCTACGAGAAGTTTTGAATTGTTGAAGAAGAAGGTGACAGAATAGCATGTGTTGGCACTTCCAAATTTTAGAAAAGCATTCCATGTGGATTGTGATGCTAGTGGTATTGCTATTGGGGCTGTATTAAGCCAAGAAGGTAAGCCTATTGCATATTTTAGTGAAAAATTGAATGATGCAAAGAAGAAGTATTCTGTTTATGATCAAGAGTTCTATGCAATAGTTCAGGCCTTAAAGAAATGGAGGCATTATTTATTGCCAAAGGAATTTTTTTAGTATACTGATCATCAGGCATTACAGTACCTAAATAGCCAAGGTAAATTGAATCAGAGGTAGATGAAGTGGGTAGAATTCTTGCAGAGTTATACATTTGTGTTAAAGCATAGAAGTGGAAAATCTAACAGGGTTGCAAATGCACTAAGTAGGAGATAGTCACTACTTACAGTAATGCAGGTTGAAGTAGTTGGGTTTGATGAACTCAAGAATTTGTACCCCAAGGATCCTGATTTTGCTAAAGCATGGAAAGCTTGTAAAGAACCTATTGTTGTAGATAGAACCAAGTGGTTAGACTATTTGATTCAAGATGGCATGTTATTCAAGGGTAGTCAATTGTGCATTCCAAGGAGTTCCATGAGGGAAAATTTGATTAAGGAGAAACACAGTGGAGGGATGGCTTTTGGTCAAGATAAGACCATTGCCATTCTTAGAGAACATTATTTTTGGCCTCAAATTTCACAGGATGTGAAGAAGTTTGTACAGAGTTGCCAGGTTTGCCAAGTTGCCAAGGGGTTTAGTCACAATATTGGCCTATATCAACCATTTCCTATTCCATCAAAGCCATGGGAGGACATAAGTATGGATTTTGTTCTTGGATTGCCGAGGACACAAAGGGGTAATGACTAAGTATTTGTGGTAGTTGATAGGTTCTCCAAAATGGCACATTTCATTCCATGCCACAAAACTCATGAAGTTGTCCATATTGCAAACTTTTTTTTCAAAGAGGTGGTAAGACTACATGGTCTTCCAAGGAGTATAGGTTCTGATAGAGATACTAAATTTGTGGGGTATTTCTAGAGGACATTGTGGAAAAGGTTGAGAACAGAGTTGAAATTCAGTTCCACGCATCACCCGCAGACTGATGGCCAAACAAAAGTGGTAAACAGAAGTCTAAAAAATTTGCTGAGATGGTTAGTTGGGGATAAGCCCAAGGGATGGGATTTGATTCTACCACAAGTAGAGTTTGCTTACAATAACTCTATAAATAGGAGTACTGAAAAATCACCATTCCAAATTGTATATGGGAATAGCCCAAGGACTGCACCAGAATTGAGGAAGATAGAACAAGGGGAGAGGACAAGTGCTAAAGCTGAGGAATTTGCTGAACATATCAAGCATCTACATGAGGAGGTTCAAGCACACATTACCAAGATGAATCAAGAGTATAAAGCTAGGGCTTATCAACGGAGAAGACATAAGGAATTCCAAGTAGGGGATCTACTCATGGTGTACTTATGAAAAGAAAGATTTCTAGCCAGTACTTACAACAAGCTAAAAATGAAAAAATTTGGCCCCTGCAAAATTTTGAAGAAACATGACTCAGGAAATGCATATGAAGTGGAGCTGCCAGATGGTATTCACATTTCTCCCATTTTCAACATTGCAGATTTAATAGAGTATCATGATGATGGTGCAGATGATGAGCTAGTGTTGGAGCCATGTCTAATTCCTTCTTCTAAGAAGGAGGAGATAGAAGACATTCTAGATCATCGTGTGGGTAGGAGTACCAGAAATAGGTAGTATGAAGAGTATTTGGTCAAATGGAAAGGATGACCGATCGAGGACTCAACTTGGATTTCAGCAACTGAGGTTTCCCATTTGGGATTTCCTCTACCATCCATAAAGTGACAGGGTCACTTTCAATCTACCCTGGGTGTTTGATGCAGAAGCATCCAGAGGTATAAGGGCAATCCTGTGTTACCCAAAAAAATGTACTTAGACTTAGTTTTTGTTTCATGTCTTTTCATTTTTGGATACCCATTTGGGTCAAATAAAGGTTCGAACTCTCATAGTTCAACTATCAGTGTGCTAGAAAATCTCAAAAAAGTAGGAGCATGCAATTTAGCCATCATTTTGGTGACCTAGAAGGTGTGAATTGGCTAGATGAATGTAATTGTGATTTAGAGCATTTCAAAAAAAGAATCAGGTCAAAAAGCCCCACGGTTTGAAAGTTATTGCAGTTTTTCAAGTTTTGGAGACCTCCTAAGAATGCTTCAAAGTCAAGTTAGGGGCATTAAATGACCTCGAAAAGGGCCAAAAAATGGGGGATGAGTAGAGCTGGTCCATAACACTATAGATCACTTTGAGAGCTTTCCAAAAATATAAATGGTTCATTAATCAGAGCTACGATTCAAAAGTTATGCCTCCCGAAAGTTTGGTTACCGTTTCTGGATTCTTCTAGATTTGCACCGACTTCTAACATAGCTTCTGGAACCTTCTATTTGGTCGGTGGATGCCTACTAGCACTTTCTAGAAAGTACTCCTAGTCCTTAACCCTATGGGGTCTATTTAAGGAGATTTATGGCATTGTAAAAGGCAGTTCAAAGTGGAGTTTGAGAGGAGGTACTAAAAGGAGAAATTATCTCCAGATTTATGCTATTGTAAGCCCTTAGGGCATGTTTTGAAGTTTATTTTCTCTGTACTATTTGTACTAGCTTATTTTCTCAGTTAATATAATTTTCTCTTTTCTGTTGGTTCCATTATGTTCTTGGGTTGTTTCCCCATCACACACACGAGTACGTGCACCTACATTTGTCAAGTGACTTGCGAGGCCCAATCTTTTGTGGTACTTCCAAAAGTTATCATCATTGTGGTTGGGATGAAGTATGCATGCCCATGGGCACTTGTCATAGGATGAGCATGGGTAGGGTAGGGTAGCATATGGAGGGGGCTTCTATCTTGTAGCTTGATGATCATGGCACCATGGGTTGGTAGAGGAATCTTTATATAAGTAATAACTAAATAAAATGTGTGAATGATAATAAAACTTAAGATAATAAAATGTTTGTGCCAAGCCTTTTCGTTGAGGGATGTTGTATCCACATGATCCGAGCTTGGGCTTATTGATGCCAAGTGACTCTCCATGATGTCAGCCCCTACTTAGTAGTCTTTTGAGTGTCTGACTATGACCTTTACTCCTTGCATTGTCTTAGGTTCTTAGTTACAACTATTATACTATCTGGCATGAGTGTTAGCCATGGATGTTGTGCTTTATGTGTGTTTGTGGTTGGATCATTATCTCCATCAACATAGCAGGTGTGGACCTATGGGTGCCATGTGGTTGGGAGGCATAGCTACCTACACCATTGCTGGGGACTGGTGTATAGAGATGGTCTTCTGTCCTAGTGTGACCATTGTTGGATATTTTCACTTGGTACTTTAGGTTCTAGAGTATGCTTTCTTGTGATTTATGCTTTCATTGGAATGCTTGGATATCATATTTAGATGATTTTAGTTTATTTGATGCATTCCCATATTATGATGTTTAGCATATGACTAGATGATATGAATTGTTTAGATTATCTATTGCTTATTGGTTTAACATGTTAGATTTCCTTATTATAATGATCAGTATGTGATAGGTGATGTTATCTATTGTAGGATTATCTTATGCTTTACTACTAGCATGTTAGATTTCCTTATGCTTATATTGTAGCATGTTTTAATAGTGATGTTCCTATTACAATAGTACCGATGATCTAATTGATGGCTTGGTATGTTATGTGTTGGGGATGGCTAGGACCCATGATGGTCTTATGATGCTATTGACGGTTGGGAGGAACAATGTACTTAGTTTGGTTGTTCAGTTATTGTGATGTTACTTATGCTCACTATGATGTTTCATTTAGCATATTCATTACTACTATGGTTTAGATGGATAGATTTTCCTCTTTCTTCTTGTTTTTGCACTCGAGTGTTCATTCCTCAATTCTATGTGGATTCGGTACTCCCCAATGTGGAGCTTCTTTTCTTAGATTTAGTTTGCTACTTATCTTTTAGTGTTTTTTGATTTTCTTGGGTGACTATTTATCAGCATGGTGCAATACAATATTCTATCGCACGTCCATTGAAATTATATTGTGTGTGCCCTGAATTTATCACATGCCTCTTGGAGAAATATCATATGACACTTTTCAGTCTTGCACCTCCTCATAATAACTGTCATATGATACCCTTAATGTATTGCACACCTTCGAGAGAAGTATCACCTAGTCCTTAAAAGTGTCACCCTCCTTCTTTAGGAATGTCACGCGATACTTTCCAGTGCTGTATTAAAGTATTGCCTAGATTTTTGCAAGACTTGTGAGGGTGGGCAACAGGCACTTTTTGGTTTGATCCAAAAATTTTGGGAGTTGTTTGGGGTGCCCTCTTAGGCATTCTTTTGTCCTTTAATGTCACATTTTGAATTTATAATTTTTCGATTTAGATTTAATTTTGCATCTTTCATTGTCAGTCATTTTGTTCGGTAGTGGTGTTTGGAGATTCGTTGGTTGCTTAGATTGTTGGTGAATTCTTCCATTGTGATTTGTGTGATCCATATATGATGTTTTCCTGTGCATTCATACTTGTACAAAAAAAATCTTGGCTTGAATTGAATCCTTGTTTCCAAGGATCTCCTGATAAGTTGGGATAGCAGCGAGTACATAATGAAGATGGTGAATCAATACTATGGATCTAAGCCATAAATTGTTAGAGATGATGATATCAATAGAATGATGAATAATTTCTAGTATAAGATGAAATAGAGGTATAAGATACCTCCCTCTATGGTTGATAAATATAAGGAAGATGTTGGAAATATAATAGGAAAGTAAACTCTGGGAGGGTGGTTGAATAAGAACTTAAAACTTTCAACATCTAAAACTATTCACCACAAATCCATTTCATATTCTATGAATATAATCTAAACTACTAAATTAAGCATGTACATTCATAGCATGAAACTAAATATTCAACACATGTATGACACAAGATATTTAACTTTTTGATATTGTACACAAGGTATTCCCTGTTAAAATCTTACAAGATTATTAGATCTTACCTTGATAAAGATTTTCCCTATTAAAGGCTTATAAGATTGTTACATCTTATCCTGTTAAAGGATTTAAAACACCCTACTGAAAGTGTGTCTTGTAAAAAGAATTTAACTTAAAATGAAGTAAGCACCCTACTAAAGGATTTACAATAGCCTATTAGGACTCTCTATTAAGAGATTTAACTTATTCACTTGTTAGAATGTCTCAACAATGATCCTTTGATTAACACTGTGTTTCTTAATGCCAAATCTCCTCTATTCTAATGTATACTTGATCCTTTTAGATCAAATTTACCTTTGTTATCCTCTGTTTCCTTTCCTCTATTCTCCTTCTGACTAATTCTACAATATAACTCAGTTCATAACACCTTAATCATCATGAATGCTTTTTTTGCAAATGCAAACTCTCTTTAATTCTCCCTAACATTCATTTTCATCACTTTAAAGTTTAGGGTTTGTGTTCCTTAAGAAGGCCTGGGTGATTTAGGGTTAGGTATGAATCAAAAGTAGTGATTCACCCATATTACTAATTAAACCTTCCCTTTTTCTGATTGGATGCATTTAATGCATATAGATTCACAAATAAGACTCATCCTTATCAATAAAGATTGTAAAATGATATTTAAGTCAAAACAATATTTAAGTCAACTCAAAATGGTTTACATAGTAGTTTGTGCCAATACAAACAACTATGTCAAAGTTGTATTACTTGGCATCTAGAGTCCCTGGTGCTTGGCACTAACTATAAATTTAATAATACCACTCGACATCTAAGTGACTTGACATGCACTACTTCCTTGGAACTTGAATAAGTTGACACATACTATATTCTTGACATCTGAGTAACTTAGCACTCACTGTTTACTTGGCATGCATTATCTTATATATTATTCTCAACATATGTTACTTGTTTGGTATGAAATAAGTAGATGACTTAAGTGTATAGATACTCATTTTTCAAAACCAATCTAAGATTGATAATTTTGACATGAGTGTCAAAAACACTTGGTTGTGCATTAATGATCTTATACTTATGAGCATAACATAGATAACTAATATCTATTCAACTTCTATAAAAAAGTTTCAAAATATCAAAATTTTGCAACACATAACTTATCAGTCATACCTCAAAATTCCATAACTCCCTTTGAGTTGATTGTTTTATGCTATACTCTGCATCTGATATAACATCTTTCTCCTACTAAGAAGATTGTCTATCTATTTATCTTTGTCTCTATCTCCTCGATACTCTTTCTCATTATTGCTCACCCTTTTTCATTGCTCCCCATTTTTGACACTAATGTCAATGGGTTATACACTAATATTGTATTTATCTAAAAATAGTTTGTGGATCTCAACCATAATCTTTAGAGTTGCATCCCACCTATCAAAAGCTACCTCCAATGATTTAATTTGGATGGCTAGCTTAGAAGCAAGGTGTACTAATCCTTCATGCATAGAAAGATGAGATTCTTTCTTCATGAGAGTTTTAGTGTAGGCTAGTTCCTTGTGCAGTATCTCCATGTGTGGAGTCAATATAGGTTGGATGCATATCAATTTAGCCCTGATGTTGGCTTCATCTACATGTAATGTTGCTAACTAACTTTGGGAATGTTGGAGGGTGCTGAAGTGTTTCTCTCTTTGGGCTAGAGACTTTTGTAGATTTATGCTAGATGTTTGCATAATGCTCTCCAAGTTTAGGATATGACTCCTAACTTCCCTTGTGAAGAGTGTAGTATTATTCAATTTGGTATATAAAGAGAAAATATTATCTAGAGTCTTCTTCACACTTAATATTTTGGTTACTAATTCAACCTAGGTTAGTGTAATAGCACTTGATATCTTTTCATCAACCTTATATTGAAACTTTCTCTTAGACCATTCAAGTTTTCCTCTAGAGCTGGCAGACTAAATGCATCAATAGAAATGTCTTTGATATCAATAAAAGCTTACTTCTACCTATGCTCCTATCAATTCTTGATGCTTCTTCCTTTCTAGAGCTTCTTGGATTATGTCCATCTACTCAATAATAATAGTTGCATAGTGAAATTGGGAAATTCAATTACTTCATCTTTGTTTACATCAACAAATGATGTAACTTTAGCTCCCTTGGATGTACTTAGACTTGGCCTTGAGGATTGTAATGGTGTAGCTTCTATGCTCAGCCACTGAAGAGCTTGATTAGGAAGAGTGGAAAATTTTGGTAATGTTACAAATGTTTGTATTGCTATTCACTCCTCTAGCTTTGTTATCAAACTTGACTCTCAATTGTGGTCTTCTTTTCCTCTATATTATTAGTAACACCTTGATTATGTGTTGTAGGTGCAAGATTATCTACCTAACCTATTTGAGCTTGATTTTCTTCATTCTTTTCTATCTCACCTTTTTTCTCTTCATCTCTCTCACCCTTGTCATGTACACTTTCCTCTATAGTGACTAATACTGGAGTACTTTGTGCCATATGTATTGATAGTAAGAGTAGCCATCTCCTTCCTTTGATATATCACAAGGGGTAATGTTGGTTATATCATTGTGAATCGAGGAGGGGCTAAAGGTGTAATTTTTTTTCTATACCTCATCCCCTATAGATATCTTATCTTCCTTTTCAATATCATTAATACTCATTAGTACAAGATTCTCACAAAGTTTGGCCTAGTTGGTGGATTCCACCAATATTTTCTTCAAGTCTTCCTCTATGAGGGGATTGATGTTTTGAGTGATAGTATCAAAAAAATCCTTTATCTTTACTATGTTATCTTATTTGTTTACCTCATGTGAAGGACTGGCACCCAACACTAGTGTATTTGGTACACTCTATTATATTGGTTTCTCATCCTTAGTTGGTGCCTATATGTCTATGTTCATGTCTATGCCTCCCTTAACTATATATTGTTTAGTGTCATCTTCTTTTTCTCCTTCTTTTTCTTCACCTACCTCAATAGGTGCTTGCAATATTGTATGGGATTTTTTAAAACCATATAGTGATTTCCACATCAAAGTAGTCTTTTTTACAACATCCTCAATGTTATTTTTCACTATATTGAATGCCCTATATTTTGGTGCAAAATTTCTAGTATGTTTCTTAATGTTTTTTTTCCATTAGACCCCTACTTAGTTTTGGCATTACTTGGGAAACTAGTATTTCTCTTTTTTTTTTTTTAATATTTAGACAATAGTGTCACTTCTACTCAACTCTCTCATACAAACTCTTGAGTATGGAGTTGGCAAGTTCAAGAAGAGCCTTTTTAAATATTTCCATCATGGCATATACTACCTCTTCAACTTTATTCTTTTCAATCTTCCCAAGATTGTCAAACTCAATTTGAGATAGTCTAGATAAATCAGCATGATTTCTAATATTCACATATAGATTATCTAAATCTAAAGAAGAACTACGACTTAACAATTAAATTTGGTTGTTGTCATCACATTTAGTCTTCTCTTCCTCAGACTCAACTAGAGCAACATATTTTTTCCTCAGTCTCTTCTAATATTTTTCACCCTTGCTAGCTTGACTAGCTCTTTTGTCCTTTGGCTTGCTACTTCCTTAGCATTTTTTGTAGTGGCCCTTGTGCTAAGTAAGTTTTGCAACCTTCTTTGGTTTTTTTTTTGTAGGTGTTTTATATTTTCTTTTCTTTTGTTCAGTAGTTGTAGGTGCTTTAGTAGCTTCCTCTTGCTCAGAACCTTCTACAATTTCTACTTCCTCTTCTTTTTGGTCCTCACCTTGACCTTGGGTTATGGAAAGTGGTGCTTGGATAGGTGCATTCTCTTCTTCTTCTTCTTCTTCTTCTAGCCCTTCACTAAATTTCTTTTTCAATTTCTTTAACATCTTATTCCTCTTTCTAATGATTGAAGTAGTCTTCAAGTCCATTGTAATTTTTGACTTGGCCATATCATAGTTCCCAAAAGTTGTAGCCTCCTTGTCCACTTCTTCTACTTGTAATGTTGTTATTGCTGCAGAGGCTTCATAAATGTTGATTTCATATCCCAATGGTCTTAGCCATCTAACTCTAGAAATTTTTACCTAGACATATGTATAATCAGTTTCAACTAGGAAGAAAACATCATCAAAATGTTTCTCCTTTAGTGAACTTGGTATCCTCAGTCTTTTATTCATTGTCTTCTTGAAGTCTTCAAAGTAGCATGTCATGACTAACACAAAATTGTCACCTAGTTACTCAATGAATTCACCTATTTGCACTAAAATCAATATGTTTACCTTCCATACAACTTTACCAAAAGTAGGAAATGTATTCTATACAGAAAATAATATACATACAAGAATAGATCCAAATTATCAATGTGTACTTTCGGTCTTCCTTATGGCTCCCAAATTCTTAGTCAATTGTTATAACTACAACTCAGCAAGATCATGACTATGATCTTTCTTCACTATCTTGTATCCCACATCCACTACAATACATGGAACACTATTAAGCCTACTAGATTAATAGAAGTTAGGTGCTACAATCCTCACTACAAAAGAAATTAAGGGCTTTGTGATTGTATCTATTGTCATCGTACTTTGTTTATTCCATGTAGCCCTTGTATTCCTTTCAATTACCACTTTTTCTTCACTTCTCAATGCCTTTAGTCAATCTAGGGTTTGATACCCTATAACTCTATGTATAATTTTCTTGGTGATCTTTATTGGTCCATTCTTTAACCATATAAAATTTTCATTTATCTTTCTCAAAACTATCTTTATCCATTATGTCTTGAAGATGTTGCGGAAATCTAGGGCATAGGTTAACTCTTTCTTCTCAAAAATTTTAAATTTATTTTTCAATGATCTATTTTTGCACAATTTACCATATGTCTCCCTAATTTCCATGTCTCCTATGCTTCCAACCTTACATGTATAGCAACATCTAACATCTTGGATCATTAAGACTTGTGGTGGTACCATTGAAAATGCACTAGATGGATCTTGTTTATAAGATATGTCTAGAATAGATCTAAAATTAGGTTGTTTAATATCATTAATTATCAAATCCACATTCAAAACTTCCTTTTGCTCTATAACCTTAGCTATTGAAGAAGTAGAAACCATTTCATAAAACTAGGTTTTGTAAAAATTCAAACTGCATAGCTTGGTGATAAATACCTTTACTAATCTATAGTGATGGCATTGAGTGATTATTGAATCTGTTTGTAAAATCAGAGAAAATTTTCTCTAGTTCATCTTTATCTCTTCAAGCTCTCTTTCAAATTTGAATAATGTTGAATGAGTAGAAATTGATCATATAGACCTCAAAACCTTGTAATTAATGCTTAATGCTGACATAATTGTAAGCTTAGCTTCCATAAATATTTCAACTCACTCAACTTCCATGAAGTTTTCTTTCCACTTGGAAACCACTACAAGCTTGTTTAACACTAACAATTGTGATAGCTTAGCATCAACTAATATTTCACTCGACAACATGAAAACTAACAAAAATTAAAGATTTCTTCTTGATTCTTAAAAACACTTTGCATCTTTCTTTATGCATATGTAATATTTTCAAAAATAAATCCTTATAACTGATGTAAAGTATATCCTTTTAGATATTAGTCCCACTTCCCTCTTGATTTATTAATTAGAGGAGGTGTGTTCATCTAACCCATTGGGTGAAGTGATCCCATCTATACTTGATGTGCTACAATCTTCCTTTCTCTTACATGTCTTGCTCATTTTATCTTTGAAATTCTCAACATCTACCTTTTCTTTGCCTTTTTTGAACTCACTTGATGTGCTTATGTGACCAATATTCAAATAGCTAAAACATGTTTTTTTACTCAACCATCTACTGTAGTCACTTCTGAAATGTGTTCTTATGCAATTTTCAGCAACATGTCCATATTCTTTATAGTAGTGACAACTATACCTTGTATTACAATCCCAAATAAAATAGTTTCCATTATGCCTTACCTTTGTCTACTTGTTTGATGACCATTTTGGCTTGGATCTACACTCATATACTCTATGTCCATACCTCTGATAGTTATAGAAGTATACTTCAAATATTTGTGAGCTTATGGTTTTTGTTCTACATTCATGTGCTTGATGTCCTTGTTTGCTACATTTATCGAAATGACTCATGAATTTTGGCTTAGGATTCTAATTTGCAGTCTTGCTCCTACAAAAATTAGAATTATGAACTATCTTACCACAATTATGACAAGTAGGTTTGGATTTCTTACCTTTTTTACTTCTCCCTTCACCACTTTTGGATGATTCTTTTTCTTTAGTACTAGTGTATCTCAATCTAGAAGTATCACTATTGGATCTAGGTGATCTCATCAATTGTTCAAAGTATTTGATGGTTTCACTAGGTTTTTTGAAGCTATCCAAAAACTCCTTTTCTCTTTTTAGTTCATTTCTTAGTTGTTTGTTCTGCAACTTCAATGTTGTGATCTCAACATCCTTTGCATTTAGTTCATGATTTGTAGTCATCATTTGGCTCAAGGTTTCCAATTGCATGTTAGTAATCCTAGTTACCTCTAATGTTTTTTCTTCTAGTGTATTGTTAAAAATCCTTTTTTCATCTTCAATCATGACTTTATCCTCTTCAACTTTATTTTTTTTCTTAGTCACTTTACATAGTGATACTAATTGGATCTCTTGTTCTCTCTTTAGATTTTTGACCTCTTCAGTTTGAGTTCTATTCTTTTCCATTGGATCTATAACTAATACATCAAATTCATTGGATTTTCCATTTGCAAATAATTTAGTATTACTAATCTCTTGGTATTGTGTTTCATTCTCTTGAATAAAAATTGTTAGAAACAATAGTCGACCAAGATAAGTGGTGGGAGGTGGGGTGTTGAATTAGTTATGCAATAATTAAAATATATATCTTGTTTAAATAAACTTAACCATTCAATCAAAGTAAATAAAAACCATAGAAAGATACACATAGATAATTACACCTAATATGTTGACTAGGAAAACCTTTGATCAGAGGGAAAACACTAGTGGGAATGATGCCCACAAGATGATGTACTAATATAAATATTTCTTGTTAGAGGATAGACCCTGTTAGAAGTCTATTGCAACATTTAGTATAATGAGTCCTTATTTGGAGGCTTTGAATCCTTGTTAGGAGATTCCAACCCTATTAGGAGTTGTGCCAAACCTATTAGGAGCTATGGTATAATGTATGCAAGAAGAGGCCATTGCCCAAATATGTAGTTTAAACTATAAAAAGAGCTCACTACACGAACAAGTAATTTATATTATCTTCTTCTTTGCTCTATCCTTTCCTTTATCCTATCAACCAAACCAATCACTATTAGACATGTAGACCAGGTAAAAAATCTTGAATCCAAATATCGAACCTTAGATCACTTAGCAAAACCTCGATAATGAAATTTCCTTCACTTCCACATTGCTCTGGTCAACTTCACATTCTACACTTTTTTTTGCTTTTCAATAATTCATAATCCTTCATATGATAAAATAAAATATCCCTCCTTTATGTTGAGTCCATAAAATAATTCCCTAAGTTAGATGCTAGACCTTCTCAATTAATTATTATAGGACCACATTAAGAACATGTTACACTTAGCGATCATCTTAATCTTCCACCTTATAACTTGAATAACTTTTCATACATGAAATATTCTAATGAGTGAGCTTAGACACATCATTCTCAATATGTCATCTCTATGTCCTCAACCTTGATCCTCAATATATCAATTCTACTAAGAGATATAACAAATTTACTAGAACATGCTTCTATAAACTCTATCTCAAAACAAACATCACCAAACTTACATAATGTCTTCTAGACTTATCCTTTCTTCTTTCAACATTAATTGCATATACTAGATACTCAAAATCATCTCCCATAAACTTGTGTCATTATCATGATCAATTAGTTGTCCATACCAACTTGATCTTTCTATTGTTCTTTTATCAGATACCATAGAAAATCTCTATGTATGTTGGAATTTACAAGTTGGAAGAATAGTTCGGAGAGGGGGGGTGAATCAGAAGTACCAAACTTTAAGCTATAAAACTTTTAATTGAAATCAATACATGCATGAAATATTTCTAAATAACGTGAAAATAAAGGCCTGCATGAAAATAGGCAATATAATATTTAATCACCTAGAAACCCTCCAAAATGAGAAGGTCAAACTAGGGTGGGGATGACACCCACAACTTATCACTACAACAATATGTAACTTGTCAAGGTTACAAAGTTTGACCATCAACAATGGTTTGCCTTGTGAAAGGCCTACCCTATTAAAAGCTCCAACACTCTATTAAAAGTGACCTACCTAAAGGATTTACAAAATGGTTGTTAAACCAACCTATCTTAATAGGATTTTTATTCTCCTAATACAATGGCTAAAAAGTATAGTAGAATGTGTTGACTTGATAAGTTACAATCCTCAATTCCTAATTTCAAATCCTTGTTCTATCTATTCTGATCTGATAATTTTTTATGTGATATGATTCTATACAAAGTTCTAATTCTCTATTATATTAATTGATGATGCAATGATGTCCTTTTTCTTCTAAGTCTTTTCACCCCTTTCACTTCCTTCAAACTTTTCTAGTATTCTCTCCTTGCATGCATTCTATGCTCACATACTTTCTCATTCATTACTGAATTATGGGGTTTTGACCTCCTTAAAAAGGTTTCATGACTTAGGGTTAGGTATGAATCTATGATTGAGATTCATCCATCTTTCATGCTCAAATCTTTCTATTTTTCTAATTGGTTGCATGTTGATTTCATAGGAAATCAAAAAGATTTGATCTTATCTTTTAATCCTTCAAGATTCATCTTGTGTCAGCTCAAAAATGGTTTACATCTTGATTTGTGAGGGCACAAAGTCTTATTTTAATTCTATGTTACTTGGCACTTACTGATGATTGATGCTCAACACATATAGAAATTTTGTCTTTCTTGACACCTATAGTTTACTTGGCATCTATTAGTCACTTGGCAGTTGAAACTTGCTTGGCATTGTCTATCTACTTGGCATTTTTGGCTTGGCACATACTGTAACTTAGAATCTATATTATACTCAACATCAACTAAGAAGATTTCTTAAGTGTGTTTACACTCAATTTTCAAAACCAATCTGAGACCAACAATCTCCCCCTTTGACATGAGTGTCAAAAGCAATTAACTATACATGATGAATCTATTTTATTTTTAGTATAATATACATTTTTTTAGCATATATACAAAACTTCAAAAATTATTCAAAATTTTGTGAAGATGCCTCAAAATTTGTAACTCCCCTTGAGTTGATGTGCCATTGTTGTATCCACAACTTCTCATGCTACATTTGTCTCATGCTGATTTTGATACTCTTTATCTCTGCCTTGCCATTCTTTCTCTAGGTACTCTATTCTATTTGCCCTACTCTATTTTTACTCCCCATTTCACACATCTTCCCTTGTAGCTATAATTTCCTTTTGGCTTATCTATTTCTCTTCCTCAAAATTTATCTTGTTATCTCTCCCTTAGTTTTATCTCCCCCTATTTATTATAATTATCTCCTCCTTTTTTGATACTTATGTCAAAGGGTTCTATACATTAACTAAATACTTAGCCAAAAAGGATTTATTTACCTCCATAACTATCTTGAGAGTAGCATCCCAATTTTCAAGTGCAATTTCCAGTGATTTA
Organism: Cupressus sempervirens; assembly: GCA_028749045.1. Classification (NCBI taxonomy): domain Eukaryota; kingdom Viridiplantae; phylum Streptophyta; class Pinopsida; order Cupressales; family Cupressaceae; genus Cupressus; species Cupressus sempervirens. Next base: position 822,879,870 of record CM053783.1, read on the forward strand.
AGCTGGATGTATGTCTCTACTACAAGGTGAAATATGACTTCCAATGTAGAAAGATTGGGGTCTTTCTTTAAAACATTTTCAGCATAGGCTAGTTCTTTCTTAAAAATTTCCATGTGTGGGGTGATGGCAGATTGAATTGATATTAACTTGTCCTTTCCATTTGCCTCATTTTCTGTTAGCTTAGCTAGTTCCTTCTAAGTGTAAAGTGTAGTTTGAAAATGCTTCTCACTCTTACCTGGATCCTTAGGTAGTTGCATGCTTGAAATTTTAAGGATCCTCTCCAAGCTCATTATCTATTGGCTAATTTCTTGTGTGAAAATTTATGGGTCATACAATTTTTAGTACAATGAGAATATATTCTCAAGTAATTCTTTTACCTTTTCAATCTTCTTTGCTAGCTCCACCTGAGATAGTGTTATTTCACCTGATATTCTTTCAATTACCTTTGTTTGAAACCTCTTTTTAGACCATTCTAACAATTTTGCATTAGTATCAAGGTCTTCATTCTATACCTAGTCCATTGTACTGGATAATTGCTCCATAATAGGATTGGTTTCATCAGGTACCTGCAAGCTAAATGCATCTAGAAAGATATTTTTTATCTCAATCAACACTTGCCTTTGTTTATACTCATTTTTTAGTATCTCTTGCTTCTTCTTCCTCTCAAGTGCCTCTTGCACTTTATTAATTTGATCAATATTCATGGTTTCATATTCATACTTGGGAATGACTATGTCTTCATCTAATGCAAGGTCTCCATAGTAAAGTACCCTTGCTACTCTTGTTGAGCTCTAGCTTGGGGTAGATATTTTTAGTCGCATGGCAATAGTGCTTGGCTTCTAAGGCATTGTTGGAGTCCTTGTTGTAGGAAAATTTATTAGTGTTTGTATTGCCTCTTGATCCTTATCCTTTGGGGTCTCCTCTATTCTTCCTTGATCAATTACTATGATCTTTGGGGCTACACCTTGGATGTGTGCTATAGAGATAGATGTATCCATCTATCATGTTTGCTCCCTTGTAGGTTTTGTCTCCTTTGTCCCTTGTGTCTTTTGTTCAATCATCAAGACTTGAATTGTGGTGTCAACCTTTATAGATGTGTCTACTACTATTTGCACTGCTAGTTGTCCACTTGTGGGTGTAGGGATGTGAGAAGGTGGTTCTTGTGGATTCATTTTATCCCTTGTTATGTCTACTTCAGCCTTTTTCAATTCTTCCACACTCACCAATATTGGATTTGTACACAATTTTTCTTGTAGTGTAGTTTGGTGAAGAATCTTTTTAAGATCCTCTATAGTTAGTAGATTTATGTTCTGACTAGAATTGTCAAGAACATCTTGTATAGTTATTGTATCTACAAGTGTAGTGGTATCATGTGGAGGGATCAAATGTGGTAGTTGTTTGTCTTGTGCACTCTATTCTTGTTGCTACTCCACAACAGTTGCCATATCATCCTTTTGTGTCTCCTTCTCCACTTTTTCATCTTCCTTTTCTTTTTCACCTCTTCCTCCTTATCATTGTCTTCTTCCTCTTCATTATTTCTTCCCTCAAAGGGATTTGCTTCTCCTTATTTCATAGTTGTGAGTCCATAAATTTATTTCTACATTTGAGTGGACTTTTTGACAACATCCTCAATTTTATTCTAAAGATTACCAAAGGCTCTATACTTGGGTGAAAATTTTCTCCCATGCTTCTTATTTACCTTACTAATTTTCCCTTTAGTAAGTTCAGGCATTACTCGAGCCAATGTTGACTCTCTTATTTTATTTTACATATTAAGGCAATAATGACATTTATTTTCTACAATGGAATATAACTCCTTAGGTATTGAATTATCAAATTCAAGTGGAGTGTTCTTGAACTTTCCATCATGGTGTAGATTGACTCTTTAACCATGTTCTGCTCCTCTCTATTCAATTTATTAAAATAAATACCTTTTAAACTAGATAAGCTTGAATTATCCCTAATGTTATCACATATATTTTCCAAATTAAATTGTGTGGTGTGACTTATCACCCTAAATTGGTTTTTTTCATCAAATTTTGTTCTTTCTTCATCTAATTCAAGAGGTGCAACATATTTTGTTCTTAGCTTCTTCTTGGTTTGACCTTCCTACTTGATAACCTTCTTCTTTTCCTACTCCTTGGCCTCCTTTGTTGTGGCTCTTATACTTGCCCTTGTGGTATGCTTTTTTGGGCTTTCCTTGGCTATCTTCTTGCCTTTGGGCTAAGTTGTATGTTGTTTTTGGGCTTTTCTCTTCTTTGGCTCTAGCTTAGGTGATTCCTTGGCTTGCTCTTCCTCCTTGGCACCTTCTTGGTCTTCTGCATCTTCTCCCATGCCTTGGTTCAGTGCAAGTGGCTCCTGGCCCTATTCTTCTTCATTATCATCTTCTTCTTCTTCATCATCCTCACCTTCTATTGTGCCTTCATCAAATCTAACCTTAAGCTTTTTAACCAATCCATTCTTTTTCTTCAGGGTTGAAACAGTTTTCAATTCTATTTCAACTTTTTACTTAACAACATCAAAAGTTCCAAAAGCTTTTGCACTTTTGTCAATGTCTTGTGCTAGCAATGTTGTGATTACTATTGATGCCTCATCAATATTGATTTCATATCCAAGTGGCGTCAGCCATCTCACCCTTGGTATTGCTACTTCAATATATGTAAAATCAATGCCCACTAAGAAGAAAATGTCATTGATGTGCTATTCAACAAAAGAGACAGGTATCCTTAGTCTCTATTTCATTGACTTCTTAAAGTCTTCAAAGTAGCTAGTCATTATAGTTTCAAATTTTCCCCCATTTTCTCTATGTATCCATTGAATTGTACTGCTATTGACTTGTTTGTTTTCTAGCTTACCCTTACAAAAGAAGGGAATTCATTCTGAACATAGAAAAAATAAACATATCAAGATTGCTCCAAATTTTCATTGGGCACCCTTGGACCTTCTTATGGCTCCTAAACTCTCCATAATCTATTGTAATTTTAGTTTATCTAGATCATAAGTATGATCCTTCTTAACAATTTTATATCCCATGTCTACTATAATACAATGTGCACTTTTGAGTCACCTTGACTATTAGAATTTATGAGATATGACCCTAACAAAAAATTCTACAAGAGGATCTTTGATGGTGTCAATAGTCATCCCTCTCTTATTCCACTTTGCCCCAGTGTTCTTCTTTATGGCTTCTTTAGAATCATTCCTTAGGGTCTTTGTCCATTCTAGGGTTGGATACCCAATTACTCTATGTATAATTCTTTTAGATAGTTTAATGGGTTCATCTTCCAACAATAGGCATCAATCATGGATTCTACTTAGCACAATTCATACCCATTCTATTTTAAATACTGTAGGGAAATCTAGGGTATGGGTTAAGCCCTTACTCTTAATAATTTGAAACTCTTCCTTTAAAACCAAATTCTCACATAGTTTATTATATGCTACCCTAATCTCCATATCACCAATAGCTCTAATTTTGCAAGCATATCATCTCCTAACATCTTGCACCATCACAACTTTAGGTGGAATCATGGATAAAGCTCTGGTAGGGTTGTTCTTATAAGAAACTTTAGGAATTGATCTAAAATTGGGTTATTTCACTTCATTACAGACCAATTAAACTTCAAATAGCTCCTTATCCTAGGGTTTTCTAGAGCTAGATGCCATTTCTTCAAACTAGGTTTCAATACTTAAAAATTTCTTAACTACATAGCTTAGCAGTAGTGTAAATACATTGAATTGAAAAGATGTTGAATCTTGGCTTGAATCTATGAAAAAGCTTCAATCTCTTCTTGGAAACCATTTTTGCACTCTTGTTGCTCTTTCTTTGTGTTCCAATGATAAAAAATAATATAAAAATTGACCTTATACCCTTCATTTCATAGAATTTAATGCTTAGTGTATATACAGTTGTCCATTCAGCTCCTTATGAAATTCTATTTCACTTCACTTCCATTGATTTTCCAACACTTGGCATACACTAGAGTTTCCCTTACTCGACTTCAACTAAAATTTCCTTTCACTCAAAAGCAACTAATTAGTGGACTTCCACTAGTTCTGTCCAATAACTTGGCACATACTATGATTTCACTTGGAAACTGAAGGTAACAATATGAAAGCTCTTGAGGATAGATTTGCATCTTTATACATGTTATTTATCCTTTTTAGTACTGATGTATGATAAAATATTTAAATATCACTTAGTTGGATGAAGTGTGATCACTTAACCTTTTAGGTGAAGTGATCCCTCCATTTGATGTGCTACTTCCATCTTTCTTCTTCCATGTTTTATTCATCTCTCCTCTAACATGCTCAACATCTACCTTACCTTTTCCTTTGTTTGAGTTTGAGTTAGGTTCCTTTGTCCTTTTTGGGTAGTGCTTGTTGATGTGACCAATCTTCAAACAACTAAAGCATCTAGTTTGGCTCAACCATCTGCTATAGCTCCCACTAAAATGTGTTCTTATGTAGTTCTCATGGATGTGTTCATACTCTTGACAGTAGTGATAGCTTTGCCTAGTGTTGTAGTCCCAATTGTAGTGATGTCCATGACTATTTGAGTTTTCAGGTTGTTCTAGAGTCCACATAGGCTTTGATCTACATTCAAAGGCTCTATGTCCATATTTTTTGCAATTGTAGTAGTGACCTTCAAATCTTGGTGTCCTAATGGTTTTAGTCCTACAATCATGTGCCTAATGACATTGCTTATTGCACTTGTGACAGTGACCCATGTTTTTAGGTTTGTCATGCTGATTGGTGTTCTTGCTCCTACACACATTAGAGGTATGTCTCTTTTTACCACAAAAATGAAAAGTGGGTTTTTTTTTCTTACCTTTGTCACTTCTTTCTTCTATAATCTTAGATTACTTTCCTTTTTTAGTGTTGGCATATTCTAGTCCCAAAGTGTCATTACAAGATCTTGGTGATTTTAGTAGCTATTCAAAGTACTTGATGGCTTCATTAGGTTTTTTGAAGATTTTTGCAATTTCCTTTTCTCTTCTCAAGTCATTTTGTAGTTGTTCATAGTTTACATAGTAGTTTGTGCCAATACAAACAACTATGTCAAAATTGTATTACTTGACATTTGAAGTCCTCGGTGCTCAGCACTAACTTGAAATTCAATATTGTTACTTAACATCTAAGTGACTCAATATGCACTACTTTCTTGGCATTTGAATCACTTGATACATACTATCTACTCTGCATCTATGTGATTCAATACTTGACTGGCTCGGCACTCACTATTTACTTAGTAAGCACTATCTTATATGTTATTCTTGGCATATGTTACTTATTCAATATGAACTAGGTAGATGACTTAAGTGTATAGACACTCATTTTTCAAATCTAATATGAGATGAACAAAATATATATGGTTCATTGTGGAAACTAACAATAGTTGCATGGAAGCATTAATTCCTAGAGTTAAGTTTCTAGAGCTTGCGGGATATGAGATGAGTGCAAAGATCATAGAAGGGTATGCACAAATTATTATTGAATCTGTAATGCCCCGTCAAGGGATCCAAAGAATTAACCTAGAATTTCACTAAGTTTAGTAACTTTTTTTTTTAATAATTTTTTTATAACATGAAAGTAAATACCACATATAGCTTGTACATAATAACAGAAGCAATAGCAATGTCCATCTAAAAGTAAACATAACATACATAACCAATTTCATTCTTTAAGAATCCCTTAACATTGAGTTACATCTAAACTAACTAACATACATGAATCCATCTAGTACAACATCCACATGAATAATAATGTTAAGTCCAATGTTTATACATTACATTTTCAAATGCTCAATCATCCACTGTACATGTCATAGGGTATGAAGGCTTAAAAGAATATGCATATGTGAAATAAGGTACATCATCCTATTCCAATCCATGATACATCAAAGTAAAGATAATCACACGATACATCATCATAGAAGACATATACATCTATCATAAAGATCAAACAAAATAAACTAAGTGCACGGTTCCTCCCAACCATAAATAGCATCATTAGACCATCGTGGATCCTAGCCATCCCTCCGTGCGTAACATTCCAAAGCACCGAAGAGATCATCAGTATAAACATAGTAGGAATGTCACTTCTAAAACATCCTACTAACATGCAAAGTAAATCATAAGATAACATCATCTAACATATGCAAATCATCAATATAAGAAACATACCAGTAAATACATCCATCATAAGGTATATCATCAATCATAATGATCCAAGAACAGAATGAAGATAAATACCAACCAAGAATGCTCCAGCCATGGTGTCTCAAACGGATCTCAAATGATAAGAGTGGAAAATACACTACCACCCAACCGCGTGGTACCTAAGTGGTCCACTCCCACCGTGCTGAGGAGATAATCTCAAGTCCCAAACAGGCTATCCATAACACATAGCACAAATCTCTATAGTCTAGGAATCCTAAAAGTATACTAACTCAAAAGTTCCAATCACACACAAAATTGACATCTAATTCCTAGAGGCACACAATGACATGTAGGAAACCTACTTTGCAAGCGAGAAAGTGTCATCGCATTTATCTCGTACAAGTTACCTTGGCAGTTAGCTAAACTCCATGGGTCCATATAGATCTCGTGCAGCCACTAGTATCCTCTCATACTGATGAGGCATACTATGGAATGCAAGGTCACAACTATGTGTTCTCACTACTCCCATCCTAGCCTGTACAAGCACTCAAAGCATGGGCGAGAACCAAAAAAATTATCTTTTTAGGTTCATTTAACCCCCATTTAGTGTGTAAATGTTATCACTTATTAACCAAACTTACAATGAGTTGCCCTGGCAGCCACTTAGGGCCCCGGCCCCCATTGCAAGCCACTTCCCGACACTACAAGTAGATTACCTACCCTAATGCTCATGGAATCATAAATCACCACAGTCCTATACAAGGGATTGTAAAGAAAATCCAAAAGATAATCCATAAAAAGAATCATCAAATATCCATGATAAAAGTATCAAATATCCACAATAAGAATCATCAAATCTCCATGAGCATCCAAAAAGAATTAATAGAAAATCATGACGACAACAGTTCTCTATTGGAAACTGAAGGCATCACTAATAATCATAATAATCATTGGTTCTCAATAACCAAAATATATCTCAAAATAAATCACCATATCCATTGGTTCTTAACAAGCAACCAAGAATATCTCAAAATCATACTGATCGAAGACTCCAAAATGGTTGAGTCAAAACATGTCACAACATGACATCATCAAGAAATAAATCAACACTTTAGTCCCATCATGGCGACTACAAAGTAATCCAAGGATAACTGATCGATGACTCAAAAATGATTAGCTCGAGTATCTCATACACATACATCTCAGCTTCACACATGAAGACTGGTGAACAATAACAAACATTTCATAGAGCATATGATCACATAACCATGGTTGGGCTTATAAAGATCGAGACCAAATAAGATCAACATGCCATCACATCTCATAACCCCTGAGCCTCTGGTAACAACCTAGGACTGGTCAACACTAGTCAACCCAAAACCCAAAACAAGAGAATATAGAATACACGATGCAGACACATGTTTTGGTTTTGCTATCTTACATAGTTGAATCAAGTGTAGAGGTTTCTAGTTTTCTATTTGCAAGTATATTTTCAAGTGTCTTAAGTTTCATCATTCGACTTACAAGTCAACCCAATTGTTCCCCGATAGCATTATTCTTCCATTATTAAGAATTACATTCTAAGAGTAACTTAAGGATAATTTTTACTCATTAAACTAATCATCATTAAATTTTCTTAATTTATCTATGAACCATATTCTAATTGATTAACCTTTCAACTTTTCTAAGATCATTATTCGTTATATTATAAGAGGACCAATTATCATTCTTCGAATAAGAGGTTATAACTTTATTTATCTCAATCCATTAACATAGGTACACCATCCATGACCTATTAACATCTTATTAGTTTTCAATTGGAAACTTAATTAAGTATTACTAAAGTTTGAGTCTTTGAATTTAATCGTCACCATCGTTGACAACCATACAATATCTAAAGTCATAATTCAAGTCATAAGAATAAGACCTATCAACTTCAATATAGATAATCTACAATCTTGTTAAAAGAATTATATTAAATAAATCTCTATTACATAACTTAATTATTAATTAAATCTAATTAACTCTCATTAATTGATTTAATTAATAATTGTATAACCATAGCAACATTCTAATTAACATAAGTTCACTAATAACTAACTATAACTTGAAAGTTAAAAGTCAACTATAACTCAAATCTCTAATATTCATATTAATAGTTCAATAATAACAAGACGTAATAAATCCCCAATACCAAATATTATCATTTCAAATAAATTTTTCCTATATACGTTGATTCAGTTAACTGATAATCTTTCAAATTATTAACCAATTCAATTTGATTAATATCTTTTACAGTACTTCAATCATTAACTAATCTCCTTTAGAATAACTCTGTTCGTATTAGTTGATAACTATTTAAACTATTTATACTATTATTTATTAATAGTTTGTTAGACCCAACAAATATTAATAAATAATAAACTTATCACAAATATAAATAATCAATCTAGAAAACTTTGACATAGAAATTCATTAACTAACTCTTAATACCATTAAGGTATTCAAACACATTAACCAATAACATAATAATTCAATCTTAATCCAATATCATTTAGAGTTTCTAAATTTAAATCAACATAATATAAATTATCATCTTACAATTATTTAATCAATATTAAAATCAACCATTAGACTCCATTTTCTAATTGTTCTAATAATATTTTGTCTATATAAAAGTTGTTTGAAAAAGATCCCTATCACAAACCAATAAGACTCATTGTAGATTTTAACATGAATAATTTTCAAATTCTTAGCATTATCATCTTCATTAAACAACTCTAAAATTGTTTAATAGTATTCAATATACATTATAAAAAGTCCACTATATAAACTATATTAAAATATCTTTTCTTTTAATTTTCTCTCATTTAAAAATTCATTTACTTAGATTGACTAATAATTAACTACACTTCTTCTACTATTAACTAATATTAATTAAATTTGATTTAATTAGATTAGATAATAGACCATATAAAACTAATGCATAATAATAAGATTCTAATAAGGGAAGATTGCAATAATATCTTTAATTCATTAAATAATCTCTAGTAGATTATCTCTGTTAGAAATGGAAAAAAGAAAATATGAAAATAAGCAAAACCAGGAAAGAATCTAAGTGAGTTAATGCATGAAAAGATATTACCATAAAATAGGAGAGAGAAAGCTTCAAGCTCCAACACCATGAGACAAGATATTTGGAAAGGGGAAAGTAAAGAAAACCCCTTGTGACATTATGAATGAGGCATGAAAAGCCTAAGAAGGAAGAGAGAGAGAGATAGAGAGCAATGCTCATACAATATTTGAGAAGAGGAAGAAACCTCATTGTTAAATGAGAGAAGAGGGTCATCTCTTAAATAGAGATAAGAGAGAGGAGTTAGAATGTAACTCCCATGTCTATGAATTTCACCATTCATAAGTGTGTGAGGCCAAGTGTGAGATTCCTCTTAAGGAGGAATAATCTAAAATTAGAAATTACAATACATATTTATCCTCACATATTCCACTAGATGACAAAATAAGATGTAGTGGAAAAAGGACAAAAAAGAAATATATTAGGATACCTTGGCTTATATCCTAATATATTACAACAATAAATAAAGAAGGTCTAACCTTGGTTTATAAATACACCAAGGAAAGATTAGAACTTCTAACACCCCCCTTTAATCTTTACTTGGGGTAATTACATCAAAGGGTATTAAACCCATAATTTACAAAAATCTGCAACCTAATCTTCAATATGAAGTAATTTGATTGTCTTCAAGCCATATGGAACATTTTTAGATCCAAGAGAAGTACAAGAGTCCTTTGAATGTGATCAAGTGGAAGCATAGGCAGATCTTCATATGTGGAAAACCAAGAAGGTTCCTTGATGGATCACCTGAAAAAAAGAACAACAAGATAAATATCCACAAGTAGAATGCCATCATATATGCAAATTGTTAGAAATGAAAATTCAAAATCCTTTTGAATAAGGATAATAAAACTCGCATAGAGAAATAATGAGTAAAACATGTTACCACAAAACAATGGAGATAACCTGATATCAAGATAAATTATATGCTCAAAAAATTGTCAACAAGGACAAATTGAGTAAAAAGCTTGATCAATGCTCTCATAAAAAGTATATGATACTAATGCACAAATGACCACAGACAAGGCCAACTAATGAAATGTGCATCGACATTGCATCAATCACGTGGATATAGACAGTCCACTTAATGAATCATCCCACTGCAAGCTAATGGGGGCGTCCCTCCATAACATGCATGACTCATGATCTAAGAAATAAAGTATGCAGATCATTATCACATTAATATATGAAAATAACATAAAGGAGAGACATGCTGATCAAAGTAGAATTATCATGATTTTTGATAGGATAATCAAAAGAATGGATTATGAGGTTGTAACAACATATTGCCTTCAAATTGGATCAAATCATCTGAATTTGGAGAGAAAACTCCAATAATAACATCCTCTTCATTGAGGAACAAAAATGGAACAACATGGAGGGAAACTCCATAAAAATATTATCCTATCAAAATGGAACAGATAGGATCAAATGGAGGGAAACTCCATATAAAATGAGTGCATACCAATATAGGATGGAGGGATACTCCATGGGCCAGATAAAGAAACTATGTATCAGTTATACTGAGGGGAACTACATAGTTAACCTTGAAAAAATATTAAGCTCCCTATGCAACTCAAAAAAATATTATATAAATAATGTAGATCATTGGTATAACACCATAAAGTGCCAACATGGGCATAGAACAATGCTATAAAAGCATAAAAGTGCAACTATGGGCATATCAAAATATCAAAATGAAGGCAAATGTGTAAGATTACTCATAATCCAATTAGGTAAAATGATTTAAGGAAGATCAACTAAATATAGATATCAGGTATAAAACGCCATTGAGGGTAAACATGAGTACTCAATTCATTTTGCAAAGGTATATATTAATTTTTGAATCATTATAGTCATAAATTATATATTTATCTGGGCATATATGTGGGCCCCCATATATACTCAAATAAATATACGAAAATAGATTGGTTAAAGAAAATAATCACCTTTCCATACTTAATATTTTGGAAAGTCACAATTTATAAAAAGTCATAATATTTACCTTGGTTCAAAAATATAACCTCAAAGTAATAAGAACATAAAGTCATGGGGCAAGAAAAGATCTCCCCATTTTTCTCATACTATGCCTTCAAGATTGGAAGAGATTCAAAAAGAATTTTTTTGAAATAAAACATTAAGAAAGATATAACTAAAAAAACTTAGTAATTAATGATAGAGGTCAGATCTGGCATATAAGAATATACTAAAAAGAGTTTAAAAACTTTTCTTAAAAAAGTTTGAATAAAAGCTTGTAATGATAGAATATTGCACTTGTCTGACAATGAATGATTACATGCCAAAAATAGGTTGACAAGAGGCAATAATAAAAGTAAATGATGCTTCTATCATGAGCTTAAAAAAGAAAAAGAATCTTGCATGAAAAGACAAGAAAAAATGAGCAATGATTTGTTTTTTTAAAAAAGACAGAGAATAATAATTGCACAGAGAATATTTTAAACATGCAAGAGACAAAATTAGAAACTTAAAATGTACAGACATGAAAAGACGAAAAAGCATAGTCTTTTTGATATCCTCTATGACAGATTTCTCTTATTTCATGTAAGATATCATAGAGGATATCTTTGGTTAAAGACAATGAAATAGCTCTTATTTGCAACAGATTTTCAAGTGAGGTATAGATATATAAAAAAATTAAATTCAAGAAATGAAATGGATTAAAAATATTTTAAAATATGAGTAGACTAAGATATGAATTTGAAAAAGATAGGAAAACCCTTTGGCGGCAAGCCTTCCAAAGGGGGTTAGATGAAAAATAATAGAAAATAAGAAGTAACTTGCACAAATTAGAGCAAACAGTAAAATAAAAAAAAAAAAAAAAATTCAATTTTTTCCATCTTAAGAAGATTAAAGAAGAAATTAGTGAAATCTCTCTCAAGAGTCTCCTTCGAATCGTACCTTCATGCAAACACTCAAAACAAAGATTAAACTGCTCCGATACCATGTTAGAAATGGAAAAAAGAAAATATGAAAATAAGAAAAACCAGGAAAGAATCTAAGCGAGTTAATGCATGAAAAGATATTACCATAAAATAGGAGAGAGAAAGCTTCAAGCTCCAACACCATGAGACAAGATATTTGGAAAGGGGAAAGCAAAGAAAACCCCTTGTGACATTATGAATGAGGCATGAAAAGCCTAAGAAGGAAGAGAGAGAGAGATAGAGAGCAATGCTCATACAATATTTGAGAAGAGGAAGAAACCTCATTGTTAAATGAGAGAAGAGGGTCATCTCTTAAATAGAGATGAGAAAGAGGAGTTAGAATGTAACTCCCATGTCTATGAATGCCACCATTCATACGTGTGTGAGGCCAAGTGTGAGATTCCTCTTAAGGAGGAATAATCTAAAATTAGAAATTACAATACATATTTATCCTCACATATTCCACTAGATGACAAAATAAGATGTAGTGGAAAAAGGACAAAAAAAAAATATATTAGGATACCTTGGCTTATATCCTAATATATTACAACAATAAATAAAGAAGGTCTAACCTTGGTTTATAAATACACCAAGGAAAGATTACAACTTCTAACAATCTCTAATCAAATTTGTTGATAACTATTTAAACCATTATTTATTAATTATCATTAAACACTTTTATAAATTACCACCTCTTAACTATATATTAAATAGTATTTAATATACATTAAATAATTAATATTAAAAGTCATCCGTTCTCTATTGAATTCAATATCTCTATCCATCAGCTCCATCCACAAACTTTCCATTAAAAATCTTCATTAATTCATTTAGAACATTTTTATTAGTCTTTAGACTAATTAAATAATTATTAAATTCTAATTATATTACTTTGATATATTATTTCTGTGAAGTTTAAGCATAAAGAACTCTTGGTTATGGGAAATGAAGAGACATCTGTTTTTGAATAAAATAGTCCTAGTACGACGGTCATATCTCCCTAATAAACTGTTGGATCGGGCTAAAATTTAAATATGTTGGAGAGGGCCAAGTTGCGCCAATTCTGACTAGAGTGATCGAATAAATTTGATCTTGATAAAAAGTTATGAATGACTGAATTCAGGTCTATCCAAAAGGCAGCGACAAGACAATTTGTGATGAATTAAGAATTTCCTCTTAAAATATTTGTTCTCTAAATTTAACCATAAAAGGGTTTGTTCATATGTATCTAAAAATATAATTGATAGAAAGATTACATCCAATCATTCAAATTTTCACCATAAAATTTCTATTTTAACTCCAAATCTTGTCTTTCTAATTTAATAATATAAATTTGAACCCAAACCCGATTAAGATCTAATTATTTCTCCTTAATTGGATCTAAGATTTTTCTATTATTTTCTTCTCAACCAAAAAAAATATCTTGATTCCAATTTCAAATAGTAGATTCCATCATAGAGAGTATTCAGACACATAAAACATATATGATGAAGACAGGAAGAGAAAGAGTGCAAAAGAAATATGAGAATATCACGAGTGCACCTGGACACTGATGCTAATGTGCCATGCCTCAGAAGTCCATAGAAAATCCCTTCCTTCTCCATCATTCGCAATTCTTCAAAGAATCCAAGCCGATCGAATCCTCCAAGTGATTAGAAGTGCTAGAAGGAGCATAGAAGCAAGTAGAAAATATGAGCATATGAATCTTCTCCCCTACATATAAGTTTTGAAGCTCCTATTTGAGCTTGTAGCTTGTGGCTTCCATTAACCTTGTAGCTTCCATTAAACTTGTAGCTTTCATTAAGCTTTTCTTTTAAGCTTCTATGAATGCCTGAATATCAAGAGCTCTCAAAAAACCTTTGGAATGCTTCTTGAAACCGTTGAAAGGTGTCACCAACTAAGCATGGGTCTTTTCCAATTCTTTTTGATGAGTCATAGAATTGTAGACACCTTGTGCTTAATTGATGCACTAACCCTCATGTTGTTGACACATGTTAATTCCCATGCAAGCTTATAACTCAAATTTACTTTACTCTTTCCAATTTAATTTATTTATTTATTAAATCTCATGCACTAACTTTAATATCTCCACTTTTCAATCTTAATATATTTATATTTTAATCATATGAGATTTAGAATCTTTTAATAATTTAAAATATATTTTCCACTTTTAAATTTCATTTTCCAAAACTTTATTGCTAAAATATTTATTAGCTTTAATAATATTATTATTTAGTCATTTATTTAAAAATGAGCTCCAAATATATTATTATTAAAATAAATATTGTCACATTCCAAATTTAAACTTTTAACTTTTATTTTCAAATTTAATTATTTTATTTAATTAATTTCTCAATTAATTAAATAAAATAAATATTAAAATACCATATTAATTTTGTATTTAATTAAACCATTAATTAAATCTTTTAATTAAGCTTAATTAATAGAAAATACTCCAAAGACTCACAAAGGTAAAAATACGAAAAACCCATCATAGCCAAAATACATACAAATCAAACTAAGGGGTTTATATCACTAATTATATCGTCCAAAATATTCGGAGGGTACTCAACTCAAATACTTGTCCTAATTTTTCAATTAGAACAAATGGCTTAGAGGGTTGGGATTTGGACTTGAGAATTTATCTCAATGTCCTAATTTTTCAATTAGAACAAATGGCTTAGAAGGTTGGGATTTGGACTTGAGAATTTATCTTCCCTCTCTTATTAGTGAGATAATGTGATAGGGTACACTCATCCTGGCAATTCAGGGAAGTCGATACCTGGTACCTGCAACCTGCATAAAAACCACTCATGTACAAGCACAATATACTAAACTAAACAGGAAATGGCAGGAAGTGGTGCATCGTGTAGATCTTGACTAGCAGGTGACTACGACTCCCTTCTTTAACCACATCAGACACACCATACAAAAGAAAACACACAAAGAAAACACACACACCATACACATGCAAGTATGGGGTAAGTATCTATAAGAAAACACATATGATAATAAATCATCTTATTAATCATCATTAATAACTGCAAACATTGAAAATAATCATCATACATACATGAAATGTAGATTCTAAGTAATCTCATCACATATCAACTGAATCCATAGCACAATATCTGATAATCTCATAATAATGTTACTAACCATCAACATGAAACTAGCTCTAAAAGAGTTTAGCAATGATAACAAAATGCGAACCAGGGGCAGGCACTACAGAATCTAAGAAGGAAATAGAGTACCCTAGAGGGGGAACGTATGAAGATAAGATGAGAGTAGTTCATTCTAAACTATACAACAAAGAAAGAAAGAAAAAGGTTGAGAAAGAGATGGATTCCATCCTTAAGGAATCTAGCATGACTTCGGAGGAGTTTGGTGAGATTAAAGGAATTGCACTAGAGATGAAGGCTAGTGGATAAATTGAAGTGTTGGAAACAAATCTTATTGTAGCTGTAGAAGCTTTAAAGGGTGTGCTAGTAGTAGATTCATGTGTGCAAGCACCAATTGCACCATATGCAACATTTGCACAAGTGCAACTAGTCAAAACAAGGAGTGATCAACCTAGAAGATAATAAAAGTATGAATCATTTATTACACAAAGGAAATCAAAGAGATTGGTGAAGGTAAAGCATAAACCTACACTAGAAATCAAGAAAAGGGTCAAGCAGACTACAAGAGGACCTAGAAAGAGAAGAAAAACTACACAAGTCAGTGATTCTGAGGAATCAAAGAATGAAACAAAAGATAGACTAGTAGTCTAGAATGTGCAAGAAGGAAGAACTACAACTAGAAAGAAAGCATGGAAGCCAAAGGTAGAAAACATTAACTTGAAAATTATTAATAATGCCAATTTTTTATAGTAGAATAAATATTATGATTTGTATATAATATGGATAGAAGGTAGTTAGAAAATTCCATTGTAAGGAACATGAATTTTAGTAACAAAAGGTTTGAGAATATACATAATAAGGTACTAGAGGATCTATATAATAGGCTTGTAAATAGGAAAAGGAGAATATCAAATGAAGATATGAGTATGAGAGTCAAAATGATAAATAAATCATGTGATGTTGATTCAAAGGTGGAATTAGATAGAACTTTGAAGGGTATCGAGCCCTTGCTAAGGAACAAAACAAGACAAAATATTCTAATGGGAGATAATTATGAGGATGTTAGGAAAGAAACTAAGGAGATATTTATAAAATATATGACCTCAGTGCCTAAGGTGAGTGTATAGTATACGCTTGAGATCCCAATATATGTGCAAGAACATACACTGACTAGGGAAGAGGAAGAAGCAAAAGAGACATAGTAGGAATTCTCATTGTCTCACATTCTTATGGGTATTGAATCCATGCAAGTGGATAGTATGCACAGAACTGTGGATATAAAGGAGAATCCTTTTGTAGTACTTGGCTAATCCATTGTTGGCAATATTGTTGCTTACTCTATCTCTGATGATGAGGAAGAATAAAAGAAGAAGGCAAGGGAGGAACATAAAAGGAAAGAGGAAGAGGAAAGAAAGAAGATAGAGGAATAGTGAAGGAGGACGTTAAGTGAAGAATCTAAACTTGAGCAAAAATGAAAGATGTGATGTAGGAATCATCATTCTTGTCCAATTTGAAACATGTGGAGTTAGAAATAGGTAAAGAGGTGATACAATATGAGGTTGACATACCTTGTGTAGCACTAATAACTATATTTGTTGCAACACTAGTAGCCAGTTCATCAGTAACAATAGTAGTAACATTAGATGATGAAGATCACAAAGGCTTGGTGAGCACATTAAGTAAGTTGCTTGAAAAGAAAAAGTGAGTAAAATATTTCAAAAAAACATTAACTAAAGTCTTGGACATAATCTATAAGATAGTTAGTACAACTATAGCCATCCTAGACTTGTAGTAGAAGGCCATAGAGTTGATGAAAACTTTTAATAAGGAATCCAAAACTTTAGCTGAAGTAGCTTCAACAAAAGGTTAGGTAACACATGGTGTAGCACTATTCAACACATTATGCACCAATTTGCACAATTATCTAAAGATAATTGATGGAAACATCAAGGGAAAAGATTATATGGAGAATGTGCATAGTCACAGAAGTACCTTGTAGACTTTGGAAGTTAGATAAAAGGGAATTTTAGTGAACTTGAAAAACTCATTGTCAAGTTACAACTCCCAAAATCCAGTATTAAAGATTATGAAGCAGAAGTGGAGAAGATGCATGGTATGATTAGAGACTTGGAATTTGATAAAGAGAAAGAAACAAGGAGATTCTCTAGTCTTAGAGAAATTTTGTGATCCAAAGTCAACATTTTGCATAGGCAACTTAAGTAATTTCTTATAGCTAAGGCTTCCTATGACAAGTTTTTCTATACTAACTTGAGTGTAGTTGAAGTGGCATGCTATGCACTTTTCACACTAATCAATATCTTAGAGATAGTAAAAAACAACTGGAAGAAAGAGATTGAAAGACTAAAGGTTTCTTGTGTAGATTTTTTTTTCTAGATTAATAGGTTGATCGGTAGTAGAACACTAAATTTTGTATGCATATTTTGTCACATTTTCCATTGATGTCAAAGGGGGAGAGTAATATGTAAGGAAAATTATGTGTTTGCAATATGTAAGTACTAAGGAGTATACACAAAGGGGGAGTAATATTGTATTGTAAGGGGGAGAGTACTTATGTATAAATGTCAAGGAGTGATAAGGGATGTAATGATCCATCAAAACATGAATAAAATTGTTATCTTTTGAAGGCAATTGTATATAGTTACTTTTATTTGTTTTTGTATTGTATGACATCATTTTGGGACTTAGCTAATTTTTTCAAATGTTCCCATCAATTCCAAAGGGGGTGATTGTTAGCAATTTGGTCAGATATATGTCTTGATGATTGTCATTTATGGACACATACATTCAAGATTTCATTTATGCATTTAGAATTATAAAATTTCCTAAGTATTAGACAATTTATAATAGCATAGAGAACAAATTTTAAGTGTACAAATGACTCATTGAGAGTTAGCTCATACACAATTAAGGGATGCTTCATGATAGTGTCATGATGAAATGTGTTAATGTGAAGATGTGTATGGATAGTACAACATGAATTATGATCAAAATACTAGTGCAAGTATTTAACAATACAGAGAAAAGCATAGCAAAGAATTGGATTGTATGGTTTAAGAAAGCATTTTGGTTAAAAAATAATTACTAAGTTATGATGAGACAGTTATGTGGATATTACTCCAAAAGTTATTTTTTGTTATGTGAAGTGTGTGAACACATGACGACTAACTGAGTAGAGTTTTGTAAATGTGCAAGATATAAGTAGAAATCTTATATTGTGCACCAATTGGAGATGTGACATGATATGCAAACTATTGTGTGAATGATCTAAAAAATATGTGATGTAATTTCTAATATATGATTAGAACAAGTGTGAAGTACAATAGACAATTGTATATGAGTAATGTTAGTATGCTAATAGAAACCAAATTTAAATAAAGCTTCTACAAACTAAAAAAAATTCATAAACTTCAAGATAGACTAAGATGAGCTCTAAATTGAGAATATGAGCCATTAATGGACTCTCTCAATAAGAAGCTCTCTTGTTGAGTGGCTTTGTCTAAATAGATAGGATGTATGCTCAAGCTTATGCTTCAAAAAGGGCTTCAAATGGAGTTGGAATTTGGGTGTGAGTGTATGGTTTTGATGTAAAATGGCTTCTTAAAATGGCATTATGACTTTACTTCATGGATTGTGTTATTTTGCAAAGGGGAAGGATCCAATTTATAGGCAAGAGGCTTGAGGGATTGAGGGCTAAGATGCAAGGATGGGAAAAAGCTCATGGAGGGCTCAGATTGCATGAGAAGAGAGCACATGGATTGTGCTTCCTTACAACCAATCAGGGAGTGACACATGTCACAGGGTGAGAGGATGGAGGAAAGTGGAAGGATGAGTCAACAAAGGAGGCTCAAGGGATAAAATCTTCATAAAGACCCTCATAATGTCTTGTAAGAGGAATAAAAGGGCTTGGAAGAGTCATTTATGGCCTAGTGGGCTTCATAAAGTTTTATGGTTGGGGATATTTTGAGGGAGATGAGAGCAATTTCGACTTGGGCTTGATTAGGAGGGTTTTAAACTTGCTTAGGATTGTGCAAATGATTAGAGGATGGATTAGGATGGTTTAGGATTAGCTTAGGGATAGGCAAGTGGATGGCATTTAATGAGGGTGGGTGAAGGAGGAGATATTTGTTAACTTTGGCTTGGGTTAGTAAGTTTTAACCCATGTTTAGGGAATGTGACAAGGTTAGGAGGGGATTAGGATTAGGTTTAAAGACATCTTCTAGAAGAGTCTAGACTTTGGATGAGGATAAAGACTTTCTAGAATAGTCTAGAACTTCTTAGGATGAGGATGAAGACTTTCTAGAAGAGTCTAGAACTTCTTAGGATGAGGATAAATTAGATTTTTAGGAAATAAATAAAGTTTTATTTATTTCAAGGGTTTGGGTTGAGGAGATATTTATTAAAAAAAATTTAATAAACATGAGGATTAATATTTAATCTTAATTAAATATTTTGAGTTGGGATTAGGGTTAGGAAATGATGGGATTAGCCTTTAATCAAAATTAAAGAAGGATTAGAAAATTTTGGAAGAGGTTATTGATCTTAAAGAAATTGGCCAAGTTTTGGGCAAAAAATAAATTTTTTATTTATTTTAGGATTTTTGGTCAATTTATTAATTAAATAATTAATAAATAAGGAAGTAATGTTTAAATAAGATTTAAACATTTTTGGGAGGGATTCCTTAATTAAATATTTTTAATTAAGATAAAGGGATTTAATGGCATAAAAATTAATTAATTAATTAATTAATTAATGATGATGTCATCAGGGATTTTTTCAAAAAATAAAAAGGCTCTATTTTCTAAAAGATTTTTGGGTGTCTACATTTCGCCCCTCTTTGATGTGATGCCGCGAGTGGCATGGCATCAAAGATAAGAAAATAAGATGCCCAAGGCTAGAGCAGAAGAGGAGAGAATGGACTGTGAGATGCCCCCTCAAGAAGGCAACGGGGAGAGAAAGCGAGGCTCGATGGCTTCTTGAAAAATACAAGAATCTGGAATGAGCAAGGAGACTCAGATTGGTTTAAGAGAAGAGGTTTAGTTAGCTCAAACTCTCACTATGGGAGAATGATAAAGGGAGAATCAAAGGCACAAGAGGAAGCGAGCTTAAGATCTCAGGGATTGCAGAGGATGAAGGGGCGGAACACTATAAAAGGAATCCAGGATGGGGAGATGGATGAGGGGATTAAAAAGCTAATGCAACAGGATTTCAAAGAGTCAAATTGGCAAAAGATGGGTTTCAGAGATCCCTAGGACTAGGATTGTGGATCTCAAAAGATGAGGCTTGGTGGATTGATTTGGATTGGTGGATCCCTAAGACTAGGATTGTGGATCCCTAAAGCTAAAGGTGAGGAGTGATTCAAAGAGATACTGATGCATAAGCTAGGGTAGGAGAGACGGATGCTGGATATGGATGGGGGATAATGTAGATGAAGGAAAACCATTGAAGCTTTTTGAGTGGGGGATACTTCAAAGAGAAGTACCACCATGCAGTTGAGCACTAAATTTGCTATAGGACTATTGGTTAATTGCCAAGGTTACCAAGAACATCAAGGCCTTTTCACCAACTGTCCAGAGGACTGACGGACTGACTCAAAACAAACATGCAAGGATTGCCCCAACATCACACATGAGTCCAAGAGGAAGCAGTGTGGAACCAACACTGGGTAACCCACAAGTAGAAAAGAAAAACAAACAAAAGACTTGATCAAGACCTTATGCTCAGATTGCCCCATTCACAGTATACCATGATATGGAAGATTGTGGCAACCTTGAGGAGGGAAAAAAAGGATTGCTTGGAAGAGATACTTCAAGACCCAAAGGGAAGATTCCAAATCAAAAGAAAGTGAAAATCCAAAAGAGAACTATTTGCCAATGATATGGGTAGGACAAGGTACTAATGGACCAAGATCAAACATGAGGAAAGCTATATCCTACAAGGATCTATCGGAGAGCACCTAAGATGATGGATCTAGATGAGTGATGTGTCTAGCAAGCTAAACTAAGAAGGATAACACTTTGGTGATAGGAGATCTAGCTAAAGGATGCATTGGAATAGATAACCAAGGGTTGTGTGATGTGTGCAAGATGCTAATCAAGGAGGAACGAACACGAAAGTTGGATAGATACAACAGTACTAAGCTAAAGAGGATGTACAAGCTGATAGACCAAGATATTTACAAGTGGGCTAATCAAGATATGGTACAAGCTAATAGACCAATGATATGTATGATATAGATGGATAAAAGCTCAGGATGAGAGGATAGTGGGATAGCTCAATTTTGTGTAAGATGCAAAAGCTAAGGATGAGGTGATAGCGTAAGATATGGATTTGGAAGGATGCATCCAATGATGATGATAGATGTGCGACCAAGGATGGGGATAATGCTAAGGTTGGTGGTAACTGAGCTGATAGACAGTGCTAGAGTGAATGGCTAATGAGAGGATGACATTGGATTTGCATGAGAATAGCCTAGAGCCAGGTACCAATGACAAGGGAGGATGGACAAGACAAGATCTCTAAGGGATATAGTGCCCCCAGTTAGAAGATGACATGAAAAGGAGGTCTTACGATGGATGTGATAGGATTGAAGCTAGGATGGAAAAGCTGAAGGTGCTAGGGAGATGGATGATAGCTAGGATGATGGGGTGAGGTTGTAGAAGATAAGTGGATAGTGATAGATAAAAGCTAGAGGATGAAAGATAGGTGGATAGATTGGAAGATTGAGCTGGATGGCAAGATGTGACCAAAAGCATGAGGAGGATAGGCTAAGCTGGGGATGGCTAGATTAGACATGACGCTGGTTTGCCAAGTTTTCATCATGGTACTTGTCCAAGGCACTTGAATTGCCAAGTTTTCACCAGTGGACGCTTTATTTTTCTTTATTTTTTTTGACTTTTTGACTTTGGACTTAGCTGGAATGATTTTGGCTTTCTTCAGCTATTTTGGTATTTTTGGGATTTTTCACTAGCTGTTGGAATGTTCAATTTTGTTGCTAGTTGTTGGTACACCAGATGTGTGATTTATGCAATAGATTGGATTAGATGGGATTGATGGTAGGAGATGGAGGGATGAAAAGGTCGGAAAGGAGCATGATATGGGGATGCTTGCAAGAGCAACATTGGCACATGTTGGGATAGGTGTGAAAAGAACATATGGGGGATAGATTCTAGATGCGGGCATGATGGAGGATTTGTGGAAGCGTGCTTGGGGATATAGCCACCCAAGATGGAGTTAAGAGATGGGGGACATGAGTCACTAGATGGGGGATTAGCAGTGGTGGATGCCATTATGCATTGGGTTTCAAATTTTTTCTTGGGGATCCACATGGTTTTGGATTTTCTTTTCATAGGCTTTTGCATTGTTTTGCATTCTTTGATTGGATTTTGCCTTTTTGGAGTATGTCTTTTAGAATAGACATATGATTGCCTAGGATGTGGATTTTTAGCTTTATGCATTTTGAAGTTGGCATGCACATTGCTGTGGTAAGCTTTGGGAAGATGGTTAGGAGAAGCTTTGTGAGATGGAGAGGACATGAAAGAGCATGTAGGGGGATAATGATGGATGATGTGCCCTGATATGTGCCTTTGTTGATCTTGCATAGGAATGGATGGAATAGGATTTTTATGATGGCTGATAGGAGGATGGAGGATGGTAGATTTTGGGACATAGGGACCCAAAATGGATTTAGCGGATGAAGGGGGGATATGGTAGGTTGTTTTGGGTTGCAAAGATGGTGGAGGGGGGATGACATAAGATTTCTTGAAGGAATGATGGGAGGCTGGCATGGTGGGCTTGGAGATAGGATTGGTTTGGGGGTGTGGTGTACCAACACCTTTAGATGGTGAGCCTTTGGATACATATCCAAGACCATGAAATCCTATATTTTTTTGTGCAATAATAGGATTTCCGATTCCTTGCTCTTGTGGTCCTAAACCTTGACCTTGATAATGCCATCGATTGAGAATTTGAACAAGCTGAGGAAAATTTTTGCTTGCAAAAAATGGTAGAAGTGATTTATTAGGTGTATTGCAATGGGGAGATATTGTTCTTAATTCTTCTACTGAGAGAGGGCCACCGTGGATGAATGTAAGTGAACCAAGAGGGTAGATTATAGATGGTGGAATAGCTTGGATAGGTGGTAAGATGGAACCATGGAGTGGGGGAGATGGAAGGATAGGATCTTGATGTAGCTGGTGGGATGACAAGATATCTCGTAGTGGAGGAGATATGGCTTGAGGTTTTGGAGATGGAGGAGATGGTGACTACACTATGGATGGAAGACATGGTACGATGATATCTTCATTTATGCTTTGGGGGATGTCAACATGCTTTTGGGCAGGATCTTGATAGGATTGGTTTGGAGTGGATGGTGCGATAGGAGGTGAAGGGATGGATTCTTCAAGGGTAGCGGATGGATAGATGGGAGATTCAGTAGTGGAGATGGGTGAGTAGAAGATGGATGCATAAGGGTCATTATGAGATATTTGGGAAATGCTTGGAGGCGATGTGGATAGGATTTGGAGGGATTTGATAGGTGGTGGGATTTTGATGCTTGCAGGAAGTGGAAGGATTTTAAGCAATTTGATGGATGGTATGGGGATGATAGCTATGGGAGATGGAGGTGATATTATAGATGGGGAAGCTTCATCACTGACTACTTCACATGGTTGGATTAGATGACATGGCTTATCGACTGTTGGAGGCAACTTTTCTTGTATTTCCTCTAGGAGATTCCTTGGAGACTCGTGTATCGAAGGTGGAGGTGGATTGATAGGAATAGCTAGTGTGATGGGGGTTGAAGATTGGAAGCTTGGTTGATGGGGTGATGGAGGGGAAGCTAGAATATCAGATGGAATGACTAGATAGTTTGGAATAACTCTTGAATTTTGGGGGATGCTTGGGGGAATGTTTCTAAGGCTTTCAATATACCCGTCATAGTCAACAAGATTTTCATCATCATTGGAATAGGAGGTGGCGGGAGCAAGGACAATGCGACCAAAAACATCATGATAGGATTGGTACTTCATGCTTTGATGATGAGTTTGATGGGGATGGGGTCTTGCGTATGGATGAACACGGAAGCTCATGGTTGGATTTGGATTAAGCAAAAATTCTGGATTGGCTGATGAAAGATTTCCTAGGGAGAGTCAAAGATGCATGACAGACCTAAGGAGGATTGGTTGGAGATTTTTGGCTTTCCTGTAGATGGAAGACTTCAAGGGCATGTTGTCAAAAGGTGAGAGTTTTTCTTTCTTATGCACTGGATATGGTGGTGGTTGTGTCAACTTGAGGATAGACTAATGATCCTATGGGCATGACACGAGATTGACCACTTGTGGATCCCAACCTTTAGCTCAAGGTGATGAGGGATGCAAGTGACAAAGCTAGATTACCCTAGACAATGCTCTGTCAGAGGGATAATTTTGGCAAAGTGACAACAACTCTTTAAAGGCTTGGGTGATTTTGAATTGGGTTGCTAGCTAGCTGGGGGGATGATTTGGATGGACTTTGGATTTGGGATTGTTCTAAAGCAAGGAACTAGATAGATTCGGTTGCAGCAGGGGAGCTTGGATGATTTTTTGATGAGGCAGTGACTACGCTAAGTATGCCATGAGCTGGGAGATTTCTGCTTTTTTGGGATTTTGACCAAAGTTGGCAAGCATTCATTCAAAAGCTATGAACAATCAAGCAGACAAAAGTTTGGAGCAAGCACGTCAAACACACCAACATCCTAAGAAGCTTTCTACAAGGATGAAATTTGGTTTAGCTAGGGATTCCTCGATATACGCAAGGTATGTGAGGCCCAAATCCATAGATGAAACCAAAAAGATGTCACACAGCCAAGAGGAGCGGTAACCCACTTCTCCTCTTTCACTTCTCAAGGGTATAAAGTTCCTTGAGGTTTAGCCTGAGTGACAAAATATTGATTCCAAGAGAGGTGTCTTTGGATTCACCTCCAAATTTTTATACTCCGTCAGAATGTTGGAGTTGAGGTCGTCTCAAGGGGTGATGAAATCCCCAAGCAAGCCTCCCAAAAAGTGTAAAACAAGACCACATACATGATCTTAGGCTTTAAAAGACACACGTTTATTCCAATTGATGATTTAGATTTTGTAAGCTATGATTGAAGACACTTGTGATTATGGCATACAATGTTCATTCCAATTTGACAGCATCATCAGCATAATGAAAGTCGAGAGATCGTCAACATAAGAAATGTGAGCGTCATTGAAACTACGTCCAAACCATGCAATGTTCATTGATTGTTAGGCATTCAAGATTGAGTGTGAGTTTGTTTTAAGCCCAAAACAAAGATGTGTGAAACTCAATTTTGAAGCACGCACCCGGAGGCCCTCCACGTCAAGATTTGTCCAACTTTTATGCCCAAATGAACTATGAGCGAGATTAATGCGCATTCAAAGAATTCTCTAACTTAGAAAAAGCACTAAAGACCCATGTGAGTGGAGTTTGACCTTTGTGGAGCACTTAACACCCTCTTAGGTAGACCCATCACCATATATGGTGCTGAGATTGCAACCAATGGTTAAATTGATGGGTGATTAAAGAGGGTGAGTCCAACTACAAACTTACTCAAAGCATCTTTATTTGTTTTTATAACTTAGAAGATTTCAAAAATGTGGATTCTTTTTATGCTCCAAAAGATGATTATTTGATCTATGGCATTCAAGATTGGATTTGTTTTTTTAATCATGCATTCATAAAAAAAAAAACTTGATTTTAATCCATGGCACTCAAGAGTGATTTTAGTAACATGCATTCAAAGACAAGTGATTAAACATTCAAGTTTTTTTCATTCAGCATTCAAGATTGAGATTTTGTGTGTTGTTTTAAGAACTTTGAAGTGCTTTGTTTTAACCTTAGATCATTCAAGATTGTTTTGGACTCAAAAGTGAAAATGACTCTTTGGACTTTGGTTTTCATTCAAGATTTTGTGTTATAGTTTGCATATTTTAAGCCCAAAATTGATATTCCTAGGTTGTTTTGATGCATGAAAAACCTAAGCAACATTCAATATTTTGCAACAAGACATTTGTTTGGAACAAATAACAAAGCTTTTAGGACAATTTTTGGCAACCATTTAGGACTCTTAGTTTTCATGAGATTTTTAAAAGAACTTTAAAATATGTGCAAATGAGGTTCATTTTATCCTTGATTGATGCTTTGAGTTTGATTTAGATTTTAGTGTGCACTTAGTGTTGATTTTGAACCTTTTGAAATGGAAACTTGAAGTTCTTTTTAAATTCCCAAAAATGAACTGTTCCTAACTTTGCATGAATGCATCTAAAACCTTGATGTTGCAAGGATGCAAATGATTGGATTGGTTTAGTTTCACTTGTTAAAAGATTTTTTCTTTTTTGCAAATTTTTAATTTTTTAATGGATTTAAGTATGATTTGGGGGTTCATTTTAAGCACTAAAAAGAAGTGTGTATGATTTTTCTTCCTTAAAAAAAAAATGGCCAAGATCTCCCACAAGAAGAAGAAGAAGAAGTAGATAGAATAAGAAGAATATAGACAGGAAGAGGAAGAAGAATTCCAAGTTCTTTTGTCCACCTATAACCTTGAAAAATCTGCAAACACTATGAGATAGACTATGAGTTCCTTTGTCTTCTTCATGCTCATGTGGACCTACAAAACCAATTTATACAATCCTACCAATCACAAAAATAAGCAAAATTAGCCAAAATTAGCAAATGACATACAAAACTTGACTAAAAAAGCTAATGAAGATGACCCATGCGGGGTCCCACCGGACGGGCCAAAATGTATATGAGCAATGTTAGTATGCTAATAGAAACCAAATTTAAATAAAGCTTCTACAAACTAAAAAAAAATCATAAACTTCAAGATAGACTAAGATGAGCTCTCAATTGAGAATATGAGCCATTAATGGGCTCTCTCAATGAGAAGCTCTCTTGTTGAGTGGCTTTGTCTAAATAGATAGGATGTATGCTCAAGCTTATGCTTCAAAAAGGGCTTCAAATGGAGTTGGAATTTGGGTGTGAGTGTATGGTTTTGATGTAAAATGGCTTCTTAAAATGGCATTATGACTTTACTTCATGGATTGTGTTATTTTTCAAAGGGGAAGGATCCAATTTATAGGCAAGAGGCTTGAGGGATTGAGGGCTAAGATGCAAGGATGGGAAAAAGCTCATGGAGGGCTCAGATTGCATGAGAAGAGAGCACATGGATTGTGCTTCCTTACAACCAATCAGGGAGTGACACATGTCACAGGGTGAGAGGATGGAGGAAAGGGGAAGGATGAGTCAACAAAGGAGGCTCAAGGGATAAAATCTTCATAAAGACCCTCATAATGTCTTGTAAGAGCAATAAAAGGGCTTGGAAGAGTCATTTATGGCCTAGTGGGCTTCATAAATTTTTATGGTTGGGGATATTTTGAGGGAGATGAGAGCAATTTCGACTTGAGCTTGATTAGGCGGGTTATAAACTATCTTAGGATTGTGCAAATGATTAGAGGATAGATTAGGATGGTTTAGGATTAGCTTAGGGATAGGCAAGTGGATGGCATTTAATGAGGGTGGGTGAAGGAGGAGATATTTGTTAATTTTGGCTTGGGTTAGTAAGTTTTAACCCATGTTTAGGGAATTTGACAAGATTAGGAGGGGATTAGGATTAGGTTTAAAGACATCTTCTAGAAGAGTCTAGACTTTGGATGAGGATAAAGACTTTCTAGAATACTCTAGAACTTCCTAGGATGAGGATGAAGACTTTCTAGAAGAGTCTAGAACTTCTTAGGATGAGGATAAATTAGATTTTTAGGAAATAAATAAAGTTTTATTTATTTCAAGGGTTTGGGTTGAGGAGATATTTATTAAAACTTTTTTAATAAACTTGAGGATTAATATTTAATCTTAATTAAATATTTTGAGTTGGGATTAGGGTTAGGAAATGATGGGATTAGCCTTTAATCAAAATTAAAGAAAGATTAGAAAATTTTGGAAGAGGTTATTGGTCTTAAGGAAATTGGCCAAGTTTTGGGCAAAAAAAATTTTTTTAATTTATTTTAGGATTTTTGGTCAATTTATTAATTAAATAATTAATAAATAAGGAAATAATGTTTAAATAAGATTTAAACATTTTTGGGAGGGATTCTTTAATTAAATATTTTTAATTAAGATAAAGGGATTCAATGGCATAAAAATTAATTGATTAATTAATTAAATAATTAATTAATAAATGATGATGTCATCAAGGATTTTTTCAAAAAATAAAAATACTTTATTTTCTAAAGGATTTTTAGGTGTCTACAACAATAAGTATTGTATGTATATCTATTCTTGTGAAGAACTGAATTGTATAATTGCATGTTAGGGAAGTGGGCTCTTCTTTCATATAATTTATTTGTTCTACCAACTCCTAATAAGGTTGAAGCAAGTCCTAAAAGGGTGGAGACTTCTAACAAGGCCTAATCTCCTAATAGGGTCAATATCCTTAATAGGGTCCTATTGTTTAGTCAATCATCTAGTGGATAGCATCCCCATTGGGGTTTTCCCTTGGCTAGGGTTTCCCCAGTTAACAAATAATAGTCTTATGAGTTCTCTTTCTACATGGTTATATTTATTGTTCAACATTGTTGGTTTACTTTCATATCTAAGTTATAAAGTAACTAACAATATTTAGTTGTGGGGAAAAGTTTGTAGAATACTGATTCACTCCCCTTCTTTTAGTATTATATATTTCTAACACATCCATCATCTACAGAAAAAGCCACTGATAGCCCTTTATTTTAGTGTGCCAAAATTTTGAAAATTTATTTTGAAAATACCTTAAATCGTGTTGTATTATTAGGGTTTTCTCTATGTTATTGTTAATTTTCTCAGTAAAATACTTAGTAAAATTTCTCCCTAGGACAATTTGAAATCTTTCTATCGAAGGATATTTTGATGTCCTTAGGATTATGTGTTTACCCTTTC
Source organism: Cupressus sempervirens (assembly GCA_028749045.1). Lineage (NCBI taxonomy): Eukaryota > Viridiplantae > Streptophyta > Pinopsida > Cupressales > Cupressaceae > Cupressus > Cupressus sempervirens. Next base: position 822,909,202 of record CM053783.1, read on the forward strand.
ATGGAGAATTTTCTTAAATCTATGATCAATTTTAACCCTTACCCTAGGTTTTATGTTCAAGCAGGAGATCATATGTTATTTTCATATTTTCCATCTTGTGTTATGATTTTATTGTTAGAAGCATGAATGTTGATGATATTCCTATGGGGGAGTATTGTAGAATCATGATTAGATAATTGTCATGATGATATATTACATTCATGACTATGTTTGTCATTGATTTCAACATAGTAGTTTTCCATGGCATCTAACAAGTAAACAATGGAAAGATCAAGGTTGCACAGATAGATCATTGAGTACATTCAGTAGTGAGGTTAAAGGGAGATTATACTAAGTGTCTAGTATATGTAGCTAACCTTGAAAGAACAATATATTAAGTCTGCAAGAAGTTATCGCAGTTTTGGTGAAGATTGTTCTGGGCTAGAGTTTTTAGAGGCATGTTCTAGTAAATTTGTTCTATCTATTAGCAGAGTTGTTATCCAAAGTTAAAGATGTAAATAAACATGTTGGTGATGACATGGCTAAGCTCACTCATCATAATGTTATGTGTATCAAAATATATTCAAGTTGCAAGATAGAAGATTAATGTTATCACTAAGTGTCACGTGTTCTTAATGTGGTCCTATAATAATTAATCAAGAAAGTCTAATAGCTGACTAAGGGAATTATTTTATGGATTTGATTTAAAGGAAGAATATTTTACTTTATCATGAAGAACATATGTATGAGGAATATTTTAGATGCAAAAATGATTATAAGCAACATAAAGAGTGGAATGTGAAGTTAAGTAGAGTAGAGAAAAGGTGATGGAAACTTTGTTACTGAGGTTTTATTGTGTGATCTGAAGTTGGATGCTTGGATCCAAGGTTTGTGACCTAGTCTATAAGGTTTGACAGTGGTTGTTCTAGTTGATAGGATAGAGGAAAGAAGATCTTAATAGTAAATTACTTTTTTGAGTAGTGAGCTCTTCTTTTAATTTAAATTGCATGTTTGGGTAGTGATCTCTTCTTGCATACATTGTATTATAACTCCTAACATGGTTAAAATCTCCTAATAGGAAAAGATGAAGACACATATATTGTATATGGGTCTAGGATATTGCATTTTGACAAAATTAGAAAAGATAGTCATTGTTGAATGTGATTTGGAAACTTGTACTAAGGAAGAAAGAGATCTTTTCAGGTGTGACATGAGAGCTAGAGAAGCACTATTGTCTATACTTCCTCAAATTGAATACAATCAGGTAAAGTTACTTGTTACTTCTCATTTGATTTGGAAAGCTTTGGAAAATATTTTTGAAGGTGATGAAAATTCTAGGAAATTGAGGTAACAAAGTTGGATTTATGCATTTCTAAAATGATGGAAGATGAATCTATAAGGACATACGTAGGTAGAATATCAAAAATTACTACAGGTATTAGATCTCAAGGAGAAACTAAAGAAGATGATGAGGTTATATGGAAGATATTGAAGAGCTTAAGACCACCATTTAACTCAGCAATTTAAATGATATAGCTATTGATCTCTTGTACCAAATATTTCACAAAGGATACATTGCTTGGAAGACTTGAAGAAGTTGAGAATGAGCTTAGATTGTCTAGAGAATTGACTAGAATAGAAATAGTTTTTAGTTCCTTGAATATTCAACCTTATTTATCAAGGAGCACAAGTGCTAGAGGAGACTTTGCTAGCAGTAGTAGAACTGATGAGGAAAAAAAAATTGAAGAAGGAGTAGTCCTTCTGGTAAGAAGAGAAAAATATGGTAAGAAAATCTTTAAATGTTGGACTTGTAATCAATTTGGTCATTATGCATCTAAGTTTGCTAAAAGAGAGAAAAAGTATAGAGGAAATTTTTAACCTAGAAGAGATAGGGAGTGTCTATGTGCAAATGAAGAAGATGATTATGATGAACAAGTAGTATGTGCTAGTGATGATGAAATAGGATTTATAGCAATTAAAGAAGAAAGTCTAAAGAAAATAGATTTGATATCAAAGGTTGAAAAAAAATCTCATTAGATAAATGACAGTACTATTTCACATCATATGACTGGTGATATGAACAAGTTTTTTCACCTCAAAAGTCAAGATTGAGGCATTGTCAGAGTTGGAAACAATGTAGCATGTCAAGTTAAAGCTATTCGATATAAAACTCTTGATGGTAAGACTAACACCAAGGATGTATATTTTGTTAATGGTTTGAAGTAGAATATTTTAAGTGTTGGACAACCATTGGATAAAGGTTACCAGTTGTAGTTTATAGGGAAGACATGCATGATCAAAGACAAGGAAGGAAATGTAATTGAAATAGGAACTAGATCTAGAGGTAATGTATTTTAGTTGAATGCTAGTGAAATGACATGTTTGGTTGCAAGGTAGATGACAGTTGGTTATGGCATAAGAGTTTTTTTCATATAAACTTTGACAATATTGTGAAGACTAGTAGTATGTTTGTAGTTAGATATTTTCCTAAGGTTGTAAAGCCCACTAACACAATTTTAAAAAAAATGTTTTTTGGTGAAGAATAACAAAATTTCTTTTCCCAGCAAGAATTTTGTTAATATAGAAAAATTTGAGATTTTAAATATAGATCTCAGTGGTGCTATGAAGGCTAAAGGATTCAATGGGGAAATTTATTTCATGATTTTAGTTGATGACTTTTCTAGAATGATGGGGCTTGCATTTCTTAAAGAAAAATCTTAGGCATTTGATAAGTTCAAGATATTCAAGAATAGAGTTGAGAATGAAGTAGGTATGAAGATTAAATGCTTAGGATTAGATAGGGGATGATAATTTAATTCAAATGAGTTTAACATCTTTTTTGAAGCTAATGGAATCAAAAGATAGTTATCAGCTCTAAGAACCCCTAAATATAATTGTATACCAGAAAGAAGAAACATGTTAGTAATAGAAGCAAGAAGAGCTATGTTAGCTAAAAATGATGTATCCAAGATATTTTGGATAGAAGCTATGAATACAATAGTCTACAATATGAAAAAATTATAGGTCAAGAAAGATACAAACAAGACCACTTATGAACTATGGTTTGGTCACTCACCTACAATTAAGTATTTTAGAATTTTTAGTAGTAAGTTTGATTCTAGAAGTGATAAAGGTATGTTTCTTGGTTATTCATTGAAAATAAATTTCTATATATGTTATAATCTAAGAACTAAGACCATTATGGAAAGTGCAAATGTAAGAGTTGATGAGAAATTTAGGATATAAGAAAGAATAGTTGATTACAATTGAAATGATGATGTTGTTACTAAACCAAGGAATGATGAAGTATTCCTTAAGACTAATAATGATTTTCATAATGAAGGAGAGCTAAGGTAGGATTAAAGGTTAGAACCATCCACAGAGCCAAGAGTTGAGATAGCAACTCTTACTTTGGGTAAGAGTATGACAAAGAATCATCCATCTGAGTAGATCATCAGAAGTAGAGATAAAGGTCTGATGATATTAAGTAGAATCAATGAAGAACTATGTTTTATATCTTAAGTTGAGCCTAAGAATGTAGATGAAGCATGTAAAGATGACCATTGAAAGTGGAATTGGATTAGCTAGTAAAGAATGAGACATTGGAATTGGTCCCCAAACCAGTTGACAAGAATGTGAGAGGAACTAAATGGGTATTCAAGAACAAGATAAATGAATAAGGTGAAGTTGTAAGGAACAAAGAAATATTGGTATGTGAAGGTTAATCATAGAAAGAAGAAATAGTGGCTAAAATAGAAGTAGCAAGTTTATTCTTAACATATGCAGCATATAAGAAATTCAAAGTGTATTAGATGGATGTCAAATCGGCATTTATGAATGGAGAACATTAAGAAGAGGTATACATAAAGTAGCTTGAAGGTAGTCCTTTATAATATGACAAGAACATAGTATGCATACTAAAGAAAGCATTGTATGGCTTAAAGCAAGCACCCAAAACCTGGTATGCAAGGTTGGACAAGCATTTGACAAAGCTTGGATATAGCAAAGGTATGGAAAATAGTAGACTCTATTGGAAAGAAATTGATGATAGATTTAGAATCACTTGATGATAGTAGAATCACTTATTGAAAGAGATGATGATATTGGTAAGTTTGATGCTAGAACTGATAAGAAGATAGTATGACAAGAACATAGTATGAAAGGTATGGGAAATAGTAGACTCTATTGGAAAGAAATTGATGATAGATTTAGAAATTGATAATGATAGTAGACTCACTTATTGAAAGAGATGATGATATTGGTAAGTTTGATGCTAGAAGAGGTATACATAAAGTAGCTTGAAGGTTGTCCTTTATAATATGACAAGAACATAGTATGCATACTAAAGAAAGCATTGTATGGCTTAAAGCAAGCACCCAAAACCTTGTATGCAAGGTTGGACAAGCATTTGACAAAGCTTGGATATAGCAAAGGTATGGAAAATAGTAGACTCTATTGGAAAGAAATTGATGATAGATTTAGAATCACTTGATGATAGTAGACTCACTTATTGAAAGAGATGATGATATTGGTAAGTTTGATGCTAGAACTGATAAGAACATAGTATGACAAGAACATAGTATGAAAGGTATGGGAAATAGTAGACTCTATTGGAAAGAAATTGATGATAGATTTAGAAATTGATAATGATAGTAGACTCACTTATTGAAAGAGATGATGATATTGGTAAGTTTGATGCTAGAAGAGGTATACATAAAGTAGCTTGAAGGTTGTCCTTTATAATATGACAAGAACATAGTATGCATACTAAAGAAAGCATTGTATGGCTTAAAGCAAGCACCCAAAACCTTGTATGCAAGGTTGGACAAGCATTTGACAAAGCTTGGATATAGCAAAGGTATGGAAAATAGTAGACTCTATTGGAAAGAAATTGATGATAGATTTAGAATCACTTGATGATAGTAGACTCACTTATTGAAAGAGATGATGATATTGGTAAGTTTGATGCTAGAACTGATAAGAACATAGTATGATAAGAACATAGTATGACAAGAACATAGTATGAAAGGTATGGGAAATAGTAGACTCTATTGGAAAGAAATTGATGATAGATTTAGAAATTGGTGATGATAGTAGACTCACTTATTGAAAGAGATGATGATATTGGTAAGTTTGATGCTAGAAGAGGTATACATAAAGTAGCTTGAAGGTTGTCCTTTATAATATGACAAGAACATAGTATGCATACTAAAGAAAGCATTGTATGGCTTAAAACAAGCACCCAAAACCTGGTATGCAAGGTTGGACAAGCATTTGACAAAGCTTGGATATAGCAAAGGTATGGAAAATAGTAGACTCTATTGGAAAGAAATTGATGATAGATTGATGACTTTGGTAATATTTGTTGATGATATCATATTTGGATGAAATGATGATGAAACTCAAAATTTTGTAGAAGAAATGAAGAAGGAATTTGAAATGAGCATGATAGGAGAGATGAAATATTTTCTAGGATTACAAATTGTGTAGGACAAAGAAGGAATATTTATTTCACAGACTAAGTATTTGAAAGATTTATTAAAAATATTTTATTTGGAAACATGAAAACCTATTGAAACACCTATGGTAATTAGACACAAGTTATCTACAAAGGATGAGACACCTATTGTTGAGTAGAAGAAGTAAAAAACTACAATAAGAGGATTGTAATATTTGACTCACACAAGGCTAGATGTAGTAAATGTTGTTGGAATTTTTTAAAGATTCCAAGATGATCCCAGAGAAGCACATTATGCAATAGTTAAAAGGATATTTAGATACCTAAAATGAACACCAAAGTATTTGTAAGGTATGTTAGGGGTTATGCCCCTTCCTATATTAGAGTAAATGACACAAGAGTGCATCAGTCTAGTGTAACAAAAAACTATTTTTTTTTTGGACTAAATGTTGACACTTCCTAAATGAGGGAGTATTTGTGATGGAAAACACCATCTAGGACTCTTGTTGGATGTTGTTTTTAAACAGTGTCTTTGGACACTTGAGTTAGTCAAAGACAGTTGTTGCAAAGATTGTTGGTTGCTGAAACCTTTAACATTGATGTCAATGGGGGAGAAGTTTAGCATGAAAAATAGGTAGAAGAAGTACAACATGGAAAATTGGTTTGATGTAAAGAAAATTGAGGTATATAAATGGGAGAGAATGATTGATGAGGAGGATTTGAAAAGAAATATTAATAGTCTTTTGTAGTTGTTATTTTTAAAACTAGATGTTTTCCATCTATGTTGCCATCAATGCCAAAGTGAGGATTGATGGAAGCATGAATGCTGATGATATTCATTTGTGGGAGTATTATAGAAACATGACTAGATAATTATCATGATGAAATGTTATATTCATGACTGTGTTTTTCATTGATGTCAACATAGCAATTTTCTATAATATCTAATAGAAGAATAGTAGAAAGATCAAGTTGCCATAGATAGATCATTGAGTACATTAAGTAGTGAGGTTAAAGGGAGATTATAATAAGTGTCTAGTATATGTAGCTAACCTTGGAAGCACAATATATTAAGTCTAGAAGAATTTATTCTATTTTTGGTGAACATTGTTCTAAGATATAGTTTACAGAGGCATGTTCTAGTAAACTTGTTATATCTCTTAACAGATTTGTTATTCTAAGAAGTTGAAGTTAAAGATGTGAAGAAGACATGTTGGTGATGATGTGGCTAATCTCATTCATCATAATGTTACGTATATAGTAAAATATTAAAGTTGCAAGGCAAAAGGTTAATGTTATCACTAAGTGTAATGTGTTCTTAATGTGGTTCTATAATAATTAATTGAAAAGGTGTAATAATCAACTGAGACAATTGTTTTATGGATTTAATATAAAGGAAGGAAATTTTCCTTTATCATGAAGAATGAATTTATGAGGAACATGTGATATGTATGAATGATTATAAACAACACAAAGAGAAGAATATAAAGCTGAGAATAGTGGAGCAAAGGTGAATGGAACTTCATTGTTGAGGTTTTATTGTGTGATCCAAAGTTTGATACTTGGATCCAATATTCCTAACTTGGTCTACAAGGTCTAATAGTGGTTGGTCCATCTGATAGGATAGAGGAAATAAGATCTTAACAATAAATTACTTTTTTGAGTAGTGAACTCTTCTTGTAATTGAAATTGCATGTTTGGGCAGTGAGTTCTTCTTGCATGTACATTGTACTAAAACTCCTAACAGGGATTCAAAGTCTCCTAAAAGGGACTCATATGTACTAAAAGTTGTAATAGAATCATAATTGTTGGTCTTAGATTGGTTTTGATATTTGAGTGAGAACACACTTAAAAAAACCCTCAAATTAGTATCAAGTATAATATTGAGTATAATATAGAAGCCGAGCTACAATATATGCTAAGCCAAAAAATTCAATAGGTGCTGAGTGAACTTCAAGTGCTAAGCAATCTTTAGGTGTCGAGTAAAGTTCAAGTGCCAAGAAAAGTATAGGTGTCGAGTCACTATAGATCTTGAGCGAAAAATAATTGCTATAGGAGCTGAGTGGGTCAATTTTTCTATATGTGTCGAGCATTAGCAACTAGTATGTGCTGAGTAACATAGAAATCAACATATGAGTTTGTGCCTCCACATAATCATATGTAAACCATTTTTGGAGCCAACATAGGATGAATCTCGAAGGATCTTGAAAATAAGATTGAATCTTTCACATTACCTATGCAATCAACATGTAGCCAATAAGAAAAATGTAAAAGGCATGCAACCAATAGAAAAATTGCAAGGAATGAGTGGAAAATGAAGATTTAATATTGATCATAGATTCATACCTAATCCTAAGTATTCAAAATATTTAAAAGGAGGATGAAACCCCATTGAATGTGTGGAAGAGAGAAGTATATGGGTGAACTATAGTGAAATTCAGAAGGGTAAGAGACTTAATGAAAAATAGAGCAACATTGTAGAGTCTAGTTGATGAAGAACAAATTATCAAAATTATGTAGAGTAACATATCAAATCAAGCAAGGATCATATTAGCAAGAGCAGAACAAGGATCTAGAATTAGCAATTGAAGATGGCAAAGCAATCAAGTCAAAGATTTTCTAATACTCTCTAGCAATTGTATTAGATATGGAAATCTTATGGACTTAAGATGGCCTAGTAGCCATTTATAAATCTTTTAATAGGGTGGAATTCCAAGTGAATGTATAGAAGTCCTTTAACCAGGCCTACTTTTAGCGAGGTAGTGAAATCCTTTAACCAGGTCACTTTTAACAAAGTGTAAAGTCTTTAATAGGACAAGGCTTTCACAGGGAAGACCATTGGAAGTGGTCAAACATTGTAACCTTGAGTAGTTACACATTACTATAGTGATATTTTGTAGGTGTCATCTCCACCCTAGTTTTACCTTCTCATTTTGGAGGGTTTTTGGGTTACCAAATTTGTGTGTTGACTATTTTCATGCATATTTTTACTTTCAATTTCATTAGATAGATTGGATGCATGTGAATGGTTTTAGTTAAAATAATTTAAAAAGGATAAAGTTAGTTACTTCTGATTCACCCACCCCCCTTCTCTCAGAAGTAAATCTTCCCAATTGTTATTTCCAACAATTGGTATCAGAGCTAATTTCTCCCAAGAAGGAGCCTTACAGCTTGGAGAAAAAAATAAGAGAGTCTACATTGACTCATGTAATGCAAAACCTTACTAAAGGTTGAGAAAATTTTCACCCAAATACAAAGCCTTCTGTATTTTGCAAAATTAAATTGAAAATGTTGTCTAGAAATCTAGATAGATGTGGAAATTTATATATGGTTTGACAATAATAAAGGAAGGATAGGAAGACCTGTTTGAGGGCAGAAATGATGAAGAGGAAGAATAGAATTAGAAAGAGGGAGAAAGAGAGAAAGAAAAGGATGAAGGAGAAAAAGGAACAAAAAAAGAGACAGTGGAAGAGACACATGGTGAAAGGGTAACATGTGAAGAGCAATAGGTAGAACAGAGTGTCCAAGACACCCAACTACCACCACCAAGTCCTCCACACATAATACCTGCAAATACAGTAACTATATAGGATGTTCCTAACACTTCAACTTAGAACATCAATCCTTTAACTATAGAGGATCTCAAGAAGATCCTTCACCAATCAACATTACAAGCACAACTTTGCACAAATCTAGTATTGCTGAGTGTTGATGAACTGTAGAAAGTTGTAGCAAAAATAACCAAGAAGAAGTAAAGTACACAAGAACAATCCTTACAACCTCCCATAGCTATAGAAGATCAACCCAAAGTGAAAGAAGAACAAGAAAAAATTGCTAAGGTTGATTTTACAATAAAGGAAACAACTACAGCCAAGGAGCAAACAAAGGAAGAAATAGGACAAAATGTTCCTGCAGCACAAACCCAAGGTGCACCTTCACAAATTGTCATCATTGATCAAGGCAATAGAGGAGAGGAGAAAGAAGTAGAGAAAATACCTAAGGAGCAAGAGACAACATAAACATCAATAAACTTGCCTACCTTAGGGACTCATCATAAGAAGTTGAGCACTAATGCAGTACCATTGCAAATTTTAGCACTAGGCTTGAGCACTACCAAGGTTGCAAGGGTACTTCAATATGGAGACCCTACACTTGATGAAGAAATAGTCATACCAAGCTATGACTCAATAACCATGAACTTATAGTAGATAAATGAAGTGCAAGAGGCACTAGAAAGGAGAAAGAGACAAGAGATACTAAAAAATGAGTATAGATAGAAGCAAGAACTAGTGGAGATAAATAAAATAAAATTTCTTGATGCATTTAGCTTGCAAGTACTTGATGAAACTCAGCCCATCATGGAGAAACTATCTAATATTGTGGACCAAGCATAGAATGAGGACCTTGAAACTAATGTCAAATTATTGGAATGGTCAAAAAAGAAATTTTAGATGAAAGTAAATGAGAAGATATCAAGTGAAATAGAACTTTCACAGATTGAATTGGCAAAGAAGATTGAAAAAGTGAAAAAGGTACTTGAGAATGTATTCTCATTGTACACCATGTTGTGTGATTCATCTTATTCCACATAAGAAACCAGCCAAAGAATAATGAGCTTGGAGCAAAATCTAAATATTTTCAGCACTCAACTACCAAAAGATCTAGCTCAGAGTGAGAAGAATTTTTTAGCTACGCTTCACACACAAAAAGAATTAGTTGTGTTGACAATAGAGGAGGCCAATATTAATAAAAAATTGATGTAGATTCAATCCTCCATAACTCCACATCTAGAAGTACTTCATAAGGAGCAGACCTATGTAAAAAATGTACTAAAGAAAGATCCTAATCTTTCAACTTTAGAAGGCCTTGTTCATCTTGCAGTAGAGATAGCCATCCAGCACGAGTAATTGGAGATAGCTTTAGACAACTAGGATGCTTCTCTCAAGATGATTATGGAAGTAAATAATTTTTTTTTAGAAAAGTATTCTATTCATCCTTAGGACCCTTTGACATAAATGTGAAAGAAGGGGGAGAGATAATAAGGGGGAGAATGAGAATATTCATTCATTATTTATTGCATCTAATAAAAGGGGGAGATTAATGTTTTGAATAAGAATGGCTACATAATACATTCTTTGACAAAAGAAATAAAGACTATCAAAAGGGGGAGATGTTCCAAAAAGATGTAAAATTGCAAGAAGATGTGACAAGGTACAGATACAAAGTACAGGATTCAAAAATAGGGTACACAAATATAGTAAAGGTAGATAACACAAAGAGTATTAGATATATCTGCATGAGATACATTTAACACAAAAATTTTGTTATAGGAATGGAAATGGCACATCAACTTAGGGGAGGTTACAAGATTTTGAGGTATAGAAAATTTTGAATAAGTTCTTGAAGTCTTGTACATATGCCGAATAGAATATGTAGTATACTCATAGAAATCAGATTCATAATGTTTAGTTAAGTGTTTTTGCCACTCATGTCAAAGGGGGAGATTATTGGTCTGAGATTGGTTTTGACATTTGAGTGACAATACACTTAACCAAATTCTCAAGTTAATGCCCAAGTATAATATAGAAGTTGAGCTACAGTTTATGTCAAGCTAGAAAATTCAATAGGTTCCAAATGAATTTCAGGTGCTGAGAAATCTTCATGTGCCAAGTAAGGTTCAAGTGCCAAGCAAAGTATAGGTATTAAGTCACTATAGATGTCGAGTGAAGCCAAATTTCTATAGGAGCTGAGTGAGTTAGTTTTTCTACATGTGTCAAGCATCAACAACTAGTATGTGTCGAGTAACACATAAATTAGCATATGAGTTTGTGAAATCACAAACTCAAATGTAAAGCATTTTTGGAGCCAACATAGGATGAATCTTGAAGGATCTTGAAGATAAGATCGAATCTTTCACATTACCTATGCAATCATTATGCAGCCAATAAGAAAACTGTAGAAGGCATGCAAACAATAGGAAAATTGCAATGAATGAGTGGGAAATGAAGATTTACTATTTATTGTAGATTCATACCTAATCCTAAGTCTTTGAAATCTTTAAAAGGAGGAAAAAAAAGCATAGAATATGTGGAAGAGAGAAGTGTATGGGTGAAATATAGAAAAATTTAGAAGGGTAAGAGACTTAGGGAAGAACAAAGTAGCATTGTAGAATCCAATTAATGAAGAAAAAAATATTAGAATTATGCAAAGTGACATAATAGATCAAGCAAGGATCACATTAACAAGAGCAAAACAAGGATATGGAATCAAAAGTTGCAGATTGCAAAGCTATTAGGTTAAAGATTTTGTAATACTCTCTAGAAATTGTATTAGATATGGAAATCCTATGGACCTACATTGGCCCAGTAGCCATTTGTAAATCCTTTAACAGGGTGGCATTCCAAGTGAATGTACATAATTCCTTTAACGAGGCCTACTTTTAGTAGGGTAGTGAAATCCTTTAACTAGGTCACTTTTAACAGAGTGCAAAGTCTTTAATAGGATAGGCCTTTCATAGGGCAAACCATTGGAAGTGGTCAAACATTGTAACCTTGAACAATTACACATTGTTGTAATGATATTTTGTGGGTGTCATCCCCACCCCAGTTTTACTTTCTCATCTTGGGGGGTTTCTAGGTTACCAAATTTGTGTGTTGTCTATTTTCATTAATGTCTTTACTTTCAAGTTCATTGGATAGATTGGATGCATGTGAATGGTTTTAGTTAAAAGAAATTGAAAAGCTTAAAGTTAGTTACTTCTAATTCACTACCCCCCCCACCCCCAAGAAGTAAATCTTCCCAATTGTTAATTTCAACCAAATGTGTGTGTTGTCTATTTTCATGCATGTCTTTACTTTCAAGTTCATTAGATAGATTGGATGCATGTGAATGGTTTTAGTTAAAATAATTTGAATAGGTTAAAGTTAGTTACTTCTTATTCACACACCCCCCCCCCCAAAAAAAAAAAAAAGTAAATCTTCCCAATTGTTAATTCCAACAATAATAGGGTCCATCCTTTAACAAGGAATATTTATATTAGTACATCATCTTGTGGGCATCATTGCCATTGGGATTTTCCCTCTGAGAAAGGGTTTCCCTAGTTAACATATCTGGTTTAATTGTCTATGTCCATCTTGTTATGGTTGTTGTTTACTTTGTTTGAATGTATACAATTGTTTAGGGTTGATAAATGTTTTAAGTGTTGGATAACTAATTTACCCCCCTAGTTATCTTGGTGGACTATTATTTTTATTACTTACGATTAGGTTTTTTACATCTAGTTGTAAGCCTAAATTTTCCTTCTTCTGATATTATGAAGTAAAGATAGCAAAGGATTGTAAAGGTAAAGTGATGGGTCTCTCGATGTTATGACATCTTTTGTAATTGTAGCATCACAAGTGTATGTTTTAAAATGTTCAATCTTATGATATTCCTATTAGCATGAATGCTAATGATATTACATTAGGGGAGTATCCCAAGCATTGGAGTATTTTTTGGTCTGATTTTTCACCTTCTTTGCCTAATATATTCACTAGTGAAAAATCCCTAATTTTGTGCTTTAAAATTTTGAAAATTAGGTCAAACCCTAGGTTAGACCCATGAAGAAGCCCTAGTGCCTTATACATCTTCACCCTAGCTTTCGAAAACCTTTAAAAACCCTTTTTCTAAAAAGAATTAAGGCATACCATTTACCCTAAGGGTCAGTTGACGTAATAAACACTTTATTAAAATCTAGTTTAAGCCTTTGTTAATAATGTTTTTCCCACATTTTGGCATAATTACTTTTTTGAAATATACTATGAAAAAACAAATTTGCGTGACCATTGATCTTGTTCAAATTAATGGGCATCACATTCTCACAAAATTGAGATACAAGGCTTTTACTTAGTGTAGGTAAGCAAGAAGAGGACACGTAGTAGGGTGGGACCAAGACTGCAGGTTGTATACTATGATGTGCTATGCTGTAAAGAAAAGATGATGTATCTACCACTTGTACACATGTGATTTTTGTTTGATGGATGAAATTGAGGCATTTTCAGCCGTAGATCTTCCCATGATCAAGGGCTACTGCAAACCCACATTAAAGAACTGATCATGGATTAGGAAATGTGGGAAAGTGGAATTAAGACACATGTCATAGTGGGGCTAGAATCCTTAGAAGATGATAAGTCATGCCACGTTGTATGCAAAACATGCTTAGATGGAAGTACTTATGCTAAAAGCATAGAAACTCTAGTAGTTAATGTAGTGATCAGACGTGGTAGAGTATACGAGGTAAGAGGAGATTTCTCATTGGTCCATGTGCATGACATGATGATAAAAAGATAAAGTCACTCAGACTATTAATCTTGATCAAATCAATGAAGGGCACTTGCCTGCATTATGAAGTTGTAAGAAGTTTAAGTAAAGTGGGGATGCGCAAGCTTGACACGTGGAAAAGGTGACATTAATCACCGACTTTCCTAGAGAATGATATGGGGCCCACTTACGTGGAGGTTTGATAGAAAGTATTCACATGGCAAGATTTTATTGGTCAAAAAAACTAAATCAACTAAATCAAAGAATAATGTTTCATGTTCATTGATTCAATTCAAATCTAGGGTTAGAGCATACCTACAATTCAAAGATGCAAGAAGTTTAAGAAATGCAGGAATGCAATTGTGTGACATGTCCAATATGGGTCTAGTTGTTAGTAAGGCATGACAAGATGGAGTATTAAATAAGGTAGCTATTTTTCACTTTTCATTTGCTACCATAAAAGGGTGAAATTTCACATGATTGTTGATCTAGAGAAAGATCAACGACTAGTGCATCCTTGCAATATTGAGATGTATGAAATATAAGTAAGGTGAGCATGCACCTAATTGATGCGTTGTAGAGCTTTAAGGTAGTAAATCAAATCTTCTTTTTTGAATAAGGACTATCTAATTTGAGGAAACCAATGGATGATATTCAAATTTATATCCAATATGCAAATAACAGCCAGGGGAATTAATTCTATGCAGGGATTATTCATGTGGCCTTAGTACATGAAATAAAACTCACAATTTTTTCATTATTGAATTACCAAAGCATAGAAAGAGTATCAGGGCAAAAATAATTCTCAGAACCACAGCACAAAAGTTTTATTTAGTGATTTAGTGAATTGCTGAGAGAATTCTATAGAGAAGAAGTGTGGATTTCAGTGGGTAAGTACTCAGTGAACTCTCAAAATCAAGTGTCTAATGTTATACAATTTCTAGGGTTTATTTTAAAATGCCTCCCCGAAAAGAATTCATGAGACAAACGGATTACTTGAATCGTTCTGTTCATGATGATTTTCTAGAGAAATTCCCTTTGTCTATGCATGAAATAACTAAAATGAGGGAGCCCATTCCAAAAAACCCTAGGGAAATTGTAGCAGAGTGTTTCTATGACAAAGTTAATTGGGTAAGGGGTGCCCAAGTATCTGTTAGAGGCCTAGAATTATTGAAAAAATGGTTCTCAGAAAGAAATTTACGTACCCCTATGAGTAATTTCTAGGAATTTGACATTGGAAAATTAATTGTTCCTACAATTTTCTTTGATAGTGATCTATTGATTGACCTAGCTAAAATGTATGATCCTATCACAAACTGGGTTAAGAACAATTTTGGGTAAATCTTTTTAAAGTTTGCCTCAAATTAATCAAAGAGGTTTTCAATTTAAACCCTAACCATGTTATACATGAGAAAATTGACATAGGTGACCTCTAGGCAAAATATGATGCTCAAATGACATATTTAAGAATAAGGCCCTTGCAAGAGCATGCCACTAAGGTTGGAACACTATCTGTATTTACTGCCAACACTCCTAAGCCATTATTGAGAAAACATTTTAACACTAGGGCTCAAGCATTATATTTTTCTCTCTGCAAGGTCTATAGAATGGACGAGGTTGAGCAAATCCAAGGTTTTATTGTTTTCATTATAGCTCAAACTCTTTAATATGGAATCAGCACAATCCTTGATTTTTGTACTTCCTAGCACAAGAAATTCACAATGGTTTAGTAGGGGTAGACTGGGGGAAAGTAGATAAACCATTCTATTGGTATTCATTACTCATGTATATATGCTTGTATAAGGGATATACTTTCTTCTCCAAATGCATGGAATTGGAAATAACTAGGGAGGGAGAAAGGAATCCAATTCAATTATGGAGTGTGGATATGACCTCAAACACCAAAGATGCCAGTTATGTGAGTTTTAATAGATATTTTGCATCAAAACTCAGAATACTCTAGAGAGGAGACAACCCCAAGATTTCACAAGCATTGTTAGAAATGGTCAGATATAAGGACCATGCAACAGGCCTATTGGTTAGTCATAATTGGGGGGATATAATCCCTTATAATGTCTCAATAGTAATCAAAGTCTATGGTTTTTTGGGAAAGCCACATGTGTTTCCATTTCATGTGCACTTGAAGATAGGAATAGTTGAATTTTTATGGAAAATAGGCGCTATAGATGAGAGGGTGTTCCCTAAGAAGTGTACCTTTTTTCCAATTGTTATTGTGGAGCATGATTTTATCTTTGTAAGGAAGGGATCAAAGCACCTAAATTTGTTCCTAAATGGATATAACATGGCAGAATTTCATACTAGATTTATCGATCCTAAAGGATTCTATGACCTCTTAAGAAAGAGCATGAAAGCTTCTTGCATGGTGCAACAAGTTTACTATCTGAAGGATGTGATAATTTTTTTTTTTACTTTGCAAGAGCAAGAATTGAGAAAGGAGAAGTGGATAGTATTCAACAAGACCCTAGAATTCATTAACACTTTTCAACCCCATTATGACACATTGAAAGATTAAAAAAAAATATTGGAAAGCCAAGATACAAGCATTAATGAATAATTTTGTTGTGATTATCCAAACTATGAATGAGAAGAAGGCCATATATGTCGAGACATATCTAGACAGGGCTGAAGAGGTGCAAAGGAGAATTGACAGTAGAAATGTAGTGGCCCCTAGTCAATATACCTTGCAGAAAAGGGTAGGATATATAATGATTCAAAATGTGCAATAGGCTCCTCTTTAGTAGAGACCAAGCCTAGGAAGTCCATCTACAACCAGTGCTCCAAAAAGAAAAAACTAAAAACAAGGGTCTTCTTCCCAAGTGGAGCAATATTCCCCAAGCCAATCCCCAATTAGAATTGATGATGAAACATCTCTCAGGGAGCAACTTAGACAAATTTGTGGAGAGGGAGATGTGCTTGTTACTTCCACAAATTTGGAGATTGGAGAGCCTCAAGAACCACTTGCACCTTCCCTGGATCTTAGTGTGGTTGATTATCAAGGTAAGGAGATTTATCCCATAGTTGCCCAAGCCTTAGAGAAATTCATTAATGATGATAATTTTGTAAAATCTAGATCTTTCACACAATTTCTATGGAGGTTAAACATAGGAAATTTTCAGAAAACTTGTGAAAAAATAAAGGCAGAATAGCTAGACAAACCTGATACTATCATTAAGGAAGAGGTAAAATCTAAAATTTTAAATTAGTTTTCCCAATGTACACCTGAGGGTGGAAGGTAGATAGTGAAGCAATGAAGAGTCCTACTCTTGCCAGAATGGGATATAGTGAATTCCATGGTTTTTGACTTAGTGAGGAAACAAAAAGATGTTCATTTTAAAACTGAGGAAGAAGTGTTATAGGCTCATAAAGGAGTCAAATTTAGTGATGATCACAAGCCCTAGTTATGTGGTCTATTGAGAAAAGGGATAAGACTAGAATACAAGAAATTTCTATTGCAAAATACACTAGTGCATTGACTGTGTACAAGGTTGGGGAGATTGGTAGCAAGAAAGTAATTGGAATGGTTGCAAAAATGTTAAAGTTTTGTAATATGTTGTTTGGTCAAGAAGAAGATAAATTTGCATAGCTCAATGCCAGATTTGAGGAAGTTCTAAAAGCATATAAGGATAAAGGCATGTAAATACAATCACTAGAAAATCTAATAACCCAAATGGAAAAGGTGCTGGGGAAAAGGAAAGTTGGGAGATCTAGCAGATCCAAAATTGCATACCCCCCAAGGCCACCTATTGAACCTTTCAAGTCGACCCCAATCATTGAAATACTAGATACCCCAAAGAGGCCTCAATTTTACACTATAGAGGACTTTGAAGAAGAGAAGAGTAAACTATATGCACTACATATTGAACTAAATAATCAATATGAAGAAAATTTGAGGCAAGGTATCATGTATCTAGTGGACAAAATTGATTGGCCTTTAATTTTTTATTTGTTGGAAAAGATTGTAGCTATTAGGGATGAGCTGAAGGAAAATGAAGTTATATTCAAACCCCTTATGCATAAGTGGACAAAAAGAAATAAAGATATCACTAATATGTGTATATCTGTCATTCAGCTATCTTGTCATCAAATATAAAATCTTTGATTTGTTAAATAAATTGAAAGGTTTTGATGATCAGCAAGATTCCTTTCAAAAAAGGGGTAGCCATTTATTTTTCAAAGTATTTTGTAGGGAAATTTGATTTATTTCCTTGTGCTTTAATAAGTGTTGATAGGGTGAAGAATAAGGAAGAGTGGAAGAGGGAGTTGGATGATATTTTCTATGAAAAGCTAAATAAAGTTGTTAATGAAATTGGTTAAAAGGTTAACCTCATTGAACCCTAGGCTAAGGATAGCTGATGGATTGTATGATAAGGGTAATTGGGTTCAAGATACTCAGACTTCTCAAATTGGTTTGAGTCTGTTCAAAAAATGGTTCGCAGAAAGTAAATTATATGCCCCTCATGCTAATATATGGAATTTTGATCTTGGAAAGCTTTTTGTTTCCACTGTGTTTATGGATTATGACCTACTTGAAACTATAGCAAAAAGCTATGATCCAGCCACTAAGCTAGTAAGAAGAATGGATGGTGAGGTTTTAATCACCATCAGTCTAGAAGAAATTAGGAAGGTTTTCAGTCTGGGACCTCTCACCATGTATCATGTGCCCATTAATTTGATAGAGTTAGAAAAAGAATATATGTCCAAAAGGGATGTAGTTAGACAAGGTGCACTGAAAGCCCACATAGGCAGAATTTGAAACCTACCAGCAATAACATCATCTTCTAAAGAACCTTTCAAGAAATCATGCTTTAATGCCAGAGCAGTAGAGATATACAGGACCCTGTGTAGAGTCTTCGAAGAGGGTGAAGAAGACTTTATTCCAGTGAGCTTCATGTATATGATAACCCAAATCTCTTCTTTTGGTGTAGAAATAATTTTTGATTTTGCATCTTACCTGGCTAATGAGATTCATAATGGATTGGTGGGGATTGCAAAGGGCAAGGTGGAAAACGTTTGGGGTCAGTACTCCCTATTGATGCATATGTTTCTTTTTAAAGGGGTTACATATTTTGGTAAAGAAATGGTTTTAAATAGGGAACAAGAGGGGGAGGCACTACCAGTTCAATTATGGAGTGCAGACATGACTGGGGAAGCAAAAAATGCTATTTTTGTTAGATTTGATAGGCATTTTGCTTCTAAACTAAGATGCCTCATGTTGAGTGACAATCTCAAAATTCCTAAGGCACTAATGCATCTTGTTAGGCCTATGGATAGACCCCATAGTTTAAAAGTTTCACATAATTGGGGAGATATCATCCCATATCCAATCTCAACTGTCATTAGGGTCTATGGTTTCAAAGGGACAGCCCATGTATTACCCTATCAGGTACCTTTAAAGGTAGGGGTAGCTGAATTTTTATGGTAGTTGGGAGGAGTAGAGGAGACCTTTTTGCACAAAAGGGGAATAGGATCAATTTTTCCTACTTGCACTGTAGCTCACCAGTTTGTAATAACTAAAGAAGGGTGGATCTTCCTCTACAAATTTTTGGATCGGTATAAGATGGCAGTATCTCATGCTCGTTTTTGTGACACAGAAGATTTCTTTAATTCTGCTCTTAGACATAGGATCAAGCTTCGTCCAAGTCAGCATGAATTCTATTTCCCTGAGGATATAATAAGGAATGAATATTCTCTCCAAGAACAAGAAATAAAGAAAGAAAAATGGAGAGTCTATTCAAAAGTTTTGGAATTTATTAATTGTTTTGACAAAGGTTACAATCCTCTTAGTAATGCTGCAACTAATGCAGATAGGATAAATAAGCTCATGAGCACATTCTTAGAAATAATGGAGGTAATGAATGAAAAGAAACAACATTTTATTAATTCTTTTCCAGATAAAGCCAGAGAAGTTATGAGAAAATTGGGTTTTACCCCTAACATAGGAGTAGGTCCACTGGTTGTGCAAAAGAGGACAGGATATATTGTTATTCGAGATCAGATGCCCGTTGTAAACAAAGAAAAATAGGTAATTGAATCTACTAATATTGTCCTTGAAGAAAGACCCCCTGAACCTTCTCCCAAAAGAAGAAAAATAATAAGGGAAGAGGAATCCCATGATGAAGGTTACTCACCTTCCCAAACTCCAATGAGAATTGAGGAAGAGTAGCTCACCGATGAGAAAATTGAACAAATGGTGTCGCAAGGAGGAGTCTTTGTTACTCAAGCAGAAATTGATGAAGGGAACCCCCAGGAGCCTCCTGTGCCAAGTTTTGAATTAACTATAGCAGATTTCAGAGGAAGGGAATCAGACCCTATTTTGGAACAAGCCAGTCAACAATTTTTGTCTAATAACAGTTTTGTAAAATCTAGGGCTTTCCATCAGTTTGCATGGAGGGAAAACATGCACATTTTTGAACAAAGGTGTAGGAATATGAAAGCAGAGCATCCAGAAATGGATGAAGCCTCCATTCAGAACCAAATAAAGGAACAAATGATACAAGAATTCTAGAATATAACCCCTGACAAGGGTAGATAGATGTTGAAGAATGCAAATATTTTATTATTGCCCAATTGGGATATTGCTGATGCCTTGATTTTTAATTCTGTGTCAAATAATTTCGGATTACATGATCCAGATAAAAAGGAATTCTTGGGAACAACAGTTAGTAATGATCAAGCTGCCCTTGTTATGTGGTCACTAAGAAGAGAATCCAAGACTACTCCTTTACAGCCTGATGATTCAGGACTAACAGGGAGTATCATTGTGAGGAGGGTCGTTGATACTTCAAATGTACAGGTAGCCTACATGAATCTGGATTATTCTGGATTTTCCTTGGCCACTGCAGAAAGAGAAGAAAAGGAAATGATTGATTTGTAGGGTAAGTATGAAATAGTGGTGGATGCATACAATCAAGAAGTAAAAAAGAGAGTGGAGCTGGAAAATAGGGTATCTCAATTGGAGAAGATACTTGGGAAAAGAAAGGTGGAAGAATCCAATACACTTAGAATTGCGTACCCTTCACAGTCATTTGTTGGATCAACCCCTATCATTGAAATACCTGACACCCCAGAAAGGCCACAATTCTATTTTGCAGAGGAATTTGAAGAAGAAAGAATAAAATTGCATGAGTTGCAGATAAAATTGAGAAATCAATATGAAGAAAAGTTAAAATAGGGTGTAATATAGTTAAGGGATAAAATACAATGGTCAACTTTTTATGATCAGTTGACAAGAATTATAACCCATATGGATGAGTTGAATAAAGAAAAGGATAGATTGACTTCTCTTGCGCAGAAATGGAGGGAGAGAAATAATGATATTACAATCATATGTATATCTACAGTCCAAATGCCTTATCATCAAGTTGAGAAGATTTTTGATTTGTTAAATAAGCTAGAGAATTTTGGTGATGAAAGAGATTCTTTACAGAGAAGATCAACACTCTGTTTTTCCAAATATATTGCTGAAAAATTCACCCTATTTTCTTGTGCTTTAGAATTTGTTGATACATTAAAGGAAAAGGAAAAATGGAAAAGGGAGATGGACAAGCTATTCAATGAAAGAATAATAAACATCATGAGTGAGGCTGGCCACTGGTTCTGGGCAAATACAAATGAAGAGCTAGTAAAAATACAGTTGTTTTATACTGCTATGAAGAAAGAATTTGATGATCTAGAAGAAAGTGCAAATTCTTTAATAAAGATACAAAGAGAAGCTCTAAGTTTAGATTGGCCAGATGATGATGTTTTTAATAAATGGAAAAATCAGTTTATGGAACAGATGTCAGGAGACAGTGAGGAGGAAGATGCGAAAGTAACAGTTACCTTTGTAATTAATAATGAAGACATGGAAGATCCCCAGATTAAAGTGAGTTTGCAGGTAACTAAAGATGATACATCACTTTCAGACCTCATGGCTATGTACTCCGAAGATGAAGAATGATTGTAAGATCAGATCATATTTTCTTGTCTGAAAAAATGAGAAGCACAACAGAAAGGGACCCACCAAGAAATGTTTGTTGTAATTAGCCTTTCTGTTATTTTGTTCTTGTCTTTAGAAGGACACCTGTCATTTTTTTTAGCCTAAAGCTTGTTGCATCTCACATTATTTAAGTGAGATCTCAAGGCTAAAGAGGGGGTCCAAATTCTTTTTCTTCTAAGTATTGTGCTTAGTCTAGTTTTTGGTCCCAATTTTGAAGGCAAGTTTGTAATGTATTTTTCTGTCAAATTTTCTGAAAATACATTGAAGATAGAATCATTTGTGTTTCTTTCTGAAGGCTTTTCTGAGTTTATTGTAAAAGATATACAATTTTCAAAGGAAATGAATACAAACTATGAACTGTCCCCATATTAGTTCTTTCTAAATTTTGTCTCCTTCTCCAATACTTAGCTACCTTGATGTTGTATGAGTAAAGGCTTGTACTATTGAATGCAATCTAGTTAGGTTGTATATCCATCTATCATTGTTGTTAATTCAATGGATTAAATAAAAGCTTTGATGAATGTGATAAGATTCCTTAAGTATTGAAAAGGATTTTGAATGATAAATTCTGACAAGAATTGCTGATAAAATTTGTTGTAAGGCAACAAATCAGATCTTAGATTTTGCTATAGACTCTGAACCCCAATGGATTAGGCACTGATCAAGTTATTTCAGCTGAAGGAGAAATATATTACAAATAGTTTTTCAAATGCATCATCAAATTGAATTCTACTTTTATTCCCTGTAGATCTTCAAAGTTGGCCAGCACTTGTCTGCATAGAATGTTTTAGCTTCAGTTAGTCATTGTTGTTAAAAACATCTGCGGATCTATAGAAGATTTCTTGGCCATATCTGTTTATGGGATGTATTTATCAAGTTAATAAAAATTATTTATACGTTCAATGATCTTGAAATAAGAATCAGAATAAAACTAAGAATAATCTTCATACATTTGTTTCAGTTTTGAACCATCCCTGGTTATACCCACCCTGGTTTTGCAGAGCCAAAAGAGTAGAAAACCATCTGTGGTTTTGTTGAAGTTGGATCCTAGTAATTTACATAGACAATTGTTAATGAGAATTGGCTAATCTTTAGGTTGTGTATGTACTATTATCCAGGTATTAAGCCTTTTGTCGCTTAGTAGTTTTAGTACCTTTTAAAAATCCAACAAAATGGCGACTCTACTAGGGAGCTGTCTAACACATCTGTGAAAAGTACTGCAGTTTTCTTTGGTCCTACTATGAACGTGTGTGTCATGTGATAGATATTTTTCCCATGGTTATAAGGGAATCTTTCAGTGTCAATCCTTGAGAATTTAAAGAAGATAGAGCCCAAGTACCATTGCTACACACTGACTTATCCAGCCTATCCAAGTGTCTTATCTAACAAGCAAGAGTTGCAGTCTTACGATGTCAGTGGTTGGTCTTTCTGTGCCATTTTATTTTTTTTCCTACTTGTGTATTATTTTCTTTCAGTCAGTAAAGTGTTATTATACATTTTCCCGAAATAGGGTGGCGACTCAGTCAAGGTTTTGAAGCTAGTGCTTATTGTAACAAAAGGTGAACATGGCTGACAAGAGAAAAAACACAAGAGCTTACATGAGAGCCAATCCCGATGTATCAATGTACACTGATTTACCCCAAGGTGGTAGGAAGAACCAAAATAAGAAAAAGACAGATCCAAATCCCACTTGGAAACCCAGAGGTAATGCATCCATCAATTCCCATTATCAACCAGTAATAGGAAGAGAATCTTCTTCGCTTAGCTCTGAATCTGAAACTACAAGACTCTTAGGAGGCATCTTCAGTACCCCATTACCAGATGAGAGAATTTTTCAAGAAAAGGATGTGTCTACTATGGGAATTGCTTCATTAAGACCAGATCCTATAGCCGATGTAAATTGTAGGCTAGGATTTAGGAGTTCATCTGACAATCCTTTTAATCCTAGAGCAGCCCCATATGTAGAACCAAACCTAATAGATCTGGATGACCCTGTTGATTCCCACACAACTTCTGCAGATCCTAAAGAAGTGCACTCTGAGATAGAATTTTTGAAAAAAAGGATTGCTGAGGAAGAAGCTAAACACATTCATTTTGAAAAGGAAAAGGAGCAGGCCACCTTAGATGCCATAATAGAAAGAGATACTCTGTTAAGAAGGATGGCTGCTTTGAAAGAGCAAAATAAAAAATTAGAAGAGAATACCACAACTCTCCATAAGGATGTTTTTGGAGATGTTGATAATCTGAGAGCTAGAGTGCAAGAACAGGAGAAACACCTAAATCGAAGGCAAGAACCAGTTATTGCTCAAGTTCAAGCCTATAAACCTGTTCAAGTTCATCTTGTAGAGCCCACTAAAAAAGCTCCAGATAAAGG
The DNA here is from genome assembly GCA_028749045.1 of Cupressus sempervirens. NCBI lineage: Eukaryota > Viridiplantae > Streptophyta > Pinopsida > Cupressales > Cupressaceae > Cupressus > Cupressus sempervirens. Next base: position 822,933,310 of record CM053783.1, read on the forward strand.
GAAAGACAAGTCTATAGGAATCCAAATAAATGAGCCTCAAGCTATACCAAGCAAACCTATACAACCCTCCATGTCGAAGTTAGATCTAGATCTTGAGAAGGCACAAAAAGAGAGGGAAGATCTTGCTAAAGAGCTTGAGAAGGTTGAGAATGAAGCTCAAGCTGCAGAAACTAGAAGAAAAATCCAATTCATAAAGTCTAATTCTGCATTGGCTTCATGGCCCAATTTGTCTATCCCACCTATAAATATTGTACTAGTTAGTGCTCCCACAATTTCAACTCAGGGAATACCCCAATCTGCCCCTACTTCATCCTCAAATATTGGCACCCAAGTCCCATTTGTCCCACCACAACAGTCCCAAGCCGCTCCACTGAGTCAAGCTAATATAGCTAGTACCTCAAATGTTCCTGGTTTCTAGAAGAAACCTATATACCTAGAAAAATATAGACAGATATTATTTGCTGGTATTCCCGGTGCCCCCCATCCCATATCTTTTGATTTAAGGGATAAAGTGGTTAAGTTTTCTGGAAATAATGCTGTTACTGGTGAAGAGCATTTGAGGATTTTCATTGACATGTTGAATGATTATGAAGTTGAACACGAAGACATGGTAATGAAATTGTTTGTGCATTCACTAACAGAGGATGCAAGGGATTGGTTTAGGAGGTTGCCTAATGATAGTATTACCTCATGGAGTGATCTGGAGAAGTTGTTCAAAGAGCAGTATGGGGACAATACCAATGCAGGATTCATGTTGAACGAGTTTAACAATATCAAGAAGAATCCAAATGAGTCCACATTTGATTTCAATGTGAGATTCCAAAAGGGTATGTAAAAAATTTTTCAATTCATGAGGTTAAATGAAGACGTCTATCTCACAACCTATTTCAATGCTTTTGATAGCAAAATGGCTTATCGATTGAGGGATAAAGATCCTAAAACTTTGAGAGATGCCTATAGAGTTGCAGTAAATATAGAGAATAATAGAAATGAATCTAGAAAACTAGGTAGGAGGGATGATCCTAAGCTTTTTAATGCGAAAAAAAATAATAAAAGGGAGGGTGACAAAACTCCTATAGGAAAAAATCCTGAAGAACCTACTATAGGCCAGGTTTTAGAAATACTCAAGAAGATGAATCCCACTAGTTTCAATAAGCCAAATGTTGCTGAAAGACCCCCTGTGAATAACAACAACTTCAATAGATAGCCTAGGATGCAGAATTACCCTTATACCACTCAGTAGAAAGATGGTAAACCAATTCCCAACCAGACCCAAAATGTGAAGGATAAGGGTAATCTAGACCCCCTGCAAAGGAACACTGTAAATATGAATGATGATGTACCATGGTGCATTACATGCCAATCACCTCATTCTACTGATTATTGTGTTGTTGCTCAGTCATTTGTCCAAGCCCAAGGAGTGCAAGCTGAAGAAGAAACTGAAGAGAAAAGCCATGATGATGTAAGCTGCAATATGGTGAGCATGTGTGATGATTTGATAGATTCTAATTTAGAAGAGCCTGAAAATGATGTTACTAGCAAAAGAATTGCTTACCAGCTATATCATCAGCAAGTACTCTCGGATGATGAAGGGTATGATGCAGATAAGGTATGCAGTACATTTTCTGATATAGGTCTCACAAGTCTAAGAATGCCCTCCAAGGAGGAAATTGACAGAATTACATCCGAAATGATTTTACAAGTCCATAGCAATTATAATTTGAGAAATAGAGAAATGAAAAATGATGCAGGAAATCCAGCTAGTGTCTTCATCAAGGACATCACTCATAAGATAAATGATCAAGACAAGAAAGTCCATGAAAATGTGCCTAAAATCAAGGAGAACAAGGGTAAGAAATGGGAACCAAAGAAGAAGGTTCAATTTCAGATAAGTGAAGCAACAAAACCAGTTGTGCAACCAAAGAAGTTAGAACCGGATGTTGTCAAGAAAAATGTGGTGCCTACTGCTCAAAAAACTCTGACTCCAGGTACTATTGTAAAACCTACTATGGTTGAACCTGTTGATATGATATCCATGTTATCTCAAATTACTGTAAAAGTGCCCCTGTCTGAACTTTTTAGAATTGAAGAACATAAGAATAAGGGTTTGTCATGGTTGGGTGGAATAGCAAATAATATTATTATTGACCAAACTATGCCCCAACAGACCCCATTAGTAATAGAGGACAGTGGTATCATATCCCAGATTCCTCAAATGTTTCTAGATGATTCCTCAATGGCATTCATAGAAGATATTGATCCTTTTTTCGTCAGTCTAATCATAAAAGGGAAGACTTTAAAAAATTGCATGATAGACTCAGGAGCTTCCAACACTATAATGCCTTTCAAGGTAATGGAAGCCTTAGGATTGAAGGTGGATACCAAGCAAGGCAGATACAGAGGGATGGATGCTAGAGAAGTCCCAGTCATAGGTACTATAAATGCCCTACCATTCAAATTGGTTGCATATCTTGAAGTAGAATTGACCATGTCTGTCCTTGTGGTAGATATACCTCCACACTACGGGATGTTACTCTCCAAAAAATGGAGTGCTGCCATGGGGGGAAGCCTACAATGTGATCTTACTTATGCCACTTTTCATATAGGGGACAAGGCTGTCAGGGCAAATAGGGAACCAAGGGTTAACCACATCTTAGGCGAAGAAATTGACAAAGATACCACTTGTTTCCTAGATACTAGGATTAATGCTTTCAGGGCTGAATTAATTATTCAGGAAGTTGAAAATTTACCTGCTATCATCAAAAATGAAGTTGAATGTTGCATGAATTTACCAAAATTATGGACAATGTTCTTTGATGGAGCCAGTTCTAAAGAGGGTCCAGGGGCAGGTGTAGTCTTTGTATCCCCTGAGAATAACACTTTTAGGTATTCATTCACCTTGAAGTTTGCCTGCACTAATAATATTGTAGAGTATGAAGCATTGCTGCTAGGACTCAAAGTTGCCATACATCATAAAATCAAGAAATTATGTGTCATAGGGGATTCTGAACTAATTATCTCTCAGATCAAAGGAACCTATTCATCAAAAAATAGGAGATTGAAACAATATAGAAATGCAGTCTGGGATCAGATAGAATTCTTTGATGCATTTGGGATCACATGGAGAGATAAGACACAAAATAAGATGGCTGGTCTGTTAGCTAATGTAGCCATCAAGCCAAAAGAAATATCATTTGCAGGAATCTCCCAGATTGAGGTGCAAAATAGGCCTTCCATACCTGACAACATTGAAAATTGGCAGGTTTTTGAAGATGATAAGGATATTACAAATTTTTTGTTAAATGAAGACAAGTATCACAGTCAAGAGATGGATTGTAGTGGACTGATTGAAACCATAAATGGGAAGGAAACCATTTTGGTCAAGAAATAATGCAATTGAAAACAAATAAGATGTAAAAGGGGTTAGTAGTCTTGGAAAATATTTTTGATAATCAAGACAGAGTAAAATCTAGAGTAAATGACCCCAAACCCCAGGAGATAGAAGAAATAAACTTGGGTACTGATGAAGTTCCTAAAAGGGTTTATATTGGCCAACATTTGCTTGTTGAAATTAGGAAAACATTGATTGACCTACTTAGAAAATACAAACATGTTTTTGCTTGGTCATATGATGACCTTAAGGCTTACAGGGAGGATCTTTTCCAGCATGTCATACCATTGAAGGAAAATGTAAGACCTTTTAGGCAAAAAAAGAGACCAATCAATCCTACCCTTGCCCCAAAAATGCAAGAAGAACTGACAAAACTGAGAGATGGTGGAATAATCAAACCAATCAGGCATTCCACCTAAGTTTCAAACTTGGTTCCTGTTAGGAAGAAGAATGGAGATATTAGGCTTTGTGTTGATTTTAGGAATTTAAACATTGCATCTCTAAAAGACAATTATGGCTTACCTAATATGGAAGCCATGTTACAACAAGTGACTGGCTCTGAATTGATGTCAATGATGGATGGCTTTTCTGGATATAATCAAGTTCTAGTAAAAGAAAGTGAACAGTTCAAGACAGTCTTCACAACCCCTTGGGGAACATATGTGTATGTGAGGATGCCTTTTGGCTTGATTAATGCAGGAGCTACCTTCCGAAGAGCCATGGATGTAGCATTTCATGAGTATATTGACAAATATATGGTTGTGTACCAAGATGATCTTATAGTGTATTCTAACAAGGCTGAAGATCACTGCAAAGACTTGGAAAAAATCTTTATAAAAGCCCTGGAATATGGGGTATCTTTAAACCCAAAGAAATGCACATTCGGGCTCACAGAAGGAAAGTTATTAGGACACATAGTGTCTAAGGATGGGGTAAAAATAGATCCTGAAAGGGTAATAGCTATTGATAAAGTCCCCAAACCAAAAAATGTGAAAGGAATTCAATCCTTTTTTGGCCAGGTCAACTTTCTGAGGAGATTTGTTACTAATTTTTCTGAAATCAGTAGACCCATCTCAAAGATGCTCAAGAAAGGAGTCGTTATAGATTGGACTGGTGAACCCTCACAAGCATTCCAAGATCTAAAAACTACAATAAAGAATGCTCCAGTATTAAGGACCCTAGATTATGCAAAACCCATGCATATTTTCTCTTTTGCATTATTCCATACTGTAGCTGCAGTCTTATTACAGAAAAATCAAGAAGGATATGAACAGCCTATTGCCTTTTTCAGCAAGTCACTATAGCATGCTGAGTTGAAGTATGAAATAAATGAAAAGCAAGCATATGCTTTGGTAAAGGCTGTAAAAGCTTTCAGAAGTTACTTGGTAGGTGCTACTATTATCGCTTTTGTACTTAGTGCTGCAATCAAGGATATATTCTCTCAACAGGAATTGTCAGGCAGGAGGTGTAGATGGATCAATAGAATCCAAGAATTTAACATTGACATACAAATAAAAATGTTAGTAAGAGGTCAAGGTTTGGCCAAACTCATGGCCGAAACTAATCTAGAAGCTAATCAGATAAATCCGATAAATGATGATCTCAGAGCTGACTTATGTGACATGGACCAATGTGACTGGTACACCAATGTCATATATTACTTGTGACATATGGAAGTTCCTCCCCATCTTCCTGACAATGAAAAGAGGAATACTAAATTACAAGCCATCAGGTATATAATTGTCCAAAATAATTTATGGTGGAGAGACTTTGAGGGAGTTATGTTGAAGTGTGTTGATAAAGAAAGGGAAAAAGTGGTTTTGAAAGAAATGCATGCTGGAGTATGTGGAGGACATTACATGGCCAAAACTACTGCACATAAGATAATGAGGGCTAGATTCTAGTGGCCTTCTCTATTCAAAGATGCTCAAGTTATGGTTAGAAAATGTGATCCTTGTTAGAGGTTTGCTGGAAAGCTGAAATTCTCAAGAAATACTCCATTGAAGCTAGTTGAGACTCAAGCACCTTTTCAACAATGGGGTCTGGACTTAATAGGAGAAATTTTCTCCAAGTCTAGCACTGGCTATTCTTGGATTTTGGTTGCTACTGACTACTTTACAAAGTGGGTAGAGGCTATCCCTACAAGAAATGTGACAAGTAAGGTGGTAAATAATTTTTTGTTGAATAATATTATTTCTAGATTTGGATGTCCACATAGAATTGTCACAGATAATGCTATGTGTTTTAGATCTGAGGAGTTCATCAAATTTTGTGATAAATATGGAATGACAAGATCATCATCTACTCCATATCATCCACAAGGGAATGGACAAGCTGAGTCCACAAATAAGAGCCTATTGAAGGTCATTAAGAGAATGTTGGATGATAATAAAAAGGCATGAGATTCCAAGTTACAGTTGGCAATATGGGCTAATAGATTAATTGTAAAGAAAGCAATTGGTGTAGCTCAATTTGATTTAGTGTATAGAATTCAAGCCAGAATGGCTCAGAACAACTTGATGGGACTATACAATTACATCCAGTTATATGATGAAGATACTACAGGAAATGCAAGAAAGAATGGATGAATTGGTAGGATTGACTGAAACCAAAAGAGAAGCATCTTTGAGGAACCAAAAGTTGCAATTGCAAGTCAAAACACTCTATGATAAAAGAATTATAAGTAGAAAATTTGAAAATGGAGACCTAGTCTTTATGTGGAATGCCAAAATTGAAGATAAAGAAAAACATGGCAAATTTGATCCTATTTGGTTAGGCCCATATCTCATTGAGAATACTTGGGGTGAAGATTCTTATATAATCAAAGATATATCTGACAATATTCTTGAATTGCTAGTTCATGGACAGTTCTTGAAGAGGTATTTTTCTTGAAAAATACTTATTTTCTTCCATGAATAGTAGTTTTAGGGTTTCCTGTCATTTTGTTTTTCTATAAATCCTTGTAAATATCCTTGTGCGGTCTGGTTCTTTGTTTTTGTGTGTTGCTTTGTGCTCTCTGAAGAAGTTGTCATCTTACCAAATGTGTGGTCTGCTCTCCCATAGATTCTAAATTCTTACATAGACTCAAGTAGTCTATCATCCCCAGACAGAGCCACTGTTGGTCTGACTTTTTGTGTAATAGAAGTTTTTTGTTCAATTGTAGAAAAGTCAAATTTTCAATTCCTAAATGAAGCATAGGGTTATGGATAATCCATCCATTGAAAAACTCATGAAAACCCTATTTTCTCTATATTCATAAATTGTTGGGTGCAAAATTTTGAACTTTTCAAATGAGATGAATATTCTGTCACTTTTTATTTTCTTTTTTCCCGAGTTACCTTTATTCTTATTGTCCCAGCCGTCAGATCCGAGTAGATCTACCATTGTCGTTACCTCGCTATGCAAAATTGCATGCTTTTTAAGTATGGCAAGGTAGCAAATGCTGAGTATTTTACGAGGTGGGACTGTAAAGTGAAGATACGGTGGTCGGAGCTTTGTTTAATGAATGATTTATTGTGCAAGTACACATTGCAAATTACCATCCAAACAGGAAAGAGACCCAGTAGAATATCTGACATCAGAGCCAGAATGATGGCTTTTTTGATGCTTTGCCACCTTTCTATCAAAAAAATCAGACACTTCACTGTTAGCGAAGTAGCGAGGCCACGAAAAATTTGAAGGGGCGGTGACGTTGCATTTTGTCGGTACTATGATTACACCAGGTGGTGTGACCAGTCATAAATGTCATTGTCAGAAGCAGTTTTAATAACAAAAATAATTATCTACTACCCCTTTCATTTTTTGGTATGGAATTCATTAAAGTTCTGGAGCTCGCTACCTCACTATCAGAAAAATCAGATACTTCACCGTTAGCGAAGTAGCAAGGCCCCGTAAAATTTCAAGATCAGTAGGACCTTTGGTGACGTAGAATGATAAGTAGGACTACAGTAATTTTTGACAGGCACCAACTATGCAAAGATCCATTTTTCATTAATGCCTTTCTGATCGAATGCACAAAGAGATCCTGAATGTTAGCTTGGAACGGAATCAACGGTCCTCACTACCTCGCTATGCAAAATTGCATGCTCTTTAAGCCATGCGACATAGTGAATATGAAATCAGAAAACCCTGTGCATTTTTCTCACCCTTGATTGAGTATGTGATCAACGGCTATCATCTTCTCGCTATGAAGAGTTGCGAGGGAGATAATTATAGTGACATAGCAAATAGGGCCCACCGCCTTCTTTCTAAGCAAACCTAGTAACATATCATTTGATTGATTCTGGATCAGATCGACGATTTTCGCTGCTTTGCTATGGCAAGATGCTCGTTCTTTATGCATAACGAAGTAGCGACATGCTAACACGTGTCCTCAGATTTCAATGGGTCTAGATACAAGTGCCATCAAGGAAAGAATTATATACGTGGTAAGTTCTCATTGGGTAAATTGACTAACATGTCAAATGCAACTCCTAGTTGTTCTCTCCATATCACATGATCGTAGGATCTTTGAAAATCAACTGCGCAGTTTTAAATGTAAAATGTAGTGCCACTCTCTGTATTAATTAGACATGAAAGCATCACTCATGAGAAAAAAAGAGTATAATACAGAGAGATTTCATTAGTTTCATCTTACGTGAGCAAAGATTTGGAGCCATTCTTGTGCAGAAGCAATTACTGAAGGAAATTGTCCTGAAGCCTAGTAGAAATTGTGAAGTTGTCTGTTTGCATAAAGTTGGTAGAAATACAGAGAAAGACTAAGACATAATTCAAGTAAGTAGTACTACCATAATCCTCATAAGGTTTGTTCAGTTTTGTAAAAAAAAATATAAGTCCAAGATGCCTTCGAAGAAGGGATTTTCAAGTGCAGTAAATTATTTGGATAGGAATGTGCATGATGATTTGCTTGAGTTGCTTCCTGAGTCTACTGTAGAGATAGTACAAGTTAAAAGGTTAACCTCATTGAACCCTAGTCTAAGGATAGCTAATGGATTGTATGATAAGTGTAATTGGGTTCAAGATGCTCAGACTTCTCAAACTGGTTTGAGTCTATTCAAAAAATGGTTTGCAGAAAGGAAATTATATGCCCCTCATGCTAATATATGAAATTTTGATCTTGGAAAGCTTGTTGTTCCCAGTGTGTTTATGGATTATGACCTGCTTGAAATTGTAGCGGAAAGCTATGATCTAGCCACTAAGGTAGTAAGAAGAATGGATGGTGAGGTTTTAATCACCATCAATCTAGAAGAAATTAGGAAGGTTTTCTGTCTGGGACCTCTCACCATGTATCATGCGCCCATTAATTTGATAGAGTTAGAAAAAGAATATATGTCCAAAATGGATGTAGTAAGACAAGGTGCACTGAAAGCCTGCATAGGCAGAATTGGAAACCTACCAGCAATAACATCATCTTCTAAAGAACCTTTCAAGAAATCATGCTTTAATGCCAGAGCAGTAGAGATATATAGGACCCTGTGTAGAGTCTTCGGAGAGGGTAAGAAGACTTTATTCCGGTGAGCTTCATGTATATGATGACCCAAATCTCTTCTTTCAGTGTAGAAATAATTTTTGATTTTGCATCTTACCTGGCTAATGAGATTCACAATGGATTGGTGGGGATTGCAAAGGGCAAGGTGGAAAATGTTTGGGGTCAGTAATCCCTATTGATGCATATGTTTCTTTTTAAAGGGGTTACATATTTTGGTAAAGAAATGGTTTTAAATAGGGAACAAGAGGGGGAGGCACTACCAGTTCAATTATGGAGTGCAGACATGACTGAGGAAGCAGAAAATGCTAGTTTTTTTAGATTTGATAGGCATTTTGCTTCTAAACTAAGATGCCTCATGTTGAGTGACAATCCAAAAATTCTTAAGGCACTAATGCATCTTGTTAGGCCTATGGACAGACCCCATAGTTTACAAGTTTCACATAATTGGGGAGATATCATCCCACATCCAGTCTCAACTGTCATTAGGGTCTATGGTTTCAAAGGGACAGCCCATGTATTACCCTATTAGGTACCTTTAAAGGTAGGGGTAGCTGAATTTTTATGGAAGTTGGGAGGAGTAGAGGAGACCTTTTTGCACAAAAGGGGAACAAGATCAATTTTTCCTACTTGCACTGTAGCTCACCAATTTGTAATAACTAAAGAAGGGTGGATCTTCCTCTCCAAATTTTTGGATCGGTATAAGATGGTAGTATCTCATGTTCATTTTTGTGACACAAAAGATTTCTTTAATTCTGCTCTTAGACATAGGATCAAGCTTCATCCAAGTCAGCATGAATTCTATTTCCCTGAAGATATAATAAGGAATGAATATTCTCTCCAAGAACAAGAAACAAAGAAAGAAAAATGGAGAGTCTATTCAAAAGTTTTGGAATTTATTAATTGTTTTTACAAAGGTTACAATCCTCTTAGTAATGCTGCAACTAATGCAGATAGGATAAATAAGCTCATGAGCACATTCTGAGAAATAATGGAGGTAATGAATGAAAAGAAACAACATTTTATTGATTCTTTTCCAGATAAAGCCAGAGAAGTTATGAGAAAATTGGGTTTCACCCCTAACATAGGATTAGGTCCACTGGTTGTGCGAAAGAGTATAGGATATATTGTTATTCGGGATCGGATGCCCATTGTAAACAAAGAAAAATAGGTAATTGAATCTACTAGTACTGTCCTTGAAGAAAGACCCCCTAAACTTTCTCCCAAAAGAAGAAAAATAATATGGGACGAGGAATCCCATGATGAAGGTTACTCACCTTCCCAAACTCCAATGAGAATTGAGGAAGAGCAACTCACCAATGAGGAAATTGAACAAGTGGGGTCGCAAGGAGGAGTTTTTGTTACTCAAGCAGAAACTGATGAAGGGAACCCCCAGGAGCCTCCTGTGCCAAGTTTTGAATTAACTATAGTAGATTTTAGAGGAAGGGAATTAGACCCTATTTTGGAACAAGCCAGTCAACAATTTTTGTCTGATAACAATTTTGTAAAATCTAAGGCTTTCCATCAATTTTCATGGAGGGCAAACATGCACATTTCTGAACAAAGGTGTAGGAATATGAAAGCAGAGCATCCAGAAATGGATGAAGCCTCCATTTAGAACCAAATAAAGGAACAAATGATACAAAAAGTCCAGAATATAACCCCTGACAAGGGTAGATAGATGGTGAAGAATGCAAATATTTTATTATTCCCCAATTGGGATATTGCTGATGCCTTGATTTTTAATTCTGTGTCAAATAATTTAGGATTATAGATCCAGATAAAAAGGAATTCTTGGGAACAAAATTTAGTAATGATCAAGCTTTCCTTGTTATGTGGTCACTAAGAAGAGAATCCAGGACTACTCCTTTATAGCCTGATGATTCAGGACTAACAGGGAGTATCATTGTGAGGAGGATCGCTGATACTTCAAATGTACAGGAAGCCTACATGAATGTGGATTATTCTAGATTTTCCTTGGCCACTATAGAAAGAGAAGAAAAGGAAATGATTGATTTGTAGGATAAGTATGAAATAGTGGTGGATGCCTACAATCAAGAAGTAAAAAAGAGAGTGGAGCTGGAAAATAGTGTATCTCAATTGGAGAAGATACTTGGGAAAAGAAAGGTGGGAGAATCGAGTACACTTAGAATTGTGTACCCTTCACAGTCATTTGTTGGATCAACCCCTATCATTGAAATACCTAACACCCCTGAAAGGCCACAATTCTATACTGCAGAGGAATTTGAAGAAGAAAGAATAAAATTGCATGAGTTGCAGATAAAATTGAGAAATCAATATGAAGAAAAGTTAAAACAGTGTGTAATATATTTGGGGGATAAAATACAATGGTCAACTTCTTATGATTAGTTGATAAGAATTATAACCCATATGGATGAGTTGAATAAAGAAAAGGATAGAGTGACTTCTCTTGCGCAGAAATGGAGGGAGAGAAATAATGATATTACAATCATATGTATATCTTCAGTCCAAATGCCTTATCATCAAGTTGAGAAGATTTTTGATTTGTTAAATAAGCTAGAGAATTTTGGTGATGAGAGAGATTCTTTACAAAGAAGATCAACACTCTGTTTTTCCAAATATATTGCTGAAAAATTCACCCTATTTTCTTGTGCTTTAGAATTTGTTGATACATTAAAGGAAAAGGAAAAATGGAAAAGGGAGATGGATGAGCTATTCAATGAAAGAATAATAAACATCATGAGTGAGGCTGGCCATTGGTTCTGAGCAAATACAAATGAAGAGCTAGTAAAAATATAGTTGTTTTATACTACTATGAAGAAAGAATTTGATGATCTAGAAGAAAATGAAAATTATTTAATAAAGATACAAAGAGAAGCTCTAAGTTTTGATTGGCCAGATGATGATGTTTTTAATAAATGGAAAAATCAATTTATGGAACAGATGTTAGGAGACAGTGAGGAGGAAGATGCGAAAGTAACTGTTACCTTTGTAATTAATAATGAAGACATAGAAGATCCCCAGATTAAAGTGAGTTTGTAGGTAACTGAAGATGATACATCACTTTCCAACCTCATGGGTATGTACTCCGAAGATGAAGAATGATTGTAAGATCATATCATATTTTCTTGTCTGAATAAATGAGAAGCACAACAGAAAGTGACCCACCAAGAAATGATTGTTGTAATTAGCCTTTATTTTATTTTGTTCTTGTCTTTAGAAGGACACCTTTAATTTTGTTAGCCTGAAGCTTGTTGCATCTCACATTATTTAAGTGAGATCTCAAGGCTGAAGAGGGGGTCCAAATTCTTTTTCTTCTAAGTATTGTGCTTAGTCTAGTTTTTGGTCCAAATTTTGAAGGCAAGTTTGTAATGTATTTTTCTGTCAAATTTTCTGAGAATACATTGAAGATAGAATGATTTGTGTTTCTTTCTGAAGGCTTTTCTGAGTTTATTGTAAAAGATATGCAATTTTCAAAGGAAATGAATACAAACTATGAACTGTCCCCATATTAGTTCTTTCTGAATTTTGTCTCCTTCTCCAATACTTAGCTACCTTGATGTTGTATGAGTAAAGGCTTGTACTATTGAATGCAATCTAGTTAGGTTGTATATCCATCTATCATTTCTGTTAATTCAATGGATTAAATAAAAGCTTTGATGAATGTGATAAGATTCCTTACGTATTGAAAAGGATTTTGAATGATAAATTTTGACAAGAATTGCTGATAAATTTTTTTGTAAGGCAACAAATCAGATTTTAGATTTTGCTATAGACTCTGAAACCCAATGGATTAGGCATTGATCAAGTTATTTCAGCTAAAGGAGAAATGTATTACAAATAGTTTTTCAAATGCATCATCAAATTGAATTCTACTTTTATTCCCTGTAGATCTTCAAAGTTGGCCAACACTTGTCTGCATAGAATGTTTTAGCTTCAGTTAGCCATTGTTGTTAAAAACATTTGCGGATCTATAGAATATTTCTTGGCCATATCTGTTTATGGGATGTATTTATCAAGTTAATAAAAATTATGTATATCTGCAATGATCTTGAAATAAGAATCAGAATAAAACTGAGAATAATCTTCATACATTTGTTTCAGTTTTGAACCATCCCTGGGAATACCCACCCTGGTTTTGCAGAGCCAAAAGAGTAGAAAACCATCTGTGGTTTTGTTGAAGTTGGATCCTAGTAATTTACATAGACAATTGTTAATGAGAATTGGCTAATATTTAGGTTGTATATGTACTGTTATCCAGGTATTAAGCCTTTTTTCACTTAGTAGTTCTAGTACCTTTTAAAACTCTAACATTTCTATCTCCATTTCATGAGTTTATTTGTTTTGAGATCACTTGAATAAGGTTTAAGTGGTTGAATATAGTTCTGATGGGTTGTGTATTGATTTTATTGTTGCTCTTAATTCAATGAATTATATAAATGCTTCAATGAGTCAGTAGAATTCATGAATTTATGAAAAGGATAGTTTATAAGAATGGAAATGGGTGATTATTGTTAATGGATTCATTCACAAGTTGTTTGAATTAGATCTCCTACTAGTAGTTGAAGTTTTTCCCAATGGATAAAGCACTGTCATATGAATCAGAAATGGTTGAGAATAAATCTTAGTTCTACATGCCAAATAAATTTTAAATTCAAAATCCTTTTTCAGTAAAGGTTATATTGCTGGTTAGCACTCATCTATACAATATTTGTTAGTCATAGGTAGCTACTATTAGTGAGAATATTAGTAGACTCAAGGAGAATTGTGACCATAATCTGCTTAAGAGAGATATTTGCGAATTAGAGAATACCAAAAAATGGATTAATTGCACATGAGATAGAGATAGAGGATGAGAATCATAATGAAACTAAATTAAGTTTCATATAGCAATATCCTAGTGAATTATCCCTTAGGTATACTTACCTTGGTTTAGAAGAGCCTAACGAGTAGAAAACCACCCTTGGTTTTGTTGATTTTGGGTCAAAGTGGTATGTTCATATAATTTTTACTAAGAATTAACTAATCCTTAGATTGTGTTAGCAATTTCACTATGATATTGGGCATTTTCTTTTCTAGTAGTTTCAAGTACCAATAGTATTGATATGTTGTATTCATGACTACATTTGTCATTGATGTCAACATAGCAATAATTCTGTTAAGACTGGAAGAATATTAGTCACTAATCTTAGTATGCATAAAGATGAGAAATTTTTAGATGATTCATAGTGGAGGACATGTTTCTAAGGTTGTCTTGATGATGTGGTTTAAAGGACTCAGTCTAATTCGATGTTGCATGAAAGTTACACTTGTTTTACTAGAAGTAGTGCAAAAATAGATCATTGGATAACAAATTTTTGATTATCTATCACTATCTTTCATCTAAAATGTAATGAAGGTAATTTGCAAATAATACTGATAGAAGATGATCATGTGGTGACATTAGTATATGTGCAATACATGGTTTCACATGTGTAAAGTTTTGTAGGGACTTTGAGCTAACAGGGTTGTTGTAATTGTAAATTAATTATCTTATTTTAATTAATTGGGAAAGCATTAAGGCTGACTCAAGGAATTATTTTGAGGATATGGGATAAAGGAAAGTTTTCTTTCTGGAAGAAGAAGATCTAGTGGATGCATAGTACAAGAAGGAACAAAATGCTTACTAAACATGTGTAAGTGATCCAACTGATCATTAGATGCATAGTATGAGATCTAGTTACAAGATCTGAAGGAGCAGAATTCTGGTTGACAAGATAGAGATAGAGGAAGAAGTACATTTCAATTATATTATTCTACAAGGAATAATACAGAGATCATTTGGAAAATGGGTTCTTTGATCTAAACCTTGAAGTTGTTTGGGCAGTGGGTCCAACTATCTTCCACAACTCCTAACAAGGTTGGATTCTCCTAATAGAGATTCAAAGTCTCCTAACAGGGACTCATATGTACTAAATGTTGAGGATAGATTCCTAATAGGGTCTATCCTCTAACAAGGAATATTTATATTAGTACATCATCTTGTGGGTACCATCCCTACCAGGTTTTTCCCTCTAATCAAGTGTTTCCCTAGTTAACATATCTAGTGTTAGTTGTGTATGAGTATCTTATTGTGGTTTTAGTTTATATTGATCACCTGGTTAATTTTTCTTAAAGTTAATATTTATGATAATAGTTGTATAATTGATTCAAACCCCCCACCCAATTATATCAATGGATTATATAGTCTAACAATTGGTAGCAGAGTATTAGGTCCTTGAAGATAAGGCTTAACAACTTTGGGAGATCAATGGTGAATATGCTCAAGAAAGATAGTATGAGATTTGGTAAGGAAAACAATGATAGTTGGAAGGAAAAGATACAGACTCATCTGTTGTACATGGGTCTAGGTTATTGGATTTTGACAAAGAGTGAGAAGATAATGGTGGAAGAAAGAAATATTGAAGAATTTAGTGAAACACAAAGAGATCTATTCATGTGTAACATGAGAGTTGGAGAAGCCCTACTATCAGCTCTTCTAGAGAATGAATACATTTAGGTAAATACATTCAAAACTTATCATGAAATTTAGAAAGCATTGCAAGTTACTTTTGAAGGTGATGAAAATGCAAAAAGGATGAAAATACAAAGGTGGATTTGTGCATTTCAAGATGCTAAGATGATAGAAGATGAATACATCAAAAATTAGGTAGGAAGAATTTTAGAAATTGTTGTAGATATTCGATCTCTTGGTGGAAATAAACAATATGATGAGGTCATATGGAAGATCTTAAAAATTTTATCACCACCATTTAAGAAAATAGCTCAGATGATTCAACTAGTAATGCCCTACACCAAAGATTTCACAAAAGAATGTTTGGTTGGAAGATTGGAATATGTAGAAATAGAAATGAGATAGTCTACAAAATTTACTAGAGTTGAGACATACTTCAGTGGTATGGGCATTCGACCTAATTTATCAAGAAGTAAAAGCACAAGAGGATATTTTTCTAGTAGTAGTAGATATAAAGAAGGTAAGAAGATTGAAGAAGGAATAGCCCTTCTAGTAAGAAGGGAGAAAGATGGTAAGAAAATATTTAAATGTCGGACTTGTGATGAATATGGTCATCATGCATCTAAATGTCCTAAAAGAGAGAAAATATTTTGAGGAAAATTTAAGCCTAGAAGAAATAAGGATAGAAACTATTTATATGCTAATGAGGATGAAGAATCTGATGAAAATAATCAGATTGAAAGTGATGATTAATTAGGATTTTTGGCCATTAAGGAAGATAGCCTTGATAGATAAATTAGAGAAGAGAGAGCTCTAGTTACCCAAGTTGAGAAGAAATCAGATTGGATAATTGATAGTGGATGTTCACATCACATGATTGGTGATATAAACTAATTTTTTAAGCTCAAAAACCATGATGGTGGTATTGTTAGAGTTCATAACAATGCAACCTATCATATTACAAGGATTGGATCTATTATTCTTGATGGTAAAACTAACACTAATGATGTTTACTTTATTGATGGATTGAAAAATTATTTGTTAAGTGTTTGAAAGTTGGTAGGCAAAGGCTATCTATTGTAATTCATAGAGAAGAGTTGCATTATTAAAGACAAAGATGGTAAGTTGATTGGTACTAGAACTAGATCCAGAGATAATGTGTTTCAGTTGAATCCCACTAAAATAACATGTTTGGTTGCAAAGGTTAACAAAATTTAGTTATGGAATATAAGGTTTTATCATATAAACTTTGGTAATATTGTGAAAGTTAGTAGTACATTTGCAGTAAGAGATAATTCACCTAAGATTATTAAGCTTGCTAATATTGTCTACAAGGAATGTATTTTGGCTAAGTAGAGGAAAGTGTCTTTTCCTAGAAAGAAGTTCTCTACTATAGAGAAACTAGAAATTGTTCACATAGATCTAAGTGGTCTTGCAAGAACCAGAGGATTCTATGGTGAAAGGTACTTTACTATTTTTTTTTTATGATTTCACAAGGATGATGTGGGTAGCATTTCTTAAAGAGAATTTTGAAGCTTTTGAGAAATTTAAGATATTCAAGAATAGAGTTGGAAATAATTTGGTGTTAAGATTGAGTGTTTAAGATTAGATAGAGGAGGAGAGTTCACCTCTAGAGAATTCAACATGTTTTATGAAGGGAATGGAATCAAAAGATGGTTATGTTCACCTAGAAAACTTGAACATAATGGGATTGTTGAAAGAAGGAACAAGTTATTAGTAGAAGAAACAAGAGAAATTTTATTTGAAAGTGATGTCTCAAAGACATTTTGGAGAGAAGCAATTAACACTATTGTACATACTCTAAATAGAGTACAAATTAGAAAAGGTATGAGCAAGACACCTTATGAGTTATGGTTTGGTCATTCACCATCAGCCAAGTATTTCAAAATATTTGGAAGTAACTATTACATAAAGAGAGACAATGATATAGGTAAGTTTAATCCTAGAAGTGATGAATAATAAAGTATATGTTGAGCATAGAGAAGAACAAATATCTGAACCTAGGGAAGAGATTAGAGTTGAGATGTCAACTCCCACTTCCAGTAGAAACATGACAAAGAATCACCCTCCAAAATATATAATTGGAAGAAAGGATAAAGGTGTGATGAGAAGGAATAGAGTAAATGAGGAATTATGTATAATTTCTCAAGTGCACCCTAAGAGAACATATAAGGTATGTAAGGATGATCATTGGATGCAAGCTATGAAAGAAGAACTAGATTAGATTGTGAAGAATGAGACATGGGAATAGTTCCTAGACCTAAAGACAAGAATCTGAAAGGAACCAAATGAGTATTTAGAAATAAGATGAATGAGCAAGAAGAAGTCATGAGAAACAAGGCCAAGCTTGGGTACTCATAGCAAGAAGGAATAGATTATGAAGAAACCTATGCACCCATGGCAAGAATGGAAGCAATAAGGATGCTCTTGGCTTATGCAACAAGAAATATTTTTAAGGTTTATCAAATGGATGTCAAGATTTTTAAGATTTTTAAGGTTTATCAAATGGATTTCAAGTTTATCAAATGGAGAACTTGAAGAAGAAGTCTACATTAAGAAACTTGATGGATTCCCTCTAATAGAAGATAAAGATTTTGTATGTAGATTAAAGAAAGAACTCTATGGTATAAAGTGAGCAACTAAAACCTTGTATACAAGGTTGGATAGGTATTTATCAAAGCCTAAATTTATCAAAGGTACATTAGAAGTTAGCTTGTATTTGAGAAAAATTGATGATGGTCTATTTATCATTGTAATATTTGTGGATGATATGATATTTGGATCAAATGATGAAGAAAGTGACAAGTTTGTTGAAGATATGGAAAATGAATTTAAAATGAGCATGATAGGAGAAATGAAGTTTTTCCTAGGATTACAGATTGAGCAAAACAAAGATGGGATATTTATTTCACAAACTAAATATCTAAAAGATTTGTTGAAAATATTTGGTTTGGAAAATTGAAAACCTATTGGTACACCCATGATAATTGGTCACAAGTTATCTAGTAAAGATGAAACACCTACAATTGAGTAGAAGAAGTACAAATCTATGATTGGAGGATTGTAATATCTAACTTGTACTAGACTAGATATATCAAATGTAGTTGAGATTGTAACATAATTTCAAGCTGATCCTAAAGTGTATCATTATTTAGCATTAAAAAGGATATTCAGATATTTGAAGGGTACATATTGTATATGAGCAATGTTAGTATGCTAATAGAAACCAAATTTAAATAAAGCTTCTACAAACTAAACAAAATTCATAAACTTCAAGATAAACTAAGATGAGCTCTCAATTGAGAATATGAGCCATTAATGGGTTCTCTCAATAAGAAGCTCTCTTGTTGAGTAGCTTTGTCTAAATAGATAGGATGTATGCTCAAGCTTATGCTTCAAAAAGGGCTTCAAATGGAGTTGGAATTTGGGTCTGAGTGTATGGTTTTAATGTAAAATGGCATTATGACTTTACTTCATGGATTGTGTTATTTTTCAAAGGGGAAGGATCCAATTTATAGGCAAGAGGCTTGAGGGATTGAGAGCTAAGATGCAAGGATGGGAAAAAGCTCATGGAGGGCTCAGATTGCATGAGAAGAGAGCACATGGATTGTGCTTCCTTACAGCCAATCAAGGAGTGACACATGTCACATGGTGAGAGGATGGAGGAAAGGGGATGGATGAGTCAACAAAGGAGGCTCAAGGGATAAAATCTTCATAAAGACCCTCATAATGACTTGTAAGAGAAATAAAAGGGCTTGGAAGAGTCATTTATGGTCTAGTGGGCTTCATAAAGTTTTATGGTTGAGATATTTTGAGGGAGATGAGAGCAATTTTGACTTGGACTTGATTAGGAGGGTTTTAAGCTTGCTTAGGCTTGTGCAAATTATTAGAGGATGGATTAGGATGGTTTAGGATTAGCTTAGGGATAGGCAAGTGGATGGAATTTAATGAGGGTGGGTGAAGGAGGAGATATTTGTTAACTTTGGCTTGGGTTAGTAATTCTTAACCCATGTTTAGGGAATGTGACAAGGTTAGGAGGGGATTAGGATTAGGTTTAAAGACATATTCTAGAAGATTCTAGACTTTGGATGAGGATAAAGACTTTCTAGAATAGTCTAGAATATCCTAGGATGAGGATGAAGACTTTCTAGAAGAGTCTAGAACTTCTTAGGATGAGGATAAATTAGATTTTTAGGAAATAAATAAAGTTTTATTTATTTCAAGGGTTTGGGTTGAGGAAATATTTATTAAAACTTTTTTAATAAACATGAGGATTAATATTTAATCTTAATTAAATATTTTGAGTTGGGATTAGGGGTAGGAAATGATGGGATTAGCCTTTAATCAAAATTAAAGAAGGATTAGAAGATTTTGGAAGAGGTTAGTGGTCTTAAGGAAATTGGCTAAGTTTTGGGCAAAAAATAAATTTTTTAATTTATTTTGGATTTTTTGGTCAATTTATTAATTAAATAATTAATAAATAAGGAAATAATGTTTAAATAAGATTTGAACATTTTTGGGAGGGATTCTTTAATTAAATATTTTTAATTAAGATAAAGGGATTTAATGGCATAAAAATAAATAAATTAATTAAATAATTAATTAATTAATAAATGATGATGTCATCAGGACTTTTTTAGAAAATAAAAATACTTTATTTTCTAAAGATTTTTAGGTGTCTACATTTTGCCCCTCTTTGATGTGATGCCGCAAGTGGCATGGCATCAAAGATAAGAAAATAAGATGCCCAAGGCTAGAGCAGAAGAGGAAAGAATGGGCTGTGAGATGCCCCCTCAAGAAGGCAGTGGGGAGAGAAAGCGAAGCTCGATGGCTTCTTGAAAAGTACAAGAATCTGAGATGAGAAAGAAGACTCAGATTGGCTTAAGAGAAGAGGTTTAGTTAGGTCAAACTCTCACTATGGGAGAATGATAAAGGAGAATCAGATGCACAAGAGGAAGCAAGCTTAAGACTTTAGGGAAGGAGAAGGATGAAGGAGCAGAGTGCTATAAAAAGGAATCTAGGATAAGGAGATGGATGAGGGGATTATAAAGCTGATGCAATAGGATTTCAAAGAATCAGATTGGGGGAAGATGGGTTTTGGAGATCCCTAGGACTAGGATTGTGGATCTCGAAAGATGAGGCTTGGTGGATTGATTTGGATTGGTGGAGATTGTGTCAACTTAAGGATAGACTAATGATCCTGTGGGCATGACACAAGATTGACCACTTATGGATCCCAACCTTTAGCTCAAGGTGATGAGGGATGACAAGTGACAAAGCTAGATTACCCTAGACAAAGCTCTGTCAAAGGGATAACCTTGGTGAGGCTGGTGGATTGGTCGGATTGATTGGATAGCAAACTCTGGCAGAGTAACAACAATTCCTTAAAGGCTTGGGTGATTTTGGATTGGGTTGCTAGCTAGCTGGGGGGATAATTTGGATGGACTTTGGATTTGGGATTGTTCTAAAGCAAGGAACTAGATAGATTGAGTTGCAGCGGGGGAGCTTGGATGATTTTCTGATGAGGCAGTGACTACGCTAAGTATGCCTTGAGTTGGGAGATTTTTGCTTTTTTGGGATTTTGACCAAAGTTGGCAAACATTCATTCAAAAGCTATGAACAAACAAGCAGACAAAATTTTGACACCAACATCCTAGGAAGCTTTCTACAAGGATGAAATTTTTTATAGCTAGGGATTCCTCGATATACGCAAGGTATGTGAGGCCCAAATCCATAGATGAAACCAAAAAGATGTCACACAGCCAAGAGGAACGGTAACCCACTTCTCCTCTTTCACTTCTCAAGGGTATAAAGTTCCTTGAGGCTTAGCCTGAGTAACAAAATCTTGATTCCAAGAGAGGTGTCTTTGGATTCACCTCCCAATTTTTATACTCCGCCGAAACGTTGGAGTTGAGGTCATCCCAAGGGGTGATGAAATCCCCAAGCAGGCCTCCTAAAAAGTGTAAAACAAGACCACATACATGATCTTGGGCTTTAAAAGACACACATTTATTCCAATTGATGATTTAGAATTTGTAAGCTATGATTGAAGACACTTGTGATTATGGCATACAATGTTCATTCCAATTTGATAGCATCGTCAGCATAATGAAAGTCGAGAGATCATCAACATAAGAAATGTGAGTGTCATTGAAAATGCGTCCAAACCATGCAATGTTCATTTATTGTTAGGCATTCAAGATTGAGTGTGAGTTTTTTTTAAGCCCAAAATAAAGATGTGTGAAACTCGATTGCCAAGCACGCACTCGGAGACCCTCGACATCAAGATTTGTCCAATTTTTATGCCCAAATGAAGTGTGAGTGAGATTAATGTGCATTCAAGGAATTTTCTAACTTAGAAAAACCACTAAAGACCCAAGTGAGTGGATTTTGATCTTTGTGGAGCACTTAACACCCTCTTAGGTAGACCCATCCCCATAGATGGCACTGAGATTGCAACCAATGGTTAAATTGATGGGTGATTAAAGAGGGTGAGTCCAACTACAAACTTACTCAAAGCGTCTTTATTAGTTTTTATAACTTAGAAGATTTCAAAAATGTGGATTCTTTTTATGCCCCAAAACATTATTATTTGATCTATGGAATTCAAGATTGGATTTGTCATTTTAATCATGCATTCATTAAAAAGAACAAACTTGATTTTAATCCATGGCACTCAAGAGTGATTTAGCAACATGCATTCAAAGACAAGTGATTAAACATTCAAGTTTTTTCCTTTGAGCATTCAAGATTGAGATTTTGTGTGTTGTTTTAAGAACTTTGAAGTGCTTTGTTTTAACCTTAGATCATTCAAGATTGTTTTGGACTCAAAAATGAAAATGACTCTTTGGACTTTGGTTCTCATTCAAGATTTTGTGTTCTAGTTTGCATATTTTAAGCCCAAAAATGATATTCCTAGGTTGTTTTGATGCATGAAAAACCTAAGCAACATTCAAGATTTTGCAACAAGACATTTGTTTGGAACAAATAACAAAGCTTTTTAGGATAATTTTGGCAACAATTTAGGACTCTTAGTTTTCATGAGATTCTTAAAAGAACTTTAAAATATTTGCAAATGAGGTTCATTTTATCCTTGATTGATGCTTTGAGTTTGATTTAGATTTTAGTGTGCACTTAGTGTTGATTTTGAACCTTTTGAAATGGAAACTTGAAGTTCTTTTTAAATTCACAAAAATGAAGTGTTCCTAACTTTGCATGAATGCATATAAAACCTTGATGTTGCAAGGATGAAAATGATTGGATTGGTTTAGTTTCACTTGTTAAAAGATTTTTTCTTTTTTGCAAATTTTTAATTTTTTAATGGATTTAAGTATGATTTGGGGGTTCATTTTAAGCACTAAAAAGAAGTGTGTATGATTTTGCTTCCTTAAAAAAAAATGGCCAAGATCTCCCACAAGAAGAAGAAGAAGAAGAAGATGGAATAAGAAGAATATAGACAAGAAGAGGAAGAAGAATTCCAAGTGTTTTGTCCACCTATAAGCTTGAAAAATTTGCAAACACTATGAGATTGACTATGAGTTCCTTTGTCTTCTTCATGCTCATGTGGACCTACAAAACCAATTTATACAATCCTACCAATCACACAAACAAACAAAAATTAGCCAAAATTAGCAAATGACATACAAAAATTGACTAAAAAAGCTAATGAAGATGACCCATGCGGGGTCCCACCAGGCGTGCCAAAATGTATATGAGCAATGTTAGTATGCTAATAGAAACCAAATTTAAATAAAGCTTCTACAAACTAAAAAAATTTCATAAACTTCAAGATAGACTAAGATGAGCTCTCAATTGAGAATATGAGCCATTAATGGGCTCTCTCAATAAGAAGCTCTCTTGTTGAGTCGCTTTGTCTAAATAGATAAGATGTATTCTCAAGCTTATGCTTCAAAAAGGGCTTCAAATGGAGTTGAAATTTGGGTGTGAGTGTATGGTTTTGATGTAAAATGGCATTATGACTTTACTTCATAGATTTTGTTATTTTGCAAAGGGGAAGGATCCAATTTATAGGCAAGAGGCTTGAGGAATTGAGGGCTAAGATGCAAGGATGGGAAAAAGCTCATGGAGGGCTCATATTGCATGAGAAGAGAGCACATGGATTGTGCTTCCTTACAGCCAATCAAGGAGTGACACATGTCACATGGTGAGAGGATGGAGGAAAGGGGATGGATGAGTCAAAAAAGGAGGCTCAAGGGATAAACTATTCATAAAGACCCTCATAATGACTTGTAAGAGCAATAAAAGGGCTTGGAAGAGTCATTTATGGCCTAGTGGGCTTCATAAAATTTTATGGTTGAGATATTTTGAGGGAGATGAGAGAAATTTCAACTTGGGCTTGATTAGGAGGGTTTTAAGCTTGCTTAGGCTTGTGCAAATGATTAGAGGATGGATTAGGATGGTTTAGGATTAGCTTAGGGATAGGCAAGTGGATGGCATTTAATGAGGGTGGGTGAAGGAGGAGATATTTGTTAACTTTGGCTTGGGTTAGTAATTTTTAACCCATGTTTAGGGAATGTGACAAGGTTAGGAGGGGATTAGGATTAGGTTTAAAGACATCTTCTAGAAGAGTCTAGACTTTGGATGAGGATAAAGACTTTCTAGAATAGTCTAGAATATCCTAGGATGAGGATGAAGACTTTCTAGAAGAGTCTAGAACTTCTTAGGATGAGGATAAATTAGATTTTTAAGAAATAAATAAATTTTTATTTATTTCAAGCGTTTGGGTTGAGGAGATATTTATTAAAACTTTTTTAATAAACATGAGGATTAATATTTAATCTTAATTAAATATTTTGAGTTGGGATTAGGGGTAGGAAATGATGGGATTAGCCTTTAATCAAAATTAAAGAAGGATTAGAAGATTTTGGAAGAGGTTAGTGGTCTTAAGGAAATTGGCTAAGTTTTGGGCAAAAAATAATTTTATTTATTTATTTTGGGTTTTTTTGTCAATTTATTAATTAAATAATTAATAAATAAGGAAATAATGTTTAAATAAGATTTAAACATTTTTGGGAGGGATTCCTTAATTAAATATTTTTAATTAAGATAAAGGGATTTAATGGCATAAAAATAAATAAATAAATTAATTAATTAATTAATTAATAAATGATGATGTCATCAGGACTTTTTTAGAAAATAAAAATACTTTATTTTCTAAAGATTTTTAGGTGTCTACACATATAATTAAGGAATATGGTGTGATAGATGAAGTGATTTCACGTTGTTGGCATATACTAATGTAGATTGGGAAAAAAGTATAGATGATAGAAATAACACTAGTGGTGGAGCATTATTTCTCGGAGGAAGATAAGTTTCTTTGTTGAGAAAAAAATAGGACTATATATCTCAAAGTACAGGTTAGGCAAAATATGTTGTAGTAGTAAATAACTATAATCAAGTTATATGGATGACATAAATAATGAAGGATATTGGAATTGAGTTTACAGAACCTGTTATCATTTGCTATGATAATACAAGTACAAAAAGTATGTCTACAAATCCAATATTGCATTATAAAACAAAGCAGATATCCATAAAGTATCATTTTTTGAGAGAGAAGGCAATAGAGAGAGATAAGGTTGGAGTATATAAGTACTAAAGATTAGATTGTAGATATCTTTACAAAGCCTAAGAGGTATGTTAGGGGATATGCCCCTACCTACTTACGAGTAGTTGATGCAAGGAGTGCATCAATCTAGTAGTATAGAGCACCATGGTTAGACTAGACCAAATGTTGATGCTTCCTTTATGGGGGAGTATCTAATATATATTGTCATGGAGGACTCTAGGTATTTAGTATTGAATAGTATCTTTGGACACTCAAGTTGTTTAATGATTTGAGCAATTGATTATCAATTGGTATGTAACAACTAGTATTGAGATTGACACCTTTGACATTGGTGTCAATGGGGGAGAGAATCCACATGGAAAAATTATTGAGTGAATGTAGATAAGAAACAGGAAGAGAAGAACCTATTGAAATGGTAATGGGTTTGAGTTATCTCTTTGGGGAGATTTAGAAAGATTCATGTAAGTGCATAGAAGAATAGGTAAGTGCATAGAAGGAAGTGTAAGTGCACAAATTCAACAAAAAATTATTGTAAGCTATTTACTATGAACAAATATTGTCAATCCTAAAAGAAGATAAAAAATTGTACAACATTCCAAAAGGTTTTAGTTTGATGGAGAGGATTTGAGAAGATGACAACAACAGAGTACAGTTTGGTATTCTTGGAACTTAGATATTTTTCATCTATGTTTCCATAAATTCCAAAGGGGGAGATTGTTACCATAATTTTTGATGATACTACATTGGGGGAGTATCCTAAGCATTAGAGAGTATTGATATGTTGCATTCATGACTGCATTTGTCATTGATGATAACAATAATTCTATTAAGATTGGAAGAATAGTGGTCAGTAATCTTAGTATGCATAGTATTTGAGGAAGTTTTAGATGATGCAATGTGTAGGATATGTTCCTGAGATTTTCTTGATGATGTGGTTTAAAGGACTAAGTCCTTTTAGATGTTGTATAAAAGTTATACTTCTTTTACTAGAAGCAATGCAAAAATAAAGCATTAGAAAGAAGAGTTCTGATGATCTATAGCTAACTTTCATCTAAGATGTAATGAAGGTGGTGACCATATAAAAATTATAGAGGATGATTATGTGGTGACACCAACATGTGTACAAGATGTGGTTTCACACGTGTAAATTTTTGTATAGACTATGAGGCGATAATGTTGTTGTAATTATAAATTAATTAATTATCTTATTTTAATTAATTAGGAAAGCCTCAAGACTAATTCAAGGAATTATTATGAAGAAGTTGTATAAAGAAAAAAAAACTCTTTATTTGTAATGAGAGATCTACAAGAAGAAGATCTAGTGGATGCATAGTGCAAGGATGAGCAGAACATTGACTAAATGCGTGTAAATGATCCAAGGGATCATTGGATGTGTAGTATGAGATCTAGTTACAAGATATGAAGGGGTAGAAGTCTAGTTGATAAGATAGAGACAAAGAAAGAAGTACATTTCAGTTCTGTTATTCTACAATGAATAATATAGAGATCATTTGGACAATGGGTTCTTTGATCTTAATATTGAAGTTGTTTGGGCAATGGGTCCACCCATCTACCACAACTCCTAATAGGTTTGGAATCTCCTGACATGGATTCAAAGTCTCCTAATAGGGACTCATATGTACTAAATTTTGTAACAGACTCCTAACAGGATCTATCCTCTAACAAAGAATATTTATATTAGTACACCATCTTGTGGCTACCATCCCCACTAGGGTTTTCCCTCTAATCAACGATTTTCATAGCTAACATATCTGGTGTTAATTATGTATGATTATCTTATTGTGATTCTAGTTTATATTGATCACATGGTTAAGTTTGTTTAAAGTTAATATTTTTTATAATAGTTATATAACTAATTTACCCCACCCTTCTCAGTTATCTTAGTGGACTATATATTATAACAATCCCATGTTGTGTCATCATAGATGTCTCATGGTAAATGGCAAGTGATACAATGTTATGACAAGTTGGAAGGCATATGAGCATAAGGTCTATAAAAGGGAACTCTCGACCATATGAAGGAAAGAGGATCATGAGATCATAAGAACATAATATGTTGATGTTTTGAAGGGTTATGATCTTAAAATAAATAGAAGATCGTGCAAGCGTAAGTGTTCCTAGGGAAACTTTTGAAGCTTTGAAAGTGAAGTAGATCATAAGATCATGAGGGAAAATCATGAGCCTTTTGAAGCTACAAAGAAATGCTAGGTGTAAGATCATAAAGTTAAAAGTTAAACCTTCAAAAGCTATGACAAAGAAAGGTTGTAACTAGCATATGATCAAGAGGTAAAAGCAATAGTTAAGAGATAATTTTTAAAGTTACAAAGAGGCTCAGTTAACTGTGATTAAGAAATTGTAAGGAAAGAGAAGGTGAGATCTAATGTTACATAAGGCTATGATCATAAGATCTTATAGACTAAAATACATTAGTGCAGGAGCACCCACATCAAATGAAGAATCGCATAAGTCATAAGAACCCATAAGATAGGTTAGTTTTAGCATCTAAACATTTGGACATAATTATAAGGCCTAGTTCCAATATTGGCATAATTATAAGCCCTTGGTCAGCTATGACCAGCTATGGTTAAATGGATTAAAATCTTATGATATTTCATGTTTTTCACATGTTTTGATCCCAGTTGGATCATTTAGTTAAGGTTTGAACATATTTTGTTCACAAATTGCAAAAGTTGCAGAAAATGCAAAGATTGCTCAAAAGTTACCAATCAAGTTTTAAGAAAATAATTGCAAAATCATCTAAATTGATTCCCAATGGCTAGAACTGGTTTGAAGTTATATTATGACCATTGGGGAGACCTATATAAGCCCTTTCAAATGGGTGGTAGGTACAATCGTGTACTTTTGCATTCAAATTGATAAAAATATTTTAGATTTCTTGCCAAATTGATGTTGTAACAATGTGTATGGAATTGTAAGGATTCCCCAGGATTTCTAACCTAAATTTTTAGAAAGGTAGATGAATCTTTTTTGTAATGAATTTTTATTGAGGGTTTTATCACTCTGCTAACCCAAGATATCTACTATAGACACCTAAATTCGATTACATCACTTTGGTAATCCTATTTAGCTATCTCTAAAGGCATCATCAATTAAATTCCTATTTAATTAATCCTTTGCCATCCCCTAGCTGATTAATTTAATTAATCATCTATTGTCTTAATTGATAAATCAAATAACCCATTATTTATCAATTAATCCTATTCTCCTATCTGATTCCAAATCCCAAATTTATTAAAATCACTTTAATAAATAAAACCCTCAAATCTAATAGCCCCTAAACTATCCTAAATCCTCCATTTAGCCTAATCCACCCCATCCACGCATACTAACCTAGCTTAGCCACTAACTCACCCACCCTAATGAATCCCATCCACTTGCACATCTCTAACATCCTTAATCTAATCCTAACCCAAGCCTAATCCTCCCCTAACCTTGTCACGATTTCTAAGTAAGCTTAAGACTTTCCTAAGCGAAACCAAAGTCTCCTCCCTCAAAATATCCCAACCATAAAACTTTATCCCAACCACAAAGCCTTCAATGCTCTTACATGCTCTTAAAAGCTCTTACAAGCCATAATGAGGGCCATTTAAGGCCTTGAGCCTCCTTTGTTGACTCGTCCTTGCCCTTTCCTCCATCCAATGACCCTGTGACATGTGTCACCCCCTGATTGGTGCTAAACAAGAACAATCCATGTTCTCCCCTTTGAATACATCCTACCCCTCCCTAAAGCTTTCATCTCTCCTTGCATCTTAACCCTCCATCCCTCAAGCCCTTGAACTATAAATTGGATCCCCTCCCAAGCCATTTTATCACAATCCTTAAGCTAAACTTACCATGTCAGTTTAAGAAGCCAAGTTCATACCATTTTCACATATCCACACCAAAAATCCTAAATCCATCTCCATTGAATCATTTTGAAGCTTGAGCATACATCCCACATTCACATAATAGACATATCTCCAAATCAAGTGATCATCCTCATTGAGAGAGCCCATCCATGGCTCATATTCTCATTTGAGGACTTCACTTTGTCTCTCTTATATGTTATGGTAGTTTAATGTGTAAATGCTTTTGTTTTCATTAAATTAGTATTTCTAGCATATTATATTAGTGTATACAGTTTGGCACACCTGGTGGGACCCCGAAAGGGTCATTTTAATCTCCATTTTGTTAGTTTCACATATTTTTTTCATGTTTTTACTAACCATGGGAAACTAACATTTTGTGTAGTACAAGCTCTTAATCAGAAAAAGGAGTTCTACTCACAATAGGACTTTTTTGATGATCAAATTTAGAATTAATACTAACATGTCCTCCATCTTTATTATTACAGTGCTCAACTAAACTATGCAATTGATCAGGATTAGACTTCAAGTAATCTAGTGGAGATATGTAAATTCTCACCTTGTCACAATATTGTATTATATAAAAGGGATTATGTGACTTACCTTTGAGCTCTTTTTGCAAAATGGGAAGTACCATGCCATTGTGTTTAGCATCATTTTTTAATGATGCATGATTTTACCTAGCACTAAATTTGAGGATTGATTCCTATTCTTCTAAGCTCTAGTCATGACAATCAACTAGGGTCCATCTAGAGTTTCAAAATAGTCACCTCTTGTCTCTGAATCTAATTCATACTTCAAAAAAAATAGAGTTTCCACAAGGAGCATGATAATCTTCACTTTTAGGGTATTCCACTATCTCTTCTTTGTTGTCCACCATCTACTTATATCTATTAGAATATATAATCCACTAATATAACTAAGAGGGGCACAAAATTACTTATCTAACTAATATCACAAATAATAACTTTGAACAATTTTTAACCATATGAGTTATATAAACTAAAACCACAGAAAGATACTCATGCATAATGACACCAGATATGTTAATTAGGGAAACCCTTGATCAGAGGGAAAACCCTGATGGGGATGGTACCAAAAAGATTATGTACTAATATAAATGGTCCTTGTTAGAGGATAGACCCTATTAAGAGTCTTATACAACATTCAATACATATGAATCCCTATTAGGAGTTATGAAAGACAGTTAGACCTACTACCCAAACAACTTCAAGGTTAAGACCAATAAACCCACTATCCAAATGATCTTTGTATTATTCTTTCTAGAATATTAAAACTAATATGAAGGATTTGACCAATACAAATCCATAAAGCCTGAAGAATACTTACATGTAAAAACTTGTCATAGAGAAGAAAAAGACAAGAGGAGGCAAGGGCTTTTCTCTGAAAATATCAAAATTGTATTCCTAGAAATTAAAAAGATGTAAGATAATTACAAATGATCTATCCTTACAGAAGCCAATCAAAACCAAAAAAGGGTAACCTAAAAGGTAAAAGGGTAAACTGAAAGATAAAAAATACTTAATAATTACTAATTAATTATTAAATGAGAATTGAAAAGGTGCATAAAGTTAAATCTGAAGAAGGGAGTAAAGTGCATTTAATAAATGAAATTAAATTAAAACTTTACTATAACACCCCCTAAAGATGAGCAACAATGCAGCTACAAACAATGTAGAAAGAGCAAGAAAACTATAAAGAAATGTTAAAAGAAAACTTGGGTCCCAAAAATAAGGCCTGATGAGATACCCAATCACAACCAAATCTCTATGAAATTGAGAAAATGAGGAAACCCAGTGGAAAAAACTCTGCTCCAAAAAGAGATAGCATGAAAAAGAAGGATGGACTCATCACTGAGACCCCCCAAGGACAACTTCCTTCACCCCAAGCATAGAACACAATTCAAGATATTGTGGGAATATTGCAACTACTAAGTAGTAGGAATATACTCCAAGCTCAAACTATCATCCTAAATTAGGTGCCTAATGAAGTGCATGTGAACCTTGATGTGCTTGGTCTACTAATTCTCAACTAGGTTGAGTGAAATGTGTATAGTAGTCTAATTCTCACACCAAAGAAAGGTGGGATTGTCATGAGAAAATCCAAGCTCTGTAATCAACTGCCAAAGCCACAAAACCTTTTGACTAGGCAATAAAATTGCCCTGTATTTTTCCTTTGTAGATGATAATGCTCAAGCATGCTTCTTGCATGACCATGTGATAGGACCAAAACCAAGAGAGAAGACAAAACTAGAAGTAGACTTTTGATCATCACTATTACTAGCCCAATCTAACTTTGTGAAACCACCAATGTGAGGATCCTCTAATGTGTATTGAATTCCATAACATGTTGTACCTCTAATATACCTTACAATATGTTTTTAAACTTTCCAATGACTCTCATAAGGATCATGTGAGAATCGAGAGACAAATCCAACCAAAATGGAAAATATCAAGATGTGTGTTTATGTGAGGTACAACAAACTACCCACAAGTTGTCTATATAAAGTGGAGTCCACTATAAGAGTAGAGGAAGTGGTAGATAAAACAACAGTTAACTAAAAAATTTTGTGAGCAAGCTTACAATAAAGCATGTTGAATCTCTAAAGCATATCTAGGGAATACTTCTATTGGAGTATGGCTATCCATCCAAAGATTGAATAACTTGTAGGCCCAAAAAATAGTGTAGAAATCCAAGATCTATCATCTAAAACTTTATCTCAATGCTTGCTAAACATTTTTTATCATGGAAACCAAGATTCTTGTGATGATGAAGTCATCAATGTAAAGAACAACTATGAATAATTCAGCCCCATAATGATGAATGTAAACTGGAGGATCGAAATGACACTAAGTGAAATATGAAGCAAGCCAGAAGGAATCTATCTTCTCATACCAAGACCTCTATAGATAGCATAATAATGAAGAGTCTTGCACAAAGACATGAGGGTGATCCATGTAGATCTCCTCATGAAAGTCTCCATGTAAAAAGGCACTCTTCACATCCATCTGAAAAAATATCCATCCCTATGAAGCTGTAAGAGAGAGTACAAAGTGAATATAATTAATCTTGGTAATAGGGGAAAAGATATCAAAGTAATCAATACCCTCAACCTATGAAAAAACCCTTTGCAACAAGATGTTCCTTGTACCTATCAATAGAACCATTTTCATCATACTTGGTATAGTACACCCATCGATACCAAACCAACTTTCTTTATTTCAAAAGAGGAAAAAGATGTCATGTGTAGTTCTTCATCAAAGAAGATTACTCCTCATCCATAGCCCTATCCTACTTTGAGTGTCCTATCGCCCATGAAAAAATTTGACGATCATCTAAAATGGCATGAATCAAAAGACCGCTACCTACATTTTGAGCACAAGTGCAATGACTATATATAGGATCACCTTCCAAAGGTCTAGCTACATCAATAGTATAATGCGCACACTTGGGCACTCATAGAAAATTTGGTGGAGCTAGTGAAGGGGAATCCTATCTATATCTTTCTTAGAGGATGTGAAATCCTATAGAGTAGAGGAAGTACTAGGTAGTGAGGAAGAAGCTAGAGATGGAGGATCCATCAGAGGATAATGGTCATCAAACTTAACATCTCATTGAATCAAGACATCTCTAGAATCAGGATCAAACAACCTATATGCCTTCACATCCTCATAGTATCCAACAAAAATGAGTGGTCAGCTCTTCTTCTCCATGGTTTTCCCTTATGCATCTAGAATAAATGTCCAAGCCTCACTATGAAAAATGTAGAAAGTAGAAACATTGGGCTTGACATGAGTCCAAGCCTCCTCAGAAGTCATGTGTTGCAATATCTTATGACACATCTAATTCTAAATATAGTTCGCACAATTAACAGGTTCAGCCCGAAATGAAGAACTCATATATCTATACTTAATCATATAATTGACCATCTCCTATAATGTCCTATTATTTCTCTTTGCAATTGCATTATACTGAGGTGTATAGGGAATAGAGAACTAATTTTGTAAACGATGCTCAATGCAAAAATCTTTGAAAGATTGATTCACATATTCCACCCCCCCAACCCATTGTTAGTGTGTATATACCTAACAAAAAGACCAGACTACTTCTCAAAAATGTCTTAAAGATTCAAAAGGAATCAAAGACATCAAAAATGTAATTTAGAAAGTACACCCATATACATCTAAAGAAGTCATCTATAAAGGTGACAAAATATTGAGCACCTAAGAAAGATAGAGTGAGAAATGACATAAAATCATTGTTTATCAACTCTAATGGTGCCTTAGCACATGTGGATCTACATATTGGAAAAGGATCTTTGTGATGTTTGCCAAGTGTACGATTTGACACACATTGTCAGTACAAGAGATCTGAGGCAAACTAGTCACTGGCTCTTATGTACTCATCTATTTTAGATATCTATACTTGACATGGACAAAACACTCATGCTAAAGCTTGTTCATTATGTATGCATGAGAAATGAGAGAAACACCTTTAGAATCACAACTCTCAAAGCCATCAAACTAATATAAGTGAGATTGAAGATCAACATGTTGGTGTTTTGAAATGCTATAGGTTTCAAATTTCCCTAATGATAATAAGGTACATCTAGGGGTAGCTAACTCCCATCTTCAACATACCATTTTAGACGGTGGGCCAACTATAAGGCTAGACCCTTCTTCTACTTTAGGCTCTACAAAACTTAGGTAGGTGGACCTCAGATTCAATTATATGGTACTCGTGCTAGAACATATTCTTGAATCTAAGAAAGAAGATAAAAACCTTAATATCTTATACTTATGTAATAACAAAGATATGCAGTAGCAAGTTGCAACTCTATGGAATTCACAACCTAAGTGAGGGCATCCTTTTTAGCTATTCAACATGAAAGGGAAAGGCATTTGATTAATGATGTTGATAACAACAAGACCTAAGATATGAGCAGCAAAATTGAATGATCTTGTAGCTGATCAGTGCCTTATTTATTAGGCAATTACATGAATTAAAACCATACATCTTTTGGAAATCTTTAACATAACTCCTACATCAAGATCCATGATCTATCTTTCACCTTTGTGGATAGACATCTACATCAAAATGAATCTCATACTCAAACTATTCGACCATGAAGTCTGCAAACCCTATGATAAGTATCAAGCAATTACATGGCTCTTTGCTCCATAAGCAAGATACTTCAATCACATGCATTTTTAAACAAAATGCAGTCTAATTTATGCCCTTTGATCACAAATTAGAAGAAATTACAAACCCATGAATAGAAGACAAGATTCAAAATGAATATAAACCCTTTGTTGTCTTTTATTCATTTTCCTTCAAAATGAATACACAAAAGATGTATAGAAATGACTCATAAATCTCCTAAAAAATGAGAACTATCTATATAAAACTTAGTGTTACTCAATGCAAGAGAAACTATTGAAGGAAATGGTATTGTAGTTAAGAAGAGATATCAAAACCTAGAAACCCAAATGGTGCCACAGTAGTCAATATTTTTCTCTTCAAAATTGGAACCAACTAGTTCCATAGTGAAAAATTGGAACCTATACCAAGAATAAGAAAGAGGATGATATAGAGGAGAGTGAATTCTTGGATTTTTTCTGCATCTAACATCTTTCCACTTGGAAATCATCTCTTAGAAGTGAAAAGCATCTCTCTAATCTCTCTCTGCAACTGGTAAATCAAACCTTCAATCAGTTTGGCTTCTTAACTAAAAATTGGAACCAAATTATATTAGAATGGCATAATATCTTCAAAATTAATCCAATAGACCTTTTACTATGTGTTTTCACCAAGCTTGTAACTGCATTTTCAATTTTTTCCCATTTCACTGAGAAGGCCAAAAATTTACATTATTGCCTATAACTTGAACTAGTGACTTCCTATTCAAAAAAAAACTCCATAATCAAAGAGTTCATCTTCTCTTAGTTCTGGCGATATATAATATGCCTATATCCACTTATTAGGAACTCCCAAAATCTTGATTTGAAAAAATTGGCTCCTACTAGGCTTTATACAATAGATTTGCAAAAAATTGATCTTTTATAAAGTTTGAACTATATAATAATTCAAACCTTATTTAAAATCTAACCCACGTACTTTTTTGAGGAGAAAATAATAAAATATTAATATTTATGCCCTTTTGAAATTTCTCTCATTTCTTCAATTTGGGTCAAATTTGTTTTAACTACCTTGCCACATGTCAAGATTGGATTGGCTCTTTTCCCACATAGCTATCTAACATTTGGTCAGCATTGGATTGGCTCTTTTTCATTAGTCACTATATCACTATCCTATTTAACATTATACCATGCCATCAACAACATAGCGACATTGCGACATATGTCATTATCTACAACGTCAACACCTTGGGAAGTTTGTCACATTTGAAGCCTCTACCACATGTCACTTTTGGATACATCCATCTCACCACCAATTGGCATCCAGTCACCATCCACCTTAGTCTAACAGGTCACCGCCACCATGCACACCATAACTTCCAAAAGCTAGATGTCTTTAAGACATTTGACACATTGTGTGGGATTGTATTTAAACATTAAAAGTTCCCCTATCTGCCCAATGTGGGATAAATTCCCTTTGGTGATTTTTCATCTGCTCATCCTTTTCAACACATTAGCTATGGATGCCCTTCAAGTCTGCTACCTTTCTTCCTTTCATGTGGCAATTCTCCTACAATTTGTGCATTTATCCTACTCTTTATGTGAAGGAATTGATTAAGGGTTTGCATTTCACAATATGAAGGAGTCAAATAAACCATGCAAAGTAAAGCATCAAGTTAGTGCAAACATATTGTGTCAAATGATTTTAGCAAGATTTATGTTTTCCTTGCTACATGAATATAATAATAATCTAACCCAAATACTCTGTCAAATGTGAAAATATGAGTGGATTTCTTTCACCTAATGGTCCAATGGAGTCAAAGTCTCTACTTCTAGATTCTAAAAGAATCCAAAAAAATCACAATGTTCTATGGTTTATATTCATAGTTGAGCTTCAACTTGAGCTCTCATGGATTTGTTTCAACTCAAAGACATAGAAGAATTGTCCATGCCAGAAGGAAGCTGGTGAATTAGAGTAGCATGGATTATCCTACCACTCATACCATGGCTTGGCCCCTTTCATTCTCTTTAATGCCTTCTGATTGAATTGCCTATGAATTCCTCCTTGCTCAAAATGTGGGTGTTTCATTCTTCTTTACATGTGAGTGTTCCCCTACTATTTGTGTAGAGAATTTCATTGCTTTTGACCTCCTCTTCTTTATTTAATTTGGGCTCTTTTTTTTTTTTAAGGATCATCTCAATCTCAAGTACACACCATTTACACATTCTTTGTACACTCCACATAGTGCCTCCACAAATTATAGTGACCTAATATTTCTTGTCAACTTGTAAGAGATTTTGTCAAATGGCACAATGTCTTCCAATTCACTTTTCAATTGTGTAGCTTCCATTTTTTTTAAAAATAGCTATGCCATCAAATGTTGGCTCCTCTCTTTGCTCCTACAACTTCCCTTGGTTTAACATGTATGGCTTCTCCTTATTTCATAACGTGAGGCTATATGGAATGTAACCCCTACAATTAGCATGTGGAAGACATAAATGTCAATGTCTTACAAGATTATCATTTAATTTTTGCATTAGGAGGAATCATATTTCTTGCATTCCTTGTGTGGGCAACATTTCCTCCTACATGCACTAGTTTTGGTCCTTTGTCTTTGGCTTGGGGTCTTGTGGTGGTCTCACCTACTACAAATGTGTTGATCTTCATCTCAAGCACATGGACTACTTTATGGATGTGGATGATCACTCCACCTTTGACTACAAGTTCCTCTATTACTATTGTGGTGTGCTTCCTTTTCAATGTGGAGACCCCGCTCAATTGCCATTGCTGATTGTTTGCAGTGGTTTGATCTTCTCAGTTTTCAACATGATTATAAAATTAGGAAGCATCTCCTCCTTCATGTTATTTCTATGGAAGATCCACATTCTATTCTAGCACCTTTCTTCTTCAAAATAATAGGGATCCCTTCTCACCAAGGGTGTTCTTTACATTCTTTTCCCTACTTCCTCATAAGCTTTGGCTTCTAATCATTATTACCCACTCTTGATCATTTCAATAATAGATCTAAAGGTTGAGATGATGCAACATCTAAAACTCTTCAAGGCCCGTGCCCAACTAAATCTTGAAATTTTCCACTAACACCTTGTGGTTTTGGAATCCCTTTAGGGGAAACCACATCTTACCATTCTCGAATGGAAAGCCATTTTCAATGATCTTGGAACTTTATAAATATCATGATTTATAACTGGCTTAGTCAATTAAAAAATGTGGGAGCTATCTTGTAGTGCCTCTCCCATTTGACTTCTGTAAGTCATCCTAATGGATGTAACCTTGTTGATCTTTTGACATGATGGATCATGATTATGACTAGGAGTGGTCTACACTGTTGAGGTGTTTGGATCTATGTTTCTGTATCAATTGCTTTGATTATGCTTATGGCTGATTTATGAGATTATGATGTGATTTTTGGTTCACTGAGATTTTTGCTAGTGGCTACTAGGATCGATGTGGTAACATGAGGTTGTTCCATTATTACCTTGAGATGTTTGCAGAGATTGCATTATGTACGATTACTATGCTACACTAGACTAGGTTCCTGTAGCAGTGGGTAGTCATGTTTATGACTATGTTTTCTTATATCTTTTAAGTGCATTTAAGTGTTGTTTAAATAATCATTATTAAATTCTTAAGTAATTATAAATGGATTGTTCATGTTGGATTATTCAGTTATGTGCTGTGGAAATTTACCTTGTTATATTTTGATTTGAGAGATATCTATTACTTATGTGATGTTTTATATTTGAGAGGACCCGAGGGTTAGATGTTATACTTTGATTTCAGTATCATAGATTTTTGACTACTATGTTGTTTAGTTAATCATATTACATGACGATGCCATTTTGAGATGACAATGTGTTTTATGATGATGTCTAGTATCTGGTATTTGGACATACCTTTGATTTTGTTAGGTGATGGATTTA
Source organism: Cupressus sempervirens (assembly GCA_028749045.1). Lineage (NCBI taxonomy): Eukaryota > Viridiplantae > Streptophyta > Pinopsida > Cupressales > Cupressaceae > Cupressus > Cupressus sempervirens. The sequence continues at coordinate 822,971,259 of CM053783.1, forward strand.
ATGCTATGGTTATTTGCTTCATTCCTATGTTTTTTATGCTTTATGTGAACATTAGTGATGTAAATAGATTATTTTAATATAATTAAATAAATGGTTAAATTAGGTGATTTAATGCATTTATTTCTTTGGCTATATTATTATATGCAATTGCACTTGATTGTGTTGTTTAGTGTGCAAGATTTATATCCCTGGCAGTGGCACATGGAGTTAGTGATTCAACCATTCATATTTCACCAATTTCATCCTTGTATGGTCGACATATCCTTAATTGAATGTTTAAATTAAACCTTACGATGATTATTAAATCCGAACTCATTTGCATTATGTGATTAGACTAGTGAGCGTGTCTATGCATTTAGAGGTTTGCATTGCTGTGAAAGTTGTTAAGGAAATTTTTGTTTTTTTGGGTTTTTAGAATTTTAATTGATTTATTTTAATTTTTGCAAGCTTTTTCATAGATGAATTCCTATTTCTAGGAATAGCCTGTTTTCATTTGGGTCGATTTGGGGTTTAACTAGGTTGGCTAGTTATTTTCCCTAATCGATTATTCACTTGAAAAGTGAATAAGTATCCAAAAAGGAATTTAATTCCTCACTTCTCACTTTTGAATTAGAAAGTTGGAGAGTAAAACCCAAAATCCTCTTCATGAGGATTTACTATATTGTTCATTGTGGGAGCTACAAGCATGGGACCATCATGAGGTTGAGCTCATTGGATCTAGCTCAGGGAAACTTTGAATTGCTGTGATTTTCAGCCACTTCTGTGGGTGTTTTATTTTCTAGTTCAGATTCCTATTTTACCCTTTTGGCTATGAGGTAGGGCTTTCTTGTTTTATTGTTTCTGCTTCTATTTTTGGTAGTTGTTTGTTTGGAGGTCGAGAACTAGTGTTCCCCTCTGTTTCTGTATGCTAGTTCTACTCGGTTGGGCAAGTATGAACATTTTCCTATTTTTTGGAATGAGGATTTGGGGATTTATGCCATAATGCTAGCTATTTTTTGCATACGGTGTTCAAAGTTTTTGATTTTTTGATTTTTGGGATTTTAGTACCCAAAGGTCAAATGGGTTTTAATTTCAAATTTTTCCAAAATTTGAGGTTTTTACCTTGCTTTTCATGTTGCCCTATTTTCTCGAGTTTTCTTGGCACAATGTAGGTCGTGGACCTGGATGTTCTATTTGGATATCAGTCAAATGACTATTGCACTTTTATGTTGCATTTGGATGCATGTCACACCCTACTCCCAACTTTGTGTTCGGTTGAGTATTTTTTATACCTATTGTTATGGTTTCTTTTGGACCTTTGCTCTTGTTTTGTGGACACTAGGATTCATGTAGAATCCATACTCTTGGATTGAGGCCAGTGAAGTGAGTTCATGATTTTATCTCTTGTTACATCTTTGGGATTCATGTAGAATCCATACTCTTGGATTCAGGCCAGTTAAGTGATTTCATGATGTATGATTTTATTGGCTTTAGGATTCGTGTAGAATCTATCCTTCCCATGTTGCTTTCAGTTAGGTGTTTTCTTTTGCATTATGTTCTCATCCTATCCTTGTGTTGTGATCTTTGTGATGGTGGTACGCCACACACGAGTATATACGCATACATTTGTTAGGTGACTTGTGAGGCCCGATCTTTCGTGGTACTTCCAAAAGTTATGATCATTAGGGTTGAGATGGGAGTATGCATGCCCACAGGCACTTGTCATAGGATGAGCATGGGTAGGGTAGGGTAGCATATGGAGGGGGCTTCTATCTCATAGCCTAGCGATCATGGCACCATGGGTTGGCAGAGGGAGCTTTATGTAAGTGATAACTAAATAAAATGTGTGATTGGTAATAAAAACTTAAGATAATAAAAATGTGGGATGCTAGAGCCTTTCTGTTGAGGGATGTTGAATCTTCACAAGTATGAGCTTGGGATTTTCAATGCCAAGAAGCTCTCCATGATGTCAATTCCTACTTTGTAGCTTATTGAGTGTCTGACCAGGACCTATACTCATTGCATTGTCTTAGGTTCTTGGTTTTAGCATGATACTATCTAGCATGAGTGTTAGCCATGGATGTTTTTTTGTGTACTTTGTGGTTGGATCTTTATCTCCATCAGCACAGTAGGTGTGGACCTATGAGTGCTACATGGTTGGGAGGTGTATCTACCTATACTGCTAGTAGGGACCAGTGTATATAGATGGTCTTGTCCTAGTGTGACTGTTGCTAGACATTTTCACTTGATGCTTTAAGTTCTGCAGTATGCTTTCTTGTGATTTATGCTTTCATTGGAATGCTTGGATATCATTTTTAGATGATGTTAGTTTATTTGATGCATTCCCATATTATGATGTTTAGCATATGACTAGATGATGTGAATTATTGTATTGGATTATCTATTGCTTATTGGTTAGCATGTTAAATTTTCTTATTATGTTGATTAGCATGTGATAGATGATGTTATCTACTTGTAGATTTATATTTTGTTGTACTACTAGCATGTTAGATTTTCATATGCTTTTTGTTATTAGCATGTTTAGTAGTGATGTCCGTATTACAACAGTATTGATGATTTGATTGGTGGCTTGGGATCTTATGTGCGGGGGATGGATAGGACCCACGATGGTCTTATGATGCTATTGACGATTGAGAAGAATTGCATACTTAGTTTAATTATTTTTTTATTATGATGCTATTTCTATTCTCTATGATGTTGCATTCAGTATGTTCATTACTATTATAGTTTAGGTGGATAGATATTCCTCTTCCCTTGTTGTTTTTGCATTAGAGTGTTCATTCCTCAATTTACATGGATCCAGTACTCATCGGTGTGGAGCTTTCCATGTTTTTATTCTTTTTATTTGCATTTTGTTGTCATGTTTATTTGTTTTCTCATGTGGAAAGGCAGTTCTTCACATGAAACCATGCAAGTCCTCACGCAAAGAGTGCAAGTCCTCGCACGGTGCATAGTGAGTCCTTGTGTGAAACCATGCACTTTCTCGTGTAGAGTGGTGCACTTTCTTGTGTTAAAATTGAGACCAATGTACTTTCTTGTATGAGAAATAGGGGCTATCTAGGCTTGTTGGATGATAGTTTGAAAGTTGGTTTTGGACACCCTTTTGGGTTTTACACCTTCCTAGTTCAAAACAAATTTCCTAGGGGTTTAAAATATATCATTTAAGTATAAGGTTTCTTATACTTAAGATATATTTTAATATATGCAACAAATCTTTTGAGATAGGTTTCAGAGCTCTCCAAGATAAGATAAAGATTCTAAGAAATTTTAGGGCTTTAGAAGTCCAAACTTAGCAAATTTTCAGGGCTTCAAGATTTTAGACTTAGCCAAATTTTAAGATTTTGCATTTTACCCTAGCTTGGTGTTCTATTGATGAGTGGTCATTTCTTTGAGGCCTCATCATGTCTATGGTCATTGTTTGCTTTTGTTTGTGTGTGTCAATTTAGTAGTGGCATTTGGAGATTCATTGATTGTCGAGGTTGTGGTGAAGTCTTTTGTTGTGATCTTTGTGATCGTTGTATGATGTTGTCATGTGCATTCATACTTGTAAAAAAAAAATTCTAGCTTGTATTTTATCCTTCTTTCCAAGGATCTCTGGGTGGGGCATTACATATATAGCCATCCATATACCTATTTTACCCCTTTTATAAACTTCATTCTTCTTGTACTCAGTTCCCCATTTTTACATCATCATGACATTTTCAGGATTCTGCAAAACTCAGACTCATCTAATGGAATTAGTCATGCCCAAAGTGGGTTTGGTTAAAAAAAAAATCATTTTCAAATGACTGAAGTCTCAAGCTGATTCAATGATTGCCTAACATGGATTCAAAAAAAATTCAACTGCTGCTCTATCATTAAAAACTCATTTTATCACTTTATTGCAACTTGTCAACTTAGTGTCAGGAGGTCCTTTGACTAATTTTTAAAACTAACATAAACACTTGACTGGCCTCTAAGATCAAACCTACTAATTCTTTGTTCTACATTTTCTTACTTTTTCAAATCTCATCTCATGATGAATTCTCAGTCAAAAGATATTGACTGTCAAAGTTGTCTTCCTAGAACTGTCTGCAAGAAAACATTTTTGAAAATAAAAAATTGTGTTTGGATTTGGCTTTGAAAATTAGGAAAACTAACACTTGGGGAAATGAAAATTGTGGCATTGGTTCATTTTCATGAGGAAAACATGGATCTACAATTAAGGCTCATGAAAAATAATAGGAGGCATTTGGAAAATGATCAAAGTGGGCTATTCAAAATCTGCAGATTGGAAGTAATGGCAAAAAATATTTTTTTGCAAATGGAATGGGCCTAGGAAAATGTGCAAATAGATTCATCAAGACTTAAAAATTTCCACACTTGAATTATTTTTAGAGGAGAATATAGTGGTATAATCCATTTGATCTCATCTATCATATATTTTGAGATATGAAATCATGAACAAGGGTTCTGACAAATCTACACTTCTTGACAACAGTAAAAAGTTACAAGTGGCATTTCAAATCATGTTTGAGAACTAATCAAATGGATTCATGATAAGCTCAAAACTAAAACATAGAAAATATTTGACCTCTAAAATGAAAAAAAAAAGGAATTTTGTCAATTTGGTCAATTGAGTCTATTGGGGGCTTGCTTGACATCAGACCAATGGTAGAAATCTATTGCGTGATATCCTCTCTTGAAAAGCTAATCCATTTTTTAGGATCAACTCCAAGGTTTTGTATTTGTCTTGTGATGCACCAGAATCTACTCAACTGAAGATAAATGTAGTTGTTTACAAGGAGGCCTTTTTTGGTACTAAAAACACTTTTGTCTCAGAAGTGAAGTAAACCTGTTTGCTATGTCAGAATCACACACCAAAGTGATATTTTTTTTGTATTTTTAGTTTTTCAAATGAACAAAAACTACATATGTAGCTAGAATGCATTCCTATTCTAACAAGGAAGTTAGTAAATAAAATAACTTGAAGTTGAAATAACATGAAATTGAAAATCCTAATTGGACATAAGCTATTGGAAACAACATGCTGCGAGTTAAACCTTCAATGAAATTGGTAAGTAACCAACGAAAATAGGAGTAGCACTTCCTAGAATCCACTGATGCAATCGTTGGTTAGAAGTTCAATGAACATATGATGTTCCACCTTCCATTGAATCACAAGGCCACAAAAGGTGCACTCATGTGAGATGAAAAGGTATGCAGACACAAATTTTTTGATCTCTTCTCTAGCTCGTTACATCAGTGGAATTTGCATACCTGTAACAAACACTGGAACTATAGAATTGCACAACTAGAAATCATGCAACAAACTTTTGGCTTAATCACAATCTTGTGAATAAAATCCAAAAAATTATGACACATTCAGGCAAGAATTACTACACGCCAAAAGCAAGCACCAAAAGCATAATTTATTGCATAATAATGGCAGCCCTTGTTACATTTTACAATAGGGCATTTATAAGAAATTGTCTCCTCAATTTGTGTTGAGAGTGAGAGATATCTTACATGCAAAAAAATTCTTTTAACAAATAAAAAAAATTAAATATATACAAACTAGCAACTAAACTGGTGCTTAGAGGGACTCCATCCATATCTTACTTTTTATTTGGATGCATGAGCCCTTTACATATCAAAAACAAAGAAAGCATGAGAGATAAAGTAGAAGGAAGCCATCAGTCAAAGTAGAAGTGCATGGAGGCAACAAAAATAGAAGCTAGCCCTTCACTAGGCATGTGTTGGAGTTAACTAGCCATCAGAATGTGCTCTCGATGAATGAAAAGTGCTATTTTTGGAACTAGCAGTTAACTATCAGTACACCTTTGAATTGCATAGTTGCAAACCTAGAGAGATCAACTAGGAAAAAAACTCAAAATTTTACTAAGTGTCACAATTGAAATTCTGGCATCTAGGTTTTGTCCAACTTCATCCCAAAGCTATGTTTAGATATTTGCCTTTGAATTTCTCTATCATCTCAGTGATCTTAGCTGCATCTGGGAGGTCCAAAGCTTGATACTTGTCCTTTACCTTCTGCCTCTAATTATCCACCTTGACCTGAGTTTTTACAAAGTCTCCTAGCTTAGAATCCAACTCTATCAATACTTCTTCTATTCTAAAAGCTTGTCTTATGTCTTCATCACTGGATGCTTCCTCCAAAGTCTTCTTTAAATTCCCCACTACTGCCTCAACTGGCAATAGCTTCTCTCATTCTTCATCTTCAAAAATGTCCAAGCATGCATCATTGTACAACTTTTCTACTTCTAGAACTTGCTCTCAGGCTTGGTCCTTAAGCCTATGGATTTCCTCATTTAATGTTTCCATCACTTTATTTCCACCTGCTATCTTATCTATCTAAACATCTATCATGTCTAATTCTTCTCTAGTATATACATCAATCAAGATGTTGTACCTTTGACCCTTGATGGCTTGTAGAGTTTGTAAATCTTTGCCCCATTCCCGTACCTCATCCATGATACTGAAGTCCTACCTCAAAATTGCCACAACCTTGTTGACATCCTCCTGCGTAGCATGTAGCAACTTCAAGCTCCCTATGATTATAGTGACATCTTTATCCTCAAGGCTATCTTGCCACTCTTGACAAGCTTTCAAAAATGGATTGAGTTGTGCACCTTCCCCTTCTTTAAGAATGGCATTCAGAGTCTCCTTAGGGTGTTCAAAATCAAGAGGACCAACAACTTCAGCTAGATATCCCTTTAGGATCTCTACTTGTCTTCAAAGTGTTCAAATTTCAATTTCATCCTATTCCATGTGTTTAAGAACCTCCTTGACTCCCACAGTCATCATCTTTTGGGTTGTATCCTGTGTAGGATTTCCCAACATAATATCATTTACTTCATAGACCTCAAGGCTAACAACTTCTACATTTGTACCTTCTAGAGGGTGGGCCACTTGTGCAAAAAAATCCTGGTTACGTATTGAAGTGACAAATGTAAATGATATTGCATTACGTAATGGAGACTTAGGCTTGTTAAGGATCTCTACAATATCACAAATATCATCCTTTGAAGCATGGAACTAGTGCTCGGCACTTCTCATTATCTCTTTTTGAAACCACCTTGGGGTGTGGCTTTTTGCAACCTTAGCTCTGGGTGATGAAGGGGTGTGCTCAACTACCTTCTTTCCCTTGGTACTCTTACTCGGAGTCTCTTGTTGTGAGGATTCTTCTTCTATAATCTCAATCTTTTTAGATCCTATAGTTTGATCCTCAACATCCTAAGAAGGTTATTGCATATACTCTACTATCTATCCTTCTTTTGATACCTCTTTAGTAGCCCTTGGCTCAAGTTGCTCTTGTGATGACGGCTCCTTTTGAACATGTTCCTCTTCTGAACTTGGAGGTGGGGGAGTAACTAAACTTTTATCTATCACTGTAATCTATGGTGGAGATGGAGGAGTGATGTTAGGACCTTGTGTCTCAGGGGGTCTCTACATCCAATCTTCCTATTGGGGCTCTCTTGTAGTGGTGTCTCTGATCTTATCCCCAACCAACTCCATACCCATTGGCATGAAATCTTTTATGGAGAAGACATCCTCACCTTGCTCCCTTTTCTCACTCACCCATTATTGCACTTCATCTTTTGAGGAAGAGAGTTCTATAGGCTATAATTGGGTGGGTGGTGGAGTATTCATGGCATTCTTCCTTCTTTCCATCTCTATGGCCTAGGCTTGCCGAGTTCTTCTCTATAGAAGTAGTTCCTCTTCCCCCTCCATTCAATCTCATCCACATCAATCTCTTCCTCTAGAATGGTTTTAGGAATAGATGGATTAGGCACTAATCTTTTGTGGACTCTTTGTCCCTTGTTCATTCTAACCTTAATTCTCTTTTGTCTATGTGGAACAATGAGAGAAGTGGGCTCTTTGTGTGCAAGAGGAATGGAAGTCTTTGGAATCTCTCCCTCTTCTAGTTGACTTGGCATAATGGGAGGCAACTAAACATCAACCTGTATTTGGGTAGCACCATCATCATGAGGTCCCTATGGACTCGGCTCCCATTACTGGGAAGAGACATGCTCTGTCTAGATTCTCTGAGGAGAAGCTCTTTTCCTCTTTCCCTTCTTCACCAGAGGGTGGTAGTATCCCACTAGGCGGTCAAGCTGATAGAATATTTTTGGCCGGATAGGAGACTTGAGCGCAAAGGTTGGAATAGTGACTTTCCTCCCTTTACCCTTCTCTGGGTGAGCATGTGCATGGAAGATCATTGCATCCAAAATTGGATCAAGTGGAAATGGCTTCTTGATCCAACTCTTCATCATTCGAATGACATATCTCACATGATGATTAATATCATCTCCTTCCTCTCTATCAATTTTTGTATTGAGAATGGATCTCTCACCAACTTTATCTATGTTGAATAAGGGATCCAATAGCTTCTATGAGTCCTATAGCCAAATCTCATTAGGGATAGTCAAGTGAAGAGCCTTCTCTACCAAGTACAAGATCATCCTACAATAGTCTCTGATGTGAACATCATAATCATTTGTGGCATTCATCCAATGATCTTCAATGGCATCCTCATGATAGAAGTCTTTCCCTACTAGGCTTATCTCTTTACCAACATTGTCAAAATATGGTTGAGGAGAATTATATTCTTCCAAGGTATAGTTCTCCCATTCCAACTCAAAAGTTGGAATATCCTGCTTCCTCTTCACCTGATGCACTCCCATAGTCAATGGCCAATCCCAACTACCTCCTTGCCCTTGTCACTCTTACTTAGAGTCTCCTGCTATGAGGATTCTTCTTCTATAGTCTTGATCTCTATAAATCCTGTAATTTGATCCTAAGCATCTTGAGAAGGTTGTCACATATACTCTACTATTTGTGCTTCTTCTAGTGCCAGTTCTGTTGGGGGCTTGTTTGACACGAGGCCAACAACATGAATCCATTGCATGATATCCTCTCTTGAAAAGCTAATCCCTTTTTGAGGATCAACTCCAAGGTTTTGTATTTGTCTTGCGACACACCAAAATCTGCTCAGTTGAAGATAAATGTAGTTGTTCACAAGGAGGCCTTTACTGGTACTAAAAACACTTTTGTCTTAGAAGTGAAGTAAACCTATTTTTTGTCTTGGAATCACACACCAAAGCGATTTTTTTTTTGTATTTTGTATTTTTTTTTAATTTTATAATTTTTTAAATTTGTTTTTGCAAAAAGTTTTCAAAAAAAAAAAAAAAACTACGTGTACCTAGTGCATAAGGGTACAACCTAAGCATGGCATAGCTATCATAGCTAGCACACAGTGCTAGTCATGCCACCCATGCTAGGTAAGGCCATTGCAGCTAGTGCGTGGCACTAATCATGCTGCCTACACTAGGTACAACCAACATAGCTAGCACACAGCACTAGTCACGCATAAGGGGATGGAAGATGGCTCACCTCTCCTCTCTTGCCCTCAATGACCCCCTCCAAAAAAAGGAAAAAGAAAAAAAGGGGGAGGGATGGTTTTATAACCCTCTCTCCCTCTTTCACATGAAGCGCACTGTGCCTCGATCCATGTGCACACATGAAGGGAGGAGAGCTTTTTTTTTTTTGGATTTTTCATTTTTCATTTTTTTTGCATTTTTGCATTTTTATTTTATTTGGATTTTTCAAATTTTTATTTTTTTTGGATTTTTCAATTTTTTATTTTATTTGGATTTTTCAATTTTTGGACGCAACTTTTAAACAAATTCTTTCTTCTCTCGACTCTCAAATTGTGAATTTGGGAGTCAAAAAAGTAGGGGGTCCCCATTCCTAGTGAGGAATGGGGCGTGCATTGTGAATACCACAACAAATCGTCTCAAAAAAAGGAAAAAATGACAAAGACATTTCTTCATCAGCAAACATATTTTTGACATGTGTCGAACAACAACCAAGCTTTGAATATCCCAAGTGTGTTTCAAATGATTCCTCAATAAAAATCATAGAACTCGAAACCTTCCAGCATAGTGTGTGCATTTGTGTATTCATTCCTTTTGATATGTTTGGGTGCAATCAATCAGAGATTTTTGACAACTCAAAACAATCTTCCACTCTTCCTAGCTCATTCATTCAGGAACTCCATGATAGGTTTGGTCAATCAATTGCTTGACTAGATGAGAGAATAAATTTGAGGTCTCTTGGTAGGATGCCACATTCTTTTAATTTTTGACTTTTGAGTAACTACTTTATATCATTTAAAACATTACTTTTAATGAAGCAATAGTTTGAATTGAAGATACTTTGTTTTGGGAACATATGTTTTGCCATTTTAGATCTTAGAATCCTTTAGTCTTAACAACATCTCCTCTTCTTCTTCTTTTTCTCTTTATTTTGTATCCTGACTATGCTTAGACTATGTAGCTAGAACATTAGTGTCATTTCTTGGATTCGATCTCTTATTAACATCCCTTGCATTTCTCTTTTAGAACTTTTCAGAAACTCTCATGCCAAACAATGATCTCAGCAATCCTTCAAAGAGATCCCTCCCATTTGAACTAGTTAGAACTTGGATTGAGTCTCATTATCTTTGACTTCCAATTTGGGCAACACCCAAAACAATCAAATCTTTAAATTTGTAGAGTGTTGAGAACTTGGTGGTTTAGGCCTTTGAATTTCCAATTGAGAGTCCCCTATTTCCATAGGAAATATTTGCTGCTTGGTTGGTATAAGACATGCAATTGTCCAAATTTTTTGACAAAGAAATATCTCTTCCTAAAATTGGAACCAAGAAGTGATTAGTAAAATCTTAAGAGAAAATTTCAGGTACACCTTTCCCCCTAGGACTGACACAACTTTGAAAGGAAACACATGACTGAAAGAAAAGACTCTTGCAGAAAGAAACACACTTATAGGAATGTAAATCTAAGCTAAGTGTAGAAATGAAATCCAACTAATTTTTTTTTTTGTTTTTCGATTCAAGCCTCAAAATAATTCTTTAGAAATTACCCATTTATAGGCAAAGGAATAAATTCCCCCTATAAGGAACTTAGCCTAAAAGTGTTCTCTTCAAGAATCTTCACAATTTGATAAGGGCCTATCCACGAGCATTGAAACTTGGTATGACTCCCTAGCTTTTCTTTCACCTTATCCCAAAGTAGGACATCAGAGATCTTGAATGATTTTATCATGGCTCTCTTTTCAAACCACCTTTTAACAATAGCTTAATTTTTGGCCATGTGCTCTAATGTAGATACTCATTTCTCATCCATTTCAAGTAGATTCATCAATCAGATTTGTGCTCTGTTACCATCTTTAGCATACCCGCTCATGAATTTCAAGATAGAAATTCTGAAATTTAATGGGAACACTAGTTCTTACCTGTAGACAAGCAAATATGGAGAAGTCCCGAAGGAATTTTTAACTCTGATTCGATCTGTCCACAAGGCATATTTTAGTAGTGCATGCCAATCCTTAGGATTCTCCTTCAATAATCATTTTATAACTATGATCAGGTTCTTATTCATTGATTCCACTACCCCATTTCCTTGCGGGTAGTAATTCAAGGAGAACTTGATAAAGATTTTATTTTCAAAGGCCCACTGGGTCAAAAATGTAGATATGAAAGCAAGCCCATTATCACACACAAGAGTGAAAGGCATCCCAAACCTAGTGATAATGTGTTCTTCTAGAAAATCAATCACCACTTTAGTAGTGCAATTTCTAAATATCTCAGCTTCTATCCATAGTGTGCAATAATTCGTAGCTATAAGAATATATGTATGTCCAGTTGATGATGGAAGGTTAATAGGACTAATAAAATCAAGTCCCCACTTAGCAAAGGGATGTACCTCATACACTGGTTGTAATGGCATTGTTGGATGCCTCTCTCTATTGGCACTAGTTTGGCACACATGACAAGAAAAAACATGCTCAAATGTATCTTTAAATATAGAAGGCCAAAAATATCCAAATCTCAAAATCATGTGAGCAGTTACTTCAGCTAATCCATGTATTATCGCATACTTGTCATGGAAATGCTCCAAGACTTCTTTTGCTTTGTCTTGTCCCAAGCATTTTAGATAAATCCCTTCATAGTTTCTCTTGTATAACTTGTTGTCAAGTAGCTTGTAAGATTCACATTTCATCTTAAGTCCTCTATAATGTGAACCATTCATCCAATTGGGACATCAATGCTGTAAGAGGTAATAGATAATGTCTTGATACCAGACATCTGTTATCACTCCCTGATTTATGTCAACTTGTGATACAACCATCTTTTTCTAATCATCTTCATTTGTTTCATAATCAAACATGAAGTCCTTCTCATTTCCATCCTAATTTTCAGCTATTATCTTTGATAAACCTTAGCCTCTAACCAATTTCATAGGTTGAATCTCAAGGTCAAATTCTTGGAGTATAGCCATCCACTTGCCTCATCTTTTACCCAGCTCATTCTGCATCAGGAGTGTTTTCACCACTGGATCAGGTACAATAGCATACACCTTACTTCTAAGGATGTAATGACAAAATTTATTCACTACTTTAATCAATGCAAAGGATTGTTTATCTAGGGTAGAATATTTCAACTTAGCATTCTTTAAAGGGAAGCTCATGAATGAGATTGGCCTTTCATCCTTGCCTACCTTTTTCTGGGTTAGAATTCTAGTGCAAGAATGTTCTATAGTGAAAGAATATATCTTGGAGGGTAGTTGATAATCAGAACTTACCAACACTGGGGCAGTGGAAATAGCAACCTTTATATTTTTAAAGGATTTCTTAATTTTTGGGGACCATTCTACTTTAGCTCCTTTCTTCAGCAATTTATTGAGGGGATGAACGATTTCCACAAATCCACTTATAAATTTGCACACAAAGTTGATCTTCCTGAAGAAAGACTTCAATTCTTTTTGACTATGTGGAGGTGCTAGCTTCAAAATAGATTCGACTCTATTCAAATCAATGGAGATTCTTGCTTTAGAGATAACATGCCCCAGCAAATTTCCTTTGGTGACACCAAATGTGCACTTCTTAGGATTGAGAGAGATGTCATATTTATGACACCTATTGAACACTTGTCTTAGATTAGCAATATGAGTACTTTGATCCTTAGAAAAGACCATCAGATCATCCATATAGATGACTATACATCTATTTATCAATCCTTTAATAGCTTTGTCCATTGTTTGCTGAAAGGTAGCTCTAGCATTAATCAATCCAAAAGGCATTCTTCTATAAGAAAAAGTTCCCCACTTTGTGTTAATACTCTAGTGATAGCTTCTTGACATGATGTACACTCGAATTCAGAATGACTTTTTTTATGCAACCGGAAAAATCTAGGAAGAAGGAGAATATTGAGATCAATTTCTTCCCCAAGACATTGCAAGTTAGCCGTCATATGATCTATGAACTATTCCATGACATCTCCTTTTGGGGCTAAAATCACTAGGTTGGTATCATAATCATCTAGTTGTGTGGTTGAGGTTGTGTCGAGAGCCATTACCTTGTAGGAGCCTAGCTCTATCTGTAGGAAGGCCACTTCATTAGGAGTATTGTACTTAGTAAACATTTTCTTCAACTTTGGCTCTGCATCAATCTTAATTTGATTGTTGAGACCCTTCCATGGTAACTAGAGCTAAGTAAAGTCTGTTGAAAACCATCCTCTAAGACACTTAGTCCATTCCCTACTAAGAAGCAATCCGTATGTTTTAGGGATATCAACTACATGAATGTCGATAATGTCTTGAATCCATGGATTGACTATGAGTAATATCCATACATTTTTCAAGACACCTATGGATTTCACTTCAATTTTATCCAGTTGTATTACCACTCAATTTGAGGGCTGAGGAGTGACTCCTAGCTTTTGTGCTATGGAGAAAGGCATAACATTGCATGAAGACCCTAAATTGATTAGGAAGTTATGAAGATTTTTCTTGTATATTCTAATGCTGAGCAAGAATGGGGGTACCTCTATTTTATCCTTAAAAATGGTGGGCATTGCCTCTGCAACATTAACTTGTTGTGGGGCTGCCTTTTGTGAGGTAGTATTAACGCTGTGAGAAGTCTTCATATGGTCCAATGTCTTCATAAGTGCTTCCCTTTGTTGCGGGCAATTTTGTAACATATTGAACATAGACTTGTTGGCCTTAGTTCATTTCAAATCTTCAAAAATTTTGTATCTCTCTGTAGACCAAACAAGATTTTTTATTATTGTAGGTACATTTCCTTGATTCTAATTTGGTTTCCCTATAGGGTGTGGCCTAAGCGGTGGTAGATTATTGTTTGCTCATGGATCAGGTAGAGTTGGTTGCAATCCTGGAGGAATTCCATCTATCAAGGGGTCTTTTTTGTTTCTAAGATTGTAGGGATTTTGATTGTCATTGCAAAAAGTGAACATCTCTTTGTGTTGTATATTAGGTTCTTGATTGAATTGAAACAAAAATTCATGACTTGTTGGTTGTTCTTCTTACAAGTTATATGTCGAGTCATATCATTCCAAAAGCATGGCATTAAACTACATGGGATGAGGATTGTCATTCACCTATGAACTCTGGTTCATTTCTTGATCCCCATTATGGTATGAAGCATTATTGTTGGGTGTAGTTTGGCTATCCTCATGCTGATTGAGATCAACATACTGGACATTGTTATTGTTATTATTAGGAAGAATGCTCCCATTATTTGGATGGGTGTTCCACTATCTGTTTCATCTTGGGAAACCATTGTTGTGATTAAGATGGTCAAAATTGGCTCCTCCACTATTATTTCCTATGTTATTGTTGTTGAAGTTCCTATTGTGACCTTGACCAAAGTTGTTATTGTAGGGAGGAACATTGTTCCTTTGAAAATTGTTGTTTTGTCCTTGTGACATCCTTAGTCATGTTAGCTCACTACTCATCTGTAACATTGTCCTCTTCATCTGGTCAAGCTCTAAAATGAAACTATTATCTAGCTCTGTAGGAACTGCTACCTTCTTTTCAAAGAAAGCAATCTTTGATGGGTCATACCATGGATATGTCAGTGTAGGGTTCTATGGAATGGGTGCCTGCTATAATGGAACTAGGTTCATTGGTACAAACTAGCTAGGCACTGGAGGTGCTCCAATGGGGTATGTTGGTATTGTAGCAATTTATTGAGTGGGAGGCATCATTCCTCCTTCGTTAGGATTAGCCTACTTTATGAATGTAATTGCCTTTGTGAAAACCTTTTCTAGTGTGTCAATATCTGTTGTTGGAAGCCTTCTGAGAAAGATGGAAATGAGGGGGTCTGTGGCATTCAAATAAATTTGAATAGTTGCTTCCACTAATATCGTATATGGTGATTCTAGTCTGCAATATGCCATATGGAAGTGATGATTCAAACACCAAATAGTCTCTGTTGGATCCCTCTTTATCGATATGAATTGTTGATGAATTATAGCTGGGTTGATAAAAGTCTTGAACTACTCCAAAAATAATTTCTCAAAAGTTTCTCAATCTCCAATGCATCTAGGTAGAAGATTAATGTACCAGTTGTAGGAAACTTATCCCAAGGAGTAAGGAAATAGGTAGAGAACTAGATCTTCATTAGCAATTTGTTTGTGATTACAAATTTCTTTGAACACTTTGACATGGTCTTCCATAGTTTGTGTTTCCCCAAAAATGAATCTTGGGAAAAATTTATCGAGGTTCTTAGGGAGGTCATGGAGTGGACCTCTCAAATTAACGGGTGAGTTGACTACATTTGCGAAGAAGGCCATCAGAGGGTTTTGTGGACCTAAAGGCAATTGTGCTAGTGGTGGCACTATTGGATTTTGTGGAGGTCCACTAGGTGGTTGAATTAGTGGTGGAGTAGAAGAAGATGACAAGATGTTGAATGGAAGTGGTTGGACTCAAGGTATTCCCCTGTCACTGTATGGCTTATGAAAATGAGTGAGTTCCAAAAACTCATGTCCACTTGGTGAAGGCCTTAGTGCTTGCTAGAATGGTGATCTTAGATTAATATCCTCTAGCTTATGTCAATTTTGGAGGAAGCACACCTCTATAGAAGTACACTTTCTCATCTTTCCTGAACTTTGCACACCACAGAGTTTTGCAGACCTGTGTATCTGCAAACCTATGGATCTGCGAACCTGTGAGCCTATGGATCTGTAGATCTGTGAACCTATAGAGTTGGGCACTTGAGTTTCTAAGAAAAAATTTTGAACTTTGTAAAAAGTGCAGATTATTTGCGAGTGCAAAATTCTAAAACTTGGTCAAATTTTCTTCTTTTCCAGAGTGTGTTTAATGGTAGGCCCTCCTTCTAGCACTACTTCTATTGGGGGCTTGTTTGACATGAGGCTAATAGTAGGAATCTGTTGCATGATATCATCTCTTGAAAAGCTAATCCCTTTTTGAGGATCGACTCCAAGGTTCCATATTTGTCTTGTGACGCACCAGAATCTGCTCAGTTGAAGATAAATGTAGTTGTTCACAAGGAGGCCTTTGCTAGTACTAAAAACACTTTTATCTCAATAGTGAAGTAAACCTATTTGTTGTCTCGGAATCAAACATCAAAGTGATATTTTTTTTTTAAATTATATATATATATATATATATATATATATGTATATATATATATATGTATATATATATATATGTATATATATATATATATATTGCAAAAAGTTTCAAAAAAAAAAAAAAAAAAAACAAAAATGAAAAAACTACATACACCTAGAATGCAAGGGCACCGCTCGTGCATGGCACGGACGATGCACCCAATGTGCAGTGCTGGGCATGACCATCGCAGTCAGTGCGCGATGTTGGTCGCACTACTTGCATTGGGTGCAGCCAACATGGCCAGTGCTCAACCTTGGTCGTGCATGAGGAGATGGGAGAGGGATCATCTCTCCTCTCTTGCCCTCAATGCTTCCCTCCAAAAAAAGTAAAAAGAAAAAAAGGGGGAGGGAGGGTTTTATAACCCTCTCTCCCTCTTTTGCATGAAGCACACCATGCCTCAATGTGTGTGCACAGAGATGAAGGGAGGAAAGTATTTTTTTTTGGATTTTTAAGTTTTTTAATTTTTTTTTAGATTTTTCAATTTTTTTATTTTTTTGGATTTTTCAATTGTTTTTATTTTTTGGATTTTTCAATTTTAGATGCAACTTTAAAACAAATTCTTTCTTCTCCCAACTCTCAAATTATGAGTCTAGGAGTCAAAAAAGTAGGGGATCCCCATTCCTAGAGAGGAATGGGGCATGTGTTGTGAATACCACAATAGGGTCAAAATTATAACAAGTCAAACAAGGCTTCCCAGAATTTAGAACAAATTGCATCAGCATGACAACACTAAATAACCAACTTTGAGGGATTCAAGACCTAGTCAAATGGATTCAATATGATTCAAAATATGAAACATAGGCTCTCCGATATGGACACTCAACACTCCCAAGGAAATGATTCATGAAACATTCATGGGTTAGAGATATTCAATTACAAACATAGCTTCTTGTCATTATTTGACACTTAGGCAAAAAATGTAGAATTGGGCATTGCTCAAAATGGGACTTCACAGAATGGCTCATAATGGCAATTTATCTTCATGAAACACATAGATGTATTGAATGCATGGTGTTAGAAACATTAAACACCTCATGGGCCTCAAATGAACAATCGGGTACATATACATCAAAAAGTGTTTATAAGGCTTAATTTTCTCAATGGTACTCAAAATTAGGGCTTCAATTTTGAGTCCCACAACAACACTCCTTGTAGAAATAACCAAGTCAAGATCATGGAGGTCTTGAATAACCACATCATGTGGGGAGAACTCAACTATCTTTTTAGAGCCTAAATGACAAATCTGAAAGGTACACAAGAGGTTTGTAGAAATGGGCAGAACTAAGAGAATATCATGTAGTAAACAACCTTCTAAAGAGATAGTTCCTAAACCTAGGACTGAAAGTTGAGAAGAATCACCAAGTAACACTCTAAGAAAGTGAGGTAACCAAATGAAGTGAGTGTCTCATATGATGGGAAGATTTGGAATCAATAATCAAATAAATTATGGAAGACAATACTCATGCAGAAAGAGCATGTCCTTTCCTTGTAGGAGGAGGTGAAGGCTTTAGAGAAGCAATACTAGAATGTTGCATGGCCTCCTCTAATGCCTCGAGATATTTCCAACACATAGAAACTGGATGTCCTTCCTTGCCACAAAAACTACAATGTTCACCTATGTAGTTCTTAGTCTTGGAGAAAGACTCACCAGACTTAGAAAAATTACCTCATGAGAGGGCTTTTAAGCATATGATTTGGGAGTAGGCTTGGAGGAACACTCACTACCCTTTGAATCTGACTTATGCTTCAGTTTCTAGTTTGGCTTTCCTATACATGTTCGACCTACCAATGTCTTTGTTTTAGAACTAGTCATAGTATCCAACTATATAAGCTTTGACTACTCTTTAGTCAAGTGATCACAAAATACCTCAAAGTAGGCATAAAAAAATCTATCCCCAAAGCATCTTTGGTGGAATAGAAGGTGGAAGAAAAAATATAAAAATTCCCTCTAAGCTTAGAGAGAATTAGATAGATGCACTTAGAATCAATCTTCATCTTTCCACAACCCTGCAACACGGATCTCTATTGATTAAACTTCATGAAGAAGGCATCAATAGTCAAAAAGGAATCTGGTACAAGAGAGGTAAGTTTTGCCTCTATCTAAAGTTCCCTAAACTAATTCACAATACCAAATTAGTCATGAAGCTTGGTCCATATAGATAGAGTATTACACATGTCCAAATGAAATTGCAGACTATTTGATACCTATAATACAATCAATCTAATTGCCTCACCCATATTGTTTTAGTGTTGCATGATCTCATATGGCCTTTGAAAAATAGGCTGCACAACATCTAAATGTGACCACAACATTTTTGACTAGAGAAGTTGAGTCATTAAGGTCTTCCAAATGTGGTAGTTATGAGGGGTCAAAAGTTCTACACAAGAATAGGTCTCGACCATTGTTTTAGAAGGGGGTTTTGATTTTTCCTGATATCTTTGTATAATAACATAAAGTAAGATTAAAATAACCCCCCACAAAGCAAATAATTGAATCCCAACTTACAAAAAGAATGCATAAATAAGTGAAGAGAAAAGAGATTCAGAAATGAATCACAAATACCAAGTGAAAAATTCTAGTGAAATGATAGAGAATCTAGAAATTTTTTAAGAATATGTTTCCAGTACTTTTTTTGGATTGAAAAATGAAGCTATAACAAAGAAGTTATGCCCACTAAAAGATAGGATTCATCAACAAACTTCAAGTGTAATAACTTGTACTGAACTAGAAAAATTACCAAAAATACCTAATACATTGTCTTCATCTCAAATCCATATTTTCGGTGCTTCTTTTAGATCAAAAAAGGACCTTTGTATGTTCAAGATATCGCAAAAAAATGAACAGGGTACCCAGAAGAACAATGAAATATATATATATGTGTGTGTGTGTGTGTGTGTGTGTGTGTGTGTGTGTGTGTGTGTGTGTATGTATGTATGTATGTATGTATGTATGTATGTATGTATGTATGTATATATATATATATATATATATATATATATATATATATATATATATATATGTATGTATGTATGTATGTATGTATGTATGTATGTATGTATGTATGTATGTATGTATGTATGTATGTATGTATGTATGTATGTATGTATGTATGTATGTATGTATGTATGTATGTATGTATGTATGTATGTATGTATGTATGTATGTATATATATATGTATGTATATATATATATGTATATATATACACACATATATATGTATATATATGTGTGTGTATATGTGTGTATATATATACATATATATATACATATATATACATATATGTATATATGTGTGTATATATATACATATATATGTGTATGTATATACATACATACATAGATACATACATACATATATATATAAACACCACTAGAGGAGTAGCAGAAAAGCAATGGCCAAGTGGGGAATGTTGGATACAATAATCCAATTGTGTGTTGTATTTAATGTTACACAAATATCATACCATTTATCTATTTAGACCTTACCAAGATCAGTTGGTTTGCAAGTAGATTTACTATGTCTACCAAGCATTTATAGACTTTACCTTATGCAAACAGTGCCTATCGAGCTCAATTGGTCATCAAAGGAAAATATAGTAGAAGATAGTTGTTACTAAGTTAGCAAGCTTAGTGAAGGAAATTCAATTCTTACCTAGTTCACTTAGCAACCAAAGGATTTTGTAGAATTTTTAGTGTTAACCAAGTTCAGATGGTTAACTCAGGAAATTGTTTCTAAAGTAGTGTTTACCGAGTAGGATCAACCAATGAAGGAATTTGTTAATTTATGGTTTAATTCTTAATTGTTTTAAGTATTATTTCTAGCCTATTATGGTAATGATTATAAGTGATTGTAACTTGTAATTGAGCCAATTTGATAATTTGAATGGTATATATGAAAGGTCAATTTGCGAGTTTTATATGATGAGATGGATTTGATGTGATATGAATGTGAAGGTGGACTGATTATTATGAAAGTGAATTTTGAAGGATGAGTAGAGACCATTGAGGAGCAAAAAAGCTATATCTAATCAAGTAGGATCTAATAGTACAAAATAGAGATATGTAATTAGTAAAGTTAGTTGCCTTTTATTCAGGTCATTTCATCGTTACTTTCTAACCATTATAGCAGTGATTTCAAAATCTCCTAATAGGGTTGGTTTAATAGCCATTTTATAAATCCTCTAACAAGGTGACCATTCAATTCAATTGTTCTAAAAACCTCTAACAAAGCCACTCCTAATAGGGAACACCTAATAGTGTGTTTATAAACCTTTAACAGGGTTGGCTCTAACATGGCTCACTTCAGAAGAGTGAAAATTAGTAGCTAGTTACATTGGTGGTTTTTCCCATATTGGGTTTTCACATTAAATCTAGTGTCTCTTGTGTTCATGCTTTTACTTTTATAATTGCAAATTATTTCATGCATGCTAAGATCTGATTATAAGCTAAACATTCATTGCATTAACCATGTTACACCATTATATGAATATTTACCAAGGAACAATAGTAAGGAATCAGTTTGACATCTAAGGTATCTATGGATTTTTTCTATGGTAACTGATTCACCCCACCCTCCCCCCCCCCTCTTCTCAGTTACTCCATCTACATTTCCAACAATTGGTATCAGAGCTTTTGGTGCTTGTGGAAAAAGATTTCAAAGATCTAAGCTAAAGATCAAGATGTCTTACAAGAGGGAAATTCCAAGACTTAATAGGGATAACTTATCAGCATGGCAAGGACTAATGAGACTCCATATGGCTTCCATTAGTGATACAAGACTAAAGTACCTTGATGTAGAATATGTAGAACCTACTGGCACATTATCTATCAATGATGTTTTTTAAAAGAAGACTCAAAATAGCATGATGATAGATATTGCATCTACCCTAAGCTATGAAGAATTTGATGAAATTAAGGACTACAAATCTGAAAATGCAATGTGGAAAAAGCTAAAGGAAATCTATGGAGGTGATGACAATGTTAGGGGAGCTAAAGCTGAAAGCCTAAGAGGACAATTTGATCAAATAAGAATGACAAAGGATGAGAACATTGCCAAGTATGTTGAAAGGATCAAAGCAAGCATCGATGCAATCAAAGCTTCTGGAGGAGAAATCAAAGAAGAGATAGTTATAAGTAAAGTTTTCAGAACATTACTTCTTGTTTATGGAATAAGAGTGTCTGCTATTCAAGAAAGGAGATGTGAAAAAAATCATAACATAAATCTGGATGCCATTGTGGGAAGACTAACAACATTTGAACTAGATAATTTTGATAATTATGTTCCAAACTCAAAGAACATCAAATTAGCATTTGAAAGCAAGATTTCACTTAAGGAGAAAGGGAAAAGGATCAAGAACATTCAATCAGATAGTGAAGAAGAATTAGAAAAAAGTTCTAATAGTGATCTTGAAGTGGTTGAAGCATTGCTTGCAAAGAAATATTCTAGAAGTAGAGGTAAATACAAAGGTAAAGTTCCTTTAATTTTTTTCTCATGTGAGGAAATAGGTTATATTGCAGCTAGGTGTCCTAACAAGTAGAACAAGGATGAGAAGAAAGGCCACAAATGAAATGATAGGAAGAACTTCAAAAGTCACAAATCCTTCATGGACAAAGGTAAGAAGACATGCTTTATGGCTAAAGATTCTAAAGATTCAGATACCAGTGAAGATGAAATTGCTTATATTGTTGTTAAGGATGAATTTGATAATGATAATGAAGAAGATGATGAGATGGTACTTATCTCTCATGTGAGCAAAAATGATACTTGGATCATAGATAGTGGTTTTTCACATCATATGATTGGTGATAAAGAAAATTTTGAAAACTTTGAAAAATATGATGGTGGTAGTGTAAGGTTTGGTAATAATAAACCATGTTGTATAAAAGGAAGAGGAAGAATTACTTTAACCAAAGAGCTTGTATGTGATAATGCATATTGGGTTGAAGGACTAAAACAAAATTTGTTAAGTGTTGCACAACTGATGAATATTGGTTTCAAGGTGGAATTCATGCATGCAAAGAAAGATTGTTGGATGACAAAGGAAACTTGATTGGATTAGGAAAACAAATAAAAGGTAACTTGTTTTATCTTGAACTTGGTGAATGCTCATGCTTTATTGCTCAAGTTGAAGAAATTTGGTTATGGCATAAAGGGTCATGTCATGTAAACTTTGACAATATGATAAAGATTAAAAAATTCAAAAAAGTAAGAGGCATTCCAAATTTAAAGAAACCTGATATTGGTCTATACAAAAATTGTTAGATTGGTAAGATGGGAAAGACTAGTTTCAAAAGTAAAAACTATCAATCTGAAGTTATATTGGAAATTGTGCATACTAATTTGTGTGGACCCATTGGAGTAGAAAGTTATACTAGTGAGAAATTATTTATACTCTTTGTTAATGACTACTCTAGAATGATGGCTATCATGTACTTAAGAATGAAATTAGAAGCATTTGAAAAATTCAAATGGTATCTAGCAAGAGAGGAAAAAGAAACAAGTAAAAGATTGAAGTGCTTGAGATCAGATAGAGGTGGTGAATTCATCTCAAATGAATTCAACAACTTTTTCATTGAAAGAGGAATCCAACAGCAAGTATCAACCCCTAAAACTCCCAAGAAAAATGGAATAGCTGAAAGGAGGAATAGATCCATCATGGATTGTGTGAGAACTTTGATGATTGAAAAGAAAATTTCTATCAAATATTGGAAGGAAGCAATCAGCACTGCAGTTCATACCTTGAACTGAGTACAATTGAAAAAGGACTCATTCAAAACTCCTTATGAGTTGTGGTATGGCTACAAATCAAATGTAAGTTACTTTAAAGTATTTGAAAATAAATGTTACATTTTGAAAAAATCTAGAAAAGGAAAATTTGATGCTAAAGTTGATGAAGGAATATTCTTAGGATATTCATCCAAAAGCAAGGCATATAGATGTCTGAATTTGTCTACTCAAAAGGTTATAAAAAGTGCACATGTGAAAGTTGATGAGTTTGCAAAAAAGACTACAGAAGAAAGTAGGAAAGAAGCTGAAGATTACATAAAATTCATTTTTATTGACACAATACTAGATACATCTATCAACAAAAGGACAGTACCTACCAAGCTTAGAGTAGCTATCGAGTTGGAAATAGTTCAAACTAAGTTACAAGGACCTGAGTTACAGACTAAAGCTACTGAGTCAATAGCTACCATGTCAGCAGCTACTGAGCCTGAGCAACTAGAAGCAAAAGTTGAACTACAAGGAGATATCTATACAAGTCATTCAAAAGGAAAGGAACCTATGTTAGCTAAATATGTCAGGATGCACCACACACCAGATCAAATCATTGGAGACAAATCTGAAGCTACCATGACAAGAAGTAAACTTAAAGGTACATGTTTACTTGCTGATTTTTAACCTAGAAATGTCAAAATGCTTTGGAAAATCAAATTTTGATTGAAGCTATGAATGAAGAAATAGAGAAAATAGAGAAGAAAAAAACCTAGACTCTTGTACCTAGGCCCAAGGAAAAGAATGTCATTGGAACTAAATAGGTATTCAGAAACAAGTTGAATGAAGATGGACAAGTATCAAGAAACAAAGCTAGATTGGTAAGTAAAGGATATTCTCAAGAAGAAGATGTAGATTATGGAGAGACTTTTTCTCTAGTTGTAAGGTTGGAGTGAGTTAAAACATTACTTGCATATGTAGCACATAAAGGATTTAAAGTCTATCAAATGGATGTCAAGTTTGCATTTCTCAATGGTATTCTTGATGAAGAAGTCTACATTGAGCAGCCTGAAGGCTTCATTGATTTAGACAAGAAGGACATGGTTTGTAAATTACATAAAGAATCATATGGTCTAAAACAAGCCCCCATAGCATGGTATGGGGTTACATAGCTATCTTATTTATATTGGTTTTCAAAGGACTAATGATATAGTAATTTGTATATCAAGCAAGGACATGTTTAACAAGATTGTTTTGGAAGGAATCTTTCTGGATGATACTTTGTTTATAGGGAATGATGATCAATGCAAAGAATTCTCAGAGAAAATGAGAAAAGAATTTGAAATGTCTATGTTTGGAGAGATAAAATTCTTTGGTGGAATTCAAATTCAATAGAGCAAGAATAGAATATACATTACTCAATCAAAGTATATCAAGGAGATACTTAAGAAGTTTGGTATGGAAGCTAAACTAGTTGGAACTCCTATGTGTACTGGACTAAAGCTTACAAAGGATGATGATTCAAAAGAGGTAGATTAGACCTTATATAGGTCAATGATTGGAAAATTAAAATATGTTGTTCATACATGGCCTGATATTGCCTTAGTAGTTGGTATAGTAGCAAGATTCTTAGCTAAACCAAAAGAAAATCATATGATGGGAGTAAAAAGGATCTCGAGATACTTGAAAGGAATTGAAGATTATGGATTATGGTATAAACTTGAAGGAAATATGGATTTGAAAGTGTTTATTGATGTAGATTGGGCAGGAAACATTAATGATTGAAAAAGTACAAGTGGAGGTACATTCTTTCCTGGTAAAAGACTAGTATCCTAGACAAGTAAAAAGAAAAATTGTACATCCCAATCAACAGCAAAGGTAGAATATGTTGTAGCAGCAATGAACTGTTCTAACATTGTTTGGTTCAAACAATTGTTGGAAGGCATGAAGGTAGAAATCAAAGAACACATTGTCATGTTTTGTGATAACACAAGTACAATTAACATTTCAAAGAATCTAGTGATGCATTCCAAAACCAAGAATGTTTCTATAAAATATCACTTTGTTAGAGAATTGGTGCAGGACAAAGAAATTATATTGGAATATGTCCATACAAAGGAATAGATTGCTAACATATTCACAAAGCCACTACCTAAGGATGCATTCTTGTATCTAAGAGGTAAATTAGGGGTCATTACCCTATCTGAAGCTCACTAAGATAAAGCCTTAGTGAGGCATCAACATGAACCTAGTTGAAAATCTATCAGTTGATGCATCAAAGTAATGGAGGCATTGCATATGAATTAGTACTTGAGGTACATTAAGAATTAGTTGAGTTGTGTTATCTTTGGCATGTGTTGTCAAAAAGGGAGAGTTTACTCTCATATCTTTCTAAAATTTGTAAAGAAGGAAAGTTTATTGTTTAGAGGGAGAATTTGCATAGAGGGAGACTCCTACAAATAATTGAAGATGTTTTATTGTGCAAAATCTAAGAGGGAGAAAAATTTCTATCAGAGAAAGTCTTGTTCTCAAATTTTATTATTCTATGACATGTTGTGTTGCCATCAATACCAAAGAGGGAGATTATTGGATACAGTTATCCAATTGTGTGTTGTCTTTGATGTTACACAAATGTCATACTGGTTATCTGTTTAGACCTTAGCAAGCTCAGTTGGTTTGCAAGTAGATTTTCTATGTCTACTGAGTGTTTACAGACTTTACCTTATGTAGATAGTGTTTACTGAGCTCACTCAGTCATTGAAGGAAAATATAGTAGAAGATAGTTGTTACCGAGCTAGCAAGGTTAGCGAAGGAAATTTAGTTCTTACCAAGTTCACTCAGCAACCAAAGGATTTCATAGAATTTGCAGTGTTAACTGAGTTCAGATGGTTAACTTAGGAAATTGTTTGTGAAGTAGTGTTTACCGAGCAGGGTCAGCAAGTGAAGGAATTTGTTAATTTATGGTTTAATGCTTAATTATTTCCATCCAACTATGGTAATGATTATAAGTGATTGTAACTTGTACTTGAGCTGACTTGATCATTTAAATAGTATTTATGAAAGGTCAAGTTTTAAATTTTGTATGATGAGATGGATTTGATGTGATATGAATGTGAAGGTGGACTAATTATTGTGAAAGAAAATTTTAAAGGATAAGAAAAGATCATTGAGGAGAAACAAAGCTATATCTAATCAAGGAGGATCTAATGGTGCAAAATAGTGATCTATAATCAGCAAAGTCAGTTGCATCTTATTCAATTCATTTCATTCTTACTTTCTAACCATTGTAGTAGTGATTTCAAAATCTTCTAATAGAGTTGGTTTAATATCCATTTTGTAAATCCTCTAACAAGGTGATAGTTTAATTGAATTGTTTGACAGACCTCTAACAAGGTGATAGTTTAGTTGAATTGTTTGACAAACCTCTAACAAGGCCACTCCTAATAGAGTGAATAAATCCTCCAATAGGGTTACACCTAACAATGTGTTTTTAACCTTTAATAAGGTTGGCTCCTAACAAGGCTCACTTTAGAAGAGTAAAAATTAGTAGCTAGTTACATTGGTGGTTTTTCCCATATTGGGTTTTCATGTTAAATCTGGTGTCTCTTGTGTTCATGCTTTTACTTTTATAATTGAAAACTATTTCATGCATGCTAAGATCTAATTACAAGTTAAACATTCACTCAATTAACCAAGTTACAGCATTATATGAATGTTTACCGAGTAACAATAGTAAGGAATCAGTTTGACATCTAAGGGATCTATGGATTTGTTTTTTTGGTAACTGATTCATCCCCCCTCTCGATTACTCCATCTACATTTCCAATAGGGAAAAGTGGTGGTGCCACTTGCGATGGGGCAATGCTAGTGGGTGTGGTGCAAGTAAAGATTGTAGTGGTGTGGTAGGGGTAGTCAAGGTGGTGCAACCATAGCCCAAAAAAAGACTTCGGTGACTAGGAAAAGAGGGCAGCGGACAAAAAAGCTTTGCCCATTTCATTTTTTTTAAAAAGAAACACCATCAATTTGTGCAAACACTACACAATTTGTGCAAAATCATTGTGGTTTTCATAATGCTTGTGCAAAAACTAATGTTTTAAATTTTTTTTTTGAAAAATCATCTCAATTTGTGTGCAAACATTGTATGGCCCTGCTAGGAAAAAAAAATTCCTCCCTAATCAACATTATCGAAAATCAAAAAACTTTATACAAAAATGGGGGCTTTTATGCCTTATGAATCCAATAGTGAGGTTTTTTTGACCTCAAATTACTTTAAAAATAAGTGACCCCCTATTTTTACAAATAATACTCAAAAAATACTAGATCTAATCTATCAAATCCTCATTCTTTTTTTTCTTCAAATACCAAACAAGGTACAATAGATCTAGCTTTGATACCATGAAGGATTTGAGCAATACAAATATACAAAGTCTAAAGAATACCTACATGTAAAAAAATGTCATAGAGAAGAAAAAGACAAGAGGAGGAAAGGGTTTTGCTCTAAACAAATGCAAATTATATTGTCAAAAATGAAAAAAATGTAAGATAATTACAAACTATCTATCCTTATAGAACAAGATTGAAACCTGAAAAGGGTAACCTAAAAGGTAAATGCTATTTAATAATTACTAATTAATTATTAAATGAAAATGCAAAAGGTGAATAAAGTGAAATCTTAAGAAAGGAGTAAAGAATATTTAATAAATTGAATTAAATTAATGCTTTACTCTAACATGAAATGTACTTCCTTTCTTTGTCTTTGTCCTATCAACCAAACTTTTTCTCCTTTAGATCTTGTAACCATATCTCATATCTTGCATCTGATAATTTGTTGGATTGCTTATATGCATTCAATAAGCACTTTGCTCCTTTCTACACTTCACACTTCTTTAATGATCTTGATACTTGAACACACACTTCATGTTGACATATCAGTCAAGTTTATTATTAGTGACAACACACTTAGTCAAATTTTATATAGCTACCAAGCTCATTAAGTAGTTTACAGTGCTTGCCATCTAATCTTGTAACCACCAAGCTCTACAGTATCTATCGAGTCTTTTGGACTAATCCCAGTGGTTACTAAGCATTATAGTACCTACCAAGTTCACAGTTTTGGTAATGCAAAGCTAGAACTAACTAAGGTAATGGTGATAGTGTTTATCGAGTTCAATCATGGTAAACAAGTGACTCAATTTATGCCGAGTTGCACAGTATCTACCGAGTCACCAGTGTAGATTGAGTTCAAGACTACTTTTAAGTGATTAGTATAGACCAAGCCTCTATGTCTACCAAGTGCATGGTGATGCCAAGTAATGATAGTGGATGTCGAGTATCAGAACTTCATCGAGTTAGTCTTTAGAACCTAAGTGTCTTCATATGGGCTGACTTTCTAATATTAGTGTTAACTTGTATGATGGTCAACTTTCTAATTATGCAATTTGAATTATATGTAATATTTTGTATCATTCCAAAAATAATTTAAAAATGGAATAGGAGTGAAAATGTGATTGTGCAAATAATATAGCAAAAGAAGATCAAATTGTAAAGGCCATATCAACATAAGGTGCAACAAAGACTTATCCATCATAGAAAGGTGATTAGTTCTCAAAGGAATCTCACTCAGCAAATTTAGTTCTAGATCAAAGATCTACTTCTTCATCCTAATAGATGAACCAGTCAAAATCGTTTAGCAAGGTAGACTTAATAGTCTTTTATAAATCTCTTTACCAAGTGTATACTTTCTTGTATGTTTTTAAAACCTCTAACAAGGCGGAACCAGTAGTCCTAATTGCTCCTAATAGGGTAAATCATCATAAGTGATCAATGTAAGACTTAATTGGCCAACTTTATGCTGTAGTATTAAAGTTTGTGGGTATGATCCCCACCCCAATTTTACTTTCTATTTGTAAGGTTTCTGGGTCACCAAATTTGTGTGTTCAAGTGTTATGAATGCCTTTATGTTTTCAGTTTCTCATGCATGCAATTAGATCATTTGTGATGAATTAAGTGCAAATTACTTTATTGGATTTGGTAAAGTTTTAGAAGTTATTGATTCACCACTTCCCTCTCAGTAACTTAGCATAGTCTTTAATATCTCCAACAATTGATATTGGAGCTATTTGGCTCTTAGGAGAAAGTTTGATAGCTTGAACAAAGATCAAGGATTATGGAGATATTCAAACTTGATAAAGCCATTTGCAATGAAAATTTAGATCTAGAAATGGCCATTACCCAACTCAAGAAATAAAAGGAGAAACTTTCCCAATCCTTGAAAAGGGGGGAGGAACTTGCAAATCAGATGAATAATCATCTCTACATTGAAGAAAGAATTGAAGACTTTTTCCCTTCAAGCAGCCTAGATGAAGCAAATAATGCAATAGAAGAACTCCTACAAAAGAATGCTTCACTACAAGAAGAAGCAAGGAAACCTTAGAAGAGAGCAAGAAATCCATTCGGTAAGGTTATGTTAAATCACAAAAGAGAGAAACAAAACAAAAGTAGAAATGGAAGGTAAAAACAATAAGATTCAACATTAATCTCTTTAGCAAGCAAACCTTTTTTATTAGCTCTCCAATGCAGATGAGGAAATCATGAGCCCAAGACCTAAAAATGAAAGATTAAGGATTGATCTAAATTTTGAAAGTCAAATCAATGAAAGATTGAGAAATGATCTAAGCTCTAAAAAGTAACTCAATCAAAGGATAATGAAATCCCAAGTAGACATGAATCAATTGAATGAACAAAACCTCTATAGACAAAAGGGAAAAGAAAGAATTGGGTACAAAGAGGAAGGTGAATCCTCCAAACAAGGTGCTCAAAAGAATCAAAGACCTACTTAAAATAAATGTGGTAAGATAGGTCATATATCAAACAAATGTTGGAGTAATGGAAAAGAAAAATTCAATGGAAAGTGCTACAATTGCAGTCAACATGGTCATAGGGCTAATGAATGCAAAGAGAAACCAAAATTTGAGGGTAAGTGTCATCCATGTAAGAAACAAGAACACGAGGCATCAAAATGCAAAACCAAGACATTTAATCTAGTAGAACAAATTGTAAAAGCAATATTTGGTTGGGACTACAATACCTAGTGTAGATGTCATTATTGTGGAGAATTTGGACACATTGGCATGAATTGTGTTAAACATCATATGAGGAGAAGAGATACCACCAAAATATGTTTCACTTGTACAAAACTTGGTCATCTTGCCAAGAATTGCATGAATATAAGTAGAATTAAAGATGAGAAGAAATAAAAAGCTGACAACATCCAAAAAAAAATGAGACAACAATAGATTCCTAAGTCTACCAAGGATAGTAGTTCAAGCAATGATAGTCAAATCACTCAAGAATTGGGTGAGTCTTCCCCTTCTAATTAAGTTCTCAAAAGAGAACTAGAACTAGGCTATCAAGATCACATGCAAATTAGTTCCAGTTTAAAAAGGGGAGATCCAAATCTATATTTAAGATATAAAGGGATCACTAAAGGAAGATTAGTTTCAGTTATCATTGAGTTACCTTTTGTACTAAGTAAGGTTGGGTCATAGACTCTACCAAGAAAGGTCAGGAGTAACAAAGACACTTGTTACCAAGTCATGAAGACATCGCCGAATGATCAAAGCAAAATAGTGGATGACAGTCTATCAAGCATGATGTTAACTCATCTAGCTTCGCACTAAGAATTAATAACAAAATTTTAACCAAAGGGATGAATTTGAACTCATTTCTCATCATGAATTTTTAGAGCTATTGTGAAGAAGTGATTTCCAGTGTGATCAACTGACTTCTACAAATTTTGTGCAATTTTTTTTTGAAGTTTTCTCAAGCTACTGAGTGAAAATGGCATCAAGCGACAATAAGGTGAAGAAAGGGTCTAACATGTTAGTTCGAGGAGTTGAATGGAAAGAATTGAATTTCAAACTCATGCCCACAATTGTAGAAACCCTAGAAACCCTAGACCCAATTGGTGTTGAATCCCAAGTCAATCCAAAGGTACTTCTTGTTAATGATATTCATACTCATTTTAAGTGTGCTATTCAAGAAATTGGTACTCTGGAGATGGATGATGCCCTAGGTCAATTATGTTTTGATGGAACCCTAAAACTTGAGCATCAAAATTTGGAAGCAAAAGGATTAACACACATTCCTCATATGCCCCAAGGATTTCAAATTAAATGGATTAGGTTTATCCTTACTCAGGTACATAATGGGAAGCTATGGTTAGAATAGCCAATTCTATTAACCAAGAAGATGATTCATCAAATCATTGGTCTTCCCATGTTTACCAAAGACAAAGCAATGAAAAACCTAGGTTAGGTAGAGTTGGAAAAGAAAACCCTAGCCAAATGGGATGGCAAAGGTATAAAGATAAGAAATGTTACAAATGTAGAATTGAAATTTGGAATTCATGTCATTGCTCATAAGATATATAGTTCAAGCTATCTTAACAGTGTGTCATGTGAAGCTATGGATTTGGCATATAAAGTGGTAAAAAACAATTTATCTTATGACCTTGTCAACTTGTTGTTGAAGCAATTCAACAAAAACATGGAAAGTATTAGAACTTCAAAGAACAACCCATGAAAATTTGGTTCACTGTT
This sequence comes from Cupressus sempervirens, assembly GCA_028749045.1. Classification (NCBI taxonomy): domain Eukaryota; kingdom Viridiplantae; phylum Streptophyta; class Pinopsida; order Cupressales; family Cupressaceae; genus Cupressus; species Cupressus sempervirens. Next base: position 823,003,072 of record CM053783.1, read on the forward strand.
AACCCATCTATTCTTCTATGTTCAAAAGTTCTTCCCCTCTAAAAGCACAATAGTCTAGAGAAAAGATGTACCTATATTGTAACAAATAAATGAATATATTATAGAAATGGGTGAAAATTATAACAACATCATGGACAACTAGTTTTATGTGTTCAAAGAGAAAATTAACAATAGGTTCAGAATTATAAAGAAGTTAGTTGAAGACTACAAAGATGATGTATGCTTCATGGTGGATAGTGACAAGGTGTATATCCAAGTAGTTAGACCTAGAGTTGTGTGGGTCAAACCTCTTGGCTATGAGGTGAATATTGATGAGTCAAAGGATATCATTGAAGCCCTTGTCAATGAACTTGTTGATCCCAATGCTCCTTATTTTGGAACTTATGATGAGGCTAAGGCTAGAATAGAGCTAGAAATAAATCTCCCTTGGGTGGTTAACAAAGGGAAGAGAAGGATAGCCAAACTAAAATCAAGTGCACCTCTCTTGTTAATCAAGGACAAAGGTGAGGATGTGGAAGAAGCAAAGGATGAGGAAGAGTCTAAGAAAAAAGAAGAACCTTTGAAGAAGAAAGGCAAGGTGATCATTACCAAGCTACCCAAGCCTTCCTCTATAGTCTTCAAAAGAAGGTCAAGGAAGAAGGCTGAAAAAGAAGGTGGTGATATTATATTCAACCAACCTCCATTCACCTTCTAGGATAGACTCAAGGAATTAAGAGATGGAACTAGTATAACCAACTTCAAAGCTTTAAAATATGAGACCAAAACTGAGGATAAGTAGAAATAGATTAAAGATTTGGTCATGGAAAAAATGGGTCGGTGGAAGTATTTTCCTAACTAGCTAGCCTCACAAATCCCTAGCATATTACTAGAGAAAATTAGGCCAAGATAGGAATTCACCAAGCAAACTGTCAAAAACATAAATGCTCAAACTTTGAAGAAGCTACTACTAAGCATATTAGATGCTAAGGTGAATAAGTCATTAAAGGAAAATGAAAATAAAATGACTCTAAAATTAAATACTTGTTTGATTTTTTATGAAAGATATTGAATATGTTGTGAAGAATGCCACAAATATTTGGAAAAATGTCTATCATCTTCACAAGCCAAGTGAACATCTAGTTGAAATAAAAGATGATGATGATGATGATGATGAATCAACTCATTTTGTCATAGTTGACTATGAGGAATTCAATGAGCATGAAGCTATCAAGTAAGATAAGAAAGATGATGAGGAGATTGATCATGTCAAGATAGTTGTGGCAGTCATTGCCTCACTTCCTCACTCTCCAAGAAAACTAGTGACTACATCAAGTATGGGGACAGCTTCAGCAAGTTTGGTTATGACTACTACTGATACATCAAATGTCCAATTACTCTTTGGCCCAACTTAGCTCAGTATATTATTGACAGAAGTGACTTCCATTTCATCCACTAAGCTGTAGACTCCTTCTTCAACTACCAAGTTGACTTCCTTAGTCTTCACTTCTACAATTTTGGCTTCTTCAGTTATGAGTACATCTATGGTAAGCTCTCTAATCTTGTCTACTTCAATTCTAGATAGTTCAATTTTGACTTCATCAATTTTGGATTCCTCAAGCATTTTTGTAAGTATTCCATCAGTCAGTACTATATCAATTTTTACTACAGGTTCAAGTATATCTACTATTGTTTCCATTCTATACACAAAGGAATTAAGTACAAGGATAGTTGAACCTAAGGCTCAACTAAGTACATTTTTTTTGGGGAAAGGTAAGGAAATAGAGGATGATATTGATCTAGATGAAGAGATAGTAATACCCAATTAGAATATCTACAAGCTTACCCCAAACCAAATATAGTCATTTGGTGAACTCCTCTAGAAAAAGGTAAAACAACAAAGATTAAGAGAGGAAAGAGATAAAGAATATAAAATAATAGATGATGTCATAAACATTTTGACAGAGTTAATAGGAATTGAGGTTGATTTGTCTCAACCTATTTTGAACCAGCTTGAAGAAGCAATCCAGAAATTCAATGAGGAAATAGATAGACAAGATAAGTTGGTTGAAAAAGGCTGAAAATAAATGTAACGATAAAGTGTTGGAGCACATTGCTTAGAAAAATGTCATTTATCAAGTTGAGCTTTCAACAATTTTTGTCAATCTTGAGACATCTTATTCAAATGTGTCGTCACTTTTTTGGGAAATGATGTGATGTCACTAAGTTCACAAAGGAAGTAAAGGAAAAATTGTCCAAAATTGATATAGATTTAAAGCAAGTGCTCAACAGTTGCAACTTGACCCTAGTTCAAGCTCTGCACATTTCAAGAAGATCAATTTTTTTTTAGATATGTAGGCTGAATTGCTAATAGAAGAAGCAAGGATCAAATCAACATTAATTGATATATAGAATATGATCCTTCCAATCATGGATGCTATGGAAAAACATATTGTACATTCAAAAAATCTGATCCATGGTAATAACTTCTCTATTGTGGACCACATGATTAAACTATTAGTAGAAATCAAAATTGTAGTACAAGCATGCAAGGTCTTGCAAGAAAATTGGAATAAAACCCTACCAATCACCCTCACGATACATTCTAAATTTTTATCTCATTTTGTTGTCTATATGTAAATATGTTTTGAATAAATGTTTGGCATTACTATCGAAAAGGGGAAGAGACACTTAAGTGTGCTATATATGGACAGACATTTAGTATACTATATATTGTTTTGAGAGAGACATAGAGTATGGGGGAGAAACATGATATTGGGGAGAATGTATATAGTAGAGGAGAATTTGCAGATATGATGTATAGCATATTGTATACACTTACAAAGATAAATTTTGAAAAATTCCAAAAAGTATACCCTACCATGCTAATATCACATGTTGATGAATATAAGTTTTGGTTGATAAGTGTTTTTGTCACTAATACCAAAGGGGGATATTTTTGACATATCATTCAAGTTTGTTATTAGTGACAACACACTTAGTCAAATTTTGTATAGCTACCAAGCTCATTAAATAGTTTATAGTGCTTGCCATGTAATCCTATAGCCATCGAGCTCTACAGTATCTACCAAGTCTTTTGGACTAGTCCCAATGCTTATCAAGCATTAAATTACCTAACAAGTTCATAGTTCTAGTAATGCAAAGCTAGTGTTAATCAAGCTTATAGTGATAGTGTTTGTTGAGTTCAGTCATGGTAAACAAGTGACTTAGTTTATGTCAATTTGTATAGTATCTACCAAGTCACCAATGCAGATTGAGTTCAAGACTACTTTGAAGTGATTAGTATGGACCAAGCCTCTATGTCTATTGAGTGCATGATGATGCCAAGTAATGATAGTGGATTTCAAGTATCAGAACTTCACCAAGTTAGTCTTCAAGACCCGAGTGTCTTCATATTGGCTGAATTTGTAATATTGGTGTTAATTTGTATGATGGTTGACTTTGTAATTATGTACTTTGAATTATATGTAATGTGTTGTATCATTTCAAAGCATAATTAAAAAATGGAATAGGAGTAAAAATGTGATTGTGCAAATAATATAGTAGAAGAAGAGTGAATTGTAAAAGCCATATTAGTATAAGGTGTTGTAGGGACTTATCCATCACAAAAAGGTGATCAATACTTAAAGGAATATCAATCAAAAAATTTAGTTGTAGATTAGAGATCTATTGCTTCATCCTAACAGATGAACCAACCAAAATCCTTTAATAAGGTAGACTTAATAGTCTTTCATAAATCTCTTTACTGAGTGCATACTTCATTGTATGTTTGTAAAACCTCTAACAAGGTGGACCTAGCAGTCCTAATTACTCCCAACAAGAAATATCATCAGAAGTGATCAATGTAAGTCTTAACTAGCCAACTTTATGTTGCAGTATTGAAGTTTGTGGATATGATCCCCACCCCAATTATAATTTCTATTTGGAAGGTCTCTGGGTCACCAAATCTATGTGTTTAAGTGTTACGAATGCCTTTATGTTTTCAATTTCTCATGCATGTAATTAGATTAATTGTGATGAATTAAGTGCTAATTGATTTATTGGATTTGGTAAAGTTTTAGAAGTTACTGATTCACCCCTCCCCTCTCAATAACTTAGCATAGTCTTGAATATTTCCAACACTTCATTACTCATATAATCAAGGAAAACATCTTTCCTTTATATTGTATCTTCATAATAAGTCCACGAGTCAGCCTTGAGGCTTTCCTAATTAATTTAAATAAGATAATTAATTAATTACTAGTAAAATAGAATTAATGGCTCATAGTCCATACAAAACTTCACACATGCGATACTAAGGCTTACACACTCTTTGATGTCATCTTCTAACTTTCCTATGTCACTACGTAACTACACAACTCTTCATTACATCTCAGATGAAAGATAGACAACACGCATTAGGAACTACTTCCCAATACTCTATCTCAAAAATACTCTCTTTAAATTAGGTACAACTTATGTCTTTGACTTAGACTATGCACTTAACCACATCATCAGGACACTATACTAAACATGTCTATAACTGTGCATGACCAGACAATCAAACCATTGTCTGTACCATGAAGATCTATATATGTTGCTCTATGAGTCTTTACAAAAAAAATGCTATATTGACATTTGATGTAGGAGCATTGTGGGTGTAACAGAAATATTGCATCACCCAAAAAAAAATTATATTTAGTCTTTTCTATTATAATTTGGACTAGTAGATAGGGTGGTTACTATTTATGGGAACTTTTTATTTTTAGAAATTTTTTCATACAAGCTTAGAATTTTCTAATTTTCTACATGAAGATTCATTTTACACTTATTAGCCTACCATTAAAATATCATTGCTTTAGCTTAAGTATCAAAGAAGTTATTACAAATTTTTGATAGAAAAAATTGCAGAAAAATCTTCTGGCTCATTGTTGGGGCCTTAGAGTGCCTAGATGAGGTCCAGAAACTTGATGGAAAGATGGTTGGGTAGTCCCAAGCCTATATATTATGAGTTGGAATTTCTAAAAAGTGGTTACAATAGCCAATCGGAGCAATGATTCATGAGTTCTAGACTTTTAGAGTTCGACTACCTGAGATATCTAAAATAATTGTTAAAGATGCATTTGGCCAACTCTATATGTATTGTTAAAGCCTCTCAACCCTAAGTATTGAGTTTCAATGTCTAGAACCTTCCCAAGTGGCATAAAATTGCCTATTTAAGAAAGGCCCAAAAATTGTTTAGAACAACTCTGGGTGGTAGTTCGGAGCTTAGTCTTGTAGATTACTGTAATGAAGGAACCCATGTGGGTTGGCATATTCTACTTGTGAATTCTATAATTTTGCATTTGTGGTGAAAATAAGAAGTTCATACTTTGTTTATGCATTTGTTGTTGTTTCTTCATTTTTTTTTTGTGTTTATGGTATTAAGGGGACACCCTTCATCAAGTGATATTAGAACTAGTGTTCTTGAGTGTGTGGACAGACCACTAACTGTGAGGTAGTTCACACCAGGACCATGGTTTAGGCTAAGCATGTATATAGATCCTTGATTGTGAGGCATTTTGTACTAAGGTTTCAACAAAAGCATGAAAATGCCTCCACTAAGAAAGCATGGTCAAAGAGCTATAGGTATTACACCTGAGGGTTTTTAATCCCTTTAAAGATAAATGCAAGCATTAGAAGAACAAATGCAAAGAGAAATAAATCTTCCTATAAGAGATGAAAGCAAGGATGAGGATGAAGTAAAAGAAATTGCCAAAGAAAAGGCACTTCTAAACCCAAAGGAAGAGAGACTTTTTAGGACCATCTCTAAGATTAGAAAAAGACCTAAGTTTGAGGTTCCCATATTTTGTAGAAATCTTAACCCATAGGAGCTAATAAATTGGATCAATGAATTAGAGGATTAATTTGAGTATGAAGACATTGATGATCCTAATACAGTCAAGTTTGCAAAGGAAAAACTAAAGGGACATGCAAAGAGCTGGTGGTTGGAGGTTTAGTTGGAGTGAAATAGAAAGGAAAAGGACAAAATCAACAGATGAAAAAAAATGATAGCTAAACTAAAGAGACAATTCATTCCCATGGATTATGAGTTTGATCTATTGAAGAAGATGCAAGGGTTAAAGTGAGTAGGAAAATCTATTCAAAGGTAAACCAAAGAGTTCTACCGAGTTCTATTAGAACCAGCCATGTAGAATTTGGTAAGAAGAAAGTAGTTCATTATCTTAATGGGTTAAGGCCAAGTATTTAGGATGAGTTGAGTTTGGTTCAAATGAATAGTATTGAGGAGGCATACCAGTTTTCCCTAAGAGTTGAGGAGAAAATAAGCAACAAGTTTGACAACAAGAATAGTAGAAGAGGTTGTGGTACAAGATCTAGTGGATGATCTTATAGAGGCCATAATGATGATCAAAAGAACAAGGACGAGGCTAGAAATAGAAATAAAAACTAGAGTGGAAACAATTTCAATCACTTCCATGATTATAAAAATAAAGATCAGAGAAAAAGAGGTAGAGAACAAGGATCTAGAAGAGGAGGCTTTTGTATGAAATGTTTTCACTATGGAGAAGAAGGGCATCAAGCATTTGAATGTCCCAATGCTAAGGAAGAATAGATAAAAGAATGGAAGGCTAGGCTAGAGTTGTACATTTTGATGAAGATGCTATATCCTCACATTCTAAAGATGTTGAAAAAGGAGAAGTCCAAGTTAACAGAAGAGTCCTCCTGAGTGGTGAGAATGAACCTAGTCAAAGAAGGAGCTTGTTTCACACAAGGTGCAGATGTGAAGATAATTATTGTGATGTAACCATTAATGGTAGAAGTACTAACAATTTGGTGTTAGAAATGATGGTCACCGAGTTGAAGCTGAAGAGACGAAAACACCCACATCCATACCATATTTCTTGGGAGCAAGCATAAGGTCATGGTCAATGAGTAGTGCTCAGTGACGTTCAAGATTGGAAGCTACTAGGATGAGGTACTATGTAAAACCATACCTATGGAATATCTCATATGTTTTTGGGTACACCATGGCAATTTGATAGGCATGTTGTACATGATGGGTGAGAAAATCCCTACACTCTGCCTAAGGATGGAATGAAACATTAGTTGCAACCATTGAAGGAGAAAGAAGAAAATGTGTGTAGTGCTGCCAGAATATGTTTTGTTGATGGAAAAGAGTTTATCAAAGGTATGAAGCATGAGCATATGTGTCTTGCTATAATTCAAAAGATGGTAAAGAAGAAGTGGATGAGGTACCTATAGAAGTTATAGATATATTGGGAGAGTTTTTTGATATTGTATTAGATAATGTACCTGATGGATTGCCACCAATGAGGAAGATTAATGACCAGATGGATTTGGTTCTAGAAGCAAATTTCCCAAACAAGGCAGTGCACATAATGACACCAATAGAAAGTGAAGAGTTAAATATGCAATTTCATAAGGTATTGTACAAGGGTTGATTTGAGAGAGTTTGAGTCCATGTGTTTTACTAGTAGTATTAGCAGCAAAGAAGAATGAAGAATGGAGTATGTGGACAAATTTTCACACTATCAACAAGATCACAATCAAGTATAGATTTCCATTCCCAAGGATGGATGATATTATGTATTATTTGAGTAGAGCTAAGTATTTCACAAAGATAGATCTAAAGAGTGGGTATCGTTAGATTTTTATTAGAGAAGGTGATGAGTGGAAGACTTCGTTCAAGACCAAAGAAAGATTGTACAAGTGGTTACTCATGCCTTTTGGGCTATCCAATGCACCAAGAACTTTCATGAGGCTCATGAATGAGGTATTGAAGGGGTTTATATGTAATTTTGTCATTATTTAACTAGATGATATATTTATCTTTAGTAAGACATTGGAGGATGATTTGATTCATATTTGTAAGGTGTTTGATAAGTTGAGGGAAGAAAATTTGTTGATAAACTTGTAGAAGTATAGTTATGTTAAGAAGGAGTTGGTGTACCTAGGATTTGTAGTTTTAGTAGAATGTCTAAAAATAGATTAGAGATACTAAAGTCTATCCTTGAATGGCCTACTCCAATAGTGTGACAAAGGTAAGATCTTTTCATGGACTAGCTAGTTTTTATAGAAAGTTCATAAGAGGTTTTAGTAATATTTGTGGACCCTTTACTAAAACAATGAGAGGGGATAGGAAAGAATTTAAGTGGACTATCAAAGCAAATAAGCTTTTCAATCTATTGAAACAAAAAAGTTACAAAGCAGCTTGTTTTAGCACATCTAGATTTCAACAAGGTGCCTCAAGTATATTGTGGTGCTAGTGGTACTATAATAAGAGTTGTTATGAGCCAAGAAGGTAGACCAGTTGCTTATTTTAGTGAGAAATTGAATGATGCCAAAAGAAAATATTTTGTTTATGATAAGAAATTTTACACTATAGTTCAAGGATTGAAGAAGTGAAGACACTATCTTCTTCCTAAGGAGTTTGTTTTGTATATTGATCATCAAGCTTTACAATATTTGAATAGTCAAGGAAAATTAAACCAAAGGCATTTGAAGTGGGTTGATTTTTTGTAGAGTTATACATTTTTTTGGAAACACAAAAGTGGTAAGTCTAACAAAGTTATAAATGCTCTTAGTAGAAGATAACTCGTGCTGAAAAAAATGCAAATAGAGGTGGTTGGGCTCAAGGAACTCAATATTTTATATCAAGATGATCCTAATTTTTGTAAAGCATGGAAAGCTTGTTCAAAACCTATTACACTTGATAGGAAAAATTGGTTGGATATCATGATCTAGATCAGTATGTTATTCAAAGGATGTTATTTTTGCATTCCTAGGAGTTCAATGAGAGAGAATCTCATCAAGGAGAAGCATAAGGAGGGTTGGATGGACATTATGGAAGAAGTTGAAGAAAAAGTTGAAGTCCAGTTCATCACATCATCCATAAACTAATTGATAGACAGAAGTTGTGAATCACAATCTTGAAAACTTACTGAGATATTTGGTTGGAGACAAGACAAAAGGATGGGACATGATTTTACCACAAGAAGAATTTCCATATAATAATTTAGTCAACAGGAGTACTGTTAAATCACCATTCCAAATTGTATATGGGAGTAGTCCCAGAAATGCTTTTGAATTGAGGCAATTGGATAAAGGAGAGATAAGTATTGCTGAAGCAGAAGAATTTTTTAAACATTTGAACAACATCCATGGGGAGGTAAGGAAGAAAACCATAAATATGAATACATAGTATAAGGATAAGGTAGATGTGAAAAGGAGGTATAAATAATTTTAAATTGGAGATGAAGTCATGGTTAATTTAAGAAAAGAGTGTTTTCTAGTGCTACATATAATAAGCTAAAGATGAAGAAATTTGGACCATGAAAGATAGTGAAAAGGCATGATTCTAGAAATTCTTGTGAAGTAGAGTTTCCTACTAAGTTGAATATGTCACCAATATTTAATATTTAAAATTTGATAGAGTATTATGAAGGAGGTGATGGGGATGAAGTCATAGAAGAGGAGTGGAGTATTCTAGTAGCTAGTTCAAATATAAAGGAGATTGAGGAGATATTGGATAGTCATGTTGGAAAAAGTACAAGGAATAGAACTTATGAGAAATACCTAGTCAAATGGAAAGGGAGGCCAGTAGAGGATTCATCATGGCTAGAAAGGGAGGAGGATCATCATCTTGGTTTTTCTCTAAACACCTGAGATGTGATGAAGTCACTTTTCAAATTACCGTGTGTGTCTGATGCAAAAGCATCCTAGGTGTAAGAGCAATCTTGCATCACCCAAAAAAATATTTTATTTTCACTCTTTTCTATTTTAATAAGGACTAGTACATAGGGTGGTTACTATTTATAGAAACTTGTTATTTTTAGTAAGTTTGTTGTACAAGCTTGAAATGCTCTTATTTCCTACATGAAGGTTCATTTTAGACTTATAAGCCTACCATAAAAATCTCATTGCTATTGGAGGAGTTATTACAGAGTTTTGGTGGAAAATTTTGTAGAAAAATCTTCAGGCTTACCATTGGAGACCTCCGAGTACCTGAATGAGGTCCAAAACTTGATGAAAGAGTGCTTGCACCATTCCTGGTGTGTAGATTAGGAGTTGGAATTTTCAAAAAGTGGTTATAATAGCTAATTGGAGTAATGGATTTTGAGTTATGGCCTTTCAAAGTTGGGCTACATGAAATATCTAAAATAATTGTCAAAGATGTGTTTAGCCAACTCTATATGTATTGTTTTGGCCTATCAGCCCTAGGTATTAAGTTTCAATGTCTAGAACCTTCCTAAGTGGCATAAAATTTTCTATTTAAGAAAGGCCCAAACATTGTCTAGAACAACTCTGGGTGTTAGTTTGCAACTTAGTCTTGTAGATTACTATAACAAAGTTTCCCATTGGGTTAGCATATTGTACTTGTGAATTCTATAATTCTACAACTATGGCGCAAATAAGAATTCCATACTTTGTTCTCACATTTTTTGTTATTTCTTTTATGTGTTTATGATATTAATGGGAGAACCCTTCATCAACATCAATGGAAAATACAATCATGAATGAAACATATCAATATTCTCTAATGCTTAGGATACTCCCTCAATTTAGTATCATCAGCATTCATACTAATAATCTCCCCCTTTGGCATTGATGGAAACATAGATGAATAACATCTAAGTTATAAGAATACCACGTAGTACTCTTCTACTAATTATGTCCTTATCTCATGCATACTCTCCTCCATGCTTTAGAAAATGTTTCTCATGCATATTCTTCCCCATTAACATCAATTTCAAAGGTGTCAATCTCAATACCAACTATTAACCAGTTGATCCAAATCATCAACTAGCTTAAGTGTCTAAAGACATTGTTCAATACCAAATACAAAGATTCCTTAATGACTTAGTACTAACAAGATATTCCCCCATATGGGAAGCATCATTATTTAAAACTATCAAATAATAGTGTTTTGTATCACTAGACCAATGCACTCTCTACACCATCTACTCAAAAGTAGGTAGGGGCATAACCCCACGCATACCTCTCAAGTACTCAAATGTATCTTTAGGCAAAGGCTTCATAAAGATAGTTGCAATCTGATCCTTAGTACTTACATACTCCAATCTGGTCTCCTTTTTTTGCTAGTTTTTCTCTTAGCACATGATACTTAATAGATACATGCTTAGTCTTAGAATACAATACATGATTCTTAGACATACTCACCATACTTGTGTTATTGTAGTATATGATAATATGTTCTTCAATCTCAATTCTGATATGCTTCAATATTTGGTTCATCCACATAACTTGATTACAATTATTTGCTGTTGCAACATACTCTACTTTAGTAGTACACTTTGAAATATAACCTTGCTTCTTTCTTAGCTAATAAACAATTTTGCCCCCAAGAAAGAATGCTCCATTGCCAGTGCTCTTTTTCTCATCACAATCGCTTACCTAATCAACATCAGTAAATGCATAGAATGAAATCACTTGATATATCATACCAAATTCCATAATTAGATGTCCCTTTTAGATATCTAAATATTCTCTTTACTACTACAAAATGATATTCATTAGGATCAGCTTGAATCTAGCTAATATTCCAACTCCATTTTCTATATCTGGTTTGTTGTGAGTTAGATATTGCAAACCTCTGATCATGGATCTATACTTCTTCTCTACTACATGTGTCTCATCTTCACTAGATAACTTATGAAAAGTTATCATGGGTGTGCCACTAGGTTTACAACTTTCCAAACCAAAAAATTTCAACAAATCTTTTAGGTACTTATCTTGTGAAATGAATATACCATCATTATTTTGTACAATCTGCAATCCTAGGAAAAAATCTATTTATCCTATCATGCTCATTTCAAATTCATTCTTCATCTCTTCAAAAAATTTATCACTAGCCTCATCATTACCTCCAAAAATGATTTCATCAACAAATATTACAATGATCAAAAAATCATCTTTAATTTCTTTTTATACAAGTTATTATCTGCCATACCTTTAGTGAATCCAAGCTTTTCCAAGTAATTTTCTAACCTCACATACTAGATTCTACATGCTTGCTTCAAAACATAAAGAGTTTTCTTTAATTTGGATACCATGTCTTCATCTTCTGATAAAGGAAGTCCTTTAGGCTTCTCAATATAAATTTCTTCTTCTAGTTCTCCATTCAAAAAGGTTGATTTGACATCCATTTGATAAACCTTTAACTTCTTGTCCACTGCATGAGCCAAGAACATCCTTACTACTTTGATTCTTGCTACTAATACATATGTTTATTCATAATAAATGCCTCCATGCTATGAATAACCTTTACAAACAAGTCTAGCCTTTTTTCTCACAACTTCTCCTTTCTCATTCATCTTATTAATGAAAACCCATTTTGTTCCTATTAGATTCTTGTCTTTTGGTCTAGGAACTAACTCCCATGTGCCATTGTTTACTATCTAATCCAATTATTCCTTCATTTCTTGGATCCAATTATTAACTTTGACAATTCATCTACACACTTAGGTTCAACTTGAAATATCAAGCATATCTCCTCATTTACTCTATTCCTTGTCATTATGCCTTTATCTTTACTTCCAATTATTTTCCAAGGAGGGTGATTCTTTGTCAAATTTATTTTGGAGGTAGGAGTTGTCATCTCAACTCTTATCTCTTCTCTAGGTTCAATTTTTTTTTCTCTTTTATGCTCAAAAGTTAGCACATCATTCTACAAGTCATTATTAGTCTTAAACAAAACTCTGGCATTATGTCTAACAATTGTAGACTTGTAATCTTCTTCATCTAAACTATAATATATCATCTTTTCTTTGGTTCCAAACTTCTCATCAATCCTTACAATTATGCATTCAACTATTGTCTTACTTCTATAGTTGAAACATGTATAAGCCTTACTTCTTAATGAAAAGCCAAGAAACATACCTTCATTGCTTCTTGGATCAAACTTACCAATGTCATCATCTCTCTTAATATAACATTTTCTCCCAAATATCCTAGAATATTTGGCTAGTAGTGAATGTCCAAACCATAGTTCATAAGGTGTCTTGTTTATACATTTTTTGATCTTTACTTTCTTTAGAGTATATACTATTGTATTAACCACTTCTCTCCAGAATTTCTTGGAAACATCATTCTCAAATAACATCGCTCTAGCTACTTCTGATATAGACTTATTTCTTCTCTTGGTAATCCCATTTTTCTTAGGTGTCCTAGGTACAGATAGTTGTCTTTTGATTCCATTTTCTTCATAAAATATTTTAAATTCTTTAGAGCTGTATTCTCCTCCTCTATTAGATCTCAAACACTTAATCTTAATACTAGATTCATTCTTGACTCTATTCTTAAATATCTTAAACCTCTCAAAAGCTTTAGATTTCTCTTTAATAAATGCTACCCACATTATTCTAGTGAAATCATCAACAAAAATTATAAAATACTTTTCACTGTAGAATCCTATTGTTCTAGAAGGACTACCTAGATTTATTTGAACAATCTCCCTCTTCTCTATGGTAGTGAACCTCTCACTAGAAAATGATACGTTCTTATGCTTAGCCAAAATACATTCCTTACACAATACATTAGTAGGCTTAATAATCTTAGTCAAGTCTCTAACTGCAAAAGTGCTACTAACCTTCATAATATTATCAAATTTTATGTGACAGAATCTTCTATGCCACAACCAATTGTTATCCACTTAAGAGACCAAACATGTCATCTCAGTAGGATTCAACTAAAACACATTACCTCTAGATCTAGCAGTAGTTCCAATCATCTTACCATCTCTTTCTTTGATCCATAAATGAAATAGAAATCATCGATGTCAGTTTTACCATCAAGAGTAATATATCCAATTCCTATTATATGATAGGTTGAATTGTTACCAACTCTAGCAATTCCTCCATCATGATTCTTGAACTTAACAAACTTATTCATATCACTAGTCATGTGATGTGAACAACCAATATCAATTATCTAATTAGACTTCTTTTCAACTTGGGTAGCTAGATCTCTTTCTTCTCTAATTTTTCTATCAAGATCATCCTCCTTGATAGCCATAAATTCTAATTCATCATCATTTTCACTTTGACCTTTCTCATTAGATTATTCATCTTCATTTGCATACAAATAATTTCTATCTCTGTCTCTTATAGGGATAAACCTCCCGTTATACTTCTTCTCTCTTTTAGGACATTTAGATGAATAATGACCAAATTCATTACAAGTCCAACATTTAAAGATTTTCTTACCATCTTTTTCTCTTCTCACTAGAAAGGATATTCCTTCCTCAATCTTCTTGTCTTCATTAGCTCTACTACTACCAACAAAATCTCCAAAAGTGCTTGCACTCCTTGTCAAATTAGGTTGAATATTTAGGGAACTAAAATTTTTCTTGATTCTTGTATGTTCTCTAGACTATCTCAGATCTACTTCTGTTGATTCTAGTCTATGAATAAATATTTCCTTTGTGAAACTCTTAATGTAGGGCATCACTACCTGAATCATCTAAGCTATTGGCTTGAATAGTGGTGTCAAAATTTTCAAGATCTTCCATATGAATTCATCATCTTCCTTCGTTCCATCATGAGATAAAATTCCCGCAACCATTTTTGGTATTTTTCCAATATAAATTCTTAGAGATTCATCTCCCATCATTTTAGCATCTTGAAATGCACATATCCAATTATGTAATCTCATTCTCTTTGTGTGATCATCACCTTCAAAGGTAGATTATAATACTTTCCAAATTTCATTAGACATTTCAAGTGACGTTACCTAAATATATTCATTATTTGGAAGAGTTTATAGTAGAGCTTCTCTATATTTCATGTTACACATGAACATATCTCTCTCTTCTTCACTACATCCTTCAATCTTTTCTTCTTCAATGACTATCTTCTAACTTTTTGTCAAGATTCAATATCCTGGACCCATGCACAATGTTTGATTCTTCATCTTCTTCTAAAAACTATCATAGTTTACCCTATCAATTCTAAGACTATCCTTTTTGAAAATATTTACTATCGATCTCCCAAAGTTGTTAAGCTTATCCTTCAAGGACCTAAATCTCTAATACCAATTGTTAGAATATATAGTCCATTGATATAACTAAGGGGGTGGGGGATGAATCAATTATCTAACTAATATCACAAATAACAACTTTAAGCAAGATACTCATACACAATGACACCATATATGTTAAATAGGGAAACCCTGGTGGGGATGGTACCCACAAGGTAATGTACTAATACAAATATTCCTTGTTAGAGGATAGATCCTATTAGGATTTTGTTACAATATTCAATACATATGAGTCCCTATTAGGAGTCTTTGAAACCTTGTTAGAAAATTCCAACCCTATTAGGAATTGTGCCAACCTTGTTAGGAGTTGTGGAAGATAGCTAAACCCACTACCCAAACAACTTCAAGGTTAAGACCAATAAACCCACTGTCCAAATGATATTTGTATTATTCCTTGTAGAATAATCGAACTAAAACATACTTCCTTCCTCCATCTCTATCCTATCAACTAAAATTTTTCTCCTTCATATCTTTTAACCAAATCTAAAATCTCATGTCTAATAATCCCTTGGATCACTTACATGCATTCAATAAGCACTTTGCTCCATTTTGTACTTCACACTTCTTTAATCATCTCAATACTTGAACACACACTTCATCGCTCATACAATCAAGAAAAATATATTTCCTTTATAATGTATCTTCATAATAGTTCCTTGAGTCAATCTTGAGGCTTTCCCAATTAATTTAAATAAGATAATTAATTAATTAAAATTACAATAGCACTATCGGCTCACAGTCTATACAAAAATTCACATGTGTGAAACCAAGGCTTTTGTACTCTTTGATGTCATCATCTGACTGTCCTCTATCACTACTTGATTATGTATCTCTTCATTACATCTTAGATGAAAGATAGCAAACAAACATCAGAAACTACTTTCCCAATACTCTGTCTTTGAATTACTCTCTGTAAATTAGGTACAACTTCCATATGTCTTTGAATTAGACTTTGTGCAATTAACCATGTCATTAGGACACTATATTGAACATTTCTTTAACTATCATGACCAAAAAATCAAATAATTTTCCTTACCATCAAGATCTCTATCTTATTCTCTATCAATCTTTATAGAAACAATGTTATATTGACATCAATGAAAAATACAATCATGAACGAAACATATCAATACTCTCCAAAGATCAAGATACTCCCTCAATTAGTATCATCAACATTCATGCTAGCAATATTTGATCATGTTAGCACATGTATGTCCATCATGATCTGCCCTTAGGTGGAAAGCACACATATTTTGTATCTTTGGAGTAGCCTCAACTACTAATCTCTGTTGAGAAGGTGGTATTTCTAAAGTCTTACCTCCATTTTGATGCCTAGAACCTTCTTGTTAGGGTTGATGGAAAGAATGAGCAAGCTTATTTATTTGTATCTTTAATGCAATAACCTCATCAGACAACTTTTGGAGCATGGTCTCTATGTTCTTTAAAGTCCTAGATGCATTACTTATGGTTCTAGAATGAAGTTCTCTTGTCCATATACCAAAGGCTATCATGTCATCCTCCATCTCCACAACTAGCATTTTGGTAGCTTGTAAATTTTCTATAATTTATCTCCTTATTTGGCACCTGAGATCATGGGACATAGAATTGATGTAGAAATTCTTCTTATTATCTTCTATTGGTGCACTTGCAATAGGTATCCTCCTAATGATTTTTTTAAAGTTTGCATTGAAATTCCTCATAGAGATGGATGGTTCTTTTTCTTATTTGTTCCAATTGTAGCAAAAACACTTGTGCATCTTCTATACTTTTGTAGCATTCCTCAAACTATTGCTTCATGTCATTCCAACCTATGATACATCCAACAAGTAAATCTTGGAACCAATCAGTGACATTATCTACAAGAGTATCCACAAACATACTAGCTACCACATTTTAATGTTGAGGATTCACCACACCCCATGCCTTATGGAAAGCACTTAGGTGTTATTCTACAAAAATCATGCCATCACCATTGAATCTTGGGAAATTATTCCTTGATGCCCTTGGAAAGTCATGATTATCTCCAAGGTTTAGAGGACTAATTACATTTCCCCAAGGAATTGCCATAGTTACTGGTACAATAATATGATTTTCTTGAAAGGTGACTAACACAAGGAGAGCTACACCATACAAAAAAAAGAATTACATATACGAGAAATAGAAGCTCTAGAAATAGGAGAGGAAGAAGATTGGCTTCTACTTATTCTTTTGGACACAACTGCATGTAAGAGATATTCTTGGAATTTCTTAGCCACAAATTGTGTTCTATGTTTTCTTCTCTTTATGAAAATATCTTCTAGAATAGTAAAGTGGGCTTTTTTGAGTTCCTCGTATATTGGGTCAATCCTTCCTCTTCCCTTGGCACTCTTGGTGTACTTGCAATCTAGGATGAATCAATTACTTAGAAAAATGATGTTTTGAGTTTACCTTAACCCTAGTGATCAAGGAAAGTTTACTAGTCTTCAACTTTAAATTAGCTTCTCCTTTCTTGTAGGTTGAGGTTGTAAAATTGGTAATTATGTTCTTATGGAGAGCACCTCACTTCAACAAGACCTATCTTGCAACTCAAAATACATAAGGAATTAGAGTGCACACTAATTATGAAGAGGAATTTTTCTAGAACTCTTTCACTCTAAATTCTCCCCAGTGAAGTCACCAAAATCTATTGGTTACCATTTTGTTCTCCTATTGTGGTTTACAACTTGACTCTTATGATACCCAAGGTTTGAAGAAACAAAAGGATGTCACCAAAAAGTGGTTCAATGTATGTATTCTATCACTACCCTCTAAATTACAATGTACAACTCCCTTAGGACTTGCAATGATATGGAATGAATATGTCTTTCTTAGATTAAAAGTTTATGACCGAATAAGATTTTAACCCGAGAGAAGTAAAGGCTAAATAAATTTCTTATACACACAAACAACTCAAGAAAAATGGATTTAAATAATTCAAAATTCCCAATGGAATTTTTTTCATGAATTATCTTGCAACACTTTTATCTTGCTTCTAACTACAATATATCTCTACTTATGCAATTGTGATTGTTAACCCTAATAAAGAAAAAAATGAGTGGGAGAGTAGAAATAGAATCATATATGGATAGTAAATGGAATTACTTATACTTCTAGCACCATGATGTAATGAAATTAAAAAGGAGATAGTAGAGCCACCCACAATTATTTTTCAACTCTTCATGTAGAAACTACTTTAAAACTAAGTGGAATAACAAAACCTTAACAAAAAATGCATGTACATGGAACTGCAAGACCAATTCATCATCACATTTTATGACCCTAACATTACCAAAAGAAATTAAATTTATACTCTTGGTGTTTAAACCCATTTTCAATAGTCACATAATGGAAATCAAATATGGTTAAAATGTGAAAAGATTTAATCTGCAACATGATATTGACCTGTGGCATCTTCTGAGAACACCTGACACATAGTGAGCGTTGATCTTCAAGAAGCTTTAGAAACCCTATGAAAATATTAGTTCCCTTTGTATTCTATTGTTGGCACCAAATCCATGTAATTTGTATCTAAATAGTCACAACAAGTTTGAATTCTAACCGTCAATCTTGAATCAATGATCATTATTAAAGCCTAGAAATCCTCCTTAATTTTCCCTTCATAGGTCCATCGATGCACACATGTTATCATCTTATGTTTCTACAACATCTTGAGGATTCCTTCACTTCTAACACGTGATAACATGTGGCATATATTTGGGAAATCTTCATGGATGAATTTGTACTTGTAAGAAAACTCTTCAAAATGAAAATGCACTATTGATCTGATTCTTGATCAATGATCATGATTATGTGGGCCCCAATTCTAGATGGCACATTTGAATTTTCAATTGACCAATCATGTTATTTCTTTTTCTTCTTGACTTTTCTTCTAGGGATGCAAAGATTTGGATGTATTCTGCATCATTGATCTGATTTCCATGCTCTCTCTTACTACCTTTGACTAGATTTTTCACCATTAAAATGTAGACCAATGTGAATATTTATCTCCAACATGCCTTAGAATATAGATCAATGGATCAACAAAAATTATAGACCTCTTCTCATCAAGAAAATCTTGACTCCACCCAATCCTTAATCACCTAGCCACACTAATAATTGCATGCTTACATGATTTCCTACTTGGTTTTCCTAATGGGTAGATGAGAAGAAGATCTTCCTATAGGTAACCTAGACTTATACTCAAGATAAGACATTATCTTGACTGCAACTTAGAGAAAAAGGGAATGGAACAGAAACAATCCAATTCTTTGATATGCTCTATTCTTCTCTTTTAAATACCTAAATTGGTATTTTGACTATAACTTACATCATACTATTTGTACACATATGTGCACTAAATTACATGATTACAACACTATCAGAAAGATATCCTCAATTGTGCATAATGTAACTCAAAGTTTGTCATCTGTGCACATTATATCTATCTCTGTACTATTGTAAATTGTTTAACACTTAGAGAATTTTCTAACTCTAAATGCATAAATGAAATGTTGAATACATTTTTCCATAAATGAAAACTCTCTAGACATCTAATTGACCATATTGCCAATAATCTCCCCCTTTGGCATTAATGAAAATATTTGGGAAGATTGTTTAAGTCCCAAAATGATGTCATACAAATAAAAGTAAGTACACAAAATTGCCTTCAAAATATAAAATTTATATTCATGTTTTGATCGATCATTACATTCCTTATCACTCCTTACATTTATACATAAGTGTACTCCCCCTTACATGTACATATAATTTCCTTCACATATAATATTTATTCCCCTTTTCATTTGCATATACTTCATCTTAGTACATACAATTTTCTTTACATATATTACTCCCCCTTTGACATCAAAGGAAAAGGTGTCAAAAATTGTTTTAAAAAAAGCTTTACTTATTGCTAATCAACTTGATATCCTAGAAAAACAATATGCATACACAAATGTCATTCTTTCAACTTCTTTTTTCTAGTTCTCCTTAACTATATTAGAGATACTAATCAGTGCATAAACTTCATAGGATGCCACTTCAACCAAGCTTTAGTTAGTATATGAAAACTTATCATAGGAGGCTTTAGCTACAAGACACTCCTCCAATTGCCCTTGCAAAATGTTGATTTTAGTTGACAAAATCTCCTTAAGAGTAGAGAACCTTTGTATTATCTCTTATTTGTCATCATCTATGCCTTTGATTGCATTGTGGATCTTCTCAACTTCAGATGCAAAATTTTTAATACTTGCCTCAAGTAATTATAACTTTGTAGTGAGCACATATTAAGTTCACTCATCTGACCCTTTAACTAATTCTCAAACTCTATTGGGTCTTTGTATGATAGTGTGCATTATCCATATGACTTCTTACCTTCATCAATATGCTTTCTTAACTCCTTGATGCATACATCAATTTCCTTCAAGTCATTCCTTACATTCATGCACACTATATCAAAAAGTGATGCATCATGTTTTGCATGTTGTTGTGTTGAAGCAACTTTAGATGAGGTTATGAATTCTTTATCAAAAGACTTCACCAATTCTTTAGCCTTTGACTACAAGTCTGGATTAGTTACAATTATAGTAACTATCTTCTCCATTCTCTCCAAGACTTCTAATAATATCTTCTTTGAAGACTTAATAGATTTATTCTTTTCAAGTAACTTTCTCAATGAGCTCATTAACCCTTTCTTGTCATCATCAATTGCTAGTCCTACTACTACTGATGCTACTGGAGTTGTGGGAATGAATGCAACTATTTTTAGTTATGTACTCTTCTTCTCTTACTTAGTTTTCTTCCTCTCTTCTTCTAGTCTTTCTTTCAAAACTTCTTTTTGTTTCTCGTCTTCTTCTTTCTTTGAGTATTCTTCTTCTCTCTTTTTCTTTTCTTCTTCTTTTCTCTTTTTCTCTTTCATCCACTTCTCTTCTTCTACTTGTTTCTTCTTTTTCTATTCTTTCTTCTTCTCTTATTTTTTCTTTTCCTCTTCTTCTTATTTCTTCTTATTTCTTCTTCTCTTCTTTTCTATTTTCCTTTTCATTCCTCTTTCTTTCTTCTTCATCTTCTACATCATAGCTAGTATATGTAGTGATATTGCTGACATAATGTTTGATCCATATTGAGAAAATAGATTTTCTTTGCTATCCACTTTTATGTGAGTACTATCCACTTGCATGGATTCAGTACCCACAATAATATGAGGAGGTGATGGGTCTTTTTGTGTCTCCTCAACATCTTCCTCATCATTGGATGGTGTTCTTGCTTGTACATATATTGGGCTTACTAGTTTTGACTGCACACTTGCCTTTGGTGTAGAAGTCATATGTTTTATTATGGCTTCTTCTATCTCCTTACTAAACCTCTCATCAGAAGAATTTCTCTTCTTTTGTTCCTCAACAAGGGCTCAATACCCTTCAAAAATCTATTAATGTCTTCCTTAGAGTTAACTTCGCATAGTTTGTTTATCATGTCTTCTCTTAACTTTATGTCATCTTCTATCACTCTTTTCTTCCTATTTAATAACCTATTATATAGGTTTTTTGTGATCTTGTTCTAAACATTGTCAAACCTTTTGTTCCTCAAGATCATGTTTCTTACTATGGTATTATCTAGTTGCCTTCTATCCATATTATTATATATAAGCTATAGTATTTATTCAACTATAAAAAATTATCATCATTTATAATTTACATGTGTGTGTTTCTACCTTTGGTTTTTGTGCCTTCTTTCCTATTAGTTTTCTTCCCTCTTTGATGCTTGCTCAATTAGTTTTTCCTCAATTTCATCCTATGATTCCTTTGAATCACTAAATTGTAAAGTCTTTCTCTTTTTTCCAGGTCCACTATAAGTTTGTTTGACCCTTTTTCTTATAGATGGTGTAAGTTCTTGCTTTACCTTTACCAATATTTAAGACTTCCTATATGCTACTAATGATTCAACTTCTGATTGCCTCCTAGGTTGATCATGTTGACTTCTAATTGGTTGCATTTGCACAACTACTACATAGGGTGCACTGGGTGTATGCACATTGGGTTGTGCAATTGGTAAACCCTCATAAGGTGCTGCAACAACAATTGGTGTTACTTCTATCACCTTAGAATGTCCATCTTTCTTCATTTATAATGCAATACCTTTGATTTTATTAAGCTCCTCTTAAGTCATACTAGATTCCTTATGAATGGAATCTATCTCTTTCTTGACTTTCTTCTTTCTATCCTTACTATGAAGTTCAGAATGAACTTCCCACACCTTTTCTTCATAAGTACCCCATGTAGGGTACTTAGTGTCCTTTTCTAACTAGAGTATGATCTATGCATACCCTTCAATGATTTTTACACTCATCTCATATCCAATGGGCTCAATGAATTTCACTTTGGGTTCTACTACTTCCATGAATGTATTGTTAGTTTCCACCATGAAGCATAGTTTATCTTTTTACTTCTCCACCATGGAGGGAAGAATTTTGTACCTCTGTTTCATATCAGTCTAAAAACTCTTCATCATCCTATATATGTCACTTTCTCTAACATTTTCCAACTTTTTCCTATGGTACTGTGTCACCAATTCATTGTGCACTCACTAATTTCCCAATTTGTCATTCTTGGGAACTTCTTGGTTGCATAGAAGAACAAATGTGTTAATAGAGACTCAAATCTAAAGACTACATTCTTAGTCTTCTTCATTTTTGCAACATTGTCCAATAATTGAGTTTTGACTATCACACATAGGTTCACTTTTCTTCTCTAAACTCCCATTACATAGGTTGTATGTAAGAAACCAACTGGTACTGAGTTAACCCATGAACCATGGTTAAACTTGTACCCTAAAATTTTACTTCACACTTTGAATACTTTGTCTTGAATTATGTCCACCTTCATATTTCTTCTGTTCAATCTAGTATAAAGATTTGTTTCTACTAACTTTTACATTTTTTGTCATTCACTAGGTTGCACCCTTCATATCTTAGACATATGACCTTGTGAATTAGGTCATTATCAATTTCTACATGTGCATCACCTATCCAAAAAATATCATCATAAACTCTACTTAGAATAATTATGTCAATTCATGATTGTCAAACTCTGTGTAAAACATATACTTTACTAGATGTGCATACATAGGTTTTAAGGTTAGGTCATTATTACACATGACTCCTAAGTCCTTGTGTATATCTTCATTTCCAATACTTTTAATTTTATAATGGATATAACTCCTAACATCCTCTATGTGAAGCATATTCAGTTGGATTTGTAAAAATGTGGCTAACGAGTCATCCACAAGAGAAACAAATGGATGTTTCTTGAACTTATATCTTGGTCTTTCACTGAAGTCATATATTGTCTAACTAGCTATTGATTCATTAATTGTATACACTAAAAAATTAATTCAACTACCATAGAATACCTTAAAATGTCATGTTAAGGGATTCTATAACTTTGCATTACAAATGCCTTTCTTCATACTTGAAATCACTATCAAATCACTCTTTAATCTCTCTAAACTCTTCACATGAACAAATAGTAAGCTCAGTCTTGTTTACAATCTTTAAATCACTTTGACACTTACTTTGTATTAAATACATATCTACCAAAAATTTAAAAATTGTCACTAATTACATGTAAACTTGTTTTCTATCTTTTAGCTTGCTACGATCATATCTAAGCTTGCACACTCGACCTAGGTTTTCTCTCTATGTCTTCTACCTTTTGTTAATTGTGCAACTTTTAATTCAATCTCTAACATTAGTTTTGATTAACTGATGCTCTACCAACTCTAAAACTTCTTAATTCACCTAGGATGAGTCACAAACAACTTCTAACGCCAATCTCTCATGAAGTGCCTCAAAATATTGTTCCTCCAAAATTGTATAAGAAATTTCTAGATCCATAGCTTTCACAAAATTTTCTTTGAATTCATTAACATATTCCTTGATTTATTCCTTCTAACTATTATAAATCATTTCTATTATTATTCCTTCTATCATGTCTATTATTGTTTCTTCTGTGAATAGGATTCTAGTTTAAGTTTCTTTTGCCTATTGTACAATATCTTGTTCTGTGTCCAAAGTTATTACATAATTGACATATAGGTGCATTTCTCCTTTGATTGGTTTCATTTTGATTATCAGGTTCTCTGCAATTCCTTGCAATATATCCAAGATTGTTACACTTGTAACATACAAACTATTTCCTTTCTCCATTGATTTTTTCTTCATCATTAGATCTTCTTAGTCATCTTCCTCTTTCATTACCTATAGGGTTAGTGTTCCTAAACATTCTACTATTTTCATTAGTACTATCAAACTTAGCTTTCTTATAATCTATTGTTGTATATCCATAACCATGACAACTATTACAATAGAAATTAGTAATAGGTTTGAAAGACTTATGTGTGCAACCTATTTTCATATGACCAATTTCATTATATATGAAACATCTACCTTTGAATTCATGTTTGACTTCCTTGTCTAGTTTATCTTTCTTAAGTTTATCAACTTTCTCTTTTTCCTTAGGCTCATCATACTTCCAAGACGAACCAACTAGTTCAATTTCTTTCGATACTTCAATATTAATGCTTGATTCAATCTTACTTAGGTCATATTCTTTAGGGGATTCAACAATTGGATCTAGTTCTTTTCTAATTTCAAATTTCTTGGCATATTTCCCTTCAATAAGGTAACTAAGGTTAGTAGTTTCATAAGAAGGTCTCTGGTGAAATATTTGTTCATCAATTTTCTCACTACTAGAATAAAGTTTCTATAACTGTTTCTTAGCTTGTGCTAATTCTCCTTTCACAATGGCATCATACTTTTCTAATGTTGCATGCTCAATCTTAATATAATCTAATTCGTATGTTACTTGACTTAACTAGGATCTAACGTCTACATTCTCAAACTTCAGATCAGGTTCAGTCTTACTACTATCTTTCTTAAGACTCAACTTAAGTTCCACAATTTGCAACTCATGTGTCAAGATCTCATTTTCTTTCTTGTGGTTTCCTACTTCATCATTGTTACTAGTTTTTACATTTGATTCCTTACCATATTTTGGATCATCGATCTTATCATTCAGTTTTCCAATGTAAACTTTTGCATCTTCTTCATACCTATCTTTTAGAATATATATTTCTTCTCTGATAAGGCCAATATTTTCAAGAGCTTCTTCAAGATTTCTCTTTAATTGTTCCATATCCATAGGGATATTGCTCAAGTTGTTAAGCATCTTTAGAGTAACTATGCTCTAATACCAATTTTTAGAAATAAAGAATATTGAGAGGGGGGAGGGTGAATTAGTATTCTACAAACTTTATCCCACAACTAAATATTGTTAATTACTTTATAACTTTCATATGAAAGTAAACCAACAATAATTATTAGTAAATATAACCATACACAAAGAGAACTCATAACACCATTATTTGTTGTAGTGCCTGCCCTCGTTCGCATCTTTCTGGACACATTGTTGCTACTATTATCAAACTATATTAGACTAGTTTTATGTTGATGGATTAGTGGTATTGTTTTGAGACTACCAAAAATTATGTTATAGATTCAATTGATATATGATGAGATTATTTAGACTTTACATTTCATGTATGCATGATGATCATTACATTGCTTTCAGTTAATTGATGATGATTAGTTAGATGGTTTAATATCTCATGTGTTTTATTATGGATACTTACCCCATACTTGCATGTGTATGGTGTGAGTGATTGTTCTTATTGTATGGCATTTCTGATATGGTTAAGGGAGTCATAGTCACCTACTAGTCAGGATCTACATGATGCACCACTTCCTATCATTGCCTGTTTAGTTTAGCATTATATATATTGTATGTACATGCATGGTTTTTATGTAGGTTGTAGGTACCGGGTATAAACTTCCTTGAATTTCCAGGATGAGCGTACCCTATTACACTATCTCAATGATAAGAGAAGGGAGATAAATTCTCAAGTCCAAATCCCAAACCCTTAAACCATTGTCCTAGAAATGATAGGACAAGTATCTAGATATTCTACCCATCGAATGTGTCAGATGACATAATTCATATTTTTAACCCTTTAGACTAATTTTGCATGGGTTGTTCTATGATGGGTTTTCATATTTTATCTTGGAGGTCTATGGTGAATTTTCTATTAATTAAGTCTTAAATAAATAGATTTAATTAATAAATTAATTATTGTAAAAAATTAATATAATATCATGATTTTGATATTTTAATTATAATTAATTAAATGAGAAATTAATTGAGAAAAGAATTAAATAAAAGTAATTAATTAACAATTAATAATAATAAAATAATAAATAAATAATAAAAATAAAAGTTATAATAAAATTAAATAAAAGTTATAAGTTGGCCTAGGCGTTAACACATCTTTTTATTTCTCTTATGTCAACAACATGGGGGTTAGCGCACAAATTAAGCACATGGTGTCTACAACCTTATGACTCATCTAGAAAGTTGGAAAAAGCTCATGCTTAGTTGTCTACACCTTCTAGTTGTTTCTAGAGGCATTCTAGGTGCTTCTTGAGAGTCCTTTATATTCGGGCACTCCTAGAGGCTTAGGGAGAGCTTTTGGAGAGCGTTTTTGGAGCATTGGAGGACTTGAGAACTTGGAGAAGGGAGGAGCTTGCTCTCCAAGTTTTCTAAAGAAAAGCGAATTAGCATCAGAATCTGGGTAGACTCTTGTGATCTTACTTATGCTATTTCTGCATCTTGCACTTCTTGTCTTCTTCATGCCTTCCATATGCTTTCTAAGGGATTCTCCTATTTTAGTTGTATGTATTCTTTATATGGGTAGTAAAATCTATTTGGGAAAATCTTATATGCATAGATATGAAGAGAGTACGGAGCTAGGGTTTAATTATAGATAAAACCATTAGAAAAGGAACTTATTGAGCAAATTTGGAGAACAAATATTTTATGGTTTCCTTAAAATTGAAAGCCTTTAAAAAATAAATTATGTTGATATGAACATGCTAATTCAGATCTGCATATATATATATGTATGTATGTATGTATGTATGTATGTATGTATGTATGTATGTATGTATGTATGTATGTATGTATGTATGTATGTATGTATGTATACATACATTTATAAGTTATATATATATATATATATATATATATACATAAATACATTTATATATATATATATATAGATATATATTTTATTGGTGGATCAGATGTTATATTGCATCACGATTTACATTTTTAATAAAACATTTATTAAAAAAAATTAGTAAAACTGAATCATATATATAATACGTTTGGTTGAGAAATGCATATTTAAGTGGGTGGGGAGGGACAAGCCCGTACCCCCACCCCACTCTCTTTTGGTGGCATTTTTATCATATGTATATGATATCAACTTTGATATCATGGTTAAAAGATATGACGCAATCTGTGATTCAATTTTTATATTTCAATTTTTTAGAAAATGTTATTATTGTTTATATATATATATATATATATATATATATATATATATATATATATATATATATATATATATATATATATATATATATATATATATATATATATATATATATATATATATATATATATATATATATATATATTTATATATATTTATATGTATATAGGTATATATGTATATATATTATTTATAAATAATTATTATATTTAAAAGATTGAATTAATGGATCATTCCTTTAAAATATAAATGAACTAAAATATTAATAATAGCTTGCCAACTATTATTAAAAGTGGAAAGATAGTAATAATTAACTTAATTAAACTTAGTTTAATTAGGGTTAATCATTAGAATGTGTTATAAATTGAAGTTTTGAATTATGCAATTATTGGTTTCATTAGAATTGTTAATTGATTATTGGAACTTGATAGGAGCCATTTTTTAACAACATTTATATAAACCATATAATGTTAGAACAATTAGAAAATTGAGTCTAATGGCTTTGGGGATAAACTTTTTTCTATCAAACAAATACATGGGTTAGGAAAAACATACAAAATGTTCCTCCATTCAATGTCTAAACTTGAAAACAAAAACTGAGACCTTCACTTTTAATTCAATGATGTAATTTTAGCAAAACCAAAACATGTGTTTGCATTGTGTTTTCTCTATGCTATTTGTTTTGGGTTTTGGGTTGACTAGTGTTGATCAGTTATAGGACATCTACCAAAGGCTCAAGAGTTATGATTCTGATGATATGATGATATTTTATTTCTGATCTTTATTAACCCAACCATGGTTATGTGATGAAATTCTCTATGTAATTTTTGTAATTACTGATTGTTATAGTTGAGATTCTTATGTATAAGACACTTGACCTAATCATTTTTTTGAGTCATCGATCAGTTATCCTTGGTTTATTTTTCTAGTCACCATGATGGGACTGATATGTTGATTTCTGATGTCATGTTGTGACATATTTTGACTCAACCATTTTAGAGTCTTTGATCAGTATGATTTTGAGTTATATTTGGTTATTGAGAACCAATGGATACTTTTGATTATCAGTGATACCTTTAGTTGCCAATAGAGAGCTGTTGTGGTCATGATTTTCTATGGATGCTTTTCAATTGCTCATGGAGATTTGATGCTTTTATTGTGGATATTTGATGCTTTTATTATGGATTATCTTTTGATATTTCTTTCCAGTTGCTTGTATAGGACTGGGGTGATTTATGATTCCATGAGCTTAGGGTAGGTTATCTGCTTGTAGTGTTGGGAAGTGGCTTGCAATGGGGGTTGGGGCCCTAAGAGGCTGCTAGGGTAACTCATTGTAAGTTGTTTTAATAAGTGAAAACATTCTCACCTAATACTGACTAAATGAACCTAAAAAGATAATTGTTTTGTTCTCGCCCATGTCTCGAGTGCTTGTACAAACTAGGATGGGAGTAGAGAGAACACTTGGTTGTGACCTTGCATTCCATAGTATGCCTTGTCAGTATGAGAGGATACTAGTGGCCGCATGAGGATCAGTAGGAACCCGTGGAGTATAGCTAACTGCCAGGGTAACTTCTACATGATATATGCGATGACACTTTCCCACTTGCATAGTAGGTTTCCTACATGTTTTTGTGTGCCTCTGGGATAAGATATCAATTTTGTGATTGGAACCTTTGAGTTAGTATACTTTTAGGATTCCTAGACTTAGAGAGTATTTTTATGCTATGAGATTTTGACAGCCTATTTGGGACTTGAGATTATCTCCTTAGCATGGTGGGAGTGGACCACTTAGGTACCACGCTATCGGGTGGTAGTGTTTTTCCACTCTTATCATTTGAGATCCAATTGAGACATCGTGGCTGATGCATCCTTCATGATGGTGGATATGTATCCTTTATTTGGTATTTAGCATAGGATAGGTGATGTTACCTTATGCTCATATTTGCATGTTAGATTTTTTTTGCATATGATGTAGTATGTATAGGTGTGACATTCCTATTATGCTAATACTGATGATCTCTTCAGTGATTTGGAATGTTATGCATGGAGGGATGGCTAGGATCCATGATGGTCTAATGATACTATTTATGGTTGGGAGGAACCGTGCAATTAGTTATTATATTGATCTTTTATGATGGATGTATATATCTTCTATGATGTTGTATCATGGATTAGAATAGGATGATGTACTTTGTTTCACATATGTATATTCTTTTAAGCCTTTCATACCCTGTGACATGTATAGTAGATGATTGAGCATTTAGAAATGAAATGTATAAATATTGGACTTATCATTATTATTTTATGTGGTTGTTGTATTAGATGGATTCATTAATGTTAGTTTATTTAGACGTGATTCATTGTTAAGGGATCTTTAAAGAATGTAACCTATTATGTTTACTTTTAGATGGTTATTGCTATTGCTTCCGTTATTCATGTATAAGTTGTAAATGATATTACTTTCATGTGTTTACTTTTAAAAAAGAAAAAAAGAAAAAAAAAATGCTACCAAACTTAGAAAAATTTTAGGTTAATTCTTTGGATCCCTTGGCGGGGCATTACATTTTTTAACTAGAGAAACTTTGAATAGGGGAAACCCTAGTGGGGATGATACCCACTAGGTGATTCACTAAACAAAAGAATCTTGTTAAGGATACTGACCCTATTAGGAGTCTATGATGTACGTATAGTGTCTTTAGTCCTTGTTAGAGGACTAGCCCCTATTAAAACCCTCAACCCTATTAGGAGTTTGTAGATGAAATACAATGTATGCAAGAATTTCCCACTTCCCTAACATGTAATAAGCAATAAATTTCTTTGCAAGTATAGGTAACATAAAATACTTTCTCATTGTTGAAACTCACACTTTCTCTGATCATACATCAAATTTTGCATCACATAAGACTCACATATTTTTAAAGCTATTCATACAATATTTCACATTTCATACATCTTGCAAATATTCTTTACACTATTTGTGGAGGATAAGATCTTTACTTATATCTTACAAAAATTAACAAATCTATGCTTAGTCAGCCTTCATGCCTTCACACACTTGACATAATATAAAATAACTTATTGATTAATATCCACAATATTGAACCATCATGATTAAGTAATTATTTTTTCACCAAAATAATTCCTTATGCCATACAATTCAATTCTCATATATGCTCTGTTCTTCTCTATTAAATACATGAACTAGTATTTTAACTGTAACATGCCATGCATCATATTGTCCATACACATCTGCACATTAACTTACATCATCATGACACTATCATAAATCTATCTTCAATTGTGCATAATCTAACTCAAAGTGTGTCATCTATGCACATCACATTTGTCTGTGCACTACTGTAAACTGTCTAAAACCTAAACAATTTTCTAACTCTAAATGCATAAATGAAATGTTGAATACATGTTTCCATAAATGAAAATTCTCTAGATATCTAACAAACCATATTTCCAACATGATTATATTTGAAGAATTTATTGACTAGAGGTGGCTATGCAATAATAAAAGAAATTATGAGATGGGATAACATTTAATGTTAACCCTGCCACATGGAAGAGCCTAACTAGTTTTGCCATTTTGCTATGAGCAAAAAAGAGATAACACGAATTTTTTTTCCAATTCCATGTGACATAAACCTATTTTTTTTCCATATTTCCTAATGCACAATGGAAGAAGCATCGTCAAATTTGTGATTTTGTGGGTCACCAAAAATGACCTTTGCGAAATTGTGAAAATGGGGATAATATGCAAGTTTTCCGACTCAAGCCCATTTTTAATAATGCAATATTTCTATTTCATCGAGGAAAGGAAAAAAGCTCTCTAAAATAGCAAAATTTATATTTTGGAAAGGAAAGAAAAGAAACCTTTTGAAATAGAAATTTTTCCTATTTCGAAAAGGGTATGATAATCACTTTCTGAAAAAGAAAAAATGGTTAAGACAAAATGTTACTCCTGACAATTCACGTGTTAACCCACAAAAAAGGATCCAACTCATTTGAGATTTCTTAGATTGTTTATCAGAGATGGGATGAATGGGGAAGAGGGGGATGGTGAACAATAAATTTTGGAGATCATTCTCATAACAAAGGCAATAACCATCCCATGGCTTTCAAATATAAAGGCTTGATAGATTCATTTTACAATTGAGAATTACTTATATGTTATCTTGAATTGGTGAATTATTTATATGCTATCTTTAATTAGTGAATTATTTATATTACCTAAACCTTGTATTATTAATAGTGAACCCTAAAACTTGTCATCAAGTGCATTTGAAAATAAAAAATAAGAATATATTAATATGGGAAATTTATTGATAAGTTTATGTTGACTACTCTCTCTCTCTCTCTCTCTCTCTCTCTCTCTCTCTCTCTCTCTCTCTCTCTCTCTCTCTCTCTCTCTCTCTCTCCCAACCTTAATCTCCATTTTTTATTTTATACCTTTACTAATTTTATCAAAAGTATTAGGCTAAGGAGAGATGTATAACATAGGGAGAAACATAGATATGGAAGGGGGGAAGAAGAGGATAGACAAACAAAGAAAGATAGATAGAGGATTCAAACCAAAGAAGGAAGAAAAATAATAAAATGATAAATATAAAATATAAAACAATGTTCTCTTTCCCATATCCATAACACTATCTCTCTTCCTCCTCTCTTACTCTCTCTCCCATATCCCTCACTTCATTTTTTATCCCAATCAATTATACAATAAAAAAGGGCATGAGAGATAGGTATGGAGAGAGCTCAAAGACAAGAAGAAAGATAGATATGGATGGAAGGGAGAAGATAAGAGATAAAGGACCAAATATTGATAGAAGAGTAAGAAGATAGTGAAGGAAAGTTGGGAGACCAAGGAAGAGACAATGAAGATAGTGTTTAGAGTTTAATGGAGGGGAAAATAGAGGGGAGAGACAAGGAAAAAAGGGAGCTCTATGGTTAAGATGCTAGCTTTCTAGAAGTTAGATTGTGAGATAAAATAATAGAAAGTGATATAATAATCAAGAAACTAAGAGCTTAATAAAGAGTGGTGGAGGTGGATATCTATAATAGTAAGGAGGGAGGGGAAGAAGATAAATAGATAATTTTCATATTATAACTTCCCTTTTTATTTAATAAATGTACACCCTAAAATAACTATATTTCTCACTTTAATAATTAAGAAAACATCCTCTTCACCAGCTTCATCAACTCTCAAACTCATCAACATACTTTCTCTAAAGCCTCTTCATCAATATAATTATATTGTACTCTACTAAAATATCATAGAGGCATCTTTGATAGCATAACAAATAATATGACTCATACACGAGATTCATAACATTATCAGTTAGTGCTAACAAGATCTGCCTTAATTCAGAGAACATATCACATTATCATCCTCATCATATGTGTACCAAAAATCATAAACCTTAAACCCTTATTCTAATTGTAAAACAAAAATCCTAACCTTAAGAAAAATACTAACCACGACTATAATATTTAACCCATCTCTCCTATTCTCCCCCTCTACGTACATGCCATATCTCCTACACTATTTTTTTTCCTAGGTCTCTTACTCCATATAGTTTTACCTCTTCTACTTTTCTTCTTACTCTTGTATCTACCTTTGTTCACTAAACACAATGAAAGAGAGAGAGTATGTATGGTAGATTTATTATATATAGAGAGGAGAGAGAGGGGGAGAGGAAAATATTTATACATGATAGTATATGTAGTGCATATATAAAATCTATTGTGTTCAATAATTATAAACTTCAAACTTATTAGAAAAAATGCCAATAAATAATATAACAATATATAACTTAGAATAAAATACAACACCATAACCCTATAACCATAATCTATAAACCTTAAATCCTTTCTCCATTTCCCTCTTTCCCACTCTTATCCTCTCTCCTTCATTTTTCTCCTATATTAAGTACATGGTATAGGATATTTCTGCCATAGGTGAGGATATTTGTTATTTCATTTCACTTTATGTGTGAGATCCACCTTTAGTGAAAATATCACATTATCATCCTCATCATATGACACATACTTCATTATATAATTAAGGATAATTGACAAGAGGTGGACATCATCATTCCAAATCATAAGAGAGGCATACATAGAGAAGGTAAAAGAGAGAAATGGTTTAAATTTTAGGGCCTTTGACTATATGGTCTAAGGTTTAGAGAGAGAGAAGGTATGAAAGAGAGTGAGGAAAGGAAGAAAGGGATAATGGATTTAGAATTTAGGGATTATGATTAAATAGGGGTTTGGAATTAGCTTTTATATTTGGAGATTACAATAATAAATTAAAAAATAGGTAGAAGGGACTAAGAGGGAGAGAGTGAAACAGGGGTAGAGGGAGAGGAAGAGGGAGAGAGTAAGGGAGGGTAAAATAGAGAGGCCCATTTGACTCTATGTTTCTTCCTTCCACCTTCAAGCCTCTCTTTATGACCCTTACTTAATTTTATCATCCATTGTAATGAATGAAATCCTTTTTATATGAAAGAAATTTCTAGCACATAAGTCATCATTTAAAAGAGAGATTTCAAGGTGCATTCAAGAAGTTAAAGAGAAAAAAGCAAGAATTCATTGAAGGCTCTCATTTTATATTGTCATTCATGCATTTTATACTAAACATATAGTTGTCATAACAACCAATATTCCCTATAGAATATCAAGAAATGATCTCATTAGTGTAGAAATAGTCATTAGTTTTTTGTAAGATATTAATATTAGCTTTATTGTCACTCTATTATTAACCATGTTGTGATGTAAAATTACAGATTGTATCTAGAGATAATCATGATGATTACATTTGGTATAAGCATGAAGCATGGAGAATCAACTCTAATATTGTTGATGGTTTGATACGGATGATGGATGAGAATAAGAATGAAACTAAGGATACTAATGAAGATCCATATTGCAAATGAACATAGAGGGAGCTAAATAGTAAAATTTAGAGAGAACACTTTTTGATTGCATTATAACTTAAGGTGTTACCATCATTTCCAAAGAGGAAGATTGTGGATATGCAACTCAACCATGTGGACATGTAATTCAACCTTATGCAAGTGATATCCTATCTGTTAGAATTATTTAGAATAACTAAGAGGAGGGGGGGGGGGGGGGGGCGGGGGGGGGTGAATCAGTTATCCAAGGTCCAAATGCCCTAATAAAACTTTTTTCTCAAATTATAGTGAGCCCATAAAATTTTCATCAATCAAGCTTAAAATAATCATCCTAGAAAATTACAATAAATCAATATGCAGCAATAAAACATGCAAGATCAACACATGACACAATGATTTATGTGGAAACCCAATTTGGGAAAAACCACCAATAATATGCTACTTGATTCTCACTCTACTAAAGTTATGCCCCGTTAATAGCCTTCCCTGTTGAAGGCTTACAACACACTATTAAATGTGACCTTGTTAGAGGATTTCACCAAACTGTTAGGAATGGACCTGATCAAAGGACTTTAGAACATTCACTTGGAATGTCACCCTATTAAAGGATTTACCTCATGGCTATTAAACTAACCTAAGTCCATAGGATTTAAACTTAATTGTTACAATTGCTAGAGAGTAACGATAATGGTTTTTTGATCTGATACAACTTACAACATACTTTGCAGATTTCAAATTTCACTTCAGTTCTATCCTTTTGCTTGGCTTTAATCACTTTAGCTCTAATAGCTTGTCTTCCTGTCAAGCTTTGTCTCCTTCAGTCTTCTTACTCATCATGCCAATGCAATCATATCTGAGGTCTTCTTATCAAAACAGAGTAACTGTGCTCTCTTTCTCCTTAGCACCTCCTTCAGCACTTTATGCTTTCATGCTTGACCACCTCTCTCTCTTTGTTTCATGACCTTATGACTACTTAAATAGAAATCTGGTTTGCCTTTTTTGCTCAATTCTCCCTCTCCAATTTTAGGGTTTCAAATGGATTAGGTAGGATATAATGTATCTACCCTATATCTTGCTCTTATCTAGAAATTTCATCTAGAGTCCACTTATAATCTTCAAAAATGTTCTACATGGTGTTCTGTGCCACCAGCTCATCATTCTTATCTTCCATTTAATTCACAGACTTCTAGATAACAACCTTGTTGGCTTAGATCTGGCAAATCTTTGATTTTTGAAATAATGCAGCAACTCGGCACTATTGGTTTACTGATGCTTGGCATCTCTGTGTTACTTGGCACTATTGGTTTACTAATGCTTGGCATCTTTGTGTTACTCAACACTTTTATCTACTTGGCACTTAGTTCTGCTCAGCACTTGGTTCTGCTCGGCACTTGGTTCTACTCGGCACTTGTATCTACTCGACACTTATATTTGCTCGACACTCATATCTGCTCAGCACTTGTAGTTTACTCGGCACTTACTGAAGTTGAATTTTCTTAGCTTCAACTAGGAATCTGTTTGGCACTAACTAGCTTGCTCAGCTCTCTCTCTCTAATGAATTTAGTTAGGCTTTACAAATGACTTATCTAAAACCTTACATCTTTGATGTGTTTCAGTGTGCCCATTCTTTGTGTCTTATAGTATGTCATCAATACACTTTTTCATCAATGGCTTAGCTGATCCTTGTACTTCATTACAACATTATAACTTCAACCTTTCTCTAGGTGTTCTAGTTACATCTTATTGATTGCCTCACTCTTGTTAATCAACTAATTAATAGTATTTGGATCACTAAAGAAATTATCATTCCTACAAGTAGAAAGTTTGACATCAATGACAAAACAATGATTGAGAACATTCTTTTACTAGTTCCATATACAATTTCCCTCGTGATCTTTTCAATCATTTCCAACAATCTCCCTCTTTGGCATTGATGGAAAACCAAACTGATCAATTGATCAACTTAGTTACCACCAAGATTGTATACGTTGACTACTACTTTTCTTGGCTACTACATCCTTACTACTAATCTCATATATATCTTTCAGTTTCTCCATTAATCTCCCTCTTTCATATACATCTCCATTTTTCTGAGTATTGATCAGTTTTATGCACATTTCTCCCTCTTTGACATAAATGCCAAAGATGTAGCATCTTTAACATGTGAAGTATAAGCTTTGCATCTCATGTTTTCTCCCTCTGTCACCATGCTTGTGACTGATTTGGAGTTTTTTCTCCTACTGTCATCCTCTACATCATTCTTCTGATATTTTAATGATTTGTTCTTGTTGATGCAGGGCAGCATCCTTGTTATTTTATACTGCTTGAGTTAGGGGTATTACCCCCAACTTGCCTCTAAGATATTCATAGTCATCCTTGGGCAATGGTTTGGTGAAGATATCTGCAGTTTGTTCCTTTGTGTGAATGTACTCTAATTTCACTTGTTTGTCTTCTACCAATTCTCTAACATAGTGATACTTGGTTGCAATGTGCTTGGTTTTTGCATGCATTACTGGATTCTTGGATATGTTTATAGCACTTGTATTATCACAATACAGTATCACAGGTTTAGTTACCTCTTCTTTCATTCCTTTCAATAGATGTATGAGCCACACAATGTTTGTGCAATTTACTATAGCTATTACATATTCTGATTCTGTAGTGGACTGGGATGTGCAGGTTTGTTTCTTGCTAGTCCAAGTAACTAGTCTTTTACCTAAAAATAATGCACCTCCACTTGTGCTTTTTCTATCATCAATGTTGCCTCCCCAATCTACATCTGTATATGGATTGAGCTCAAACTTCTCATTCTTTTTGTAGTATAGACCAAAGTTATCAATTCCTTTGAGATATCTCATTATTCTTTTTATTGCTATGAGATGTTTTTCTTTGGGATTAGCAAAAAATCTAGCCACTATTCCAATTGCCAATGCTATGTCTAATCTGCTATGTACAACATATTGTAGTTTTCCAATCATGGATCTGTACATTGTTTGATTGACTTCAGTTGATTCATCATTTTTGGATAGCTTATTTCCTATTGCCATTGGTGTGCTTACTGGTTTGGATTCCTCCAATCCAAATTTTTTAAGTATCTCCTTGATATACTTTGATTGTATTACAAATATACCATGTTTTAGTTGGTGTACTTGCAATCCAATAAAAAAATTGATCTCTCCAAACATAGACATCTCAAATTCATGTTTCATTTTTTCAACAAAGCCTTTGCAAAGCACTTCCTTTCCTCCAAACACTATGTCATCTACAAAGATTTCATATACAATAATATCCTTACCTTCTTCTGATTTGATGTACTTGTTGTTGTTATCATCAGTTCTTTCAAATCCTATTTGCACTAGATACTTGTGAAGTCTCTCATACCATGATCTGGGTGCTTGTTTCAGACCATAGAGCACTAGTACATTTTGGCAAATATGTGACTATGTGACTAAAACTTTTAGTCATGCCACTAAAATTTTTAGTCATGCGACTAAAACTAATCACATTCCACTATTTATTTACAATTTATAGGTAGAAGTGACTAAATAAGTGACTAATATGATCACGGGGTAAAATCACATGATCAACCAAATAGAAATGATTAAATAAACTACCAAATAAATGATTAAATAAGAGACTACACAATTGGTCACTAATAATTAGTCACATAAACACATGTGACTAAATAAGTTACTGAATAATAAATCACTGATAATTAGTCATTTATACTTTTTTTTGTTCATTTTCTCTGAGGTTTATTTATTGATAGATTAGGTTAATTTAATTTTTTGTAAGTCATTCAAGACCCTTGGACCTTCTCTTTCTCATACTAGTCATGGTTTTACATTGCATCTTCCTAGGTACAAGATGCTTTGTTAATTGGCTTGAGAGACTTTATTCACCCTTTTGGGACCTTTGATCAATATTATAAACCCATTTAGTTTTCCTTTAAGAGGTATATCAACAAATGAGCGGATTATCATTTTGTTCTTGGATTAACATTTTGTTCTTAATTTCACTCTCTACTATCTATATTACTCATTTGGGTTCTCAAGTATTTATTCCAATATTCATAATTAATAGAATTATTAGTTTATAATAATAGTTGACAATCTAGTAATTTTTTTTGACAATTAATTATTACTAATTAAAAATGTATTTAATAACATGTAAATACTATTATTTATAAAATATGAGAAGGTGCGTATGCATTTTCATAATTTGGAGGTGGAATTTTAGGCAATTGATTATTTGAAATTTTTCATTATTGAGAAGGGAAGAAGGGTGAATTAGGAGAGAGAAAAGAACGGCAAGGGATAGTGGATCCTAATGCATCACCTCATATTCTTTCTCATAATGTGCTACAAACACATTCCATATAATATAATCATAGAAACATATTACTCATCATAATAAATGATAATCATTCGCCCAAACATATTTGATATAATATAATTAATCATTCAAACATATTTGATTAATTATTGTCACTCTTCTATATTGATATTTGTTAATATAAATTTTCCATGAAATATGAGTTATTGTGAATTACAACTCATGGAATGAAACATGGGCTAATGAGTTTGACTCAAAAACTACATTGTTGAATCGAGATAACAATATCATAATTTGACTTGCTATAGAAAATAAATCCTACTTAAAATATACAAATGTTAAATATATTGAAATCAGAAAATTAAAGATAAATGACTATTCAAAAGTTAAAGAACATAAATATTAAAATATAATAATATAGTTAAAATTAATAATTGAAAAGTTATAACTAAATTATTGATAATTATAATATTATTTTTTAAAAACCAAAGTAATTATATTAATAAACTAATTATTATGTTAATAAATTGATAATTATAATTAATAACATCAAATAATATTAATATTAATATTGTTATTAATAAAATATGTAAAGCTTAATTCCAGTGATATACATTTGGAGGGAGCTTTTTATCCAATTGATTTTTGTTGTAAAAATTGGAGGGAACTTGAATTATCCCCTTTCATTATGTGTTTTGTCCATGGGAAGGCCATTTTTCAACCTCTTGTGGTGTGCATTTCTCCTTTCTCCTCCCTATATTCTTCTATCTGAACTGTACAATCGTTGATCGTCAATCTCTATCTGTTGCATAGACATTATCTTGCTACATACAAATGAAAATCCTCACTACATGAGAGGCATTGAAACTGGCCCTTCATCAAGCAAAGTTTGAGGCAAGTTTTGATGAGGCAGAGGAGCAAGACCAACAAAGAGTGCCAAAGAAGCATTGAACAACTTTACATTGCAGAGACCAGGTAATGTGGACTCTTCTGATTTACATATTTCCATCGTAAACCTAACTTGTAGAGCATTAAATAGACCCTAGGGTATTGATGCAACACTTTTCTCTCACTCTTAATTCCAATGTGTCTGTGC
This sequence comes from Cupressus sempervirens, assembly GCA_028749045.1. Classification (NCBI taxonomy): domain Eukaryota; kingdom Viridiplantae; phylum Streptophyta; class Pinopsida; order Cupressales; family Cupressaceae; genus Cupressus; species Cupressus sempervirens. The sequence goes on from CM053783.1 coordinate 823,042,942, forward strand.
TTTCTTTGGCTGGTTTTTGTGCAATTTTGGTAAGTTCATCACTCCTACTACCAATGGTAGGATAATAGCCACTAGTTGGGGATCAATGTTGACACATTGTGAGAGATGAGAGATTTTTTGTTTGTAGAGAAACATAAGATCCCAGTGAAATACAAGATTTGATACAATCAAAAATATGTTTCAATAGTTTCTTTTGTCTGAATTCATATTTCGCTAGATCCCTTAGGGTAAGAGTTTTTTTTTGAGGCCCAACCAATTGTGACAAGATATAGTTGACCATATTAGCTACCCTTTTAACCATTTTTGGAAGAAAAAATGGTGATGTAATTTTAGCAGATGTGTATGCTAACATCCTCATATTGCACTTCTTGGAGAAAATGGCATGTTCTTTTCTATCTCTCTTGTTGTGGTTGCTACTCCCATTCTGCAAATTATTCATTTCATCTTCCATCTTTTTAAGTTATGAGATCATATTGAAACTTTCATCAAGAAGAAAGATACTATCATTGATGAGATAATTTGATAAGTTCAAATACACTCTCTTTTCCTATGATCCTACAATCTCTTTCCATGAATATCCACTTCCATGCATTACAATGACTTGGCACCCAATAAGAGTACCCTAGAAGTTCTGTAAAATGACATCATATATTGAATTTATCATAGAACTCGGTGTAAGATCCATTAAATTCAATATCCACATAGAGATTCATTAGATTAACCATAAGCTATTCAAGAGAAGGAGGGTGTTCTTCAAATATAGCTTCATTAGATTTATCACCATTTTTATAACCTAAAAATACACTACATTGTAGGAATCTTCACCCCATTATAGAGTTCAACCCTAACTTATTAGAGTCAATTTTATTATAGTTCATCTAATAACCCAAAAGAAACACACTGTGTTGAATTTAGTATAGCTCAACAATCAAGAATGTGGCCTTATAACATGTTTTAAGGCCCTTATTAAAGATCAATAAATTATAGTGCCCATATATTGCTCTCAATTATAAACCAAAACAAGTGGATTGCCATTGAAAGATATATGGCCACTGGACAAACACTACTAACAAAGTGCACTTGTTTCTAATTTAAGTGCTTTAGCCAATCATATGTAGAGCAAGAGTCAAATGATTTGAATATTTATGGGAACCTAGCATATTGTGGTTTCTAAAATGAATAGTTAATACCAATTATTAAATATTCTGCATTTTGACATTTGTACATCCCGACTTATCTATGACTACTATAGAAAGTCAAAAAAACATTTGCATAAAAACTATTTGAGTCCACGTTTTCTGATTTATATGCTTTGAGATAAACATATACATAGAAAGATTCAAATGATCTAAACATTTAATAAAATCGCAAATATTCTAGTTCTCTCAGCATTGATAGTAACCAATACCATAATCAAACAATCTAAATATAGCCCATGGATGGATCATGGAATAAAATTAACAAAAAAAACCTTATTTTGAATTTAGAACAAAAAATAATTCTATCAATTCCCCTCATATCAAGTTGTCATGAAAGTGCCTTATCACTGGCTAAACTTATATAAAAAATCCACTTACCAATATTTCTAAGAGAAAAAAGTAGATAGCTTCTAGAATCAGCACTCATAGTCGAGTCAATGACATAACAATATATCCTTCATATAAAAAATTATTTGATCTCAAGTTTAAACCTTACAATGAACATAAAATACATTTTCAATGAAAGCAACTTGAAATTCTAACAATAGATAGTATAACTAAAAACACTCAACATAAGAAAATGGCAATATTGAGTAAGCCTTCTTACTCAATAAAAATGTACTCGACAAAGTGTCTCAAAAGAACTTTCTTGAGATGATCTTAAATTATTACAACTTACTCGTCATAGTGTCTTTCATTACTATAGGAATTTTTCATGTGAAGAATCACACATTGATCACTTTCTCAAAATTTTGGATGAATATTTGGTTGTAGGAGAGAGTATGCCCTCATTAGTGTTTTTTGTTGGCATTCTCTTCAATCTCAATGTTTCATATGGAAACTAATCTATCATAACTAAATTGCTAACTAGAAAAGCATGATCCATAAACCACAAGGAAAATTTAAAATCACCTTAAGGATATCCAATGGTGATATGCCATTTTCAGTAGCAGTTAACAATATTTTAATAGGCTGAGTTTGCAATTGATATGCCATAAAGTATGCCTACAGGTTCTCCTAGAGGTAAGGCATCCAACCTATTTTCATGATTGCACTATTCTAGAAAATGATCAGTTTCTAAAGAGCTTTTTCTTCTATATTAGAATTAAACCAAAAAAATTCCACATGCATTCTTGACTGTTCCATCATAGAAAATTGTTAAATCATGTAGAAAGCCAAATAAATTTTTGAAAAGTGTTCATGGTTCTCTTAATCCCAATTTTGACCCAAAAGTATTTCTCTACGTGATAGAGAATGTATAGATGCATTACAAGGATTCAATCCATTAACAAATGATGATTTGACCAAACCATAAACCTCTGGTGCATCATATTTCCTATCGCAGTCAAAGGAATAAGAACTAGTAAATGGAACTTGTGAAGAATGACTATAGACATTTATGTAAAGCTGTAGAAGCATATAGAAGGCATGTACAATATTTGACATAATTCCTCAAAGATATGTTGTGTCTTGTAAGCTTTTCATACAAAAAGTGGTGAATCTAGACCCAATATGAAGGCTTTTCAGAGAAATACTTCAAAGAAATGTAGTCTCACATAATATCTACCAGAGTGTTTTTGTCAATAATTGTTGACAAAAATACAACTTCATTATGCATTGGTGGATATCCATACCTTTTCCAAACTTCCCATTTTATCACAGATGGGGAGGTTGTTGGAAAATGTTGTTGAATCTAGATTTACACCTAGCAATTGCATTTTCTTGGAATTTTAAAATATTTTGCATAAATATTTTTGTGCATATCTTGCTATCATTGTAAAAAAGAACACATAGATGATATTCAAATAATTAAAAGGGCAATAGTTCACCATATTTCCAAACATAATTAGGATGGATGATGGTAATTCTTTAGAAAAATTCATTGTAGCGTAAACCATGGTAGGTACACATTCTCCTAGATATTATAGTTCTTGGAGTATACTTGCAAAGGGTTTTCTTAGAAAATTCCATAACATCTTCAATGAATTTTTTTGTTTAAGAAAATGTGACCTTAATTCAAAAGAATTGCTTCAATTTAGGTTGAGGGTTGTACTCTAATTCCATGGTTGGTTCCTAGTGGTTCTCTGGAATATCCAAAATATTATTGCCTCTTTAGATGTCTCTCTTCATTTCCTTCCAAGGTTATGTATGATGCATTCATGGATGTTGTGCACTGGGAATATAATATGATTGGTAAATATCTGAATGAAATATTTCCTACTAAGAATAAATAAGGAAATCTCACTGATGACCACAAATATGTCACATGGCCACAAAACTAGAATACACCCTACCTGTACTTATCCTTTAAACTATTTTATTAGTTCCTATTGTGCAGGAAACTATTGCCAAGGGATCTACATTAATTAGTTATTAAACCTTCCATGCAGAGCCAGTCTCAATGTTGTATTCTCCTGATTTTATGTCCATTTTGAATAACTAATATTTTAATCTTGTTGAAGATGATTGATAGTTAGTAGCGATAGGAGAAGCTTACCACTTTCATAATACCCAAGGAAAGAGAAGAGGTGACAATCAAGGCATAGGCCTTGAGCTTGGGGTACTTCAAAATTCTTCCATATTGTAAGGTCTTGAGCTATCAGTTGTTGGAGGATGATTCAATGTACTAGCTGGTGGCTAAGGCTTCTCCTGCTTCATGCACTTGTGACACCTATCTGCTTCTTTGGTCACTGCAAATTACTAAGATGATCAGAAAAGGAGAGCCATTCCCATACAAGAAAACCACCTACAATAATTTTCTTGTGTAAAATATGTAGGGCATACAGATAAGAGGACTAAGACTGTGTGATCTTGGAGGGCACTGATCAAGGTATGGAAAACCTTTTCTCTTCTTTTGTTGCCTATGATGAATTTTCTGGTTCCACTTTTCATTCATGCCATGTTTTCTCATTTGCATAATGCACATCTAATCATATTTCTAGAAATCCAGGATTTCTTGGTTTGAAAAAACATAAAGATTCCTGATGAGTAGATTACTACTATTTCAGCTTGCAATTGATGCATTAATTATATTAGATTACTACTATCCCTTAGTCTTGTAGTAATCTAGTAGTCACAATCCATCAAATTTATGCAAAATATCTTATAATGTTACAACCAGAAATAATTACTTATCTAGTGTTTCAAATGCATCATGATGTTTGCTAGAAGATTTTTGTGGAATTGTTTTAATACCATAGAATACAAGAGCCACAAGTAGATGGCCAATGTGATACTCAATTTTGGTTCCCTAGCATCTCATCTTTTAGCTAATTCAAAATAAGTAAGATTAGATGAACTCTTCTTGGAGAACTCACGCCCAAATGAAGCCAAATTTTGATCAAAGGATTCTAACTTAAAGAATAGCCTAGAAAATGTTGCAAGTAAATAATATCCCCTTGTAGGATGCACTTCTACATCACATTAAATTATCACAAGTGACCCAAACCGTTGTGCTATGACTACTAAAGCCTCTTGTGCACTTAGCTCTTTCCTAGCAAGTGTGAAAGCTTGGATGTCCTGTTGTTCCCATTAATTTCTCAGTTTATCCAACTGAGCTTGATAAGCTTCTAGCTCTTGTAAGCCCATCTGCTCTTACCAAGACAAGTATCCCTACCCTCTTCAATGGCCATTCCAAGTCACACTTTCTTTTTAGTTATATCTTCACAGTTTTTATAGTAAATTTTCTCTAGTTCTATTAAGGAAGATCTTTGTATTTCTATTTCCACAATATTCACTACACACCAATAATTCATAGTATCTATTACACCATAGATTTTCCGCAAAATCATAAATGACAATGAGTTTTTGCTAAACTTGAAAAATATCCATTTGATTGCCCATTGAAGTGGTAATGCATCATTTTTGTGACATTAAAGATTATAACAGTTGCATGAGAATGTGTCACGGATATCTCCAATTTCACAATAGAAATAAATTGTGACATGTTTCTAACATAAACTCTATGTTCTCATGAGAAGTTGCACTAAAAAACATCGTTTGTTACTGCACTTCTTCTCACAACCCTACAAGGTTATCTTCTGTCTTCAAAAAAGAGATTTGTTATCAACCTAAGCATTTTGAAATTTTTGTAGGTTCAAATATTTCTAACAATTTCCAATTATTATTTTGGACAAAGATAAGTCTATTTTGTGGGAAATAAGTGTTCATGATCTATAGAGATCTTTTGTATTAGCATTGCATACTTTGATCAGAGGCATAGATGAATGCAAGCTTCCATGCATTTCATCTCTTATTTGTGAAATGATATTTCTTTAGGCAAAAACATCAAGCATTGTAAAGTCCACCAATTCACATTTGCTGCCCGTATGATATTTTTGTTGTTAGTCTTTGTTCGTGTATCACTGCATCTCTATCATTGAAAAATTAAAATAATAAACACATTGATGTCATTGTGGATTTTTTAGAAGGATCATATTGTTGGCACACAGAAAGTCAAATTATTACAAGGTGATAATTCTAAAATTCTCATCAAAGTATATTGATGTGTTATGAAATGAAGAGGTATGTCATCTTAGTGTTCTGTGACCGTGAATAGACACTAATTAGTTGTCGTTTCCCCCATAACATCAGAATTGATTTTAAAATGATAACTTCAAACCCATTTTTATGCATGCTAACATCAATTAATCATATCCTCATGTAAAAATTAAATTTATTAAGGGAGCTTACATGTTTTATGATATAATTCATAGATATTTGTCAAAAGTGTGTGAGAATTGATCTACCAGGCACTGGGTCAAAATATATTTGCTACATATTTACAGATAGTGTCATAAAGGGAGACTCCCCTTAGGTCCTGTGGTGCCTAAAGTGTAGAGGAAACACAATCAAGTGTTTCCTGTTCATTTTCCTAACTTCCAACAGCTTTGAGCATAAGTTCAGGTTATTCTTTCAATGGTACTAAATAGAAGTTGGGGAAACAACATAAACATCTTCAACATGTGTTCCAAAAGTTTTCCTCTATACATTTGGCTCCTTAGAGGTTACACTAGACATTGAGCTTTGCAACTACTTGTGACAAATTGAAGAGGCACCAAAGCCCTCAAATAGAAGGTTGAGGCTCCAAAGTTGCATACAATTCTTTTATGGCTTTTGATGATTAGATAAGAAAGTGGACAATGAAGATAAGATTTTCTCATCCAACTCTACTCTTTACCTTTTTTCCAGTCATCTTACAAACCACAAATCAATTCCACTCACAACCTAACTTGCACCCCAGTCTCTCACCTCCAACTCCCACCTCTCTTTCCAAACATTTACTTTTAGTTTCTTGTTCTGAATGACTCACAATTTCACAAATATCAAGTTTCATTCCTTGAAAAGAATACATCTAAAAGAAACATAGAAGATGTACACCACCCTTCCCCCAAACTGCCTACCTGCATATGCATACTGCCTTTTTTTTTTATGGGTTCACAATTTTGCAAAAAGTGTCCTTCCTAGAAAAGCATGCATCTGAAAGATACATAGAATATGCACAACCACCCTTCTCCCAACAACTCCAGCACCCACCTCTCTTTCCAAACATTTATTTTTAGTTTCTTGTTTTTGGAAGGTTCGATATTTTGCTAATTTTGAGTGTCCTTCCTAGAGAAGAGTATGTTTGAAAGAAACACAGAAGATGCACAACCACTCTTCCCCAGAATTAGCAACTTGCATATCCATACACTACTCAGTATTTTTAGTGCTAGATATAACTTTAGTGATTTTCCAAATATGGGGTAGAGTTATCTTGTTGGTTAATAATACTGAAAGAAATTTGGAAGATAGAGTGTTGATCATGAATTTGTAACCTGAGGGAAGATTTATCACTTCAAAGTGTAAGGTCAAAGACCTCATTCAAGCCATGAATCTCTATGAGAACACACTGCTTGATTTGGGTGACCCCATCATGGCAAAGGAAATAAATATTCAGACCCTTGAAACTAGTCATGAAGCCAAAGACCTCGGCAGTCATCCCTCCCCAGCATTTAATGTGAGAACAATTATTGTTCTGACATTAATTGCTCTCAATCAGAACACTAGTACCCACTACCATGCAACTACTAAGATTTTTTCTAATCCAACCTGCTACAAGGCATTCTACTAATTTCTGTTGCAACATGAAGTTTTCACACAAGCATGTTTGTGTATCTATCAATATTTATGTAAATATCGATAAACCTACATGGATTCCCTGTACTTTGCTTGGTCAAATTACATACATTTAATTTGTATAGCCAGCCATGCAGGGACAACCCTTTTTTCACTCTTTTCTACCACTTTAGAATAGGATATAATGACATGCAGTTCTATATAATAAAGGCTACTAGAAGAATAGTATGTAATGATAGAAAAAATGAATGGAGTGACCTTGAGAATTTGTAAAAAACATCCCAAATAAACCTAGAAACATTTCTGCCATATTCAATTATAAACTTTACCCATAATTGAAAATCTTAAAAAATGCTCATAAAAACCAATGATCAAAAGAGTTTTCCAACATAATGCAAAACAATTAAAAGAGCATGAGAAAATCAATTTCAAAAAAATGTCTTCAAAATAATATAGGTTGATGGATAGAAAACAATTACTTAAACTTATCTTTTCAAATTCACGTAACCAAGAGTCATAGCTTGCCTCAAATTACATACTTTCACCTTTTTTCTTTTTTCTTTCACCATAATATGAGGCCCTAAAACTTCTTGTTGCCCCACTAATTTTTTTTCCATGCTTACACTTTTCCCAGGAATATGATCAACCTCTACATTCTCAGTTATTTGTTGCAATTGAGTGCCTTTGGGAATCAAAAACTGAGAAACACTAGCACTTTTACCATCTAGGTTCCTTTTTTAATTTTCGCATTTCTCTTCTTAGGGAGAGCATCAACAAATCATGCAATTTCTCTCATTGATCACAATCTTTTTCCATCTGGCGAATGATAAGCCTTATATATAACATTATTTTTCCTTTTAGCTTGCACTTTCCACCCTTCTCCAATAGTCCCACCATGTTCATTTATGTACTTTTTCAACTTCTCTAGCAGATCTAATTCTACTTGTTGCATTTTGTAAGCATAAGAGTTTTCATTTGGTGTTTCAAAATATATGGAATTATTAGATGCCACAGAAGCATCAGAATGTAGTGGTTGATTTTTATGAGTCTTTGGAAATGATTCACATTTTGGTGCAGGAATGTCTGTTTCCTTTAATGATAGCAGAGTACTAGAAAGATTCTCATTATGCTCAGGGAAGAGATCTTTATACCCATCATGACTTCTATGGGAACCCCTTGTTTTTAAAGATGCATGCATTACATCATTGGCTACATCACTTTGACTTCCACCAAGAATACCACATACTTGACTTTTTCTTTCCTTGGAATCTTCTAAGGATGTTTTCCTTCCATCATCACATTCTCCTTTGTTTGTAGAATTCATACACGACACATTCTTAAATTTCTTAGTATCTGAGGTTTGCATGTCAGCATCTTGTCTTGTTGAATCCGAGTGTACAATAGAAACATATGTCCTTGTTGGCCCAAATCTCTACCTCTTGATTGTAACTCTCTCTCCATTGTCATTTTTTCCCAATCCTTGTGTGTACTTTAGCTCCTTATTCAGGATGCAACACTGCTATCATAAGAAATGATGAATATGGTACAATACAGATTGGTTCAACTGAGACATTTAAACCTCAAAAATAATAACCTGTCCCACTACTCCCTTTTTGTACTTATAGATACTTGCTTAGCTTACAGAGAAAGCACCTTGAAATGTATGCCACATGACTATTTTCAATCAATCCTATATTTGCTTCCATTATGCAACTGTCTGCAAAAATATAAAACAGTTAACTTTTTTATCACAAGATAAATACCATAGACCTCAAAACAAAAGATCACAAGAAAATTTGCACACCTGATTAAGTTATCAAATCTCAAGACAAATAATGCACGAACTAAATTTTCCACTAAAGCACATCTTTTTCCAAAATTTAAAAGCAAGAGCTAAAAATTTCTAAACAATTTGATAATCCTTATTGAATAACACCACAAAATCAGACTTTACAAGCAATTGATCAAAATTTTCCACCCAAGAAAAATAGTATGAGCAAAAGAGAAAAGAATAGGTGAGTGAAAGGATGACTTCAAAATTTGAAATATAAAAGAGCAAAGAAACATATAGTTATAAGAGTAATGTGCATATAAACCTATAGTATCCTATTAATTTTATAGAATATGAGGCCCCCATTAATGTGGTAATCAGTAATAACAACATAAATAAAGCCTTGTAGAAACCTTTTAAAGATGGGTTTTTAAAGTAGAACTTCAGCGAGGCTTCTAATGGCAATCTGAACTTGGCTTATGCTAGAGCCATAATTTATTGCTCTTGAGGTTGGTTTGTAAAGAGCAACTCTTCTTGTCTTGGTCCCAAGAAAAATGAGGAAGCTAAAGTGTTAGTACTTCTTGAAAGTCCTAAATTGGTTTCCTATTTGCATTGTAAGGTTTTGAAAATGAGGGGGATTGTCAGGTGATAGTCAGGGATAGATTCAAAACTCTCTTAATAACTAGACACTTGAAAAAATCTCAAGGAAATTCTGAATGTAACTGCTCCCTTTGATTTAATCCACTTCAAGCACAACTAAAGACAAATGATTTAATCCAGTTCCAACACAACTAAAGAGAAAAAACTAGATCACTGATTTTCTAGTAAATGCAAGAAAATGTTAATTCCAATCCTTATTTAAAACACTTCATCCAAATGAGTGGAATATATGTCACTTTGTAAAGATAAAACAGATCATGAGGTGCCTTTCTCCCTGAATAACTTTTAAATCACCACTGAATAAGTAATCAAAGTGTCCAAGATGTTGAATACTTAAAATTACTGCGGAATGATATATTTCTGCCATGCCTCATTTTATGATTTGGCTCCTATCAGAGACACCTACAAAGATTATTATCTATAGTCTAAGTCTCTTCCTTTTTACCATAAGTATTCTTTGATTGTGAGCAAGTTATTGAGGAATTCGGCTATTTGGCATCATACCAGTCAATACACTCTTGGTTGCAGGCATCAAAATGAACAAATGTTGAAACTGTGGTTCATCATATAGTAGTAGAGATTCATACCATTCACTGCAATACATTTTCCTGGTGAAGAAAAGGCTACAAATTAAGGCTTCATCAAGTCTATCACAGTTGCAGGTGGATCAAAGGAATCTGATCTTCAACAAACCCATGTGCTAATTATTGAAACTTTTATTTGCCACTAGGATATAGATTGTCTAATATGGTGGACCAAGATTTTTTATAATAATGAGGCCCTTCTTGTGGTTGACAGTTTTGATGAAAGCCATCTTGACTTGGAGGAGGAGAACTTTGTATATCCCAAGGTGTCGAGTACAAAAAAAAAAACTAGACACTTAGAAGAAACAAACTAACTTGGCATTGTATTGCCAAGAATTAGCTTTATGTATTGATAATACAAGGCTATAGTAAGGAACAATTGTTTCAAACTTTCTAGCTAATTTGATCTTCCTAGGATTTCCAAAATTAGTGTCACCCATGTAGCCAGGCAATCTTTCCAGGAGCTGCAAGAAGCTTGACTCTAAAAAGAGGGAGGGTTCCTCACCCAGTCAATGTTCTTATAGGTGGAAGCAGTTGGAAAATATGTTTCTATGGAAAAATATGAGCACATTATTTCCCAAAATTAATAGGCAAATGTCATACTAATTGCAAACTAAATGATTAAATTTGGCCCATTATATTGTTGTTTTCAACTGTGATGAACCCATAAAGTTGAGGCCACCGTGCTAGCTGCCAACTATGAAGTTTCATCTCCTTCCAAAAAATCAAGCAAGGAATAGATTGCTGCCAGCTATGCAGTCTTATCTAGTGTAGGAAGACAAGAATTATATTTTGGTCTTGAATCTTCTAGTAAAAACTACTAACTTTTGGAAGAAGCCCAATTTTGTCTTGTAGTGATACCTGTCTCTAGAAAGAAACATCAAATTGTTACCAACTGTGCAATTTTTTCTTCTTGCAAAAAATTAGATTTTTTCCTTGTTTTATTTTGTTTTGTATCTTCTAACAACTACTAGAAAGGGGCCAAATAAGATTGCTTACATACCTTGTATAACAAGTTAATGAGCTTCCCCAATATGCAATTATAGATACTCTGGCATGTTTTTTGTTATGCTTAATATTTGTTTTTTCCTTTGAGCATATTGGATTATGGGACAAAATTCCCAAGAGATCTGTGTAAATTGCATGTTGGAACTTGGGACGGAAACCCCATGAGATCTATTTAATTTGCAAGCTTAAACTGTTGCTGTTAAAAGATCATGTCAATCCTCTGTAGGCTTTGATTCCTGAATTTGTAGTTGCAATATCAAACTTTTTTATTGATGCTCTAAATCTGTGTAAGCACTATTAAATATCTAAATGATCTTTAAGCAATTTGGAGATTCATACAGTGAAAAATACTTCTCCTAAATCTATATTGTTCAGTCAGTTTGTTTCTGAATATTATAGTTTAAGGAAAGCAAAGAATTATATCATATAGACACTGAGGTCTTTCCATCAAAATTCAACATTAACAAACATAAGTATGTCAGCTTTCTATGATCTACATTATTCAGAACTAATAGTAATATATCTTTGAGAATTCGCCTTTTGTTTGATGTTATACAAACTAATTGTTCTTGTTCCAAAGAGTCACAAATGTAACAAATAATTGCAAAATTACAAATAATGTATTTGTGGCCAAACTAAACATAACTAAGCAGTCACTAACTCCTACATTGCACTTGCGCATGATGGTTTAAGCTATGCAATATCCATAGATACTAAATCTACAACAGGTTCATCACATCCAGCAACCAGTCCTCCTCTTGTGTTATTGTAAAATTAGTAGGTTCAAACTTTTAGTGGTTGATATGGTTGAAACTGAAACAATATGAAAAATGCATGTTTTGTAATTGCACACACATCACATAAAAATAATTTAACATCCATAGGCATCACAACCTATAGTCAAAATCTGCATTGTTTATGATTACCATGGTTCTGGCATAATTCATCTTGACATTATTGCCTGAGCTACGTATCTTCCATCTAGGCAAGCCATTCTCAAGTCACCAAGAGCATATTAGTGACACTATGAAGTTGAAATAATGGTAGCCACCATACAGCGAGTTATGCCTATACTTATTATAAACAATCTACATCCAGACCATTCTTTAGCTTCTTTTCTCAAAAGGCACTATACCTTCAAAACTGTTGAAATCATTTGATAATGCATTTCCTTCTTTGTATTATTAATAATTAAAGCCTATTATATTTAAATTATAGTAAATTGTGTAATGCCCTGCCTAGAGATCCTTGGAAACAAGCCAGAATAATTTTTTTTTACAAGTGTAAGTGCACATGATACCATCTACACAAACCAAAAGATCACAACGAAAGACTAAAAGACAACCAAGCACCAATGGATCTCCAAACTCCACTACCAACTAGAACACAATCATGAAAACCACAAAGACCTACCAAGCTGAAAGACATAAGCTAACTCTTGAAAACTAGCTAAGGCTGAAATCTTGAAGCCCTAAAATTTGGCTAAGTCTGAATTTCTGAAGTCGTGATTTTTCCTAGAATCTACACCTTAGCTCGTAAAGGTCTGAAACCCATCTCAAATGAATCGTTGCATATATTAAAATATATCATAAGGAATTAAATATATGTCAACTTATACTTAAATGATATATTTTAAACCCTAAAGGACTACAACAGAAACCCAAAAATTGAATTACAAAAGAAACCTCCTGAATTCAAAATGCAACAACATAGGCTTGAAGAACGCCCAAAAGGGTATCCAGATCAACTCTCAAAAAGATCAGAACACTAAAAAAAGTACCTTCTTTTGGCATGCACAGGTTTTAACCAAAAGGTGTGCGACACTTTTCACTAAGGGAGGGCGACACTTCTCCCTTACTGCGTGTGACACTTCTCAAGAAGGCATGCGATACTGGAAAAGTATCACGCGACATTTCTCATAAAGCCATGCAACACTCTTCCAGTGTCATACGACACTTCTTTAGTAATGCGTGTGACACTTTATAGTATTGTACGACATTCTTTCTATGGGCGTGCGATACTTTATCAGTGTCGCACAATGCTGAACAAATGCTGCCCATAGAAAGTAAAAACACTTCCAGAGCTCAAAAATGGGAAAAAACTGACAAAAGAACCTCCACACTAGGGAGTACTGGATCCAAATTTTGAGGCCAAAACACTCGAACCAAAATTGAGTAACAAAAATACAGAAAATGAAATCTAACCATCTATCAAACAAAGAAGGGAAAGTATAGAAAGGAAACATCACGACAACTGAAATAACATCGCAATAGCATAGATAACATTGCAATGAGCAAATTAACCAACTAAGTACGCGGTTCCTCCCAACCATCAATGGTGTCATAGGACCATCGTGGGCCCTAGCCATCCCCCGTGGATAACATCCCATGCCACCGATTAGATCATTGGTGCTGTCGTGATAGGGACATCACTACTAAACATGCTACAATATAAGTAAATGAAATCTAACATGCTAGTAGTAACATAAGATATCCCTGTAATCAGATAAAATCATCTACTATATGCTAAACATCATAACAAGGAATGCATAAAACCAACATCATGTAAACATGGAACACAACATCCCAATGAAAGCATAAATCACTAGAAAGCATACTCCGCAAATCAAAGTACCAAGTGACACATCCAGCAATGATCACGCTAGAACAATAGACCATCTCTATACACCGGTCCCTAGTAGTGGTGAAGGTAGCTATGCCTCCCAACCACATGGCACCTGCAAGTCGACACCTGCTGTGCTGATGGAGATAATGATCCAACCACACACACACACACAAAACAACAACCATGGCTAACACACACGCCAAGTAGTATGATGATTGAATCCAAGACATAGACAATGCATAAACTACAGGTCCTGGTCAGACACCTCAATGGGCTACTATGTAGGGAATGACATCATGGAGAGTCTCTTGGCATCACAAGCCCAAGCTCGGATTTGTGTAGCTCAACTAACTCAACGGAAGGCCAATACACAAAAGTACCATTTATTATCTTTAATGTTATTGCCACCCCAAGTTTTAATTTAAATATCACTTATATAAAACTTCTTTTTCCAATCGAGAAGTAGTCACCAGGTTATAGGATAGAAGCCCCCTTTATATGCTACCCTACCCTACCCATGCTTATCCAACGATGAGTGCCCGAAGGCATGCAAACTCCCAACCCAAACCCAATGATCACAACTTCTGGAAGTACCACAAAAGATCAAGCCTTGCAGGTCACCCAAAAATATACATGTGTGTGGTGCACCACCATCACAGAGATCATACACAAGGACAGGATGAGAATGCAAACAAAAGTCAATCGACCGAAAACATAATCGAGATGACGGATGCTACATGCATCCCAATTCAACAAAAGATGCAAAATTTTTCTGACTTGTATCCAAATAGATCATCCAAGTCCACGAACCACAATGTTCCAAGAAAACTCGAGAAAATAGGGTGACACGTAAAACGAGGTAAAAACCCCAAATTTTGAAAAAATTCCAAAATTAAAACCCATTTGGCCTTTGGGTTCAAAAACCCCAAAAATCCAAAAATAATTGAAAATGGACACCGTATGCAAAAATGGCCAACATAACGGCCCAAAAACCCAAACCCCCATTTCAAAAATAGGTAAAACGTTCATACCTGACCAACCGGGTAGAACTAGCAAACAAAAATGGAGGGGAACACTAGTTCACAACCTCCTAACATATTGCTACAAGAAATAGAAGCAAAAATAGAGAAAAAACATTAAAATAGGAAGGCCCTACCTGACAGCAAAAAGGGCCGAAATTGAAACTCGTAGAATAAAATAAATACTTGGCTGAAATTGTTGAAACTGTCGGCAAAGCGAGAACTCCTCGAGCCGAATCTAATGAGACCAACCTCGCAAAGATCCCATGCTCATAGCTTCCACAACGAGCAAAACAATAATCCTTTAGAAGAGGATTTCCAAATTTGCTCTCCAAACTCAATTTTCCAAAATGTCACAATAGTGAGGACTCCATCAGGTTGGATATCATGAAGTCCCTTCAGAGTTCCAAACCACCACCATTCGATGGTAGGGGAAGTGGCCTTAAGGCTGAGACTTGGTTGTTAGATATGGAGCGCTGCTTCACCATGTATCCATATTCAACCAACATGAGGGCCCGTTGTGCAATTATGCAGTTGAGGGACCACGGATCCATTTGGTGGAATATTGAGAGTTAGAAGCTTCAGCTTAGCATTGCAGATCTCACCTAAGAGATTTTTGAGGAGAGATTCTAAGAGAGATTCTTATCTCCTTAGTACAGGGAGGCCCATGCTGATGAGTTCCATGCTATCCATCAAGGGAATATGACTGTGGATCAGTACGAGATTCGGTTCTTTGAACTTAGGTAGTATTCATGCTACAACAATGATGATTTTCTCTTAGCGCATCATTTTATCCAAGGCCTTAAGGATTCCCTCATTGGAGAAGTCTGAATGCATCAGCCCAGGACTCTTGTGCTCGCGATAGAGAAGGCACGTATTGCAGAGGAAAATTTGGCTAGAGGATTCAGTAGTAGATCTGGTTCTCAGAACCAAAGTGCAAGGTATTCAGGACAAGATTCTTAGTTTACCCAGTCCTCAGGAAAGGGTCAAGCCCTATCAGAACCAACTCAAGGTGGTAAACATAATGGTCCTCGGTGGAAGTTTTGGGGTAAGGGAGGTGGTCAGTCTTCTGGTAATTCAGGGAAGAAAGGAGATAATCAAAGCATAAGACAAAAATCTCAGCAGGATTGTCCTCCTTAGTTTAGTCAGCAGGCTTCTAGTAGAGGTAATGCACCATATCCTAGTGCTACTCAGAGTGGCCATGGGACAAGACCCAACTTTTCTGGGAATTGTTATTCTTGTGGCCAACCTGGCCATAAATCTTATGATTGTCCCATCAAACCATCTACAGGACCTAGTAAGGGTGCAGCGAGATCTAAGCCTACTATAGGAGATGCGGGTCGAAATCATAGAGTGTTTGTGGCAGTTGACAACAGTCAAGCTGAGCATCAAGGTACGGTAGTCGAGGCTACAGGTATGTTGCATGGTATTTCAACTTCAATTTTGTTTGACTCTGGTGCCACCGATTCTTTCATTTCACCATCTCTTGTTCAACGATGTGGGCTAGTGGCAATGCATCAGGTTGATAGATGGTAGGTTGAGTTAGCCACAGGTTCTAAGGTGGCTGTTGACTCGTTGGTTAGGAGTTGTTTGGATTTGGGAACCTTCACCACCACAGTGGATCTATGCATTCTACCTCTGGGATTGTATGACATTGTGTTGGGCATGGATTGGTTAGCCGCCCATCAGGCCAATATCGATTGCCATCGTAAGGTGGTATAGTGTGTGGATGACACAGGTGGGCAGGTGGAACTTTTGGGAGTTTAGCGACCAGTCTCGCTTCGTATGATCTCAGCTAATCAGCTGAAGCAAAGTGTACGAAAGGGTTGTCAATTGTTTCTTGTATCTCTTGGTGATCTTGAGGAAGTCGAGAGCCATATGGTAACACTCAATGATCACCCACTCCTTTGTGAGTATGTAGATATGTTTCCTGATGAGATTCTAGGTATGCCACCGCAGCATGACATTGATTTTCAGATCGATCTTGTACCAGGAGTAGAACAAATTTCACGAGCTCCTTATCACATGACTACTTAGGAGTTGAGTGAGCTCAAATTACAGTTGGAGGAATTATTGGCCAAGGGCCACATTCATCCTAGTGTATCCCCGTGGGGTGCACCAGTCATCTTCATGAAGAAGGATGGTTCTTTGCGTTTGTGCATTGACTATCGACAATTGAATAAGGTGACGGTGAAGAACTATTATCCTTTGCCAAGGATAGATGACTTGTTTGATCAGATGAAGGGAGCATGAGTGTTCTCGAAGATTGATTTGAAGTCGGGATACCATTAGCTTCGTATCCAAGAGGTTGATATTCATCGAACAACATTTCATACATGATATGGGCATTATGAGTTCACAGTTGTACCTTTTGGGTTGACCAATGCGCCATCAGTGTTCATGAGTTTGATAAATGGAGTATTTCGCATGTACCTTGATCAGTGTGTCATTGTGTTTTTGGATGACATATTGATCTACTCTAAGACTATGGAGGAGCACGAAGTCCATTTACGTCAGGTATTACAGTGCTTGAGAGACCATCAGCTGTATGGAAACTTGAGTAAATGTGGGTTCTTCCAGTCAGAGGTGAAGTATTTGGGATATATCATCACTAGTGATGGAATTGCAGTGGATCCGGAGAAGATTCGTGCTATCATGGATTGGTCGGAACCCACTAATGTCTCAGAGGTTCGTAGTTTCATGGGATTAGCCGGTTACTACTATCGCTTTGTGAAGGATTTTTCATGAGTAGCCCATCCCATCACTTCTCTTTAGAGGAAAGGGAAGAAGTTTGTTTGGTCAGACCAGTGTGAGGCAGCTTTTGTTACTCTTAAGGAGTGTTTGACTAGTGCACCAATCCTTGCAGTGCCTAATCCTGTAGGTGATTTCATGGCTTGCATAGATGCTTCGTTGGAAGGTGTGGGTGTGGTGTTAATGCAGGATGGTCGAGTGATTGCTTTTGAGTCTAGAAAACTCAAGGACCATGAGCTAAACTATCCCACTCATGATTTGGAACTTTTGGTCATAGTGCATGCCCTTGTCCGTTGGAGGCATTTTCTTTTGGGACATAGGTTTGAGTTGCATAGCGATCATAGGAGCTTGCAGTATATCTTTACTCAACCAAACTTGAATGCACGACAACGTCGTTGGATGGAGTTCCTATGCGAGTATGACTTTGATGTTCATTACATCAAAGGGAAGGAGAATGATGTTCCAGATGCCTTGAGCAAGAGGCGACATGAAGTATTAGTGATGTCATTGGGAGTGGATTTGCAAAGCCGTATTTTGGAGGCTTTGCCTAGTGACTCTTGGTATCAGGAGGTGAGGGCAGAGATCGAGTCTAGACGTACCCTTGAGGGGAGATTTTCAGGTTATATGCTTAAGTTTGATGGACTATTGCGACACTCAGGGCATATTTATGTACCCTTGTCGGGTGATCTTCGTACCTTAGTTTTGTCAGAAGCGCATCGTGCACCATATTCTACACATCCTAGAGTCAAGAAGATTCATGCTGATCTCAAAAAGCTATACTTCTGGGTAGGGATGAGATGTGATGTTTCTGACTTTGTTGCTAGATGTCTCGAGTGCCAAAGAGTGAAGGCAGAGCATCAGCATCCGGTGGGTCTTTTGCAGCCACATACCATTTCAGAGTGGAAGTGGGATACGATATCTATTGATTTTATCATAGGGTTTCCTATGTCATCATGGAGACATGATTGTATCATGGTGACAGTGGACAAGTTGTCCAAGGTAGCACATTTTTCACCCATGAGAGCATACTACACTGCTTCTTCTATAGTGCATGTTTTTATGGTGGATATTGTTCATTTTCATGGGATCCCTTGTCGTATCATTTCAGATAGAGATCCAGTGTTTACTTTTGCACTATGGACATCTCTACAGCATGCGTTGGGCGCTCAGCTCAATTTCAATTCAGCCTATCACCTAAAGACCGATGGTCGGACTGAGAGAGTAAATTAGGTTCTAGAGGATATGCTTCGCATGTATGTTATGGATAGGCAGGTGAAGTGGGAGGACTATTTATACCTTGTTGAGTTTGCATACAACAAAAGTTATCATAGTTCTCTTGGCATGTCACCTTTTCAGGCCTTGTATGGTAGACCATGTCGTACCCCTTTGAGTTGGGATCATTTGGAGGAACGTTTTCTTTTGGGTCTAGAGATGCTTCAGGATATGGAGCAGCAAGTTGTTCATATTAGGGAGCATTTGGTTACTGCTCAAGACAGGTAGAAGAAGTATGTAGATGCCCATAGGTTGGATCGTCACTTTTCAGTTGTTGACAGGGTGTTTTTGAGAGTGCGACAGAGGAAGAGCTCCATCCATTATGGGAAAGGCTCTAAGTTGGCACCATGTTTTGTCAGACCTTTTGAGATCCTCAAGAGGATTGGTCTTGTTGCTTATCATCTAGCATTGCCACCTAGCCCATCATGCATACATGATGTTTTCCATGTTTCTATTTTGCGGCAGTATAACCCTGATGTGACCCATGTTCTTGATTGGGATGCTTTGCAGGTAGCGGAAGGGTAGCTTACTTTGGAGCCCATTCATATCCTACAGCACCGGAGGCTAACCTTGTGAGGTCGGGACATAGAGCAGGTAAGGGTCCAATGGGACCCGAGCGATGAGGCCTCTGCGACTTGGGAAGATGCTACATGACTAAGGGGATTGTACCCCTACCTTTTTGCTGGCTTCCAGGTGTAAGCCTATGCTAGTGGGGGAGGATTTAGTGCCTCTCGTGTTTGTGGTCTATACGTTGTCTATTTTTGATTCGAGAGATACTTGATACTCATTTGATATATGTACCTTGAGATGACCTGAGGGTCAAATGTTATATTTTGATTTTTGTACCATAGATGCTTTGTTGCTATGCTATTCAGTTTATCATATTTTCATGTTGATGTTATTTTGAGATGACAGTAGATCTATGATAACTGATTATCTAGTTATATGATGTATTGGACCTATTTGTTGACTATGTTATGAGATGGATTCTATGCTATGGTTATTTACTTCATTCTTGTATCTTCACGCTTTCTGTGAATGTGAGTGATGTAAATGGATTAAATAGGTATTTTAATACATGTTGCTTCGGCTATGATATTATATGCCATTGCACTTGATCGTGTGTTTTAGTGTGCAAGAATTATATCCCTGGCAGTGGCCTATGGAGTTAGTAATCCAGCTATTCATATTTTGCCAATGTCGCTCCTATATGGTCGACGTATCCTTATTTAGTTGTTTTATATTAAAACCTTTCAGTGATTAGCAAATTTGAACTCAGTTGCATTATGTGATTAGACCAGTGAACATGTCTGTGCATTTAGAAGTTTGCATTCGTCGCAAAAGTGTTAAGGGTTTTTCTGTAATTTTGGGTTTTTGGGTTTTTAATCTTTTGGATTTAATTTCTGGCAGCTTTGCCTTAGGTGAATTTTCGTTACGGATAATAACTTATTTTCATTTGGGTTGTTTCAGAGTTTAACTACTCCAGCTAGCTATTTTCCATTATCAGCTATTCACTCAAAATGAATAAATATTGGGAAAGTGAATTCATTATTCACTTCTCACATTTTGGAAAATTGAGTTTGGAGAGCAAATTTGGAAATCCTGTTCTGAAGGATTATTGTTTTGCTCGTTGCAGGAGCTGTGAGCATGGGATCTTTGCAAGGTTGGTCTCGTTGGATTCAACTCGAGGAGTTCTCGCTTTGCCAACAGTTTTAGCAATTTCGGCGGAGTATTTATTTTATTCTACGGGTTTCAATTTTGGCCCTTTTTGCTGTTAGGTAGGGCCTTCCTATTTTAATTTTTTTTCTTTGTTTCTGATTTCATTTCTTGTAGCAATATGTTAGGAGGTTGTGAACTAGTGTTCCCCTCCGTTTCTGTTTGCTAGTTCTGCCCGGTTGGTTGGGTATGAACGTTTTACCTATTTTTGAAATGGGGGTTTGGGTTTTTGGGCTGTTATGCTAGCCATTTTTGCATACGGTGTCCGTTTTCAATTATTTTTAGATTTTTGGGGTTTTTGAACCCAAAGGCCAAATGGGTTTTAATTTTGGAATTTTTCCAAAATTTGGGGTTTTTACCTCGTTTTGTGTGTCGTCCTATTTTCTCGAGTTTTCTTGGCACATTGTGGTTCATGGACCTGGATGATCCATTTAGATATCAGTCATAACACTTTTGCATCTTTTGTTACATTGGGATTCGTGTAGCATCCGTCATCCTGATTATGTTTTCGGTCGATTGACTTTTGTTTGCATTCTCATCCTATCCTTGTGTATGATCTCTGTGATGGTGGTGCGCCACACACATGTATATTGTCGGGTGACCTGTGGGGCCTGATCTTTCGTGGTACTTCTGAAAGTTGTGATCATTGGGGTTGGGTTGGGAGTTTGCATGCCTTCGGGCACTCATTGTTGGATGAGCATGGGTAGGGTAGGGTAGCATATGGAGGGGGCTTCTATCCTGTAACCTGGTGACTACTTCCTGGTTGGTAGAGGAAGTTTTATATAAGTGATAATCAAATTAAAACTTGGGGTGGTAATAACATTAAAGATAATAAATGGTACTTTTGTGTATTGGCCTTTCATTAAGGGAGTTGAGCTACACAGTGTATTGGCCTTCCATTAAGGGAGTTGAGCTACACAGATTCGAGCTTGGGCTTGTGATGCCAAATGACTCTCCATGATGTCAGTCCCTATGTAGTAGCCCATTGAGGTGTTTGACCAAGACCTATAGTTTATGCATTGTCTATGTCTTGGATTCAATCATCATATTGCTTGGCGTGTGTGTTAGCCATGGTTGTTGTTTTGTGTGTGTGTGGTTGGATCATTATCTCCATCAGCACAGTGGGTGTGGACCTATGGGTGCCACGTGGTTGGGAAGCGTAGCTACCTTCACCACTACTACGGACCGATGTACAGAGACGATCTATTGTTCTAGTGTGATCATTGCTAGATGTGTCACTTGGTACTTCAATTTGTCAAGTATGCTTTCTAGTGATTTATGCTTTCATTGGGATGTTGTGTTCCATGTTTACATGATGTTGGTTTTACGCATTCCTTGTTATGATGGTTAGCATATAGTAGATGATGTTATCTGATTACAGGGTTATCTTATGTTACTACTAGCATGTTAGATTTCATTTACTTATATTGTAGCATGTTTAGTAGTGATGTCCCTATCACGATAGCACCGATGATCTAATTGGTGGCTTGGGATGTTATGCGCGGGGGATGGCTAGGGCCCATGATGGTCCTATGACGCCATTGATGGTTGGGAGGAACCACGTACTTAGATGGTTAATTTTCTCATTGCAATGTTATCTATGCTATTGCGATGTTATTTCAGTTTTTGTGATGTTTCCTTTCTGTACTTTCCCTTCTTTATTTGATAGATGGTTAGATTTCATTTTCTGTATTTCTGTTACTCAATTTTGGTTCGAGTGTTTTGGCCTCAAAATGTGGATCTGGTACTCCTTGGTGTGGAGGTTCTTTTGTCAATTTTTCCTTGTTTTTGAGTTCTGGAAATGTTTTTACTTTTTATGGGCGACATTTGTTCAGCATTGTGCGACACTGATAAATTATCGCATGCCCATAGAAAGAATGTCGTATGATACTATAAAGTGTCACATGCATTACTGAAGAATTTTCGTACGACACTAGAAAAGTGTCAGATGGCTTCATGAGAAATGTTGCGCAATACTTTTTCAGTACCGCATGCCTTCTTGAGAAGTGTCTCACGCAGTAAGGGAGAAGTGTCGCCCTCCCTTAGTGAAAAGTGTCCCACACCTTTTGGTTAAAACCTATGCATGCCAAAAATGGGTACTTTTTGTAGTGTTCTGATCTTTTTGAGAGTTGATCTGGATACCCTTTTTGGTGTTCTTCAAGCCTATGTTGTTGCATTTTGAATTCAGGAGGTTTCTTTTGTAATTCAATTTTTGGGTTTCTGTTGTAGTCCTTCAGGGTTTAAAATATATCGTTTAAGTATAAGTTGACATATATGTAATTCCTTATGATATATTTTAATATATGCGATGATTCATTTGAGATGGGTTTCAGACCTCTACGAGCTAAGGTGTAGATTCTAGGAAAAATCAGGGCTTCAAAAATTCAGACTTAGCCAAATTTCAGGGCTTCAGGATTTCAGACTTAGCCAGTTTCCAAGAGTCAGCTTATGTCTTTCAGCTTGGTAGTTCTTTGTGGTTTTCGTGATTGTGTTCTATTTGGTAGTGGCATTTGGAGATCCGTTGGTGCTTGGTTGTCTTTCAGTCTTCCATTGTGATCTTTTGGTTTGTGTAGATGGTATCATGTGCACTTACACTTGTAAAAAAAAATTATTCTGGCTTGTTTCCAAGGATCTCCAAGCGGGGCATTACAAATTTTCTTGAGCTTCACAGTGACATTAGGAAGCTACAGAGTTAGAATATGAATTGTTCTCTGAAAATATTGGAACAGATTCATTTTTTCAACTAACAGAGCATATTTCTCACTTTGGAAAATACCCTTCCTATATAACAACATGAACATAATTAAATGTCTTTTAGGGTAATATATTGCAATACAATGTACATCTTCATTACGAAGGCAACCTGGTTAATGGTTACTTCTTTCTCTTTTTACTACAAATCTTATTTTCTTTTAAGCATCTTTCCATATAGTGTATTTTGCACATTTATGATAATTTTACCCCAACTAAGCTGGCTTTCTTTTTCACTTGTACTTGAATAATTGCTTCATTAAAATCTTCATGAGTTACCTATAAACAATAAATATAGCCAAGCTGCATACTATTACTATCTAAATATAGCCCATTTTAATCACATTTCTAGTTTTCTATTGAATAAAAAACCTACTTCCTCAAGAAAGAGATATGTTTCCCCTCCAAGCAGAGAATCCCAACTCTTGG
Source organism: Cupressus sempervirens (assembly GCA_028749045.1). Classification (NCBI taxonomy): domain Eukaryota; kingdom Viridiplantae; phylum Streptophyta; class Pinopsida; order Cupressales; family Cupressaceae; genus Cupressus; species Cupressus sempervirens. Next base: position 823,066,844 of record CM053783.1, read on the forward strand.
GCAGTAGTGTGATTGTCTTCCAATGGTATTTCTCTGATCATGGTCAAATCAGGGTGATCCCCTTTGAGGTCAGCTAGATTAAGATCCATTAGCATGGACTTTGGTTCCATTTGCATCCTCAAGCTCAATAGATGCTTCAATTTGTCTCAAGGTAATTTATTATATATCCATCTTTTGTGTTCTTGGTAATTCAAGTTCTTGTATATCAATCTACTATTTTGGGTTCCTGCATAATCCTTGATTTGCATTTGGATTTATGATTTTCAATTGGGGACTTTGCACTAGTAGAAGCACCAATATGCTTTTTTATTGGCAATGCAATTTTTGGAACATGACTTGGCCATGAAAAGTCTTGCAATGTACCAAATTCTGACCATACGAAGTACCGTATTGATGCAAGGATGGAGGTAGGAAATATGTTTTGACTTACTAACTCTTTCTTAAGGCTTCTTCCAAGCCTACCTAGCATAACATATGCTATCCCTTTGGATTCTCTAAGGTTAGAGACAAGGTGAATGGCTTATTCCTTGTGCCACTTTCACCTATTCCAGTTGTCTCTACCTATACCTTCACAAAATCACAAAACAGCCTCTCACACCTCACCACACAACACCTCCATCACCTCGTACCTCCAGGATCTTTATCAACACCATACACCTATAAGCTTCTGAAGGAATTAACTCATTTCCAATACAATACCTTCACTATTCATAAGGTTCTAGACACCTTAGAGGCTTCAAAATGCCAATAAAAACTACTCTATCTCATAGCCTACCTTGGAATGTAGATTAAAACTCAAATCTCTTAAATCATCTATCAATACTAAAAGTAGATTCTAATACCTTTTATTGCACTTTTTTTCCAATTCCAAAATCTAAGATTCTGACTTTCTTATTCAAGCATATAATTCGAAGACTCGGGCCTATCCTATTAGGCATACAATCCTCATTCAAACTATGACTCTTAACAACATCAATTAACTCTACCAAATGAACTTATATACTTCATTACCTCATTGAGGTCTTTCAAAGTGATGATGTTCGGGCTCCCAATGATTGAGGAGATCTTTAAATTGTCAAACCCTTGTATTGATGATGGTTTTATTGCTGATTACTATGGTTGGCTTCTAAGCTACAATATCCCACCTTTCCTTCTCTTTCAAATGGTTCTTTAGTGTCTTATGAACAAAAACAATCTCCCAACAAGCATGCAGACTACACACCAACTTTTGCCACATTTTCTTTATTTTCAAATTGTTAATTCATTGTTAATGTATGATTCACGGGCATCTCCCTTACAAGGAACAAGTTAAGGTGTTAACTTAGTAAGAGGGAAAACTAGAACAATCATGGGAACTGTTAATACCTTCTAGTAACTCCATGAATGCGAATATGCAATCATTATCACACCATATTCTGAAAAATTATAGAATTTACTGTCTAAATAGAAGGTAATGTATTCTTGGTAATAATATAATGATAACATACAAATGTTCAACCAACCATGGAAATATTATGCTCTTCACCATAAATAGGAAACTTTAAAGATCATCATAACCATGAATTCCACAAGAGGATAGAAGGACTGTACTCTAAATGCCACTATAGCAGCAATATTACACCAAAATACTAATTTTCATTTCACAACTATATACAAAACACTTTGTTTCTCTTCTCCACAAATTCTCCCCTTCACTCTATACTTCTCTCAATATGAGACTATATTTCTTTATATCATAACATGACTCTTTACCTTCCTAAGAAGTTTGAACAATATGAATGACTGTTCACCTTCTACACTTTGTCAAAGAATAAAAATTAAGCTTTCCAATTCTTTGTCGCTGCATATATAGAGTTGCATCTCTTCTAATATCAACACACTTATTGCACTTTAGTCCCTTGTAGAAAGATCCAATGGAACATGTGAAATATATGATTATTGAGATCTTTATATTTTCTAGCTTCTATAGTTGCATAAGTAAATTGGTTTAGTTTCCTTGATTAATAATTGAAAGACATATTTTATATGTTGATGTATGAAAATGTGAAAGAGTAGCTATTTGTGTTTATCCAACATTTTGGATAGTTATTGTCCAAAGATTCTCAGGTTAGTTGAATTGATTTTAACTATTGCATGTGAGTCTAAGCATTGCTTTTTTAAGGGGATGCTTGTTTAATACTTTGACTAGTTTACCAGAAACAACAAGGTTTCTTAGATGAATGCCCATACTAAAAATATTTTTGCAATGGCTTTTGTTTGAAAAAAAGGTCACAAATCTTTTGCTAATTGAATCATGCCCAATAACATAATTTAGTACATCACGTTGAACTCTTCACACCCTCTCACACCACATGCAAGTAGAAATCATTGCTTGCAAATAATTTTTGGTGTAGTTTTCACATTATCATAGTGACTACTAGGGAAAGTCATTTTCCAATGCATGAGTTTTCTACCTTAGAGGCAAATTTTATCAACTTTTCACTCTTGTGCAATTATCTTTGTAGGAACCCTTAAAACCATTAGAATACCTTCACTTAGACAACTACCTTGGTGTACTGCAAACATGTTTAACCTAATTTGAGATATCAGTAGCAACAACAAGATGTATATTAATGCTTTAAACTTGAATTACAATTTAATTATGTAAATGATTCTTGAACTTTCATATAGATCGAGGCGATTTTCTTATGAATAACATGATTGTCAAAGACAAACAATCAAGTAATAATTCTAGAATGATCTAGTCTTGTCCCAACAACCCACGATGACAAAAACAAGTCAAAGTACAAGCTTAGGATTGTGTGATGTAGGAACTTTGAAATAGGAATTAATAGTAAATAAAAGTTAAACAATAGATTTCTAAATTTAAAATCCATTATCCAGTTCCCTTTTCCCCTGCCTGATTTAAATTTAATAAATTGGAATTTTTTTTTGAAATAAAAGGAGGCTTTAAACTATCATCTTGATTGGATGTTGCCTTGTTGCCCCCATTTCAAGAAATACAGGTTCATAACCTTTTTGGGTGCTATAATGAGAATGAAATGAAACAAATAATAATTTATTATGTATTCTTTAAAGGGTGCTAGCTTAATGGAAGAGCATCTGCTTCACAAGCAGGAGGATGGTGGTTTGATTCCACTACACTCTATTATGACCAAATATGTGACTAAATATGCTATTGAATATGCTATTAAATATGTGACCAAATATACTATTAAATATGCTACTAAATACACTACCAAATATGTGACCAACGTTACTATTAAATATGGTACTAAATACACTACCAAATATGCGAGTAAATATACTAAATATGTGATTAAATATGCTACTAAATATACCACTAAATATGTGACTAAATCAACTATCAAATACAAGACTAAATATGTGATTAAATAAACTACTTAATATACCACTAAATGTGTGACTAAATCGATGATCAAAATCAATGATGAAACAAGTGACTAAAATTAGTTAGTAGTAAATTTAGTAGCATTATAAATGACTGGATATTAACTACTATTAGTCACGTGACTAATTTTAGTCACATATATACAAATTTTAATAGTTTTTTTAGTCACATATTGTTTTTTTTGTACTAGTGGAGTGCTTTATGTAATTTACAAACCATATCCCTGTTGTTCTCATCAACAAGTCCCTCTGGTTGTTCAATATAGACTTCTTCTTCCAATATACCATTCAGAAAAGCAAATTTTACATCCATCTGATAGACTTTAAAACCTTTATATGCAGCATATGCAAGTAAAGTTCTTACTCCTTCCATTCTAGCAATAGGGGCAAATATTTCACCATAGTCTAGTCCTTCTTCTTGAGCATAACCCTTGCATACTATTCTAGCTTTGTTTCTAGTAATCTCACCATTCTCATCTACCTTGTTCTTGAATACCCACTTGGTGCCAATCACATTTTTGTCAACTAGTCTAGGAACTAAACTCCAAGTTTTGTTTTTCTTTATTTGATCAATCTCTTCTTCCATAGCTTTATCCCATTCATCATCTTGTAATGCACCATATATTGTCTTAGGTTCAAGTTTGCTGATTAGACATGATTCATGTCTTAGTCTATTCCTTGTCATTGGTCTTGCATCTTTGTCACCAATTATCTATTTAGCAGGGTGATTTCTTTTTACATATTTGGATAATCTTGGTTCTTTCCTTGTTTCCATGTTTGATCTTTCAAATTCAAGATCACTATGCACTTTGTTGTCAGGTTGTTCTTCATCTCTTTCATGTATACTAACTTCAGGATCAGATTGTGCATTTTTTTCATTCTGTAACTTGGCTTCTAAATGCAACTCGACATTCACTGGTTGTGACTTGGCTGAAATTGGAATTTGTTGTTGAGTTTCAATTTGATTGACAACATCCTCATCAATAGACATTCCTTCATAAGAATACACAAAGGTTCTATATTCATCCATTCTCTTTGGTTCTTCATCTTGGACTTCTGTATGCTCATCAAAGTTTACATTTGCACTTTCCACAATTTTGTTAGTGTTAGTATTCAAACACTTGTATGCCTTACTTCTAGTGGAGTAACCAAGAAATATGCCTTCATCACTTTTTACATCAAATTTTCCATTTCTAGCATCTTTAAGAATAAAGCATTTGCAACCAAACACTTTGAAATGTTTTACATTGGGTGAGTGACCATACCATAATTCAAAAGGTGTTGTATTTGTACCTTTCTTGACTTGTACTCGGTTCAATGTATGAATAGCTACACTTACAACTTCTCTCCAATATTTTAGAGCAAAAATCTTTTCCATCATTAATGTTCTAGCATAGTCAATCATAGATCTATTTCTTCTTTCAACAATTCCATTCTATGGGGGAGTTGTAGGAGTTGATGTTTGCCTTTTGATTCCTTTATCATTACAAAATATCTTGAATTCATTTGATGTGAATTCACCACCTCTGTCTGATCTTAGGCATTTCAAGCTCTTTCTTGTTTCCTTTTCAACTCTAGCTGCATACCACTTAAACGTTTGAAAAGCATCAGATTTTTGTTTTAAGAACATAACAGTCATCATCTTGGAATAGTCATCAACAAACAACATTATGTATTTATCTCCTTTGTAGCTTTGTACTTCCATTGGACCACATAAGTTAGTATGAACTAACTCAAGTACTTCTTTAGATGTATAGTTTTTGCTTTTGAAACTTGACTTTGTCATCTTTCCTAACTGACATTGTTTGCACATGATATTATTAGGCTTCTTCAATTTTGGTAAACCTCTGACTTTCTTCATTTTACTGATATTGACTAGATTTTCAAAGTTGACATGACATAGCCTTCTATGCCATAACCATTCATCATCAAATTTTGCAATAAAACAAGAAACATCATCCATATCAAGGTAAAATAGATTACTTCTTGTTTGATCTCCTTTTCCTATCAATTTACCACCAGTATCATAGATTTTTGCAATTTTGTTTCCAAATTCTACTTTGCATCCTACATTGCCTAACTGTGAGACACTCAACAAATTGTAGTTTAATCCTTCAACATAGTATGCATTATCACATGAAATTTTCTTTGTGAGCTTAATGGAACCTTTTCCTTTTATTTGACATGGAGCATCATTACCAAATCTAACACTCTTTCCATCATACTAAGTAAAGTTAACAAACTTACTTTTGTCTCCTGTCATGTGATGTGAGCATCCACTATCTATGATCCACCTATCATTCTTGTTCATACATGTTACCAATGCTGTAGGTTCTTCTTTATCAGATTGCTCCTTCATGGCTACATAAACAACTTCATCATCATTATCATCAAAATTTTCTTCAACAATATAACACTTCTTACCTTTGTCTTTGTAATCTCTCTTGTTATCTTCTCTTCTAAATTTGTATTTGTTGCCTTCCTTGTAATCCTTTTTCTGTGTACACCTAGCAGCAATATGACCTACTTCATTGCAATTGAAACAAATGATAGGCATCTTACCTTTGAATTTTCTTTTACCTCTATGAAATCTTCTAGCTGGTAGTGCTTCCAATTTTTCCACATCTTCCTCAACAGTGCTACTGTCATTGGATACATATGTCATTTTTATTTCTTTCTTTTATTTCACCTATTAAGCATCTTTTAGTGATAGCTTGGCCTTGAAAGCAGATTCAACATTCTCAGGTCTATAGTTGTCAAAGTTAGATAAATCAAATGCAGTGAGTCTACCCACTATAACTTCAAAACATAGATTTTTTCCTGGTACACATCTTAGCTCTTGTATTGCTGATACTCTAATATCATAGATAGGGAGCAAGGTTCTTAAGAACTTACTATTAGTAGTATCTTCATCCAATTGACCACTCAAGCATCTTATTGCACTTACCACTTCTTTTATTCTTGTGCCATACTGAGCAACATTCTCATTTTCCTCCATTTTCATATCATCAAACTTTCCTTGGAGGCTTTCTCTTTTTGCTCTTTGTACATTATGATCTCCTCCATAGATGTTTGATAGGGCTTTCCACATTTTGAATGTAGTGTCACATCCTTTGATATCATCAAATTCAGCATAGTTGAGTGTAGAGGCAATTTCTAGCATTGTTTGATTGTGTTCCTATTTGTTTTTCACATCTTCTACAGTAAGAGTACCAGTTGGATCAACATGTTCTGTAACAATTGAATTTTGGGCATAATCTCCTATGGATCCAACATGTAGCTTCATCAAACTTTTCCATGCAACAAAGTTGTCTTTTTTGAGCTTGGGAACTTATCTCTTAGGCATTTTGATCTTTTTTTCTTATAGTCCCTTTAAACTAAATCAGTAGTTTAGCTATGATACCAATTGTTAAAATTCTTTAGAATAACTAAGAGGGCAGGGTGTGGGGGGAGGTTGAATAAGTTATCCAAGGTCCAAATTCCCTAATATAGTGAGCCCATAAACTTTTCATCCATCAAGCTTAAAATAATCATCCTAGCAAATTACAGTAAATCAATATGCAGCAATAAAACATGCAAGATCAACACATGACACAATGATTTACGTGAAAACCCAATTTGGGAAAAACCACCAGTAACATGCTACTTGATTCTCACTCTTCTAAAGTGATTCCCTATTAAAAGCCTGCCCTGTTAAAGGCTTACAACACACTGTTAAATGTGACCTTGTTAGAGGATTTCACCAAACTGTTAGGAATGGGCCTGATCAAAGGACTTTAGAACATTCCCTTGGAATGTCACCTTGTTAAAGGATTTACCTCATGGCTATTAAACCAACCTAAATCCATAGAATTTAAACTTAATTGTTACAATTACTAGAGAGTAACAATAATGGCTTTTTGATCTGATACAACTTACAACATACTTTGTAGATTTCAGATCTCACTTCAGTTCTATCCTTTTGCTTGGCTTTAATCACTTCAACTCTGATAGCTTGTCTTCCTCTCAAGCTTCGTCTCCTTCAGTCTTCTTACTCATCATCCCAATGCAATCATATCTGGGGTCTTCTTATCAAAATAGAGTAACTGTGCTCTCTTTCTCCTTAGCACCTCCTTCAACACTTTATGCTTTCATGCTTGACCACCTCTCTCTCTTTTCTTTATGACCTTATGATTCCTTAAATAGAAATCTAGTTTTCCTTTTTCGCACAATTCTCCCTCTCCAATTTTAGGGTTTCAAATGGATTAGGTAGGATACAATGTGTCTACCCCATATCTTGCTGTTATCTAGAAACTTCATCTAGAGTCCAATTGTAATCTCCAAAAATGTTCTACATGGTGTTCTGTGCCACCAGCTCATCATTCTTATCTTCTATTTACTTCACAAACTTCTAGATAACAACCTTGTCGGCTTAGATCTAGCAAATCTTTGATTTTTGAAATAATGCAGCAACTCAGCACTATTGGTTTACTAATTCTCAGCATCTTTGTGTTACTCAGCACTATTGGTTTACTGATGCTCGACATCTCTATGTTACTCGGCACTTGTATCTGCTCGGCACTTGGTTCTTCTTGGCACTTGGTTCTACTCGGCACTTGTATCTACTTGGGACTTGTATTTGCTTAGCACTTGTAGTTTGCTCGGCACTTACTAAAGTTGAATTTGCTCGGCTTCAACTAGGAATCTGTTCGGCACTAACTAGCTTGCTCAGCTCTCGCTCTCTAATGAATTTAGTTAGGCTTTACAAATGACTTAGCTAAAACCTTACATCTTTGATGTGTTTCAGTGTGCCCATTCTCTGTGTCTTATAGTATGTCATCAATACACTTTTTCATCAATGGCTTAGCTGATACTTGTACTTCATTACAACATCATAACTTCAACCTTTCTCTCGGTGTTCTAGTTACATCTTATTGATTGCCTCCTCCTTGTCAATCAACTAATTGATAGTATTTGGATCATTAAAGCAATTTTCATTCTTGCAAGTAGCAAGTTTGTCATCAATGACAAAACAATGATTGAGAACATTCTTTTACCAGTTTTAAATACAATTTCCCTCATGATCTTTTCAATCATTTCCAAAACTATCCACTCTTTATTGTACATAGACATATCAACCTCTTAGTGACCTTCATGGTCATCTATCATTGATCATCTTATTTCTTTATTGGAAAAGTAAGAGACAACTCGACACTCATATTAGCAATTCAATGACCCTCAACACTTATCAATGCATATCAATATTGTTATTCCAAGGTAATTCATTATTGTTAATGTTACAAAACTTGTTTAGGTTATACATACAAGATTCACAATACTAAACAAATAGATACATATACCCTCACCTTTATTCTCAATTTTAATATATCTCTCTCTACCCTCACCCACTCTATTCTCCAATTCACCTTCTCTCTCTTTATCTACCATTATTTTTATTCTTTCACTATCTTTTTCCTTGTGTTCTTCCTTTCTCCCTCTATCAAACTTTTTATACTTTCTCCATTTCCATCCCTACTTCTTTTACTTATCTCCCCTATCCCTATCCCCTAAACCCTATCTTCATGCAAATTTGATTACTCAACCCAAAAATAAAAGAATAAATATAGCCAAAAACTCATTAATATTTCATTATTTATGTATTACTAATATCATGACCACTCTACTAAGTAGTAGTAATATTTTCATTACAAAATACAAATGTTCATTGATTATGATATAATATTCTATGATGTCCTTTCTTGTATGGAACACATAGAAGTTTGTACCTATATTAAGTACATGGTATAGAAGAGTTCTACCTTAGGTGGGGATAGTTGTTATCTCATTTCACTTTATGTTTGAGATCCACCTTTAGTGAAAATATCCCATTATCATCATCATCATCTAACACATACTTCATTATATAATGGAATATTATTGACTCTTGGTGACCATCATAATTCCACATCATAAGAGAGTCATACAGAGAGAAGGGAAAAGAGAGAAATGATTTAAACTTTAAAGCCTATGAATATATGGATTAAGGTTTAGATATAGAGAGAGGGCATAAAAGAAAGTGAGGAAACAAAGAAATGGACAATGGATTTAGAATTTAGGGATTATGATTAACTATGGGATTGAAATTAGGTTTTATATTTTGGAGATTACAAAAGAGAGAGAGATAGGTAGAGGGGATGACGAGGATGGGAGTGAGAAAAGGGAAGAGCGATAAAAAGAGGGAGACACTGAGGTAGGTTAAAATAGAGATGCCCATATAACTCTTTATTTATTCCTTCCACCTTCAATCCTCTCTCTATCCCCCTTGATTCATTTTATCATTCATTTTAAGGAATGAAATCCTTTCTATATTATAAATCATATTGTGATATCAAATTCAAATTGTATGTAGAGATAAAGACATACAATGAGATACAAATGTAGATAAATCTATTAAAGAGAAAGAAATAGATAGAGAAAGGTATTTGGAGAATATAGACAATAAGAGATAGGAATAGGTAGTGTTAGTAATAGATAGATGGATAGATAGATATAGACAGTGATGGAGCTATATGAAGAGGGGCAGAGATATATAGAGAGATGTAGTGGGAGAGATAAATATAATGAGGGTAGGAAAATATCCATAATCCTAGGGGTGTGAAGTGATTATTGTAGAGAGAGCTGAGGGAGATCATGAGAGAAAGGGAAAAGATCAAGACTAGTACTGAAATTAGGGGAAAGATGGGGGGAGAGAGATAGGAAATAAATAGAGAGAGGTAATACAAGGATAGGGAGATAGGGATATGAGGATTGGAGTTAAAGAGTGATAAAGGGGTGGTTAAGATGGGGAAGAGGGAGAGAATCAGTGAGGTAAAAAGAATAACATGGCAAGGGAGAAATTACTTATATTTAAGGGATTGTGGTTATAGGATTTATGGATTAGGGAGTGAGATGTAAATCTCTCTCTCTCTCTCTCTCTCTCTCTCTCTCTCTCTCTCTCTCTCTCTCTCTCTCTCTCTCTCTCTCTCTCTCTCTCTCTCTCTCTAGATTACCTCTAAGAAAGGTCCCTTAGATATCCTTTCCACTAAAATAGAAGAAAATATTGTTGAATTATCCCAAAAAATGGTTGTAGTTGGTCATGGATTGTAAATTCTCAACTTGAAAGAAATAATGGCCTAGATATGTGAGAGTAGTCTCATCACTTTCAAGAAAAATTAATTGTAAAGAGTGATAGGGAGATGGTGATTGGAGGGAGAGGGCAAGGGTGATACAGGGGTGATTAATATGTAGAAGAAGGAGAAAGTAAGAAATGATTTAGATCTCGGGGATTAAAGTTATAGGGTTTAGGATTTAGGAGAGATGTTCTCTCTCTCTCTCTCTCTCTCTCTCTCTCTCTCTCTCTCTCTCTCTCTCTCTCTCTCTCTCTCTCTCTCTCCCCTAACCTCCCCCTATATCATCCTCTCCCAATCCATAAACCTTGAATCCCAAGCTCAATACATAAAATCCTATAACCATAAATTCTAAGAACTAAGTCATTTTTCCCTTCAATATCAATCTCTGGGTTTCTATTTATCCCTCTCTTCCTATTTTCCCTTTATCCCTCTCTTCCACTTCCACTCACCATCTTCTGTTAGGCTCACACTTGTGGTGGTAAAATTTTTTAAACAATTCAGGTACTATATTCTACAGTCTCATTTTGGGGTTTATGTTCCTAAGGCTACTGTGAAAAGTATTTTGACTTAGCAAGATATGGGACTGAATGAAAGAGCTACTTGGGTAGTTAAGCTACAAGAATATTATATTAATATAAATCCAAAAAAAATAGTAAGAGGGAAAGGTTTGTGTAACTTAATTGCTGAAAAAAATTTTGTTACAAATGAGAAAGAAGAATTACCCCAATTTTTTTTGGTAGGCCTTGCTAACTCATGGTTTTCCAAAGTAGCATTTTACCTAACATATAGAGACTATCCTGAAGGAGTTTCCACTAGGGAGAGAAGAGGTTTGAGATTAAAAGGTGCAAAATATGTAATTTCCCAAGGTGTGTTATATAAGAAGAGGATAGATGGAACTTATCTAAGATGTGTTGATAAAGTTCAGCAAAAGTAATTACTCAAGACATTCCATGAAGAAACGTGTGGATGTCATTTTTTTTCTACTATTATAGCTTTTAAATTTTTAAGAAATTATTTCTACTAGCCAAGTATGTTTCAAGATTCTTATTTGTATGTTAAGGGGTGTCAAAATGTAAGCTATTTACAGGTAAACCTTAGTTAGCAACACTACCCCTTAGACTAGTGGTCATTAATGAACCTTTTAAACAATGGGGCATCGATTTTATTGGACCTATAAGCCCCATATTTAGTGCAGGGCATATATTTATTCTGACAACAATTGTCTATTTCACTAAGTGGGTTGAAGCTATTCTGACGAAGAAGGAAGATACTCAAGTGACATGTGACTTTCTTATGAATCATATTCTGGCAAGATTCAGAGTGCCTACCAAGATAGTTGCCATAATGCCTCTTATTTTTCTTCTGAAGAAATCACTATGTTATGCTATGAAAATGGGATCACCTTAGCACATGCCTCATATTATTTCCCACATGGTAATGTTCAAGCTAAGACAAGCAATAAGAACTTGGTCTCCATCATGAAGAAGTTAGTAAGTAGTAACATTAGAGATTGGCACAAGCAATTATATGAACTAGTGTGGGTAGATAGGGCTTCTTCTAAGAGGTCTATAGGTATGTCTCCATTTGAACTAGTGTATAGGATTAATGCACAAGTTTCTTGGTCACTGAATCTTGTTGCTGCAAATATACAAGTAGTCATAGAAGATGCCTATTTTCAGTCATCTTTGGAGAAAAGGATTATGTACCTTAAAAAATTGGAGGAAGAAAGGAATTAAATGGTGGATAAGATCACATAACATCAGATGAAAGTGAAAAGGATCTTTGATTGAAATTCAAGACCAAGGAATTTTTTCCTTGGTGATGAAGTTCTTTTATGGGATAAGCAAAATGAAAAGAAGGGAAGTCATGGAAATTTTGAATCTTTATGGAAAGGTCCTTCAAGGTAATTGAACTAATTGGCCCTAATGTAGTGAAATTATCATATCTAAATGGTGAGATCCTACCATATACCTAAAATGGATAGGATTTGAAATTATTCAAATTTTAGAAGGGTTCTTCCTTTTGTATATATTTAACCTAGGTCCTTGCTTTGTTTTTTCTTTTTTTTTCTTTGCTTTTCACCCTTGCTTTAGGTCTGCCAACCAAGTTTCTGAGTTCTCCTTTTTTAAAGTGAAAACTAGTCCCTAGATAGAGTCGATGTTAGTTCATGTTTTTTAGAGTAACCATTTTTTATTCTTTTTTTTTGGTTCACTTTTTTTTTTTAGGTATTTTTATTTGAACCATTGGTTATGTCAAGAGTCAAATGCAAAATGAGGTATAATGTCATTTTCATTTCTATCCAACCTCATTCTTTCTTTTAATCCTTCCCTCAAGATAATTTTTAACCAATTCCTTCTATTAGAGAACCTTGATTAGGAGTGATTTATTCCAAAACACCATCTTATTAAAGTTCAAAAGTTTCATGGTATAAGATGTAGGTTTCCTCATACTCCTTAAACCTTTTGTTACCAAGTTTGGAGAACACCAAGCCACACTGAACCCTTTGTACCAAATGAACTAGTTCACAAGTTCAATACTTCATTTGTTTCTCAAAGAAATATTCCTTGGTGGGCCCAACTAACATGTCACATATGCATGTGGTTTATAATACATGCAACAACTAGATGCCTTGTCACATATGACACAATTGTGAGTGATATCATAATCTAAAGGTAAGTACAAGCAATTAATGGTTGAAGTAAGGTCATCGTCAATGATCATGCCAAAACTTTGATTTAAAGGTGCATAAATAAAGATATGACACATATGATGAGGAGTAATCATTTGAAGTACTTGTCTCCTAGCTTAATTTCAATACCTAATTTTTCTCATCACTTTTCCTTCATGGCATGCTAAAATTATTTATGTCCTCTATATAATTAATGATCATCTCCTCTTTTTCAAGATGCATCTAAAGAAAGTTTTCTCCTTTAAAAAGAGGATATTAAGTTTCTTTTCTTGTCCAAGATAATTAGTTGTAGGAAAATTAACGAAAGATAGCCTTCTTCCATAGTTACAATGGTTGTCGCTCTTTAGGTAATCTTTCTGTTTTGTGGTTAATTTCTCTCGCCTATTGAGAAAAGCATATTTGTGGTTGTTTCTTTGCTTTAAAATTCAAGTAAAGATCCTAAATCATTAAATCTACAATGCACTTGTTTGGGAATACTCATAGTTTACAATGTAGGTCCCCTATAGTAGTTGATATAGACTTGTTAGGAGTTCATTTGGGAAGTGTTACAAAAATATTGTGTGAGAGACTAGTCAAAACTTTTTCCACTAGAGTGTTGGATAGTAACCTCCTCGTGGCCTCCACTTTCCACCAACTTATCCTTGCCCAAAATTGATTCAAGAGTGCATACATATGTATAATGTGTCTAAAGGGAATATATTGAAGAAATATGGAAGTTTTTTGTTGAATGTCAATAGGGAGATTGTAGCCATATTATTTCACTTGGAAGAGCAACAATTAGTTGACCTTACCCCTATGTTGTCCGCAGCTAGATTTTTTGAAAAAGTAAGTGTTTATAGGAACACCATAGAAAAAAGTTGGATTGACTATTTCTATAAAGGTGGTTCTAGGTTACCCAAAACCTTGAAGAAAAGCCTAATGACCACTCAGGTCCAAGATATAATGGTTCTATTGCATAGAATTTTTCGGTCTCCTGATGTCTCTATTTTTAAAGAATGGATGTACTTTTATATTTAAATTGTGTTAAAAGGCTCACAATTTCTAGACTAGGTAGAATTCATAGCTAGCTCTCTTACAGATCAGTTGAAGGGTGCTTAAATCTAAAAAATGACTTTTTCATGTCATCTTATTTGATGTAAATGCTAGCTACCACTCAGGATTTGCAACATTTGCCACATAAACCCTGGACTAAGAACATTGCTATATATAATTATTGTCTCTTTTTGCACAAAGATAAAGCCTTGGAAGATTTTAGAAAGGTCCATGATATCTTTTTTGGAAAATTGTGTTTTAATATGAAACACTCCTTGCACCATTGATTATCACCTGAGTCTCAAAGCCTCATTCAATCTTTTGGTAGCCTGTACATCCAATTCCCAAGGTTTACTTATTTAAGAGTAGGGAGTTTTGATGAAGAACCTATACATCTTCCCATATTTTCCCTTCATTTCTTTATCCTAGCAGAAGTAGCTCAGTAATTATTTGCTATAATAAAAAAATTCTCAGCTGAAGAGGCTTGTGATATCATTCTCCCACTTAAACTAGGTAGATTGACATGTGGAAGCATGAAAAATGTAATGTGTATAGGTTATGACTTGGTTAACTTTGGTTTTGGCTCCTATCAAGCTAGGCCAAATTTTGATAGCAAGAGAAATGTTCATAGCCTATTTGACACTTATGCAAGGAGTGTGCATATCCCCAATGCAGAGGATTTTTTGGAAGACTGTATAGATGAGTTGGAAGTGAGAAGAAGGTGGTTATCTAGGTTCACCATTACACAAATCCATCTTTTTCAATTAAATTCAGGTGTAGATATTATAGACATAAAGGAAGATAGAACAAACATCCTAGATCCCCAAGAAATTGAACCAGTAAATTATAACACTGTTGCTATTGATTGGAATTCTAAAGAAGAAGATAATATTCTTGAAAGAACAAAAAATGTGATTGAAAAGACAAAGTCTTGGTTGAGAATGAAAAAGGACACATGTGCTAATGATCAGATTGACCTTATTTCTAATGTTGGTCTTACAATTGCAAGTAGTAGAAGGTCATCAAGTATCTCTGAGAAGAAGATCCATAATCCCACTCTTACTCAGAGAGCTCATTCTAACAACAAAACTAAAATTCTAGTACCAGTAAAGCTTCACTAGGTGATTCAGGTAAATGGTTAACCAGATAAAGACCTAGGCAGTGAGCTCATTGATAATAACTAGTGTGTCCAAATAACTATAGGTTCACCCTATCCCCCACCCTCGAGGATGCAGGTTGTAGACACTTTGGAAAAGGGTATTAGATTGCAACCAGATCCTGCCACTCCTAATTTTCTTGTGGATTCAATGAATAGGAAGAGGAGTCCAGTTCCAATTTATTTCTCAATTGATGACATTGTGAATAAATATACCAACAAGGCTCCCAAGCTAAAGAGGACTAAAAGTACAACCAAAATAACCTTTGATAGTGTGATGAGGAGAAATATAGCTAATGTAGCCACCTACAATAAAAAGGAGTTGATAAGTTGGACCTGAGAAACTTTAAAATTACATGCACAAAATTGGGGGTGACGAACTATAAAAAAAAAGAACATCAGGTATAGACGTCCACAAAGAAAATTGTGCTATAGTAGCAAAAAGATGGGATTGAAAAGAAAATGATGAAAGCTGAGAAAAATGCAATGGTTCAGTTGATAAATTCATTGAAAGGTCAGAGTTTAGTTCTTAATAATCAATCATGTACTTGCTTTTGATTCTAGTGCTCTTGAAAATCAACAACTATTAGAAGATTTAAAGAAAGGGAAAATGATGGCATTTGTAGTATTTAGTTGGATCAGCCTGGTAACAAACCAAGTTGTTAAAGTCGTGCAAAATTTTCATGAAATTGTTTCTTAGCTGAAATTACACTTGATGAATCTTGTGTTCAGTCCGAGACTTCAAAAATAGAAGTTGAGAAATTCTTAGCCATGATGACCCAATTGGTAGAAGTGGAAGATTTTAGACCAGAAAAGCTCCTGAAGGAGAACCCATTACAACAAGTGGATGTAGGAGTGATTCAAGTTCTGATGAAGAATACAACCTGGAGATTATCCAATTACACTTCTGCAATCTCTAGGATGTAATCATGCAAAAAAGAATTCAAAACATTGCTTGAGCATGTAAGCAGGGACTTTCAATACATCGACTCAACCTTTTCCAACCCTCTTAAAGAAGGAGGTTTTGATGCAAAGATCATGATCAAACAAAATGAAGAATGCATGAAGTCTGTGAAGGAAAAAATTGATCTCACATCATTTGACTTCTCCAAGGTGGCCAAGAATGAAGTAATGTTAGGAATTTGCACTCTATGACTCCCCAGTTACCTAGATACCTTAAACAAGATAAAGCTAGAAAAGGACATGTGGAATGATCATTTGTAGAGCATCAGAAGCCCAAATACAATTGCCATGACCAAATTCATGAATGCATTCAGGACATGGAAGCTGGCACGTGGATAGGGTGATGTTGAATATGAGGAGGAAGATGAACTGCTTGACCAATTGGCAAATGATTAGTGTCTTCTTTTAAATTGCATTCAAGACTTTTAGTTTATGGTTTTTAAAATTTAAACTCTAGGTCTGTGTACCCTTTATGTCTATTTTCATAACTACTTTTAACTATCTGAGAATCTAGTTTTTAGGGAGATTCTCAAGTGGCTCTTTATTTAAGTTTGAAACTTAGTAGTGTTAAGGGTTGGTATTTTTTGATCTTTATCATACTGTGACCACTTTATCAAAATTTTATAGCTATGCAAGTGTTTTAATTTTCTAGTAATGTATCTAAACAATATTGTTCTTTTTGAAAGGAAATGGTTGAATGTTTGAGATGTTATGCTTTGAATTTACTCATTGTTGGTTTATTGTTGAACCAATGTTGGATTATTGAAATTTATTTGATGCTAGATAATTCTTTTTGTGTTAAATGAGTATCGATTTTGATTGTTTTTCATGTGGTAATTGATAGAGGAACTATGTGTTCTCTCCTTTATATGTATTTCCTGTTTAATTGTTGTTTATCAGATTATCCCCCTATCTAAGATAGACGAGAAGCTTTAATACTTTCAGGTTAAAAGTAATTCTTATTTGAAAGGAAATTTTGATTTAAGATCTAATAAGGAAGCTAAACCTTACCAAAATTTAGAGAGGAATTGAAGAAGTTGATATTCCTCAACTATTGGAAAATTGTATTTGTCTTGTAGACTCAAGCACATAAGTTTTCATTCATTTCTTTTTATTTAAAGAAAAATCTATTCACCAACAATTACTAAACCTTAAAAAAATTATGTTTTAATATTGAAGTACTAAGGTCCTTGTTGGTTGGAATCTAAAAGAGATCAAACTTATCTTGTTAACTAAGATGAAGCTAGTATGAACTCATCATGATAGATAGGTGTCCCAATAAGAAATGTGTCCTATAAAAGATCAAAAAATATGGGTGTTCATAGTAATGGAGAGGTTAATAGATAGAGGAAGAGATAAAGAGAACCAAGCATAGGGAAAGATGGAGAGAAGAGGCGAGGAAGATATAAATGGATAAATAAATGGAAAGATATATATAGAAGTCCAAGGGAGAGATAGGTAAAGCGTCAGAAAAACATAAATAAGTAGAGATAGACATATACAATAGAGAGAGGGATACATAAAAAGAGAGAGAAAATAAATATGAAGAACAAGAGAGGAAGATAAAGATATATGGGAAGGGAAAGGGAGAGAGGTATAGATAGAGAGAGATATGTAGAATAATAGAGGAAGTGAAATAGTGTGAAATAGAGAGAGGTAAAAAGAGAAGAGGGAGGAGGTAGAAAGAGAGGGAGGGAGAGAGTGAGAAAGAGACTGTGAGGTTGAGAGTGAGAGAGATAGGTAGAGAGCCTAGAAATAGAGAAGATGGGGGTGGATAAAGAGAAACATAGCTCAATATATAGAAAAGGAGATGTAGATAGAGAGATGGTGATATAAATAGATAGAAAGGGTTAATGAAAAGATAAAGATGTATATGATGTGATAGAGAAATATTGGGAAAGAGATAAAGAGAGGAGGGTGGATGATATTAAGAGAAATATATATAGACACATGATGAAGAATAGATAGAGGGAGAGATGGATTGAACACAAGAGCTAGACATAATTGGATATAGATAAATAGATTGAGATAGAGATAGAGGCATGAGAGTGAGAGAAAGAAGGTGATGTAGATGAGTATGATAATAAAGGAGAAATGGATATGGAAAAATAGAAGGAGAGAATCAAATAGATTGGTTATTTGTGATGGGTTGAATAGGATTAAAAATAGCCAATAAAAACTTAAGGTATTTTTGAATAGGAGAAGGTACAACTTGCATGGAAGAGAATGAGATATATATATGGGAGAGGAAAGGGAGAGAATTATAGAAAGAGAGAGAGGTATTTACTTTTCTATCATTTAATTTCACCTCAAATTAAATAAGATGGTTGGTGCTATTGTGTGTATTGTAGAGTTATGGAGGAGTGAGGGATGAAGGAAGGGAGGGAGGGGGAGGAGGGAGTTGTGTATTTTTTATCCCCCCTCTCTCTCTCCCTCTCTCTCCCTCTCTCCCCATATGGTTTAGGGTACAAGACCAATAGATTTTTATAATAAATACTCACTTCTAGAACACTAGCGTCTTAACTATAGAGCCCCCTCTTTTCCTTAAATTTCTACGCTTTCTTTCCCTTAAACTATAAACCCTACTCTATATTAATAATCTCTAAACTATATACTTTTCCATAATCCCTAAACCCTATGAGCCCCTTTGACAAACCACATGAGACCATGTGATCCTAGGATTCTTAATCATTCATGCATTTTCTTTTAAAGATCTAACTTATTTCTTCATTAATGGACTAGTTCATCAAGGAATTAGATTTTCATCAACCATACATGAGCATTCAAGAGTATAATTATATCCATGGGTCTATGGTTTGGGAATGGTAGATCTATTATATTTGTGGATACATTCTATAGAGAGAGATCCTTTGAGTATACATGTAGATTGGATCATTTATTATATTAGATTAACCCTAACCAAAATTTGAACCCTAATAATAAACCCTAATCATAATCCCATCCCTAACCATAATCTTAACCTTAGAATTCATCATCAATGTAAACACAGATACATCAAATAAGATATAGTGATACATCATGGTATACATAATTTAATACAACTTCCACTCCATAGATAACAATAATGAATCAAAAAGTTATGAATACAATACAAGTAAATATATACATATGACAAAGGATGTCTCAAACTGATACATAATAGATATATCTCTCTCTTTCTAAACCCTAAACCTTAATCCATAATGTTTAAAACCAAAACCTTATAACTGTTAACCCTAAACCCTAAATCTTTTACCACTCTCTCAATCTTTCGCTTTCCACTCTTTCTCTTCCTCCTCTCACTATCTCCCCATTTTCCTACTATTTTGTTCTCTCTCTCTCTCCATCAACTGTAGCTTGATCTTGTCACAGAGAGAGAGAGAGAGAGAGAGAGAGAGAGAGAGAGAGAGAGAGAGAGAGAGAGATTATATCCCACTTGCTATACCTTTTTTTGAGAGACTCAAAAATTGATTGGCAACTTTTCGATTCCCTATCTTTATCCACTTAGGCATATAAGCATATAATTTATTTTTCTTAGTTTTAAAATAAAAATTGTTTGAAATGATGAAAAGATTAATAGTAATATGACATGAAAAATACATGAAAAATAATAAGTTTACTTTAAAATGATTTCATTTGTTGAGGAATATCTAATTTAACAAAAAAATTATTAAAATTATCTAGTATTTAATTTTGTTTACATTTTCTTCTCTTCAAGTTCTATTAAAAATTATTTTGTTTATGTCCATATGAAATCTTAATTTTATCTTGTTTCAAGAAATGCAATTGGACAAAGGAATTGTTTATATATAATACTATAATATGATGGTAAACACAAGGAAATAATTAAAATTTATATAATAAAATATTAATATGAAATACAATATTTTTAGTTTAAAGTTATATCGTTTGTTCAAGAATATCTCATTTGACAATTATTAGAATTATCTAATATTTAGTCAAATTTATTATTATTTTAATTTAAGTTATATGAGAAATTATTTTTTAAAAATTTATCTATTTGTGAAATCTTAATTTTATAAAATTTCCAAAAATGCGTTTGCATAAAAGAAGAATTTATATATATAATTATTAATACAAATAAATAATTACCATTCATATGATATTTATATAAAATCAGCATAATATGTTATATAATATCAATATTTTTATTATTAATATATTTATTAAAAATATACATGTATATATAAAATTTCAAATTTATAGTAATGAAATATATTTTTTATAAACTTACAATACTTAATGACATATAAACTAAATTAAAAGAATACCAGAAAAAACTAAAAATATCATTAATAAACTTATGTTTTAAAGTAATAATGTTATCCAGCCGAAAAAAGGTTTTGGCGCTAAAAAATTAAAATTTGGGCGGTCGCAAATGAAAAAAATTATTTCATCATGGGACGTGACAAATTTACATTTTAGTTTTACGTTCGATGACAAAACAAGGATGGCATAAATTACTCCATTAGTGATTGGTAAAATCAATTCCAAATAGGAAAATCTAATTGCTAGAATTCAGAAATTCAGTGTTTGATTGTAAACATGAAAAGTAGAATTGGAATTTATTAATCCTAATTTTAGTCCAAAATGAGCATAGCGGAATTCTTACTCAAAAGGTGAAATTTCTATTCCATTTTTTTAAAACCAAATTTTATATCTTGTCAGGTCCGACCCTAGTTGCATAAGTCAAATTATTGGAAGGAAGTTATTTTTTTGGTGAAATATGGTGAGACACGCAATGATAGAGGCATAGTCGGGGACTTCGACTCCTAAATGTATTGAGCAAGCCCAACTCCAAAAGACTCAGTCATGTTGTTTGATGCTCAAATTATTAAAATTTGAAAAAAACTTATTCCAATTCCAATTTCAATTCATGCAACCAAACATAGAATATGCATCTTTCGACTCGTCTTCCAGTTCAACCAAACAGGTTCAAATGATATTCCAGAATTTATTTTAAGAATGTGCAAATTTTAGAAGTTGGCTTATTCCAGCATTACTGAATGTCGCATTCAACAATTCCTGCAACCAAACATAACCTTAGGTATGGTGATGTATAACATATATGTCATGCATTATGTATATTTTAGTATAGAATGCATTTTTTTTCCATCTACCATGTCATTATTTCATCAGGATAGACAACTATTGTCATTATCTGCGAATATAATTTACTTATGTTTATTTAAATAAACTGATTTAGTGAGGGTTTACATATTCTCTTCTATTATTGATATTTTATGGCACATAAACATTGCTTGATTAAATTTGGGTATTTACAACATTCTAGTAGTATTTCTTTAATAACATAAATAACAAGAGTTCTTGAGAGCAAGAGTCCCTGTCTATGGTGATAAGAAGAATAGGAGATTGACTTGGAATAACATGAACTTTTTATCAATTAAAATGATTCAAATTTAAGTTTTTATTTTTTAAATATTAAATGTTAGTCATTTAAATGGTTATATTTTAACTTTTTTTAATTGATTATAAACTTATATTTGTTAAAGTCATATTATAACAAATAATAAGTAGAACTAAATTTTTTTTTTTTTTTAATTATTTTTTCCAATATTTCAAAGGCTATCTTTGTATCATAGAATCTATTCATGTTAATAAAATCTTTTATTTTTTATAATCAAATAAACATGATAAACTCAAATCCATTGAAAAAATATTGCTAAGATAAACATTTTAATTCCTCAGAAATATTATTTATATACAGAAAATATACAGAAATATTATTTATATACAGAAAATATAAATTTTTAATTCCTTCTACAGACTATTAAATTTAGTTCGTAGCATCTGAGATCTTTGTTTGCTTTCTTGGAAGACGGTGGCTTTGTTTAGTAACTAGCCTGTTGTGGTACTTATAGAATCTCCCCAACATTGATGCTATCAGACAGTGGACGAGTGAGCGAATGGGACCTAAAAGGTAAGGTTGAGAACTGTTTTTCTTTTTCTTGTTATTCTCTTCCAAATATAAAGGATTGCTTTAGACTGCATGACAGGCGTTTTTGTGTGCTTATGGAGAAAAACAAGAACCTCCCTTTCTTCTATGTTCGTCATTTCTTTTGTAAAATGGATTGTGGTAATGCTAGTTGACCCAAATACAAGAATGATCATCATATTTGGAGGAAAATCCATGAAACCACCTTAACTTTGTTTTGGGTGTTTGTAGGTCTTAATATTTTTTAATTTGTTGCATCTTATGTATGTTCTTAATTATTTTCAAAGTATGTTTTCTTTTATTCTTTTGACCCTTTCAAAATCTTCATGAATATGCCCTTCCCAATTACGTTTTATGAATATGTTAAAATATATAAAGATTTTAATTACCATATAATTAATTATGCAATGTTTTTTTTTCATCTTCATTAAATATCTTAAGTCTAGAGTATTTATTATATATTATTTAATTTTTGTGGATATTAATTATTATTGTGTGTTAAGCTCGAGTAGACTCCAACCCAACACCTCCCATATCAGCAACTCACAATTTGCAGTTGTGTTCTAGGCTCTTGCCTATTATTTTTGCAATGTTGAAGTACAATTATATAATACATTTTATCTTTTGAGATATATCTCTTGAACCTCTAATAGATAAAAGTGCCACCAGAGTTCACCCCTGGACCCTATTCTAGGTAGAAATTGGTACCTGGCTCATGTTCAGTTTGTCTGCTATCTTCGATTTCTAGAGCCTTGTTGGAACTAAAGGCTGGAAAACGGAGCCCACGCGAAATTGGCTTGAATAGGCTGGGCTGAATTTTGTTCAAACTTTGAAGAACTTATCTTGGGCCCGACATCAATATAGTGTTTCTTTTCAAATTTAATAGAGTTTTGACATTCTCAACTTATGTCTCAGTTGTGGTGTACATGTAGGTTATTTTGTCTTGGTCCAGATTAAATGAGTTATAATTTAATTTTAATGTTTTTAATCTTTGATGGTGAAAAATATAATGATATGATCAAGACTCATGATACTTTGGTTACATCATTTAAAATTTATTTTATTTGAATTGTTTAAATCATATAATTTTATGATCCTATGTAACATTGTAATTTTAATTCCTACTTTTAGACTTCCTCTATATATATATATATATATATATATATATATATATATATATATATATATACAAACCCTTGTCAAAATTTTGTCTACGGAGAACAGAATTTAGAACTAAACTCAACAGCCAACTTAACATATTATCAGGCTGTTTTTAATCTCTCTTTTTAAAGTACAAAATTTGTAATAGTTCATTTCAACTATACAATTTTAATGTGCAATTTTTTTTCTATAAGAGTGAAGCTTCAATCTATGCATGGTAGATACATTTAGAGATGCATAGATTAGGGTTCAAAGTTCCACAATAATATAAATTTGTTTTTTATACTTGATCCTTTAAATCGTTAATGTGTCATGCATGTTGGATAAATTTAGGTATAGCAAGACTCTGGTGTAGATTACATCATTGAATTGAATTAAGCTTGGGAAAAAAAACTCAACTTTGACAATGTAATACTTTTGTTTAGAAATTAAGCTTAGTGTGTGATGTTTAAGCCTTTCCTTCTCTAGATAATACATTCAACCAGATTTAATTCTAAATACTCTATCGAAACAGAGTACAAAAGAGATCAATTCAAGCTATAGAAACAATCTTTTTTTTTCCTGTGTCAGTATACTCCGTTCTAAGCTATTTCTTGGATGCCTATACTTGCACATT
Organism: Cupressus sempervirens; assembly: GCA_028749045.1. NCBI lineage: Eukaryota > Viridiplantae > Streptophyta > Pinopsida > Cupressales > Cupressaceae > Cupressus > Cupressus sempervirens. The sequence goes on from CM053783.1 coordinate 823,090,997, forward strand.
CTCTAACTCACACACATGATTGATTTATATCTGTCTGATGATGAAATCTGTAAATGATTGATTACATTACAAATAACCAACTCATAATTAAGTGTTATCAATAACAAAATTGCATAGAATTTTGTGCATCAATGCATCTCCTGTTGACTATCATAGTTTCCTACGCTCCCTTTTGTTTTCTGGTAACCTATGGGGCTCTATGTTGCCTTTATTGGATTCCTTGCCTTTTGGTGTGACTGTAGGTGAGAAACCATAAGTGCACTTCTTTTCAAGCAGCTCCTTTGTTTGGAAATTTTTAGGGAAAACCATGCTCCCCCTCCAAGATTAAGAGTTCATGTATGATCTCAGGTCATACTATCTTTGTTCCTAATGAGATTATTGATGAAGCAGTTAATGATCTAGGGCTCATGCTTGTTGGTAGATTCCCCTTGTTCAAACCTTCTATTGAACAATTAAGGAGTTGGGCGACATCTACATGGTCTTTATAGGGTAGCATTAAAATTAACACCTTGTTTAATGGTTCTTTTATGTTCTCCTTTGTCTATCATGAGGATCTAACTAATGTTCTTACTAATGGGCCATGGACGTTGGGACCGAGCTTGAGAAATATCCTTAACATTTGAAAGTGGAAACTCAAACTGGATCCAACAATTGACTTGGGTTCTCGTGCTCCTATATGGGTTAGGTTGCATGGGTTGCCTTTGCAGTTATCGAATAACGAGGTATTTAAGGGTATTGCTAACTCTTTTGATTCTATTGTCCATTGACAAGGTCACTTAGATAAAATCCTAGCTCTTGTTTGCTAGGATTTGTATTAGTGTGACAATGAATAAAGCTATACTAATAGAGATTATTATTGATTCTAAATTGGGGTCCTATGTTCAACCTTTGTACTATGAAAAAGCTGATTTTTTTTGCAAAAGATGCAAAAGGTTTGGGCATGTAGAGGTGACTTGTGCTCTTCCTTCATTAAAAAAAGTAGCACCCCTTAAGCTTCCAGAGAACAAGGGTGGGAATCAAGATCTAATATCTTCAAGGAAAGAGATGTCCTTACATGATGGTTCTTTGGTGGAGGTGAGTGGGGACTATAAATCCCCAGGGCCCAGCTTCCAAGGGTCAGATGGTTGTCCCCCTTGTTGGAAGCATGAATGCTAATGATATTCCTATGGGGAAGTATTGTAGAAACATGATTAGATCATTATCATGAAGATATGTTACATTCATGACTGTGTTTGTCATTAAGTTGGTGGGTGAACCCACAATAATGGGTTCCACTTTAGTGGGACGAACAAAAATGAAAAAAATTGCAAAATGAAAAATTGAGTTTACCATATGTTCGCGCGAACATACTTATTATGTTCGCGCAAACTTTTTTTTTAAATCATGTTCGCGCGAACATATTTCGTATGTTCGCATGGACATATGTGATAAATATGTTTGCGCGAACATATGAAACATCAACTTCCAACGTTTTAAAAATGTCTTTTTACCCAATTTTTTTGGGTCGTATGTTCGCGCAAACATAGAAAATTACATTTTTTTGGGCCCTTTTTTCTTTTAATTTTTTTTTTTTTGCTCTTTCAACACCCATAATTGCAGATAAATGATCTCTTACTATAAAATAAAAAATGTCAAAATGTGCTGCTCAAAGTAAGCTTTCTAACGACTATAATTGTAATACATATTTTAATCATTAAGGCTTTCAAATATGAGTTTAACTCATCATAGGTTCATTACCAATTGAACATCAACCGACTTTGAGACCTCGGGAAAATTAGTAAATTAGGTCAAATTTTTTTTTTTTAAATGTAGGAACTAGCTTATTGAGATACCTTTCTATTCAAAAAAAAAAAGAAATTTTTTTTGATAAACTAACTTCAAATCATCAGTGTCAAACAGAATGTATGTCTGAATTAAGATTCGTGTCACTTCAAAACTTCATAAAATATGCAATATTCAACCAAAATGAATCAAACCAATTGCATCCTCTAGATATTGATGTTACAAATCTAACACTGAAAGAATTACTTCATTATCATTTTTAGAAAAAGAAGTTGTGTCAAATAGATTGTCACTCTTTTAAAATATTGACTTTTATTATGTACCACTTTTCGAAGGAGATGAAAAAATTGACACAAATATTTTTCTTTTTAGATTAAAATTTGGTTATAAAGTAGGAACAAAGTACTCAAAATCATTAGTTTATGTCATCTTGAAATTATTTATATTTTTCGAGATATAGTCACTTGAACGTGACATTTGTTGCAAAAATATTGATTTTAGTGTCAAAATTGGTCAAAACGTGGAACCCATTATTGTGGGATCACCCTGGCATGAACAAATCGTTGATTATTTTGACTAGCGAGGTTAATGGGAGATACTACCAAGTATCTAGTATATGCAGCTAACCTTAGGGGCAAAAAATACTGAGTCTGGAAGAAGTTATGCAAGTTTTGGTGAAGATTGTTTAGAGATAGAGTTTACAAAAGCATGTTCTGGTAAACTTGTTATATCTTTCAGCAGAGTTGTTATTTTGAGAAGCAAGGATAAAGGTGTGTAGAAGACATGTTGAAGATGATGTGGTTAAGCTCGCTCATCATAATATTACATGTACAAAATGTTATTCAAGTTACAAGGCGATAGATTGATGTTATTGCTAAGAAAAATGTGTTCTTAATGAGGTCCTATAATAATTAATTGAGAAGGTGTAATAGTTGACTCAAGGGAATTGTTTTACGGACTCGGTATAAAGGAAGGAAATTTTCCTTTGATGAAGCAAGAAAAGAGAGTAAAAAGAGGAGAAAAGATATGAATGCTGAGTAATCAAGTTGATATGTGAAGATAAGAAAAGTAGAGAAAATTTGGAGAAAACTTCATTGCCGAGGATTTATTTTGAGATTCGAGGTTTGATATTTGGATTTGAGGCTTGTGACCTAGTCTACAAGGTTTGACAATGATTAGTCTGGTTGATAGGATAGAGAAAAGAGGATAAAGCACAACACAAAAAATTATTCGGCAAGGAATAGTTGAGAGATTAGTTGGACAATGAAGTTCAGTGCTCTTGCTCTAGAAGTTGTTTGGACAGTGGGTCCTTCTACCTTCTACAACTCCTAATAGGGTTGGTATCTTCTAACAAGGATTCAAAGTCTCCTAAAAGGGACTCTTATGTACTAAATGTGTGTATAGACTCCTAACAAGGTCCATCCTCTAACAAGGAATGAATATATATATATATATATATATATATATATATATATATATATATATCTTTGTGGGGATCATTTCCATTGGGGTTTTCCCTTTGATCAAGGGTTTCCCTAGTTAACAAATATAGTGTAATTATGTATGTGCATCTTGTTATGGTTGTTGTTTACTTTGGTTATGTGGTTAATATTAAATTTTAATTAAGGTTGATAATTGTTTTAGTTGGATAACTGATTCACCCCCCCCTCCCCCCCTGCGCCCCCCCCTGTAAGCTATCTTGGTGGACTTTATTTCTAATAGCCCCCTCCTGAAAATCATTTGGTGATTTAAGTGTCGAGCCCCAAGTTATTCAGAATTAAGGGATTCCCACGATGTTTGTAGGTCCTCCGAAGGGGAGCAGTGGATCTCTATTGACCCCAACTCAAAAAAAAATTCTTGATAAGTCGGTTGGTGCTTCCTGTGCCACCTCTTCCAAAAGTGTGGGGTTTATTAGTCCTTCAGCCCCAGATGAGGATCTTGGAGTAAACTCCTATATTTCTGTCATTATTCCTAGACCAACTTCTCTTAGAGGGGCCATTTGTTAGGAATATGGTGTCTCAACCTTGGATAATTCCTATTCTTATTATTTGTTTTGTAAATGTATTTTTTGAAAATAATGTACTTAAGTGTGAGTGTACATGTCTAGTTGGCATATTGATGTGTCACTCCACTTGTATGTGTCAACATCTTGAATTGTGTATAAAGAGATCATGGTTGAAATGATTATGATGGATTCCTATGACATGAAAGAGCTATCTTTGGAAGATTTGATGATGGGTGAAGATGTGAAGACACGTGGCAATTGATCATTGAGTATTGTAGGATTGCAGATTGTAGGGAGAGAAAGTGTATTGTTTGTATGGTATGTTGCTACTAGATTGGTCTTCTATGTCGTTGTCCTCCTGAAAGAACTTGCATTGCAAGTGTGTTGTAACCTTCTGTGTTGAAGATAATACATTGTGTAGGTTTTGGAGGGGTGAAGTTTTTTTACCAAAAGGTTTTTCCCCACTGGTATATCTTTGTGTTTATCTATTTTTTGTATCCATGGTTGACTGCAATATTATTGTTTACATAATATCGAATCTAAAGTTGTAAGGATTTAATAGGAATTTGCACAATACTTTCTTTAAGGGATTAGTGTAGGAAGTTGTTTTTTCCCATGAGCTTCCTTACCCCATTGAGGGTCCTGGTCTAGTGAAACTATCTACTAGTAGTTTTTCTTCCCCTCATCCAGGGTTGGGGATAGTTAGAGATTTTGATGGCGATTTGTTTGAAGACATTGAATGGATGGTGGTAGACAAGAAAAATAAGAAGATGAATAAAATAGACTTTGGAAGTGACAAAAAAAGTGGGAAGAACCTCAGGACTTTCATGAGGATCTAAAGGAAAGTGAGGCCCTTAGAAGATTCTAGAAGGGGACGGTAAATCACTAAGATAGTACGGTGGTTTCTTGGTTGAGGTTCGTGTTTCTGACTGAAACTAGACTGGACATGATTGCTCTCTCATCTAACTAGAGTAATATAGATGACTTTCACTTGGAAGCTAAACTTGGCACTAGATCTAACCACAGTGCTATCCCAATTGAATGGAGGGCAGGAAATAGAATTTTAGTCCTTTAAGATTTGAAATCATGTGGATGTTTGATGAAAAGTTAAGGGACGTGATCTATGATTGGTGGAAATCTCGTGCTATGTCATCTCTGCTAATTAATTTAAACTTTAAGTTGGCAGTTATCAGAGATAAGGTTAAAAAATGGAACAAAGTGTCTTTTTCTAATGGACCTAGACTTTAAAGGGGCACAATTTACTTGGTCCAATAGAAGACGAGGCAAAAGCCTCATCCAAGTCAAAGTGGATAGGATTTCTTTCTCATCTAACTAGAGTAATATAGATGACTTCCACTTAGAAGCTAAACCTTGCACCAGATCTGACCACAGTGCTATCTCGCTTGAAGGGAAAGCAGAAAAGAGAAGTTCAATCCTTTAAGATTTGAAATTGTGTAGATGTCTAATGGAAAGTTAAGGGACTTGATCTACGATTGGTGGCAAACTCATGCTATGTCATCTTCGTTGATTAATTTAAACTTTAAGTTTGGAGTTATTAGAGATAAGTTTTAAAAATGGAACAATGTGTATATGTATTTTGGTACTCTCTGATGGACCTGGACTTTAAAAGGGTGCAGTTTACTTGGTCCAATAGAAGACAAGTCAAAAGCCTCATCTAGGTTATACTAGATAGGATTGTGCTCTCGTCTAACTAGAGTAATATAGATGACTTCCACGTGGAAGCTAAACCTCGCACTATATTTGACTATAGTGCCATCCCTCTTGAATGGAAAGTGGGAAAGAGAAGTCAAGTCCTTTAAGATTTGAAATCAGGGACTTGATCTATGATTGGTAGCAAACTTGTGCTATGTTATCTTTGTTGATTAATTTAAAATTTAAGTGGGGAGTTATCAGAGATAAGGTAAAAAAATAGATCAAAGTGTCTTTTGGTAACATTTTTTATAGGAAGAAGGGTCTAGAAGGTTAAATTGTTACTACCTAGAAGACCTTAGAAGCTAATTGGAATGATAAGGATTCTCAAGCTTTGGAGAGGACCTATAGAGACCATTGGCTCTCTATCTCTGCTCAGGAAGAAACCTTTTGGAAGCAAAAACTGGGGTTAAATGGATCAAGGAAGGTGTAATGTCCCCTTTCTAGCATTCATAGCACGATGTTGTTGTTAGCCTATTTCCCCATAGTCCCGTAGGCTAACTAGGACATTAAAGGGGCTTAGAGGCCATTTGGCCTAGACAGTTTCAGTTGCAAGTCTTTCTGAGGGGTTCTAGGGCAACTTTGGGCATACTTACTATTTATAGTAAGTCATCTTGGACATGGCCGGACATTCAGTCACAGTTGTATGTCGATGGTAATTGTTTAAAATCGACAGGATAACTTATTTATCATTGATAAGATTTGTTATGCATTGATAAAGCCATTTTATAAAGTTAAATTTAAATATTTAACTTTATTAATGCATAGACTATAGTTTGTGGGAAATATTTAAATTAAAAGAGTTCCCTTTATTTTTATAACACATTGGAGACATAAGGTACATAAAGGGAGTTATGTTTTATCCCACATTGAGAAAACGAAGGATTGAGCTCTTGTGAGAACACTATAAAAAGAAATGGAAGACCTTTTTTTTGGTATGCTTGGATGAAGATTAATGTTATGTTGTTGGATATCTGATTATCGGGCTTGGAGGACGGAATCCCTCTTTTCTAGCATTCTCTTCGCTGTTGGAAGACACAGTCAAGAGGATCAAGGGTGTTTTCACTTCAGGAAACACACTGGGTTTCATTTGGGGCATTCGCATAAAGAAATTTACAAGGGTTTGAGGTGCAGATTTGAAGTTAGTTATTGCTATAGTGCTGCATGAACAGTATTTTTCTACAGTCGGCATGAATAGTATTTTGCTATAGTATGGCATGAACAGTGTTGGTATCAAGTTTACTTGTTTTTTCGGCTGATTAGAAGTTTGGAGGGCTGCCGACTACATCTGCAAAATACTACGGCAACTAATTCCAAGTTTCTTTTGTCAAATTTTGATACTTTGCATAATAATTGTTGAATACAAGTCTGAATAGTTGTTGCAGCCTTTAAGGCAGCTGTAAGTGCACATCTACATTTTAAAATCACCCTTTATAAGCAGATTGAAAGAGTTTCCAGATTTTTCATATACTGTTGAATGTGTGCCAAGTGTTTGTGAAAATGTTATGATGTGTATTATGCATTTTAATGTCACTTCATAGTTGTTCGTAAATCTACTCATTGGAAAGAAATTTATTGAGGAAATCAGCTTTATGAGTTTGCATACAAAGTGTTTGACAATATTCCTTAAGTTAAATTTCTACAAGTCAAAGTTCAAATTAGGGGAGGATATTACAGTGGTATCAGAGCTATAAGTCCTGCCATCCTATGGAGGTCTTATAGGAAATTTGGAACTGGCGGATAGAGGGGAAAGTGTTTGATGAAATGTCAAAACACTAAAATCAGAGCATTTATGTTTGAGCATGCGACAGGGGCCTTATAATTTCCGCAATACCAGAGCAAGACAAAATAGGAGTTCAGAACTGCAAAGCAAACAGTCTAGTTCATCCGTACAGGGGGGTATAGAATCCAGTCATACAGACACAGCGAAGGTATTCTTTGATCAAGACAGCAATATGGGTGACCGAGATGACAGGAATACAAGATTAGGTGGAGGCGGCAATGCCAGTCCAGAGCCTGGAGAGGAAAGATTCTTACAGTTATTAGAGACCTTGGTACAGGGTCAGCGAGTAGTAGAACAAAGGGCACAGGAACAGAATTAGAGGTTGGATCTTATGATGCAGATGATGGCTCGTCAAATGGGGTTGAATGCTAACATGGGTGGAGGAAATAATCAGAATGGTAACAATCAGAATGGAAATGATCAGGATGGGACACATAATGGAGATGAACAAGTTGGGAACAATTTCGATCATGCACCCCAGCGAGCTAGGACAGTGAGTTCAAGGCCCATGATTCCTACATTTCCTCCTAGAGCTCCAGGGCAGCTCGTACTAGAGCCCCAGATTACTGATATACAGGACCAGTTGAGGAGAGATTGGGAAGCCGGAGGGCTAGATTTTACTACTGCAATTACCTTTAGGGAGTATATGGATGTACAAATGAAACATATGCCACATGGACATGACAAGAACCAGAGCTATGAGCTATGGAAGAAAGTAGGGAGACTTGAGTTACCATATTATGATGGCTCAGGAAAGTCTACAGCAAGAGCTTGGGTTCAAAAGCTTGACACATACTTTCAATTGAATCCTATGCCCGAGGAAGAAGCTATTAAGTACACAGCAATTCATCTGGATGGGTTAGCACACGAGTGGTGGCATCATGGTATGGTCACTATGGCACATGCACACATTACCTCGTATGTGGAGTTTACAGAGAGGCTGATTGAACATTTTGATAGGAAGGATCCAAAACTCCATTTCAAGGAGTTAGCTCAGCTTAAATAGTGGGGATCATTGGAAACATACATTTCAGAGTTTCAGAAACTTGCAGTGTTAGTAACAGATGTATTTGAATGGAGGATACTAGTTCTATTTATGGATGGGTTAGTTGATCTGTTGAGAGGGTGGATTAAAGCTCTCAACCCTCCCACTTTGTAAGAAGCCATTAAGATAGCTCGTGACATGGATTCCTCTTCATCTTCAAAAAATAAATTCTAGGCAAAGAGTTTCCCTTCAAGGAAAGATAAGGACAGGAAACCTTTTCATAAAGAGGTTTAGCCAGCTAAGGAGGAAAGTAAGAGGTTGGACAATGAGACACTTAATGATCTCAGGAAGAAGAAGATTTTTTTCATTGTAGGGAGCCTTGGTATTTGTCACATAAGTGTCCATTGAAAGCAAAAGCTAAGCAGATGGATTACTTTTTAGCCAAAGAGTCAGTAGATGGAGATTTAGAGTAGTCATCTGAATCAGATGGAGATGATGATAATTCTTCACAGGAGGAAGCACGCGGTGATAGCACGATAGCTTAGTTGTCAAGTATACAGGAGGCCATCACTTTCAGAGTTAGGGGAACCTTGGATGGACAGAGAGTTGTGGCACTCATTGATACAGGGGCGACACATAACTTCATTGATGAGAAGTTTGTGACACGCAGAGGGCTACATACAAAGGAGCATAGGGGATTTAAGGTGATGGTTGCCGATGGCTTCAAAATTGAATGTATCAAGAAAATATCCAACTTGCAGCTTCGTTTGAGAGATTATGACATGACAGGAGATTTCTTTGTGGTCAACATTGGTGATCAGGATATGGTGCTTGGGATGAACTGGATGAAGTCTCTGGTAGAGTTTACATTTAACCTTGAGAAAATGGAAATGAGGTTTGAGGCAAATGGTAAGAAGATAGTGCTTAGAGGTTTGTCATATGGGAGACTTCGAGTGGTGTCACTCAAGCGGATGCAGAGTTTCTTTAGACATGATCAGGTGCAGTGGGTAGTAGAGTTTAGAGTAATGCCTGAGATGATAGAGCAACATAAACAAGAGTATCCACCTGATGTACAAAAAAAAATAACCAAAGATACTAAGGTGTTTGGTGAGATACCTCCAAAGAGACCCCCGGATAGGGGAATCGAGCATGTTATTGAATTAGAGGAAGGGGCTAAGCCAGTTATCATCACATCTTACTGCCATCCGAAGAGATGTAAGGATGAAATAGAAAAGGCAATTAAGGAGTTGATTGACATGGGGCACATACGGCCAAGAAAAAGTCCTTTCGCTTCTTAAATAGTATTGGTGAAGAAGAAGGATGGTACAATGAGGATGTGCATTGATTATAGGGAGCTAAACAAGAAGACAATCAAGAACCGATACCCTATCCCACACATCGATGAGCTTATTGATGAATTGCATGGTGCATGCTACTTCTCCAAGATTGATTTGAGATCCGGCTACCATCAGATACGGGTTAGAGAGGTGGATGTCGAGAAGACAACTTTTAGATGCCACTATGGATTTTGAGTTCTTAGTCATGCCCTTTGGGTTGACAAATGCCCCTACCACTTTCTAGTCCTGTATGAATAGAGCATTCAGAGATCAGTTGAGGAAGTTTGTGTTGATATTTTTTGATGATATACTGATATATAGCCGTACTTGGGAGGAACATTTGAAGCATATTGATATAGTGCTCAGTATTCTAGAGAGGGAGTCATTATATGCCAAGATGAGTAAATGTGAGTTTGGGATGACAAAGTTGCTCTATCTAGGGCATATTATTAGTGCAGGAAGTGCTCGGGTTGACCCAGACAAGATCAGGGCCATTCTGGATTGGCCACCACCGAGGAACACTTCACAACTCAAGGGATTTCTCGAGCTTTGTGGGTTCTACCGCAGATTTGTGAAGGGATTTTCACAGATAGAAGCACCACTTACAGATTTGACACGAAAAGATAGTTTCAAGTGGTCAGAGAGGGCTCTGGATTGTTTTGACAGGTTTAAGGAGCTGATGAGTACATGTCATGTTTTAGCCATTCCAGATTTCACCAGGCCTTTTGAGCTGCAGTGTGATGCCTCGGGAGAGGGCATAGGAGCTATTCTCATGAAAGACAAACATCCCATTGCATATGAGAGTAGAAAATTACGAGGTGTGGAGAGAACCTACAACATCTACGACAAAGAGATGCTAGCAATCATGCACGCGCTAGCTAAGTTCAGGCAGTACTTAGTGGGAAGCCAATTCACAGTAAAAATAGATCATAATAGCTTGAAACATTTCCTTGGATAGAAGGACCTTAATGACAGGCAACAGAAATGGGTGAGTAAATTACAGGCCTGAGTGCTTCACTTGGAAAGGACTCAAATTAGAGGTGCTTCAGTTTGTGAGGGAATGCCCTGTGTGCCAGCAGAACAAACAGGAACATTCTTTTTCGGGTGGTTTACTATAGCCCCTACCCATACCAAAGAAGAAGTGGGATAGCATTTCCATGGATTTTATCATAGGCCTCCCCAAGGCACAGGGTTGGGATTGTATATTTTTTGTGGTAGACAGATTGACGAAATTTGCACATTTCTTTGCAATTTCGTCTACATATTCAGCAGCACAAACAGCAGAACTATTTTTTCAAGAGGTATTCAGACTACATGGGATACCACGGAGCATAGTCAGTGACAGAGATAGCAGATTTATGAGCCACTTTTGGTAGGAGTTGTTTAGGTTATGTGGAATAGAGCTCACTCCGAGTACCAGCTACCACCCCCAAACTGATGGGCAGACAGAGATAGTGAACAAATAGGTTGAGGGGTACCTTCGAAACTACATTGCAGGAGAGCAGAAGGCTTGGGTGAAGTGGCTACATCTAGGGGAGTACTTCTATAATACCTCTTTCCATATGTCTATTCAAATGTCCCCTTTTATGGCACTGTACGGGTATGATGCTCCTAATTTTTTGGATTTGTTATTTGGGGATAGCAGGGTGCCTAAGGCCAAGGATACTTTGCAGGAGTGTCAGGACATTATGCGATCCTTGAAGGAAAATTTGCAAAAAGCACAAAATCAGCAGAAGCAATATGTTGATCAGCACAGGGTTGAGAGGTCTTTTGAGGTGGGAGATATGGTGTACCTCATGTTACAGCCATATAGATAGTCCTCTCTCAAGAAGAGTGGAGTAGAGAAATTGAAACCACACTACTATGGACCGTTCAAAGTAATCAGGAGAGTAGGTGAAGTAGCTTATGAGTTGGAGTTGCCTGCAGATAGTAAAGTGCATAATGTGTTCCATGTGGCATGCCTTAAGAAGGCATTGGGTCACAATGTGGTGCCTTCAGTAGTATTGCCACCTCTTGATGATGAGGGAAAGCTTATCTTGGTTCCTGAGGCCATACTTGACTCCAGGGAGAGGGTGCTTCGTAGGAGGACTATCAGGGAGTATCTAGTGAAGTGGAGGAACCTACCTGTCGAGGATGCTACTTCGGAAAATGAGCAGATATTGCAGCATCCAGAGCTGAAATTGCTTGAGGACAAGCAATTTTGGGAAGGGCAGACTGTAATGTCCCCTTTCTAGCATTCATAGCATGATGTTTTCCTTAGCCTATTTCCCCATAGTCCCGTAGGCTAACTAGGACATTAAAGGGGCTTAGAGGCCATTTGGCCTAGACAGTTTTAGTTCCAAGTCTTTCTGAGGGGTTCTGGGGCAAATTTGGGCATACTTACTATTTATAGTAAGTCATCTTGGACATGGCCGGACATTCAGTCACAGTGGTATGTCGATGATAATTGTTTAAAATCGATACGAAAACTTATTTATCATTGATAAGATTTGTTATGCATTGATAAAGCCATTTTATAAAGTTAAATTTAAATATTTAACTTTATTAATGCATAGACTATAGTTTGTGGGAAATATTTAAATTAAAAGAGTTCCCTTTATTTTTATAACACATTGGAGACATAAGGTACATAAAGGGAGTTATGTTTTATCCCACATTGAGAAAACGAAGGATTGAGCTCTTGTGAGAACACTATAAAAAGAAATGGAAGACCTTTTTTTTTGGTATGCTTGGATGAAGATTAATGTTATGTTGCTGGATATCTGATTATTGGTCTTGGAGGACGGAATCCCTCTTTGCTAGCATTCTCTTCACTGTTGGAAGACACAGTCAGGAGGATCAAGGGTGTTTTCACTTCAGGAAACACACTGGGTTTCATTTGGGGTGTTCGCATAAAGAAATTTACAAGGGTTTGAGTTGCAGATCTGAAGTTAGTTATTGCTATAGTGCCCCATGAACAGTATTTTGCTACAGTCGGAATGAACAGTATTTTGCTATAGTACGGCATGAACAGTGTTGGTATCAAGTTTACTTGTTTTTTTGGCTGATTAGAAGTTTGGAGGGCTGCTGACTACATCTGCAAAATACTACGGCAACTAATTCCAAGTTTCTTCTGTCAAATTTTGATACTTTGCATAATAATTGTTGAATACAAGTCTGAATTGTTGTTGCAGCCTTTAAGGCAGCTATAAGTGCACATCTACATTTAAAAATCACCCTTTATCAGTAGATTGAAAGAGTTTCCAAATTTTTCATATACTGTTGAATGTGTGCCAAGTGTTTTTGAAAATGTTATGATGTGTATTATGCATTTTAATGTCACTTCATAGTTGTTCGTAAATCTACTCATTGGAAAGCAATTTATTGAGGAAATCAGCTTTATGAGTTTGCATACAAAGTGTTTGACAGTATTCCTTAAGTTGAATTTCTACAAGTGAAAGTTCAAATCAGGGGAGGATATTACAGAAGGTGATAGAAATACTAGATTTTTCCATCAAACTATGTTGAAATAGACTCAGATATCTTAAATGTGCCAATGAGGAGGTAGTTATTGAGGAAAATGACATTATCACTAAAGTAATTAACCATTTTCAACTAAGAGTAGCTATCGATGGTGGAGTGCATGACCCTTTTGAATTGATAGGTTGCATTCCTATGCTTGTTTCTCCTGAGGACAATTCTACTTTGTATAAAACAGTTGACAAGGAAGAAGTTAAATGTGTAGCCTTCTCCTTCCAAGGATTCTAGTCTCCATGTCCTGATGGGTTCCCCCAATGTTCTTTCATGAGTATTGGAATATTGTGGGTGATGATGTGTTTAAAGTTATGTGCCAGTTCTTTAGAATGGGAATAATGGCGGATAAGACTAATCAAACCTACATTGTTCTTATTCCTTAAAAAATGACCTTTGTATGGAATACTTTCATCCTATTAGTCTTTGCAATACTAGTTATAAAATTAATAGCTAAGGTTTTAGTGAATAGAATGAAACTAATCTTGGATAAATTAATCTCTAAAAAGTAGAAAGGTTTTGTTGGTGGGAGGAACATTATGGATGTGGTCATCACTACTCATGAGATTTTACATTCTATGAATGCCAATGATATACAACCAATGGTCCTTAAGCTTGAAATTTCCAAAGCCTATGACAAGGCAAAGTGGTATTTCCTGGAGAAAGTGCTAGCCAAGTTTTGTTTCTCTAGAAAGCTCCACAAGATGATTATGAATTGTGTCACTACTACTAGTTACATTGCTCTAGTTAATGGGGGGCCTACAAGGTTTTTTACCATGGGAATTGGACTTAGGCAAGGAGACCCTCTTTCTTCTTATTTGTTTATAATTGTGGCTAAAGTCCTAAGCAGTAACCTGAACAAATTGAAGCTCTCTAATTCTATTCATCGTGTCAAAGCTACCTCTAATATCCCCTCATCTACTAACCAACAATTTGCGGATGATACTGTGCTTTTTGGTGAAGCTAATTTATCTAAGGCTAAGGCTTGGAAACCTCTGTTAGCTAACTATGCCAAGTTATCTGGACAATATATCAACCTCCAAAAACACAAACTTTTCTTTTTCAATAGTTTGCTAGACATTTAACCCTATTTATGTTGAGCTAGAATGCCTCATTAAATGTATCCAATTTTAAGTTTTAGGGGTAAGATTCTTCTCCTTAAAGCTTGTCCCCAAAGTGTCCCTCTACACTTTATGTCTTTCTCCTTAATGTCAACGAAGGTTGTAGATGCCTTGGAGAAAATCCAAAAAATCTTTCTCTAGTCTAGAGTGGAGGAAAAGAGAAAGATGACTCTCGTCAACTGGAATCAGCTATGTGAACCCAAGGAAAATGGAGGCCTTAGAGTCCAGAATTTTAGAAGCATGAAAAAACCTATGGTCTCTAAATTAGGATGGTTTACCTTAGGAGCTGAGTGGACACAAATGTTAAGAGCTAAATACGTGTCTTATGGTCCTACTTGTCTACATCTAAGTAGGAATAACTCTAATGGCAACTTTTTCCTCTTGATGAACATCTTGAAAACTAAAGGAATTATTAGAAGAGGTAGTAGAATACAAATTGTAAATGATAGAAAAACCATGTTCTAGGAAGAGATATGGATGGATGATGTTCCCATAAAAGATGTGATCAATAAATAAGGTTTGATTGACTGGTTAAAGATGATTGTAGGAGAGAGTGGAAAACTATCTACAATGGGAAAATGGTATGTAAGAAGGAAAGAACTAATTAAATAATGGAAAGTTCAAAGAGATGTCAGAAGAATCTGACATATAAGCAAAGATGTGGTCATTAATCTATAAGGGATATTCTTCCTTACCCTACTTTATTTAATTAGTCGCAAGAAGACAAATGGATTTGGAGATATAACAATAATGAAATCTTCTCTATTAGTTTAGCCTAAAGATTGCTCGAGGATTCTATAGTTGGAGATAATTACTGGAAGAAGAATTGGATTTCAAATCTACAACCCAAAATTAATTTCTTTTGGTAGATTCCATGTTAGGAGACAATTTCTCGAAGAAGATTTGAATTCCAAATCTACAACCCAAAATTAATTGCTTTTGGTGGGTAGTGGCCAATGGAAAAATCCTTATTCTTGACAATGTCTCTAAACGTGAACTAAAGTTTGCTAACATACATGTTCTTTGTGAGAAAAATGCTGAAACTATCAACCATTTATTGTTAAATTTCTCTTACTCTGTAGAGGTCTAGAATCTGGTTTTCAAGGAATGTAAACTCTCTCTGGTGTCCCTCAAAATAGTTAATGAACTTATGACATAATGGCTTGTGTCTCATTTCTCTCACCAAATTAAAATTAACACTTAGGAAATAATCCTTCCTATTATGGGCTTGTGTGTTTGGAAAGAAAGAAACCATATGATCTTCATAGACAAGAAGGAGGAAGTCTCTACCTTCCACATTTTTAAAAAATCATCAGAGAAAGAATAAGTTGTGCTAGTTTCCCCAAAAGTCTCAATTTTCCTAGATTGCTAGACCTAAGGATTAAAAAAACAAGAATATAAACTATAATATAATTGATATTAAATGATAGAAGATATGAAAAAGAAAAAACTATAATTGGAAGTTGCGAAAGAAGGTATAGATAAAATGCATTCTAGATGGTTTCTCTAAAGGCAATCTGGGTGCCATTGGAGCTAGAGGTATTATTAGAGATTGGAAAGGTAATGTTATCATCAAATTTGCTAAGCTTTTGTGAATACAATCTAATAACTATGTTGAGGTTATTGCAATGTAGTTAGGAACAAAAATATTGTAGGACTTAGAGGCTACTCATATTGAGTTAGAAGGAGGCTCAAAGCTTATAATTGATACCCTTCTAAACAAAGTCAAATGCCCATAGAAGATTGAATTGGTTATCGCATATTACAAAAGACATCTCTTATCTTTAAATAAAGTTAGTATTAAACACACCTTGAGAGAAGGAAACAAAGCTACTGACTATTTGTTAACTTGGGGATCAAACTATGAGGATTTGAGAACGGTGACTCAAATGGAGTGCATGCTGAGACAAATTCTTTCAAATGATAATAAAAATTATCAAGGTATACAGTAAGAGAACCAAAGGTAAAATAGGTAGAAGAGAGAAGGAGAGTGATAGGTGGACTATTAAGAAGTTGAGTGAGCAGAAATTTATTACCAAGCTTAATACAAGGGAAATTATGAGTGGGCCTTTGTTGAGCACCAATATTTATAATTTTCTTAATCATTCCTTACAACCCATGAATCAAAATAGTACACTCCTTATTGCTTTAATAATGAGGCTTCATTATGCATATCACCCGTCAAATATGTATCTTTTACTTCCCAAGCTGGTTAATAATTATGATATCTAGTATTTATGGATGTGAGTTAGGAGGTACAATACTAAACCAAGGCTATACATGTTACAAGTCATCACTTTTATTACATTTGTCATATCAACGACAGGAATAGTGCTAAGTTTATGAAGATTTACAACATTAAGATTGAGAGAAAGATTTGTGGTATGGTTATCGATTTCATGACTACTCAAGTTGATTTTTTTTTTGGCACCCTTATTTGGCAAGGAAATTTTTGTCTTTGCCAATTAAGTTAGCCTACACTATCTATAGTTTTCAGCTATTAGAGGAAGTTTCTAGGATGAATGAAGTTGTAAAGAAGAGTATTATCAAGTTGGAAGTGGGACTTGAGAAATCATACCAGATTTTAGAGAAGGATAACACCATGAGAGACCCATCGAAACGTGTTGAACCAAAAAATTGCAAAGAGCTAGAGAAAAATAAAGAAATTTTGGTATGTTTTGTTAGGAAAGGGTTACACTCTTATATCCATGCGATGAAAAGCCACAACATGATCCTCTTGACTAAGTTTTCTAATTCCTGGAATAAGAGTTAGGTGGCTATTAAGAGCATCAAATTTGTGGTGACACAGGAACAGATAAGAGAAGTTATGGGGCTGGAGTGTGTTGGTGCTCAAGTGGAAAGGAAAGGCACAATGGACTACAATAAATTTAGGCATAAGTTCTTTAAAGGAACAAAGGAACCGGTTAGAGTTAATTTTGGTAATAGGTATGGTAGAGTCTCTCCCTAGCCCGTTTGGTGCAATTTGTTATTGGTTAATCAAATATTTTACTCTTGAAGGTTGTTATACTACCTATCATGGATATCATTTTCACTGATTAACATGTTAAGGCATGGGAAATAGGTTAACACCCCCTTCTTCTTGTTCTCTCCTCTTGTTAACAACATTGTCCTAGGGAAAAACCCTCATATTCACCAAGGGCTCATCTTTGTCCTAAATCACCATGTTTACGCTTATCACTTGAGGTTTGGTAAATGTCTCTTGCCCATTGATACCCCTAGGACCATGAGAACACTCAAATCCTATGTGGTTATTGAAAATAATTTTGCTGAGAAAACCCAAATTGATTCCCTTCAAATTGCAGATAACCTCTTTCCTCTAGGTCTTTAAAGAAAAATTGCATCTCTATGGAACAATTCTTGTTGATTGAGGTCCCTAAGAAAAAAACTAATGTCTTAGCCAAATCTAGCCTTGCGAGTACACCTAAAAAGAGAAAGGGTGTGGATGATATTATAGAAATTGATAAGAATGATCACGAGGTGAACTCAGAATATGAGGATGAAGAAGGAGCTTTGGATTCTAAAAGGCGAAAGGTGAATTTTAGCTTGGGTGAGAGGAGATTTGCGAGGCTAGAAAATAAAAAAGCAAATAATTACAAGGAAGATATTAAGGAGGAATCTCACAACTCCCAAAGGGAGGACAAGGATAAAGACACAGAAGTGGAAGAAATAGAAGAGAAATCTGGTTATTATCTCTTTGATGAAGCTAATTTTGATGTGGAAATGGAAGAAATAGATGATGAGACCCAACATCCTAAGGAAAAGAGAATGATGATGGATTTAGGGATTACTAGAGGTGATGAGGGGATTAAAGCTAATGAAAAATACAAGTTGAAGAAATAATGTTCAGAGGAGGATGGAAGAGTTTAAGAAGGATTGCTCTATTAAATTTGTAGAAATTAATGAGAAGATTGATGACCTAAATTAAAAGTTCAAATCTATGGTCATTGGTCTTGAGTTGGGAGTCGTTGTGTCTTCCATTTACAAAATTCAGAAATAAATGATGAGAAAGGATATTTTTGGGTTCACAAATGGGAAAAGAAAACTCAGAAAGGAAAGCTACGATAAGGAGGAAAACTATGAGGAGATAAAGAGTGCCATCACAATTGAGAAATGGATGGAAGAAATCAAGTACCTGAATGAAAACTGGGATAACATCAATTAGGATTAATATTTCCTATTCTTGGTTTTGGTATTTTTTAGTTCTTAGTATGTTGTATGTTGTTCTCTTCTATTTTAAGACTTTGAAACTCATGATTTTGTAGACATCTTATCTGAATTTATTTTAGTTTGTTAATTCCCACTATTTTTGTGGTAGGAAAACTTGGAATATGGTTAGCAAGTTTGTTAGATTAATGTTAGAATTAAGTATGGTTTTTTTATAGCTGCTCTAACAGCATGGATAATTTTGTGGTTTATATTGGGTGGGACTCTAACTACTAGGGTTAGAGTGTGCTTCTTTGCTACTTGGCTGTAATGGCCTAGAGTAGGGATGGTAGTAGTACTGTGTTGTTATCTAGATTTAGGATAGTCTTCCTCCCTTTTTAAACTAAAACAAAATTGCATTGTTAAACTAATTAGTAATTGAGGTTTGATTTGGAAAGAAATGACTATGAACATTCATGCCTCTACTTATGTAGGGACATGACTATGAATAGTCATATCCATCAACATGCATACAAATACCAAATCCCGATTGGACCAAAAGAAAATCACAATATCACAAGAGGAGAGCCTTCCCTTGGTTTCTATACCAATACTTATTCAGATTTGTAAGTAAAGTTACTAGTTTTACCTAATACTATTTCGGGTCAATCTTACACTTGATAAGAATAGATATATTGATATTATGATTGCTAAAATCTTGATCAAACCAAAAGAAAATCACAATATCACAAGAGGAGATCCTTCCCTTGGTTTCTATACCAATACTTATTTAGATTTTTAAGTAAAATTACCAGTTTTACGTAATATTGTTTCGCATCAATCTTACACTTGATAAGTATAGAGATATCCATATTATGATTGCAATATGTAAGAAGAAGATTTGCAGATATAAATGCACCATCAAAGATTTAAGAAAATTAAAGGACTCATGGAGTTTTGATTTAAAATAGATCTAATTATATTTTAACATGGTATTAGAGCTTTGCAAATGAAGATTCAATTAGATTTGAGAATTCAAATTATCGAAACAAATATTTAGTCTCTCTTGGAATTGCAATCCCATTCCATTATTCTTAATGTTGAGTATAATTAGATTTGAGGATCATCTTGAAGGTGCAAATAACTTTTCATCATGGAAATTTAGAATCACGATGATAATGAAAGAAAATAAATTAGACTCGTTTGTGAAAGAAAACAAGCCAAAATTGGAGAATGATCGTGAGAAAACCCAATGGATCAAGAATAACAAAAAGGATATGAAATTTATAGTAGATGTAGTCGAGGATCATATCATACCTATCTTATCAAAATAAGATATTATTGCATACCTAATGTTTAAATATCTTGAAAGCACATTAGACATAAACAACACTAGTAGAATCCTTTCTCTAAAGAGATAACTTAATCATGAAAAAATGAACAAGGGAGAGTCCATTGCTACATATATTTCATGAGAATCATTGATCTAAGAGATCAAATCCCAATATTTGGAAATCTGATAGAGACGAGTTAACATTAATAGCTCTAGCTAGCTTACTGACTTCATGGGAGTCATTTATTCAAGGAATAAGTGGAAGGTTAAAACTCCCTAATATTAATGGGTTGAGAACATATTGAATCTAGACTAATGACTAGAGGAAATAGGAAACCTACATATGAGGATATTTAAATATTTAACACCAACTATCATACAAATTAAAAAGAAAGAAGAATATTTATGGTAAGGGATTGCTCAAGAAGAGGAATGACTTTTCTCAAATACAATATTTTAGATGTAGTTAGTATGGACACTATGCAATCAAGTGACATGATAAAACACATCAATAAGAACCTTTTTCTAAAGTTGGAAAGGATAATACAAAACATGATTCTAAGAAATTTGTCTTCTACTTAACATTATTAAGCCAAGTAATAAATAAACTCAACACCTAGGTAATCGATAGTGGATCACTAGGACATAACACAGGATTCAGATAACACTCAGACACCATGATAGAAGAATCAGACAAAGAAGTAACTATTGGGGATGGTTCAACATATCCTATAATGGGGGTTTGACCTTGGACCATAAATTTGAAGTCTGACACATCTCCTCAACTCATCGAAGTATTTTTTATACGAGGAATAAAGAGGAACTTGGGAGCCATTTCTTCTCTTGAATACAAAGGATATAGCTTTACCTTGATGGAAAAGTTCTAGCATGGCGAAAGAACTCTACCATAAAGACAACACAAACAATACAAATAAGATAAGGATGTCTTTACAAACTTTAAAAAGACATGATAAATAAAGCCCTTATTCATGAGACCTCCGACTCAAATGAAATTTAGCACAAAAGACTAGGAAATATTCATTTTCATGCCCTAGCTTCATTAGGAAAAAATAGTGATAAGGCTGACTAAACTAAAATATAGGCATGAAGGAGCATGCAAAGAGCCTTGGGAAAGAATGCAAATGGGACTTTCCAAAAAAGTTTTAGTAAAACCAAAAATGTGTTAGAATTAGTTCACTCTGACTTATGTGGAGCAATGTCTATACCCTCCATGGAGGTTTCTTATATTATTAATTTTTTTGGAAAAATCTAATATTCACTTAGTTAATAGTACTTTCCAAAATAATTATTATATTCACAAATATAATATTATTATATTCCACAAGAAAGTAGTATTAATAATAATGATAACAATATATACCAAGTATCTTAGTTATTCTTTAATATATGAAACACCTCATATATATATATATATATATATATATATATATATATATATATATATATATATATATATATATATATATATATATATATATATATTCTCTTTTTTTTTACATCATCAATAATGTGGCAGGTAGATTTTCTTTGTTGCCAATATCACTTTGACAATCCAAGGCAAGTAGAGAAATTTGATCAATGTACTTCATTTACAAGGTCCCACCGAACCTTTATAAGAGACAAGTGGACATGACTCATGTAAGAGTCACGAATCATCAAGCTTTAATAAAATAAACATTTAATTATATGCATTGGGAAGAGATTGTTGGAAATATGAGAGGAGTAACTGAGAGGGGAGGGGTGAATCAATTACCACAAAAATAAATTTGAGATCCCTTAGATTTCAATAAAAATTAAAACTTTGTTTAAATTGTATTTTGCTATTACTCGGCAAACACACATGCACTCCATTTACACTATCAAATGATGTAACTTGGTAAACATTGAAATAACTTGGAAAATGCTTATCATAAAAATATTAAGATATTATCTATGATTAATCTTACTTTAGCTTAGTTGCATACACAAAAGAAATCACATGAACACAATTGACACCAAGATTTAACGTGGAAACCCAATTTGGGAAAAACCACCAATTGCAACTAGTTACTGATATTCACTCTTATGAAGTGAGCCATATTTGGAGCCAACCCTATTAAAGCTTACAAAACACACTATTAGGTGTGACCTTGTTACAGGATTTAATTACCCTCTTAGGAGTGGCATTCTTAGAGGTCTTTAGACAATTCAATCTACAAATGTCACCTTGTTATAGAATTTACAAATAGCTGTTAAGCCAACTCTGTTAAGAGATTTAGATTACTGCTACAATGGTTAGAGAGTAACAATGAGATGACTCAATTTCTAATGCAACTGAATTGCTGATTATAGATCTCAATTCTAGCTTGTATTCTTGATCCTTCCTAGTCGAATGTATATGTGCAGCTCAACAAGGATATTCTGCTTATCCTTCTAATTTGCTTCCTCGAAGCATCATCAAATATTCTATTATGTTATTTCACGTTAAATCCTCAACTTTATCTTATATTTATATCTTACACATTGTCAAGTCAGCTTGAATACAAATTAGAATAATTAATATTCATCTTCCCAGTTGGCTAGAACCAACAAACAAATTACTTAAACTTAATATGCCAAACAAGAAAATCCTTTGTTAGTGATAGAGGTACACTCTAATACCACTGACGAAGGGCCACACCACCCTTACCAACTCACAACCAATAATGCAACAATATGAAGACAATTTTATTATACCTGAAAATTCAATAGAAATTACAATAATATTTTTTCCAAGATCTCTCAAGATCCAATCCAAACCCAAGCTAGTCCAGATCCACACTCTGGTAGAAACCTCTGAGATCTCAACTTGTGCTCGCAAGCCACCAAGAAACCTCCTTGTTTCTAAACCGCAGCCACTAGCTCTTCTCACAAACTTAATCCAAGATCCAAGTGTAAACTGCCTCACATTCGGCGCTCTATCTACAGACTCACGAAAACTCACTCTTCACTTCCTCCTCCTCTCTCACAACTTCCAAGCTTTCCAAGCTTCACCTTCCACAACTTTCACCTTTCCAAGCTACTCCTTGAGCTTCCACTTCTCAAGCTTCTCCTTGAGCTTTCACCTTCTTCTCGAGCTTCTACTCCTCAAGCTTCCCCTTGAGCTTCTCCAAGCTTGATTAGAAATGTTCATATGCCTTGCTTAAATAGGCACTTCTAACCCAAGACATTACAAACACAACCAATGTGGGATAAAGGGTAAATAGAACTATCTTTAAATAAATATTAAATTCCCACCCAAATACAACTAAGCACCCAACAAATATTAAATACATGATTTATCCAAAACCTTCTAGAATTTCCACCTACACACCTCGATTAATGGAATGACAACTATTTTTCTTATTTTTCTATTTTATGCCACCTATGCACCTCGAAAATAGAAATTCCTCTTTTTTTTTATTTTTCTCCTTTTTCCCTTTTTTTTATTTTTTTATTATTTCTCCTCTAATTTTCGTCACTTTTCTCTCTCCTCCAGAATTTTTTTTTTTTTTTTTCCCAATAAGTTTTTCATGCAAGATGCTCTTGCATCAGACTCCCCCGGTAGATAGAAAAGTGTGTACCACACTTTGACGCCAAAAGAAAGATCTACCACCATCTTCATCTTCACCAAAGGCTTCCACCTCAACGGGGACAACAAAACCACCATGCAAATCTTCCACATCTACATTACTCTATCAAACACTCGAATCTCAACCATCCAATCAGCATGCTCACCCTCAAAAACAAACTGAACATAATGCTTCATTACCAAACTTCCATTCACATCAACAACTAGTGAATCCATACTAGCAATAACAAGCTCTACATAAACATCAACATGTAGATCTCCATCAACACATTCCACACTCACAACATCAGCAACCTCATTGCTCACAACAAGATGCTCTGCAACATTCAAGTCACCACCAACAACATCTGGTTCATCCACAACCGAGTGCTCCACAATCTCCATGTCAGACTCAACCAACTGATCATGAAAACCAACCTTTATCCCAACATCAACAACATTAGGAATATCTTCAGCAACAACCTCTAGTTGCTCTGCAAGTTCTACATCAGACTCCACAAACTGATCAGCAAAACCATCCTCTTCCACCTCAACCTTGCGGTGCCATCTTCTCTCATGAACCTCCTTAACTTGATCAGCCAATCTATCATCCAACCGAGAAATTATCTTAGAAAAATTCCTCTCCACTATATCATGGATTTTCGCAATCATCTTAGGGTCCAATCCTCTCGGAGCCATCTCCCAAGATCTTCGTAAACCCTCTGCAACAAATCCTTCCCACACTCCTTGTCACAACCTTGAATTGTTTGCAAGTCAGATCGCAACCTACCACCTCACACGAACAATCAGGAACCACATCACAAGTCTAGGACAATGGATTTGCAATCTACCAGCTCTGATAAACTTTTCCCAACCAAGGTCCTGGTATAAACTGCCTCACACTTCGGCGATCTGCTTGTACACTCAGGAACTCCCACTCTAATAAACTTCACCCAACCAAGGTCCTGGTACAAACTACCTCACACTTCGATGATCTGCTTGTACACTCAGGATCTCCTACTCTGATACCACTTGATAGAGGTACTCTCTGATACCACTGACGAAGGGCCACACCACCCTTACCAACTCACAACCAATAATGCAACAATATGAAGACAATTTTATTATACCTGAAAATTCAATAGCAATTACAATAACATTTTTTCCAAGATCTCTCAAGATCCAATCCAAACCCAAGCTAGTCCAAATCCACACTATGTTAGAAACCTCTGAGATCTCAACTTGTGCTCGCAAGCCACCAAGAAACCTCCTTGTTTCTAAACCGCAGTCACTAGCTCTTCTCACAAACTTAATCCAAGATCCAAGTGTAAACTGCCTCACATTCAGCACTCTATCTACAGACTCAGGAAAACTCACTCTTCACTTCCTCCTTCTCTCTCACAACTTCCAAGATTTCCAAGCTTCACCTTCCACAAATTTCACCTTTCCAAGCTACTCCTTGAGCTTCCACTTCTCAAGCTTCTCCTTGAGCTTTCACCTTCTTCTCGAGCTTCTACTCCTCAAGCTTCCCCTTGAGCTTCTCCAAGCTTGATTAGAAATGTTCATATGCGTTGCTTAAATAGGCACTTCTAACCCAAGACATTACAAACACAACCAATGTGGGATAAAGGGTAAATACAACTATCTTTAAATAAATATTAAATTCCCACCCAAATACAACTAAGAACCCAACAAATATTAAATACATGATTTATCCAAAACCTTCTAGAATTCCAACCTACAGACCTCGATTAATGGAATGACAACTATTTTTCTTATTTTTCTATTTTATGCCACCTATGCACCTCGAAAATAGAAATTCCTCTTTTTTTTTCTTTTTCTCCTTTTTCCCTTTTTTTTATTTTTTTATTATTTCTCCTCTAATTTTCGTCACTTTTCTCTCTCCTCCAGAATTTTTTTTTTTTTTTTCCCAATAATTTTTTCATGCAAGATGCTCCTGCATCAGTTAGCGGACATTGCTCGTTAGATACTAACTCAAATCAATTTTCTTGCATATTCACAAAGCTCCTTTGGTAACTGAGTGAGCTTGATTAACACTGGCTCCAACCAACATTTCCTTCATTAGCCGAGTGAGCTCGGTCAACACTTAACTTCTACAAACTTTCCTTTGATGATCGAGTGAACTTGGTAGACACTGTCTTCTGAATTAGGCAAACTATGGAATGCTTGACAGACACATGAAATTTTCTTCAATTCTTGAGTGAGCTCAGCATACACTGACTAGAAATGATATGAAATTTTGTGTAACATCAAAGACAATACACAATTAATCAATTATTTCCAACAGAGATAACATAAGATAGAAAAGTAATATTGAATGCAAAAGTATATTAGTAAGAATATATATATATATATATATATATATATATAGAAACATAGACAAAAATATAATATAATCTCAATTCCATTATACATAAGAACATAATAAATAGTGATAATCGGAATTGACTATAAGGATTTAACACTCCCTCTTAGTCAAGAGAGATAAATACATTTTGATAATCTAAGGTAAAGGACAATCGATATTTTGAATAACCCATAGATGATCAACAAGTGTCATCTAAGCTCTTAGTTATTAAAATACCTAATATGCATTTATATTTAATCAACAAGATGACATCTAAGCTCTTAGTTGTTAGTAACACAAAATTCATGCTTACCTTATACCTAATCTACATCTATACAGACAACTCAAAGATAATCAATTTCATGATATCTAGGCACTTAGTTGTAAGCCTCACAAGATGCATATTCTCATGATTTAAGTACAACACTTACTCAAAATGTGTAACACAGTTATAAATAAGATTATCCACTTATAATAACTTTTACATAGAAATCATATGAAAGTCATTACATTCAATAAGATTCACAAAATTACAAAAAATTTAGATTCCACAAAATACTTTTAAACTCAAATGCATTGAGACTTGTACTACGGGAATATTATTAGACCAAGACCTTCTCTAAATGTTTCCACTTTGGTTTTGGCAAGAGACTTGGTAAGGATATTAGCAATTTGATACTCTGTACTAATGTAATTTGGCTTGATTACATTTTTCTCATCTATATCTCGAACATAGTGATATGGTAACTCAAAGTGTTTCAATCTATTGTGAAACACTAGATTTAGAGAAATTTTAATACAACTTTGGTTATCACAATAGATTATAATAGGTTCCAAAGGTTTCTTAAATAAATCAAAGATAAGCTTCCTTGACCATACTGTGTCATTGGTTTTCATTGCAGCAACAATGTATCCCGCTTTAGTAAAACTCTAAGCTATTGATAATTTGTTTCAAATGAACCATGATATCATTCCCGATCCTAATGTAAAATAATATCCTGAAGTAATCTTTCGGTCTACTAAACTTCATGCCCAAACAGTGTCTATAACCCTAGTTTTAGATCTTTATTTTTGTATTCTAAACCATATCCAATAGTTCCATGAAGGTATCTCAAAATCTTTTTTTCATCTACTAAATGAATTTTTTTTGGCTTACTCATGAATTGGCTTAGAGCATTAAAAGCATAAGAAATATCAAGTCTAGTATTGACTAAGTACATTAAGGATGGGATGATTTGTCGGTAGAGAGTGGGATCAAAACCTATAGAGTCTTTAATTTCTTCTTTTGGTTTAAGAATATTTAATTCCATGGGTGTCTTGATAGGTTTTTTTTCCATCATTCCGAATCTCTTTAATACATCCAATGTATACTTGATTTAGAATGATTCTATCGGCATGTTGTCATACTTCTAATCCCAAAAAGTAATGTAGAAGACCTAAGTCTTTCATACCAAATTCAAAAGCCACATCTTCTTTATGTTTTGCAATAAGATGTTCCTCACCTATAGTCGAAAAATCTTCAACGTAAAGAACTAATATTAGCATCTCATTATTTTGTATTTTGAAAGACAAGTTTGGATCTGCACTATTCTTGGAGAATCCAAGTTTGATTAGATGGTGATCTATTCATTCATACCAAGCTCTAGGGGCTTGTTTTAAATCATAAAGTGCTTTCTTTAACTTGCATACATGTGATATATTCAGACTCTTGAACTTCCTTTCTAATGAAATGACCAAAAGAATGGTGTTGTGCGTGAGATTGTTGCATGCTAGGTCATACATGCCCTAGCCTCTCATTTCTATTCTTCCTCATGGCTATAGGCTGCATTATTTTCTAGCACAAGATTTTTTGTTAGGGTTAAGAGAAGACACATTTTTTGTGCTTTGCTGTGATTGTAAGGTGCTTTGTCAGGTATTTTTGGGCTCGGAGACCATGGGTTCCCCAACCCATCCCTTCCTTCTTTGCTAGTGGGGCTATTTGAGCTTGCCCTATGGTGAATCAAGGTTTGGTCTTATCTCAAATTGCCTTTGAGGATATGGAGATGGATGATCTATTGTCTTTAGCACATGCTAAAGATGGAAATTAGATGAGTACACCTACAATGGGAGATGGGGTCCCATCCTCAAATGGAATGCCTCGAATTAAAAAAGTAAATGGATGTTTGGAAAGATACGAGGACCAACTTGTTCAGGTGATTCAACCTAAGTAGATTTTAGAGGACGTTGAATACTGGTAAAATCATGCCCATATCTACAAATTTTTGGGCCTTCGTCTCTCCTTACCTGTTTTGGATTCCTAGGCTCGTCAGGTTTGGAATCCTAAAGGTGATGTGCATAATTACTTTTTGGTTATCTTCTCTTGCATGGTGGATAGGAATAGGGCATTTGAAGGAGGCCCATACTTCTTTAACTAAGTGGGGCTTTTCATCAAGCCTTGGCACATGGGCTTCAATTCAGTTGAGGAGACTCCATCATGGGTCCCTTATTTGGTTCATTTGTGAAGGCTTCCATTGGAGTTTTGGAGGGATGATATTCTTCATTCAATCTCACTACATCTTGGAAAACTTGTGGGAGTGGTTACACAAACTCAGGATCATAAGGTAATTTCTTATGCTCGTATTTGTGTTGAGGTTGATTTAACTAATCCATTACTAGATTCTATGGAGATATGCTTGGGATCCTCTTCCTAGATCCAACAACTGGACTATGAGACTCTCCCTTTTAGATGTCAAATTTGCCATGAATATGGTCACTTGCTCCACAAATGCTCTAGATTCAAGCTTGCTACTTTGGATGCCTCTGAACCTCTTAAGGGGGACAAGGGGAAGGCTCCTGCATCTACTGGTCCTATGGATAATGAAGGCTTTAATCAAGTTAAAACTTGGAACAAAGGCAAGGGTAAGAAGAGAACCTTGCAGGAGAGACAAAATGATGATAATTTTAATAGATTTGATGTTCTTGAAGACCTGGTATAGGAGGAGGGTATTCTGGTTGAGCTTTCTTTTGGGGATAAGGGTGTGCATGAAGTTCAAGAAGAAGAGGCAAAGGGGGAGGATCAGTTTCTTTTGCCAGAGGATCCTCAAAATGTACAGATTGATATGGATCTTCCTCCTTAGGGTTAGGATACCAGTGAGCCCAAAGGATCATCGGTTCTAGAGAATTCAATTGTGGTGGTTCTCGATCCCCCTACTCCTAACAGGACCTCAGATTTGGCCAAGAATGGCAAAGCTCATCCTACTTTAGGTTTACAACAAAAATCCTTCAAAAAGGGGTCTTTTGAGAAACCATCAAGGAGTGGCAGAAAGACTAATCAAGAGAGGCTCAAGATTATGGGAGTACTTTGGTTGAGTCTGGATCTGTGAAACCCATTGATTCCCATTTCACTCACCCGCATAAATGGTTGTTTTATCATGGAATGTATGGGGGTTGAACAACATCCCTAGACAAAAGGTTGTTCGTAGATTAATTGATTCTCAGTTACCCAATGTGGTTTTTATTTAGGAAACTAAGCTTACAGGGGATGGTTTGGCCAGTTGTGCTTCACATATCTGGCCCTAGAGAAATTGGCAGGGGGTGGGAGCTCGCCATAGTTCAAGAGGGGTTGCTTGCTTCTGGAACCCAAAAAAATTTCTTCCCTTATGGTGGATTTCTACTTGATCCTCTATCTCTTTGGTTGCATCATGTTTGGCATCATATTTTAGGAAAGTCAAATCTTTGGGTTCATATTAGCTATATTCAAGCCTTGGACCCATCTTTCCCATGGATCTTGGTTGGTGATTTTAACTCTATTACTAGATGAGATGAAAAATGCAGAGGAGTTGCTTGGTTGGACCCCTCTGCACATCTTTTCAGGGCTATGATAGACTCCTTGCATCTCACTGATGTGAAGCCAACTAATGGTGTCTTTACATGGAATAATAGGAGGTGTGGTGTTGAGGCTATTTTAGAAAGGCTAGATAGATTTTTGGTTTCTTATTATTGGATGAACAACAGGTTGATCACTAATTCAAAAATTCCAGATTGGAGAGGCTCTAATCATTAGCCTATCAAGCTTTTGATTGCTTCTTATGGAGTCAACAAGAACACCTCTTTTAAATTTTAGTCAATGTGGTTTAGGGATTAGTCTCTGCATGATCTTATGATGGATTAGTGGTATGAGGGAATACCTAACCATGGGACAACAATGTTTACTTTCTGTAAGACGCTTCAACAAGTATAAGCTTAAGAAGTGGAATAAACAATTCTTTGGGAACCTATAGGCTCAAAGGATAGCTGCTCAGGCTAAGTTAGACAACATCACTTAGCAGATTCGGGATCAAGGGAGGACCTTTTTTCTAAGTGAAGCAGAGTCCTTGGCTCTTAAAGGATTAGAAGAGTGGGAGCTTCGAGAGGAGATCTTTTGGAAGCAAAAATATTGTATTGATTGGCTTCAAGAGGGGGATAGGAACACTGCATTTTTCCATAACTTGGTCAAGGCTCAGAGACAAGGGAATTCTTTATCCTCCTTCATCACGCCTAAAGGGATGCATCTTTCTTCCAATGTTGATATTTCTAGGGTAGCAGTCAACTATTTCTCAAATCTCTTTTCTAAGGAGGATCTTGATGCTAGGATGGAGCAGAGGGCAATCTTGGGTTGCATTCCTCACCTAGTCTCTACAGAGATGAATGAGGCCCTTTTACATCCTATTTTGCTATCTAAAGTGGAGAAAGTAGTGTTTAACATGAAAAAAGGTAAGGCTCCTAGCGTTGATGGATTTCCAATTGAGTTCTTTCAAGAATTCTGGGAAATAAATAAGTTAGATCTCCTTGAGGTGGAACAAGAGTCTCATAGGAATAAGCAAATGTTCAAGTCCAAGAATTCTACTTTTTTGGTTCTTATACCTAAGCAAGAAGGGGCTAATCAGTTGACTTAGTTTAGACCTATTGCACTTTGTAATGTGGTTTATAAGATCATCACCACGCTGATTGTAGAGAGACTTAAGCTACTCCTCAGCACTCTGATCTTCCCAAAGCAGGGGGGGTTTTGTTGAGGGAAGACAAATTTTGGATGGTGTTGTGGTTGCAATGGAAACTATTCATTCTATGGCTAATTCGAAGGAGAGGGCTATGTTCATGAAGCTTGACATGGCTAAAGCTTATGATTGGGTGAGATAGGAATTCTTATAGAAATTTCTCTTAGCATTTGGTTTTGCTGAGGAATGGGTTAATTGGATTCTGAGCTATGTGACCTCCTCTTCCTTTTATGTCATTATAAATGGGAAACCATCAGATTTGTTTAGTGCTTCTCGAGGACTTCGGAAAGGGGACCCTTTATCTCCTTCTTTATTCATTATCATGGTAGAGGGTCTCAAAAAATTTATTAACTCTCAAGTGGGAGAGGGCCTTATTCATGGTTGGAGCTAGAATGAATCTCTTCCATCCTATTCTCACCTTTAGTTTGTGGATGATATTGCATTGATGGGTATGGCCAAAGTTAGTGAAGCTAGAAATTTTAGGAGAGCCTTACAAATTAATTTGAAGGCTTCAAGTTAGTGTATTAATGATGACAAATCTTCCATTTTCTTCTTCAATACTCCTTAGCCTATTCAAAATAAGATTCCTAGAATCCTTAGATTTTAAATTGGTTCTCTTCCCCTATTATACCTTGGAGTCCCTTTGGTTTTGCGATCTCAGTATAGAGAATATTGGTAGGGGATTTTAGATAAATTCCAGAGTAAAGTCAGTCATTGGACTTATAGGTGGCTTTCTTCTGCTGGCAGAGTGATTCTTCTTAAGATTGTGGTGCAGTCTCTACCTATTTATAGGTGTTGTGTGCAAGTTCCCCCTTCCACTTTTGTAAGGGATTTTGATGCTCTTTCTCGGTAATTTCTTTGGTCTAGTACCCTTCTCTCCTCGAAGTGGAGTTTGGTTAAATGGGAGTGTGTAGGCCAAAGTATTTTGGGGGCATAGGTCTGAGGTCTATGCCTCTTGTTGCCATGGCTCTTTTTGCTAAGCTATATTGGAGGTGGTGCAACAATTAGCATTTAGATTGGGCCAAGATTCTTACAAGTATTTTCCTAGTGCTGGTAGTTCAGATGTGTCGCGCCTTGCTTTGATGGGTAAAGGTTCTTGTGTTTGGAATACCCTTAAGAAGGGCGCTTAGTGGATTAAGGAAGGCCTCATTTGGATTTGTAATGGTGGCTCGGATGCTCTGTTTTGGCAGGACTCTTGGGATGGCCATCCGCCAATGATCTCTAGCTTTCCCCAACTTCAGCCTCTCTGCCACACTTTTACTAATGTTGGCTGGTTTAAGGTGGAGCATTTTAAGACTGTCAAGCATTTGGGATAGGTGGAGGTGACTTGCTGGAAGGATTTTCAAGAATGGCCTGTCGGTGGTTCTGATGAGTATCACGCTCTTCTTTCTCATGTGTTGGAGAATAGGTTGTGTAGCACTCTTAAGGGGAGGGATGTTCTGGCTTGGGATCATAGTCCAAAAGGAAAATTCTTAGTGGCTCGAGGCTATGCTATGCTAGATAGGAACCTACATGGTACAGCTAAAGTGCACTAGTGGAAGAAGGTTTGGAATAACTTTTCTTGGCCCAAATGTAGTTTCTTCTAATGGTTGCTGGCCCAAAAGAAATTTCTTACATGGGAGAATATTCGTAAAAGAGGCTTTCGAGGACCTTCTATTTGTTTCTTATGTTCACATTATGAGGAGTCTATCTCTAACTTGTTTTTTCTCTACCCCTTTTCATAGGAAATATGGCATAGATGGTGGGAGGCCTGGAGTCATGGCTATATTCATGCAACTTCTCTCATTGATTTTTGGGAAAGTTTGGGCAGACCTCCAACAAAGACTCCTTTCTTGTAGAGTGCTTGGACTATTGGGAAAATTTTTAGTCTCTGGAACCTTTGGTTGGAGAGGAATAATAAGATTTTTTGTGACTCTAAGTTAGATAGTCTCCAGTTATGGAGGAAGATTATTTGTAAGCCGCAGGAGACTATTCTTGCTAAGTGCAACATGTCTGTAAGTATAGATCTTGGGGAAAAAACTATTGTGAGGAATTTGAACCTAGATGGCAATAATCAGGGATGGACTTTTGGAAAACAGTTGTGCCTTGGAAAGAAACACGTTTGCATGGATGGGCGATAGTCCCCTCCCCCAGCTAGGATCTTGAAGATTAATATTGATGGGTCTTCTCAAGGAAATCTTTGTCATGCTGGTATTGGAGCTATAGGTAGAGGTAATCATGGTGGTGTAGTTTTTATGTTGTCCATTTACAAGGGTCAATATTCTAATAATCAGATGGAAGCCCTTGCTATTAAGATTGTCGTGGAGAGAGGATGCTCTTTAGGATGGAAAGAGATCAACTATGTGTCTGACTCGCAAATTGTTGTTGATATGTTGAATACCCAGAGCTTGGAGAATGTTAATTGGAGATTAGCCTCTTTGGCTAGACAAACATTGAGCTTATGTAGTTCCTTGGACTCTATCTCCTTTCATCATATCCCTCGCAAATGGAATAGAGTTGTGGATTTTTCGGCAAAGTGGGCTTCAAAGAACGTGGATTGTTGGAATATCAATGGAAGGGATGAGTTACCTTGGGAATATCATGAGATTGTTGATTAGCTACTTTTGGAAGATAGGAATATTTAGTGCTATTTTGGGCCTTTGGCGTTTGCTTTGTAATCTAGATTTGATTGAATAAATTTTTACCCTTTATCCAAAAAAAAAAAAAACTTGCATACTTGTGTCTATTTATGATGCATTACAAATTCCTCAAATTGTTCCAAGTAGACTTCTTCTATTTCCCCTTTTAGGAAGGGAGCCTTAACATCTATTTGATGAATTTTCCATCCTTTGGAAGCAACAATTACAATTATAGTTCTTATTGAAGTATATCTAGCTACTGGAGCAAATGTTTCTTTGTAATTGCTTCCTTCCTTCTGAGAGAAACCTCTTGGAACAAATCTTGCTTTGAATTTATCAATACTTCCATTTGATTTGTGTTTGATTTTAAACAACCATTTTGATGACACAACAAATTTATTTTGAGGTCTAGGAACAATATTGCAAACTTCATTTTTAAGAATAGAGTTATATTCTTTAGTCATGACATTTATCCAATTTTGTTGTTTATAGCTTCCTCCACATTTGAAGATTCAGAATTTAATGTCTCATTCATAAGAGCATCATGATTTGGAAATATGCTAGGTTTCTTCCTATCTCTAATACATCCAATAGGTGCAATGAAGTTTTTAGATTCCTCAATTAATTTCTATACCCATCGGGGTCTTTTCTTTTCTAAGTTGTGTTCATCAGTTGTGTCCATAGGTTCAGTGTAATTATTTTCTTTCATTTGAGTCTCCATTTCAATCTAAGGAGATGAGACAATAATAGATTCTTCAAGCTTTGATTCATCTTCTTCTTTAAACTTTTTGTATGCATAATCTTCATAAAATATTACATCTCTACTTAATTCAATATTTTTTTTATTTGAAATGTAGATTCGTTAGGCCTTAGACATTTCACTATAACCTACAAGCAATTCTCTTTTTCTAGAAGGTTGAAGTTTGGACCTTTTCTCTTTAAGGATGTGAATATAAGTAGGACATCCAAAAATTCTAAAGTGACTAAGATTTGGTTTCTTTGCAGAGAATACTTCCTCAGGAGTTTTATGATCAATATGAGAGTAGGTACATTTATTTTGAATATATACAATAGTGTTTGAAGCTTCACCCCAAAGGATGTTGTGTAAATTTTGATCAAGTATCATAGCCTTGGCAGACTCAACTATAGTTATATTCTTCCTTTCTGCTACCATATTTTGTTGAGGATTGTAAGGAAAAATTAGCTCTCTTTTAATACTAACACTTCTATAGAAGTTATGAAAGGTTTATGATATGCATTCTTTTCCATTATCTATCCTTAGGGTTTTAATTTTCTTTCCTAAGAGGTTTCAACAAGAGCCTTAAATTCTTTGAATTTTGTTAAGATTTCATCAGAGGCTTTACATTTAAAAAAATAGATCCATGTTTTTCTGGAGAAGTCATCAACAAATAATGAAGTAGAGAAAACCTCCTAGTGATGCAACAGGCATTGGGCCACATAGATATGAATGGACAATTTCTCGTACTTCTTTGATTTTTCTTTCACTATTATGAAAATTTTTTTTAGCATTCTTCCATAGTTCACATCCTTTACATATTCCTTCATGATTTAATTATAACTTGGATAAATCCTATTACAATCTTCTCTAAAGAGGGTAATCCTCAAAAATTTAAATTTCCTAATCTTCTATGCCATAGTTCAATTTCTTTAATAGAATCATGTAGAAGTGTTGTGGGAGAGCATAATTTTAGTTTTTATAGACATCCATGTCTTGAACCAATCTTATGAGCATTTTTAATGTTAGAGTTCTTAGGCCATGCTAAGACTTTCCCTTCTATAAATGCAACTCTAAATCCTTCATCTTAAAGAGCAAAGGTTGAAACCAAATTCCTTTTAATACCAAGGACATAGAGCACTTTTTTCAGTTCAAGTGTAATTCCTGATTTTAGATTAATGGTACATGTTTCAATTGCTCTCACTAGATATTTGGTGTCATCTCCAATTGTTGCATCATCAATATAATCTTCTTTAATTGAATCTAGTTTTTCTTTGAATCTAGTAATGTGTCTAGATGCTCCACTATCTATCACCCATGTATTTGATCTGTTAGAAGTTTCACTAGAGAGTGCTGAATAAAAATCATCATGTTTTGAATGTTTGATAGGACTATTTTCTTTAACAAAAGATGCTTGTGGCTTGAGTCTTTCAGGACATTGATATGTTGGGTGCCCATATTTGTCACATCTATAGCATTGTATGTTTGATTAATCTTGTTTTTTTCTTTTTGAATAAGGCTTCTTCCTTTTGTTTACTTATATTGAGAGAGTTTAAAAGTCTCCTCTTTCAGAGGTGACATCATCCCATTCTTTTAACATACATTCTTCTTGTAAGCAATCAATTTTGATTTTACCAAGTTTAGGAGTTTTGTATCAAGAGCACTTTCCTTTCCTAAAGGCTTCCCATGATTTTGGTAGACCTTTCAATTCTATTATTGCTAGTTGTTTGTCTTTACACATATGACCAATTGTAGATAGTTGATTACTTATTTTAGTTATTTGGTCAAGTAAAAAGATATAGTTTCACCTTTATTCATTTTGATGTTAGAGAGATTATCTCTAAGAGTGATAATCTTGGTAGTACTGTTGATTTCAAACATATCCTCAAGAACGTTAAGCATTTCATGAGTTCTCTCCAATTATGAATTTATTGGTAATAAATGACTTTTAACTGCATCAAGAATCAATCTATTGACTTTGATGTTATCCATTTCCCATTTTTCTGCTTCATCACTTCCCTTTGGTATTTGATCAGAACCTTCAATAAATTTCTCAAGTCCATTTCTTTTAGTGTTAATTTCATTCATAGTTTCAATCTTGCAAAGTTTGAGTCACCCTCAAGTCCATCCTCTAGCCTCATACCATTTACCATTCTGATATATTTGTTTGATTTAGATTTTTCTTAATTTGGCTCTGATGCCTTGTAAAGTTTGGACAAATCTAATATTCACTTAGTTAATAGTACTTTCCAAAATATTTATTATACTCACAAATATAATATTATTATTTTCCACAATAACGTAGTGTTAATAATAATGATAACAATATATACTAAGTATCTTACTCACTAATTCTTTAATATATGAAACACCTTATATATATTAAAGTATAAGCTATTCCTTTTTTATCGATGTCACCAATAATGTGAGAGGTAGATTTTCTTTGTTGCTAATGTCACTTTGATAGTCCAAGGTAACTAGAAAAGTCTAATCAATGTACTTCATTTGCAAGGTCCCACCAAACCTTTATAAGAGTCAAGTGGATGTGATGCTTACATGATAAATGTCCACCCGATGGATGTGACTCATGTAAGAGTCATGGATCATCGGGCTTTAATAAAATAAACATTTAATTATATGCATAAGGAGGTGATAAGGTAGAAAAGTAATAGTGAATGCAAAATTATATATATATATATAAGCATAGACAAAAATATAATATAATATCAATTCTATTATACATAAGAATATAATAAATAGTGATAATCTAAATTGACCCTAAGAATTTAACAATTATGTATATATATAAGCGTAGAGAAAAATATAATATAATCTCAATTCTATTATACATAAGAATATAATAAATAATGGTAATCTGAATTGACTATAAGGATTTAACAATTTTATATATATATATATATATATATATATATATATATATATATATATATATATATATATATATATATATATATATATAAGTGTAGACAAAAATATAATATAATCTCAATTCTATTAAACATAAGAATATAATAAATAGTGATAATCTGATTGACTATAAGGATTTAACAATTATGTAATCTTTGTAGACGATTTTCCTAGGAAGACTTGGATATATTTTCTCAAGTTTAAAGAGTCATGTCTCTATGCAGGCATGTCTTATAATTGCATACAAATATATATTCTTAGAAGTGCTGAAGGGAAATACAATCAATCAAAATACATTGCTAGTATCATTTGCAATAATTTTATCATAGTCTACAACATTATATCAAATACAGATTTGTTTGCATACAAATTTATTAATTAGTTCACATCAAATTTTATGCTGAAAATTATTATCAAAGCTAGAATATAAATTACTCTATTAGAAATTACATATGCATCTACATGGTATTAGAGCCAATATGATAGAATATAATTTATACTCAATTATCACCAAATATTAAGTTAAAATCATGGTGAACTACGTAAGACTGGAAGATAGACTTGAAGGTTCATAAAATCTTGTTTCATGGAAAATTCAAATTATGATTATTTTGCGAGAACTTGAAGTAGAAGGGTATGTGGAAGAAGATAAGAAAATGCCTAGAAAATGATCCAGACAAATTAACCTAGAAAAGGCATAATAACAAAGCCATGAAGGTTATCATAGATTATGTTAAAGATAATATACTTCATCCATATCAAATCTCAAAACTACCAATGAAATGTTCATGACTATTAAAAACACTTTTGAAATCAACAAAAACAACAAATTTCTTACCTTGAAACAACAACTACTTTATATGAAAAAAGAACAATGGAGAGACTATTACATTTTACTTCTTAAGAATTGTAGAAGTAAAAGACCAAACTTCCCAACCATTGAAAATTAGGCAGATGACAAAGAACAATCAAAGCAAGGTTGCTAGGAAAACAAATGTGAGTTTTTGTTTGTACGTGCGAGAATTAGATGTTGAAAGAATGAAGTTTTAAATATTTTTTTATTCTTATGCTATGCAATTATTTCAAATGAAAGCCACCAATTCTTCCTTTGATCCACAAGTAGAGGCTTGCACCAAAGAGTTATGATGATAGAGGTTGGACTTGATTCTATGTCAGAGATAAGTCATCATCATGCTCTCTTTGGATGGGCCTTGCCTTGTTTTTCTCTCGAGTAATGTATTTTTGTGTGGATGCTTCATTTTCTTAGAAAGTTGATTAGATTTATTGGAAATTGACATTGGCATTTTTAATTAGCTCTTGCATGGTTGAGTAGTGTCTTTAGGGTCACTCGTACAAAATCATGTGTTAGCTGCATTATTGAATGATAGATGTTTTGCCTTTGTTTTTCATCTATACTTTGTTTGAGGGAGATATGTAGATTATTTTATACTAAATCTTCAATTTGATTGACATATATTTTGCCTCTATCCATTGTTCAAGTAGTGTCATTGGGGGCTCTCATGTAGATTGATCTCGATCATCATTATGATGTCAAATAAGGTTCTTCATTCAACACCTTAGTGGTTATGATTTGATATATGTTTGAAAATTGTATGTATCTTGTCACAAATAATTCTCTCAAAATATTTTGAGGTTAGTCTTATTAAGTTTTCCCTCTTTCCTCCTTAATTAGATTGTTCTTTCTCCTTTGTTAGACTTAAGGGTAGATACATTAGTGGATGTTTCAAAGAGAATTTGAATCATGTTAACTCTCTCATTCTATCCCTAGCCTCATTCATAATTTGTGGATGATGATTACATTTTCTGCCTTCAGTTTGAATGGTGTATGTTTTCAGTTTATATTGTGCATGATTGTTTGTAGATAGTGAGACTAAGGATGACTATAATTTGATTTGTGCTAATAAAGGATTCGACCCTTTATGCAATATGTCTAACTTAGATAGCTATTCTTAGCTGAAAGTTATTTACCTAATTTATTGTTTTCATGTTAACCTCATAATGATTTTTGACACTTGAGTGCCAATACACTTAACTACTTTCTGTATTGGAGCCGATTACACCATGTATGTCGAGCCACAACAAAAGTCGAGTTAGGAAAGACTTCAGGTGCTGAGTGATCTTCATGTGCCGAGTAGTCTTCAGGTGCCGAGTGAAGATCAGGTGCCAAGTGAAGTTCAAGTGCCGAATGACTTTAAGTGCTGAGCAGAATAAAGTGCCAAGCAGATACAAGTGCCAAGCGATATTCAAGTGCTGAGTCATAGATGATGCCGAGCAATATAGAAATGAAACAAGTGCCAAGTAAGCCAGTTTTTTATTAGTGTCGAGCATCTGGAATCAATAAGTGTCGAGCAACACAGAATGTACATATGAGTTTGTAACTTCATTAATTCATATGTAAATCATTTTCATGGCTGACATGTGACAAATCTCGAAGGATTAAATGATAAGATTGAATCTTTTATTTTTCCTATGCAATCTACATGCAACCAATAAGAAAAATGATGAAGGCATGCAACCAATGGAAGAAGTGCAAACAATGAGCAGGAAATAGAGATTGAATATGGATCGTAGATCTATACCTAACCCTAAATCCTCAAATTTCTTTATAAGGAAGATGAAATTTCATTGTAAAATGTATGAGTGGATATAAAAGGGTGTGTAAGGAAAACTACTTTTAGAGTAAGGACTAACAGATCATAAAGGATCAAGATCAGAGAAAGCAGATCAAGTGCTTGTATTCAACAATCAAGGATTGTAATCTATCAGGTTTATTGTACCTAATACTTGCTAGAAATTGTATTAGAATGAAAATCCTATGGTGATAGGTTATCTTAACAGATATTTCATAGATCCTTTAAATAGGTGATTAAATCCTTTAACAGGGTGACACTTCATGTAAAGTGTTTGTAAATCCTCTAACTAGGTCAATATTGATACAGTGTAAAGCTTTTAACAGGGTAGGCCTTTAACAGGGCAGACCATCAGAAGTGGTTAAAACCTTATTGCTGCAGCAAATTTTTTGGGTATCATCCCCACCCCATTTTTACCTTCTTATTCCTGGAGGGTTTCTGGGTTACCAAAATCTAAGTGTTATGTGGTGATTCTTATGTGTTTCTCATAATTTTTTGATATGTTCGCATGCAATCTACTTTTAGTTTAAAGATTTTAAATACATTACTTCTAATTCACCCCCCTCTCTCAGAAGCATTCTTCTCATTTGAATATTCCAACAATTGGTATCAGAGCATTTGGTTCTCACAAAAAGAAGTCTAACAACTTGAAGAAAAAGATCTAAAGATGGAAGTCTTCAAACTTGGGAAAATTATTGAAAATCAAGTGATTGATGTGCAATCGGCTCTACACAGAGTAAAGGAAGCAAGGGAAGAATTGAGAAAATTCTTGAAGAGAAGGAAGGATATAGCCATAGCTGAAAATGATATAAACTATAAGGAGATTGATACCACAAAACTGTGTGCCAATGGAGACACTAAAGAGTTTGATGTAGCAATAGCAGAACTGATGGAGAAAAACAAAGTTCAAGAAGAGTAGATAAGATCTCTCAAGATGGAACATGAATCACAAGCCATAATGATATGTGAAATCACTAAACAAAAGAAAAGAGCAGTTGAGGATAGATTCACGATAGAAAATGACAAAAGAAATCTTGCAAACAGGCTTGAAGAAAAATGTACTAAATTAACAAGTATCTCAAATATACAAATGGATACACTTGCCCAAATGATGAACCTTCATCATGAACTCAATATGAAAGATATTGAGATCTCTACTTTGAAGATACACAATGAACAACTATAGAATGAATTGAACAGAGAAAAAGAGGTAGTTGAGAATCTCAACAAGTCGAGTGAAGCCATCAAGTATTTTGAATAGTTGCTAAAATCCCCAAAATCTACCCATGATACATCAGGACTAGGATACAATAGCACTGAGGTTGGAGAATCATCAAAGAGTGTCGAGCAAAAAGATGGCATAGGTAAGAATTCAAAACCCACTTGTCATTACTATAATAAGTAGGGGCATACTACTAACATTTGGAGGAATAGGAAATTCAATCAGCCAAATACACTCAAGAGCAAGAGTTACTGTCACAAGTGCAACATGCAAGGACATATGACACCAAATTGGAGATCCAGAGTTACAAGGACACAAAAATTTGATGGACACTATCATAATTGCAAAAAGTATGGGCATAGAGCATTTGAATGCAGATGCAGGTCAAAGTCTATATGGACATCAAATCAACCAGCAAAATCAAAAGGGAATGAAAGTCACTATCATTGGGATTATAACACCAGGTATAGCTGTCATTATTGTCAGGAATATGGACATATACCACAAAATTGCATAAGAACACATTTCAAAGGGAACTACAAAAGATGGTTGAATCAAACCACATGTTTCAGTTGTTTGAAAGTTGGTCATATCAGTAGAAATCCTACAAGATCAAAGGCACCCAAGACTGAAGAAAATAAGGGAAAAGAAAATATTGATGTCGAAAAGATAAGGGGGCAAATGAATAAAACTTGGAGAAAGAAAGATGAATGCAACACATCAAACGGAGGGATCACTTCACCCAATAGGTCAAGTGATCACACTTCATCAAACTAAGCATGAGAAGTATACGAGACTAATATACAAAGCTATATCACACATAAGTCCTAAGAAAAAGAAGTAATGCAAAGTATAAATCTGCATGAGACAAGATGTCAAGACAAAATCTAAATGATGTTGTCAAGCTATCTTTGGATGCCGACTTAAACTCCAACACATGCCGAGCTCCTAACAGCGATCGAGTTGATAACTGATGCCATGTTAGGTTAAAAAATTTTAGAAGCCGAGTTGGCAGTTGAGCATTTAATGCAATGAAAATAGGGTATATTATCGTGATTCTAATCAATTTTCCTCATCGTGATCAAGAAGCAAAGAAGAGAAAGTGAGAAGAGAAACTTCATAGCATAGAATCCAGCATTTCAAGTAGTTTTCAACATCTCTCAACGTGTTTTCATCGATCTTGAGGTATTTTTCATTTGTGCCGAGCTATGCAATTTCATATTTCGTAAAAAGGAAACCCTAGTTTGCATAAATGGTGTCAAGTTCCAAGAAAATTGAGCACAAAGAGACATTTGAAGTTCAGTTAGTGTCCAATGAGGTCAAGCGACCTGATTTTTGCCCCATACCTAAAGTTGCATACAAAAATGACCCAGCTGGAGCTCTCTCCCAAATACCCCCAAAAGTTGTAATGGTTCAAGACGTGAGGAGATATTACAATTGTAAGATAGGAGCCCTAGGAGATATGGAAATAAGGCAAGCCTATGAGAAATTGTTCATAGATGGAGTCTTAAAAGATGAATTCAAAATTTTTGAAAGAAAGGGTTTGACCCGAGTTTTGAGCTTTCCCACCATATTCAAGATAGAATGGGTTAAACTTGTGTTAAGCAGAATTCATGGTGGAAGTTTATGGTTAGAAGATACTCCCATCAAATTAACCAAAGAAATCATACATAGAGTAATAGGGTACCCTACCCTAGATCGGTTCAAAACCTTGAGAAGTGAATCAAAGGAGGTTATTGAAAAGAACACTAGTGCTCAGTGGAATAAGAGAGGAATGACAATTCACACAATTCGGGGTCCTCTAGTTGAGTTTGTTGTTAGAGTCATTGCCCATAAGTTCTATCAATCTAGTAGACTCAACAGTGTGCCATGTATTGTAGTATATGTAGGTTATAAATTGGTGAAAAAGGATCATTCTTATGATCTTGCAGAACTACAACTACAACAGATTACTGAAAACCTAGCTGCCATAAGAAGGACAAAGGGTGCTCAATGCAAATTTGGAGCAATCTTAATTTGTATATTCTTCTATGTTCAAAATGAGTTTCCCTCTTTCGGAAAAATTTCATGGAGGAATGATAGAACTATCATTGCCCAAATTAATGAATATATTGAACAAATGGGAGAAAATTTTGATACCCTGATGACAAGTTATTTCGAAGATTACAAGAAATCCATGAAAAAAAGGGTGAGAATACCAATTTCTTTGGTAGAAGAACATGTTAATGATATATGCTTCTTGGTTGATATTGACTTCACATACATACAAGCTACAATTCCAAGAGTGAGATGGCTAAGGCCATTTGGATATGAAATCAATGTTGATGAGGCATCTGCAGCAATAACTGCATTATTGGTAGAAGAGACAAGTAAAAGTGCTCCACATTTTGGCACTTATGATGTAGTAAGGTCAAAAATAAACATGGAATTAAAGACCGCTTCCACATTAAAGAAAAAGAGAAATTGTTAAAGAAGATTAAGAAGAAATTTGGTGAAGAAATTGATGCTGAAGCAGAAGAAGAAAAAGATGACAATGATGATGAAGATGAACAAGAACAAGGCCCAATGGAATTAACTCAAGGCCTAGGTGAAGACAAGGAGGAAGGTGCAGAAGACAAAGAAGCCAAGGAAGCATCAACTGAAGCTGAATCAAAGAAAAGAAAGGCAATAGAATAGCCTCCAGCTTAGCAAAAACCAAAAAAATTGCCATGCCATCACCTCAAATGCCTACAACACGAGCTGCAACAAGGACCTCCACTCAAAAGGCTAAAGAGGAAGTTACAAAGAAGAAACCAATCAAGGAAACACAAGAAGAGCTGAGGAAAAGAAGAAGATA
Source organism: Cupressus sempervirens (assembly GCA_028749045.1). NCBI lineage: Eukaryota > Viridiplantae > Streptophyta > Pinopsida > Cupressales > Cupressaceae > Cupressus > Cupressus sempervirens. The sequence goes on from CM053783.1 coordinate 823,134,687, forward strand.
TGTGGCTCAACCTAATTCTGATGAAGAAGATCAATTTGAAAAGGTAAGCCATTCTTCAGTTGATACTTTATGTAAAAAGATTGGAAATAGTGATTTAAGAAACTTAAATAAAGTTGATTTCAATAAGTTTACTAAAGAAGAATAGAATAGGATAGAAGAAATAGTTTATGGAATGATGGTACAGTTCAAGTACACTCCACTTGAACTAGATGGACAATTTCCAAATGAATTGTCTAAAATTGTAGAAGACAGATGGCATTTTTGTTTGAAAATGGAGAAGGAGATGAGGGAATCAACCCTAGCAAGCGTATTGCCAGATTTGACTAAGGAAGAAATAAAGAAAGCAATCAAAAGGCATAATAATAGGTTTACACCTAAGTACAGGGCATTCTTCATACTCCAAAACAAGATGGAAAAAATTGTTCAAAGAAAAATGAAATCATGGAAAAACTTGTACAAAAAGATTGAAGATTTTCTTGAAGAAGAATACAAGGAACAAGCTATTGCTCCACTAGAAGAGAGGAGAAAAAGGAGAGAAGAGAAGATAGTAGTAGAGAAGGGAGAAGAAGAAAAGAAAGTAGAAGAAGAAAAGAAAGTAGAAGAAGAGAAGAAAGAAGAAGAAAAGAAAGATGGAGAGGAGGAAGAGACACAAAAACAAGATGTATCGGCAACAACTAAGCAAGAGTAGCAACCAGATCAGAGTGTGCAAGACACACAATTGCCACCCTCTAGCCCTCCTCATGTACCCATCACACCTGCAGAAACTATAATTATTGTTGATGTTCCTGATACTTCTAGTTAGAACATCAATCCATTAACTGCAGAAGATCTCAAAAGAATCCTTGACCAGTCTACACAACAAGCAATATTATGTGCAGATCCAGTATTGGTCAGTATGGATGAATTGCAAAAACTAGTAGAAAGCACAGTTAGAGATAAGGTGAATCCACAAGAACCACCTTCCATCATCTCTATAGCTACTAGTGGTCAATTTCAAATGCCAATAGTTATTTCAATAGGCATAGTTGACACTACAGTACAGAAGCCGAGTGCAACTGTAGAAAAGGGAACAGAACAAACAAGACCGACTATTACATCTAATCCTATAGCACAAACACAAGGTGCACTTCCTAAGATTACCATAATTGATCAAGATAGTAGACAACAGGAGGAGAAAACAATGGAAACCCCTAAAGAGCAGGAGGCAATATAAACATTGATAAGTTTGCCTACCTCGAGAACTCCTTCACAACAGCCATTGCAAATATCTGTACCAACATCTAGTACTAAAAAATTTGCAAGGGTACTTCACTATGGAGACCCTGAATTAGATGAGGAGATAGTCATACCAGTCTATGACTCAAAAACAATAACCATTCATCAAATAAATGAGGTGCAGGAAGCACTGAATAGGAGAAAGAGACAAGAGATACTCAGGAAGGAGTATAAACAAAAGCAAACACTACATGAGATTAAGGACATCTTTATGGATGCCTTCAGTTTGTAATCACCAGATTAGTCAAAGCATATCACGGAGCAATTATCAGATATTGTTGACCATGTGACAAATGAAGACCAAGAAAAAAATGCAAAACTTATGGAATGGTCTGAAAGAAAATTTCAAGGGAAAGTGAATGAGAAAATATCTAGTGAAATAGCACTTTCACAGGTTGAATTGGCAAAGTTAGTAGACAAAGTGAAAAAGGTACTTGAGAATATATTCTCATTGTACAAAAAGTTGTGTGACTTTTCATACTTCACATAAGAGACAAGCCAAAAGATACTGAGCTTGGAAAGAAATTTAAACATTTCAAGCATACATTTACCAAATGATCCATCTCAAAGTGAGAAGCATTTTTCTCAATCGGTTCATACTCAAAAAGAAATAGTCGTATTAACAGCAGATGAGGCCAATATCAAAGAAAAACTGATACAGCTACAGTCCTCCATTACCCCACATTTGGAATTACTCCATAAGGAACAAGTCTATGCAAAAACTGTTCTCAAGAAAGATCCTAATCTTTCTACATTAGATGGACTTATTCATCTTGCTACTTAGACTGCCATCAAGCATAAGTCACTGGAAATTGCTTTGAACAATTGGGATGCAGCTCTTAGGATGATTATCTAGGTAAACAACACATTTTTGGCGAAATATGGTCTTAACCCTTAAAATCCTTTGACATAAGTGTCAAAAAAGGTGGAGATAAGAATAAAAGGTGGAGATATTAACTAAAGAGGAGATACTATATGATGTATGAGGCACAACCAACTCAGGGGGAGTTACAATAATTTTGAGATGTATATATTGTAAGTTACAAATTTTGATCAAGTTTTCTTTAAAAACTCTATATATACCAAATAGATTAGTTAATGTACTCACAAGGTCAGTTAAGTTTTTTTGTCACTCATGTCAAAGGGGGAGATTGTTAACCTCATAATGATTTTTGACACTTGAGTGCCAATACACTTAACTACTTTCTATATTGGAGCCGAGTACACCATGTATGCCGAGCCACAACAAAAGCCAAGTTAGGAAAGACTTCAGGTGCCGAGTGATCTTCATGTGCCGAGTAGTCTTTAGGTGCCAAGTGAAGATCAGGTGCCAAGTGAAGTTCAAGTGCCGAATGACTTTAAGTGCCAAGCAGAATAAAGTGTCGAGTAGATACAAGTGCCAAGTGATATTCAAGTGTTGAGTCATAGATGATGCCAAGCAATACAGAAATGAAACAAGTGCCGAGTAAGCTAGTTTGTTATTAGTGCCGAGCATCTAGAATCAGTAAGTGTCGAGCAACACAGAATGTACATATGAGTTTGTAACTTCATTAATCCATATGTAAATCATTTTCATGGCCGACATGTGATGAATCTCGAATGATTAAATGATAAGATCGAATCTTTTATTTTTCCTATGCAATCTACATGCAACCAATAAGAAAAATGATGAAGGCATGCAACCAATGGAAGAAGTGAAAAAAATGAGCGGGAAATAGAGATTGAATATGGATCATAGATCCATACCTAACCCTAAATCCTCAAATGTCTTTATAAGGAAGACAAAATTTCATTGTAAAATGTATGAGTGGATATACAAGGGTGTGTAAGGAAAATTACTTTCAGAGTAAGGACTATTAGATCACAAAGGATCAAGATCAGAGAAAGCAGATCAAGTTCCTGTATTCAGCAATCAAAGATTGTAATCTATCATGTTTATTATACCTAATACTTTCTAGCAATTGTATTAGAATGAAAATCCTATGGTGATAGGTTAGCTTAACAACTATTTCGTAGATCCTTTAAATAGGTGATTAAATCCTTTAACAGGGTGACACTTCATGTAAGTGTTTGTAAATCCTCTAACCAGGTCACTATTGATACAGTGTAAAGCCTTTAATAGGGCAGGCCTTTAACAAGGCAGACCATCAGAAGTGGTTAAAACCTTACTGCTGCAGCAAATTTTTTGGGTATCATCCCCACCCCAGTTTTACCTTCTTATTCCTAGAGGGTTTCTGGGTTACCAAAATCTCAAGTGTTATGTGGTGATTCTTATGTGTTTCTCATAATTGTTTGATATGTTTGCATGCAATCTACTTTCAGTTTAAAGATTTTAAATACATTACTTCTGATTCACCCCCCCACCCCCCCTCAAGAAGCATTCTTCCCATTTGAATATTCCAACATTTCATTGCTGACTTACTTTTGTATAAAGATTATATTATTATTATTTATATTGAATAACAATCAATGATCAATGGAAATGTTTTCTTTGATATATTTTATAGAATATCTATGAGATTCTACAAATTCAATAACCTTTGAAGAAAATGCATTCATGTAAAATTGTGAATAATAGATTACACAATAGAAATCATTAAATTGGTGGCCTCAAAAAATCGTAGTCTCATGGAAACCCACAATTGTGGGATATGCACAAAATAAAGTTGATGCAAAGGCTTTAGAAGTGTAAATGGTTGTGTGAAGCCAAATCCTCCCTATCGTGATGTAATGGAAGCTTTAATCAAAAAGGAATTATTGTACCAAAACATTCCTGGATATTCTATATTACACACAAAACTCAAAATTGCTTAATTAGAGATGCATGAAAACTATGAATTCATAGGCCATCACTGAGAGAAATCATCCTATGGAGAAATGATTTCCAATTCACTCAAGAAAAACCTTTCTCTACATCTTTGTCGAACTTCTTTCATTTTTGGTTAAAAGGAAGCTTGGTTTGTTTTACTTTAGAATTGTTAAGTAGACATGGACAAATTGGGTAAGTATTTTTGAAGAGGTCTCAAAGAAATATCATCTCATGGGAAATAATGATCACAAGAATTATAGAAAATAGATTGGCTGAGAAAGCTTAAATTACTTCATAGAAAATGCAATTCAAAATATTTGTTGGCAAGATTGTTGTCAAGATTGTGGTAGCTCAAAGTTGAATATTACATCTTGCCACATGCAAGTTATTCCCTAGGTTTTAATGGATTGATTTGCGAAGGCTATCGACGACTTATTTGACTAAATGTTTGAAACCCAATTGTTGATGAATATCTGTTTGATTATTTTACTGTCAAAAATTAATTCATAGCTAATAAAATAGATAACTACAACTTCACCAATAAAAATATGGAAAGAAATTTGCAACACAACAAACACAATATTTTTGGACAAATCATCCCTAGAAAAACCACCAAGGGAAAACTACTTCTATAGATGAAGAATTATATTAAACTTTAGCAAATCAAGAGATACATAAGGTGCTTGCCTTTAATAGGTAGAGCTTTGATACTCTTCCAATTTCTACTGTCGATATTCCTCTGCTGCTATCCTCAATGCTATCACTGCACCCTTTCTAACACTGCAAGACTATTTTCTATCGTTGAAAATTCATTTGCTATTACTAAAAGGACTCCTCAAACTTGTATTTTCCTAATGCCCCCTCACCCCCTTTTATGCTACTCATGCTGGAAAATCAATGATTGAGATTAAAATCAACCTCACAAATTAGTTGTTTTAAAAGGATTTAAGTAATTATTAAATAATTATCTTTACTCTAACTAATTTAGAAACAATTATGTAATAAATTATAGCAAGTGGATAAATAGTTGTCTAGCCTACCAGAATTAACACTCCCTCTTAGTGAGGAAGTTTCTCTATATGACACCTAACTTATCTCTGAAGAAGATGAATATTTTCTTCACCAATGTCGTACTCAAGATATTTGTCACCTGTTCCTTTTGAGGTATGTACAGTATTTGAACAATCCCCTTCTATACACAATCTCTAATGAAGTGATATTTGATGTCTATATGTTTATCCCTATCATGAAACAATAGATTCTAAAACAACTTGACACAACTCTAATTGTTGCAGTGTATCATAGTAGTCTCAAACCTTTGACCAAACAAGGCTACTAGCAACTTTTGAAGCCATATATATTTACATTTTTTTATGCTAGCTGCTATATATTATGCTTATGCTGAACTTAGAGTCATGAACTTATGCGTCCTACTAAATGAGGAAACAAATCTTTATCCCAAACTAAAACAACACCCTAAAATGCTCCTTCTCTCCATTCTATTGCCTGCCCAATCTGTGTTAGTATAGCCTATCTACTTGATTCCTTCACATTGAACATGTCTTATCCTTTACTTAATTGTACCACACAAATAATGCAATACATGCCTAATCACTGACCAATGCACCCTCTTTGGCTCAACCATGAAAAAACTAGGAGAGCTTACTGTAAATACTATCTATGGCCTAGTTTTGACAAAATACATGAGAGAACCAATTAATTATTAGTATAAGGTGGGATCTACATATTTCTCCCTGGATGTATCTATCTTCATCCAATTCATGATCATAGGTGTAGATATGGCTTTGTAATCCTTCATCCTGATCTTCGAGATTTCAATGCAATATTTCCCTTGACCAAGAAAATCTCTCTGTCTATCTACCACACCTTGATGCCTAGAAAGTAGTTCATAAGTCTCAAATCTTTCATCTCAAACTCTTCTGCAAGGTTTCTCTTGCAATCCTCTACAAGCCCTAGTAAACTTATAAGAAATAAGTTGTCCCCATAAAGAACAAGAATGAGAACCTCACCCCAACCACCAAGTAGTAGAGGTTAGCATCTTCCTCACCATTCACAAGGCCCATTTCCTAAAATTATGTGTCAATGTGCTCATATTAGGCTTCAGGGGACAACTTTAGTTTGTACAAGGTTCTCTTCAATCTACAACTGGTTTTTTGGTTGTGTTCTACAAAGCCTTATGGTTGTTCTATGTATACCTCTTTCAATTGACCATTAAGTAATATTGTATTGACATGAATTTGATGGATTTGTAATCCCATCTTTATTATAAATGAGATTACAACTTGTATTGAAGTATACCTAGCTACTAGAGAAAACATTTCCTCATAGTCTGTTCCCTTCTTTGTAGAAAAACTCTTTTCCACAAACCTTGCCTTGTATTTCTAGATGCTACCATCTAAAGCATGCTTCATTTGATAGATCCAACTTGATCGAATACCTTTCCTATCTTTTTCCTAGCTCTAAGCACTACCCCTAACACATTATTATGCATTTTTGAGGCATATTCCTCAACCATAGCATCTTTCCATACTTGATGTTGAGCAACTTCTTGATAGCTAGAAGCCTCACTATCTACCAACTGGCTAACCAATGCCAAATAAACATTGAGCTTAACTGGTTGTTTCCGTTATCTCATACTCTTTTGAGGAGCTCCACAAACTTCTAAGTATCCTTTTCTGGCTTTTGAACCTTATGGTTCCTACTTCCAAATTTCAAGGATGAAATATCAACAACCTCTATGTCTTCTTGATACAATTCTTATTGCACCAGTTGCTCCATATTATGTGAATCTGCACCACCTGAGCCTATGCTTGTACTAGTAACTATACTTTCTTTGATTTTATGCCCTTGACTTGGCCTTGGAGCTTTTGTTTCCTACAAACACTTATCATTTGCTAGCGAATCTCTGGACCTTCTAAATACCTTGTCCTCTAGAAATTTGACATCACGTTTGAGTATAATTCTTCTAGTCCCTAGAATAAAAATCCTATATGCCTTTGAGGTTTTATTGTACACCCAATAATGTATTGCCTCTCTGTGGTCTGATCTAACTTGGTACATGTATCACCTGGAATATGACAATATGATAAGTAGGAGATATATTGCTATTAGGATTTAACTGTCATTTTTGAGTCAAACTTATTGACCCATGTTTCATGAGTGGTGATTCAAAATGAATCCATCTTTCATGAGAATAACACTTAGCACTCATTGGATCTAGGTGATGCTCACAAGGGTGAAGCATTGGGACTTCCCCGAAGGTCACCCATCCTAGTACTACTCCAGCCTAAGTGCGCTTAACTACGAAGTTTCCTCCATGGTTAAACCCAAAGCTTGAAATCCCATTTGCAAAACCTTCACCAAGTGTTGTGCCTTATGAAAAATTCATTAGAAAGCCCCTTAATCTCATCAATTGATAAGTAGGAGATAATTCCCATATCAAGTCAAATTGTGTTATTGCAAGCTTTGGGTTTAACCATGGAGCAAAATCTATAGTTAAGTGCTTAACTGACAACTTGAACAAAGACACCCAACTGCTTAGTAAACATATTTAGAGCAATTTTTAGTAGCTTATCATTACTAGGGTTATCTACAACAATTGCTAACTCATCCTTGACAAGTTTCAAACTAGCGAGGTAACCTGTGACATCGTCTCCTCAGGTCATCCATGTATTCTTAAAAATTTCCACTAGAATCATCTTCTTATCAGTGGTAGCATTCTAGTACAACTACGAGAGTGGTAACATAATCCTTCATACCATTCTCTTCCAACATCAAAGAAAATTTGGCATTCTAGACACCAGAATTTGAGGTACCATCCTATCTTTCCTAATCTAGATCACACTATTTGAAGCTACCTGGAGGGATTAAAGCAATAATAAATCTAAAGATATCAAAATAGGTTTTATAAACCCTTAATTTATTTCCTAAATAAATTGTCTACCCTTCAACACTGCTTCAATACCATGTGAAAATTTATGTTGCAGTCATTGATTTTTAATCTCCTATCTTAAAAAATAATTAAACCTTCAAAGATTAATTCACATCTAATATTGAGAAATAACACAAGTGCAACTTCTCTAATACAAATATGAAAAGAAATTTGCAACACAATAAACACAATATTGTAAGACAAATTGTCCTTGGAAAAATATCTAAGGAAAAACCAGCTCTATGGATGAGAAATTATATTGAACTTGAGCGAATCAAGCGATACAAAAGCTGCTTTCCTTGTACTGGTAGAGCTCCAACAATCTCCATATTTCTCCCTCTAATATTCTCTTATTCCTATCCCCAGCATTATTACTATGCCCTTGCTAACATTGAATGACTATTTGCTATCCCTATAAATTTATTTGCTATCATTGGAAATGTTTCTCAAACTTTAATTTCCAAATGCCTCTAACACATTTTTATACTACTCATGTTGGAAAACCAACAGTTGAGATTCATTCTCAGTCAACGGGAGAGATTACAAACAACCTCACAAATCAATTGTTTCTAAAATGAGTTAAGAAATTACTAAATAATTTTCTTTACCCTAATGAATTTAGAAACAATTATTTACTAAATTTTGGCAAGTTGACAAATGACTTTCCAAGCTACGATATTTAATCACATGGTTATATTAGAATGCCTGAAATGTGCTTGGCTTACAACTTAAAGATGGTCATACAAAATAGATTTGGTGTTTAAGGTTTTAAGGACCTTTAAAGAAACACAATTTTCTCGCTTGAATTTGCATTTCACGATGTTTTCCAATATTCATGTTGTGGTGCCATAATGGGATATTGGATTTTCAGGTGCATGACAATAGTTGTGCATATAAAACATAAAGCACATACAAGAGGTGCCTAAACTGATTGACATAGAACTCATTAGAATGTCATTGTAGGGTTTCAATCCAGACATTTAGTAATGTTTCTTAGTATCCTCCAACCTTTGAGTATGGTAACAATACTTCCACTAGATAAGAAAATTCTATAGAATATCATAGAATGAAAGGATAGTGGTAGGTGGACTTGCATTGAATATGGGCATACACATATAATGTCTATATTAAGTTGGAAGCATAAAATGAGACGTGGATGTCACTTGTACTGAGTTAAATTGAATGACATTATTTTGCTCGATCCACGTGAAAAATGGAAAATGTAGGAGATGCTTAACAAAATATCACCTCACTACAATAGGTTAGTCTGATGATTACAACATGGATGATTTTGATCACAACAATTCTATTATATTGGAGTTAACAAACTCTAATTATTCTTTATATGCTATTCTCCATGTTCACATCATGTTGTACCTTAAGAAGTATAAATATGTGTACCTTCATCATGGGTTATAGATTAATATTGATAGAAAATATAGAGACTCAAAGATGAATTCTTGGCAGCCTACTCTTTCAACCTCATGGGCATTCAAATGCAGTTATAAACATCCATCAGAAGTATAAATATGTGTACCTTCATCATGGGTTATAGATTAATATTGATACAAAATATAGAGGCTCAAAAGATGAATGCTTGGCAGCCTACTCTTTCAACCTCATGGGCATCCAAATGGCTTAGGTGGTGGACCTTCTTGCCCTTTATCATGGGGTTATTGTGCTGATGAGGAGGAATTTGGAAAAAGACATTATTGAAGGAGATGTCTTAAACATCATTAATATTTTAAATGAAATGACTAAGATTGGATGGAATGACAAAGATGTAATACGAATAATTAGACACTTGTTAAAAAATTTGGAGGAGGTGTCTTTTTTCTGCACCTATCAAGAAGGAAATCATGTCTTGGATAGGTTGGCAAGTGTGGGAAAATATATAGAGGGGCTCAAAATTTGGGATTACTCTTTATCTATCCTGGCAGAGGCGTACAGAGTGATATGCCATGATAGCTTTGAAATCAAACATTAATAAGTATGTCGTTATTTCTCTATTGGAGTGTATTTCTTGTAACCTTTTGATGAGATGGATTTCTTCTGGGTGTTGGTGTTATTTAGCCTATCTACCAAGCTAAAAGTTTGGTGTTTGCCCTTTTCTAGGTTTGTTCTTTCTAAAGAAAGTGTAATATTTAGAAGCATCAGAGAGAATCCTTATCAAAGTGAACCAGATGAATAGGGGTAGTATCAGAGTGATAATGTTCTCTAGAAGACTGTTAAGTGTGGTGGGATTACTAAGTATATCACAAGTATGAAGGGCTACAACATAGAGCTCTTCTAGAAAAAATATTGAAATATTGAGTCTTCGGATGATGGTAAGGCTATGCGGGTTACATTTCTTTTGTGATTACATTGAAATCCATTTCTGCCATTAATAGGTTGAGCATGGAAGGAGTGAATAGATTATCATTAATATACATAGTTTCGTCTATTTTAAAAAGAAACTAAGAAAACTCTATTAGTTTCAATTAACATGAATTTGATTTATTTAAGTATTAATAGTGTTTAATGGGATAAATAGGTTCTGTAGGAAGTTCAAACTACGATCGAATGTCAAAGATTCTGAGGACAAAATAACATCCTTCACATGATGTCCATGATCACCAACCTTAGTCACCTACAATGAAGTCCCATTGAAAGGAGGTCTCAAATCTCACATTAGAAAGATACAAAAAATTGGGAGATAGCAAAAATCTCAAAATTCAATTAGGATCCTAGTCTAGCCTTGTTTTCTGATCTCTGTATATATAATTGACATCCTTGGGTGTAATGAAATGTCCGCCGCTTCACCATTGTGAATTGGTTAGACTTTGTGATGAGGAGAGGGCATCAAGTAATCTTCAAATCTGTTTATCTCATTATCTTTTTATATAAAACCATTTCCATTACCATTCTTTTGGACTGTCATGACATAAAACAAATCATTTACGTTTCTTGCAAATAACAATAGAGAGAAACCAATTCATGTTCACTGTTATAACCTTCCTGACAGAGATCAAAAGCAAACAGAAGGAAACATAAAAACTTAATAAAAATACATTTCATTTAATGTCAAAGTCAACAAAACATCAAGGGCTCTCTAGTTAAAACCAGAGAGCCCAATTTCCTCTCACAACCTATTCCTTATTCCACTCTGTCGATCTCTCTCTACTATTACAATAATGTCTTTCTTTTAAAGACAACTTGAAACATTGTTTACCTTCCCATGTCCCTTCCTATCCATATTCAAATTTTCATTACAAATTTCATACAATCCTGATTACAATAACATAACAAGTGCCACATAGTGGCATGTATTTGCCCAAAGTTCTAACAGTTGAAAGTTAAAAATTTAATAGTTAGAAAGCAATAATTGTGTTGATAATATTTAATAGTATTTAATCTAATTAACATTTCATATTAATGTAATGTTATTATTATAATATAAATTATTATTAGTTATAATATGTTTTATTGTCAGTTATAATATTTTTAAGTGTCAGTTATAATAGTATTGTTAGTTATAATAGTAAGAATATTAATAGAGTAGTAAGACTCAAAATACCAAGTAAAATAAATTGATGATTTTAGAAATTAAAAATCAGACATAAACATTAAAATTAAAATTTAAAATTTAAAATTAAAATAGGAAGAATTTTAATTATTATTGAATTTGAACCTTATCAGGGAAATGCTAGAAAAGAATTGGTAGCTCTAAGGTAGAAAAATCAAATATGAAATTTATCATATGTTATTATATTGGTTTTAAACTTTAATAAATATTTCATTTGAAAATTTTTAGTGGTTCCTACGCTCCTATAAGACCTAAAATATACAACAAGCCAATGAAATTGTAAGAAAATAATTTTCATGATTTTCAAAGTTAAAAATCATACATTTAAACATTACAAAACTCAAAACTTAGACTTGAAAGGAGAAATACATGCATTTGATTGGTTGAAGTAGAAAAGAATAATCACGAGTTAGAGATAACTGATTACAATAGTATATTGCCTATAGCAAATACAATAAATAAACCATTTACAATATCAAATTAATAGAGGGAGGTCCCCCTGCACCACTTTGTCAAGTCACGCACCTCATTCTCTTCAAGCAAATCTGTAGATATGAATAGAGTAGCTGATTATAATAAGTTGATAAGTTTAGCCAGTAGTAATATTAAAGCACAAGGTCAAGAAAACCTTACAACCTTTCGTAACCGTTTGCGTCGTTTGAGGTGGAAGCGAGCCTTTTCTTCTTCTCTTTATATAATATTTCAGCAAATCTGTTGATGAATAGAGTATTAGTTAGGTTTAATATTTGAATATTGTTGTAACTGCTGTCCACCTAAAGCGCTAAGTGGGAGGACATAGAATGAGCATGAACGAGAAGATTTAAAGAAAATGAAGTTAATATGAATCTCTCGTGAATAAATTGCTTTACTAGTTGCATACTTATATTATAATATAAAAATGTCAAAATATATATATATATATATATATATATATATATATTATTTATTTATTTATTTATTTATTTATTTACCGTTTCAGTGCTTCTTGACTGCTAATAACGTCATTGTCGTGGACATCAAGCCCTTTAAAATCATCCTTGTTCAATGGCTTTTGCAAATGTTCCTCTGCAACCTCGAGAAGATCTCCGATGTTTTTCTCGCTAGAATTGTCCAGGCTTGCCAAATCTCCATTTAAATTCGTTGGCTATTTCATGGGAAACCGTATCAAAGACCAGAAATTGTTAGAAAATAAGTTAATCTTCTTTCCAGAAGCATGGTGTGCTCATTTACGCAGTCATGTAAGTGACAAAATACATGTATCCCTTATGAAATAGATTGTTCTATTGATTTATTAGATTATAAGAGCTTTGATCCAATGATTAAGAATTCTTGATGATGTGAATTATAATTCTTCGATTATATATATATATATATATATATATATATATATATATATATATATATGCAAATATTACATTTTTATAAATAAAAAATTAGAAACATAAGACTATGATGTATAATTGATATAGCCGAAGGGAGAGACAGATTAATTATGAAGAAGTGTAAAGAATATATTGCATTGTGATTTATCACTGTGAAATTTCAACTGGTCTTAAAACATATCACAGTTGTTCCAGAGCTCTGAACTTCTGTCTCATTGTAAACGACTATCACATTGATACAAAACTTCTGAACAACTACGGTTTCAAAAATAATACTGAACTTTTAATAGCTGGCAAGTTCTTTCAAAATTGTTGAACCGTCCTTTAAAGTTGTTTTCAGAAGTTTGAACTCTGAATTGTCGTTTCAATGCCTGTGAGAAAAAGGTATTTTAAACTATCCGTGATATTATTTAAAAAATCAAACCTGCACAATAACAAGGAGGCTATTTATATAAGGACTTCGTATGAACGACGAATTCGGTTGGAGAGGACTACGCTGGTTGATATGATTATGACTAGCAATCGTATCTTAGTGTGCAATTGGTACACAGAATCTATATATTGCAGATCAATTATGAAAAAATATTTTGAAAGAAAGGATGGAAAGAGAACAACGACATCGCTTTTTGTGAATAACTCTCTCTACCTCTCTCTATAACTCTTAACTACCTCTATATAACTCTATTTACCTTCACTAGCTCTCTCTATCTCTCTAGCTCTAGCTCCATCTCTCCATATTTTTTCTAGCCATATCTCTATATCTCTATTCATTTATGCCATTCCCTCTCCCCTCTTTCATTCACTCCCACTCCTACTCTATTTCTCTCTCTAACACTCTTTATTACTTCAAAAAGGAAAAATTAGAGAAAAGAATGAAAATTGTCAGTAACAAAATGGATGGTTCACATTTCTATTCATTTGAAAAGTCAGCAAATAAAATGTGAATAGAATTTAAAAACACAGAGTCTTCAAAAATCATATCAATTTGTAAAAATTCATAAACACGCAACAAAATTAAATTACAAATATATAGCATGACTTTGGAGCCTACTACGTTCGAGATTGCAATTCGAATGTTGAGCTTCCTCAAACTTATGTTAATGTACACCACATTTGTAGTGGGTTAACATTCTCCCTACCTCTAAATAAAATTGAGAGAATTTTATGAAAGTCAATCTCATAACCCCAAAATAATAAGCATTCTTTCATTTATGAACTGTGTTCTTTCGTATTAGGGGCTTCATGAGAAATACAACATGTGAAGATCTCACCACAAGAATGTTAAGATCATGAAGTTGGATGGACATGTGATGAAAATAAAAAGTACTTGTGATAGTGCATCAAATCACTCATAGATTGTCTAGGCTATGTCATTTTGCAATTGAGAGCAATTTGTCTTATGGGAGTGAAAGTAAAACATCTTGATGGATTCACCACTCTCGATACCAAGCATCCCCATTTGCTTGTGGAATCACCACTCTCAACGCCAAGCATTCAATAATATTAATCTTGGAGAATCGCAACTCCTAATATTGGACTGAAATCTAGGCCACTTTATGTGGATTATATCATTCTTTATAGGCAACAATGGATGAAATTATACAAGTGGTGTAATCGAGGCATGTGCTCAAGTACAAATTTATTTGAACTCAACATTTTTAACCATGATTGGAAGACATGAACCATAAGAGCAACCCATTTCATTTTTGGGATGGCAGAACGATTCTAGCCACGAAAAGTGTGAAAAAATTATTATTCTAGTTAGTGCGCAAGGAGTATCAAGAATTTTGCATGATAATTTTGGATGGATGAAACATGAGTATCATGTCATTGTTTAGAGTAGAAGCTTTTGTTGTACAACTAACTATTACTAAATAATTTTAAGTTGTTGAAGCAAGTGTGATCCTAAGTGTATAGTTGAGTGTATTGAAAAGGTACGTGGATTGTTTGATTAATTAGCTGAACAAATATGTAATGATAAGCTTGTGGGTAAATAAGATTCTTTCGGACTATTGTTAAATAGAGTTAATAAATTCATTACATATTGAAAAAGATCGATTAGAAAAGAAACGAAATGTATGTGTGTATATATATATATAAACTAATTATTTTACCCAATTACTAACACATATTTTTATAATAATAGTTTGTCAAATAGAAAATATTAAAATAAGGTTATTTTAAATCAATTCTGGTGAATCTTAGATAATGTAGATTACTATTATATTCATACACATCTAAATTAGTAAACTAGTAAGAAAAATGAAATAAAACTTATACCATGTTGACTATCACGGGCATACATAAGTACCTTAACAAATTGATTATTGATAAACAAGTACTTCAACATAGTTTCTTAACCCTCGCAGTGATGTGAGGTCTCAAGTAGGCGTTAGCCCTCTGGTGTGGGATGATATTGAAACTACTTATGCATAGAACAATGCTAATCAGTGCATAAGTATGGATAAAATCTTTTCATCAGAATTGGCTACAGTTGGCTCGATCACTATCTCCTCAATTCCCATAGCGCCCTTCAACTGCTTGTATTGAATGCAAGTAATCCAAAGGGTACACGTCCGGCGTATTGAAGGTAGAAGACTATTTTTCGCAGAGTGACATTCATGATTTTTTATTTTCTTTTATTAATATTAATATTAATACTAGTAGTTGCATGCTTTTGTGTTTACAACTTAGTAATGAGAAATTGATAGTTGTTTGATAAGAAAAATCTTTTGTAAAGTATAATTTTATGTGAACAAATTAGATTATTAATAATTTTTAATTTAAATAACATAATATTTACTAAAATGTTTAAAATAAATTAATAAATATTATTTATTTCAATTATATTTATCAAATATTAAAAAAATATTTTAAAGAACACCATCAGAAAAGTTATTATAAAAAATTAATAAGAGAAATACAAAAAAAATTATATGAAAAGAAACATCTCTAATAAATATTCTATTGACTAAACAAATTATAGAAATTTTAAAACAATATTTAAAGAAAAAACTAAAATAATATAAAAAATAAAAATAAAATAATTTTAGAACTAAAACCTAAATTTATTTTATAAATCAAAAGTTAAATAAATCGAGATCAACATGGAGATCAAAGTAATTTTTTTAAAAAATAAATAGAAAAAGAAAAACAATAGTTAAAAATAGAGATAACAACTATTAAATATCAAAATAAGAGTTAAATGTGGAGTGAGATAAAAATTGATCGGTAAATAATTAACGGGAAGGATTTATAATTTTCAAGCCAAACTGACAACTTTTCCATTCCTTGTAAAAAATCAATTTCTAGAAACAAAGTTCTCACAAATAGCCTATCAGCTAAATTAATATTTGTTGTAGGTATGGTATTACTGTAGTTACTTTTCATGAATTTTCATCTCTTTTTTGTTTATTTAAATAATTTTGCCACTTATTCTCTTTTAAATTGAATAATGAAATAAATTAATCAAAAAAAGAAAAGAATATTATTCTATTTTATAAAATAATTTAAATATACTCTATAAGTCATAATAATTTTTAAAAATATAAGTAAAAATAAAAATCTTTTTTTTTTCACAATTGTAATTAAACATATAACATTATCATTAATAAATTATATTTATTTAAAATTCTAATTAAAGTTATAAGATTATAATTAATTTTATATTCTTAAAATTTTAACTCAATTATCAATAATTTAAATAATACTTTAATAATGAGAAAATATTATTTATTTTACAACTATTCACGTTTAAAAGATTTGTTGTATTTACCAAATGTAATATCCAATGGTAGAATAGAGGTTATAAGTTCAAATCGTATAGGGAGTAGGTTATGTTTGTCTTGTATCGAAGTAGAGTTAGGTGCCTCTTACATGCTTTAGTATAAGAGTTATGTCTGTCTATTTGTAAATCTATGAACATAAACATAATTAATTAATTGTAATTAATATTTTAAAAATATATTAGTTTAAATTATCTAGATTCATTGGTCTTTTATGGACATTAGGTAATATAGCTTGAGCTTGTTGATTTAAGGCATTTTGCTATTATGTTCATTGTTATTATTGTCAATAGTAATATTATTTTATCTCATTTCCTTTTTTTTTAATTAGTTGGGATCTATCAAATTTTAGTTTTTATTTTATAAAACAAGGATTGGGTCCTTCCAAAGATAGTTTTTTATAAAGGCTAAACCATGACTATTTGCATGAGATCCGCAACACCCAAAGTTTAAGAGAATAGAGAAAGCATCAAGTCCTGAAACAAGACAATCTTAAAGACTAGCAAATAGACCCAAAACCACAACCAACCTAACCTGGCAAAAACCAACACTAAAACTAGACAACAAAAAAACTAGCTAATTGCCTAGCTTAACAAAGACAAGAAAAGACCAACACAAATAGGCTACCTAGGCTAGATCCTTGACCTTATCTTTCAACTCCCACTGAATCTTTTTTATCCCTACTTTGTGACCACCTTTACGTCGCTTTGGTCAATCTGAACCTCCTCTTGTTTCTATTTTGTGTTGGAGTCTCCAAGAAACCTTTCAAGTAATTGAAAATTTCTTCTTTCTCCTTAGGAATGTTCATTTTTGTCTCTACTTTCCCTTTCTACACTTTCTCCTCTTCCTTCCCTTCACTATCACTATCTTCCTCATTTTTCGAAAAAAGTTCTCTTTCACCTTAGATTTCTTCTTTTTCTTAATACTAGAAATATCAATCCTACTGTCCTCCAAAATTATTTTTCCTTTCCAATTTTTCTCCCCACTAAAAAAACTTTTAACACTTTTTTCATCTATTTTCTTCGAGATTGAATCAAGGACAAACTTTTTCACATAGGAATGAATCAATAGTTACCTTACCAATATGAGATAATAATCAACAAAATTTAAATAAAAACTTGACATATATGAAAGTAAGATTCAATAATTTAGAAGTCATTATGTAGAAGTGGTTTACAAATCCCT
The DNA here is from genome assembly GCA_028749045.1 of Cupressus sempervirens. Lineage (NCBI taxonomy): Eukaryota > Viridiplantae > Streptophyta > Pinopsida > Cupressales > Cupressaceae > Cupressus > Cupressus sempervirens. Next base: position 823,152,640 of record CM053783.1, read on the forward strand.
AAAAAGTATTTTCGATGATTGTATGATGAAGAATATGTGGATCATTTGGCCATTTGTGTGAAACCACTTTTACCATTTGAGGTAAGTTGTATTAGTTGTTGAGTCTTAGTTGGTCTTTCTCTTCTTCTGTTTGAGATGTTTTTGATTCATGGAAGTTTTTAGAAGTTGGTAAAAATCTCTTTTCTCTTTGAGTAGCTTTGATCCCTCCTGCTTTGGTGGATATGGAAGGAAAGGAATAATAGGGGTTTTAGGGACAAATCTTTTGGACTATATGTTGTTTTCTTAAAACATTAAATGAGCCATTGTGGAAAATGCTAGAGTGTTAAATCCTTCTACGGACTATTATTCAATACTTAATAAAGAGCATATTGTAATCTCCAATTCTAGTAGGAGCATGGAGGATTATTCATGAGATTTCCAAATCTTAGGTAGGTTAAGATTAACTTTAGTTTGGTGGTTAAGGCTAACCTTAGGCATGTAAGGTGTGACAGAGTGTACAAAGGGACGATAATTTAAAAAATTCGATGTAGTCGTGCTCTTGCTTGGTACTCACACTAATAACCTTGTCAACACCATGATGGATGAGCAATCTCTTATTTTTTATAGAAAAATGTAGTGTATGAATGTTTTAGTGGAGGGAGACTCCATGAATATTATCAATTGCCTAGAGGGTCATAGTACCCTCCTCAGCTTCTATATTTAATTTGATGTCCTTTTCAAAATATATTATTAAAACCTTTTGATAAGTTTTTCACGTCTCATGAATATTGTTAAACTAATATAATGGAAGATTGGCTTGCAAAAAAAGTATTTAAAGTTGACCATTAGTTGGTCTAGTAGTGCGAGTAAGATTCTAGTCATGATATTAAAGCAATCCTTTCGAATAATAATACTCATGTGAAAGTGGGTAGCTGGTTTCACCATTTCCAATGATGACAAGTTATTTTAATGACATATGTGCTAGCCTACTTTCAACACCAAAGATTTAAAATTTTTAAATTAAGCCCCATGGAGAAGATTTCCTCAACACTCTCATCGCTTATAAATATTTTTGCTAAAGATGGCTTTGTGAAGTTATGCTTGGGATATTATTAGCTATAGGTATTGAACTTGAACCTTGAACCTTGAACCACATAGTTCAAGTTCAAAAGTGTGAATTTCTAATTTCAAAATGATAATCTTTGAAAAAAAACCTTGGTACAAAGGCAATATCTCCAAATTTAATCATTCATTTTCTCCATTTTGGATATGTTGTTGCTTAGAGGCAACTTTACCAGATTCTCACTAGAGCCATTGGCAAACTTGTTTCAGATGTAAATGTTGTTAATCTATGAATACAATCCTATCAAAATAAACCAACAACCTCAATTTTGCATTGAACTTAGACCTTGAACCACCTAGTTCAAGTTCAAAGTTCACATTCATAGGTTTGAAATGTCCAGGTTTAGGTTCGATGCTCAAAGGTTCAGTAGTTTGAAAACTCAACTAGTTCAATAGTTTAGAGTTATTTTTCAAACTTTTAGGTCAACAAGATATCATATTGAACTTAAACTTCGAACCACATAGATCAAGGTTCAAAGTTAAAAATTTTGGTATAGAGTTAGGTTTAGGTTGACAAGTTGGTCTATAGAACTTGAACCTTGAACCACCAAGTTCAAGTTCAAAGTTAAAGTTCACTGGTTCGATAGTTGAGATCCAAGTTGCGATTCCAAATCCAAATATGGCTCAAAATCCCCAAACCATGAATGCTATTAAAAATCATTATATTTCAAAATTTCATGTTTACATGTTCAAGTTTGAAGGTTCAAATGTGTAGGTTCAAGTTTGTAGATTCAAACTATCCAATTTATAACAGCAAGAAGTTGTAACTACATATTTTCTAAAATTGGAAATGGGTCTTAACGTGAAGGGCATAACTTTTATCTCCACCATTGGATCTTTATAATTTTTGGATATTTTGTTCATTAGAAAAATTTGTAAATAATCATTTGTGGGACTTGTGAAATATGGTCAAAATCAAAAGTTATAATAACCTGTATAAGGGTCTATCAAGTAGACAACAACCATGAATTTTTTGTAATAAAAAAAAATAGTTATGTTGAGGGGGCTATTAATCTTAATCATATTGTTGGATTGAGCTAAATTTAGGATATGTTTGATAAAATCTAGTTCTTTGCATCCTCTCCAAGCCATTTTGCAAAATCCATCACAGATCAAAAGTTATGACTGTCAGAGTAAATTATTGTCTAAACTATCAAAATAATAGTCATCATAAGATGACAACAATTTGTCACCAACCTATGCCACCAGTCCAGTAATACATATGGGCGACATTTTAAGTTTGGTACAAACATATTCGTTGGTTTACATGTGACTTTAAAATGGCTAAAAGTTTTTAAAAAATGATAAGATGGAGATGATTCATGAGAATAATGAAAAGGATTTCCAAGAAACAGTTGGAGGAACCAAAAGGTAACAACAAAACATTATTTATGGTAAAAATCTCAATGCTCTTTTTTTATTATTGACAACTGGTAAACTGTTTTCTGTAAGTCCTTTTTAGTTCTGATTCTATGGTGAGATCTTCTCACCTATATATATTTGTAAATGACTTCAACTCTCTGAGTGTTTATGGCACATAGTTTAGATTTGGTTGTGGGTCCAATTTAATTGATCCTTTGCTGACATTTAGTTTTAGCTTGTTAGTTGTTTTGGTGTGTTGTCTTGCTCCCTTCTTCGCAAGTAGTCTCTTGTTCTATGCTTTATGCTAACTCTATTTCTCCAATGGCTAGACATTGGTCTTAAACCAGAGATTGCTCGATTCTCTATGTCGCGTGCAGTCCATGTCCCTAGTTAGAGCCAATTGTTAGCCTTTTTTCAGCACCCAAGATTTAAACTTTAAAAATTGAGCCCCATGGAGAAGATTTCCCAAATACTCTCATGACAAAAATACAATGGAGAGGCTAGCAATGGTGGTACTAGAAGGCCAATTTTTCCCATGAACAAGAGATGAGGGAGATAAAAAAGTAGTGATAAGGTGAATCAGGGTCACACTTTTGGGGAATAAGAGTTGTAAGGTGTTGTCGCAGAGCTGCATAGTCTCTCTGAGGTATAGTGCAAGGCATCTCTGGTCTATGTAGCTAAAAAAGGCAGAAAGGGATTTGCACTCCCTAAATAAGCAATAGAATCTTCCATGAATCTCACAGTAGGTGGGACAATGAAAATTGAAATGAATCTCTGTCTTGGCCATGCCCATAGTACACAACAAAAGAGTTTGGTCCTCTCTATCCATGTGGTGATCTGCCTGAGTTCAAAGTCAATGGGGGCCAACCCTGAAGGAGCCCAGAGAGATGTGTAAGGCATCACACCAACACCAAGACAAGTAGCTAGGGTGCATAATAATACTATCTCTCATGACATAAAGTGCAATGTGTAAAAGGGCATCTTCTAGCGTAACCCACTTGTAGGATTACACAATGTTGTGGTGATATACTATCTGTAAATGTCAAGTTTGAAATGTTGGTTCAACCCCTCTTGTGAGGGGAGTAGGTGGGAAAGAGCATTGAGAGAGAAATGGAAGGGAGGGAGGTGGTCAATATTAAACTCGATCGATCTCAACAAAGACAAAGCTTGCACAAACCAACAACGCTCCTAAGAGGATGGATCAAAATCCACTACAATGATAGATGATCAATAAGACAAGTATGAGTGTCTCAACTAGTCAACAATAAAGTTAGCAAAACTATGAAGATGGTGAAGAAACTAAATCATATTGAAAATGGTGGTGAACCTAAAGGGATGGGCCTCAAACATGGCCAGAACAATATTGTGGGGGGTGAACCAATGACATTTGATAATATGCCAAAGAAAAAGGGTATGGACATGCTCAATAAAAGCCTTACAGAATCAAGGAGAGTGGGCTCCAAGACCACTGAGTCATAAAGAATCATGAATTTGATCAAGGATTCCATGAGGGACAATTTTGATGAAGTGTATTGGAACTGATGTTAGAAGAACTGTCTCTCAAACATGGAAAGGGAGCCCATACCCTTACAAACAAACCCTAGGTTCACTGAAGTGACTTCTAGGGAACATGACCCCAAGGTACACATATGATGTGGTGATCTCAATCTCATGACTATGGAAGTAGAAATGCAAATGATAGGTCCTTAGGCAGTTGTAAACCATAACCTAAGTTATTCTCTGGTACATAAAGAGTTGATGAAGGTCACAGATGGAGACCAAGCCTTCTGGGAGTCTCTAAAGACTCTTCGGAGAGAAGGCAAGAAGGATCACATAATCGTTGAACACGAGAATGGAGATTAAAATCTAATGAAGGTAGCAATCATCCACAGGTAGTGAGGAGTCTATGAGGAAGGTCTCCAGCTCATTAATATTGATACCAAAAAAGGTGAGGGAAAGAGAGCAGCCTTGTTTGACCGCAATGGTGCTCTGAGTAGGGGCTGAGAAACCCTCTTACATCCTTAGTATACTAGTAACACACTCATATAATGTCATAATGGCAGTCAGCAAAATCTCTAATATGTCAATGTCTCAATCTCTACAAGAGGGCAATCTACGAAATGGTATCAAAGGCCTTACAAAAGTTAATGAAGCAACAATAGACTTCCACTGAGCAATGACGAGCCTCCTTGATGATGACCCACAATGTCAAAATATGGAGAGAATGATTTTTGTGTTGATTGTAGTAGAGAGAATAGGGAGATAGTTTATTTTTCTACACATTGATTGTAATAACATGGATGATTTGATCATATCGTCATATCATTTTGTTTTTGAAACAAAGAGTTAAACCAAATTTTGGGTATGTTATTCCAAATATTGATTTCTTTGATTTAGATAAATCATATGGTGATCTTTTTCAGGTTTTGGCTACTATCCTATATTTCTAATTAAATGGATGTTTGAGTATGTAGGTTTACTCATCCTTTATGCTATAGAAATTATTTCATTTCTCGTTTTCCCTATAATGCAAAAGATTCGACAAATGGTCTTGTGGCCTGTTGAATTTGATTATAACATTCATTTCATGTTGATGAATGAATGTTCACTGGGCCTTCGCATCTTTTGGTTAAGGGCATACCAATTCATCTAATTCATTATATATCTATTAAGAGGGAGTTGTACCTCTCAATTCAAAGGATGATTATCAATACAATGATAATTTGTCCAACTATTAGTATTCAATATTCTTCATGATGGGTTTCTTGATTCATTCCTTTCATATCTCTTTGAAGAACAAATCTATTTGCTAACAATATGTATGCAATATATTTATTTCCATTATTTCATACTAATTTCATTCACTTTCTTGCTTAGTAATTTATTTAAATCTCTTTCTTCTATGAGTATTGAGAAGTACTTTGTCATTTCTATATGTGTTGTCAGGAAATATCCTTGTTTTCTCTAGTATGGGTGGTGGCAGGAAGATAATTGAGCCATTATGCTATCAAGAATGGAAGACATAATCTATGGTTTGGAGTAAGCCAAAAATCAAGAAAATCAATGATTATTTGAAAGGATTGTACATGGAGGTAATCCCCCTATGACCAAATTGTTGAAGAGTTGGAGATATGGGAGCATGGCAATTTGTGGAAGGAATGTCATAATAAATGAGAATATAATTGTGGTTTTATCTTGTCTCCCAAAGGTCTCCATCAAGTTTAACTAGGATAGGAATATTTAGGATGATGAACTATCAAATATATCTTAGAGATTGATGTTGAGCAAGAAGCCATGGTTCATGTTAGAAAGAATTGTTTTGTGACTTGGAGTATCTAAAAAAATGGAAGAAACTCTTCGAGGAAGATATGCAATGCATCACCTTGGATGGAAGGTTTACTAGATCCAACCACTACCATTTTTCCCTCAACTATTTTAGGTATAATGAGAAGGTTTTTTTTACCTTTCTATCCTCTTAGTTCTCTTTATTCTTATATTTCAAAATTTCATTAAAATCTTAGTAGTAATCATTTTCTTCGTTTGGATATCTTGGTTATTATTTATGATCATTTGAATGTTAATACTACACAAATACCTATTTTGGAATAATATGATTCTAAGAGAACTTTGTATGAGGAGTTTAATATGGATGGGGGTTTTGATTTAGATAACTATGACTTGTACGATCCCTTCTCCAAAAAGGGTCTTTATGCCAAGAGAAAAATTTCATGTGGTAATCCTATCCTCTTCATTACTAAAAAGAAGAAAAAATTTATACTGGGAAGAAAGCTAAACACATCCATATGGTCTCCTCTAACATAGAGGTTGGGAAGAAGGAAACGTTTACTATTCAAGGTTCTGATACTAATGTTGGTGGCGAGGATGCTCACCCTATCCCCCTACTCTCTCTCTCTCATTCTTCTCCTCTTATCATGCATGTTTCTCTTTCTATTCCCCAATCTAGTTCTTCTTTTCCCATGGGCGAGTCTCCTATTTTGGGTTATTTATTTTCTAAGGTCAAGAAAAGTTTGATTCTTCATCGAAAGAAAGTAGGGCCAGTTCTAGTCTCATAAAGGACGAAGATAATGAAGGTGTGAAACATAAACCTTATATCCAAGAGAATGACAATAAGCTTAGTCTAGCATGGGAGGATATTTTTAATGTTATTGATAAAGAGGACGATGTGACTAGTGTCTTGCAATATGTGAAAATTTTGGTTAAAGTTACTATAAGGTTATTAGTGGTACTAAAGATTCTCTATGGAAGATTGGTAACCAAATGATCTATGTGGATGTAGAAAAATAAACAATTTCATTGTGGGTAAAGTGCAAGAAGTTGGTTCTCACTTTTGGGCAAGAAGTTGAAGTGCTTTTCCTATTTTTGAAATTTCTTATCAATTGATGTCAAAATTTGAGGCGTTTAGAGATTAAATATTTTAAAAAAATCATAAATAAAGATTGTATTGCTTGGATTTACTTTTTGAATATGTAATTTATTTGTGTACCCATATGATAGATATTTTATTTTGGTATGGATATTTAAAACCCACTTTTAAAATGCATGTTTCAAGACCATACCAAATCCTTTTAAAGGAATTTTCCTAACACACCAAAGATTGATGAAAATATTATTCCTTAATTTTTAATTGATTAATTTTTTATTACTAGTTTTTAATTGGCTATAAAGGTAAATTTTGAAACCTCTCGTGTATAGACACCATAAATTGATCAAAATTTCACTTTTCCTATTTATTTATTTATTTTAATGCAAAATAATTCTATGTAGATTGATGAGATATGCATGTTAATTCAAGAAAAAATATAAAATAAAAAAGTTATTAAAGTTTTAGTGAACTTCGCTATTTTACATTTTGGTACTACCTTTGATTAAAAAACACAAAAATAGTAATTAACATAATCAGATTTCCACAATCCATTAGTATGTGAGCAATGTTTCTGGATTAGATTGTGTGATTTTTTTTAGCATCAACGTTTCGGATCATACTACATGATCCATCATCAGGACGAGAGAACATTAGAATATGGAATGTTCTGATATTCTAATGTTCTCTCGTCCTGATGATGGATCATGTAGTATGATCCGAAACGTTGATGCTAAAAAAACTCACACAATCTAATCCAGAAACATTGCTCACATACAAAAATAGTAAATAAAATCACAACATTGTAAAATTTATGTATCTACTATCAGAACAATGAGAAATCTAATAGGTTTTTGTTTCGCAAAAAAAAAAGATTGAGAAGGGCCTCTAAAAATTATGGGAAGGCCTGAATTTGTCAGTTCAATGCCTTAACCAAATCTTGAGAGGTCAAAGCATATGCTTGGTCTTACCAAGCCTATGCCAAACCAAAGTCTGAGGAGTAAGAAAAAAATCTCGCCCCATGATGTGAGAAATGGGTGCCTGTTTCGAAAAAGTATTTACAACTTTTGCAACACATTTTAAATTGCAAAAAAAAAATGTTTGTATTTTTTTTAAATGAGCACCCATTTTTAAAAATTCAATTTTTAAAAATTTTTTTTCAAAAATGGGCACCTATTTTTAGAAAATAAAAAATGAGCATTTGATTTTAAAAAAAAAATTGTGCCATTTTTTGAAATTCCGATAAGGTTTGCAACCTAATACGGGTGGCCATTTTTGAAAAATGAGTGCCTGCTTCTAAAAGCCCTTGATGTTTATCCATGAACTTCCATAGAATTGAGGCTCATCTTTGTGTACTTACCCAATGTTGAAATATCTCAAATTCAACATTATTGCAAAGAGCTCAAAAAAATGTGTTGGATGAGACATAAGTGTAATAGGGTGCAAAGGATCTCATGTGCATAAGTTATACTTCGTCAAAGCTTTGGTGAAATTGGCAAATCAAAGGTTGACTAGAAAAAAAAAAGTTGAAATTTTGATTCCCTCAAACCCATTCAAGAAAAATCTTAGGTTTTAGACGGTATGTAGAAGTTATAATTGGTTAAAGTTATACAAGAAAACAAGTTGACCATATGACATGAGCATGACATCAACATCTTAATCACCATCTTTGTCCAATTATATGATGACACATCATTATGACTTGGTAGAGAATATGAGGTGTTGATGTGGTAAGATAAGGTGATGTGGAAGTGTGGAACTTGATCTAATCAAGTGATGACACTTGTTCACTCATGACTCAAAAAGTTATTGTCATATGGTACTTAGATGAGAGTCTTATCAGTTTATTACTCAAGACAACCAAAAATATTATCTCGAGGTTTGAAAACTAAACCTCTGAAATAATATGTTTTGAAAACTAAACCTCACTAATAATATTTTTTGAATGCTAAACCTCCCTAATGATATGCCATGGTTTCAAGAACAACCCACACATCATACTTAATGTTTTAAAAGAGAAATATATTATTTAAATAAGTATAAATGTGTGGAAACACTAAAAGGAGGACATACCATACACCTAAATATTGGCTCATACATAAATATTCGCACAAAATTTGGGATAATATTTTGTGGTTAGGTTTTTTGAAGAAATAAAAAATATAAGTAAAATGCCAAATTTGTGGAAGAATTACTATGATTTTTGGAGGGAAAATTATTGAGAGATTCATGTAAGCACAAAGACATTATGAAGTGTCTTCAAGCGCAAGCAAGGATACTGTGAATGTGTTTTTGAAGTGTGCATGCTATAATAAGGTGTTTTACCTATCAAGATTAATAAAGTGGCCCCCAAATTTAGAAGTGGTCATATTGACATAGTCCTAATTGGATGAACTTCATTCTCTAGTATTTGTGTCCTCTCTCTCTCTCTCTCTCTCTCTCTCTCTCTCTCTCTCTCTCTCTCTCTCTCTCTCTCTCTCTCTCTCTCTCTCTCTCTCTCTCTCTCTCTCTCTCATTTTTTTCATTTAAAAAAAAAACTTTTATGTAATTAAATGAAATAAAATTATTGTGTAAAATATATCGGCTCTTCTAATTTCAATGGTTAAAACACATTGCAACACAATTACTGCCTGGATTGAAAAATCAAACTTATATGTTGGATAATATTATAAATTTATATATCCTAGTCTATAGATCACCAAATCAATGACATTTGGAAACCTTTTTGCAAACACTAAAGGATTCTGATTAGTAAGATGAAAAGGAGTCCCTACAATAACATTGTTATTTTGATTGATGACTTTTAGGAGGTTGGTTAGGGTAAATATTTGGCTCCTTGTAAAAGGACCAAAGCTTCTAGCAAGATGCTAGCATCCAAGGTTGTCAATAAGGAGGTTGAAGATATCTAGGGTATCACAAACCATATGACTCTTCTAGACGTTGAAGGAACCTAGCTTCTCAAAAATATACAATAACGTTATTTAGTCTTATTATTTTTGTAGTTTGTTTGTCATATTGGTTTTATGTTCTCCTTTTGTTCTTTCCTACTAGTGTTGTATCTTATTTCAGATTTTGGTTTTCTTGGACTCTTAATGTTTATATTTTAATCTCTACTATGTATATGGGTTTTGTGTTGCTGAGAACCTTTTTAATTGATTTCCAAGTAAATTTATATATTCGAAGTTATTAATTCTTGTAGGTTTATAGCTTTGGAACATGTAAAGAAAAATTGGCTATCATAATAAATTATTCATTGGATATTCTTTGATTTTATAACATGATGATTATGAGAGTTTAACAATAGAATTGCATATTAGGCAAGAGGCTACAACACAATGGTAAATTTTGAGTCTCTTATTCAAGAGATTGTAGGTTCAACTCTAGAAAAACTTAATAAATAATAATAATTAATCACATTACATTATAATAATGAATCTTGTGTTCGACATCTTACCAATCAAAAAATAAATAAATAATAGAATTGCATATTTAATATTTTTCAAGATACATAATATATAACTCTAATAGACTATGTAGATCATCAAGATTTGAATGTTTTAATAGAAAGGATAAATGAATATAAATGGATAAAAGAAGCATCTACAATTTATATATTTAAATAAAGATCTTGTTAGAAATCAAAGTTTTTAAAAAAACCTTAAAGAATGCTAACCATTCATGGGACACATCAAATTTTAGTTGTCAAGTAATTAATAAAGCTAAAATGATTTATTTATAAAATTTGTGAAGCAATCTTATGAATACCTTCTACAAAATTATAGTGAGAAGATCATTGATTTATATATTTTTATATATTATCAACTCAACATAAAATGACATTTAAATTTTATAAATTGAATAAGTTGAAATTAGAATTTTTATAAAAGAGAAAATATAGGTCTAAAGCCCATCTTTACTTTTGACGTTCTAGTTACATATATTATTTATAACTCAATCTACGATCAAAGGGAAATAAGTTTATCTCCATATAGTTTTGTGGTCAGAACTAGACCCTAATTTCCAACATTTTTCAGAAACTAAAATTTATCTTTAAAAAAAAAAGAAAATATATAATTTCATATTCCAAATAATTATTAAAAAATTTAATCCTAAAATTCATCCATTTCTACACATTCCATTAGTTTACTCCATTTTAAAATTATAAATAATAATACCAGTTTTATGTCAATGAATGTGAACAACTACATTTTTGTTAGCCTTTTCTTTTGTAAAAGGGTGACACAGGTTTGTGCTTTTACCCATGTATGTTCAACGATCAATATGAAGAGGAAAAACATGGAACCATCTAGAAAACTCTTCATAGAATCTTTATATATCATGGATCATGTGCATGCATGTGAAGACCAGAGAGGAGAAGATAAGAAGTCATTCAAAGGTTTTTTTTATCATCTAACAAATTAAGTGATCTATTCATAAGAAGTGACAGTGGAAGCAAAAGATCAATGAGTTATCAAATTAGAGGAAAAGGATCAGTTAGAAAGGAGAAGACTTGGAATCAACTTGTAGAGTGAACCAAGAGTTAGGTATTGAGTCAGTTTTAACTGACTTGAATCAAGGTAAATCTCTTAACAAATTGATTTTAACCAATCTTTGTAAATCTCCTAACAGAGTTCTTATGTAGTTGTAAGTGTCAAACCCTCTAACAAGGTGAAACCTAACAACTTCTTAAGTCTTAAACATGACAGACTCCTCACAGAGTAGATCATATTTTATGATCAAATATTGTAACCTTAACTGGTTAACTTTATTACTACAGTAGTGAAGATTTGTGGGTGTCATCCCCACCCTAGTTTTACCTTCATCTTGGAGGGTTTCTAGGTAAAAAATACTATGTTATGTTTTATTACTCTCATGCATGTGATTGAATTTATTTACATGTTACATCAAGTTTACATTTATTGTATTACATGCATAAGTTATTATTGGACGTGGATGAATCTGTGAACAGGAATAAATTGCTATAGATTTCAATTCACCCCCCCACCTCTCAGTATGTAGTTTACTATCCATAAATGAACATTAGCTAGTGCATGGTCTATTAAAATTATTTATTTCTTGGTGGATAAAGGAATAGGCTCTATAAAGCGCTCTCTATTAGTAAAATTTATAGGTCTACATCCTAGATAAATAAGTTAGTTCTCGTGGAGGATGCTAGGAAATGGAAAAAATAAGGTGCACATTGATGTTTTAGCAATGTATTTCCTCCTTTCCTTTCAGGAATATTTGCAATCAATTTTGGTGGTATCACCAAGATGCTTGGTTGCTCCTCCTTAGACCTTAAAAAGTGGGAGCGAAGGTTCTATCCTAGTATCTAGATTTGTGCCATAGATTGTTGTTGGGTGGGGCTCATTAGTCTTCACTTACATTTTTAGATGAATAAATATTTCAAGGATTGACAACATGTTTTGTGGAGGCATTATGATAATTTATAGGAAACTTTTCTTTTATATACATATTTGAGTTAACATTAAGAAATGTACACAAGAGATGCCCTCTTGTGGCTTGGGATAATGTTTTCCTCCCCAAGTGTTATGGGGGCCTAGGAATAAGGAAACTTATGCATGTCAACAATGCCCTCCAAACTAAGTAGGTTTGGAAAATATTTAACATCACTGGAGAATGGAGAGATATTCTAGTGGATAAGTATATTAGGAGACCCTCTCTAAGATATCTACTCAATGAATCTAACATGAAACTTATTCATGTCAACAACGCCCTCCAAACTAAGCAGGTTTGGCGAATATTTAACATCACTGGAGAATGGAGAGATATTCTAGTGGATAAGTATATTAGGAGACCCTCTCTAAGATATTTACTCAATGAATCTGACATCCCAACTGGCTCAGTTATATGAAACTAGATCTTAACAGCAAGAACCCTAGCTAATTCTAAGGCCAAATAGAAAGTGGGAAATGGAGAGAACATCCTCTTCTAGCAAGATAATTAGATAATTCAGGGCCCTCTCATTAATAACCCCATCTATGATAACTGGGCCAACAGTGATGTAAAGTTGCTTGGATTGAAAGTAAGTAACTATAGAATGGACCACAGATGGAGAGACATGTCCTTGATATCAAATGATCTGAAGTCGATAATGGTGTTGTTGAACTCTTTGAACAATAACAAGGATGGATTGATATGGGAAGGAAATATGAGTCAATCGTACTCGGTGGCCATGGGGTACAACTCCCTTTAGAATCTGAAGGACAAACCTTCTTGGGCTAAGGCCTAGATGCCTAGCCTTACCCCTAAAATCAACATTTTCTTCATTTTGATGCATCAAGATAAAATACTCACTCTGGATAACTTGGCAAAAAGAGGTCAGTATATCCCTAATAGATGTATTCTATGCAAGTATCACTTGGAGATGGTTAATCCCATCTTCATTCATTGCCCCTATTCCATGGACATCTTGGACAATCTCACAAAGAACTATGATGTTAGTTGGTGTAATCTAGGGAATATCCTAGACGTCTTTTGCTAGTGGGATAGCATGTTCAAAGGCACGAATCTGCATAGTATAAGCATATGGATTTTGCCCCACTTTTGCTAGGGAGTATGGAAAGAGAAACAATCAAATTTTTGGAGACAAAGAGGTTCCTACTAATGTGCTTACAGACAAAATCAACAACCTAAGAGAAAATTTTCTTATCAGGAAGGCTGACATTCCTAATGAAGGGGGTAATAGTGAGGACAGAGGGAAGGAGAGGAGAATGAAAAGACAAGGGGTCAAGTGGAAAATCCTCCCTGCAGGTTGGCACAAATCGAACTCCGATGGAGTGGCCAAAGGCAATCTTGGTCCTCCTAGATGTGGGGGTGTCATCAGAAATAGCCATGGTCCTGGCATTGTTTCTCTTTCTCGCCCCTTGGGAAACTAGATAAATCATTATGCTAAAGCTAGTGCTGCCCTCTATGCTACTAAACTGGTGTTGGAGGTGGAAGTCAAACATCTATGGCTGGAGGGGGACTCAAACAATATCATCAGATGCATAAAAAGTGATCTCCACCCTGCTTGGACCATTGCAAACATAGTGAAAGAAATCTGCACTAGCCTTGGCAAATTTGATAGTGTACATGTTTGCCAAGAGTATAGGTAATCCAACTCGGTGGTCGATTGGTTTGCCAACAGTCAAGAATGAGACAGTGAGGATATGGACCACCAGAGGGAATATTTTGTCAACCGTGAAAGGTCTAATTGATCAAGAGAAGATCTAGGGAAGTACGGGCAAAATCACATTGAAATCACCAATTAATTATGGTAACTAATGCAAAAATGTGCACTGGCCAATGTAATCATGGAAAGTAAGGGGTAAACTAGAAGATGATGCATTTGGTGTCTAATCACCATGCTCAATGGGTTACTTATTTTCTTTTCGAACTTTTAGAATTGAAAGAATAGGTGGTCTTGGAAAGAGTAAGTAGAGAATCAATAAAGGATAAAAAATAACTGTGCTTTTGTGATAGGAAACAACCCAGTTGAATAGGATGGTGGGAGAATGGAGTAGAAGGGAACTAGTTGGAGAGGTAGAAAAATGGAAACAGAGAACCAAAGTTTGGGAGAAACTCAATAAGGGAGGCATTGCTAACTACATTGCCTAGCTTTACGGGTATGACTCAGCCGTTACCAATCTCATGGTTAATTCTTGGAAGGATGGTAGGGTTAACATTGATGGGGTTTCATATCATGTTGATGTGGGGGTCATTGCCCATGTTATTGAAATCACTGCCGAGGGTTTGGAATTCTATAGAGACAAAAAAGTTTCTGCGAATGTAGTGAAGGATTTTGACAAGAACACGGAAGAGAAGAATGAGTTGGTGAAAATGGAGACTTATTATGAGATGGACTTGATCAAGAAGCTCTTGAGGTATATGTTGCGGGCTATCGTTGAGTTTATTTCTTTGGATACAAGGTTTGATAGGGTTTAGAGCTCCCCACTTTGTGCTGCTTAACCATTTTCAATTCGGTGCTAAAATTTCTTTTCCTTTTTACCTTTATTTTTCTATGAACAAGAATATTTTGGGGTGATGAGGAGCTCTAATTTTTCCTCAAACATGAAGGGAAACCTGAGCTTAAGTTCACAAGAGGAAGCCTATCAGTCTTCGGGGAAGAAGAGCAAGGGGAGAGTCAAGGGAGCTCCCATTCTTGGAAAAACTCCTTGCAGGAAAAGCCCTAGGGGCCATATGCCCAAAATGATTGGTCAAGTAGAAGATGAGTATAATGATGAAGGAGAAGACATGGACACAGATGAGGATACCAAGGGTGTGGATGTTGAGACTAGAGTGGAGTTGGTTGGTGCTCCTAAAAAGAAGCAGAGGAAGATCAGGGAGGAGGATATGCCACCAGAGGGGCAAAATGAAATGGGGCCAAAGATATCTATTCTTCCTCACCTTCCCAAGCCCCCATAGGAGCAAGAAAATAAGAAAATGGAGGAAGGTAACATAAGTAGTGTGGTGGAAACCAAGGATAGGCGTATAGCTTGGAAGAACTTCAACGCTAGAACTTCTAAAATTGGGATTGTTACAGAAGTTATGAATCCCCAAATCCTTGAAGCAAAAGAGGGGAAAATCCAATTGGATGAACTCATTAATCTGACGCTAGTGGCCATTATTGACAATGTGAGGGAGGTGGGTATGAACTTGCTCAACAATGCAAAATACAACATGGTTGGAAACCTCTAATCTGTAAAATGGCTCTTTCATGAGTGGGAGGAAGTTAAAGAAATGTTGGGGCATATGATAAGCTAGGTGAAGAATAATGAGCAAAGGAACCAGACCAACTTGGGGGATCAAATTAAGATGGTTGAAGACAAGATGAAAAACATGGAGAACTTAAACTTTAGCATGGCTAACCAAATGCTAAGTAGTCTTGAATCTCTCAACGATAATATTGTCAGTCTTAGTGGAAAGCTAAAAGATAGGGAGCTTGTTGCGGAAGGGGGATGAAAAGGACAATGATGAAGACATGATGGAAGAGGGCACCATAATGGACATAACTCAAAGCCACATGGATCAGAGTTGTGAGAAGGATTAGGGACTCTTGGTGGAGGAGCTTCAGAGAATCAAGGATGTGGCAGAGACCATCTAGGACCTTGAGAGGAGGGTGGTGGATCAAGCAAAAAATATGTAAGTATCGCCTTTGGCTATTGTTGTCTCTATTAGAGTAAATAATTAATTATTAATTATTTATTCTATTTGCTTAAGCTTACTTAGGTCATGCATTTATTTAATATTTGATATTTAATGCATGTAGTGGTTAGTTGTTGACAACACGGGAGTTTGTTCCCTTCTAGCATGTTTCACCTTTTTGTGGATATGCGCTGAGTTGTCAATCTTATCTTCTACCACCTTCCAACTTGTTCTACAAGCTTCCATGAGCTCTTTATAAGCGGGCTCTTCTCATTGTATTTTCATAATATAACATAACATCACATATTGTATATTGTAAATACATTTTGATTGTGTTTGCATTCATGTGGTCTCTCGTGTCCATTTAGGGTTTTGCCCTTGCTCCATGCTCTTCCCCTTCTTGGCTTCTCTTTGATAGGTTCTCGCATGCAGGTGATCTTGGGTGTCTTCGGAGTTGGCTTTCCTCAACTCCAACATGGTATCAGAGCCTTCATGCTGCTACTTGGTTGAAGAAATTTTGAAACTGCAATTTGGAGTCACAAACCCTAGTTTGTTTGTGCATTTTTTCTTCAAATCGGGGGATCAACAAATCTTCGGAGTTGGTTCGCTACCAACGCACCGCCGGGCGGCCACCCGCGCACTGCTTGCCGGCCACCACTGCCGGCTGAGCAGGCGCTAGGCAGCCCCACCTCGGCCGCCGCCGGCGGCCCACCCTGCCGCCACCTCCTTCCTATCGGCGACACCTTTTTCTGTCTGTTGTTCTACTCCGTCCGCCGCTCTGCCTAGTTCCGCCTCCCTGCTGCTCCATCAAGTCCAGTAAGTAGCGCCAATGGACGTCCTTCGCCCGATCAGCGACAGTTCAGCATCCTATCACCAGCGTGGACTCTTCTGGTAGTTGACACATGTACTGCACATCTCATAGTCAGCAATCTGCAGCGAGTGTCGCATCAGCGATTCTGAACCAGCCAACATGTGACACGTGGTAGGTCAGCCACGTGGCACATTGCCACGTGGCCCCTATCACATCATCATTCGTACTACCACGTGGCTATGCCACATTGCATCCTTTTTTGTGGCGACGACCTCCAAGCCATCAAATTTAATCGTGTGACTTGCTGATATCAGCGCGATGTCATCAACCTACCTTGCACCTCTCCTGATTTGGTTTTGGACCTACTTGTGGTTTTTTGGCCATAACTTTTGCATACGGAGGTATTTTTCTGATCCGAAAGAAGCGTCGAAAAGCTAGTTCCGAGACAGAGATTTTAATGTAGGTATTTTTTGGTTTTGATGCTTTTTTATTGCTTGTTTTTTTAGTCAAAGTCTGAAGTCCTATTTTTGACTCTGACATGCATATCTTTTGCGTCCCATGCTTGTTTTTTGAAAACTTTATATTTTTGGAAAGCTAGTTTTCTCTTTCTCATATTTTCAGTAATGTAGTCTTTTTCCTTAGTTTTTGGCCTCTACTCTTTCTATCATATTTTTGACGTTTTAGCTATATGGTGTTTATCTTGAGTGTTTTAGGCCCGAGGACCATTTTCCTGGCATGGTTTGCTTTTTTTTCAGCTGTACTTTCTTTTGTTGCAGCTCTTTTTCCATTTTGATCATTGTAGCTATCATTTTGAAGCACTTTTATGTATCGCACTGAGATAAAGTGTCACTTTTGCATTCCGGGGATCATGAACGTTGTTTTGAGTCAGTTGTACTTGCACTATTTTCATAAAGCACCATGGGGGGGATTATTGTTTTCTATTTTAGGCATTCTCCCTTTGTCAAGTGAGTGTCCCTTCCACGACATTAGCCCCATGCAGAGTCCATTTGACCGTGTCTTTATAGGTGTCTGTACCTCTTTTCCTCTCTCCTCGTTCTTGGTTCATTTGCAGGAGACTATGGCCCACCTTCTCAGTTGCCTGTCATCACACCTCGTCTGCATTAAGGGGGGGTTATGTTTTTGTTCTAATGCATCCATGGTTTGATGGTTCGATAGTGTGAACTATGTATTTAGTGGTTGATCCTATGTACAAGGCGATTGCAGTGGCTGGCTACCTATGCATTTCGGTGAGATGGATCATCTACCATATAGACATGCTTGATTTGTGCCTTCTTCTTCCATGGAGGTTCTTCAGATCAGCAGTTTGACAGATTTGCGGCTCTTCATGCTTCAGTGATGTTGCTTCTTCATGATCACTTCTTGTTCCTGTTTTAGGGGACAATTTCCCTAGTTGGAGACTTCTTCAGTTCTTCACTAGGTTCTTACCTCTTTTTGGGGGAGGGTTTTTCCCATGTGGTTTTCTCTCTTTCCCCATTTACAGAGGTTGCATCTCTTTGCATTGTACCTGGGTACCTAAAATGGCCTCGTTGTCGGGACCCATCATGCATTCATCTTAGTTTTGTGAGCTTAAGGCATTTCCCTAAGTTGCACTTAAGGGGGGGTGTTAGAGTAAATAATTAATTATTAATTATTTATTCTATTTTCTTAAGCTTACTTAGGTCATGCATTTATTTAATATTTTATATTTAATGCATGTAGTGGTTAGTTGTTGACAACACGGGAGTTTGTTCCCTTCTAGCATGTTCCACCTTTTTGTGGATATGTGCTGAGTTGTCAATCTTATCTTCTACCACCTTCTAGCTTGTTCTACAAGCTTCCATGAGCTCTTTATAAGCGGGCTCTTCTCATTGTATTTTCATAATATAACATAACATCACATATTGTATATTGTAAATACATTTTCATTGTGTTTGCATTCATGTGGTCTCTCATGTCCGTTGAGGGTTTTGCCCTTGCTCCATGCTCTTCCCCTTCTTGGCTTCTCTTTGACAGGTTCTCACATGCAGGTGATCTTGGGCGTCTTCGGAGTTGGCTTTCCTCAACTCCAACAGTCTCTATAGAATTTTTCTTGTTGGCTTTTTGCCTATCCTTTGTTCTGGCCTTTCTGTTCGCCATTGTTTTGTTGTTAGGCATTTTTCATTAACTTGTTGTCCTTTTTTATGTAAGAACTATTGGGTTTCAAGATCCCTGTAAAATCTATTTTTCTTAATCAAAAACATTAAGAATTATACAAAAAAAAATTATCATAAATTGCTATCAACTCTAAACTTGGTGCATGGGCTCAAGATTTTGAGTTTGAGGTAATCTCGATCATGTGATTTTGACTATGAAGGCTAGGCATTAGTCTATAAATTTATTATTTTTTGAATCTAGAGCCAAAAGTAAGTAAAAAGTCTAGAAAATGAAAAGCTGAAATTTGATGGTGACTGCCTCCTCTTTGCAAAATGTACCCACAACTTTATTAAGAGTAGCTATTGATTGTGAGACATTCATCTTTTTTTTCTTTTGAAGGATCTAATGAATCGAGGGCCTCTTATCCACCTAATATGTTTGAGATCAACTTAATGGCGAGCATCCCTATTTGGTTGAGAGAATATATGAAATATCATCATGCTGATCCTATTGGCTCCCTGAGGTTTGTATTATATTTTGAAGATAATAAGGGTCGAAGACATGACAATTTCCCTATGTCTTTCTTTCATTTTTATTGGGATGTCATTGAAAAATTAGATATAGAGATAACTATACAATATTTTATGGGTTTGAGGTCTGTTCTGAAGGACTTGAATGCAATATTTATTGTTGTCATTTTGAAGAAAATGGGAGATACTCCTCTTTTGATTTTGGATGTTGTTATAGTTAATGTGGTTCTCCCAATTGTGTTTTCCTGAGTTCAAAGGGGATTAGGCAAGGGGATTGCATTTCCCCATTCTATTTTATATTAATTAATGATACCTTAGAAAAATTCATTCACAAATTAGTTATAATAATTAGGAGGCCAAGATGGCTTACTCTATCTTTAATGCATCATGTTTGTTGATGATACTATCCTTTTAGGGGAAGGTTCTATTTTATTGGCCAAGACTCTCAAAGGAGTTATTGATATGAATGAACATGCCTTCAAGAAAAAAATGAGCCTATTTTGTTAGAAGAGAGTTAAAAATTCTTTGAATATTTGTATGTCAAATTGTGGATCTTTCTTCTACTTATGTGGTGATCCCTCTTTGTTATAATTAAGTCCAAGTATCTTGGTTGAGTCTCATTTAGAGATTTACTAAATAGGTAACCATTTGTTTTTAAAAAAGGCCAAACTCACTTGAAATGGGTGTTATTCAGCCAAGTAGTCAAATTATAGTTGATAATGACCTCTCTACAAAATAAATTTGTATATGCTATGAGCTTATTTATTATGTTGAAGAAATTTATGACTAATATAAAGTAGACTTAGATTAAATTATTGTGGATTTAATTAGAGTTTAAAAGCATGAAGCATCTAATTTCTTGGGACCAAGTTTATTTAGCTATCTAAGGTTAAAAAGAATTGCCATGTAGTACATAAATGAATTCTATAATTTCCTTTTAGATATATCATAATAGGGTTTTAATATTAAGAGAGTGTACTAGGCTTATTCATAGTAAATATCTCACAACCTATGATTATTATAGGGATTTTCTTATTGATACAGTGATTATTATAGGGAGTTTCTTATTGATACAGGATCTATGGCTTCATGTTTCTCCTTATGAAATTTTATTGTAAGCTATAAATATCTTGTATCTCAAAATACCATGTGGTCTTTAGGTGATGTTATCAAGATACTTTTTGGGATGAAAACTCGATCTATGATTAGTCCCTTTCATTTTAAAGTTAGTTAGGCATGTGAAAGGGCACTTGTAGTTATAGATTTGGCTGCTATGTGACAACTTACATCCGTAATTCTAATTTGATGAATGTATTGGTTGTTAGCTAGAATTGACAACCTCTTCAATATTTGTTGTCTACAATTGATATTTCATCTTTGTTTTTGTCAAATTCCTTTGTGTGGACCTTCCTTTGACTAGTTCCTTTTCCATTTCTTATTCTTTCCAGTGAAGGTTAAGGTTCTTTTTCCTCATCCATTTTGGTCTTTAGTCTGGAATCCTTTTGTTATTCCTAAAGTCAATATTTTCTTTTGGATTCAAGTTCATTATAAAAGCATAACTATAAAAAACTTTTACAAATGGGTTCAAGAAATTCCTAATAGATATTTTGTTTGTACGTAGGATATGAAAGATCTATTCACATTTTCTTATAGTATTGCTTTTCTAGATAAGTTTGTTCTCATTTCTTCAAGCTTTTGTTAGTGTCTTCAATCACCTCAAAATATTTTTTGAGTGTTAGATCTAGTGAGTTTCTCCTTCTTGTAATCCTTACCTTTATCCATATGGTTCCTTATGATGCCTATGTTTCCTTCAAAGCCTAGAAGGAATGAAACAACCAATTTATTAGTGATTTTATTTGTCCTCCTTAGGTGGTGGCTTTGAAGATTCAATTGACTATTTAGAAGATTTTTTTGTAGTTTCATATAATAAAACTAAGGCTTCTATTTCACTCTTGTATCATTCCTAGTATGATAGTTTTTCCTAATAAAATTTTCAAGTTCTCTCGTAGTAATGCTTAAAGAAGGTTCCAATAGAGTTTGAATGAGAAACTAATGGTGATGAATAAATTCCATAAACATGAGTATGAATATCTTTTGTAAAGCAAGAACTAGTTAAATTTCATTCAAAAACTCATATTATTATTATTATGTTTTGGATGTCTGAAAGTAGCTATAGTATATATAGGTGGATGACCTTTCAGTTTGATATTTATCTGTTTATTTACAATCCAAATGTGTAGTACCATTTGTATATTTCATGTTTTATGTATGATATTTGTCAAACTTATACATTTATATATATTTATCTCATTTCATACATGTACTTCAAAACCTAAATCTTTTGTAACAGAGAAAGAAAATCTCAATGAATAAGAATCAATTAGTGTTAGAAACAGATAGACAATGAGTTTCAAAAATGTATTTTGCACATTTATTTCCTTTTTGATATCATAAGTGTATGCTTCTTAGTATTGTACATTTATTAAATACCCCTCTTCTAAAATGGCATAGTCATGAGGATCATTTCGTTTATTAAGAAAATATAACTTATAATATTCTAATTTGTTTTTTTAACAATGTAATAAATGCCTGTAAAAGTCATCAGACCTGTGAAGATATTTTGGCACAGGAACGTGTTATCCACTTCCTAATCATTATATCATGTTTATTAGTACTTACCGGTAGGCTAAGTACTATTGTTAAACTTTTTAGATTTTATGCTTTAACTAGTGATTATATTTTTGGCTTCTACGACTTTAAAATTAATTGATTTAAAACAAAATATGGAACTAATATGTTGCATAGCATAGATGCATGATTGTTAACATTACAATTTTAAGAAATTATTTTTATAAGATATGATTGGTTGAATTCATTTAGCTCTTATACTAGTCGGGTGGATTGTAAAACTAAATTTTTTTAAGAGTTGGTTTTTATTAAGATGAATATGATTCATTAATGTTTAATAATTTTAATGTAAATGATTTGGTTTAATTTTTTAATATTTTAATATTGTATTTTTTTATAATATAATATTTTTTATTCAATTAAAAGTACTAAAAATATATCTTTCGTATACTGTATAATAGCTTAAGAAATACTAATATATATTATTATTATTATTATATTTTAATATATTTCTAATATAATACTATTAGATGACATATATACAAAAGAACATATATATTAATAAATATATTTATAAATAAATTTTAATTTTAAATTATAATTAATATCATTATAGAAAACTATAATTATCTAATATTTTTATTAATTAAAATATTCTATAAATTATAATAAATTTATTAAATTAAAACTATATTCATATAAAAGCTAAAAGCAAGTACTAAGCCACTATGTGGCACTTGTTTAATTTTAGTTATGTATATAGTTCAAATAAAGTAGTGGTAGAGGATGTTGTCAGTAATATAAATAGGAACTTGCTTAATTGATTATTTGTCTATAAAAGGGCTCGACAATATCAGTATTCTCACAAAAAAAATCAACTTTATAACATGTCACAATATGTTTATACTACTCATGTTAATATGCTTTAATATGCTTTATGATTGTAGACTTCATCATAGTTTTCATGTTGGTTTTAACATGACCTTTAAAGATTAATAAGTTGACATGGTCTTGGGCATATAAAAAATGTGATTAGAGTCTCAATGAACCTTACAAACTACTAGAGAAGGTGTAGGTTTACACCACCTTTTCTACATGTACCCTCTTGTCCATTAACTCCTAGTAAACATAAAAAAATTGTGAAGATAAGACTAATTGTACCCCTCTCCTTTATCTACACAAGATCAAATAAATGTCCAAGGTCTTAAAATCATTCTTGATTACTCTTCCTTTTCTATCAAATACAATCACATAAACCTCTATATTCGTTCCCATCATCACATCAATTTGTTGAGTCAATTGATAGTTTGGAGAAGAGTCATATTGAATGTAGTGTAAAATATATGGTTATTCTTAGAGGGATTATTAGATCAAGAAATTTTGTACGTACTCTAAAATTAAAGTGAAATTTCACCAATATGATGAAAGAGAGAATTTTAGATCTAATATAACATTTTAAGCAACATTGTAGATATGTAGAAATTTAGATATGGACAAGAATGATACTTTTTTTTCTTTTTAGTTGTTCTAGTCATTTTGATAAAAAACAAACATTCATTTATGAAAATTATAAAACAGTAAAAATTGAAATAAAATTTAACAATGATAACACAATTGAAATTATTTAAAACACATAATATAAATATTTATTATCTAGTTTTAAGAATGTTATTTTTATTTCAAATCAATTGTGTGAAGATATCAAAGTTTTACATTAAGAGAATGGAATAATTTTAATGTTATCACATCACATAAGCTTAGATGTTAACAATCACATTTTAGAGGCTAAAATATTATGAATATATTTTAAAGAAACTAAATTCATTATAAAAACAAAATGATTCAACTTTTTAAAGTACAATAAAAAACGAGAAACTTAACTTACGAAAATGTTTAATAATATAATAAAAAATTGATTGTTTAAACGGTTTTTTTTATAATGAGTCTCTCTATATAGATATATATCAAAATTGAGCTAGCATTCCCCTGTGATGGATGATTCCTCTTCTAGTCCTCGAACCGATAGGAATGATGGTTCCATATCTTGAAGCCTGACAGTGAGTCCTCGAACGACATACTTGGTGTTGATCGCAACAGGGCTGATGATTTTTACAGCATAAAAGGGGTTGTTAATGAAGTCAAAGATGTGCCGCTGTTGAGAAGGGTGTGCCCTGGGAGAAGACTAGAAAAGCGTCTTGGATATTGGAGGAAGAGATTAAACAGTCAGTTCCTGATGGTCTCGAAAACAAGATTATGAAGGTAAAATTGTAAGGATGGAGGATAATTTGCTGAAACTTAAGAAAAACCTTCAGTCATGACACTGGTCACAGAATGAACACCATAATGGATGATCAAAAGCAACATAGTGTATAATAAAAAACAAAACTGAACTAGCAACAACAAAATTTATACTAAGATGGTTTCGTCGATCATAGGAGTAAATTGAAAGAAAATAATATTTAACTGCTCTCAACATTCGACCATTGAATAGTTTGTAGACTTGAGAACATTAAAACGGACAATGAAGGAAAGGGAGAATTCTTTACCGGATCATTTGCCACAAAACCTCCATCGATCAAATTAAACTCAGAAGACATTCTACTTGCATCATCAACTATCTGAAATCTATAGGGGGGAAGATATGTAGGCGCTGCAGAAGTGGCAATGCATATATCCTTTACGTATGGGTTCTTCAGAGTATCCTCCCTTGCCTGCAAGTACATTTTTTAGAATACAAGTGTAAGTGAGCTTATTGTTTTTACAAACACTGTAGACTTACAAATTTACAGTCATTGAACAAGAGAAACGGTACATTATAGCTGTTGAAAATAACTGCCTTCTTTTCCTTCATATCATACGTGGGTATGACTAGGTTGGTCAGTGCCTCGTTGAGACGCACATATGGAATCGTTTCTCTTATGATCTGCCGAAGTTCTCCCGAATATCTCGGACCTTGGAACCAGGCTCGAATATGAAGAAACACACGCATGAACATGCTGATGTGACCATTAAAAACGTTGGAAATCAATGCAATATCTGGATTTAGAGTTTTCCATTCCCACAAGGGAATCATGGCGCTAGAATTTCTATTTGGTCCACATTGAGGCCTACTGTAACAATACCTGTTTTAGTTGTGTTTTGTTGTTTCTAAATTCTATTGTGTGTGAGAACTTTTTACAGATTATTTTCTGATTTTGATATAATCGAAATATTCATGTTTCCCAACTGCACGAAATAGAATTTAGAAATAACAAGAAAAATCATTAATAATTTAGAAATAATCGAAATATTCATACTAACTTCGACTGGGGAAAAAATTGAGCACATTTCTCTTTGTACAACAGTAAGAGCTCCTTTGCTTGAAAAATGCGACGACCATATTTGTTTGGGGATGCTAACATTGCAGCAATGATTCCTCCCGTGCTTGTACCCGCTATGACGTCCACATAATCTGCTATTCTCACGTCTTCACCATCCACACAATCTGCTATTCTCACGTCTTTACTACGCAACTCCTGTCCAACAAAACCAATTTCTTACGAACTTACTTTTAATAAGACAATGCAAATAGTTACAATTAAACAATATAAGTAATCAGAATCATGAAAGAATATCGTACCTGAAGACTTTTCTGCAGAACAGAAAGCATCCAAGCCGGAATAACTCCTCTTACGCCTCCCCCATCAATACTAATAATTGTGATGGTTTTAATTTTCGAAGGGGAAGTTCTTCCTGTCAAAAACGAATATAGTTTATCTTTGCATAACCCGATTACAAGAGACAATGTGCATGGAGTCTTTTCAATGTTTATTGGTTGCATTTTGAAATGTTTCTCCTTTCCCTTCATCAATATCTTCGTTGTTTGAGATATGTATGTTTCGCACAACATCAAAAGTATATTGCTTGGTTATTTAAAAATTTGTATTATTATTTTATTATTTTACTTCCATTTTATATATATATATATATATATATATATATATATATATATATATATATATATATATATATATATATATATATATATATATATATTAGAATGTTGAAAAATTAAATACGGGGCTTAATGCAAATAAAGGTCTTCATTTCTTATTTGATTTTTCTAAGATTAAATAAGGGGCTTAATTCTTTAGTTGATTTTAACATGATTAGGTCCCTTATTTAATACAAATGGTTAATTGGCAAATGAATTTAAAGTTCTAATAGAATTATAATTGGCAAATGTAATATTATAATTACTCCAACAAATAATATTTGATCATAATATCAAACTTAATTAATTAGATAGTGTTTAAATTATTTTTAACTAATTTTTATTTATTTATTTTGAAGTGAAATAAATGATTGCTCTCTAGGATTCAACACGATTAAGAAGTAAAATATGATGATCAAATTTTAACTATAAAATCAAAATTTTGTGATATTTGATACATCTTACAAAACTTTTTTAGAAGGTAAAAATTATAAATTAAAAAATAAATTATAAAAATTATAAAAATTCTAGTATAGATTGTCATACCATTGAATGAAGTAGTTTTAATTGTCTCATCAACCTATAAAGTTTCAATTCCAAATTAGAAAATTATGTAAATAAATTCTTATAAAAAAAAAAGAATAAGTTATCTATAAATAAGAATAATAATATTATTTTTTAAAATGTAAACCAAAATAATGCAAAATTATTGTCAAAGTAAAACTAAAAAATGATATAATTTTTTTATATATATTCAAACATATTAAAAATATATTGCAATATTAGTTTGATAGAAGAACAAAGGTGTCAATATCGACAATTATAATTGAAATTATGGTACACATATTTCTTGTTTAAACATATTAATGTGCTAGGGCTCTTTCGAATAGTCTACTAATTATTTTCTAATTATGTTTGTGCCATACAAAATGTTTTACTATTCAAGTTAACAATATAAGAATTATATGTATTTGCAAGAACAAAGTACATGTAGAAAACATTCGATAACATGAGGATCATATTGCTAGTAGAATATTACCAAAAATACGGATGCACATAGTATCTATATCACTCACATGTCTAGCGACAAGTATCTTTATTTATAGTGGATATCTACTTGATTAAGAATATCTATTTCTTCTTAGAAGGAAAGGAAAGTCTGTTTTATAGTCCATGACACTAGCCATAGGTGTACAAGTTAACATTATCTATATCACTCACATGTCTAGTGACGAGTATCTTTATTTATAGTGGATATCTAGTTGATTAAGAATATCTATTTCTTCTTAGAAGGAAAGGAAAGTCTGTTTTATAGTCCACGACACCAGCCATAGGTGTACAAGTTAACATATGGTGACAGGTGACAGTGTATGAGACTACCTCGTACTCCTTGCGAGAGGTACTTAACTATACTACAAATGAGGCATACATACCCTACCCCCTAGTGGGATTTGAACTTGTGACATCCATTTCGAAAGTACAATGAATCACCACTAGGCCAACTCAGGTTGTATATAGGAATTTAGAAAAATAATTAAAAAATCAAAATACAATGTATTCCCTTCTCTTTCC
The DNA here is from genome assembly GCA_028749045.1 of Cupressus sempervirens. Classification (NCBI taxonomy): domain Eukaryota; kingdom Viridiplantae; phylum Streptophyta; class Pinopsida; order Cupressales; family Cupressaceae; genus Cupressus; species Cupressus sempervirens. Next base: position 823,180,278 of record CM053783.1, read on the forward strand.
AAAATCAGTGATGATACATTTTTGACATGTTATTTATAAAATTATTATTTTTAATAGTATTTGCACACAATGCGAAGATCCAATCTAGAGAACCTTCTTCATTTTGTGAGATTTTTTAGAATGTTATGGTCTTCCAAAATTATGTTTATTGAAATAGGAAATTTAAAAAAATGGTTGAACACGTAAATAGGTTGTAAAAGTGAGTATAAGTGTTGATGTGTGTTTTTACACATCATAGTGCTGTGTGTTTTGACACATCATACTGTATTATAGCTTAGGGCCAAGAATGGTGCTACTCTTTAAGTGATATTTTGCCCATAAATTTCTAATACTAGAGACTTTCATGAGTTATATTTCTTATATATTAGTTATGTAAGATGGAGATTTTGTATAAGAGTCTGATAGTTGTTGATTTAGCTATAAATATTTCCTTGTAATATTACTACAAGAAACTTGTTTTGTAATTATATTATAATTAATTTATTATTCCTTAATAATACATTAGATAATTTTCCAGGTGTCAATTTTTTCTTCTCTCTCAAAAAGTTTTCCTCCCATAAATCATTGTGTTTTCCTATGTGTATAATTTATGTTTGTAGGTTTCTTATATTTTTATTTTTCTTTTTTTGAGAGAGGGTGTTTATTAGTCAATCAGCTCCCTAGGTTAACTCGTTAAGCAACTTTAGGGTTACCTTGTTAACCAACATTGCTAAACTACTTAAAGGATTGATAAATGGGCAAAAGTATAGTGTTAAGATGAGTCATACTATAATTTCGTATGTGTAGGATAACACAATTGGTGGAAGATTATTTTTGGTAGATGTAGCTAATATTGGGTCAGCTATATTAAATCTCTATTTTTTTTGTTTAGTTATTGTCTATATTTATATATTACCTTAAATTTCATATAATGCTCATATCTGCCTAAACCCTAAGAATAGTTTTAGGATTAGTATTATAGTACATCAATCCTTCAACATCATCATTGATATTAACCTAGGATGAACCTTTGATTGTTGATAGTCTTGTAGTACATCAATCCTTCTACATGATCATTGACATTTTTGTAAAACTCATAGTTATCCTCTCCTAGGATGAATAAAATGACATGATAACTCCTCGTAATGATTAAATTATATAGAAAATACATTTTGGATTAAATATAATCTACTGATATACTTTACTTAGGTTGATTAGTAGGTGATGTAAGCTTTATTATTTACTCAGATTATATCTATGTTGCGTAGTTGGATATTACCTAGTTTTTTACTATTCTTTCAACTCAATAAGCCCCATGTTGTTACTGTGTAATTGATGGAGGTGGATGGATTGGATCCACAATGATAACTAAATACAAAATACACACTACAGGCACTTATGGAAATTATAGAATCATTTCATTGTCTAACACAAAATAACATTACACTATGCCTGTTTTATATAGGTATTTGATTGTTTATGGAAACATCTAAATTAGCAGACATAAGACAAATAAACTTTTAATTATCTAACATAAATGCCTTTTAGAACCTAACCCTTTTTGGTAATCCAAAAATTTCTAGAATCCTCTATTACACCTTTACATTTCGTTTGAGTTGGAAATTATATTCCAACACTCCCCCCTAATTTCAAAATGCTAATTTTCAATAATCTTCATTTTTGTTAATGCATTCATGAATAATGTCTTCCAAGGCTACGACCTTTAATTTCTATAAACATTTTGTAAGAAATTTGTTGATTTCCTCTTTTCACATGATCTAGTGATAATATTGCCTCATTTGTCACAAATGTCGATGACAGGGTTTACTAATAACCTTTTGCCTCTTTGATGCCTTGCTCTAATCTATTTCCCAATGTCGTTGCATTCCTTCTTACACTTAAACATTTGTACCTGAATGAATCTCTGATCATTTCTACAATTTTCTGCCAATTTGATCCATGACTCCATCTACAATCCATTTTGATGCAACCTGCCATAAAATCTTTATTGCACTCTCTATTCCAACATGTCTTATCACAATGATTTTTCAAACCACAAATATTACAAGGATTTAAATCCCAACATCTATCATTTGTATGCTCTTTCCTGTTACAATGTGAATATTGCTCTATCTTTATTCCTTCAATTAATTATCTTGAAACTCTATTTATCTTTCCACTGCCTACATCATATCTAAGACCTGCATATTTTGGCCTAACTATAGTCTTAATTGTTAGGGTAAATAATTAATAATTAATTATTTATTCTTTTAATTAAGTTTACTTAGAGAAATGCATTTAGATATTTAGTTGTCATCTAAGAGTTGTTGACAACACGGGGGTTTATTCCTACCTAACCATACTTATCTTTCCACATTTTGTGGACGTATGCTTAGTTGTCACACTTATCTCCTAGCGCTTTCTAGCTTGTTCTAGAAGCTTTCTTGAGGCCTTTATATTCAAGATCTCTCATTGTATTTTACATGGCATTTTGATTTTTCTCATCGTGAAATATATTTTCTCACTTTGTTGAACTGCTCCAAGCTCTTGCTCTCTTCCTTCTTCGGATTCTCTTCAGCAGTTTATTTGCATGCAGGTGATCTTGACACATTGTAAAGTTGGCTTTCATCAACTTCTACATGGTATCAGAGCCGCCCTACTACTTCTCGGTTGAAGGATTTTTGAAGTTGTGATTCAGAGATAGAAACACTAGTTTGTTTGTGGAGTTTTTTTTCAATCAAGGGGAAGAGCAATTTTTTTAGGGCACTTTGGGCCTAATCAAACACTATCATTGAGTTCAAAAGGTAGGTTATAGTCAAGATTCATATAAATGTTTCTAATTCAATTTTGGCTTCTGTCGCATTTGAATTTTTTTAGCCCCCTACATGTCAGTAATACATACTATACATATTTTTCCTGCAAGAAAAAAACATTTGTGAATGCAGTGCCACCACGCTACCATGACGCCACTGTGGGGCCACCGCTATGCCACCAATGCATAGCCCTGGTGCTACCATAGCCAGTCGCGCCATTGCAGCGATGGTCAGGCCCCGTCGCCATTGGCGGGCCACCAACCCTCCACTGCTGCTAGCGTAGCACCAACAGTGTGGTTGGGTTCTCTCGGGCACCACCACTACTCACGTTGTCGCCACTTGCAACAACCCCATTTTGTGACATCATTTTTCGGTGTCCATGTGAATGATTTTTGGTCATATGTTAGCTTTTTCAGGTGCCAAGTTAGCTTTTTCAGCCACTTATGTCAGCCTAACATCATCATCATTAGACCTCGTGCTGACAACATTTTTCGGTCGGGTGACATCATTTTTTGGCTGCTAACATCAACAAATAGGTGGTTGGATTTTCTTTCTGGCGATGTCTAGTTGATGGCCGTACAGTCACCAATTTTTTTTTTCCCAATGACTAAATTTTTCTAGTGAGCTAGTCTTTTGGAGTAGTAGGTGCTTTTTTGGCCATAACTTGAGCATACAAAGGTCTTTTTTCAATCCAAAAGAAGCACCGAAAAGCTAACTCAGAGATGAAGATAATGGTGCTAGTTTTGTCACATTATTAGTTTGTTTGGGCTCCCATTTTTGGCATTGAAGTTGAGGTTTATGTTTCCTCCTTTGCATCCATAGTCTAGGTTCTTTTCTCAGTGTTTGTGCTTTCTATAGTTTTTTTTTTGGTACTTGAGGGATATAATTGTACGTTGTGTGGGGGGGCGGGCATTTTCTTTTCTATAATTTGCTTTAGAATAAGACCCTTCTGCTTCCGTCTTCTTCTCTCAATGTTAGATATATCTGTGACCCAGCTCATGCCACACAACTATCACACTTGGAAAGCACACATGACTAGGCTTCTAGTGTCAAGAGGCTTATGGTCATGTTTAGATGCAAACCAACCTATTCTCATGTGCTCTTTTGAGGTTCTTTAGCATAGGAATAAAATGGATGAGGCCATGGGATTGATTGCACTGAATATCTCAAATAGTCTTCTTTTTCACTTGGATGGTTTGACCACTCTATGTGCTATTTGGACCAAATTCCAAACTTTGTTTGGCACAATGAATGAGTTTTGAGCTCTATAGCTTGATGTAGAGTTGAACTCTTTGACACCAGCCAACTTTCTCACTATTGAAGACTTCTTGATGAAGTTCAAATCACTACGTACCATTTTGCAGGGATGTGGGAAAATCAAGACAGATGACAAGTGTATCTTTTTTATACTCTCGAAGTTGAGGGGACAATATCAAATCTTCTCTTCCACTTTCTACTCCACTATGGATGCCTTGGGTGACAGACATAGGATGCCTTTATTTGAGATATTTTGTGATCGCTTAACATAGGAAAAGGTAAAGATCCAAAAGGTGGATGCTTCTAGCTCTTCTAGCCAAGCATATGTTGCTCAAAATTCTAAGGGAAAATCAAAGAAGAAAGAAAAATCGAAGAAAGATACACCAAAACCAGATACTAAACCTCTAGCTAACCCTCCTAAGGGTAAAGATTTTTTGAAGTCTGCTGAGTTTACCTCTAAGACCAAGAAGAAATCTAGTGAGACCTACAATGTTTGTGGAAAGGATGGACATTTGATTTCTAGGTGTTGGAAGTGTTTGGAGGCTTTAGAGGAAGCCATGCTCGAGCTACGACTTTTGGGCCCACTTGGATTCTTGATTTCGGTGGTTCTCACCATATGACACACTTTGCAGTTGATCACCTCACTTGCTCCTTGTGCTATGCTACCTCATAGATTGTTGTTGGAAACTCATCACAACTTTCAATTATGGGTTTTGGTTCTGTTGCACTAGTCAGGGGTTCTCTTTAGGATGTTCTTTGTTTCCTTGACATTTCAATGAACCTATTGTCCATCTATTAGATTTGTCACTTTGTCTCTAGTAAGACAATTAAGTTCTCACCACATGATGTGGTTATCCAAGACTTGCACAATTCTGACATGGTTGGGACTACTAGAAGTGTTGACTCTACATCTTGGCTCTATAGATTTGATGGATTTGAGTCTTCTAATGACACAATTTCATGTCTTGTTGCACATGCAAATTCAATAAGTAGACTTTGGCATGAGTTTTTAGGCCATGTCAATTACAGATATCTTCAGCACATGAGTGCATAGGCACTTGTTCTTGGGCTTCCCCAGATTTCTTGTATAGATGGTGTTTTTTAGGGTTGTGCACTTAGCAAGCAACATAGGGATTCTTTTCCACATGGACGAGCCACTCGTACTTTGGTGCCTTTAGAGTTGATTCATAGTGACCTCATGTCATTTCCTACTCCTTTTTTCTGGTGCCAGATATGTGCTTACATTTATTGATGACTTCTCTAGACCCACATGGGTGTACTTTCTCAAGTACAAGTTTGATGTCTTTGATTCATTTCGAGTCTTCAAGACATTTGTAGAGAAGTAGTTTGGTCTTTCTATTCGGTGGATACACATGGATAGTGGGGGGAGTACGTAAACCAAGCTTTCAGGGATTTTTGCTCTGAACATGGTCTTCAAGATCAGTTTTCAATGTCCTACACCTTCAGCAGGATGGTGTGCCCAAAGGACATAATAGAACACTTCGAGAGATGGCTAATCGTATGATTCAGTCTAGGTCCATGGATTTGTGTTTTTGAGCAAAGGTAGTCAATTGTGCCAATTATATTCAAAATTGGATGCCTCACAAGGCGGTTCATCATATGACTCCTGAGGAGGCTTGGTCTCATGTGAAGCCTGATGTATAATCATTTTGAGTTTTTTGGGATGTAGCTTGGGCATTTGTACCCGATGCTTAGAGGAAAGCAATGAAACGGAAGAGCCAACCACTCTTTTTTCGGCTACTGTGAGGATGTTAAGGCTTACAAGTTGTTTGATCCCGATTCTAGAGAGGTCCTATTTCAACAAGATATCTAGTTTAATGAGAACCTTCCTGCAGTTTATACCCCGCCGACTTCACTTTTCACTACTCCTGCCTCTCTTCCAGATAATTTTCAAGATGATGAGGCTAATGATCTTGGTGATCCCCATTTACCTCCACCACAGGATCCTCTATAGATGCCTAAATGGGCTCAGGCTACAGTTGAGTCTACAAGATCTTTAGCTAGTGATCCTTCTACTTCTGTCACACCTGTTCTCATATAGTGGGTTCCAGTCTTATCAGTCATGCTAGTTGTGATGATCCTCAGGCATTTGTAGCAGCGATAGGATATTCAGAGTGGAACAATGCCATGGAGGAGGAGTATTCTTCTTTGATGAAGAATCATACTTGGGATCTTTGTACTCTTCCCAAGGGAAGAAAGCTACTATGATGCAAATGGATTTATCATACTAAGTTTTCTGCTAATGGTTCCATTAATAAGCACAAGGCTCATCCTATTGCAAAGGGTTTTCGTAGGTTGAGGGTATTGACTACACTGAGACATTTTCCCCTACTGCCAAGATGAATTTTATCCACCTTGTCTTATCCCTCGTAGCTTCACATTGATGGCCTATTTTTCAGATGGATGTGAAGACTCCCTTCCTGCATGGTGATCTCACTGAGGAGATTTACATGGAGAAACCTCAAGGCTTTGTGTAGGATTCTTCCTTGGTTTGCAAACTTCGACGCTCATTGTATGGTCTCAAATAGGCCCCTCGTGCTTTGTATGAGAAGATGGATGCTTTTTTTCTTTCTACAGGCTTCACCCGCTGCCATTTTGATTCTACAATATACATTCAACATCTTGGAGATGAGATTTTTATTCTTGTCATGTATGTTGATGATCTTATCCTCACAAGTAACTCATCATCTATGCTTCAAGATGTTCAACGTGCATTGATGGACCAGTTTGAGATGACTGATCTTGACTTCTTGCACTATTTTCTTAGGCTATGGATTGTTCAGTCCTCTACTGGGATTTTTTTCTCAGTAGAAGTATGATCTTGACATGCTTCATTGCTTTGACATGCTTGATTGCAAGCCTACTTTGACACCTTTTCAGTCGAGTGTCACTCTATCTACCTTCTGCTCTTTAGCTTTAGTGGATGCTACTTTGTACTGGTAGTTGGTTGGTAGCTTGTTATACCTAGCACACACTCGTCCTGATCTCTCCTTTGCAATAGGTCTTTTGTATTGGTTCTCTTAGGACCCTCGTGAGAGTCATTGGCAGGCTACCAGGTGCATTTTGAGATACATTTACGGAACACTTTTGTATGGCATTCATTACATCTCGGGGACTCCTCACATTGTTGGCTATACTGACTCTGATTGGGCTAGTGATGATGATCAGGGATCTACTTTTGGCTTTGTGTTTTATATTGGCTCTGGTTCTATCACATGGTCATGCAAGAATCAACATGCTCGCACACTTTCATCTATGGAGGCTGAGTACAGGGCAAAAGTTCTTGCTAGTTAGGAGATTTTATGGCTTCAACAACTGATGATTGAGTTTGGTTTTCCTCCTCATCATCCCACTATTTTGTGGGGCGATAATCAAAGTTCCATTCACATTTCTCGCAACCTGGTGGAGCATCAGCGCATCAAATACATTGAGTCGCATATGCACTTCATCCATCAGCTGATACAAGATGGTGTTATATCTTTGGAGTACATTCCTATTGATGCACAGGTTGTAGACATCTTCACCAAACCTTTTGCATCACGATACTATCTTCAATTGCGGTCCATGCTTGGGGTTATAGAAGTTGTCCTTGGGGGGTCTTATTGAGGCCTTTCTTCCTTCATTTTTTTCAGCATGCTTGTACTTACCTCTTTTAGGGGAGGGTTTTTCTCATGTGGTTTTCTCTCTGTCCCTATTTTCTGAGGTTGCATTTGTTATGCATTTGTACATGGGTACCTTTGTTGGCTTTGTTGCCAGAACCCATTCTGCATTTCATCCTAGCTTTTGTGAGCTTAAGACATTTCCCTAAGTTGCACTTAAGGAGGGGTGTTAGAGTAAATAATTATTTATTTATTATTTATTCTTTTACTTAAGTTTACATAGATAAATGCATTTCGATATTTAGTTGTCATCTTGGAGTTGTTGAAAACACGAGATTTTGTTCCTACCTAACCATACTTATTAAAGTTATATGAGTAAATAATTATTTATTCTTTTACTTAAGTTTACATAGATAAATGCATTTAGATATTTAGTTGTCATCTTGGAGTTGTTGATGAGTTGTTGACAACATGGGATTTTGTTCCTACCTAACCATACATATCTTTCCACCTTTTGTGGTCGTATGCTTAGTTGTCACACTTATGTCCTAGTGCTTTCTAGCTTGTTATAGAAGCTTTCTTGAGGCCTTTATATTAAGGCTCTCTCATTAGCTTCAACAAAATCACATTTCTCAATTGTATAATCACTCAAATCATTTGTGTCGCATGATACATCACATACAAATGGTTTCACATTCAAACATTCTTTCTCTTGTTTTAGAGAAGATAATTCCTTCTTTAACATATTGTTTTCTTCTTCCAATTTTTTCACATTATCTTCTAAAACTTTGTTCTTTTTCTCAACATTATCAAACAAATTTAACTTTTCATGTAATTCTTTAATTTTTTGTCTAAGTTCGCATATTTCCATCACTTGCCAATTGTGCACTTCTTCCACAAATTTTAACCTATTTTCCAACTCTTCAATTTCCTCTATGTAGACACTAATTTTACTTAACAATTTAGACTTTTGTTCTCCCATTCTATTTCTTACTTTTGCCAGTTCCTTTTGCAAAATATTTTTTTCACACAATAATCTTGCATTTTCTTTCTTCACCATAACTAATTCTTCTTCTAACTTAATTGTTTCCTCTTTCTAAACTCTACCAACTTTTCTTATTGAAATCAACAATTTAACACACCTTATTCTTTCTTTTAGATAATTCTAAATGCCTTTTTACTTAAAGATTTTTAATTAAATCTTCAAACAACTTGAAACAAACCCTACATAAATATCAAACTTGATTCCATGTCATATCCTCTCTTTTTTTCTTTTTTCTTTTAACAACAATAGGAGAATTTCTCAAATGACCATACCTTTTTTTTCCTTTCCTTTGTCCTTTTTTCCATGCTTTAAAACACTTTGGTTCCTTCATAATATTCATGAAAAGTCTTCTTTCCACTGATTCTATTGTTCTCAATAATGTGCTTTATTTTTTAGTTTCCCTCTTTCGTACTCAACACTTCTTGTGTGGTCTTCTTCAAGATAACTATCTTTCTCATAAAAAAACAAGCCTCCACAATTTAGAAACACCAAAACATGCTTCCTCTTTAATCACAATCAACAGTTCTATTCAGCCAACTCTCATACCAATTCGATAGGAGTGGATGGATTGGATTCACAATGATAATTAAGCACAAAATACACACTACAGACACTTATAGAAACTATAGAATCATTTCATTTCCTAATACAAAAAAACATTACATTGTGCCTCTTTTATAGAGGTCTTTGATTATTTTCAGAAACATCTAAATTAGCCGACATAAGACAAATAGACTTTTCTAGAATTATCTAAAGATAAATGCCTTCTAGAACCTAACCCTATTCAGTAATTGAATAATTTCTAGAATCCTATAGTACACCTTTACACTACATTTTAGGTGGAAATTGCATTCCAACAATAATCTCATTTCTCTCTCTTGCTTGTATAAAAAAAGGTTTTGAACAATTTCTAAACTTCTGAATAGTAGTCATAATTCTAGTGTAATAATATTAATTTTTTGTGAAGGTGATTTTTTCGTATGTATTCCTAAAACTAGAGTTTATATTCTAGCAATAGTTAGTGCATATGAATTTGATCTAATAATAATATCACATAAAAAATTCCTATAATACAAGTTAAGAATTTGAGATAGATGTAATGATAATATCAAATAAAAATAAAACCCTTACTAGGTGAGAGTGTTAAATAAATTGATTCAATGGAAAAACAAAAAAAGCTTAGTAAAAAAAAACCTAGAGGAGATTTAGGAAAAGAGCATGCATGAATCTAATAATATGTGGATCACATTTACAATCTCATAAGGATTATGAAAGTTAAATTATTGTATTGATGGAAGGGTGTGAAATTAGAACCAAAAAAATCATGATCTAACTTCGATTGTGAATACAAAATTTGATAATGACGATTTCACAATTACAATGTGCTCAAAACTTGTAATGATATCCTTTTTCTCTTGAATTTGATTCTCTATGGACAAATTATGGTGGATGTGGCTATCCTCCCTATAAACTGTAAAATTCACCAATTTTCAAAAAATGAAAAACATCATGGATTTTTCTGAAAATTTTAGCATTTGATCTTCATGATCTGCATAGTTTGTAGTCAAAAACAACAAAAAATTTGAAAAAAAAACTCAGTTTTTGTAAATTTGAGAAAGAAAGAAGTTTGACTTTGTTTTGTCATTAGTACATTTTTTCTTGAGATTAGCCTGACCCAATTATGGCGAGCAGGAAGATTTCATTTCTTATTTAGGCCCAACGCTAGGAGGTTGACTTGAACTCTAGATATAAAAAATAATGTTGAAAATGTTATCTTGCGTTGGAGAAAATTTTGGTTACTCGAGAAAAAAGTGATTAGCAAAAAATCAACCTAAAGTGCTAGAATATGTTGATGGGTGGTGGAATATTTGATTCAATGAAATGTTGTGTGAAAGTTTTTGCATTCAAAATGTAGGAGACAATTTATTTTTTTTTGATGGTAGGAACTATTATGCTTGGTTGAAATATGTATTCTTTGAAGCACCCATAAGGATCATTATCAATTGGTTTAAAAAATCAGAGTGTAGAAATATGTGTAGCACTTAAGGGTACCTATTTAGGGCATGATAGTATTCTATTGTTGAAAAAAAAAAACTCCTTTTAGTGGAATATCTTTTTTAAAAAACTATTTTTTAAAGATGTATACTTAGTACACTTACTAAGAGAATAATGAGATTTTGGGTGGTGAGGGCTTCATGAATACACAATAGAATGTATCTCTATACATAGATGTTTGGTGGTTAGTTTTTTATTTATTCAATTATGAATGAGGTGGTGAGATATATGTTTTCTTCTTTTATTGATCAAGAGGTGATATCTTCTTTCTTTAAATTGATATGGTATTATCCTCAACTCTTAATTTCTCAAAAATCAAATAGGAAAACACAAAATTGGTCCTCCAATACTGCCTAAGAGAAGATATTGAGCTCTAATACAACATTTTAGAGTCGATGGCTAACCTCACAACTTGTAGTCCAGTGACTTACAACCACAATTATTATCACATATGAAGAGAAGAATTCATCATTGATGTTACAAAACCTAGATAGGAAGATTGGTATAAGAAAGCATGATACAAATGCATGTATTTAATTGATTATATAATTGTATACTACCACTTGGATTAAGTGCAATTAATACTTGCAAAAAAAGGAGATTAAATCCTATATCAAAATCATATAGAATGATTAAATTAGAGCATGAAAGGTGCTTTAATTATATACAATTTACAAAAAATGGCCTATAATTAGCTCAATGTTTTAATAGAAAGAGATTCTATATTTAATCTAATTATATATAAATATTAAAACACCTAAGTAATCAATGGATGATTGATTAACGAATTTAATATTATAATTACTCCAACAAATAATATTTGATCATGACATCAAGCTTAATTAGTTAGATAATGTTTAAATCATTTTTGACTAATTTTTATTTGTTTAGTTTGAAGTGAAATAAACATTTGGTCTCTAAGATTCAACACATTTAAGAAATAAAATACGATGTTCAAATTTTAACTATAACCTCAAAGTTTTGGATATTTGATACATTTACAAGACTTTTTTAGAAGGTACAAATTACCAATTAAATAATAAATTCTTTCAAATTCTAAAAAATCTAGTATATATTGTCATGCCATTGAATGAAGTAGTTATAATTGTCTCATTATCCTCTAAAGTTTCAATTCCAAGTTAGCAAATTATATAAATAAATTGTTATAAAACAAAAAATATAAGTTATCTATAAATAAAAATAAAATATTACTTTAAAAATCATAACATAAAATAATACAAAATTATTGTCAAAGTAAAACTAGAAATTGATATGACAATTTTGTATATTCAAATATATTATAAATATATTGTAATATTAGTTTGATAGAAGAATAAAGGTGTCAATATGGAGAATCAGAAGTGAAATTATGGAACACATATTTCTTGTTTAAACTTATTATTATACTAGGGCTCTTTAAAATGGTCTATTAATTATATTCTAAATATGTTTTGGTGATAAAAAATGTTTTACAATTCAAGTTAGCAATATGAGACATATATGTATTCGAAAGAACAATGTCCATGCAGATAACATTTGATAACATAAGGACCATATTGCTAGCGAATTATTGCCCAAAATATTGACACATGTTGCACCTTAATCACTCACATGTCTAGTGATGAGAAATGACTTTTCTTGCTTCTGTGAAATTGTGAAATTGTATGTTGCCTCTTCAACCATGTATTGGGAAATGTGCTGACAAAGAAATTAGTGCCAAGTGGTGGGTCGGTTCCTTGAAAAATCATGAAATTGGATTGACAAATTGCATTAAAAAATCCTTCCACACATGGTGGCTTTACCCTCCAAACCCTTTAAGGTACTTACAATCATAGGATGATTTTGTTTCTCTAGATTGACTTTCTTTTAGGGATCCATTTTCCCATTTTCACAATATGTTTCTTTTATGAGACTATTTAGGAGTTTCATGTATTTTCGCTTCTTTGTATCCAATATCCTTTATTTGTGACTTTGAGTGTTTATTTATGGTGAATAGCTTCCTAATTTAGAATGCTCATTTCTTCTTATGAAGGTAACATAGGAATATCAAAATACAATGTATTATCTTCTCTTTCCAAAATCAACAATGATAATTTTTGACATGTTATATATAGAATTATTCTTTTTATTAGTATTTACAGACAATGCCAAGATCCAATCTAGAGAACTTCCTTCATGGATGACTAGATGTTATTCCTGTTGGAGATATTATGAAAGACTAAGTTATTGAGAGCAAAGGGGTGAATCACTAACTTTAAAACTTCTATCTTCAATTATTCAATTAATCCTTTACATATATTCTGATTTAACTATATGCATAATAAATTGAAAACATAAAAGCACACGTAACACTTTGATACATAGATTTGTTGACCCAGAAACCTTCCAAATAGAAATTAAAATTGGGGTGAGTATGATACCCACAAGCTTTAGTACTGCAGTGCAAAATTGGCCTGGTAAGGCTTACATTGATCACTTCTGATGATCAGCCCTATTAGGAGCAATAAGGACTGCTAGGTCCACCTTGTTAAAGGATTTACAAACATTGAAGCCAAACAATAAAACAATATGCTTGACCAGTATGTCCAAGCCTCCAATCAACATATCAGTTTCTAGAAAAGGAAAGTTTATTTCTTCAATAGAAAGATTATTTTGCAAAATTGTGTCACCTCTAATGTGCATTATCAGGAAGCATCCCTCTCGGACACCTATTTGGACATGTCTCCGAAATGTTGAATCATTGATTTGAAAGTTTATTTGATGTAGACTCTTCTTGTGATCTTCACCATAGTTCGACATATTGAATATTGACATAGAAACAATCATTCACAACATCTCTTTTCAAACCACTTCATCTCTTTTACTAGAATATTATGGCAATACAAGCATGCACTGGTTTCTTATGATGCCGATGTATTGTATTGAAACTTTATCATTACCAAAGAGAAGAATGGTAATTATCATTTTCCATCCTGTTCACATCACGCCAATGGTTGATGAGACAATTGAACCCTTTCAATAATAAAAATTCTATATAATGTGTCATGGAAACTTTTAGTCAAAACAACTTATGTGCGATGCCTCTGATTTTCAGCGAGGTTCGCAACTTCCCAAAGCACATAGAAATTTAACCGTGCCCCTTTGTTTAAGCTTCTAAGTCCACCACCATATGTGTTTCATAGCAATTTGGTATTCCATCCCATTTGACTGATTGGTGACCACCAATATTCACCGTGTGTTTCACTCATTAAGTCGTGTGCTTGTGAATGCTCTCGCGATCTGCACTGATGGTTCCCTTAATCATGTTGATAGAATAGTTAAATTCACCAAGATGCTCGATGGAATCCGTTTGGTTCTTAGTCATCATTGACTCTATATTCATATTTTACATCACTTCATGCTAATAATGGCAATTAATCCAACTGCCTAATTTTATTGCATAAATAATTTTGAACTCTTGTTGAGATACCACATCATATGATGATGTGGGGTGTCAAGATCTGGCACTCTGATATTCAATAGAATTCCTTTTTACATAAGCTTAGAAAATGACTGAACATCCCATCTGTGCACAACGTGCAATCATCATATTCCCCCCTTTTGATGAAACTCGCATTATATCAAACAGATGGCATACTTCATGTCTTGATTTTGAGGTGTTCTTTCAAACATTCAACTATAGTGCCATCGATATTTCTTTCGAACAATCCCTTTGCATATCAGGTAATACTTAAAATTCATGAGATGACATGTGGCTGTAGTTGTGGCATTGAAACACCTTCCTTATGTGGATTGGAGGTGACCATTATCTCTTTGGTTATGGTTGAATTGATCAATGGACATTATATCAAACAGTTCCCATGCTTTTTTTATCATTATGCCACTACAATTCTGAATGGTGCAGCTAGAAAATGAAGGAAAGTTGCTCACAAAAACCACTTTCCTCGTGGTCAATTTGAGGATGAAGAATTTAGATCAAATGGCTCTCGTGCCTTATCTATTTTTGCAACTATTGTTGATCTTCATGCACTCGGGCTGAACGATGAAGGGAGATTGGTCAAACAGTTATTGTTCCCTGTCATTCTCTCCATGTGAATATTCAAAACTTCACGCAGGTGAAATATTGAACTCATCACAAGAAAAATTTATCAATTTCTTAGCGCAGTGTAGTGCCTTCACGGGCTAGAATGAGATCGTGGATTACCATCACATTTGATAAAACAACGATAGACATATTCTTTGGAAGGGACAAGCATTGTAGCTCCATTATAAGACATTTTTATCGCATAAAATAAATTGCATTTTTCTTGTCCTCAAATCCAACGGGTATCATCGAGTAGCTAGCATACTATGGCTATAATCTTGACAATGCACGTCCATGGGCTTCACCATCTTATTTGAAAGCCCAGCTTTGACAGGTCTGCTTAAAAACATTATGACTTAGGTTTTGTGGTATGTAGTCAAATAAATCATGTTCCTTGGCTTTTGATACGTAAGAGAATGCATTCCATCCCTCTAAAACCTCTTAATGAATAATAATTCTCGCTTTCAATATAAATTCCCCGAACAATCTTGTAATTTGTGTGTAATCTGCAATTAAGCTATACATGCATTGACTGCCTAATGCTTGAGATGGCTTCTTTCTTCATACAATTCTCGTGTGCTTTGAAGGAATTCTTCAAAACAGCTCACGTGCTTTGTCTATGCTCCCATTAAATGCTGCAGGTTATAAAAATGAGGGATAATTTTGCAAATGGGTCACACACTTGTTCATGGTTTCTACGTTGCATTGGGCAAGATTCTACCAAATAATTATCATACCCTATCGTCCCTTATACCTGAATGTTGTGGGATCGAGATGGCACCTTTAAACTCACATAAAATGTTAGACTTGTTGCAAAAATGTGTTAACTATCTCCTCCAACACTTTAATTGTGCCGTGGGTTGAAAGATGTGTATAAGATACTTTTCAATTTCTTCAAATCATTTGGAGCTCCTCATCATATACAAAGCTTGTCAAAATCAGACGCCTTCTCTTTGACTCTGTAATTTACCCATTGTCTCCACTTTTCAATCTTTTACTTTTATCGGCTGAAAAAAGGAGGCTAATAACTATTTTAGAAATGCATGTTTTGAGCCTCTAACCTTAACCTTTTTGGATGAGAGGATAAGGTTAATGGTTTAGAATACATGTTTTGGAAATTGATCTTAACCCTTTTTAGATGGAGAGGTTAAGATTTCAAACTGAAACACATGTTTTGGAGCCTGAACGTTAACCTCGTTTAAAGGTTAATGGTTAAAGATCAAGTGGAAAACGCATTTTTGGTTCCTTCCATTAACCTACGACAACTTTTGACTCAGGAACCAAATTTCAAAAATTTGAAGTGTTGGACGGAGGTGAGGACAAAAAGGGTGCATTAAGATGAGAAAATAATTAAAATTACAAGCAACAATTGGCCCTTTTAAAGCTTGACATTTCATACATTCGAACTTGTTTTGACTCAAATCATAGATGTAATTCTCATAATTTAGCAAGTACAAGAACAATGGCAACAACTGCCTCTTATTGGGGACAAGGACTGACAAGAACGAAGCTTGAACCCAGAGTAACTAAAACAGTGCCTTATCCATTAGCCTATAGAGTCACATGAGGAACCAATTTGCAAAGGGGGAAATTGACACCAAAAACATGAGAACTGAAAAGAAGACTAGGCACAACAAAACAACACAATAAAGACTCCTAACTAGACTATGTACAAGGCAAGTTTCCCTACCTTTAGTGAGTCAAGGTATAATCATGCAAACCCATTCACTGTTTGGGGAAAATAAATACCATGGCATGACAACATGTGACAACTCTCAAGCTTCCATGGGGTCAAATATAAGTGTGTTCCTTGAATTCTAACTCTGAAATTCCTACCATGCCCCACATCTCTGGATAAAAGAACATATCAAAATAACCAAGCTTCATCAAAAATCTCAGACTTCAAAATCAACTTTTCTTCTTGTGGCATGGCAATGATAACTTCATTTTCAAAGAGATAAAGTATAAGAATCTTAAGCTTTTGAATGCATCTTTGAGATTCTCCTCTACTTGGAAAGCCCTCTACTTGAATTTCTAGTGATCGATCATCATGAAGTCCTAAATTCATTATTGATGCTAGACATTTTTGCTTTTCCATTGGCATGATCATGGTTGAATCTTCTGTAAAATTATTCCAACTGGGATGCACATCCATGTTATATTGAGTCTTCCCATGATCTATTTCTTCTTCGTCATCTTCCAAAAGATCATCTTGAATCTTTAGGCAGTTCTGAATTGTGTAGATATCATTTTCAACATTACAAGCCATAACTTTGAGTTCCTCCCCATTAATATCAAAATTCTCTATCTAAAGGGCTTTATGATGGTTAAGACTAGAAGATATCAAACCTTGTATTATGTTGACTATGGGCATTGAACCTTGTCTTTGAATACCAACTTGAGAATTATCAATAGAAATTCCTCCCTCTAAGAATAAAGGATTGAAGTAAACATTTTCTTGAAAGAGGAAATTACCATCCAAAGCTTTTGAGCACAAGCTTAGAGTAAATACATCATAAGAGTTTGCATCATCAGATTCATCCATGAGATCCACTGCTAACTCATTGCTTTCTTTATCATGGTAATTCTTCTCATAGAAGTTCTTTGGGATAGGATTTCCTATTTGATGAAAAGACTCAAAAAGAGGATTTCCTTGAACTTTGAATGATCCATAGGATTTTAATTGCACTTCCGTTGTATCAGAGGAACTTTTCTTTATATCCATATAGCTTTCATTTCCAATACATTCAATGATACCTATGTTCTTTTGAATCATCGATTCTTCTCCAAGACATCTTTCATGAAATGTGAAAGTTGGCATGCATGATAAAGAATGAAGGCTAGATGGTTCATCTTCTTCTCTTTGAAGCTGATTTTTAGCATTTTCATCAACCAATCTTTTAATCACAAGTTCATCAATGTTGTTAAATGTAAAGGTCTCCATTCCCACAAGGAAAGTAGATATTTGTAGAGGTTCATTGGTGTTTTTATCTCCATCAATGGTAATGTTTTCAGATTGTGCCATAACATCTAAATTATTGATGTTGTTAATAGATCCTTCACCTTGAATGATCATGGAAGGATGAACAAAAAGATCTTCCCCACATAGGAAGCCATCATCTCTAACATTGAGGCACCAAGCAGGAATAAAAGCGGTATGAAATTCACCTTAATCCACATTTCCCTCATCTTTAATCGTATGTTGCGTAATTTCTTGAAATTTTGATATTATGTTGCGTAGTTTCTTGAAATTTTGATATTTCTTTTTCTTTCTCATCGTGATCAAGATGATTTAATACTTTCTCCTAGGTTTGGAAATTTTGATAGTGATGCATTTGATACATCAGTAGGCCCTTCTCCTCTTATATACTACATTTTTTGGCCATATCCTTGATTAGACATAAAATACCTATCTTCTTTCATGCATGAATAATTAGATGAATCCTTTCTAATGTTTGGATCAGGAGATGTTCTGTTACTAAGGAAATAATTCTGGCATGGGTATTCTTTCTCAAGTTTTTGCAGTGTTTGAAGTTAAGAAGGATGGACTTTGTCAGGATCTAGGCATGCATTGCCATAGAAGCTTTTTAAAAACTCAACCTGATTGGGATCAATGGAAGCATGATTTTGATGAGTGATAGGTGCAAGCATTGGGGCACTTTTTGACCACCATTATCCATCCTCGATTCTCATGAATCACTTTTCTGATCAAGCTCTTCCTTATGCTCGGATGTGGAACTTCTTTCTGAAAATGTTTTGGGTTTGTGAGAGAAAAATTGATTATCTTTACCATCTTCTTCATCTATCGTTTGCAAAGTTTGGAACAAAGATGGATGGATCTTCTTTGGATCTAGTTTTCGCCCACCATAGAAACTCTTCAAGAAGCTACTTTGCTTAGGATCGATGAAAATCTGATTTTGTTGAGAGATGGGTGAATGAGAGATATTCCCTTTATTCTTCATTGCTGATTTAGATGAAAGACATTTTATGAAGAGACCTTTATCTTTATCTGTTGAACCTTTTTCAAATAAAGAATCATGATCATGAGAAAGAGACCTGTAATCTTTTCCATCATCTTCTTCAATCTTTCGAAAAATTTGCATCAAGGATGAATAATTCTAGGATCTAGCCTCCTACTGCCATAGAAATTCTTCAAGAAATCTACCTATAGAAGTTCATTAGGAATCTGTTTCTTTGAGTATGAAAAGCATTCCTCGTCACTGTCACTGTCACTATCACTTTCCTTTTGTAGCAAACCATGTTTTGACAAAGAGATTTGGATTGAGGAAGAGAAAAAAACATCAATAGTGGATTGTCTTCATAAAATAGGGGAAGCCATGGAAAAAATGAAAAAAAAAAAAAACCATGAATTAAAAATCACTTGTATTGAGGATAAGCGAAAGAGTATAAAGGAAAATCTTATTTACATTGACAATTCAAGTCATAAGGTGATTGAAAATAAAATAGAAAGCTTAAATACTTGTATGTAGTGCATCAGTGTTCCTCACGGGATTCATGACCTGGTCTAATAGCCTCATTTGAGCTCTATAACTATAGTGATTGCATTAGGCATCAACATGTCGATCTTTTGGTGCAACAACAACTGCTACTTCTAATAAGTGGTATCAAAGCTTTGGTCACGAATTCAAATACACACAGGCTATGGTGTGTGATGTTGGGAGGGGAGATTGTTGGAAGAGTACAAATATCCCTCGTAGGATATGCAACATGGTTTAACCACCTTATGTAGATTCTATAACTATAGTGGTTGTATCAGGTATCAATAGATGGATCTTTTGGAGTCCCAACCACCACTATTCCAACAAACCATGGTCGACAATGTAGAAAATATGTAAGACATGGATAAATGTAAAGGTAATGAAGAGGAGATTCGATCGAGTACAAGGACAAAAGGTAAGAGGACCAAAGACAATCTAAAAAGAAGACAATCTAAATTTTATAATTTATGTAATTTTTTATAAATAAAAATTTAATAATCTGAAAATAATTATAAATGCAAAATTTTAAAAGCCTTAAACTTGTAAAAATAAAAAATTATAAAATTTTCATAAACATTTCATGAGTGACAAATCAATAAGAAAACATAAGTAATCATGTAAAGTTGAAATACAAAATAAAAAAACAAATAATAATAAATATTAAACTATTATTCTAATATAAAATTTAAAACGAATAACGAATAGCCCCGCAAAACCCATTAACATTTCAGACAGACAAGTCGTGAAACTCCCGAACAGATCGGAGTTAATCAATCTACTCATTTAATTAATAATGAATTAAAACATTAAAAGTTGCATGTTGAATCTGTTTCTCCGAAGAATTACAAAAGCAACCTCCGCAGATCTTACAGTCGGTCGACAGCAACCTGTTGTCGTCTTGTTGTACAGGGACATGATAGCCTATTCTTTATAAAAAATACGGCTTTGTTCAATAAAAACGAACTGCGCAGGAGATTCGAAGTAGGAGTTGAATGACCACCAAAATTCAGACTTAAAATTTCGAATGGCCGGCAAGAAAAACCGCACCGCGGGGAGCTTAACGGGATTGTCCGACGCGACTCACTACTACACGATAATACGTTTTACTACAATTGTTAAAGACGAAATTCATGTTTTGTCTTTACTTGCCTTTTGCCTTTTTAAACTTTTTTATTTTTAAAATAATATATTCACTTTGCCGATATACGACAAAATTTAAAAGTCAATAAAATAATTAAGCGGGAAAGAAAATTTGTTCAGTTAAAAATAAATTAATGAACGGAAGATATTTTGAACACGGCCGGTAGGGTTTTAACCGAGGGAAGAGCATGGAATTGGCAGAGTGCGATGAAGAGAACCAGGGAGGGAGAATATAGTAAATATAGTCTCTCTTATGTTCTACGAATTCAACCAGCGTGGGCATGGCAGGGGAAATGATGCCAATAAGAAGCAACATCACCTGATAGAGGATGTGTTAATCGCCACTATGTATATAAGCCAAATTCTCTACGATTTCCTCTACATGCTTCCACTTGACAGGACGGAAAAGCAAAATTTGCACGGAGGATGGAAATAGGAAGAAATATGGAAGAAGCTCCGTGGAGAGGCCGCGGAAGAGGTAGCAGCGAAGCCCATCCTCGTAAGGTAACTCATCTCCACCATTCTCACCCACAACACGTTTGGGAGCGTGCTAGCGTTTCATTTGGTGAACGAGCTTTCAATCATCTCTTTGCTACCTAGCATAGAGCTCTACAACCTATTAATCGATGTATTTAAACAAAACGCTCAAATACGCGGCACGCCATGCTCAGCTTCAAGGTTTTCCTCGCCTGTCAAGCACACCATGTGGCACATTCCTTCTAGTCTCAGGGTCAATTCTCAGTAGTTCTGGTTATCCAGAGTAGGGTTTCTGGAATGTTCGCTATGGACATCTACCCTATCACTCGGATTAGGGAGGGTGTGCTTTTTGACCATGGAAGGGAATTATCATCAGAGAGACTGACGTTATTGGTGACAACGTCGCTATCCTGCTCAATGTTGCACTCCCTTTCGGCTGCAACACTTAATGGAGCCGCTGCCACATTCAGCAGCAGGATAATGCTAATCTTTTCTTTTCTAACATTCAAATTCAACAGGAGTGTTTTTTAACCCTTTTTTCGTTATTCTTCCTTTATTCCCATTTGTATAGTTGAGTTTAAATTATATAACAAATATTTGGGATTTTTCCCTGTTTGTGCCTTTTATCGAAAAAATAAGCATGAGATCTTCTATTTAAACAATTGTAGGAAGCAGAACAAACCCCTACCACATCAGACTGTGACTAAAAAGCAATGACAAAAATGCAAAAAGAAAACCATGATTAGGCTACACTCTCTAAATGACCTAGATTCACCGAGCACAAACCTTGCTACTACAATAGCATCCACTTGATGCTTATTTTGTGATATTTTAGCAAACAATTCGAGTGCATTGTCCCCAGCTTCAGCTCTTTTGGTATTATACCAAACAACTCATGTCTGTCATAAATGGCATTTGGGATAATGTCAATTTCTATAGACAGTAATATACTTATAGAACTATAAGAAGATAAATGCCCTTTTTTGAAGTTAAAGAGTATATGGTGCTGATCTCTTAGCTCTCTTCTATGCTGCTATGTTTGCCTTCAAAATGCTCCTTTAATTTTCTGGTTTTTTTTCTGATAATGAACAGCCAATTATCCAGATTCGTGATCTCTGTGTTTAAGTAGATAATTATAACTTGCTGAGGAACTGCACAACTATACTAGAGAGATCCTTCACTTGAGTTGTTATGATTATGAGGATTCATTCTCTCAGTCACTTGAAAATGAACCTGGCCCTCACTTTTCCTCAATGAAATTGTACCTTGAGAGATGAAACACCATCTCCACTGAATGGGTTATAACCTCTGGGATGAAACTTTCTTCCCTATCTCTTAATTTATCTCATGTTCTGATTACACCCTCAATTCTCACAGTGGTATCTTCTGCTCTTTTAATGTTCAAACATATTTAAATTCCAATTGGATAGGAGTCAATACTTAACATTGTGAACCAATGTGTAGTTTGAGTGGGGTAAATCTTTTCTTGGTTTTGTAATGGATGGATACTATTGGCAACACTGGTTACTTTCTCCGAGATTAGGTATAATCTCGAACTTGCTAGGACTGCCTAGTTTTACTGCTATGTGTATATGGAGATTTTAAACTACCGTGCCCATACTTGGCATCCTAATAAGTCATAGTCGTCTGGTGAAAGTGTATGTATTTTTACCCCTTGAATTATAGGTTGATTCAAAGAAATATGATAGAATAACCAAAACCTCTCTACTTAGAAGTGATATCAAGTTATGCTCTTCACAGGTGAAAAAACTAACCCCCTAATGTCATTTGGTGATTAGGACGTCATGGGTAGAACATACAAATCCTAACATTGATACTGAAGATGATCAGGTAATGGTAAATCATGAGGATGAAAGTGATATTCTAGAAAGCTTTCTTATTTTATCATTTAACCAAAGTTCATGATTCACATTTTATTTGTTTCACATGCAAAGCTTGGGGTCTAAAGTCTGTAGGTTATACTCAAGCGCTTGACATGCAAGAGAACATTGAACTCCTGATATTGATACTGAAGATAATAAGATCTTATGATTAATCATATTTTGTCATTTCAACAAAATTTCACAATTCATGTTTTATGCCTTTTGCTAGGATCTTAAGTCTACTTACCATTCTCTACTCAAGGACTTGGTGTATGGTGCATAGGTTCTAGCTACTGCAATTCATTATGAACTCAATTCTAATTCTAGACTGAACTGCAATAGTGTATTTGAAGTTCCATTGATTGATATTTTTTGTGCACTAGTAGTTGTTGCATGTCCTTTCATTTATTTATAGAAAGGTTGGTCAATTACATTAACGCTCACCAAATATACTAGTAGATATTCACAATTGTATAGGTTATGTAAGTTCTTTGAAAAGTGAAATCTTTCTTTGTATTAGATTATTAATTCATGGAATTTTAGTTCGAGATAATCTCAAACTCTTTAATAGTTTATTTACATCTGAAAAGTCGTAAATTATAAATTTGCTTGCTTTTATACATGCATTATATACATGAAAGCATTTTTATGAATCCATTTTTGACTATATGTCCAAGTTTCTAGCATGAGGCTTGGACTCATTCTTGCAAACTGCACAACAAAGTGTCTTTTAACCATAACAAAATCAACTAACTGGTTTTCTTTCTCATATGGTTTCCTCAAAATGAAAATTGTAATAAAATTGAGCTTATATGCAAAAATGAGAACACAAGTGACACATGTAGATCCAGTCTTCTTTATTTGCTTCTTTCTTTCTTCATTTTCGCTTTTGATGTTTATATGACTATGAGCTGAGAAACTTTGTTGCTGTTTATGATTGGTCCAAAGTGTGTTTACTGGAATTGTGCTATATTAGGAGGGCCCAACCACAACCAGGCGTTAAAAAAAAGTTTTGATAGAAGCCTGTGTGAAGAAACCTAAGTTATTGATTGTGGTATTGGTTTAGTCTCGGGTTGAGGAGTTTGGTAAAATAAATTCGAGTTGGGTTCATGCATACAAAGTCATGTATGTACATATAGTAGAATTTTTTAGTATATAATAAATTGATATAGAAAAATAAAGATATATTTGACATCCATCTATATAAATATAAATAAGAAATACAAAAATATAGCTAATATCCATATAAATTGATATAGAAAAATAAAGATATATCTAACATCCATCTATATAAATATAAATAAGAAATACAAAAATATATTATTCCTAATTTTCTCTATCAATAAATGGATTGATGAAATAACCATTCATATTTTACTACGTAGAAGTGGGAAATATGTGGTTTATACACATGGGTGAGCAAACCAAGAAAGTATGCATTATGTAGCCAGGCCCTCTATATTTGTGTACAACAAAAATGAATTAATGCATCACTGTGGAATCTATTAGTAGGGGGGGATAAGGGGTAGTGAGTCTTAAATCTGTTTGCTCACTCCTAGTCAATCTCTGGATCTCATATAGGTCAATCTCAAGGCTTGAGTGCCAACAAATAAGAATATACAATATTAAATTTGAAGTCAAATGCAGGGAAAATTTGAAAATACAATAGAAATTTGTCCGATTTGCTACATAATTTGAAAAATGTGTGGAGATTCATCACAGGTTTGTATATGTTCATACAGGTTCAACACACAGAAATATGTTGATACGTGTTCATATATAAATGGAAGAAATTTTTTTATAACAATCAGTCTTTGCATGTGGGATAACATCTGGTCAAAAATGAACATTTTGAAAAAAAGAAGCAAAATTTCTCATTTGTTTGTCTGATTGAAAAGAACCCCCATCTTCTTTTAACTTAAGGTTATATTTAATCTACTGAATTGTATCTTACCATGTATTTTAATAGAAAATAAATTTCTCTAATCTTGATTTTTTCAAATGACAAATAGCTTCATTTTGACATTTATTTTGCCTCTAGTTTCACTGCTCTAATTTTAATTTTGTTTATTTCCATAATAGGATTATAGAAATATTCTAAAGGAAGTTGAAGTGAATATCTCAAAAAATACACTTGTAGCCAATTTTAGAATGAGTGCTTTACCTACCAGTTATGGAAAATTTGTGGAGCTTATGGAAGTTTTGGTAAGTGTTGTCCAGAAATACATCAACTTTGTCTTTTTATAATTATAATGATATATCTTGTATTGTTCTCAGTATAAGCATTATAATAACAAATTTTAACTACAGAAAAAGGATAAACTTAAAGTGTCAATTCTTGATAATGTAGCAATATTATTTCAAACTATGCTGGAAGTTGTTAGTTGTGATATGATGCTTAATGAAATCAAGTAAATGTTCTTCCTTGAATTGTTTCATTATAAAGTCTTCTTCCTTTCATTTATGGGTATTTAGTCACATCTTTATTGCTCCTTCTTTGTTTTATATTATTTAACTCCAACTTTGCAAATAGAGGACAATAGTAGGGAGATGCATTTCCATAGTGTTTTGCACTCCATTGTTCTTTGATTCCTGGTATCTCTGTTCTCCTTTGAATAATTATTATCATCTCTTTTGTATGATTTAATTTTTGATTGATGAAGAGACCATTGGAAATAAATATTTATCTATTTTGTGTTGACTCCTTTTCTTTTTCACTATGCCAAAGCAGGAGAGATCCAAAAGGGACAAAAGGCAAGAGAAGTGATGATGTAGGTGGCGATTCGCCGATTGGTTTTAATAGAAGGGAAAAGACTTACATCCCAAAATGGTAAAATGCATATTTTTTCAAATGTCTTTTAGTAGGAGTCACAAAAACTAGATGACTAGAGGTTTTGCACCACTGCCAAACTGTGGGTTTGTTAAAAAGGGCATTTTTTAATGTCTTAGTTGCAGGAAAGGTTGTAGTTGCCTCGGACATTTTCACCACTGGGGCTCTTTCTCATCATGAAATCCAATGACGTACTTGTCATGAGGTAGTTTATGAATGGGAAACACATTTTGGTACTATATGCTTGGGGAATAGTTTTTATTTTATTTTATTGCATAGAGATATGATTTGAATTTTGTTGGATATCATATCATAGAAGTAATTTGTGGTTGAATTCATAATGTAGTTCATTGATGATCTTCATTATATTAGTTGTGTTTTACACAACATATTCATTATCTATGTTTTCTTACAGTATCATTATCCTTGGTCATGATCCAATAATTCTCGATTCATTGGCACCGTGAAAATCATTGCTACTATAAATCCCCCTTTGACTATCTTTTACATCTTCATCACTTATTTTGACGTATATGTCATTGTGTTTTCATTCATTTAATCCCTCCTTGCAACATGTAATAGTACCTTTGATTTAATATATTACTGTCTCTTCATGATAGTTTTTAACTGCTAGTTTTTTTAATAGAAAATCTTTTAAAATAAATTTCACCCCTTCTTGAATACCCTATGGATACATTTGTTTAATTACATTGGTATCAATTATTGATGACATTGGTCTCATTCATTTTTTAACATTGCTTTCTATTTTTGACATATTCTAGATCAATGCTCTTTGCACATGCATTTGATATCACTTCTATTACTATATCCATGAATCAATATTCTTATACACTTGTCTTTTACAAGAGCGGTAGTGATACTTGGGTAAGAATCATAGACGTCACCTTTTTTTATAGCATAGGCCAGTCATCATCACTATGCTTTGCACTTCCACATGGCAGTAACATTTCTCAAATTTGAGAGAATGTTGCTCACTACAAAGAAATCGCAGAGACTGAGTGGCTCTCACTAGTCTTTGGTACTTCATTTTCTTCTTGAAAATTGGTGCCAATTTTAAGTCCTCTTGTGGAATTGAACGTTTCTTTTGAAATACGGTTCCAAGTGAATTAATTTGTTCACAGTGGGGCAAGCCTTAACAATGAATTCTTCTATTTGTCACACCCTGAATGAATACCTTATGCCTATATGAACATGGATTTTGTGAAAATTGGTAGTTTGAGAAACACATGCTATGATCCCGTGAAGCTAACTAAGGAGTATAATTTTTTTATTTTTTTTACAAAATTCAGAAGGCATACTGGTTTATTTGAGGCTTCTCTTGACAATGGCTTTATGTATGTTTACCGAGTACAAGTAACACCCTCAAAAGTCTACTTTTTTGGACCAAAAATCAATGTGTCCAACCGTGTGACACAGGAGCATGCTAAATACATTAATAACTTTCTTCGCGCATCCTTTATTAATGAGAATGGGAATTGATTGTACTCAACTAATTTATCTCAGAAATTACAGAATGATGTAGGAAAATCTACAAAATTGTACAAATGTGTACTCTTAGTTTTGAAGGAAGGTATTGTGATAGGGAGTAAGAAGTTTGACTTTCTTACTTTTTCAACTAGTCAACTAGGAGAAATTTTTGTGTGGTTCTTTGCTTCAATTAGAGAGGTTAATGCTGACAGTATCTGATAAGCAGGACAATCTAATTTCTCACTCAAGATGTATTTGAGCGTTGTTGTTTTGGATCTTTTTAATATGCCATTATCAAAGATGATTTTGGTTTCTATTCTATGATTAATATGCTTTTGCATCCAAACATGACCACAGAATTCAAAAAATAATTACGAAGTGTAAATTATAAAATGAGCACAGAAATGGAACAAATGTAAATAAAGAAGATAAAACATGAGAACACAAGATTTATAGTGGTTCGGAAAAACTTGTCTATGTGAACACTCTAGCAAGTAATTACTAGTATTAACAAATCAATATATTACATGGGCTACACGTAGCCATTATATAGAAAGTTCTTCAAACACAAAGAGTTGAGGGAGAATGAATAGTTATATGACTGTTGGGCTTCATATCCCAACAATCTCCCCCATGAAGTCCAACCAGTACAGCCATGTTTCATGACATTCCCTGCTTCCCATTTTGAATCTTAGAGAGCGACAAGACCTTGAGAAGACTTAAAGATTGCCAGACTTTGTTCTAGCACAACTTTCTCCAAGTCAAACTAGAGTAAAAACATCTTCTCAAAGTTTCGCAGGTGCAAACTTCCCCAAGAATTTAAGGTCAGAATTTACACTCTCGAAGATTCAAAATTATTTCTTCTATCTGCAAAAAAGCTCTTAAAATTCTTCACTTCCAATTCACTCTCCCAAAAAACCTTCCCTGCACCCATTTCCTTGAATACACTGTTAATGTCATCCAACTCCATGACAAATTGCTGCTCATACATGCTCTCATGTATGTTCTTAAGTGTGTAGTCCATCACCTTGTTATTATTTCCAATGCTCAAAATTTCTACTACTTCAATAGGTTCCTTATATAGACAGTGATAAAAACTAAAGAATTTACTCTCACCATTGTGGCTGTTAGCGTTATTAGGACAACTGGAGCTACTACAAGAAGTCTCCATGTATCCTGTTTTCTTGTGGGAAATGAGATGTTGCAAGGAGTTACCAAATCTTTTATTCTAAAAATTTTGTTGAGAGGCCTGAATTTGTGTGCAGTGAAGCCCACACTGGGCATCATAATGTGAGCAGTGAGCAATAACAATGGCCATTGAATTGTCAAAGGTTTCCCCTTCACCATTTTTAAAGGGTTGTAACAGAGCTTTACCATGGCTTCTGTCAAAGAGGTATGTAGGCTATTTGGAAATAACACTAGGCCAAGGATTCTTACGTGGACAGTGACCACCCAAAGTGTCCCCTTGAACCGTTTTGTCCATAATACACATATTTTTTAAGCTGTCTGATCGTCTGCCAGCAAGAATCTTAATCTTCTTGCATTGTTGATGATGGATAAGTACGAAGTGAAACTGTGGATTACATATTGGGAAGAATTGTGGATTGATACCAGAAATAGTGGTATTAAAATTGCTACCTGAGTATTGGCACTCGTTCAACAACCTCATAAATATATGATCCACTAAATTCCACTTTATGGAAACGTCAATGGCCTCCTCTAGATTGTCATCAAATAAATTCTTGTCGTCCTTCATTTGGTTGACTATCTGCCCATGCACTAAAGCGATTACCTGGTCATGCCTATTCTCCAAACCCCTGGGCACATTAAATCCCCCGCTAATAGGAAACACTGGGAAACTGTATGTTATCTTAGACTGACTTAGATTGTGGTCAATGTGTTGTTCCATGTCTCTATCGTTAGATGACTCTCCATCGTCCCTTGTTTCACCTTTAAAACCAATAACATTATTCTGCAAATAACAAAGTGCAAAGAATGGTTTTGTTGTGCATTGAGAGGACAATCTTTGTTACCCACCAATATGGGAGTGTTGGGCTGACCATCCACAATCCTGGGTACCAAGTCGTGGCAAGGTTGAATGACTTTGTCTACCACAATTTGTAATTGTGTGGCATGGATTTTGTTGGGTAAACTGTTGTCATTAACCGTCTTTGGTGTGAACCATACTACATTGTGAGTGATTATATCTCTAACACATTGCATATCTCTAGTCTCCCCCTACAGTGAATTATCTCCTTCCTTTGCCCCTTCAACAATTCTCCCGTCATCTTCTTCTGCAACAAATTTCACATCTGCCCTTTCACCATTTTTCATGGTGGACTTCTTATTTGCTCCATACCATTTAAAAATAAACAAATCACCTTTTATTTTATTAATAAAATAAAATATATGAACTTATATTACAAAGTTATGTTTTTCTCCTAATTCCTCCTTACAAGTGAATGCATAAAATTCTACTTCTTGTGGATATGAATGTTCAAATATGTCCTATTACTTACAACTTTCAACTTGTATTTATATCTTTTTCTTCTAACAATGCGACCTTTCAAATAGAAAAGTTACTTTCTTTCAATACATAATGGAATCCTTGTATTTGATTTTAATTGCACCCTTTCAAAGATAATCACTACTAACTTCGTGTAGTTATCAGGCTTTTGTTCTTTGCTGGTAAATATTAATTTTATTAAAGTTTCATATTTATTGCCTGTAGAGAAAATTTTCATCACACAAAACTTTAATCAACTTTATATTACGCCTATACGTTGCGTAAATCAAATCTTTCTTTAGAATTATCCTTCAAAATCATCTCTACCTTGACTGCAAGCATATCAGGTAGGTGTACACAATCAAATCCACATATTACATTTGTGAAGATATATAGTTTTGTTCTGTTGTCTTTGGATTATTTTTGCTGGCACACAGATAGCAATTCGAACATATCCTCCTTTGTTCTCCATTCCGTTAAAGTCCGAGTTTCACTTTTAATGATATCAGGGTTTATGGTTCATTTGATATCATTATTTTTTCATTTTAAATGTTCAAAAATATTACTCCAGATGTCAACCTTATGTTGACGTGTCATGAGAGTTGATTTATTCTTGACAGAACATGTGAAATGCCTTCTTTCATATTACCTCTCTTTTCAAATGTCTTATCCTTTAGACTGCTAACCTGACCCTTTCTATGATTTTATTCATAGTTCCTTGCATTTGGTGGGCATCATACATTTATCTAACATTCAAATACTTCATCATCCAATTCCAAAAGCTATTCGCATATCTGTTCAATTGAATTTACATCTTCTACACATCTCTGCACATAGTTTGTCAACAACCTTCAAACCATGAATAGAAGTTTGGCAATCTTCGAGAAAAGTTTTCTAAGCGGAAGTCTCACATGATGATCAGTTGATCTATTGTGAACTTGGATACAATATAACTTTTTTGGTTCTCTTCTTACACGGGCTCCTGGAGATTATGTTTTCACTTGCTTATTATCGTTGAAGAAAACCACTTAGTGTGACTGTGAGACTAAACATGAAGATTGCATGTCACTATTATAGTCTTTGATTTCTATTTAGTATTCAATTGCACTTGTACAGGATATTTACAATTCAGCATATGTCACTTCTATTTGCAAGCTTGAATTTATTAAGTCACTCACAAGCTCTCAATCAGGGCCAACACCATAAACCAACATAAGAGGTGTGTGATCTTGAAATGTCGACCATGCAATACCTTGTCCTGTCTGATTGATAGCAGTCATTGGTGTTTTATACTTCATACCTTTGTCTTGATTAGTTGAGAATTTGACGGGCTTACTAGAAGTAGATATATTGTTCATTTGAGATGCACCCGGAGATGGTGTTGGTATGATTGCAGGTGCCTGTAAAGACATATTTAAAACTTGCTTTGAAAGTTTCAGTTTCTTTAAAGTTGTTTGACTACCCTCAGGAATTGTTTTGACAAATATAGTTTTACCACACCACCAAGCTGAGTGTGACTGTACCTTTTGTTCTCGCTGACTGTAATATTGCTGCCTTATTTTTGTGTTATCCCCTTTCTCTTTGATTTCCTGTATGGTTTCTGAATTACAATAAAACTGGTTTACACATGGATAATATTTATATACTTTTGATGTCAATCAGTCTCTTAGGCATCATTCATGATATTTACTTGAAAACATTTGGACTGTCTCAAACGTTTAATTCACTGCAATCTGTCAACTCCATAACAATGCTTTTGCTTCTTTACCTTATCCTTGACCTGCATGATTTGAATAATTTCTCATCTGTTACATATGTTATGATAATATTTTCAGTCTTCTATTTATAGTGAGCTATATGCTCTAAAGAAATCCTGATTCATGTAAACTTGTGAAATTTTGATATTGTTTTACAAGACCCTAGTATACCTCCATGAATGCACCAACTTTAAAATCAGACTCTTAAATGTTGCTTTAACTCATCTTTGGCTTTAGTTCTTTTGGATTTTCAGTCTCCTCTACTCTTAGCCCCTTTCTGATATTCTCTTGAGGCCAAGGGGGTTTGAGAACCTGATAGGATAACTGAAAAATATAAATTCTCATAAAGGGAGATCTGCAGGTGTGTTTTGTTCTGGAACAATTTCTGTTTGAAGGACTGATATAGATTCCATGTCATTAGAATGTGCCTGTTGGTATTGCGAATTAAGACTTTCCTCCTCAGACCTCTAATGTATTCCTTCCCATAAAGGAGAAGAAACATGCTGTGTATTATGTGAGGGCCACTTGCTGTTAAGATAATCAAGGGTTTTGGTAGTAATAATATAGCCATTTGTCTCTTCTTCTTCTCTTATACTCACAGTGGTAGGGTTTTGGTAGTAATAATATAGCCATTTGTCTCTGCTTCTTCTCTGATACTCACAGTAGTTGAATGAGAAATACATTAATAATCTATTGAAAGTTACATGTCAGAAGCCCCAAGAAAGGGTACTAAAAATCTTATAGGTTTTGATCTTTTATGAATCAAACATGGGTAGATAGTCTTTGCTTAATTTTTCCATCTATGTTTCTTGTCAGTTGTTTATTTCATCTTTTTTGTTATTCCTAATATTTACAAGATTTGAACCCTTGTGAACAAAGGAAAGAGCAATCTTATCAATTTTATTGGGTATTCCCTGCTGTAGGATGTCCTCAACATCTTTTGCTATAAGTGTTGGAAGATCCACAACAACTCTAGGCAAATAACCATTCTTACATTCATCAAAGACAACAGTATTCTCACAATGGCATTTCATAGTGCTAGATGCCTTATCAGTTCTTAACACAGTGAGTGTGATTGTTCCATCGGCACAAATAATTGTATTACTGGGCCTCAAATCTACAACAAGTTTTTGGTAACTCATGGAAATCATGCTAGTATCACTCTTAATGGTATAATCTGTTGTTTTTGTTATTTGCTAGCCCTCCTTCAGTTTGAATTTATTTTCTTTCCTTAAAGAAAGAACTTTCGTGTGTTGGAGTCATGAATGACAGATGTTAAACTAGCAGCTTATGATCCTTTTTCACAAGTGTAGACTGTTATTGGGGTTGTCTTCTCAACAAATTTAAGCAAATGTGACTTAGCAGTTGACGATCACCCAACAACAAAAAACAATGTCTCCCCTTAATCTTGCTTCATCAGGTAATCTCTTTTTTGATCCTCCAAAGAGAAGATAGGAAACAACTTTCTTAACATGAGGGTGGCCAAATATAGATGGTAAAATTATGGAACATACCTTTTTGTATGTATTAGGTCTCTAAGAAAACTCTATGAGCTCAATTTCTTCATTTGTATTAAAGGAAATGGGACATCCACTATCAGCCTCCTTAAATTCTGAAGAGGAACACGATGACTGCACTAGCATTCTATCAAATGGTTCGCCCACTTCCTCTACACAGGCTACTCATATGGAGAATATAATATCATGGGTTTATTTTGAAGATATCCACAAGCATGTGCCCTATTAGGCTAAACCATATATAGGAGGACTGTTAAATATTTATTCTGACCATATTTTCTTCCCCCATAACATGAGTGACACTCAACTAAAATTGGACCGTTTGAAACTCGGGTGTTTCCAATATCAACAAGGGTAAACATATTAGTATCCTTCTCTAGTGTCATTTTTATTAACTCATCATAGGCCTATGGGTAAGTAGCTAAAGCATGTCTTGAAAGAGGTAAAAGAGGGGAAAATTTGAGTCATGGACATGAGTGCTCTGTTTGTTGAAACCTTCGTAGCTGACCTTGTTCAGGTCTAGGGTTTGAAACCCTTTTTGCTATCCAAATTGATTTGGTATTGCTTCATGGCTGCTAAATCCATCTCCCCTAAATCATGGATATTGGCATCAATCTTAAATCTAAGAGCATGATCATTGTGTCTTTCTTATTTGATTACAAGATTTAACAATTGATAAGATTGCCAACCATATTACTTTCTATGCAGTTATCAATAGGCCACTGATATACCCACATTGGAATCATCTAAAGAGCATCCCTTGGAAAATTCACTAATAGAAGCCAATTATTCAATGATGTGAGTCAGCATGACCCTTGACATAGCGACATGATGAAACATTGAAATTATGACATATGATGACACTTTCTAGAATTGAGCAATGCTCCTTTGCCACCCCATTTGTTGGGCCCATTTGCCATTGCACCAAAAGCCATGACTATTAGTGAACATGGAACACCACATAATTAACCACCTGTGGGCAGGGGAGCGCATCGCATCACCCAACAATCTCCCCCTCGACGCGCATACCAGGTGCTTACGCAGGTTGGGAAGGCACCGGGGAGATTTGAACCCATGACCAAGCCAAAACTAGGCTCTGATACCAATTGTGGGCCCATTTGCCATTGCACCAAAAGCCATGACTATTAGTGAACATGGAACACCACATAATTAACCACCTGTGGGCAGGGGAGCGCGTCGCATCACCCAACACCATTCCCCCCCACCAATTTCAATGATAGGTTGAAATTGAAGCGTATTAGACCCATGAAAATACTGGCAATAGTTTAATGCTAAAAGGAGAAATAATAGTGAGAGTCCTCTTCCCAAGTTGAATCCCCCGTACTAGCATAATTTTTGTTCTCTTCCTGACTGCACAATGGTGTGGAATGGGCTAAGATGGGTTTCCTTAGAGTATAAAATAACCTATATTTTCCATTATGAATTTTATGTAAAGGATTACCAATTCATTGAGCTGAACATATTTGCAGTTATTCATCTTTCTATAATTTACATTTTTTATTATGTTTTTACATTGTAATATATCCTTATGTGATCTGTATTATGGTTACTGCTGTTATTTTACAACATACAAATAGAAATTTGCTTTCATAGATTGGGCCTATTTTGAAAACACACTTTGCTCTAAATTTTTGAAAACACTATTTCATAGATAAGAGGATTTTAGAGACCTAGTGGAAGGAAGTTTCTTGTGTTCATTATGTGGAAGGCACACTTTTACAACTAGATAAACAAGACGATGTTTTGTGAAAGGATAAAATTACTACTTGATGTTCTAAGATACAAGATTGTTATGTGAATTCAGATATGGTTCTACCTTCCTCAAAAATTGTCTTACTAAATTGTATAAATTTCCATTTCTAAGGAATTGTTACAGTCTCCCACTGCCTTAGGGATCACATGATTCCAAGGAGAACGTAGAGAAAAAGATTTCATAGAGGAAACCAAGATCCCATTATAATAGAGAAAGGATTTAGAAATTCTTAAATAGTATTGATTTCTTGGACGATGTTGGGATCTTATTTATATAGGTGGTTTACTTCCAATTGATGACCAATGGCTTGTTAATGTTGATTTAGCTCATATTGGAGCTTCGTATGGGTTATCATCAAAAGATAATTGATTTGAAATAATGGCAGATACTTGAATGCATAGTGATTCTTAGCTCCAAGCTTAAATAAAACTTTATCTCATACTCTATGATTTTTAGATGTATTTTTTATCCCCTCTTTTGGGCATGGTCATGTGTACATAGAGGCTTTACACCTTAGCACTTCTCGGCAACTTGGTCCCCAATTTGAGATCCCCCAAATTTACAACTGAGGCAAGTCCTACATTTCTTAATTCATTCGCATTAAATTCTCATGGAATATTTTGATTAATAGGGATGCAATAGAATTAGTTGTAGATCCAACCCTATATTTATATGGAGATGGAGCATATCCAAAAGATCCATTGTGTACAACACCAAGAGCAGATGCAATAATAGTAGACCTAACAACAGCAAGAGAAAAGCTAGCAGATCATCCAGTTGCGTAGTTCCATTTCCAGATCTAGATCCAGAAGCAGGAGAACCATATCTAGTAGTAGTTGATCCAGCAGAAGCAAGGTACAGGAAAAGGCCAAGGAGGGTCCTAGCTATCATATATTAGTGTAGGCAGGTGCAGTTGAAGCATCTAGATCCGTTCATCAGAAATCCCACTCTATAGATATATATATATGCCCTTTTGAGTAGGGGCAGTGCCAACAGATCCAGGAGAGAACCCGTCAAGATCCCTTTCATACTGAGAGCTTGTTAGCCCCCTACCCTAAAGATGACCCCCAACTTGTCAATCCCCTTCTCTTCTACTGAATTCCTATCTTTCAAAAGGTATTGAATGCTCAGTTGGATGAATAAATCCCCAATTCATATGAAGGGTTTGAGGTTTTATTTACACTTTCTATAAGCCCAATTCAAGCTACTTCTGCGATATTACTTCATTCAACCCAGATGTAGATGTAGATTCGGTTTTGCCTTAACGAATTCCCCCAAGAAATAGTATTTAACAACTCTAATATCTAATATTAGACATGCTCCCATTGTGAGTAACAATTGTTAAAGAAAGTCTTGAATGATTCAAAAAAAATAATGAATGAAATTAATTGAAAATTTTGCAGGGTTGGATAACTAAAATTTTCAGAAGGTGTACCCAACTTATTTTTTTAATGGGTGAAAGAATGATCAACTTCCCTAGATAGAGTATCAAAATATGATCTCTATCTTGCAGGAACACATTATGTTATGTTTTATTTTATACTTTGCTTCTTTGTTAAGATGACAATTTTTTTGTAGATCTCGTAGTATCTTCATTATTTGCTAGATTTCTAGAACAATAGATTCTTCCACTTAGCCTAATAAATAGGACCTATTTTCTACAACATCCAACAAAATTTTGGCAATGCCAAGATTGAAACAAGCATCATAGACGCTCGTGTTATTAGCTATCCCAGTATCTGTATGCCTCATATGAGAATGAACACTATAATCATGTGGACTGACATAGTTGAGCATTACTATAGATACTTTCCTTTAGTGCTTCATTGGCACCAAGTATACTACTACTCACCTAGGCACCATATTTGTTCAAGCATCAACTGTTTGAATGCTCTCAGTCATGAATTACTTTCATTGTCTCAAGTGGGTTTATACATTAATTGAGGCTTGTCTAAAATTATGCAGGTCAGTGACTCGTACAATGACCACAAATGCTGCTAGAGGCCAGAGGATATAGACACTGTCAGATTTGCTTATAAAATTGATGACCAAAATGCTAGCTCAGCTGTTGCTGCTGAAACTATTGCAGCTACATCCCTAGTGTTCTATAGAACAAACCCTTCCTATTCTAGGAGGCTCATTCACACTTCCATCATGGTAAGTTTTTAGTAGCTTCATGAATTCAATCTTACTAAATTGTATTTTATGTTGAGTAGCTCATCAACCTCCCTATTCTGAATTTTTGATTTCGCTAATAAGCACAGAGGATCTTATAGTAAGTTGCTTGAGTCTGCATTCTGTCCATTGTATTGCTCTTCTTTGGAGTTAGAGGTAAAAGTAAATAAATGTGGTATGCTTTTAGATTATACTACAAGAAAATATTAGTTGAATTGATTTTCTTAGGTAGTCTCTTAGTATGAACTGTTGTAGGGAGCTAGGTGGATATATAAAGCAACAAAAAGTGACAAACATTTGATCTACATTCAAGAAAACGGTTAGAGTTTCAGAGCTCATGGAATAGACAATATATTTGGGTAGTTCAATAAACATTTTGGAGCTAGAGTGATTTTATCAAAAGTACAAAACTTGAAGTTATGGGTAGTAATATATTTCAAGTTTGCATTGTTGGTATTATTCTAGCTTATATTCATTAAAATAAAGCTAAGTGGATGCTTTGCTACAAATTATTTTCATGGATCGACTACAATTGGGTATGCATTGTTTTGTGTAGGAATTCTTGATTGGGAAAGTCCTCTTCAAGACTACAAATATCACATTGATAACTTTATCTTCTCTACCATGCTTGGAACATATGCTTTTGGAACTAAATCACACTAGGTTGGTTAAAAATTACTTTATCTGACTGAATTGATTCTATTGTTGTGATAGACACAAAAACCAAAAATTAGTGTTTATAGCCTATCAAAACCATTCACAT
The DNA here is from genome assembly GCA_028749045.1 of Cupressus sempervirens. Taxonomy (NCBI): domain Eukaryota; kingdom Viridiplantae; phylum Streptophyta; class Pinopsida; order Cupressales; family Cupressaceae; genus Cupressus; species Cupressus sempervirens. The sequence goes on from CM053783.1 coordinate 823,217,940, forward strand.
ACATCGGCCTCCAAATAGGAATGGCAATGCTTGACTTAAACCAACAAGTTTTTGGTATAAACTGCTCATAGGTTTAAGTCCTTGTGCCTCCAGACAGATTTGATCAAGCTCGCAAAAAATTATCTTATATTATAACGGCATCACTTTGCAAAATATTGAACTCTAAAATTTTTCTATGACAAAGATTCACTTTTTTGTAATCAATGATGAATCCAAACACAACACCATCCCTGTCTTTCTTCAGCCTTACATTATTCTTCTTTTAGTCTTGCATTTTTTTCTGGTATGCATTCTTTTGTCTCTTTTTTCCTATGTTCATCTTCCCAGACACTTAGTAGTATGTAGGCATTGGGTTATTTTCCCTCTTACTGCATCCTCTTTAGCTATTTTCTTCCTCACATCTCTGTCTTTACCCACAACCCCACTTCTCTTTCTTGTTCGCAACAACCTCCCTAATTTCTAATGCACTTCCCTCTTTTATTAAAATTGAATGCAGCTCCCTCTTTTTAAAAAAAAATTCTTCCATTCAACTTCCCTAAGGAGATTCAATTTCTACTTGATGTGTATTGTCATGTTTAGAATTGGAGTTGAATGGTCTTCTTGGAATGCAACGATTACAATTGATTTAATAAAGTAGTTACTTTTAACAGTTTTCATTCTTGGCATAAGTGGTGATGGCAAATGGTTGACATGCCTGTCTCTGCTTCCACATTAGGTGTACATGTGTACCAGATCAGCTATAGTTAAAATCTCTCTGTTGTATGTGCATACCCATTTTCAAAGCCTCAGGTCAACACACATAGAGCACATACCTGTAAAGGTTTTTAAATTGGAGTTCAATATTTTTTTTTAACTATCAAAAGCTTGTAATCAACATTTGAAATCATGCTTTATAGTCTACAATTAAAAAAGTTAAGTCTCATCCAATTTGTTCAAACATTTGTGTGATGAGCAAGCAACCTTGAGTGCAAGATTTGAATGTGCCAAACCTAGCACTATCTATCCACATGCAAGTCCAACTCCCCACCAATGTTCCACTTAGTGAATTAATTTGTTTTGCTCCCTTCTTGTAGGTCATATTTGCAAAACCTTAGACTTCTGATTTTCCTTATTTTAAAAGGTGCTAGCTCAATGGATGATCCCCTGCATTAAAAGCAGGGGATGGTGGTTCCCTTCTTATATGTGATATTTGCAATACTTTAGACTTTTAATTTTCCTTATTTTAAAAGGTGCTAGCTCAATGGATGAGCACTTGCATTAAAAGTAGGGGATGATGGTTCGTATCCATCGTGCCTTAACATGAAGTAATAATATTTTTTAGTTTATATTAAATAATATGATTTTTTAAATTTATTAGTTTATACCATATTCTATCTAATCATCTCTTAAGAAAGACAATAGTTTCTATAAAGACAAAAATAAAATTGTCTCTAAAAGACAATAATAGTGTTGTTCTTTATTGTCTTTATAAGATAATAATTTATGACAATAGTTTAAGACACTCACTTAAAGACATTACGTAAGACAATACACAACTTTTTATTTGTCTCAAATTACGACACTTCACTTAAATTGTCTCCAATATTGTCTTAAAACACCCCTTCATGTTGTAGTGACTCCCGCACGTGGTCCAAGATCTGTGGAATGGATCTGTACCCGAAAAAGCTGCGGCGACATATCAGATGCACTACGGACTTAGGGTTAGGCTTCCATGGCCATAGAGTGCTAGAGTTTATCTCTATACAGCAGAGGATGATTTGCACCGAACGTGACAGTTTTTCAAATTAATTAATTAATTCGAAAAACTGTCACGTCTGGTGCAAATCATCTGCTGTTTAGCCACGGGCAGAGTCTATTACTCCGCCGAAAGAAACTACGAATACTATGACAGCAGACGATTGACACGAAATATTTTCTTAAGTCTCTTAAATTAATATTTTCTTGACCTCTCATTCTATAAGAATCTCAGATCCAGAAAACCCCCCTTCAGCTCTCACCTTAAAATGCAAGCATCTCTAACGCTAGAACTAGAATAAGAAATTGGAAAAAGATTGAAGAGAGAACCTGCTGATGTGGTTCGGAATGGGAGCCGGGAAAACAGCGGCTCGTCGCGACACAAAATTGCTCCGCAGTCAGACTCCCGTTCCTGTCGCACAAATTCTCTATCTCAGCTTGAGCACGCACGAACAAAAATAGAAAACGAAGAGAAATAATACAGCAGATCAACGGCACTGGAGTGGATTCGAATCCTGATCTCATGATAAGAGGACAGATGGTTATGGTAAAACTAGGGCTTTCCTTGCGCATATTTGTAGGCAGCGTCCCGATCCGTTCCTTGCGCATCTTTCTGTATTACCCTTTCTTTGCGCAGACCAGCGTCCCAACCCGTTCCTTGCGCATCTTTCTGTATTACCCTTTCTTTGCGCAGACATAATACAGCCGATCAACGCCATTTTCGCCTGAGTGGATTCGAATACTGATCTCATGATAAGAGGACAGATGGTTATGGTAAAACTAGGGCTTTCCTTGCGCATATTTGTAGGCAGCGTCCCGACCCGTTCCTTGCGCATCTTTCTGTATTACCCGACCCGTTCCTTGCGCATCTTTCTGTAAAGGGTAATACAGAAAGATGCGCAAGGAACGGGTCGGCATGCGCATCTTGCTGTATTTTTTCATACTAAAACGATTATATTTTGTTTAATCTTGTATATAAATCATAATAAATTGGTAATTTTGCTATTAAATCTATTATTTTTTAGTTAAGAGAAGGCCGTCTAAAATTTTTGTACCGTCATTGACTGTACCACGTACGGAAGGAGTTGGCCGAATCAAATCAGGAGCCTTCTCCCATTGAAGTCAACTAGCACAAAAGTGCAACGAACTATAAATGTCTACATTAAAAAAATTGCACTCTACTTTCTTGAAGAGGAAATAAATTTGTGTTTGGGATAAAGTTTAGATTAGATTCTATGATTGAAGTTATTGTACGACTTAATGAGAGATTAATTTATTTTTATTGAAAATATTAATTATTTATTTATTAACCATTTTAACTTGACAATACTTTTAATCATTTAAAAAAATATATTATTATTTCTTTATAATATATTGTTTTTTCAATATATAGAAAATTTTAATAATTTATATATTAAAATTAATAATCATTGTTGTTCTACTTCAATAGCTATTATAAATTAGGCATGCTTTCATATCTAATAAAGTGTTTTGGTATATATTGGATTTATAGTTAGTTCATATTATATTTTTTATTATTTTTGTGGGAATATTAGTGTATAAAAAGACTAGATTTTCAAAAAATTAAATAATCAAACTATAATGTTTTTGGTAAACAAATTTGTCACAGTGAAGTTCTTTTGAAATTAACCTTGCTCCTATGATGTATTTTTGATTTTTGTGTAGTACTTGTCATATCTGAAATACTAAAAGGAAGTATGAATATGAACTCCGATTATAGACATAAGACTACTCACTAAGATTCATAAAAAAAGACAATTCACTGGGGTTTTGAATGATGTTGTAAGATGTATGAAATTGAATTTTAACTCGACTCAAAAACTCAAAAACCATTGGAAAACTAAAACTTATTGAAAGCTCCTTTGAAAAATTCACCAGAGTCTCCCCTTATGCAAAAAGTCTCTCAATTTTTTACATTACAATTAGCCTCGTATTTATAGGTTTCATGAGATAACTACTCTATCTTTTGGTTAATAACTAACTTCCTTTTACTTGTTTTGGAAGAGGTTTATTAACCTCAAGATTTCATGCAAAAAAGTGTAGGTTAATTAACCTTGAAAAAATTAACCAAAAGATAAATTTAAGTACAAATATTTAGATAGAAGATGAAATAATCAATATAACAGCCACACAAAAATCATCTTGTAATTTTGATGGATACTTTAATCTAAATTTATTCCCCACGAATGCCTTAGACCAATCTAAAAACCCATCACGTGTAACCCTCTTCATATTTCAAATGTCTTTATCTTGGCACCGCCTATAGCCATACGACCATACTTCATTTTTTTAATCTGTATTAAAGTTACTAAAATAAATAAATGTTAAAAAGATTATAAATTTAAAAGTAATTGAAAAATATGGTATTATAAGAGATTTGAAATATTTTAAAAATAAATAAATGATTAAAAATATTATAAAGTTAAAAATGAATAATAGAATTATTTTAATATATTTTTTTAATGTAAATTGATAAGGTAAGAGCTTTTTTTAGCAAGAGTCCCTACTTGTTTTTATTGTGGTAAAGAGAAATAAATAAATTATTAAAGAGAAATAAATAAATCATTAGTTAATCGATGAATTCTATTTTTCAATTAATTCAACCAATCACAGTAGAGTATTAAAACTTTTAAAACTTTTTATTAAAGTTTTTGCATTTTTTTTATTTTAATAATTATCAAAATCGCTATTTATTCCTCTTTTAATTGGTTAATATTGAAAAAGACAATGAAAATAATAATTTTTTCCTTTAGAAAACATAAAATTCACTCTGTAGTGCAGAGAAATGATATTTATTAATAACAATAATGAATTTAGATGTCATTTTTACATTAATGATCATGTTCTGAGACTTATAAATGATTGTACCTAGAAATGCATATTTCAAAGATCATTTATTTATTTATTATATAATAAAATTCAATAGTTCATCAGTTTTGATAAATATTTTTATGTAGAATTCTAATTAATTTGAAAAATCTTATTGTGAAAATATGATATTATAGTTGATAAAATTAAATAATACAATTAATGTTCTATACGAAAAATAATAAGCTATTGTTTTCTAATAATATTATTAAAGATATTATTTCTTTCTTTGAAAAATATATAGCAAAAGGTAATAAAATTAAATTATAATCTCATATGTTAATTTATGATACTATTAAATTTATAATAATTACATTCACTACATAATTATATTATATGATCATAAATATTAATTTTCAAAAATATATGAACACTTTCTTAATTATGATATATATAAAATCTACTTACAATTTTATGGTAAAAATATTGAATGGAAAAAATAATATTCCAACGTTAATGAGATTTAAAAACAAATTACTTTAACCATTTTTCAGAGATGAACCTATTATAAGAAAATTGTATAATTAAAAAATATGATTTTCACATAAATCTATAATGTTCTTGAAATATATTATACTTTTACTATTTTCTAATCTAATAGTAAAAATCTAAGAGATCAAAAAGAGGAAAAGTAAAAATCAATTATTTTAAATATTAAAAATTAAAAAATTATTTGTAAAATTTAAAAATTATTCTAAACTAATCAATCAAACATTAATCAAAGAAATAATAATAAATACATATTTTTATAACATTATATATGGTTTTTCAAAATTTTAGGTCTCTCTTCAATTCTTTGAAGATACTTTTTTTAATTCCTTGAATAATTCTCACATTTAATTATTGAAGGGATTACCCGATTAGTCTTTTTTCTCGATAAATATGTGTGTTTTTCAAATTATGAAATGTGCACTATCTAGATGAAATGTGCACTAAGTAGACCATTCATTCACATGATAAATGGTTTCATGTGAACCATACTCATCACAAACCTTGGATCAATGAGTTTGACTTAATTTTTTGTATGAACAACCCCAATGCATATTGCCTACCTTATAATAAAGATCTCATTAAGTGGTTACAATATATCTTAATAATTATCAATGCACCTAAAGCTCTCCATGTTGCACTTCCTCCTCTAAACTTGCTAAATAACACAACAATAAAATTTATGACATATATTGCATTGAGCATTCAAACACTACAAATATTAAAATACAAAAATAAAATAAACAAATACATGTATACCAATTATAAAACTACTACAAATATACAACTACTACAAATAAACTAAATAACTATTCCTAATCTCAATCATAACTTATTGACCCAATGATGATTGATCTTTTGATGATGCAAGTCCTCGGCAGATGTGGACTAATTCCAAGTCCTGATCTGTAGTAACTCTTCTTAACCTGTGACTTCATCTTTGTTGGAAGGATGTAAAGCTAGCCAACTGGGGAAGCGCCCAACCTGGTAAAGCTCAGGAGTTTTCATTTTTGAGTTTGGATCTGCTGAAACTCCGTCATACAGAATTCACTCCACAAACTATCTTCAATTCCTTACTCTTCATATGAACAATATGTTGTCAAAGCTAGTATATCAATGAATTCCCAATCTGTAGACAAGTTGGAGAAATGTTCAACTTCTTTTCTTCAAAAGGTTTTGTTCTTGAAGAACAATATGGCTTCTATTCTGAAAATCAGAGGTCTAAATTTGTGATGAAATTAATGACTTGGATGCCTAGCCCAAAATTTTCTTTTATTCACTTTAATTTCCATCCCTAGCACTAATTCCTAATTAGGGTTTCATTTGTCCCTTTATTATAATTTATTCTATTACATGGTAATCATAACATTACTTTATAATATTACATGGACCCTTTATTATAATTTATTCAACTATAAAGTAATCATAATATTACTTTATAATACTACATGGGCTCTTTTATTATAATTCACTATTTTATACCATTTGTAATGCCCCGCCAAGGGATCCAAAGAATTTCACTAAGTTTACCAAACAAATTTTTTTTTTTAAACATGAAAGATAAACCATTCACAACACTTGCAGAAGCAATAGAAACAATTCGAATAAAAGTAAACATAACATACATAACAAGTTACATTCTTTAAAGATCCCTTAACATTGAATTACATCTAAATTAACTATTCATCTAACATCACATCCTTATGAAATAACAATGATACATCCAACACTCTTAAACCATATACAAGTGTCTTTTTTTTTGTAATTACATTTTAGATTGCTCAATCATCCACTGTACATGTTATAAGGTATGAAAGCTTGAAAGAATAAACATCCACGTAAATAAAGTACATCATCATCCAATATTAATCCCTGATGAAATAACATAATGAAACCACATATCATACATGATACAATATCATAAAAGATATAAAAATCCATCATAAAAGATAACCATATATCACAAACATAAATAACTAAGTGCACGGTTCCTCCCAACCGTAAATAGCATCATTAGACCATCGTGGATCTTAGCCATCCCTCTGTGCGTAACATCCCAAAGCACCGAAGATATCATTGATATTAACATAGTAGGAATGTCACTCCTAACATACTACTAACATGCAAAGTAAAGCATAAGATAACATCATCTAACATATGCAAATCATCAATATAAGAAACATACCAGTAAATACATCCATCATAGGGTATATCATCAATCATAATGCTCTAAGAACATAATGAAGATAAATACCAACCAAGAATGCTCTAGCCACGGTGTCTCGGACGGATTTCAAATGATAAGAGTGGAAATTACACTATCACCCGACCGCGTGGAACCTAAGTGGTCCACTCCCACTGTGTTGAGGAGATAATCTCAAGTCCCAAACAGGCTATCAATTCACAAGCACAAATCTCTATAAGTCCAAGAATCCTAAAAGTATACTAACTCAAAGGTTCCATCACATAAAACCGACATCTATTTTTCATAGGCACACAATGACATGTAGGAAACCTACTCTGCAAGCGAAAAAGTGTCATCGCATTTATCAAGTACAAGTTACCTTGGCAGTTAGCTAAACTCCACAGGTCCATACTGATCTCATGCGGCCACTAGTATCCTCTCATACTGACGAGGCATACTACGGAATGCAAGGTCGCAACCTTGTGTTCTCACTACTCCCATCCTAGCCTGTACAAGCACTCAAGGCATGGGCGAGAACCAAAACAATTATCTTTTTAGGTTCATTTAATCCCCATTTAGTGTGTAAATGTTATCGCTTATTAACCAAACTTACAATGAGTTACCCTGGCAGCCACTTAGGGCCCTAGCCCCCATTGCAAGCCACTTCCCGACACTACAAGCACATAACTTACCCTAAGCTCATGGAATCATAAAATCACCCCAGTCCTATACAAGCGATTGGAAAGAAAATCCAAAAGATAATCCATAAAAAGAATCATCAAATATCCATGATAAAAGCATCAAATATCCACAATAAGAATCATCAAATCTCCATGAGCATCTGAAAAGCATCCATAGAAAATCATGACCACAATAGTTCTCTATTGGCAACTGAAGGCATCACTAATAATCATAAGTATCCATTGGTTCTCAATAACCAAAATACATCTCAAAATAAATCACCATATCCATTGGTTCTCATCAAGCAACCAAGAATATCTCAAAATCATACTGATCGAAGACTCCAAAATGGTTGAGTCAAACATGTCACAATATGACATCATCAAGAAATAAATCAACATTTCAGTCCCATCATGGCGACTAGAAAATAATCCAAGGATAACTGATCGATGACTCAAAAATGATTAGCTCAAGTGTCTCATACACATATATCTCAGCTTCACACATGAAGACTAATGAACAATAAAAATCAGTAAATACAAACATTTCATAGAGCATATGATCACACTACCATGGTTGGGCTTATAAAGATCGAGACCAAATAAGATCAACATGCCATCATATCTCATAACTCTCGAGCCTTTGGTAACAACCTAGGACTGGTCAACACTAGTTAACCCAAAACCCAAAACAAGAAGCATATAAAATACACGTTGCAAACACATGTTTTGGTTTACTAAATTCACATAGTTGAGTAATGTGTAGGGGTTTCTAGTTTTCTGTTTGCAAGTATACTTCAAGTGTATATGATTTATCATTTGACCTACAAGTCAACCCAATTGTTCCTCGATAGCATTATCTTTCCATTATTAAGAATTACATTCTAAGAGTAACTTAAGGATAAATATTCACTAAACTGATCATCATTGACCTTTAATTAAATTGTCCTCTATATTTAACCATGATCCATATTCTAATTGATTAACCTTTCAAATCTTTTAGGATCATTATTAGTTATATTATAAGAGGACCAATTATCATTCTTCGAATATGAGATTATAACTTCATTAGAATGATCAATTAATATCAGTTCACAATCCTTGACCTTTTATCATTCTAATAATTCTCAATTATATATTACTAAGTCTTCACCATTAAAATATCTAAAGTCGTTATTCAAGTCATAAGAATAAGACCTATCAACTTGATATCAACATTTCTACAATCTCATTAAAAGAATTATATCAATTAAATTTCTATTATATAACTTAATTATTAATTAAATTCAATTAGCTCTAGTTAATTGATTTCATTAATAATTTCACAACCAAACCATCAACCCAATGAGTATTAGTTGACTAACAATAGTTTGTACGTCAAAGTCAATTTCAATCCAATACACAAATATTAATATTTTAATAATAATAATATTAACAAGTTATTTTGAAAATCTTATCCATAATGACTACATTCATCTTTCTTAACGATTTCGTATTAATGATAATCATTTCAAATTAAAACTCTATCACATAATATAATTATATTGACAACTCAATGAATATCAATTGATTAAAATCAATTATAATCCAACTCCAAAAATTATTATCTTTTACCAAACTTCAATCAATAAATAATCTCCACTAGATTAACTCTAATCAAATTTGTTGATATCTATTTAAACCATTATTTATTAATAGTTTGCTAGTCCTTACAAATATTAATAAATAATAAACTCCTCAAACTATAAATACTCGATCTATAGAATCCTTCCATAAATTCATTAGTTAATATTTGGCTAACTCTTAATTCCATTAAGGTATTCAAAGGTATTAACCAATAACATAATAATTCAGTCTTAATCCAATATCATTCAGAGTTTCTAAATTTAAGTCAACATAATATAAATTATCATCTTACAATTATTTAATCAATATTAAAATCAACCATTAGACTCCATTTTCTAATTGTTCTAATAATATTTTGTTTATATAAACGTTGTTTGAAAAAGATCCCTATCACAAACCAATAAGACTCATTGTAGATTTTAACATGAATAATCTCCAAATTCTTAACATTATCATCTTCATTAAACAACTCTAAAATTGTTTAATATATATTAAATAGTATTCAATATACATTATAAAAAGTCCACTATATAAACTATATTAAAATCTCTTTTCTTTTAATTTTCTCTCATTTAAAAATCTATTTACTTAGATTGACTAATAATTAATTACACTTCTTCTACTATTTACTAATCTTAATTAAATTTGATTTAATTAGATTAGATAATAAACCATATAAAACTAATGCATATTAATAAGATTCTAATAAGAGAAGATTGCAATAATATCTTTAATTCATTCCATGCTTTGATATATTATTTTTACGAAGTTAAAACATAAAAAACTCTTGGTTATGAGAAATGGAGAAATATATGTCTTTGAATAAAACAGTTTCAGTACGACGGCCATATCTCCCTAATGAACCGTTGGATCGGGCTGAAATTGAAATATGTTGGAGAGGGCCAAGTTGTGGTAATTCTGACTGGAGCGATTGAATAAATTCGATTACAATAAAAAGTTATGAATGACTGAGTTTGAGTCTCTCCAAGGAGCAATGACAGGGTAGTTTATGATGAATTAAGAATTTTTTCTAAAAGGTAATTGTTCTCTAAATTTACTCATTCATCCATTTAATAAGTTTGTCCATACGAATCTAAAAATATAATTTGATAGAAAGATTACATCTAACCATTCAAATTTTCAACTTAGAATTTCTATTTTAATTTCAAATCTTGTCTATCTAATTTCACAATATAAATTCGAACCCAAATCCGATTAAGATCTAATTTCCTCCTCAATAGGATCTAGGGTTTTCTATTGTTTTCTTCTCAACCAAATAGCATATCTAGATTCTAATTTCAAATTCTAGATTCAATCATAGAGAGTATTCAGACACATATAACAGACACGATGAAGACAGGAAGAGAAATAGTGCAAAGAGAATATGTGAATATCACGAGTGCACCTGGACACTGATGCTAATCCGCCATGCCTCAGAAGTCCATAAAAAATCCTTTCCTTCTCCATCATTTGCAATTTTTTCAAGATCCAAGCCCACCGAAAACCTCCAAGTGACTAGAAGTGCTAGAAGGAGCATAGAAGCAAGTAGAAAACCAATGAGCATGTAGAAGCATATGAGCTTCTAAAATTCATGTAAACTTGAAGCTTCCATTTAAGCTTGTAGCTTGTTCAAACACACTAGGAGAGCCTCTATTTAAAGGCCTCTAAGATGCATCTAGAGTGCCTCTAGAAACAACTAGAAGATAAGCATGACAACCAAGCATGAGTCTTCTCCAACCTTCTAGATGAGTCTTAAGGTTGTAGACACCATGTGCTCAAATAAAATGTTAACTTCTTAGTGTAGACAACTTGTGCATTCTTAGAGTGCAAACTCTTGTGTTGTCTACATGACAACTCTCGAAAATTCACAAACTTCTATGTGAGCAAATATTAAAATAATGCACAATCATTAATATAATATTTACTTTACTCTTTCCAATTTAATTAATTAATTTATTTATTAAATATCATGCACTTACTTGAATAATTCCACTTTTAAATCTTAATATATTTATATTTTAATCACATGAAATCTAGAATCTTTTAATAATTTTCTTATATTTTCCACTTTTAAATTTTCATTTTCTAAAACTTAATTGCTAAAATATTTATTAGCTTTAATAATAATATTATTTAGTCATTTATTTAAAAATGAGCTCCAAATATATTATTATTAAAATAAATATTGTCACATTTCTAAATTTAAACTTTTAATTTTTAATCTTCCAATTTAATTATTTTATTTAATTAATTTCTCAATTAATTAAATAAAATAAATATTAAAATATCATATTAATTTTTCATTTAATTAAACCATTAATTAAATCTTTTAATTAGGCTTAATTAATAGAAAATACATCAAAGACTCATAAGATAAAAATATGAAAAACCCATCATAGCCAAAATACATACAAAATCAAACCAAGGCTTAATATCATGAATTACGTCATCCAACGTATTCAAAGGGTACTCAACTCAGATACTTGTCCTAATTTTTCAATTAAGACAAATGGCTTAAAGGGTTGGGATTTGGACTTGAGAATTTATCTCCCCTCTCTTATCATTGAGATAATGTGATAGGGTACGCTCATCCTGGCAATTCAGGAAAGTCGATACCCGGTACCTGCAACCTACATAAAAACCATGCATGTACAAACACAATATATATACTAAACTAAACAGACAATGGCAAGAAGTGGTGCATCGTGTAGATCCCGACTAGCAGATGACTACGACTCCCTTCCTTAACCACATCAGACATGTCATACAAAAGCAACCACACAAAGCAAACACACACATTATACACATGCAAGTATGGGGTAAGTATCCATAAGAAAACACATATGATAATAAATCATCTTACTAATCATCATTAATAACTGAAACCAATGTAATAATCATCATCAATAATTGTGAACACTAAAAATAATCATCATACATACATGAAATGTAGAATTTAAGTAATTTCATCACATAATAAACTGAATCCATAGCACAATATCTGATAATCTCAAAACAATGCTGCTAACCATCAACATAAAACTAGCTCTAAAAGAGTTCAGCAACGATAACAAAATGCGAACCAGGGGCAGGCACTACACCATTAATAAGAATAAGTGATTATTAAATCATTTTATTATTAATTTATTTAACCATTAGTTGGAAAATAATAAAATATTTCCTAGTTTATTCATAAAATACTCAAATGAGCTAAAAAATGAAAACCAAGTTAAACCACTTGATTGTGGATGATGCGTGAACTGCTTGAGCCAACTAGTAGTCTCCTCCTAAAATCTAGGGATACTCCTACAAAGTGTGAAATTGAGTCTGTCACTCTGAAGTTGAGTACTAATGAATCTCTTTTGTTGTGTGCATCTTAAGAGTGTGTGTCAGTGAAGTGGGAAAAATAAGAGTGCCTTCTAAAGAATAGGAGATGCGTTCCAATGTATCTAAAATATCCCCAGTGGTCTCTGGAAACCTCCTAGACAACTCTTAGTCAGTCCCAAAAAATTAGGGATCCCTCTTACATTTTAGGAACATATTGTTGATTTCCCAAACCAACTTGGAAAGCTTTTCTATGGTTCTATATGTCCTATATGAGTCCCCTACACACTCTATTTGCCTATGGGAACTCCAGTAGTAGGCCAATCCATGAACAAATGCTTGCCATCCTAGAAAGGGGACATTACAATCTCATCATCTAATGTGAAACCAACTGAAATGAGTTGACTAACTAATATATTAAACTCATTCAAATGATATGATAATATTAGTCATCCTTCTTTCATTTTCAAATTATATAACTTCTTCATTATTAATTTTTTTCGAAGCTAAAGTATCTCGTATAAGAAAGATAGTTTCTCACTAAGAAAATCATTGCCCTTGGTTTCAAATCCATTTTCCCCCATTGCCCTTGGTTTCAAATCCATTTTCCCCCATTCAATATTTGTCAACTTTCCTTGGCAACTTGTTTTACCAAGCAATGTAGGTTACAAATCCTACTTGATGCACAAAGACTCTATCTGCACTTTCCACAACTCAAAGTTTTGGCCTTTCTTTTTTTGATTTACCAGTTATCTGCCTCATCCATGGTGCCTGCAAATGTTCATTGATTACCAATTGTTGAGCTTAAGAAAATATAGAAATGAAATTTTAAAAATTGAACAAACTAGATAGCCAAATGCAAAAGTTTCAACACAAATTTATAGTGGTCCATCGAGATAACTTGGACTATGTCCACTATTAAAGCAAGGGATTCTCTATTACTCACAAACTCATTTTGTAAAGTTTGAAGGGAAATGAGAGCACCTCATAAATTCATCTGAGATTAGTATGCACATCCTATATCCAATAGTTCATTGAACAACTTCTAATAAGAAAATAAAAATGCATACCACTATGCCATAAAAGCAAAAATATACATAGTTGATTTCCCACAATTAAAACCTTAAAGGAAAGTGATTGCGATTTACCAATCTAAATAAATTTTAGCAGCATTGTGACATACATATTATTATGCTACAATCATGAAACTAGAAGAATGAAATAGAATAGAGAACATAGATATACGTGGGGAAAGCCTATCCAGGTAAAAACCCAACCCTCCAAACCATCAAGCTAATGTATTATTCAACAACAAGTTACAAGACATTTTCAGCCTTAACATGGAGATTTATATCTTGCTCTATTCTAGAGAAAATTTGGCAGCATAGCCCTATGCAAATAACTTCTCACCTCTCTCTTAATTCTCTACAACAATGCTTTGTACTTATAGAGTTTTCATACAAAAGGAAATAGTTTCTAAAGCGTCTATGTTCAATGCATCTACAAATTATTTTAGAAACTTCCTTATAAACAAATCTTGCATAAAACAAAACATAAGAGAATAAATCACCAAAAAATAGAAGCTTTTTGTATTTCTACTCCAAGTCTTTTCTTGTGGAAGAATCCAACTTCATTTAGTAGCTTTCCAAGAAAACACAAATAAAACAATAAATCGTGGTAACGCCGATTCACCTTATCCCAAAAATCTCCCACTTGATGAAGACCTTACAAGATTCAAAATGATGAAATTATATCAACACAACCATCCATGAAACAACATAACTCATAACATATGCTCTTGTGCTCCAACTAGACACATGTCCAAATAACACAAGCATAAGATCCATGTGATAACAAAGGCTACACACACTACCACCACTCCATTGTGCTCATGAGCTACATAGAAGTATCAAAAATATCAACTTCTTAGCCCAACAAAACAATGAAGTCATCCTGTAGAAAACAAGATAAAACATCAGCCAAAATAACAACCTAACTGATTGGTCCAATCCAACTAATAAACCCACGAGATTGAAAATAGCATCCATAGTAAATGCTAACTCATCCAATCAACCATACCTCAAAAGTATCCTACACCAGAAAACTCATGCCAAAAACATAACCAACCCATAAACTGCAACCTCAAGCTCTATGTGCAAACCAATCGATGAAGATCAAATACATACAAGAACTCCCAATGCATGGGTAATGTTGAATCTAAAAATTCAAAAGCATACTGAGTGTACTGATAACAACACAAAGAAAGTGTAACCATGTAGTACCAAAGACCATCCACAAAGATATGCGAATCCTATATCAAAAACACTGCAAGAAACATCTCTTTCGTCTAGTCTCCACCACTCTCCCATGTTCTCCACATCCAACAAAAAAGAGAGATAAATGAACCACCTTGTCATCACAAAAAATAGTGAAGTACAAGTGATAAAAAATGACCACAAAAGAGTGACCACCATAGCGCCAACAGATCTCAAAAGCAATGTTATGTGAACCAAAACATCCAAGAAGATGACCAAGACCAAAGAAAGAAAGTGCAAATCATAAGCATGTAGCATGTCCTTCTACAAACACTTCTAAATGTCACTTGTGCCAAGTATGATCTACTTCACAACCCCAAGAGAAAAGCCACAACAACATCCAAAATTGCTCAACCTCAAGAGATTAAACATGACATGATATCATGAATCTGCATTGATGTAAGCCTCTCAAAGAAGATCAAACAACCCCCTTTCCCATTTTAGGAAATCAGCCCACTACCATCTCCTATATTCATCATAAATGAAAGTACACCTCAAGGAGATAATCATGTTATCCAACTCTCACAATGAATCCTCCAAAACCATCTAACTATAGCTCAAGTTCCACGAATATGAAAGAAAAGACAAAGCACCTGAAAGTAACATTGGGCAATACCTTTCAAGTGATAAATTGCTAAGTAGACCAAGAGTGGAGAATGAGAATGCTCCTCCAAGATATGCAAGTCACCCTGTGACTTATCTAAGAACAATCTCCTCATAGGTCTATATTGAACTCACGTCCAACAAAGTTGTAGTCTCCTCAAAATTTCTATTGAAATCTCATCAAGATTACACATATCAACAACATGTCTCTAATCTCAAGAGAACTCTAGCCTCACCTAAGTCTCCAAGTATCCAAAAGCACCTGTAATCAATCACTCCATGTAAAACTCTACTGCAACATAGCATTGTCATGAAGTATCAAGCAAATGATGAAAGTATTCAATACAAAGAAACTAAACCAAGATCAATGTCAAAGCTCCAACCATGGAATCAGGAACATAAACATGACATCATGATCTAAACCATCTCCTCCAAAGAGATAACATGCTTCATGTCATCATATCAGATAATTATATCATGTCACAACTCTAAATTGGTAATAAAGAGAGAACCATGACATAAAAGTCAACATGATAACATATCAAATAAAAGCATAAACAACATCTCTACCAAGGACCCCTTAAATCCTAAAGATGTCAGCATCTCCAATCACATGAAGATACCATCTCCAATTAGTGAACCAACAAATGTGAAAGACCCTTCTGTAGCAATAGGATCTAAGGCATCCTCCAATATTTGCAACACTAAAGAAGATCATCCATCACCACATGATGGAAAAATATAGCCACTGCTAAAGTTCCCACTGAAGCATGATACCAAGCTCTCTAAGCATGACACACCATCCTCCAAATTTAAAAATCATCTAGGTCGACACATCACACTGGGTGAAACCAAGATCTCCACACTAAGGAAATTCACCATGCTTTAGGACTCCATAACTAACTATCCAAGTACACAAATATCATCCATCCTCTCATCTCAAAGCAACCACACAAATGCATAAGTGACCACAAACAAGGCCAACTAACAAGTCTACACTGACACTGAATCAAATCTAGTGGATATAGACAGTCCACATCCAAGTTATCGCACTACAATTAAGTGGGTGGCCTACCCACATGACTACATAACTTGTAGATCTAATCGTTGCAACATGCAAACCCACTATCACATTAGTGACACATGCAATTGAGATCAAATAGAATAATCATGTAGACAACATGACTCAAACACCATATCAAGCACAAATCTGATTTTCCAATTAAGTCCACATCAAGCACCATAGTCCAGGAATCCAACAAAGCTTCACCACAAAAATGTTGAGTGATAGATCACGTACCAACATCACCATGCAGAGAAAGAAAAACAACTCCTCTCACCATGCACAAAGAATACATGCATGTAGGACTACAACTATCTGATCTAGTACCACTCTAAAGGAACAAGAGTCCAGAAAATAGCTCTTCAATAGATTCTCAAAAAACTACAAGTTTTTATTTCAGCATGCAAAACCTGCAAAAACATTGTGTTCAAGAACACCCATGCACATCCACACCCACTTCTCATCTGGAAGACTCAAAGTCTAAATAAAATACCAAACAATCGAACCCAGATTAATGGATTATCATAGATGAACATCACCATAGATTTTTTTAGGAAAATCTATAAACCCCTCAGATCCAACAAACAAGAATCCAAGCCATGCATGTATGAGCATCTAAGAGGAAATATACACCATAGATATTTTAGGAAAATCTATAAACCCCTCAGATCCAATGAACAAGAATCCAAGCCATGCATGTATGAGCATCTAAGAGGAAAATATAGTACTAGAACTCCAGGCCCATTTGTAGACCAATTCCACAACTACTACTAGTACGTGCATCTGAGAGAGATAGGCTATCTAGAAGCTTCCAGATCATCCAATGATCAACTCCATAGCTTCTATGCATTCTAGATAACAAAAGAGACACCTTGAAATACCCATGCATCAAGAGTTATTTTGCTGTCAACCAAGAGCTCCAGATCAATGCCATTTCAACATAACTAATTGTATTTTCTCTATCTTTAGCATCTTTTAAGAAATGTTTGTTGTCTCCTAAAATAATAAATCAATTGTAAGACTTTCACTCATCAAAGGATTAATTATCAATCAATTTCTGCAAAACAAACTTCTTCAAGCTCTGCAAGTTAATAAATCTTAATAGAAGAAATACTCAGAACTAGAAACTTTGTGAGTCCTCACATGCAAGCAACATGCAATTCACAAAATTGAGCTTTGATACCAATTGAAGAGAAATAAGAGCACCTCAAAAATTCATTTGAGATCAGTATGAACATCCTGTATCCAATAGTTCATTGAACAATTTCTTATAAACAAATACAAGTGCATATTACTATTCCATAAAAGCAGAAGTAGACATAGTTGATTTCTCACAATTAAAGTCTTAAAGGAAAGTGATTGCAATTTACCAATTTAAATAAATTTCAGTAGTATTATGACATACAGATTATTATGCTACAATCATGAAACTAGAAGAATGAGAGCATAGAGAACACATATATATGTGGGTAAAGCCTTTCTAGGTAAAACCCCACCCTCCAAACCATCAAGCTAATGTATTATTCAACAACAAGTTATAGTACATTGTCAGCCTTCACATGGAGATTTACATTTTGCTCTATTCTAGAGAAAATCTAGCAGCATAACTCTATGCAAATAACTTCTCATCTCTCTCTCTCTTAATTCTCTACAACAATGCTTTGTACTTATAGAGTTTTCATACAAAAAGAAACAATTTCTAAACCATCTACATTCAACGCATCTACAAATTATTTTAGAAACTTCCTTATGCACAACCCTTGCATAAAACAAAACATAAGAGAATAAAACACCAACAAATAGAAGCTTTATGTTTGTCTACTCCAAGTCTTTTCTTGTGGAAAAATTCAGCTTCATTTAGAAACTTTCAAAGAAAGCACAAATAAAGCAGTAAATTGTAGTAAAGCTAAGTCACCTTATCCCAACAAAGATTTGTTATCAAAATTTTAAACTAGATAAGGTTTCTTATTTCATATAACAAAAATAATTTCTCAACCCTCTTATTGTCTTCTCGCCACTTGAGAGAGCTAAGAAAATCGTTGCCTTTGCTTTCAAATCCATTTTCTCCCATTCATCATCTGTCAACTTTCTTCGGCCCTTTGCTTTACTAAGCAATGTAGGTTGCACAAAGACTCTATCTACACTTTCCACAGCTCAAAGTTTTGACTATAATTTTTTTTCTTTTTTTTGCGCTTATCTGCCTCATCCACGGTGCCTTCAAATGTTCACTGATTGCCAGTCGTTAAGCTTAAGAAAAAATGAAATTAAAAAATCTGGAAAACAAGATAGCCAAATGCAAAAGTGAAAAAAATAGACAGTCAAATGCAAAAGTGTCAACACACAAATTTATAATGGGTCATCCAAATAATCTAAACTATGTCCACTTTTCAAACAAGAGATTCTCTATTACTCATAAACTCTGTTTCTTACAACTTCCAGCAAGCATATCACACACTGGTATATGTTACAATCTTATGCATATTTTCTTTTGTTTTTAACATTGTAAGAAAGAAGAGAAGAATTTGTAAATGCAGAATCTGCCAGAGTCAATGATTGGACTTTAGACTATGACAGAACCATTACAGTTTCTAATAACTCTAGTTTATTATTGGTGGATTGTGATGGAAGTCCTTACTTCGAAGTCTGAATACACCATCTAAGATATGGAGAATGAAGGGCCAACTTCTCCAAGTTGACTTCCATGTCAAAACCCCTCTCCTGCAAATGAATTATTTGTGACCTCATTTTCTCATCGTTAACTTGTTAGATGGTTAAATCTGCCACAACCCGCATTTTGTTTGACATAGCTTTGTTACGAAAAATGATGTGATGTATTCCAAAAATCTATTGAATAGATTTGTTTAATTGTTTTTCACAGAATAGTAGTAATGTGTTTATGAACTGAGCATCTTTCCATTAATTATGCTAGCTATCAAACATAAACATCCATAGCAGCAAGGATGAGAGTAAGGGTCATAAAATCATAAACTTAAGAAAGATTCATTTGAAAAACTATATGCGGTCGCTCAAGAGCATATCGAAATGAATAGGGGTAACTTTGGATGGATGGAGGTGCCATTAGGTCATTTTGTGTGGTCGTGATAGATTTGGTTTTTAGATCCCAATAGTTTTGATGTTTTGATTATTTAATTTAAATATTATAGCCTACCATCTCCACTAATAGTTAATAGTTATGGAAGGGCCAAGCCAAACCAAAAAAACGACGAAGATGGCTGCTCTTTCTCTGCAGATTTAGTTTCCAATTTAGGGCTCTAATGGAGTTTTCTTTTTTAACATTTGTATCTTTCATTTTAATATCTTTTTAAATATTTTTCTCAATTCAAACCTTTTCGGTTTGTTTCTGTTAGTGCAGATTTTGAGATTGAAGTGGGAAAAAAAATATTAAAATAATATAATGAAAAACAAAGAAAAAATCTTTCATTTCCAAAAGCTGTAAGATTCTAATCAGGTAAAGCCGTCCTTTATTAGTCCACGTCTATTAATTTTTCCTACTTCACTTTTAATTTCATCCTTTTGTCTGGTAGCCTCAGCCCATATTACTATTTAAGGCTGGCAATATAATTTATCTCAACCCATAGCCTACCAAAAACAATAAAGAAAAAGAGATAATTTTTTTAACATTGCTTATAGTGAGTGCATGTTTTAGATAAGACTGATTGGATTGAAATAGGGAGAGCCTAGATCTATCAATTTATATGCAGACAACTATTATCTAGACATTGCATGTGTAATCGTGTCTCAATTCACTTCCTTAATATTCTTCTTCAGTATTCTGTTAGGAAAAATAAGATTGTCTAGAGTCTTCTACATCATGGGAGAAAATTAGTTCCTAAAATAGTTCTCACCTGTCCACATTTGCAGTTAGATTGTAGTAGTAGTTGTTGACTCCACTAAAATATCTATTAGTTACAAACTAATTCCACACATTTCCTAATAAATTGGTAGACAATATCTCTATCTTCTCATGCAACTTGCCCAAGTGTAGAGTCAGAAGTCTCATAAATTCACATTCTAGAAGTTGTAAATGCTCTTTATAAATAGAATGTAATTGCTCACACTAATTCATCAAAAATGTTTTATGTTTCAAAATCGTGTGTAGCAATTATTCTTCTCTTATGTTGTTTTGATATATTATTTATATTTCATTTTTCTACATGATATTAGAGAAAAGGTTCAACTAGAAATAGATTTCTCAAGTAGCTTCTACATTGTTGGAGCTTAATATTTGTTTATTTTTGTGTGTGGCTAACATGGGCTCTACAAATGAGTTGTTGCCTATATTTGATGGAAATGGCTTTGCAAATTGGAAGATTGCAGTCAAGAATACTTTAAGGGAAAATACTTTATGAAGGATGGTGAGTAGGGAGATTAAATTACCCCAAATTGATGGAAAAAAAGAGTTTTGGAAGAGCAAGTTGGAGCAAGCTAGAGGTATTATTGGTAAAACTTTAAACCCCAATCTCTATAGAAGGTTTGTTGATGTTGATGATGCAATACAATTGTGAGAGAATTTAGAGAAAATTATAATGATGCAGATATTGCTAATACATTTAGTATAGAAGAAAGATTGGTGAACTTAGATCCATCTTGTTTGGAAAAAATGACTGATTATTTCAATAAAGTCATTTTCTTAAATGCTCAATTGAAGAAAATAGGTGTTGAGTATGCAAAAAAAAAAGATTTTCAGTCGATTGCAATGGTTGAAAGTAAGCTCCCTCATTCTTACAATTTACTTAAGGAATCAAGGAAAAGAGTTATTCAACTAAATCCTAATGCACCACAACAAATGTTTGATGAATTTTGTAAGTTTGTTTTAGATTGATGCATTGCAAGGTAGGAGAATCGCCAAAGGAGATGTCTAGTCTCCAAAAAATAAACATACAACCAAAGATAAAAAATAATGCAAGATCTGATATCAAATCACAACTCTTTATTCATAAAATAACTGATTGCATGCAATGTATTGGGCTGTAAGGCCTTTTCGGTTACGGCCAAATACAAAGCAAGTAATAGTTTTGCAAGATCTCTCAAGATCCCATCCAAACCTTAGCTAGTCTAGATCCACACTCTAGTAGAAACCTCCAAGGAAGATCCAACTAGTACTCGAAATCGCACCAAGCAATCTCCCAGATTCCAAGCCTTAGCTACTAGCCCATCTCAAAATTCTCTCCTCTACCACCTCCTCTTCTCCAATATGGGTGAATAATCACAATTCTGATGTAAACTATCTCACATTTGGTGCTCTATCCACAGACTCAAAAAAAATCACTCTTCAGCTACTCTCCCAGAATCACTCATCCTTTGAATGAATGAATAATGACTAAAGACTCTAAAAGACCCCTAATTTATACGCAACCAAGCCACAAGTCAGCTCAGTAAGCTACAAATTAAATATCCTTCACATTAAATACTTGAAGAGCCACAAGTCAGCCTCTAATAGAAATTAAATATGAATTGCCTTTAAAGGCTTACAATACTTATTAAATACATCAAAATTAATTACTCAAGACCCAAATAAGTCCACTCAACAATACCAAAATCCCTTGGATGGTCCTACGTCATAGATGAAGATGACTAGCTTATTATATAAGGATATATTAAGAAAAATCATGCATATGCAGCTAGAAGTAAAGTCTTTACAAATGATGGAAAGAAGAATTGAGAAGGATATAATGATTTTTAAAGCAATTAAGGTTCTAACCATTTTTCTAGAAATGATGGTGGAGAAGAACAAGATGGAAGAAAACCCACTATTTGCAGGTATTGTGGTGGTGAAAATCATATGGAGAAATTTTGTTTGAAAAGAAAGGACAATGAAAGGCAACACTTCAAGCCCAGGAAATTTTATTTTAAGGATGAAAAGAAGAATAGACACAACAAAGACAAGAGAAAAAAACAAGAGAAAATAAGTAAGTAGGCAATTGCTACACCTGAAATCAGATGTATAATGTTAAGGGGGGTACTTTGCTTTAGATTCTTTTAAAGAATGAATTATAGACTTAAAAGATATCATTTCACATGACTAGAGGTAGATCTTTTCTTATTGACTTTTATGAAGGAAAGAATTGAAATCAATAAATTACTATTGAAAATAAAATTAAACTTTTGGTTCTAGGGATAGGAACTCTTAATGTTATAAACGAGTCTTTGAAAAATGTTTTACTCGTTAAAGGATTAGGGGTGAATCTAATTTATACAAAATAGTTCAAGCTGGATATGAATTTGTTGTTACCACTAATCAAGTTATTATTAGAGATAAAAACGACTGAAATGATATAATTTCTATTGGTAAAGTTAATCATAAAGAGAGTCTATTTAAATTTGTGGGATTTATTGACAATGAATTTAGATTCTCATGCTTATATGTCAAAACTTTGGTATGCTAGACTAAACATATAAATTATAGAAAATTATAAGATATGGCTAGAATGGACATGGTTGGAGGATTAGCTAAAAATTCACCATCTGAAGAAGTTTGTGAAGGATGTGTGCTAGGTGTTAGTGACGATAGAGAAGATATATTTACAGCTAGACAAAAGACAAGGAGTAATAAAGAAATCTATGGGCAAGGCTGAAAGATCCAAGGAAGGAGTGGTTGTGCTCTAATTACCAAAACATTACAAGTAAGTGACCCAAAATTATATGAAAAAGCTAGAGGAAAGGAAATGTTGAAATGCAAGCCAACCCTACTCCTTTCCAATCTGGAGTTAAGCTTAATAAGGAATGTACCACCTATAAAGTAGATCATACATCTCATAGACAAATTTTTGGTAGCTTGATTTATCTAATTCATTCTAGACTAGATAATTGTTTTGCAGTAAAAATGGTATCCATATTTATGCAGGAACCCAAAGAAAGGCATTGGATGGCTACAAAGACGACTTTGTGATATATTCATGAAACCATTTACTATGTTATACATTATAGATATAAGTCATTAACTTCTTTGATTGGCTTCATAGGTTCAAACCAAGGTGGTGATATTGATGACATAAATTCTACTAGAGGCTTTTTTTTTCAGCTTGGATTAGACCCAATTATAGGGAGCAACAAAAAACAAACAAACTACATCACTATCTTCCTGTGAAGCAGAATATAGAGCAGCAAGGAAGCAGGAAAAGAGACAATTTGGATTCAACATCTTTTATTTGAGCTTGGCTTTGCACAAAGTTCAACTGCTACTTTGTATTGTAACAATCAAAGTGCTATACACATTGAAAATAATCCTATTTTCCATGGTAAAACAAAGCACATTGAGATTGATTTTCACTATATCGGGGATCTTGTTCAAGAAAATATTGTTAACCTCTAATTTTGTCCAAGTGAAGATCAAATAGCTGATATATTTACTAAGAGTATGCTTGAGGCATAATTTTTGAAGTTACGGGATATGTTGGGCTTGATTGAGGTAAATGTTATGGGGTGTAGTGATATAATGTTCTCCTCCTCTTTTGTATTCTTCTAGTCAATCTTAAAGGGGGATATTAGGAAAAATAAGATTGTCTAGAGTCTTCTAGATGAGCGAAAATTAGTTCTTAAATTAATTCTTAATTGTCCACATCCACAATTGGTAGTAATTGTTGACTCCACTAAAATAATGATTAGTTACAAACTAGTAGCTATTGGCTCCACTAAATTGGTGGACTATTGCTCCATCTTCTCATGCAACCTTTAATGTGTAGAGTTGGTTAGAGTTGACTCTAATGTAGTCTTATCACTTCAAAATTTAGAAGTTGTAAATTCCCAATTGGTCAAAACATTTTCTCTTCCAATCGTATGTAAAAATTATTCTTCTCTTATATTGTTTTATATTTCATTTTACTACATATTCTACTTTCTCTTGCCTCCTGACCATACATACCATGATTGGTACAATGACACATGGTCATTCCTTGCGCAAACGTTCCACACAAAAAGGGTATCTACTTCAGTGCTTCACAAGCCCTAGCCATTAATGTTATGTAGTAAATGAATCAAACATTAGGAAATGCATTCTAGGTTATAGATGTAGTCAGCTACATATAATAGTTAGAAAATAGTTGCCGCTCTTGTATGCCTAAACTTCTATCTTCACATTATGTAGGTATTGAGAGTGGCTTCAGACTTTTACATCAATGCATAGCGTATCATGGTCATCTCTAAGGTTAAGAATATTTTGTATTTCATTTTCTTCATTTTCCATGCTCTAAATCCCATAGTGATCTCTGATAGATGTGCTGAAGAAAAATAATAAAGACACAGAACAACACAATGCGTTTCCGCAGAATAAACTATATTATATTTCATTGCCATAGATCTCAAATGAGTACATAGTGTTTTTTATAAGAAAGCATACAATATTCTAGATAAATCTACCATTAGCCAAGAAGACAAAACATCTACAAACTTCTGGAAAAATATTACAGCCGACGTTTGAACAAACCCTAAACCTAAACCTAATAATCTAGAAGTATAGATTACAAAATGAGAGATCTAGAACTCTCGATGAGAAGACACTCCCGCTTAATCTTCACTGCCATGTATGTCTGTAATACCAATAGTTTCTCGAAGATGTTCAAAGACATTCTTTGCAAGAGGCTTTGTGAAAATGTCTTCCAGTTGTTCTTTGGACCAGCAAAACTTAAGAAATATGTCACCATTGTTCACTAATTCATGAATATAATGATATCTTATATCTATATGTTTACTACGTTGATGAAAGACATGGTTTTTTGATAAAGTAATTGCAGAATTATTATCACAATATAATCTTGTAGGTTCTTCTTGTGGATGCTTCAAATTTGAAAGTACTCTTCTCATCCACATTTCTTGACAGACTACTGATGTTGCTACAATATATTCTACTTCAGCTGATGATAATGTCACAATTGGTTGCTTCTTTGATGCCCAAGAAATAGCTCCTAATCCTAGGTGAAAGATATGTCTTGAAGTGCTTCTTTTCTCATCAAAGCTACCTGCCCAGTCACTATCTATATAGCCAATCAACTTATAATGATTTGAATGCGCATATAAGATCTCAAAGTTATTTGTTCCAGCTATATACCTCAAAATCCTCTTTCCAGCTTTCCAATGAGTTTCTTTTGGTTTGTCCATGAATCTAGAAATGAGACTAATTCCATGCATTATATTTGGTCTTGTAGCTGTCAAATATAAAAGGCTGCCAACTAATCTTTTGAATAAAGTTGTGTCTACATTAGGACTTTCATCATTCTTGCTAAGTTTTATACCCAATGCAACTGGTGTAGGGGCTGAATTCACATTTGTCATTTTAATTTTTTTTTAACAAATCAGTAGCATACTTACTTTGACAAATGAAAATGCCTTGATCATTTTGATTTACTTGTATCCCAAGAAAATATCTCATGAGTCCCAAATCAGTCATATCAAATTCATTTTTCATGGTTGCCTTGAAATTGTTCATTGACATATTACCAGTGAATATCAAATCATCTACATATAAGAAAACTATCAATATTTCTCCTTCATTGTTCACTGTGACATACAAAGTTGGTTCATAGCCACACTTACTAAAACCATTATTCACAAAATAAGAGTCTATTTTGCTGTATCAAGCTCTAGGAGCTTGCTTCAAGCCATATAGTGCCTTCTTCAGCTTGTATACCTTATTTTCTTCTCCCAAAATTTCATATTCTGGTGGTTGTTTTATATAAACTTCTTCTTCTAAATGCCATTATACCTTATTTTCTTCTCCCAAAATTTCATATTCCGGTGGTTGTTTTATATAAACTTCTTCTAAAGTGCCATTCAAGAATGCTGATTTCACATCCATTTGATAAACTTTCCAATTATTTTGAGCTGCTATGGATAAAATTATTCTAATAGTGTCTAATCTTGCCACAGGTGCAAATGTCTCATTGTAGTCTATACCTAGTTGTTGTGTGAAGCCTTTGGCTACTAGTCTTGCCTTGTGTTTCTCTACTTTTCCATTAGCATTATATTTTGTTTTGTATACCCACTTAACTCCAATCACATCCTTACCTTTAGGAAGATCCACTAAGTCCCAAGTATCATTCTTTACTATTGACTGAATTTCTTCATCCATGGGTGAAATCCATTTGTCATCTTTAGTAGTTTCTTCAAAATAAATTGGATCAGCATGTGCTAAGAGTGCAAAATTAGTGCATAAATCATCATTTTCAACCTCTTGTAATTCATCATAAATGTCTCTAAGACTTCATGTCTTCCTTGAAGTATTTATAGATCTTGATCTTAATGAAGCAAGTGTTGGATTAGATGATTCACTACTGTTAGTGCTTGCTGGAGTAGTAGTGTTTTGAGTGGTAGGTGCCCTTGTAGTTGTTTTAGAAACATTTGTTTCTATTGTAGAATGCACATCTCGAGTTTCATTTTCTTCATTTTCTTGTGGAACACTAGCTATAATTGTAGTTGACTTATCCAAGCTACTATCCCATGCTTCTTCTTCTACAAACTCAACATCATGACTTATTATTAACTTCTTTGTGATAGGATTGTATAACCTATATGCCTTAGATTGTTCACTATATCCCACAAATATGCACTTCTCTCCTCTATCATCCAATTTTTGTCTCACTTCTTGAGGTACCAATGAGTATGCCACACAACCAAATATTCTCAAATGTGCTATATTGTGCTTCCTTTTACTCCAAGCTTCTTTTGGTGTTTTATTTATTATTTCTTTTGTTGGACATCTATTTAGTATGTATGTTGAACATGCAACTGCTTCAGCCCAATACTCATTTGGCAAGTGTTTCTCCTTTAATATACTTCTTTTCATCTCCATAATTGTTCTATTTTTTCTTTCTGCTACTCCATTTTTTTGTGGAGTGTACCTTGCTGTAAATTGTTTCCATATGCCATTTTCTTTGCAAAAATTCAAAAAATCATTTGATATGTATTCTTCACCTTGATTGGTTCTTAATGTTTTAATAGAGTATCCACTTTCTTTCTCAACTTTTACCTTGAATTCTTTAAAGATAGAAAATACATCTGATTTATGCTTCACAAAATAAACCCAAACTTTTTTGCTCAAATCATCAACAAATGTCAAGAAATAAAGTTCTCCGCTGAAGGATGGTGTTTACATTGGCCCACAAAGATCTAAATGGACTATCTCAAGTGGATGTTTTTCTCTATAAGACTTTCCAATTGAAATTTTTTCTGTATGATGCTTTGCCAAAATACAACTCTCACATGTTGTCTTAAGTGGCTCTATTGATAGCAACCCATAGACCATTTGTTTCTTATATAAGAATTGTAACCCTTTAAAGTTTAAATGACTAAACCTTAAATTCCATAACCAAGATTCATTTTTGTGTAAAGCTTTGAATGTAGATTTAGCTACTTTTTGCAATTCATTTGACTTTAAGAATAATTCACTTTGGATTTTAAGTGGGAACATTGTATTTTGAGTCATTTCAACTTTTACAATCAACCTATTGCTTGGTCTTTTCTCTAGAATCACACATTCACCATTTTTAAAATGTGTTTTATATCCCTTTTGTACTAGTTGCCCAATGCTTATGAGATTGTGTTGCAATCTAGGAACATAATATACATCAGGAATTTCCTTTTTTTCACTTTTCTTAGTTCTTATGCTAATTGACCCGTTTTCCATGACTGAAATTTGATGATCATTCCCCAACTTAACCTCTGATTTTACTGATTCATCTATTTTTGAGAATATCTCCTTAGACGCACTCATATGGTTACTACAACCACTATCTAAGAACCATACTTCTTTAGAACTCTCTTGTGCAACATTGCATGTTATCAAGATGGTGTTTTGCTCACTAGTGTTGGGCTGACTTTCATTTGTAAAATGTACCTTTTGTCTATTCATGTCATATTGTCTTTTTCTACACTCAGATGCAAAATCCCCAAATTTATTACAATAATGACATTGGAATGTTAGATTTGTCATACCTTTCTCCTTGATGATGGTTGCTCCCCCTTCCTCTTGTTGATGTGAAATTGGTTTGTGAGTTTGATGCTGGCCTTTTACTCTCAAACCGTAGATTTTCTCTTTCTCCTCTTAGTGTAAAACGTCCTCTGCCTCTGCTGGAATTTAATCTTCCTCTTGTTCTTCCAAATGAAAGTTGTGTCTTGAAAGCATTCTCCAATGATGAAGTTCTCGAATGATTCAACCTTTGTTCATGTGATAAGAGAGAACCCATTAACTCATCTATTGATAGCAAGGAGAGATCCTTAGATTCTTCAATGGCTGCAACTCTTGAATCAAACTTATTTGGTAGACTTCTAAGTATTTTCTCTACAACTTGTTGATCTCCAAGGGTTTCTCCATATGATCTAATCTAATTTACTATCCCCATTGTTTGAGTGAAGAATGAGTCTATTGAATCTGAATCTTTCATTTGTAAATTTTTAAAATCTCTTTTAAGATTTTGTAACTTTGAAGTTTTTACCTTTTCTGTGCCCTGGTATGTTGATTGCAAGTTGTCCCATGCTTGCTTTGAGCTTGCGGCAGCAACTACTTTTGGAAATATTGCTTCCTCCACTGCCTGCTGAATAAAGAATAGTGCCTTAGCATCCTTTTTCCTATTTTCCTTTAATAAATCTTTTTCAACTTGTGAAAGAGCTTGATATGCCTGCTGGTCTGCTAGTTCAAGGAACCCACTTTCAACTAAATCCCAAACATCTTGAGAACGAAAAAGTGTTTTCATTTTGATGCTCCAATAATCATAATTTTTGCCATTAGAAGTTGGAATTTGTGGTTGTGAAATACTTCCACTGGTTCCTGCCATGATTTACCAGTAAAACTTTCTGACTTGTAACAACTACAAACCCTTTCTCTTCTTTCCTCACACAACAACTATGATCTTTTCCTTAAATTTTCAGCTTTGCTCTCATTTGCCCTTTACCCACAATGACATCTGCCCATAAAAACAATGCCTAGATTTTTACAGCTCTGATACCAATCTGATAGATGTGCTGAAGAAAAATAACAAAGACATAGAACAACACAATGTGCTGCTGCAGAATAAACTATATTATATTTCATTCCCATAGATCTCAAATGAGTACATAGTGTTTTTTATAAGAAAGCATACAATATTCTAGATAAATCTACCATTAGCCAAGAAGACAAAACATTTACAAACTTCTTGAAAAATATTACAGCCGACGTTTGAACAAAACCTAGACCTAAACCTAATAATCTAGAAATATAGATTACAAAATGAGAGATCTAGAACTCTCGATGAGAAGACAACAATAAATAAATCCCAGTCAATAAAAGCAAATAGAATTTAAACATTTTTATAGGTAGAATGTAAAATTTCTCTCAGATCAGATTACACAATGAATTTTAATTATATAGAGCTCTTCCGTCTGCGGATTGCATTACCTACAGGTATTGATAGATAGTTTATGGCATATGGGATCGAGAATGTCTGTTTTTCATATAAGGTTTTAGTGCTGATGCTCATCTTCTTTAAATACTAGTCAGCCATGATTTTCTATATCTTATTTATTTCGCAAATGTTGAACCCAAACTAGAAATAGTTTGGTTGAATTATATATGAATGCAAACCATGATTATTTTTCCAAATCCCATACCAAGTGGGTTTACATAATGTTTTCATGTTTGAGCTGGATTTTTACCTCCTGCTGTTATATTTTGAAGCTTACGATGTATAAACCTGCCCCTATTAACAATTATATACCACTGTGAAATGCAGGTCGCCCAACATCCTGAGGAGCCCTCTTATTGTCGTAACAGGCATTGTTCGATGTGCTGGCTTGAAGATAAAGTTTTGACTCTTTTGTATCAAACAAATAATATTCCTCCTTTCTTTAAATGCTTTGATTCGGACCAAGTCAATATAAGCATTAACCATAAAATTTAAATGCATAAATCTGTAGCATTTAGAAGAGTAGAGCTTATTTAATGAAGTAATATGGTAGATTCCTCTTTGTAAGTCATGGAGCAGTGGCATTTTTCTCTTACTGGCTTTCATTTACAAGACATAGTCTTGTTCACAAGCTCTCCTGTGGCATCATATATTAACAGTGTTTTTATTTTCCTTTTTAAAGGTGTCATTAAAAAATAAATGTCATCAGCTGTTCTTGATGCTGCTAATCTTTCCATCTATGTCAAAATTTTATTATGATCGTTTAGCCTGTATGTGTGCAGTGCCTTCACGGCTTTCCAGTAGGTGCCCTGCGATGTATCACTCTTAACAGTTTCTGGAGGAGCATCTGGGTATGTGAAAGCTTACTATGTTCAACAAGTTTGTCTGCCATAATCTTCTAGAATATTCACTTTATCGATTAAAACATGATTATGCGAAGTTCTTTTTGAAAATGTCTAGCGCTATCTAGTTACCGGTCATGACATTATTTTCCCATTTGTGTGAATTCAACTGATGCGACAAAGTAGGACGTAAACTACTTTATCTCTATTATTTGCTAGAGGGAAGTTTTTGCACTGTGCTGACTACTGCAGACTGAGAAGCCATGTGAGGTACTTGAAGTTTCAACGTTGCAAATATTTCAATATTTGTCAATTTTACATGTAACTTATTCTCCACTGACACATTTGTATAGTTGATCATCCACGTGGATGGATATACGCTTGCGATGTTGAACAATGCTGTAAATATTGAACCTACTGTGTTCGTTGATGCTTGTCAAATCCTTTTAATACATATGCAAGTTAGAATTCTCAATTTCATTTATGTCTCGTTTTTAAAAGACAGGAGACTATAGTTTCCAAGTTTATTATTTCATTTCTTGAAAATTGCAAAAGCATCAAACAATTTCACTTATTCTGTTCTATGGTTCCTGTGAGTACTTTTTATTAAAATCAATTTTTTATTTTTTATTTTATTTAATTAATAATTTGTTGTTTATTTTTCAGGGGCGAAAATTAAGAATAATTGACACCATCACGTGAGAGTATGTTTTCTTTCCATATGTCCAAATTACTGTTCATTGGTGTATAGGTTGCATGTAAGTAGTTTCTTTTTATAGGAGGCACTTTGTAGTAGTGTATGAGGCATGTCATGAGTTTAAATTCCTTCCTGTCTTGTTGCTAATTTTTTCTTTAAATTTTTTTGGGAGGAAGATGAATTCATTCCGACTCTCAGAACAGTCATGCAAGATAATGCACTGTTAAGATTGTTAAGAGGTTTTTATTTTTGTACCAGCAGGAAGTGATGAGGAGACAAGAGGTTCATCTTACAGCTTGTTGGATGTTTTGTCTTGGATCCATACCGAATGGTCTTATTTCCCCAGCGTGGACGTTGCCAAGAAATTTCTGGGAGATTTCTGCTATCATACTCATCACGATTCTCTGAATCTTCATCATTTGAGCGTTGTCAAGGCAGAGGCATCCATAGAGCCCGTCGATTCCTTCAGGGTTTCAAAATAATCAATGATACTTTGTTCACAAGGTTCTTCAAAAAAAAAATTTTAAGTATGATTTTTGTAAGTAATTTCTATTTTAAAGGTCATCGAAAACATATTTAGTGGGATTCTTAGGATTTTTTGATCTTGTTTATTATGGCTTGCGCATTCATCCTTCAGATGTTCAGGTTTATCTGCTAGTGTTGATGTTCTTTCATTGCAGACGTTTCTCTAAATTAAGATACATAAATTAATTCTGAATGAAAGGGAGTGGAATTCTTGGTTCTGAATGAAAGAAACGATTGTGTTTGAATGCGTATAATCCTTCCAGGAATGATGTTTAGGAATTTGATAAAATAATTGAAGACTGTTGATTCATCATGATCACTGTCCATGTCATCTGTATACTCCATTAATTGGATGAGTAATACCTATCATTCTGCTTTCACATATATGCAGCCGTAAAAATAATTCCATAATGGCCATTTTCTCATAGTCAACAATCATTGCCAGTCACTCCGACCATCCAGCGCAAAGTAATTCCTTATGGGCCAGTTTTAATGGGAGAAATGACATAGTGGAGGAATCTGTTGTCTATGACACTTCAGGGCATTGAGTACTCCACAATCTATGATATTTTAGAGAATGGCTGACCACATAAACATCTTTATTGGATAAATATGAATGGAAAACCATTTCCAGGTTTCCAAAAAAACGCAATCTCATTACCCTCATACATCTCATATACTCTACTCTTCTCTTATATTTATTTTTGCTACATAGTTCTAAAAGGAAAGGTTTCTACAATGCTTGCAAGGTCAATATCCCTGGACGCTTAGAATCTTTAAAACGCCCATGTCATTGCAAATTACAAATCTGTCACTCTGGGCTGGCAGTTTCCTAGATGGCCTACCTGGCCATCTAGGTGGAAAATGAATCATTAAGCCAATACCTCTCTCCCTTTCTATTTTGCAATTTCAGTAGAGTGCAAAGACAACCTCAAAGTCGAGCGATGCCATATATCATAATAAAAAGCCCCTCTTTTTCTCTCATCAATACTGTACATTCTGAAGATTAATGCCAAGATTGACGCTGTTCGGAAATGGCAAACTCCAGTTCCACCGCTGATCTTTCAGCTCATAACAGTTAACATAAAAGTCTTATTATATTGCATGGTTATCGGCAGTTTTTTAAGAAGTTTATCAGTAGTGATATAAATTTCTAAATTTGATGCTTAATAATGCATGGAATCATGCTGAAGCTGCTGTATAGAACTTGAGTTTAGGAAGTAGTTTTAATTAGTTCTTTTCTAAATAAATATACCAGCAGTGGTATTAAATATGATGAGTTCTGGAAAATCTGGGTAATTTGTAATAAAAAGTTATTCATTTGATTCTGTTCAAAACCAGAGCCTACTCTGTTTCTGAATACAGATTGTATTTGAAGGCCTATTTATTTGTTTGTTTGTCTTCTTTGCTGTTATAAATAAGATTGTCTGGATGTTCATATTCTACGCATTCCTGTATACCAACACTTGCACCATATGGTGCAATGTTTTAGCCAATTCGATGATGAGTTTGTATGTTTTGATTAAAAAATGAACTTCAGTCCATATTTATATTTGATAGGTAATTAAAATTTACAGGTTATCTTTGCATGCACTAAATGCCATGCCATGCGCTTGTAAATGTCATTGTTGACGCTTAATGTAGTAGATGTCTTCATGGAAGGGAAGCCTACAGATTTCACTTTCATGCTTTCTCTTCTTCATTGTTCAGATGTTACCTATTTCCTGTTTTGTAACATTGAGATTCGATGGAATTAATAGGATATACAACTCATTTTATTCTGTACACTTCATATATTTTCTAATTCGATTAATGTTTGAAGTGGAAGAAGATAAACCATGTGCAAAGATCACATTGATATTTAACTTCTGGAGTTCCTTTGAGTTAAAAATTTGATAAATTTTGACGTCCACAAAAAAGGTAAATTTGACAACCACAAATATGGGAAATAAAGTAATAACCATTTTACGATAGTTTTACCAATAATAAAAATAATAGTAGATATTGAATAGGCCCCATGCAAGCACTAAAGTGAAGAGAAAATTGATCATTCTATCTTATTTTATAGTAAAATTAGCATTTTCGTGAATTTTAGAAGACACAAATTCTTATAAAAATTTAGTCGAAACAAACAATTGATCAAACCGTTATGGTTGGCAAATGTTCTGACTTCATATAGTTACATTTTGCTCCATACATTAATGAAATAATTGGATCTCATACATTCCCATTCATAGATTATACCAAAAATTTAAGTTAAAAAGTGAAATTTAACAAGTACCTATCAAGTTAATAATACTAATTTTAATTTTATTATATACGTGGAATAAATTTTATTTTT
Organism: Cupressus sempervirens; assembly: GCA_028749045.1. Taxonomy (NCBI): domain Eukaryota; kingdom Viridiplantae; phylum Streptophyta; class Pinopsida; order Cupressales; family Cupressaceae; genus Cupressus; species Cupressus sempervirens. The sequence goes on from CM053783.1 coordinate 823,252,647, forward strand.
TTCACAATATCACTAATTAATAAAAATTGAATGGAATAGGATGACACTCAACTAAGAATTGTAATAAATAATTAGACTAAACATTTTTATTACAAAGTATTTATTTATAATTTGAAAAAGTAATTTATAATACTTAAAATTATGAAAGATCAAATTATTCATTATATTATTATAATATATAATTTATATACAATAATTAAAGTTTTAAAATAAAAATTTAACCTACAACAATTGTGATAAAACATAAAAATTAGGGATATGAGAAACAAATTCAAATATTTTCTTAATAATCATATCTCATTAACTCACAAATCGTGATATAAGACTCTAATTCATTCATCCCATCAGACGATAGGAAACTAATATGTATAAATTACATCGTTAAAAAATTGGCATGTATATTTCACAAACATAATATTTATAAAAGAAAAATGAAATGAAATGGATTTTAATTGGTAGAATAGTAATTCGTAGTTAAAGTGAGTAATCCAAAAAGTGGCACAATAGTACTTAGCTTATCAGTAAGTACTAATAAGAATAATAACTATGGAGGAAGCTTCTTCAACTATTAAATCTCCTTTAATTCAAAATTAACAATATGAAGCCTATCAAGAGTCTTTATAATTCAATACGAACAATATAAAGTCTATTAATAAATCAATGAATGTCAACTAGATTAAAAATATTTAATTAAAACTAAGAACAATCAATCTACAATAATCATCCATCATTTTAATGATACATTAAGAAGACATATCTAAAATGTATTGAAAATTATGCAATAATCAGTAAATGTGACCTAAAATAATGATTGAAAAATATTAATCAAGACTACAATCAATTAACAAATAATGATCCACCAACTCAATGATCACTTAAACAATCCAAAATCTCATCTCAATGATCACTTAATTTTAAACTAAGAAGAATCATATAATCATCCATCATCTTAATGATACATCAACATGTCATCATCATCATCTTACTCAATTTCTATTTTTTAATCTCTCTTTAATGCTAGCCAGTGTTAGTTTTTTTTTTAATTTAAAAAGAGGGGTAAACACTTTGACCTGGAGCTATGAACCAGTGAGGCCACAAACAGGGGACCTCATCCCCATGAGATTTGAACCTTGATGGCAAGGATAACAACACAACAACTTAACCATCACAACATGCCACTATTGGCTAAAAGGGTTTGTGGTAAACCTAGTGTGACTCGAACCAGAGTTGATGCGTAGCACCGGGATCATTAGCCTAACACTACGCCTCACAAATCGCCTTCACACCAACTCGGCTACTCACTCACCCTTAAAAGGGTTTGTGGTAAACCTAGTGTGACTCGAACCGGAGTTGATGCGTAGCACCGAGATCATTAGCCTAACACTACGCCTCACGACTCGCCTTCACACCAACTCGGCTACTCACTCACCCTTAAAAGAGTTTGTGGTAAACCTAGTGTGACTCGAACCGGAATTGATGCGTAGCACCGGGATCATTAGCCTAACACTACGCCTCACGACTCGCCTTCACACCAACTCAGCTACTCACTCACCCTTAAAAGGGTTTGTGGTAAACCTAGTGTGACTCAAACCGGAGTTGATGCGTAGCACCGGGATCATTAGTCTAACACTACGCCTCACGACTCGCCTTCACACCAACTCGACTACTCACTCACCCTTAAAAGGGTTTGTGGTAAACCTAGTGTGACTCGAACCGGAGTTGATGCGTAGCACTGGGATCATTAGCCTAACACTACGCCTCACGACTCGCCTTCACACCAACTCGGCTACTCACTCACCCTTAAAAGGGTTTGTGGTAAACCTAGTGTGACTTGAACCGGAGTTGATGCATAGCACCAGGATCATTAGCCTAACACTACGCCTCACGACTCGCCTTCACACCAACGCATCAACAAGTTTATTTAAAATTCAAATTAACATATTTTTTATAACTCAAGCTATAAATTTTTCTATTTTTTTGGTCTTTAATTATTTTACATAAATTTGTATTTCTGACTTAGCTCTACTTTTTAAACTAATAGTGTATACTAACCAACCATGTATACACCTACCACTCTAAAATATTCTATACTTCTTGGAACCTACAATTTATAATTTTCAATTGTCTTCATTTGATAATCTAACATTGTTAATAAGATTGCTGGATACAATTGATTAATTGTGTATTGTCTTTGATGTTACACAAATGCCATATCATTATTAGTCAATGTATTTTGAGCTCACTTAGGCAGTAAAGATAGTTTTCTGTGTCTACCATTATCAGTTAGTGTATTCTGAGCTCACTCGAGTAGTGATGATAGTTTTCTGTATCTGTAATCAAGTACATCCCTAGGATTGCACCTTTCTTCAATTCATTTCAAATTTCACATGTTATCATCTCATACCATATATCTTGGGCATAGTGATTGCACACTTAGATGCAATTGGTAGTATTAACATTTCCCATTTACCATAATAAATATGAAATTGTAAATAATATGATTTAAAATTGAAGTCATACAAGAAATTGGGAACTTTGATTGATTGAATGTAAAAATCATTAATCACAATTTAAGCTTATTGCGCCCTATGCTATAGTTTCTGCTAGGAACTAATAATAACAAGAGCTTTGGTCAAGCTTGAGTTTGTGCCTTCAATGAATTTTGAAAGTAGAGTTTACAAAGAAAAAAATTTATTAAAACATAGATTGATGTGATTAAAATAAGATTTTATTAGTTTAAATTCAAGTAAATAGACATATGATAGAGAAACTATATCCTTGTTGGAAATATAAGAGGAGTAACTGAGAGGGGAGGGTTGAATCAATTACTACAAAAATAAATCTTAAATCTCTTAGATGTTAGTACAGAATAAACTCTGAAAGCTAAGTACTGTGAATGCTCAGCAAACACACATAAAATGTTGTAATTTGATAAATACTAAATATACTCGGTAATGAATTAGTTTTGTAGATCTTAAGATGTTATTAGTGATTATCATTACTTTAACTTAATTTCAAGCATAAAAGAAATAGCATGAACACATTTGACACCAAGATTTAACATGGAAACCCAATTTGGGAAAAACCACCAATTGCAAATAGTTATTGATTTTCACTCTTTTGAAGTGAGTCATGTTAGGAGCCAATCCTATTAAAGTTACAAAACACATTGTTAGGTGTGACCCTGTTAGAGGATTTAATCACCCTATTAGGAGTGGCCTTCTTAGAGGTCTTTAGATAATTCAACAAAACTACCATCTTGTTAGAGGATTTACAAATAGTTGTTAAACCAACTCTATTAAGAGATTTAGATCATCAATTAGACTTAATATATAAAAATAAGAATATCCTTCGTTAGTCGACCTAGCTTGGTAGACACTAACTTAGAAATGATTTCCATGTGTTAAGCAACAAAATTTCGGTTAACAGTGCAAACTGAAAAATTCCTTTGGTAACCAAGTGAGCTTGGTTAGCACTGGTACCATCCAATATTTCCTTCATTAACTGAGTGAGCTCAATTAACACTCATCTTCTGCAAACTTTCCTTCAGTGCTCGAGTGAACTTGATAGATATTGTCTTTTGAACCAAGCAAGCACAGGAACACTCGATAGACATAGAAAACTGTCTTCACTGCTCGAGTGAGTTTAGAATACACTGACTAATAATGATATGACATTTGTGTAATATCAAAGACAATACATAATTAATCAATTGTATCCAACAATCTCCCTCTTTGGCATTGATGACAACACACCATGTCACAACATAATAAAATTTTGGAATAAGAATAAAGTGTGAGGTACACATCCTTAGTTTCATTCAGAGAACTCCCTCTTTCAAAATACTTTTGTCAAGCTCATTCTCCCTCTTTGATGTCTCTTCATAACGTTTCTATGATAGCAAACTTCTCCCTGTTTGTAATAACAAAAATTTCTATGAGAGATGATGATAAACTTCTCCCTCTTTAACAACACATACCAAAGACAAAAATTCTAATAGTATCAATGTATCTTAAGTACTAATTCATTTGCAATATGCCATTGTAAATACTGCATCAACTAATTGATTTTCAACTTGCTTTGGTTGATGCATCACTAAATTTTATTTAGTGATCTTCAGATAGGGAAATGACCCCTAACTTACATCTTAGATACAAAAATGCATCCTTAAGTAATGGATTGGTGAATATGTCTACAATATATGTTCTTTTATATTTACATTTTCTAATTTGACTTTTTCTTCCTGCATCAATTCTCTTAAGAAGTGATATTTTATAGCAATGTTCTTTGTTTTGGTATGCATCACTAGGGTCTTTGATTTATTGATTGCATTGGTGTTGTTACAATATATGACTACTGGATCCTTAATCTCTATTTTCATTCCTTCCAACAGTTGTTTGAATGAAACAATGTTAGAAAAATTAACTACTGTTACACATATTCTACCTCGGCTATGGATTGAGACATACAATTTTGTTTTTTACTTGTCCAAGACACCAATCTTTTACCAAGAAAGAATGCTCTGCCACTAGTGCTTTTTCTATCATCAAGATTTTTAGTCTAATCATCATTAGTAAATACCTTCAAGTCCAGATTGCCTTCGAGTTTGTATCAGAAGCCATAGTCTTCAACACCTTTCAGACATCTCATGATTCTCTTGATTGCCATCATGTGATTTTCTCTAGGATTTTCTAAGAATCTTTCCACCATACCAATTTTTAATGCAATGCTAGGCCTCGTATGTACTACATAATGCAATTTTTGAATCATTGATCTGTATGTGGTCTGATCTACTTCTTGGAATCATCAATCTTTGAAAGATTATGTCTAATAGACATAGGGGATCCAATTGGTCTTGAATCTTCTATTCAAAAATTTTTTAGTATCTCTTTGATGTATTTAGATTGAGTGATGTAGATACCATCTTTCTTCTGTTGAATTTGTAACCCAACAAAGAAATTTATTTCTCCAAACCTAGACATCTCAAATTCCTTTCTCATTTCTTCTGAAACTACCTTGCACAAGTCATCATTTTGTGTGAATAAAGTGTCATAAACAAATATTTTTTGCTAACACAATCCTTTTGTCTGGTCCTTATTTGATATACAAACTATTGTTATCATTTGTTCTTTGAAAGCTAATCTATACCAAATAGTTATGAGTCTTTCATACCAAGATCTAGGAGCTTGTTTGAAACCATATAATGCCTCATGTAACTTGCAGATCGTGTCTCTTTTGTTGCGATCTACAAAACCTTCTAGTTTTTCAATGTAAACTTCTTCATCAAGAATTCCATTCAAGAATGTAGATTTGTCATCCATTTGATACACTTTAAATCCTTTGTGAGTTGCATATGCAAGTAAAGTTCTAACACCTTCTAATCTTGCAACAAGGGAAAAGGTCTCACCATAGTCAATACCTTCTCCTTGAGAATAACCTTTACATACCAATCTTGCTTTGTTTCTAGACACTTTTCCATCTTCATTTAGCTTGTTTTTAAATACCCACTTTATGCCAATTATATTTTCATCCTTAGGTCTAGGAACAAGAGTCCAAGTTTTGCTCTTCTCTATTTGTTCTATCTCTTCATTCATTGCTTCAATCCAAATTTGATTAGATAATGCATCTTTAATATTTCTAAGTTCAAATTCAGCAAGTAAACATGTACCTTTCAATTTTCTTCTTGTCATTATTCCATTAGATTTGTCTCTAATCATCTGATCAAGTGCATGATGCCTTTTGACATATTTTGCTAACACGGATTCTTTGGATTTGGTATGAGTTTCATTGTTTTCCTCATGAACATCAGTATCAAGCTCGGGTCCTTCTATTGTGACTCGGGTCCTTCAGACTCGATTTGAACTAGCTCGATAGCCTTTGACTGTGACTTGGGTCCTTCAGACTATAACTTGGGTTGCACTATCTATAGCTCGATAATTGTTGGATATTTTGGGAACTTAGGAGGTGAAGCCTCTTTTCTTTTAGATAGATTTGGTAGGGTATTAGGTTCATAGTAATGAATTCTCTATAATCCTTAGGCTCTTTGTTGCTTTCTTCTTCACTCGTTTTTGCAAATTCATCAATTCTCACATGTGCACTTTCTATGATTTTATGAGTAGACAAATTCAAATATTTGTATGCTTTACTTCTGCAAGAATATCCTAAAAATATGCCTTCATCACCTTTTACATAAAATTTTTCTTATGTAGATTCTTTCAGGATATAACATTTCCTACCAAATACTTTCAAATAACTCACATTATAGGGAGTTTGGTTTTAGTCTTTTTTCAACTAAAATTTGTTCAAGGTATGAACTGCATTGCTGATAGCTTCCTTCCAGTATTTTATTGCAATATTCTTTTCTATCATTAGTGTTCTTGCATAATCCATGATGGATCTATTTCTTCTTTTAGTTATACCATTCTCTTGAGGTGTACCAAGGGTTGATACTTGTCTTTTAATTCCTCTTTCAATGTGAAAATTATTGAATTCATTGGAAATGAATTCACCACCTCTATTCAATCTTAGACATCTCAATCTTTTTTTAGTTTCTTTTTCTACTCTTGCCAGATATCATTTGAATTTTTCAAAAGCCTCTGATTTTTCTTTTAGATATATTACAGTCATCATTCTACAATAATCATCAACAAAGAGAATGAAATTTTTCTCTCCATTGTAACTCTCTATTCCAATAGGTCCACATAAGTTAGTATGTACAATTTCTAAGACTTCTTCTAACTGATAGTTTTTTCTTTTGAAACTAGTCTTTCCCATCTTACCAATTTGGCAATTCTTGCATAAACCCATATCAGGTTTTTTCAAACTAGGAATACCTCTTACTCTTGTATTTTTTCTTATCTTAACTAGATTATCAAAGTTTACATGACATAGTCTTTTATGCCATAACTAGATTTCTTCTATTTGAGCAAAAATTCATGAACATTCACTGAGATCAAGATAAAATAGATTACCTTTTGTTTGCTTGCCAGATCCAACCAGATTTTCTTTTTCATCCAATAGTTTTTCCTTTCCATTCATGAATTCTACATTGAATCCAATGTTGTTCAATAGTGCGACACTTAGTAGATTATGCTTTAGTCCTTCAACCCAATAGGAATTATCACATATAAGTTCATTGGTTAATGAGAAACAACCTTTTTTTTTTATGCAACAAGGTTCATTGTTTCCAAATCTTACACTACCTCCATCATAATATTTAAAAATGTTCAATTTTTTTTTTTATCTCCAGTCATATAGTGTGAACATTCACTATCAATAACCCATACATCATTTTTGCTAACATGAGAGATAAGTGCCATCTTATCTCCTTCAATATCAAACTCATCTTTTACTGCAATATACACCATTTCATCTTCACTATTATCAGAATCTTTAGCCATAAAACAAGATTTCTTACCTTTGTCCTTGTAGTTTTTGTGAATTTTAAATTCCTTCTTGCCTTTTTTCTTGTGGCTTTTATTTTCATCATTACTTTCTCTATTTGGACACCTAACAACAATATGACCAACTTCTTCACAAGAAAAGCAAATTAGAAGACTTTTACCTTTGTACTTTTCTCTGCCTTTGGAATATTTCTTTGCAAGTAGGGCTTCAAAAATTTCAAGATCACTATTAGAACTTTCTTTAGTTTCTTCTTCACTTCCTGATTGGTTGGCCTTTGATTTCTTTCTCTTTTCCTTAGGTGAGAGTTTGGTTTCAAATGCAGACTCAATATTTTTGGAATTAGGAACATAGTTATCATAGTTGTCTAATTTAAAAGTTGCCAGTATTCCAACCAAAGTATCCAAGGTTAATTTTTTATTTGGATCACATCTCATTTCTTGAATAGTAGACACTCTAATTGCATAGATAGGAAGAAGAGTTCTAAGTATCTTGTTTACAATAGTTGTCTCCTAAATGTCTCCTCTAGATGCTTTGATTGCACTTACACTAACATTTATTCTTTTTACATATTTTGCAATATTCTCATCTTCTCTCATCTTCATTTGATCAAATTTTCCTTTGATACTTTCTACTTTGGCTCTTCTTACATTGTCATCTCCTCCATAGATATCTTTTAGTTTGGCCCACATTTCATGAGTAGTTTTATAGTCTTTTACCTTATCAAATTGAACATAACTGAGAGCTAATGCAATATCAATCATCATGATATTATGATTCTTGTTTTTAGCAATATCTTCAATTGATAATGTTCCAGTGGCAATTTTGTATTCTATGTCAAGATATTTGCAACTTGCATCACTAATAGTTGCTAGATGTAACCTCATAAGTCCTTGCCATGCTACAAAATTGTCTCTGTTCAACTTGAGAATCTTTCTTTTTTAAGACATCTTTATCTTTAGCTTAGGTCCCTAAAACATTCTCTACAAGGACCAAAAACTTTGATACCAATTGTTGGAAATATAAGAGGAGTAACTAAGAGGGGAGGGGTGAATTAGTTACTACAAAAATAAATCCTAGATCCCTTAGATGTTAGTACATAATAAAATCTAAAAGTTGAATACTTCTGATGCTTGACAAACACACATAAAATGTTGTAACTCAATAAATACTGAATATACTTGATAACAAATTAGTTTTGTAGATCTTAAGATGTTATTAGTGATTATCATTGCTTTAACTTAATTGCAAGCATAAAATAAATAACATGAACAAAATTGACACCAAAATTTAACGTGAAAACCCAATATGAGAAAAACCACCAATCACAATTAGTTATTGATTTTCACTCTTCTAAAGTGAGCCCTGTTAGGAGCCAACATTGTTAAAGGTTACAAAACATACTGTTATGTGTGAGCCTATTAGAGGATTCAATCACCCTATTAGGAGTGGCTTTGTTAGAAGTCTTTAGACAATTCAATTGAACTACCACCTTGTTACAGGATTTACAAATAGTTGTTAAACCAACTTTGTTAAGAGATTTAGATCATTACTACAATGGTTAGAGAGCAATAATGAGATGACCTGATTTAGAGGCAACTGTTGGAAATTTAAGAGGAGTAATTAAGAGGGGAGGGGTGAATCAGTTATTACTAAAATAAATCCTAGATCCTTTGGATGTCAAATAAAATTTAGACTAATAAAATTAATTATTGTTGATACTCAATAAGCATGTAGAAATTGCTATAACTCGATAAATGAAGAGTGTGTATTACTTAGCAGATCTTAAGATATTATCAGTAATTACTTGCAAGCAAGAAAGAAATAACATGAACACATAAGACACTAGGATTTAATGTGGAAACCCAATTTGGAAAAATTATCAAATACAACTATTTACTATTTTTCACTCTTCTGAATTGAGCCCTATTAGGAGCCAACCCTATTAAAGGTTACACACCACACTATTAGGTTTGACCCTATTAAAGGTTTTATTCACCCTATTAGGAGTAGCCTTATAAAAAGTTTTGAAACATTTCAATGTAATTACCACCTTGTTAGAGGATTTACAAATGACTGTTAAACCAAATTTGTAAAGAGATTTTAGTTCACTACTACAATGGTTAGAGAATAAAAATGAAATGACCTGATTGTGATCCAACTTAATTGCTGATTACAGTTCTCTATTCTCATTCATACTTGATCCTTCCTGATCAAATAACACGTTTCTGCTCCATAAGGATACCTACTCATCCTTCAAGTTTATTTCCTCTTTTTTTTATCTCTTTCAACTCATTCAACCTTCATGTCACACTCTTTGAAATCACAACTTGACCTTTTACTTATACCTTCTAGATTGTCAAGTTTGCTCAAATACAAATTAGAATAACCAATATTCATCACTATAGTCAGCTAGAATTAATAGGTAAAATAATTGAGCTTTGCATGTCAAAATAAGAAAATACTTTGGTAGCTGACCTAGCTTGGTAGAAACTAATATTGAAGTGACTTTTTTTGTTAACCAATAGGAGCTTGGTTAACACTATGAATTTACAAAATCCCTTTGATAATCGAACAAACTTAGTTAATACAAACTCTGTTCAACTTTCCCTTCGTTAACTGAGTGAGCTCGGTTAACACTCTTTTTTGCTTAACTTCCTTTGGCACCTGAGTGAGCTTGGTAGATATTGTCTTTTGTACAAAGTAGACTCAGGAATGCTTGATAGATAAGAAAAATTATCTTCACTAGCCAAGTGAGCTCGGCATGCACTGATTGTCAATTGAGATGACATTTGTGTACTATCAAAGACAACACACAATTAATCAATTGTATTCAACAATCTCCCTCTTTAGCATTGATGGCAAAACAACATGTCATAGCATAATGAAATTTGAGAATAAGACTCCCTCTATCAAAAATTTTCTCCCTATTTGATTTTATATAGAAAAATTCTCCTATAGTATTCTCCTTCTGTGAAGGAACAAATTAACTTCTTCCTCTACAAAATTTTAGAAATATATGATAGTAAACTTATCCCTCTTTGACAACATATGCCAAAGACAATTTTGATTAGTATCAATTTACCTTGAGTACAAATTCATCTACAATATGTCCTTGTTAATACTGCATCAACTGATTGATCTTCAACTTAGTTCTTGTTGATGCATCATTAAACTTTATTTAGTGAGCTTCAGATATGGGAATGACCCCTAGCTTACCTCTTAGATACAAAAATGTATCCTTAGGTAATGGCTTGGTGAATATATCTACAATTTGTTCTTTTGTATGCACATATTCCAATCTGATTTCTTTGTTTTGAACTAATTCTCTTACAAAGTGATATTTTGTAGAAATGTGCTTAGTTTTGGAATGCATCAATGCATTCTTTAATATGTTGATTGTACTGGTGTTATCACAATACATGATTATTGGTTCTTTTATTTCAACCTTCATTCCTTCCAACAACTATTTGAACTAAGCAATGCTAGAAAAATTCATTGTTGCTACTACATATTCTACTCCTACTATGGATTGAGATGTGCAGTTTTGCTTCTTGCTTGTCCAAGATACCAACTTTTTACTACGAAAGAATGCTCCACCACTAGTGCTCTTTCTGTCATCAAAATTTCTTGCCCAATCAACATCAGTAAATACTTTTAGGTCAAGGTTGCCTCCAAGTTTTTACCACAAGCCATAGTCTTCAACACCTTTCAGATATCTCAAGATTCTTTTTATTTCCATCATGTAGTTTTCTTTGGGTTTTGTTGAGAATCTTGCTACTATCCCAACTGCTAAGGCAATATCAGGCCTTGTATGTACTACATATTGTAATTTTTCAATCATTGATCTGTATAAGGTCTGATCTACTTCTCTGTAGTCATCATCTTTGGTAAGATTAAGTCCAGTACACATGGAGGTTCCAACTGGTTTTGAATCCTCCATTCCAAGTTTCTTGAGTATCTCTTTGATATACTTAGATTGAGTGACATAGATACCATTTCTATGTTGCTGTAACTGCAGTCCAACAAAGAATTTTATTTCACCAAATATGGACATCTCAAATTCTTTATTCATTTGTTTTGAAAATGCTTTGCACAAGTCATCATTTTTTGTGAATAAAGTATCATCCAAAAATATTTCTTCCAACACAATCTTCTTATTTGGTCCTTCCTTGATATACAAATTACTATTATCATTTGTTCTTTGAAAACCAATATGTATCAAATAGTTATGTAATCTTTCATACCAAGATCTAATAGCTTGTTTTAGACCATTTAGGGCTTTTTTTAATTTGTAGACCATGTCCCTATTGTTTATATCAACAAAACCTTCTGACTGTTCAATATAGACTTCCTCATCATGAATTTCATTCAAGAATGCAGATTTTACATTCATCTATTATACTTTGAATCCTTTGTGAGTTGCATAAGCCAATAAAGTCCTAACACCTTCTAATGTTGCAATAGGGGAAAAAGTTTCACTGTAATCAATACCTTCTTCTTGAGCATAGCCTTTACATACCAACCTTTCTTTATTTCTTGACACTTTTTCATGTTCATTCAGCTTATTTCTAAATACCCTTTTTGTACCAATCACATTTTTATCTTTGTGCCTAGGTACAAGAGTCCAGGTTTTATTCTTTTCTATTTGTTCTATTTCTTCATTCATAGCCTTAATCCAACTTTCATTTTCTAGTGCATCTTTAACACTTCTAGGTTAAAATTCAACAAGTAAACATGTAGCTTTTAGTTTACTTCTTGTCATTGTTCCATCTAATTTGTCTCCAAAAATATGATCAGGTGCATGATGCCTTCTGGCATATTTAGCCAATACAGGTTCTTTGACTTTTGAATGAATTGTACTATCTTCATTTTGAATCTCAACTTTAGAATGAGGTACTTCTATCTGTGGCTCAAGTTCTTCAGACTTGGTATGCACTAACTCAGTAGCTTCTAAATGTGACTCGGATCCCTGTGACTTAGTTTGCACTTTCTGCAACTTGGTAACTAATGGAGACTTGGAGAGCTTGGGAGATGAAGTCTTCTTTTTGTCAAATGTGTTTGGAAATGTATCAAGTTCATAGTAGACAAATATTTTGTAATCTTTTGGCTCCTTTCTACTTTCTTCTTTAGTCTTTTCTGCAAAACTTATCAATTCTCACATGTGCACTTTCTGTGATTTTGTGAGTAGAAAAATTCATACATTTGTATGCTTTACTTCTATAGGGATATCCTAGAAATATACCTTCATCACCTTTTACATCAATTTTTTCTTTTCTAGATTCTTTCAAGATATAACATTTTCTACCAAATACTTTTAAGTAACTTACATTGAGTTTGTAGCCATACCATAGTTCATAGGGAGTTTTGTTTGAGTCATTCTTCTACTAAACTCAGTTCAAAGTATGAACTACAATGTTGATAGTTTCCTTTCAATATTTGATAGCAACATTCTTCTCAATCATTTGTGTCCTTACACAATCCATGATGGATCTATTTCTTCTTTCAGCTATTCCATTTTGCTCAAGAATACCAGGGGCTTATACTTGTCTTTTGATTCCTCTTTCACTCAAAAAATTGTTGAATTTATTTGACATGAATTCACCACCTCTATTTGATCTTAAGCATTTCAATATTTTTCCAATTTTTTTTTCTACTCTAGCTAGATACCATTTGAATTTCTCAAAATCTTCTAAATTTTTTTTCAGATACATAACAGTCTTCATTCTAGAATAATCATCAACAAAAAGAATGACAAAATTTTCTCCACTATAAGTTTCTATTCCAATCGGTCCACATAAATCTATATGCACAATTTCCAAGACATCTTGTGACTGATAGTTTTTTCTTTTAAAACTACTCTTTCTCATTTTACCAATTTGACAAGTTTTGCATAATCCAACATTAAGTTTCTTCAAATTAGGAAGATCTTACTCTTCTGAGTTTTCTTATCTTCACCATATTATCAAAGTTTACATGACATAGCCTTCTGTGCCATAACTAGCTTTCTTCTACTTGAGCAATATAACATGAACAATCACTAAGATCAAGATAAAATAGGTAACCTTTTATTTACCTACCTGATCTAATTAGATTTTCTTGGTTATCCAACAATCTTGCCTTGTCATTCATGAATTCTACCTTGAATCCAATGTTGTTCAGCTATGTCACACTCAATAAATTAGGTTTTAGTCCTTCAACCCAATAGGCATTACCACATACTAGTTCATTAGTTAATGAGATACAACCTTTTCCTTTTATGCAACAAAGTTCATTGTTTCCAAACCTTACACTACCTCCATCATAGTGTTCAAAATGTTCAAACATAGTTTTGTCTCCAATTATATGGTGAGAACATCCACTATCTATGATCCATGTGTCATTTTTGCTAACATGAGAGACAAGTGCCATCTTATCTCCTTCATCATCAATTTAATTTTTTTTAGAAATATACACTATTTCATCTTCACTATTATCAAAATCTTTAGCCATAAAATAGGTCTTCTTACTTTTTTCTTTGTAGGATTTTTGACATTTGAATTACTTCTTGCCTTTGTACTTGTGGCTTTTCTTCTCTTCCTTTCCTTCTTTGTTTGGACACCTAGCAGCACTATGACCAATTTCTTAGCAAGAAAAATATATTAAAGGGATTTTACCTTTGTACTTTCCTCTACTTCTAGAATATTTCTTTGCAAGTAGAGCTTCAATAATTTCAAGATCACTATCAGAACTTTCTTCAATTTCTTCCTCACTTTTTAATTGATTATCTTTTATTTTTTGGCCCTTTTCTTTGAGTGAGAGTTCATCTTCAAATGTAGACTCAATATTCTTGGAAGCAAGAACATAGTTGTCAAAGTTGTCTAGTTCAAAAGCTATCAATCTTCCTACTAGGATATCCAAGCCTATCTTGTTATTTAGATCACATCTCTTTTCTTGAGTATTAGATACTCTGATTGCATAGATGGGAAGCAAAGTTTTCTGTATTTTACTTACAATCGTTTCTTCTTTGATTCCTCCTCTAGATGCTTTGATTGCACTAACACTGGCTTTGATTCTTTCCACATATTTTGCAACGTTTTCATCTTCTTTCATTTTCATTTGATCAAATTATCCTCTAAGGCTTTCTACTTTGGACTTCTCACATTGTCATCTCCTCCATAGATTTTTTTTCAATTTGTTCTATATATCAAAAGTAGTTTTATAGTCTTTAGCCTCATCAAATTCAGCATAACTAAGAGCAGATGCAATATCAATCATCATGATGTTATGGTTCTTTTTAGCAATATCTTCAACTGATAATGTTCAAGTGGGAGTTTTATATTCTTCATCAAGATATTTGCATCTTGAATCACTTATGGTAGCCAGATGAAGCCTCAAAATTCCTTGCCATGCTGCAAAGTTATCTCTGTTCAGCTTTGGAATCTCTCTCTCTTGTAAGACATCTTGATCTTTAACTTAGGTTCTTGAAACCTTCTCTACAAGCACCAAAAGCTCTAATATTATTTTTTTAAATATAAGAGGAGTAACTAAGAGGGGAGAGGTGAATCAATTATTACTAAAATAAAACTTAGATCCCTTGGATGTCAAATAAAATTTAGACTAATAAAACTGATCACTACTAATACTCAATAAGCATACAGAAATTGTTGTAACTTAGTAAATGCAGAGTGTGTATTACTAAGATATTATCAATAATTACTTGCAAGCATGAAAGAAATAATATGAACACATAAGACACCTAGATTTAATGTGGAAACCCAATTTGAGAAAAACAACCAAATACATAACTAGTTACTATTTTTCACTCTTTTGAAGTGAGCCTTATTAGGAGCCAACCCTGTTAAAGGTTACAAAACACATTTTTAGGTGTGATCCTATTAAAGGACTTAATCACCCTATTAGGAGTGGCCTTGCAAGAGGTATTGAAACAATTCAATGGAATTGCCACCTTATTCGAGGATTTACAAATGGATGTTAAACCAAATTTTCTAAGAGATTTTAGTTCACTACTACAATTGTTAGAGAGTAACAATGAAATGACCTAATTGTAATGCAATTGAATTGCTCATTACAGATCTCTATTTTGGTTCATACTTGATCCTTCTTGATTGAGTAACACTTTTCTACTCCACAGGGATACCTACTCATCCTTCAAGTTTTCTTCCTCTCTTCTTATCTCTTTCAACTCATTCAACCTTCATGTCACACTCTTTGAAATCACAACTTGACATTTTGCTTATACCTTCCATATTATCAAGTTGGTTCAAATATAAATTAGAATAACCAATATTTATCAGTAAGTCGGCTAGAATCAATTTGTAGAATAATTAAGCTTTACATGCCAGAATAAGAAAATCCTTTGGTAGCTGACCTAGCTTGGTAGAAACTGATTTTGAAGTGATTTTCTTTGTTAACCAACAGAAGTGCAGTTAACACTATGACCTTACAAAATCTCTTTGATAACCAAGTGAACTCAGTTAATACTAACTCTATTCAACTTTCCCTTTGTTAATTGAGTGAACTCAATTAACACTATTTTCTACTTAACTTCCTTCAACACTCGAATGAGCTTGGTAGATACTTGCTTCTATATAGAGTAGATTCATGAATGCTCGATAGACAAGGAAAACTATCTTCATTGACCAAGTGAGCTTAACATGCACTGACTATTAACTGATATGACATTTGTGTAACATTAGAGACAACACATAATTAATCAATTGTATCCAATAGCAATTGACTTGCTAATTACTAATCTTTGTTCTAGCTTGTACTTGATCGTTCCTAATCGAATGTATCCTTTTAGCTCCTCAAACATATCCTTCTTATCTTCTATTCTTCTTCCTTAAAGAAATTCTCAAATCTTCATTATTGTTCTCACATATCACACATTATGCTACAACTTAACCTTATACTTATATCTTTCCTATTGTCAAGTCGGCTAGAATAAAACTTATAATAATTAACACTCATCATCTTAGTCAGCTATAACCAATAGATAAATCAATTAGGCTTAATATGAAAAAATAAGAATATCATTAGTTAGCTGACCTAGCTTAGTAGAAACTAACTTAGAAATAATTTCCAAGAGTTAATCAATAGAAGTTTGGTTAACACTACAAACTACAAAATTCCTTTGGTAATTGAGGGAGCTCGATTAGCACTGGTACCATCCAATATTTCCTTTATTAACCAAGTGAGCTCGGTTATCATTCATCTTCTGTAGACTTTTCTTTGACACCTGAGTGAACTTGGTAGACACTATCTTTTGAACTAGGCAAACAAAGGAACACTCAGTAGACAAAGAAAACTATCTTCACTGCCTAAGTGAACTTGAAATACAATGACTAATAATGATATGACATTTGTGTAACATCAGAGATAATACACAATTAATCAATTGTATCCAACACATTCTTCTTGAAAAACCACATTTCCTATTAAGGATACACTCACATAGATCCTCATGCAAAGGATATGGATGGGATTTTTCAATCACCTTATAATCTTCTAAAGATATATCCCAAATTGTTAAGGATATTTGAGATCAAGAACATATGAACATTAAGGATGAATATATTGTTAAATTATGTTGAAACCTCCATCACTGGAATCAATGACAAGACAATTCACATATCAAGTTAATGTCTTGGAGATTCTCATGCATAAATTAATGGGTTTCAAATCATTGTAGGAAAATTTAAAAAGTTGGGGGTAAGATAGATTGATATAGATTTCTCCATTTGCATTGACGATTATGTATGAGTTTGATTTAAATTTTTAAAAATTTAAACGGGTTAATGTTTTCAATTTATGGTTCATCTTATTGAGTTGGAGAAGATAATTGAAAAAGAAATAGTATATGAAAAAATAAGGATATATAGTCACTATAAGACTTGTCTTTCTTATTTCTCATTTTCCTTCAAATTGTGAAATATGCTAGAGACGGTTTTGCTAGTTTTTTTTTTTTTTTTGTGATGGTTTCTTATCAAAATTTAAAACTAGATTTATTCTCTAAAAACTCTGAGGTATTGATGAGCTCCAAAAATGTATCAAACCCATACTCACTATTCAATCTTAAATATCAATGGTTTTCATGACTAGGCATGAATGTTGAAATATATGGATAGACATGAATGTGTTGTTATGAAATACCATTATTATAAGAAATTGATTGGTTGAATTAGATAAAAATATATTATACCAATAAACTAATAGTAATGGCTGCAAAACATGTCATTGTATCTCTATAAATATTAAACCTAAAGTTCTCCATCTATGGACGGTTCAAGGATTATATGATAGATTGTTATTTGTCCATATATTTTGCATCTTTTCTTGCACTTTTTAGTATTGTGTCTCCCAAATTTATGACCTTCAACACTTCTTCCCTTAGAAGTTATATTAGTTATTGATTCTCTTTATACATTATGTCTTGTTAGTTATCCAATGAGTCACCATATTTCAAAACCTTTCATTTCATATTTTCCCATTCAACTACCGAAGTCCTTCCTTCGTCGCTCAACACATTTGTAATCATTTGAAGTGTTGATCAAAGTCCTGAACTCTCCTTGTCACTATTTCTTCATTTGAACCACTTTGAACCATTTTGAATATTGGTTCAAAGCAGTTCAAAGTAGTTCAATCAAAGTTTTTTACACTAACAATTTTTCTTGCAAGAAATGTGTGCCAAAGCGGCAATGCATTCTTTTGAATCACTTTGAACATCAGTTCAAAGTGGTTCAAAGTTGTTCAACGTGCAGGCTTGTTGGTGAAAGTGGATCATGATGTATGATGTGCCATCATTTTACAAGGCATTAACTATTGTATTAGAGAATAATAATTAAAAGGAGGTTTTAATTCCCAATGCAAAGAGTCATCATTATGACCAAAAGTGGAAAATTTTTAGCTGAAAAGGGGATTGGATATCATAATAAGGCTAATCATTATTGATACAATTGTAAAGGGAATTATTGAATGAGATAGTTATGTCAAAAGGCCTTTGAATGTGTAAACCTTGACAAGAAGTGATCTATCATGAATGCCTCATAATGAGGCTATACTCTCATACATAAGTACTTTTCCTTCTTAAAATGAGCTCAACTTTCCATTTTTGTTTGTAGTGAGAAGAATTGAAAGTTTGAAGGAGAAGCTGTTAAGGAAGGAAGAAAGGGAATACCATTTTTTTTTATAGATTACAAGTGAGGAACATAGAAATTCTTGTTTTTGTTCTGCAATCTTCGTATTTTCAAAAACAATCAATTTGAAGCCTTGCTATGTGTGATTTAAAGATGAAATCTGTGTTACATTTCTTTGAAAATATTTTATGTTTGGAATGTAGGAGGCATGTCATATGTGATACGAACTTAGAGGGTGTTAAGTTGGAGAAATTGCAAGCAAATTTCCTTGATTATGCTGATGAATCAAATGGGTGCATGAAAATTATGACCAGTGGATTAGTTGAAGCCGTAGCTTTTCCCCCAGCTCTTCTAAGTCCTGAATTGCTTCAAATTTGTATTGATCATTATGATGTTAGGAGCAAAAGCATTTTAAATAATGTTTGAAATGATTGAAAAAATCATTGATTGAAGAATGATGGAATTGGTAAAGAATGTTTTCAATAATTGTTTTGTCATTGATGTTAAACTTGCTAATTGCAGGAATGAAAATTTCTTAAATGATCCAAATACTAGCACTTAGTTGATTGACAAAGAGGAGTTAATCAATGAGAAGTAACTAGAGCACCTAGAGAAAAGGTTGAAGTTATGTTGTTGTAATGAAGTATAAGGATCAACTGAGACATTAATAAAATAGTGTATTGATGAGATAATCTAAGACACATAGGATGGACACACTTAGATACATTAGAAGTGTAAGGTGTAACTAAGTCAATTTTCTAAGCTTAACTAAGTTCATTTGTGAATGCCGAGCAAGCTAGTTTAAGCCGAGAAAAATTCTTAGTTAAAGCCAAGCAAGTTCAAAATTTAGTGTGTGTTGGGTAACCTTTAGGTGCTGACTGAAAAAGTCTTCAAGTATCGAGCATCAAAGAAATGTAGTGCATGCCGAGAAAAAGTGTTTAGGTGCTAAGCATTAGTATAAACATAGTTGATGCCAAGTAACACAGTATGTGCTGAGCACCAATATTTCAATAGTGCCAAGTTGCTTGATTATTTGAAAAGTCAAAGATTCGCCAGATCATAGATGATAAGTTTGTTACATTGAATTTTGTGAAGTAGTTGGGAGATAAGGATGATGATTTGATGTCATAGAGTTTTATGCGAACCAATTTTAGGTGAATATAGATGGATTTATCTTAATGTTTCTAGAAGGAACAATTTGGAGGGAAAGCAATATCATTTCTCTCAAAGCCAATTCAAGTTAAGAATGGGAAGAATTGAGCAGGAAATGAATAACATAACTTCTTTATAAGGAGTTATAGGTCAGAGATCGAAGTATGGTCATGATAGTGTCGTTGTGTGGAAGCCAAGAGAAGGCTAGTGTAAAGTGTCAAGGAAAGGACACAACAAGGAAGAACATATCAGAGACTCTATTTTGATCAAGTGACCACATGGAGTTAAACGCATTGGCATAATAAGCAGAAGAGTCTAGGAGACAGATCTTAAAGGGTGGACAAGCTATTTGGACTGCAAGGAAGGAAAGCCAAGCAAGATTGAAGAACTGAAGTATGATCTGAGATCTGCAAGGTTTGAGTTGCAAGTAGTATTAGGTCAGAGTTTTCTAATAGTTTCTTACCATTGTATCAGATATTGAAATCCTATATTGATAGGTTAGCTTAACATGGTGGTGAAGCCTTTGAGAAGGTGATTGAAAGTCCCATGGAGTTGGGTGGGCCTTATAGCCTTTTGTAAATCTTTTAACAAGGTGACATTCCAAGTTGAATGTTCTTAAGTCCTCTAACAAGACACACTCCTAATAGGGTGTTGAAATCCTTTGACAGGGTCACATTTAACAGTGTGTTGTAGCCTTTAATAGGGCATCACTTCAGAAGGGTGAGAAAAGAAGGTAGCATGTTATTGGTGGTTTTTCCAAATTGGGTTTCCATGTAAATCCTTGTTTTATGTGTTGATTCTATGTGTTTCATTATTGCATATTTATTTATAACTTGCTAGGATAAAGGATTAAAAGCTTGGATGAATAGTAGAATGGATGGGCATACTATAGGAAAATTTTGAATTGGACATATTGGACCATGAATAACTGATTCAACCCTCCGCCCCCCCCCCCCCCCCCCCCCCCTCTAAATTATTTTAAAGAATTCTAACAAATAAAGATGGTGAAACGGTGCTATCAATTTTAAGAGAAACCATTGCCTCCATACTGCGTTTACCAGAGAGCACTTTTGTCACATTCTACCCCATTCAATCCTTGGCTAAATATTGAGAAACTCCTAGAAAATTCCATAATACTCTAGCTAGGAAATGGACTAAGACTAACTATGGTGGGGTTTCTAGGTTACCTAAAATAATCACCAACTATCATCTTAAACCCCATATTCATGACCTTGTGGTGCAATTACATAGATTTAGGGGTTCAGTTGATGTTTTTCTCTTTGAAGAATGGATGTACAAATATATAAAAATCATTTTGAAGGGAGAGCAATGGATAGACTTGGCAAAAATTATTGCTAGTTCATTAAGGACGCAACTCAAGCTTGCTAAAGAATCTAGGGAAAATTTCTATATGGCTTCCTATGTGACATATTGCATTACCTGCATTAGTGATCTTACCCCTCTTTCCCATAGAATTTGGAATGAAGAAATAATGGTTTATCAATATTGCCCCATACTGCAAAAGGATAAAGTGCTGGAGAATTTTAGAAAAGTTCATAATGTGTTAATAGAAAATGTGCACGTGTCCCTAAAGAAAGTTCCCATGCCTAGATTGTCTCTGGAAGCTCAAAAATTGTTTCAACAATACAGAAGTTATTTTATACAATTTTCCAAGTTCACTTATTTGAGAATAGGTATATTCAAAGATGAACCCATGAAACTTCTGCGATATGCTTTGTTTTGGCCGAGATTTGTAGGCAACTATTCTCTATTATTAAATATAACTTATTGTAGGAGGATTGGGAGATGGTGTTCCCTGTTAAACTTGGTTCTCTGGTCTATAATAGCATGGTTAATGGTTCTATTATTGGAATTAATTTACTTGGATTTAATTTCGGTTCTTATCATAGTAGAAGAAACTTTGATAGTAAAGTTTATGTAGTTCAGGTCCTTGGTCTCAAAGGTCACCCATCAACAACTCCACAATTAGAAGATTTATGGAAAGATTGCAAAGATGAGGAGGAAGTATTTAGAAGAGACCATTCAATATTGACAGTAGAACAAATAAATTCCCCAAAGTTGAAGTTTTGAATAGAGGGGATAATTGAAGATGGTTCAGATATAGTTGAACCAAGCTAGGAAGAATCCAATGAATAAAGATCATTGGCAGTGGATTGGAATTAGGATGAGGAAGAAGATATAAATCTAAGAGCTAGATTTATACTAACTTATAAAGATGACTGGCTAAAGAATCAAAACAACAAAGTTGTCAATGAATCCTCTTCAAGGGTGGTTTCTTTTCTAAACCATCAACATCCAACATCCAAATTTTGTTTGTTATTGCAGGTAGTGTGTTGGCTCAAGGTAAGCAGAAGAGGATGCCCATTCATATACAGAATATGGCTCCTAGGTCCAAGTCTCAAGCTAAATTTGAGGCCCTTAAGCAACACAAGGTTCAAAAAGAAAAGATGTCAACTCAGGGACATAATTCAAATGATGGTCTCAACTTCTCAGATGGTGTCGATGGTGACGTACAGTTTATCAAAGCCCTTAAGGTGGATCAGAATAGGTTCATGACTCCCACTAGAGATGCCTAGGTAATATTTCTAAGCCCTAACATCCCTTCCTAATTATCCAATAGAATTAGTAAGAAAAGAAATTTGTAGCCGGTTTCAACACCTGTAAAGGACATTGTAACCAAATACACTGCTCAGGGTTCAAAAGTTAAGAAATTGAAAATGGATGCTCATATAACCAAAGACCCAGTTACCAAAAAGATAATAGCTAAAGTAGCCACTTACAGGAAAAAAAAAAGTCCAGGGAGATCGACAATGAAGGTTTCAGAGTCACTTTAGTTGAATTGGGGACCATCAATAGAAGCACTTGCAATCACTTTTTTAAGTTTTCTGCTCACCATATGCTAACTCAATTTGAGAAGGATAGAAAAGAGAAAAAATAATGTAAGGGCATGGTGATGACTATGGCTGCTTATATTTACTCTTTGATGAATCTTGGCGCCTTTCTGGTTGTTCAAGCCCCTCAATCCTTTGACCCAAATTCTGCAAGTAGCCAATAGTTGGTAATGCAAATGCAAAGGGAAAAATTGCTATCAGATGCTATGAAAGATTGGGTGGATACTATCATTAAGGAAGGTAATAAATTCATTCTAGAATTCACCAATGTGTATGCCAAAGGAGACATGGTATTGGGGAAAATTCAAACTTTGATACCAGGATGGGAAACTAAGCAAAGTCGGTGCTAGGTGGTTGTATTCCAGGTAACTGAAGTTAATAAATTTGGAATCCTTCAGTCTTTGAATGAAAATCCAATGAAGAATGTAGACCCATGCATGTTATTCATCATGAAAAATAACATGGGTTGGAAATAATCAGTCTATAAGGAAGCAATCAAAGAAATACAGGCCATCGAGAAAAAAATTACTAGGATGCATGAGGAACTCAAAGACATGAATATAATAAATCCTATAGTAATTCTATAGTTTGATAATGGGAATATGGATTTTGAGACACTAACTAAAAGCTTCAACAAAGCCATTGAGTAGATTAGAGATAACGAATCGCCAAGCGCTAGTGATTTAACCACATTGGTGAATATAGAATCCATGCTATGCCTTAACAAGAACCTCATGCCACATCAGAGCCTCAACATAAAGCAGTTAAAATGGAAAAAAAATGTGTGTAGGGATAGGTTGCTAAGTCTGAAGAATTTGCATTCCCATGCAATGCAGGAGTTTGTGAACACTTTCAGAAGTTGGAAGTTGGTGTGTCAAACCATGAGAGAAGAAGAGAAAACTAGCGACGAGGCTTGAACAAGATAGTTATTCTTACTTATGTTTTGACGACTGTTTTTATAACTATTTTCTTATTCATAAATATTTCTTGTTTAAACCAAAATGGCTGGGTTTTGATGGAGGCCTTTTGGATTTGTATTGAAAACTATAAATGCTAGGGCATTGAACTTATTAAGGGTTGGAAAATAGATAGCTAGAAACTTTAGTAGATAGATACTTTGAAACAATAATCGAAAGATAGCATATATATGTTTTCTTTTTGAATGACTGTGTGCATCAAGGAAGTTATATGTATGTATGTATGTATGTATGTATCATCTTGGATTTGGCTTGGAAACTTGGCATTCGAAGTGTTTAAATCATTGTTACTTTGTGAGCTTTGGTTTATTGATTCAAGATATTTGTTGCTATTCATACTGCAACTTCATTTTAATTAAGATTCTTGGGTGATTAATATCAATTTGTGGTAATAATTCATTTCTTTGAATTGATGTTCTATTGAGGCATAGTTTGGTGAATTTTCTCTTGGTTGTTTGAAATAATTCTTACCTCACTACCTAGGAGTATGTGAGAGATCCTTATGTGCTTTCTAGTAAAAGTGCAAAGATAATCTTTGAATTCATTGAAGATTCTATAAGGAAGCTATATCTTCAAAATACAGAGAGAAAACCAAATAATATGAAGTTTTCTCAACTATTGTAAGCATTTTGTGTTTTCTATACCTTGGGCATAGAGTGGATTTGTTAAATAGTTGAAAAGACAATCTACTCACTAACAAATTTTTGGTAACTCTACCGAGGAGAGTCCCTTTGAAAAAGAACCTAGTCCTTGAAAAACTATGAATGAGAATGGTTCTTCTAGATAATGATGTTTTCCCTATGCTACTACCTAATCTTCGATTTGGAGATACACAAGAAGATATAATCTCAGACTTGACTTTAGCCACTTGGACATTGTGCTAAAGTAACCAACAATTTCAACAAGTATCAAATATTTTTGAAAGAGAAGAAGAAAGGGCTGAGTTATTAAGAGGGGTACCAGAAGGTTAAGAAGAGGAAATAGTTAATAGACTTTCTCAAGCACTCGCAAGACCTTGAACTTAGAAGTAGGAAATAGAGTTGGCTGCTCATAGATATACAAGGGGAGAAAGAGAAAAGGGGATCCTAGATGAAAACTTTGAGCCACTAAAGAATTTGAAATTCTTACCAGATTTCATTGATCCTAAAAAGAATAAGATCAAATTCCAAAGTAGACCTAGTTCACCACCAAAGCAATATCCTCTTTCACCATTAGTAAAATCCTTGCTTCCATTAAAAGCTCTTGTCCATTCTCATTTAAATATCCAACCTTTGCAAGTTGTACTACCAAACATGGCTGTCAACCAACCATGGAGAAAACACATAGAATCCTTTAATTTAGGGTTTACCATAGCAGCATTACCTAAAGGAGCCACTAATTTTTTTACCTAAGTTTAATGGAGATGGTAAAGTTTCAACAGATGATCATTTGAGCACCTTTCATACAACTTGTGATGTCATAAGTGTTCCTACTCAAGAAGTTGTTATGATATTGTTTGTTTGGACATTAATTGATGCTGCTACTAATTGGTTCAATCACCTACCCCATTATTCCATCACTAGTTGGAATGATATGAAAAATGCTTTCAAAGATAGGTTCAAAGCTCTTGAAAATGAATATTTTCTATTGCTTCAACTTAGTTAGATGAAAAAGGAGACGCATGAACCTATGAGAGAGTTCATGGCTAAATTCAATAGGTTGATTCAAAGAATTCTTGCAACATCTAGACCTAATGCTAAGAACCAAAAATCATTCTTTAACAATGTTGTTACTCCAGATGAAAGTTTTCATCTCATTAAAGATGCATGTGTTGATTTCGCCGCTGCTCAAAGGCTAGCTATTCAATTAGAAGATGCATTTATCAATGCTGGTAGATGGAAAAGAGAAGTTCAAACACTTGGAATCGCTTCATCATCTACCTTTACAAACCCTATTTTGCAAAAAATGATGAATGATGTAGCAATGATGAAGAGATAGCAAAATAAAACCCATGGCTCTTATCAAACTCCTTATCAAGACATTCATAGGCGACAACAGCCTCAAAATTTTGGTAAAGCTCCCACATCAACCGCTCCTCAAACAAGATTGAAAATTGAGAAGCTCCCAAAAAAGCAATGTGTTCTTTTCATATGACTTTAGACCATGATGAAAGAAATTGTCCTGATTGGCTAAATTGTGTTCAATTAGTGAAAAATGCTCTTGTAGTAGAAAAAATGCTTGAAAATGAGAATGCAGGAAGGTGGAGATGAAGGTGCTTATTTTCTTGAGTATGAATTTGATTCAGAAAGAGGAGGTAATGTTTTCATGACATTTCAAGATCCTACTTGCATAGTGATGACAAGAGGTCAAAGAAATCAGAGACCTTATACAGGACCTAACCCAAACATGTCCACTCCTAAAGGAAAATAACATATACATGTTAATTCAACAAAAAGTATAGAACCAAAATTTTTGTCCAGAATAGAATTAGTGGCCAGTACATTGGCTTTTGATATTGTAGAATTTTTCAAATCTTCTTCTATATCTATTTCTCCAACTAAATATTTAAAGCTTAATCCTAAAGAGTTAGACAAATTAGTTCAATATGTGAAAGGAGGTTCTACTAATAATGAACAATTTGCTGATGGCATGACTAAAAACTCAAAGGTTTTGAATGAAACTATCTTTGTGTCTAAAAAATGCAAAAAGAAGTTGCTAATTCTATTGAAAAGGGAATGGATGAAAAGAAGCCCAATCTATTTTATATATTATTATTGTTAAATGGTCATAAACTTAGTAATTGTATCATTGATTCTGGAGCATTGGATAATATTAGGCCTAAGCCTATCGCAAATGCCCTTGGTTTGGAGCTCACAAAAACTTTTGGATGTTGCTATTATATGGAAGGGAAGAAAGTACCTTTGGTTGGTCAAGTGAAGATGTATAGGCTGTCCTCTATGTTTTCCTAGAGAAAATATTGAAGCTTACCATTCTTGTAGCTAATATACAAGCCAACTATGGAATGCTGCTTAGAAGGACTTTCTGTAAAGATATGGGTGGAAAAATTAAAATGTGTCGGTGTAAATAAGTATTTACTATTTACTCTTACTTAAGTTTACTTAGGTTAATGCATATTTTTAATATTTATTTATTAGTCACCTAGGAGTATGTGCACTCTTATGAGTTGTCATGATGACATCACAGGGGTCTGCACCTCTTTAAGCACATGTTGACTACAACTCAGGAGATACATGATTCTACAACCTTCTAATACTTATCCACTCATCTAGACTGTTGGATAAGGTGCTTAGTTGTCAATCCTTATCTTATCTCTTGGTTGTTTCTAGAGTCATTCTAGGTGCTTCTTGAGAGGCCTATATATACAGGCACTCCTAGTGTGTTCATACATGCTTATGCATTACATACTTCTGATAATTGATAGAATTATCATATTGATCATACTCTTTGGTCTACTAAGTGCTTGTGATTGTGCTCCTTTGGTCTTGGGTGAATCTTTCCTTTAGGAAAATTCTTACAAAATGGATTGGTCTGAAGCTTATATTCTAGTAGGGAAAAGAAGGATAAATTTGGAACTTGAGACAAAGAATAAATATGAAGTCATGCCTTTAGATAATCTCAAAGTATAGATACTATACGAGGAGTGTCAATTTGGAAACTATATTATATTTCCTAAGGAACAATGTAAGGGAAGTGAGATAGTAAGCTATGAAGAAGCCCTTTGGACTCTAGAATTCGATTTAAGTTGTTCAAATTCAGGTTTAGGCATGAGTGTTGTTATCATTTCTCTTTTAGGGGACATTTTTCCTTTTTCTATGAAATTAAACTTCCATAATACCAATAAAAATGTGAAATATGAAGCATTGCTTCTAGGTCTACAAGAAGCCAAAGCAAAAGGAGTAAAGTAGTTGAGGGTGAAAGGTGATGCTAAACTTATTGTGAAGCAGGTAAGAAACCATTTTTCTGTAAAAAATAATAAACTAAAGCATTATAGAAATTTGGTTTGGGATGAAATTGAGTCTTTTGAGGCATTTTCTATCGAGTTTATAACTCACTGCCAAAACACTAAAGTTGATTCTTTAGCTGTTTCAACATCCTTGTTGTTGACACACCCAGAATTTAAAAATGATATCTACAAGATTGAAATGATTTATAGGCCTAGAGTTCTAGATAATGTAAATCATTGGCAAGTTTTTAATGATGATGCACAATCAAAACAGTTCATTGAATATGTTGGCAATTTTTCTAAAACCTTCTTTGAGGGGTCTAATCATGATGGTAAATCAATCAGAGAAGAATCAGCTAAATCTAGGGAAACTATTCAACACAAGGGTAATTAGATTCATAAGGGATTGAATTATCTGGAACACCTATTTAGAAGAAAAGATGACAGTGCCCTAAAAAGGAATGCTGATTTTGATAAAAAAAACTAGAGGAGTATGATAAGATCAATATCAGAACTAAAGAAAATCCTAGATTAATCTCTATTGGTAGTACCTGTTCCAAAGAGGAGAAGGAGAGATTATCTAATCTCTTTAATTGATATCAGGATATAGTTGCCTAGAGTTATGAAGACCTAAATAATTTCAAAAATGGAGAATTTGTACATCATATAACATTGAAACCAGAAGCAACTGCTTTTAGGCAAAAGCTCATAAATTATAATCCTAAAGTGTCTGAAGCCATTTTTAAAGAAGTAGAGGAAATGTTAATGGCTTGCATAATATACCCAATTCATCATTCAACGTGGGTAGCAAACATTATTGCTATGAGAAAGAAAAAATGTTAAAATAGGGATTTGTGTAGATTTCAAGAATCTGAACCAAGCGAGTCTCAAAGACAATAATGCACTTCCCACTATGTAAAGGAAATGGAAGAAAAGAATCCCAATCCATTTTATATATTATTGTTAAATGGTTAGAAACTTAGTAATTACATCATTGATTCTGGAGCAATGGATAATATTATGCCTAAGCTTGTTGCAAATACCCTTTGTCTGGAGCTCACAAAAACCTTTGGATGTTGCTATTCTATGGATGGGAAGCAAGTACCTTTGGTTGGTCAAGTGAAGATGTACATGCTATCCTCTATGTTTTCCTAGAGAAAATATTGAAGCTCACCATTCTTGTAGCTGATATACAAGCCAGCTATGGAATGCTACGTAGAAGGACTTTCTTTAAAGATATGGGTGGAGAAATTCAAATGTGTTTGTGTAAATAATTATTTACTATTTACACTTACTTAAGTTTACTTAGGTTAATGCATATTTTTAATATTTATTTATTAGTCACCTAGGAGTATGTGCACTCTTGTGAGTTGTCATGATGACATCACAGGGGTCCACACCTCTTTAAGCACATGTTGTCTACAACTTAGGAGATAGATGATTCTACAACCTTCTAATACTTATCCACTCATCTAGAATGTTGGATAAAGTGCTTAGTTTTCAATCCTTATCTTATCTCTTGGTTGTTTCTAGAGTCATTCTAGGTGCTTCTTGAGAGGCCTATATATATAGGCACTCCTAGTGTGTTCATACATGCTTATGCATTAAATACTTGTGATAACTGATAGCATTATCATATTGATCATTCTCTTTGGTCTACTAAGTTCTTGTGATTGTGCTCCTTTGATCTTGGGTGAATCTTGCCTTTAGGAAATTCTTACAAAATAGATTGGTTTGAAGCATATATTCTAGTAGGGAAAAGGAGGATAAAGTTGGAACTTGAGCCAAAGAATAAATATGCAGTCATGCCTTTAGATAATCTCAAAGCACAGATACCATATGAGGAGTGTCAATTTGGAAACTATGTTATATTTCCCAAGGAACAATGTAAGGGAAGTGAGATAGTAAGCTGCGAAGAAGCCCTCTGGACTCTAGAATTCAATGGAAGTTGTTCAAATTTAGGTTTAGGCACGGGTGTTGTTCTCATTTCTCCTTTGGGGGACATTTTTCCTTTTTCTATGAAATTAAACTTCCATAATACTAATAACACTATGAAATATGAAGCATTACTTCTAGGTCTACAAGAAGCCAAAGTGAAAGGAGTAAAGCAGTTAAGGGTGAAAGGTGATGTTGAACTTATCGTGAAGTAGGGAAGAAAGTATTTTTCTGTAAAAATAAATAAATTTAAGAATGATTGAAATTTTGTTTGGGATGAAATTGAGTCTTTTGAGGCATTTTCTATCGAATTTATACCTTGCTCCCAAAACAATAAAGTTGATTCTTTAGCTGTTTCAACATCCTTGTTGTTGCCACACCCAGAATTTAAAAATGATACCTATAGGATTGAAATGATTTATAGGCCTAGATTTCTAGATAATGTAAATCATTGGCAAGTTTTTAATGATGATGCACAATCAAAAGAGTTCATTGAATATGCTGGCAATTTTGCTGAAACCTTTTCTTTGAGGGGTCTAATCATGATTGTAAATCAATTGGAGAAGAATTAGCTGAATCTGGGGAAATTATTCAACACAAGGGTAATCAGATTCCTAAGGGATTGATTTTTCTGGAACACCTATTTAGAAGAAAAGATGACATTGCCCTAAAAAGGAATGTTGATTCTGATAAAAAACTAGAGGAGCATGATAAGATCAATATCGAAACTGAAGAAAATCCCAAATTAATCTCTATTGGTAGTACCTGTTCCAAAGAGGAGAAGGAGAGATTATCTGATCTCTTTAATCGATATTAGGATATATTTTCCTAGAGTTATGAAGACCTAAGGAATTCTAGAAATGGAGAATTTGTACATCATATACCGTTGAAACTAGAAGCAACTAATTTTAGGCAAAAGCTCAGAAATTATAATCCTAAAGTATTTGAAGCCATTTTTAAAGAATTAAAGAAAATATTAAAGGCTCGCATAATATACCCAATTCATCATTCAACATGGGTAGCGAACATTGTTCCTATGAGAAACAAAAAATGGTGAAATAAGGATTTGTGTAGATTTCAAGAATCTGAACCAAGCGAGTCTCAAAGACAATTATGCACTTCCCACTATGAAAAAGAAATGGAAGAAAACAAGCCCAATCCATTTTATATATTATTATTGTTAAATGGTTAGAAAATCAGTAATTGTATCATTGATTCTAGAGCATTGGATAATATTATTCTGAAGCATATTGCAAAAGCCCTTTGTTTGGACCTCACAAAAACCTTTGGATGTTCCTATTCTATGGATGGGAATCAAGTACCTTTGGTTGGTCAAGTGAAGATGTACAGGCTATCCTCTATGTTTGCCCAGTGAAAATATTGAAGCTTACCATTTTTGTTGATGATATACAAGCTAGCTATGGAATGCTGATTAGAAGGACTTTTTGTAAAAATATGGGTAGAGAAATTAAAATGTGTTGGTGTAAATAAGTATTTACTATTTACTCTTACTTAGTTTTACTTAGGTTAATGCATATTTTTAATATGTATTTATTAGTCACCTAGGAGTATGTGTACTCTTGTGAGTTGTCATGATGACATCACAAGGGTCTACACCTCTTTAAGCACATGTTGTCTACAACTCAGGAGATAGATGATTCTACAACATTCTAATACTTATCCACTCATCTAGAATGTTGGATAAAGTGCTTAGTTTTCAATCCTTATCTTATCTCCTGGTTGTTTCTAGAGTCATTCTAGGGGCTTCCTAAGAGACCTATATATACTGGCACTCCTAGTATGTTCATACATGCTTATCCATTAAATATGTCTAATAACTGATAGCATTATCATATTGATCATACTCTTTGGTTTACTAAGTGCTTGTGATTGTGCTCCTTTGATCTTGGGTGAATCTTGCCTTTAAGAAAATTCTTACAAAATGGATTGGTCTGAAGCTTATATTCTAGTAGGGAAAAGGAGGATAAAGTTGGAACTTGAGCCAAAGAATAAATATGCAGTCATGCCTTCAGATAATCTCAAAGTACAGATACTATATGAGGAGTGTCAATTTGGAAACTATGTTATATTTCCTGAGGAACAACGTAAGGGAAGTGAAATAGTAAGCTGCGAAGAAGCCCTCTGGACTCTAGAATTCAATGGAAGTTGTTCAAATTAAGGTTTAGGCACAGGTGTTGTTCTCATTTCTCCTTCATGGGACATTTTTCCTTTTTCTATGAAATTAAACTTCCATAATACCAATAACATTGCGAAATATGAAGCATTGCTTCTAGGTCTACAAGAAGCCAAAGTGAAAGGAGTAAAGTAGTTAAGGGTGAAAGGTGGTGCTAAACTTATTGTGAAGCAGGTAAGAAAGCATTTTTCTGTAAAAAAAAAATTTGAAGCATTATTGAAATTTGGTTTGGGATGAAATTGAGTCTTTTGAGGCATTTTCTATTGAATTTATACCTTGCTCCGAAAACACTAAAGTTGATTCTTTAGCTGTTTCAACATCCTTATTGTTGCCACACCCAGAATTTAAAAATGATACCTACAAGATTGAAATGATCTATAGGCCTAGAGTTCTAGATAATGTAAATCATTGGCAAGTTTTTAACGATGATGGATAATCAAAAGAGTTCATTGAATATGCTAGCAATTTTGCTGAAACCTTCTTTGAGGGGTCTAATCATGATGGTAAATCAATCAGAGAAGAATTAGCTAAATCTAGGGAAATTATTCAACACAAGGTTAATTAGATTCCTAAGGGATTGATTTTTTTGGAACACCTGTTTAGAAGAAAAGATGATAGTCTCCTAAAAAGGAATGTTGATTCTAATAAAAAACTAGAGGAGCATGATAAGATCAATATCAAAACTGAAGAAAATCCCAGATTAATCTCTATTGGTAGTACCTATTCCAAAGAGGAGAAGGAGAGATTATATGATCTCTTTAATCAATATTAGGATATATTTTCCTAGAGTTATGAAGACCTAAGGAATTTTAGAAATGGACAATTTGTACATCATATACCATTGAAACCAGAAGCAACTACTTTTAGGAAAAAGCTCAGAGATTATAATCCTAAAGTATCTGAAGTCATTTTTAAAGAAGTAGAGAAAATGTTAAAGGTTCGCATAATATACCCAATTCATCATTCAACATGGGTAGCGATCATTGTTCCTGTGAGAAAGAAAAAATGGTGAAATAAGGATTTGTGTAGATTTCAAGAATCTGAACCAAGTGAGTCTCAAAGATAATTATGCACTTCCCACTATAAAAAGGAAATGGAAGAAAAGAAGCCCAATCTATTTTATATATTATTATTGTTAAATGGTTAGAAACTCAGTAATTGTATCATTGACTCTGGAGCATTGCATAATATTATGCCTAAGCATATTGCAAAAGCCCTTTGTTTGGAGCTCACAGAAACCTTTGGATGTTGCTATTCTATGGATGGGAAGCAAGTACCTCTAGTTGGTCAAGTGAAGATGTATAGGCTATCCTCTATGTTTTCCCAAAGAAAATATTGAAGCTTATCATTCTTGTAGCTAATATACAAGCTAGATATGGAATGCTACTTAGAAGAATTTTCTATAAAGACATGTGTGGAGAAATTAAAATGTGTTGGTGTGAATAAGTATTTACTATTTAATCTTACTTAAGTTTACTTAGGTTAATGCATATTTTTAATATTTATTTATTAGTCACCTAGGAGTATGTGCACTCTTGTGAGTTTTCATGATGACATCAAAGGGGTCCACAACTCTTTAAGCACATGTTGTCTACAACTCAGGAGATAAATGATTCTACAACCTTCTAATACTTATCCACTCATCTAGAACGTTGAATAAGGTGCTTAGTTTTCAATCCTTATCTTATCTCCTGGTCATTTCTAGAGTCATTCTAGGTGCTTCCTGAGAGGCCTATATATATAGGCACTCCTAGTGTCTTTGTACACACTTATGCATTACATGCTTTTGATAATTGATAGCATTATCATATTGATCATACTCTTTGGTCTACTAAGTGCTTGTGTTTGTGCTCCTTTGATCTTGGGTGAATCTTGCCTTTAGGAAAATTCTTACAAAATGGATTGGTCTGAAGCTTATATTCTAGTAGTGAAAAGGAGGATAAAGCTAGAACTTGAGCCAAAGAATAAATATGTAGTCATGCCTTTAGATAATCTCAAAGCACAAATACTATATGAGGAGTGTCAATTTGGAAACTATCTTATATTTCGTAAGGAACAACGTAAGGGAAGTGAGATAGTAAGATGCGAAGAAGCCCTCTGGACTCTAGAATTTGATGGAAGTTGTTCAAATTTAGGTTTAGGTGCGGGTGTTATTCTCATTTCTCCTTCAAGGGAAATTTTTCCTTTCTCTTTTAAATTAAACTTCCATAATACCAATAACACTGTAGAATATGAAGCATTGCTTTTGTGTCTACAAGAAGCCAAAGCGAAAGGAGTAAAGTAGTTAAGGGTGAAAGGCGATGCTGAACTTATTGTGAAGCAGGTAAGAAAGCAATTTTCTGTAAAAAATGATAAACTAAAGCATTATAGAAATTTGGTTTTGGATGAAATTAAGTCTTTTGAGGCATTTTCTATCGAATTTATACCTCACTCCTAAAACACTAAAGTTGATTCTTTAGCTGTTTTAGCATCCTTGTTGGTTCCACACCCAAAATTTAAAAATTATACCTATAGGATTGAAATGATTTATAGGCCTAGAGTTCTAGGTAATGTAAATCATTGGCAAGTTTTTAGCAATGATGCACAATCAAAAGAGTTGATTGAATATTCTAGAAATTTTGTTGAAACCTTCTTTAAGGGGTCTAATCATGATGGTAAATCAATCGCAGAAGAATCAACTGAATCTGGGGAAATTATTTAACACAAGGGTAATCAGATTCCTAAGGGACTGATTTTCCTAGAACACTTTTTTAGAAGAAGAGATGATAGTGCCCTAAAAAGGAATGTTGATTATGATAAAAAAAGCTAGAGAAGCATGATAAGATCAATATCAAAACTGAAGAAAATCCTAGATTAATATCTATTGGTAGTACCTGTTCCAAAGAGAGAAGGAGAGATTATCTGATCTCTTTAATCGATATCAGGATATATTTGCCTAGAGTTATGAAGACCTAAGGAATTTTAGAAATGGAGAATTTGTACATCATATAACATTGAAACCAGAAGCAACTACTTTTAGGCAAAAGCTCAAAAATTATAATCCTAAAGTATCTGAAGCCATTTTTAAAGAAGTAGAGAAAATATTAAAGGCTCACATAATATACTCAATTCATCATTCAACATGGGTAGTGAACATTGTTTCTGTGAGAAAGAAAAAATGGTGAAATAAGGATTTGTGTAGATTTCAAGAATCTAAACCAAGCGAGTCTCAAAGAAAATCATGCACTTCGCACTATGGATCATATTTCACACACAATTGCTAGATTCAAGGTCATGTCAATGATTGTGGTTGTTCAAGATACAACCAAATCAGTTTTGCACTAGATGATCAACACAAAACAACTTTCAGCACTCCATGGGGTATGTTTTACTATAACTGGATGCCATTCATCTTAATTAATGCAGGAGCAACCTTCCAAACAGCCATGAACTCTTCTTTTAGAGATTTGAGAGATAAGATCATTGTAATATATTAAGATGATTTTATAGTGTACTCCAAAAAGAAGGAACACCATTTTAAAGACCTTGAAGAGGTACTTAATAGATGTAGACAACATGGTATATCTCTGAATCCTAAATAATCCACGTTCTTTGTGGAAGAAGACAAACTGCTTGGGCATATTATCTCTAAAGATGGTATAAAGATTTATCCAGAAAGAGGGAAGGCAATACAGAAAATTGCCTTACCCACCAATAGAAGTGATTTGAAGGCCTTCTTTGGTCAAATCAATTTCCTAAGAAGTTTTGTTCTTGAATTATCTAAAAAAGTGAGACATATGTTGAATATGATGAGTGAAAAACATCCTTTTAGATGGTAGGAAGAAGGTAAGAAAGCTTTTGAGGAGATTAAAACAACCATTTCAAATGCCCCAATGCTAGTAACCCCAAACTTTGAAAAGACTTTATCATTTATTGCTATGCCTTTGAAGATTCCTTGTCTAGTATTTTAAATC
The DNA here is from genome assembly GCA_028749045.1 of Cupressus sempervirens. Classification (NCBI taxonomy): domain Eukaryota; kingdom Viridiplantae; phylum Streptophyta; class Pinopsida; order Cupressales; family Cupressaceae; genus Cupressus; species Cupressus sempervirens. The sequence continues at coordinate 823,288,252 of CM053783.1, forward strand.
AAAAGGATGATCACGATAATGAAGCTCCAATCACCTTCATGAGTGTTCCATTAAAGAAGCATGAGTTAAATTATACTCAAATGAAGAAACATGCATTTGTTGTAGTGAAAGAATTAAAGCAATTCAGCTATTACATCTTGCATTCCCATTTAGTTGTGTATGTACCAGAAACATTAGTTAAAAGTATATTAACTTAGCAAGAAGTTGGGATGAATAAAAGAGCTATTTGGGTAACTAAAGTCTAGGAATATGACTTAACCATTAAACCTACTTCTTTGGTCGGGGGGCATGGTTTATGCAAATTAACGGATGAGAGCGAAGATTCACCTCTTGACAATACTAGAGAAACACCTATTGTTTATTTAGTCAGCCTTACTTGGTTCTCCAATATCGCATATCTTTTAACATATGGTGAATGCCTCCCAAACATGAGCTATAAAGAAAGGAAAAACCTCAGATTGAAGGCTTCTAATTATGTGATTTCAAATGAAATTTTATATAAAAGAGGGATAGATGGAACCTTTTTAAGGTGTGTGGATGCAGAGCAACAGAAAAAGTTGTTAAAGGGATATGATTCAGATATCTACGGAGGACATTTCTCATCTATAGTAACTGCTTTTAAAATTACCAGGAACTGCTTCTACTGGCCAAGTATGTTCAAAGATGCTTCCAAATTTGTAAAGAACTATGAGAAGTGCCAAGTTTTCACTGGTTGCCCTCAACTAGCTGCCTTACCCCTTAGGCTAGTAGTTATTAATGAACCTTTTCATTAGTGGGGTATTGATTTTATTGGACCCTTATATCCTCCATCAAGTGCTAGACATACATATATATTAACAAAAACTAATTATTTCACCAAGTGGGTGGAGGCTTTCCCAACCAAAAAGGCCAATTCTCAAGTGGTATGTGACTTCTTAATGGAATATATTTTTGTTAGGTTTGGAATTCCCCAAAAGATAGTCTCAGAAATTGCAACTTATTTTTCATCTAATAAAATCTCTCTCTTCTACAATGAGTATGACATATCACTAGCCTATTTCTTAGATTATTTTTTCACAAGGTAATGGATAGGTGGATTCCAACAAGAAGAACCTGGTTGCTATAATTAAAAATTGGTGTCTAATAATCCTAGGAATTGGCATAAGAAATTGTATGAAGCATTATGGGCTGACTAGATTACTCCTAAGAGAGCTATAGGAATGACTCTTTTTGAATTGGTATACGAAATTGGTGCTCAAGTGTCATTGCCTTTGGAGCTATCTGTTGCCAAATTATAATCTTTAATTGAAGATCATTTTTTAAAAGATTCTCTGGAGAAAAGGATAATATATTTGAACAAGCTAGAAGATGAAAGGGATAAATTGGTTGATCACATCACTAAGCATCAGATGAGGGTAAAAAAAATCTTTCACAGGAGAGCCAAACCACATGGTTTCTTTAAAAATGATGAGGTACTTTTGTGGGACAAAAGAAAAGAACCAAAAGGGGCACATGGTAAATTTGAGTCTCTCTGGAAGGGTCTGTTTATCATTTCAGAAGTCATTGGCCCAAATACCTTTTGTCTGAGTTATCTAGATGGTATAGTTCTACCCTTTACTTACAATGGGTAGGACTTGAAGTTAATCAAGGTCTCAGTATTTTAAAGTTCCCAGTCATGTACATATCTTTTTGTTTTGTTTCCTATTTTCCTTTCGTATTGTTTTCCTTTGTGTTAGGTTAGGTTTGTTCTTGTTTCTAGTTTTTTGAGTTGTCTATGTACTCTAAATACCTAGTCCCCAATTAGAGTCCCTATTAGTTATCCATTGAGTTGCCATATTTCAAAACCTTTCATTTAATTTTTTCCCATTTAGCTACCCAAGTCCTTCTTTCGTCACTTTATGCATTTCTAATAATTAGAAGTGTTGATCAAAGTCCCAAACTCTCCCCATCACTATTTCTTCATTTGAACCACTTTGAACCACTTTGAACTCCGATTCAAAGTAGTTCAATCAAATGTTTTTGCACTAACAATTTTTCTTGTAGGAAATGTGCACCAAAGTGGCAAGGTGTTCTTTTGCATCACTTTGAACCTCAGTTCAAAGTGGTTCAAAGTGGTTCAAGGATGAAGGTTTCTTGGTGAAAGTGGATCATGATGTATGATGCACCACCAATTTATAAGGTATTAACTGCTATGCCAGAGAATAATAATTAAAAGAAGGGTTTAATTCCCAATGCAAAGAGTCATCATTATGACTAAAAGTAGAAAATCTTTAGCTGAAAAGGGATTGTTTATCATAATAAGGCTAATAATTATTGATACAATTGTAAAAGGAATTATTAAATGAGATAGTTATTTTACAAGGCCTTCAAATGTGTAAACCTTGACAAGAAGTGATCTATTATGAATGCCTCATAATGAGGCTATACTCTCACATGTAAGTACTTTTCCTTAAACTGAGCTCGGCTTTCTATTTTTTTTTGTCATGCAAAGAATTGAAAGTTTGAAGGAGAAGTTGTTAAGGAAGGAAGAAAGGGAAAACTATTTTTTTTTGATAGATTACAGGTAAGAAACATAGAAATTCTTGTTTTTTTCTGCAATCTCTTTGTTTTCCAAAACAATTAGTTCAAAGCCTTGCTGTGTTTGATTTAAAGATGAAATCTGTGTTACATTTATTTGGCAATATTTCAAGTTTGGAATGTAAGAAGCCTATCATATGTGATACAAACTTAGAGGGTGTTAAGTTGGAGAAATTGCAAGCAAATTTTCTTGAATGTGCTAATAAATCAAATGGGTGCATGGAAATTCTGACTAGTGGATTAGTTGAAGCCGCAGCTTTCCCCCAGCGCTTCTGAGTCCCAAATTGCTTCAAATTTGTATTGATCATTATGATGTTAGGAGCAAAAGTATTGTAAATAAAGATGGTGAAATAGTGCTATCAATTTCAAGAGAAATCATTGCCTCCATACCACGCCTACCAAAGAGAACTTTTTCCACATTCTTCTCCATTCAATCATTGACTGAATATCGAGAAACTGCCAGCAAATTCTGTAATACTCTAGCTAGGAAATGGACTGAGACTAACTATGGTGGGGGTTCTAGGTTACCTAAAATAGTCACGAAGGATCATCTTGAACCTCATATTAACGATCTTGTGGTGCTATTACATATAGTCAAGTGTTCAGTTGATATTTTTCTCTTTGAAGAATGGATATACAAATATATAGAAACCATTTTGAAGGGAAAGCAATAGATGGACTAGGCAGAAATTATCACTAGTTCATTAAGGATGCAACTCAAGCATGCCAAAGAATCTAGGGAAAATTTCTATATGGCTTGCTACTTGACATATTGCATTTCCTGTGTTAGTGATCTTACCCCACTTCCCCATAAAATATGGAATGAAGTAATAACAGGTTATCAATATTGCCCTTGCTACAAAAGGATAAAGTGTTGGACAATTTTAGAAAAGTTCATGATGTGTTAATAGAAAATGTGCACGTGTCCCTAAAGAAAGTTCCCATGCCTAGATTGTCTCCTCAAGCTTAGAAATTGGTTCAACAATATGAAATTTGTTTTATACAATTTCCCAAGTTCACTTATTTGAGAATAGGTAGATTCAAAGATGAACCCATGAAACTTCCATGATATGCATTAGATTGCTTTGTTTTGGTTGAGATTTGCAAGAAGCTATTCTCCATTATTAAAGATAAGTTATCATAGAAAGATTGGGAGACAACATTCCTATTAAACTAGGTTCTCTAGTCTATAATAGCATGGTTAATGCTTCTGTTATTGGAAGTAATTTACTTGGATTTAATTTTGGTTCTTATCATAGCAGAAGAAACTTTGATAATAAAGGGTATGTAGTTCAGGTCCTTGGTCTCAAAGGTCACCCATCGAGAACCCCACAATTAGAAGATTTATGGCAAGATTGCAAAGATGAGGAGGAAGTTTTGAGAAGAGACCATTGAAGATTGATAATACAATAAATCAATTCTCTACAGCTGAAGTTTCAAACATAAGGGATAATTGAAGGCAATTCAGATATAGTTGAACCGGGCTAGGAAGAATCTATTGAATCAAGATCACTGGCAGTGGATTGAAATCAGGATGAGGAAGAAGATATAAATCTAAGAGCTAGATTTATACAAACTTATATAGATGATTGGCCAAAGAAGAGAAGCAAAAAAGTTGTCAATGAACCCTCTTCAAGGGTGGTTTATTTTTTTAAACCATCGACATCTAACACTCAACTTTTGTCTCTTGTTGCAAGTAGTGTGTTGGCTCAAGGTAAGCAGAAGAGGATGCACATTCATATACAAAATATAGCTCCTAGGACCAGGTCTCAGGCTAAATTTAAGGCCCTTAAGAAACACAAGGCTCAAAATGAAAAGATGTCAACTCAGGCACATGATTCAAATGATGGTCTCAACTTCTCAGATGGTGTCGATGGTGATGTACAGTTTATGAAAGCCCCTAAGGTGGATGAGCCAAGGTTCATGATTCCAACTAGAGATTCCCAAAAAATCTTTGTAAGCCCTACCATCCCTTCTTGGTTATCTAATACAATCGATAAGAAAAGAAATCCACAGTTAGTTTCAACACCTGTAAAGGACATTGTAACCAAATACACTACTTGGGGTTCAAAAGTTAAGAAATTAAAAATGGATGCTCATATAACCAAAGATCTAGCTACCAAAAAAATAACAACTAAAGTAGCCACTTACAAGTAGAAAAATGAGTTTGGGGAGATCAACAATGAAGTTTTCAAAGTCACTTTAGTTGAATTGGGGACCATCAATAGAAGCACCGGGAATCACTTTTTCAAGTTTTCTACCAACCATATGTTAACTCAGTCTGAGAAGGGTAGAAAATAAAAAAAGGAACTTAAGGGTATGGTGATGAATATAGCCACTTATATTGACTCTTTGATGAATCTTGGCACCTTTCTGATTGTTCAGGCCCCTCAATCATTTGACAAAAATTCTGCAGGTAGCCAACAACTGGTAAAGAAAATGTGAAGGGGGAAATTGCTATCAGATGCTATGAAATATTGGTTGGATACTATCATTAAGTAAGGTAATAAATTCATTCTAGAATTCTCCAATGTGTATGCCAAAGGAGAAATGTTGTTGGGGGAAATTCAAACTTTGATACCAGGATGAGAAACTGAGCAAAGTCGGTGCCAGGAAGTTGTATTCTAGGTAACTGAAGTTGAGAAATTTGGAGTCCTTAAGTTTCTAAATGAAAATCCAATGAAGAATGTAGACCCCTACATGTTATTCATCATGAAAAACAACATGGGTTGGAAAGAATCAATCTATAAAGAAGTAATCAAAGAAATGTAGGCCATTGAGAGAAAAATTATTGAGATGCATGAGGAACTCCTTAAAGACATGAATATAGTAAAAACCTAGGGGAATTCTATAGTTTGATGATGGGAATATGGATTTTGAGACACTGACTAAAAGCTTCAACAAAGCCGTTGAGTAGATTAGAGATAATGAATCACCAAGCACTAGTGATTTCACTATGCTAGTGAATATAAAATCCATGCTATATCTTAACCAAAACCTCATGCCATGTTAGAGCCTAAAGATAAAGGAGTTCAAATGGAAAAAAGATGCGTGTAGGGATAGGCTACTGAGTATGAAAAATCCACATTCCCATGCAATATAGGAGTTCATGGACACTTTTAGAAGCTGGAAGTTGGTGCATCAGACCATGGGAGAAGAAGAGAAAACTAGTGACGAGTCTTGAACAAGATAGTTATTTTTAATTATGTTTTGACAGCTATTTTTGTAACTATTTTCTTGTTCATAACTATTTCTTATTTAAACCAAAATGGTTGGGTTTTGATGGAGGCCTTTCAAATTTGTATTGAAAACTATAAATGCTAGGGCATTGAACTTATTAAGGGTTAGAAAATAGATAGCTAGAAACTTTAGTAGATAGATACTTTGAAACAATAATTGAAAGATATCATATATATGTTTTCTTTTTGAATGACTATGTGAATGAAGGAAGTTATATATATATCATCTTGGATTTGTCTTGGAAACTTGGCGTTCGAAGTGTTTAAATCATTGTTACTTTGTGAGCTCTAGTTTATTGATTCAAGATATCTGTTGCTATTCATATTGTAAGTTCATTTTAATTAAGATTCCTAGGTAATTAATATCAAATTGTGGTATTATTCGTTTCTTTGAATTGATGTTCTATTGAGGCATAGTTTGGCAAATTTTCTCTTGGTTGTTTGAAATAATTCTTACCTCACTACTTAGGAGCATGTGAGAGATCCTTATGCACTTTCTGGTAAAAGTGTAAAGATAATCTTTGAATTCATTGAAAATTCTATAAGGAAGCTTTACCTTCAAAATACAGAGAGAAAACCAAATAATATGAAGTTTTCTCAACTATTGTGAGCATTTTGTATTTTATATACCTTGGGCATAGGGTGGATTTGTTAAATAGTTGAAAAGAAAATCTGCTCACTAACATGTTTGAAATAATCAACATTGTTTCATTCATCCATATTCAATGTTGGTCAAATTTGACAAAAGTCTCATACAAACTTAAGAGTTTCATATCTTAAATTTTTTGAATTTGATTTCTTTTAAAAATCTTAGAATTTTTTGTTCCTCCTTTCCCCTCCCTCAAGTTTAAAGATAAGATAAAATAATATTAGTGTCCAACAAGAGAGCATTGTTGAGACTTGTGTCTCAACCTTGCAAGCTTTTTCTAGAAAATTGTAGAAAATTCTAGAATTTGTTTGTGGTAGTTTTGCACATGTTTATGAGTTGGAAAAAGGTGTATGAGTTGTCAAAAATGTGTCTTATCTGTAGTACAATATAGGAGGAATATTTTTAGAGTATAAAGAACTCTTTATATGACTTTTATGTGGGTCTAAACTAGAGGACAAAATTATGGACGAAAATGCTATTCTTGGAGTTACAAATGACAAGTGGGTAACATGTGGCATGATTGTTTTGCCCATAGTTTTCACAGATCAAAAATGGTTCCCAATTTGTAAATTACTATACAAGGAGAGCTTGGGGAGGTGTTTGAATTATCAAGTTCAGTTTGTAGCAAGACTGGGTGCTAGGAATCTCTCTATGTTTGAGTTCAAGTTTGAGTTGTGGTGATGCGCTCCTATAAGAACTTGCATTGCAAGTGTATTGTAATCTTCTTGATTTGGGAATACATTGTATGGGTTTTAGTGGGTGGGGTTTTTCTCCTAGAAGGGTTTCCCCATGGTAATCATTGTGTTATGCATTCATTGTTATTTTGGTTATGTTATTATGTATTTCTTGGTATTTTTGCAAAAGTTAGTTGGATCTATATAATCATTCTCTCAAAGATTAGTGTCGAAAGTGATTCTGTGCACCATTGCTTCCTTACAAGTGGTATTAGAGCCTAGCCAATTTTGGTTCTATTTGTTGGGTACATAGTTTTTTGAGCTAATGAAGGTTTAAGAGGGAGCTTGTGTAGAGGTTTTCATTTCTATGTTGCAGGACTGTAAAGATGACAAGAATATCATGAAGGATTGATGTAGAGAAGTTTTTTGACACAAAATTTGAGATGTGGAAGCTAAAGATGGAATAACTATTGAATGATCGAGATCTATGGAATGTGATTGATGAGAAAAAGATGAGGCCCATAGATCTGACTTTAGTTGCACAGTCTGATGTGATAGATAGAAAAGCTAAAAGTCTAACTAGATTGTGTCTTCAAACTCAATTTTGATTTTCTTGAGGAAGAATTTATATTCCTTAAGAATGGAAGAAGGTGGACAGATTTTTGAGCATCTTGAAAGTTTTAATATGTTGGTGACTTAGTTGACCTTAGTTGGAGTGCCGATGGATGAAGAAGAAAGGTGTCAAATCATGCTATGTTCATTGCTAGACTTATGGGATAGCCTTTTCATGGCTATAGTGAGCTCTTTACTTGTCTTGAAGATGGAGGATGTTGTTGGTTCTCTACTTTTTTAGGAGATGAGAAGGAAAGTCTCTCTGAATGCCAAAGAGGATTTGATTGTTTGCAAAAGACCAAAAGAAAGAGACAAGAACAAAAAGTAGCTTGGCCATTCTAAGTACAAGAATAAGAGGAGATCAAAATCTCTTGGTAAGTCCAAGGTGATCTGCTAAAATTGTGGTGAAGCTAGACACTTTCGAAAGGACTACAAAGAGGAGAAAAATAAAAAGAAGAAGCAAGATTCTAATTATGAGTCCGAGAAGGAAGATGGAGATGTTTTCATCACAACTTTGGCCACTCATGCAGATGAAAATGCATGGATGATAGACTCAGGTGCATCTTTTCATATAACTCCTAATCAAAATTGGTTTAGTAAGTATGAAAAGTTTGATAGCGGTAAGGTGCATTTAGGTGATAACTTAGTTCTTGATATTGTTGGTCATGGAAGTATTCATTTGAAATTTTATAATGGTAGAACTAGAAGATTTGATGGTGTCTTGCATATCCCAAGACTAGCAAGGAATTTTTTATCTGTTAGAAAACTAATAGATGCGGGTGTGCATGTATAGTTTTCTGAAGCAGGTGTGAAAATGTTGAGAGGTGCTATGGTGTTAGCAAGAGGAAGTAGATTGTGTACATTGTACTAGCTTGATGCATGCATGGTTGATGCATTAGTACTTCTAATAAGACTATGAAAAGGACTACTTTGTTAGAGAAGGATAGGGTTGCTCTTTGAGTATATGGTCATGGTTTTTGGGTACCTAAGGGTGCTATATCTACTAAATCAAAGTTACTTGTAGAGAAGACTATGTTATGTAAAAAGAGACTCGGCCACATAGGTGAGAAGGGTCTACACACCTTAAAAATTAAAAATGTTGTTGATAGGTTGAATGACTGCAATCTTGAGTTTAATTTTTGTGAGCATTGTATCTATGGTAAACAAAATCACATTCAATATTACTCAAGTTCTCATAAGTCCTCATGTATTTTAGATCTAATCCATTTAGACGTATTTGGTCCAATTGATGTTCCTTCTATTGTTAGATTGGTTTATTATGTTTCTTTCATTAATGATTTTAGTAGAAGAACATGGATTTATTTCCTTAGGAGTAAAGCTGAAGTTTTCAGTCATTTCAAGGAATTTAAAGCAATGGTTGACTTACAGATTGGAAAGAAGATAAAGTGTTTGAGAATTGATAGTAGTGGTGAATTTTTCTCAAATAATTTCAATACATTTTTTAAAGATTATGGTATTAAAAAAGAGAAGACAACTCTTCTCCACAACAAAATGGATTTGCAAAAAAGAATGAACAGGACCATGTTGGAGAAGGCTAGGAGTATGCTGAGTAGAGTTGGTTTGAACAAAAGTTCTAGGCTTATGCTATAGCCACTACTTGCTACTTGATAGCCACTACGTGCTACTTGATAAATAAGTCTCCTACATCATCTCTTGTTGATAAGGCACCAATAGAAGCATGGTTAGGCCACAAGCCTTCACTTAGACATCTGAGAGTTTTTGGTTGTGAGGCATATGCTCATGTGCCAAAGTAGAAGTGGATAAAATTTGGAAACAAAGCTATCAAATGTATCTTCAATGGATATAGTTATGGTGTGAAAGGATACAAGCTTTGGGATCCTATTGCACAAAAGGTATTTTATTTTAGAAGTGTTAGTTTTAGAGAAATTAAACCTTCTTTTGTTACAATGCAACTAGAATAGATAGAAAAAAAGAAAGATGTGATTCAACTTTCTGCTACACTTGAGAAAGTTGAATCAAGGCCTTTAAAAAGATGAGATATTGAAGAGAGCTCTACAAGTTTTGAATCATCAAAGGAAGAGGGAGAACTTGATCATGAACCTAAACCTAATCTTGTTCAAAGTCTAATAAGCATAAAAAAGATATGTATATTCTCCTAATTATTTGAGGTGTATATTATCTTTGAATACTAATATTGATGAACCAAAATCTATAGAATAGGCTCTTGGTATCAATGATTCAGAGTCCTCGAAAATATCCATGGAAGAAGAGATGGAAACTCTTAAGAGGAATGACACATGGGACCTTGTACTATTTCCTAAAGGAAAAAAAATATGTTGGTTGTAAATGGGTGTTCAAAAGGAAGATGAGCTCAGATGGAAGCATTGATAAGTATAAAACATGACAGGTTGCAAAAAGTTACTCCTAGGTTACAGGAATTGATTATGGTGAAATTTTTTCTATTGTAGCAAAAATGACATCCATTCAATTTTTACTTTCTATTGCAACAATTTATGATCTATAAGTTGAGCAGATGGATGTGAAGACAACTTTCCTTCATGGAGATTTGGAGGAAGAAATTTATATGACACAACCAAAGCACTTTTTGGTGAAAGGTAAAATTCATTTGGTCTATAAACTGAAGAAATCCTTGTATAGTTTAAAACAAAGTCCTAGGATGTGGTACCACAAGTTTGATACATATAGATTGAGTTTGGGATTTGTGTGGTCGAAATTTGATCACTGGATATATTGCAATTCTGATGGTAATAATTTCTTGATTTTTGCCTTATATATTGATGATATACCTTTTATTGGCAAAGGAAAAGGTTTGATTGTAGAATTAAAATCTCAGCTGTCAACAATGTTTGAAAAAGATCTTGGTGTAGCAAGGTACATTTTAGGAATGGAGATTATAAGAGATAGACAAAAAAACAAAAAAATTTCACTAGGTTAGAGTAAGTATGTTGCTAATATTGTGAGAAGATTCAATATGTAGGATTACAAACCATTGAGTGTTCCTATTACTATGGAAACAAAGCTTTCTAGCTCACAATGTCATACATCCCCATTAGAAATGGAAGAGATGATTCGAGTATCACATCAGAGTGCCATTGGAAGTTTGATGTATGCTATGGTCTATATGAGACTAGACATTTTCCAAGTAGTGAGAATACTTTCCCATTACATGTCTAATCCAAGAAGAGCACATTGGGATATAGTGAAAAGAGTTTTCAAATACTTGTGGGGTACCTTATAGTACTCTATATGTTTCCATAGAACAACAAATGAGCATCCATTGGATATTCAAGGCTATGTGGATTCAGAATGGGTAGGTAATGTTGATAGAAGAAGATCCACCATTGAATATTTGTTTACATTATTTAGTGGTGCAATTAGTTGGATGAGAAAGTGACAAGATATGGTTTCTTTATCCACAATAGAGGCAGAGTATATGGTAGCTACTCATGCCTACAAGCAAGCTATCTGGCTTAAGAGACTATGTTCAAATATAGAGTTCAAAAAGGGTGTAGTGATAATTTATAGTGATAATCAGAGTGCAATCTGCCTAGTGAAGAACTTGAAATTCCATGCTAGGACCAAGCACATTGACGTACAATATCATTTTGTAAGAGATATGTTCGAGGAAGACAAGGTGAAGTTGGAGAAGGTGGAGACTTTGGTGAATGTTGATGATGCATTAACTAAGCCTATAAGCATAGAGAAATTCAGATGGTGTTGGGAGTCTATGGGCCTCTTGGCCCCTAGCAATTAAGTCCATGGAACTTTGGATCCCTTGACTCTTGCAAGATGTTCAACAAGTGGGAGAATGTTGAGAATTTTGTCTCAACCTTGCAAGCTTTATTTGGAAAATTGTAAAAAATTCTAGAATTTGTTTGTGTTAATTTTTCACATGTTTATGAGTTGGAAAAAAGTGTATGATTTGTTAAACATGTGTCTTGTTCCTAGTACAATATAGGAGGACTATTTTTGGAGTATAAAAAACTCAATATATGAATTGTATTAGGGTCTAAACTAGAGAACAGAATTATGGATGAAAATGCTATTCTTGGAGTTACAAATGACAAGTTTGTAACATGTGGTATGGTTGTTTTGCCCATGGTTTTGAAGACCAAAAATGGTTTCCAAGTTGTAAATAACTATAAAAGGAGGGATTGGTGAGGTGTTTGAATCATTGAGTTTAGTTTGCAAGATTAGGTGCTAGGAGTCTCTCTAAGTCCAAGTCTAAGTTTGAGTTGTGGTGATGTGCTTCTGTAAGAACTTACATTGCAAGTGTATTGTAATATTCTTGATTTGAGAATACATTGTGTAGGTTTTCAAGGGTGGGTTATTTCTCCTAGAAGGGTTTTCCCATGGTAATCATTGTGTTATACATTCATTTTTATTTTGATTATGTTATTATGCATTTCTTGAGATTTTTGCAAAAGTTAGTTGAATATGCATAATCATTCTCTTAAATTAGTGTAGAAAATGATTCCATGCACCTTTGTTTCCTTGCAACCACAACATGGGTCTATGAGAGTAGGAGCTTACAACCAAAAAGATAGCACCAAAATTTTTTCCAAATGGTGCCGATAAAAGAGCAAGTACAAAACCTAAAATAGAAGAATAAGAAGAGAGCAAGAGTTACCTCAAACAATATTAGGGTTTAGGGATCTTTCATGAAAGGGAAGAAGGACAACAATGAATGAGAAGGATGGGGGTGAGTAGGGGTTCTATTCTATCATTGAGTGTTGTGGGAGTGGGTTCTTTGGTAGAGAGGAACCTTATGAGGTTTCACAGATCTAGATAGGCCAATGTTAGGGAAACTATATGGTCCATTTGTACCTCAAGTAGGAGATATGAGCAAGAAGAAAGATGTGATAAGTTGTACCTAGGTTTGAACCATGGGAAAAGATAGCTACAAAGGAAACCTCCAGACTTACCTCATGAAAAACTTATTAGCACAAGGTTTTGAGGGTAATATGCTACCCTACTACCTTTAGAAGAGTGGTACAAAAATCCATGAGATCCCACCATGTCGAGAAACAAGAAGGATATTGTTAAATGAAACTTCTACATAAATGTGAAAATGTAGAGATAGAGCAATCGAGCATGCTTGTAAGTGTTGTAAATATAAGATGAGTAACTTAGAAGTGAGGGGTGAATTAATTACCACTAAAAAAATTCCAAATCTCTTAGATGTCAAAAAAAACTTCCTTGAAACTCATAGCTTGGTTAGAACTAGCAATCCACTATAACTCAGTTAACAGAGACATCTGATATATTAATGTGAAGCTTACTCCCTTGGGGGACTTCACAATGAATTTGGCTTATCTTTATTTCCTTGGGGGTGAGGAGGCCCAAGGAGATTGGAGAAAGGTATAGCACTCATGGATCCTTCCAAAGATAAATCTTTTATGGTGGATGACTTTACATGGGTCGATCCTTAGTGTGGACAATCTCTAAAGGAGAGCATGTTAGCTTGAAAAATAATGTGTCCTTTATCTTTAGAATGCTAGGAATCTATATCACACCTTCTTATTCACTAACTTTTTGCCTCAGAGGTGTGGAAGGAGGTACTTGTCTTATGAGGAATCTAGTGGTGTACTAATAAAGGTTTGCACTAATTTTTTCACAAGAATGACTTGTCTTCCCACCCATACCTAAATAACTTATCATCAATTACTTCTCCTTATGTTTTGTGGGAAATCTGGAAGGAATGAAATAACAAAATATTTAGGGATAAAGCTACTACTAGTTTGGGGGTGGCTCAATAGGTTATTAGACTCCTAAAGGAATGTAGTGAAATGTAGCAATGGAAACCACCCCCCTTCCCACTCGAACCCCTCAGGTAGACTTGATATGCAATTGGCTTCTACCTAGGGAGTGGGCCAAATGGTGGCATAGTTTGATAACTCCAAAGCCTTGTCTAGGAAGAATATGGTATGGAAACCATCCCTTGAGACATGGTTTAAGCTTAATTTTGATTGCTTAACCATGATGGGAAGTTTTGCTACTAGGGGTGTTTTACAAAATTCTATAGGGAAAATGGTTATGGCTTATTCTGGAAACTATGGAGGTGGCTCAAATAATGAAGCTAAAGCCTTGGATCTTCTATGGGGATTGAGACTTGTGCGGAAACATGAAATTAATAGGCTGATGGTTGATGGGGACTCGACGTTAATTATCAAAGCAACTAAAGGGTACAATCAAAGTAGTTGGGTAATCAAGGTGATAATTGAGGAAATTTGTAGGTTGATGGAGGAATACCAGGAAATCCAAGTGGATCATATTTATCATGAAAGTAATGGTGTGGTAGATGGGTTAGCTAAATTCAAACACAGTGTCATGAGGTTAATTGAATGAGACAACATTATCCTAATTCCATAATCAACTACACTGCTGATGGAATGTGAATGTACTTTTAACACTTCCATATGAATCATCACACCAAGTGGCATGTTTCCAAGTTTTTGCGTGGGTAGGAAAGATTATATGTGGATACGAATCTCCTTGTTGTAAATGTTATTTATCTTTGTAAAAGAATGAAGGTGATGGATTTTCTTAGATTCAAAAAATTGACTGAAAAAGATAATAATGATATCTTTCTCATACCCCACTACATTTATAGCTAGTGTTGGGTGATTATGGAAAGAAAGGGACAATTAACACGTGTAGGGGAAGATATTTTTTGGGTTTTGAGAAACCGTTTGGCCTTATGATGGCTTTCTAATAACCTTAAATTTGCATCTTGAGTATATTTTATTTAACTTTCAAAAATTGCCTTATGTGCAACATAATGATGTTCGAATGTTCAGAAGAGTTGGTAAAAAAATTTGAAGAGTTCGTGGTTGAGTTGGGTGGTGCTATGGGCACTAGTGATTGTATCAAACCCATGGGAGTGGAGGAGTACATTTTTAATAGTGAAGAAATGATTGTTTATCCATAGGGGGGTTCCTATTACCATTTATAGAAGGAATGATAAAACATGAGGAAAAAATCTCTATATAGTACTTCAATTCATGGAAGGATAGGAGGGTGTCCATTAATAAGATGAGTTTTGAAATCATTGAGGATCTTATTGCTAGGGTTGGTGGGTTTCCCATGTGTGGCATGAACTAGCACAAACAAGCTCACATGAATAATGAGCCTAGCCACATAAATTCTTCAAGTTTAATGAGTAACTAGTGCACATGCGAGGTGAGTTTTCCAGGGAACACCTCCCTAAGTCCTGAGACATCATTTGCTATGCTATTATGAGATACATTGCCCTGGAGGATCGATTTAAGGTACTTTATTTTTACCATTTCTCCATCCTCAACCATTTTAGAAATCTGGATCAAATCTCTTTTTTGTTCCTTCTACTAAATTCTATTGAAGATCATATTTTCAAGGCAAGGAGAAAGAAGGAGGGAAAACCCTTTTACGTCATACACCAGGGCTTCATGAATAAGTTGTATACATAACACCTTGCCCAAAACTTGCCTCTCCTAGTCAACCCTCTAGTCACTACTACTCCCCAAGTCTCTCTTGACCTTGGTCCTTGTCTTAGCCATAAAAAATCAAGAAAACCCCCAATTCTAAGGTCAAAATTAGTCTCATAGACTTCGTTAGAAATACTAGAAAGAGAAAATACAGTGCTCATAGAACCAAAAAATGCCTCCAATTGAAAAAGTTTAAGTCCCCTCCCATATTTTTGATACCTTGGAGGCTAACCCTTCCTCAGCTAGAAACAATGGTGAGGAAATTACTTCCCCGATGAAGGACACTCCCAAAGCAAGGAGAAAAAAAGGAAAGCATATCCAAGACTAAAGTCATTGCAAGGCTCAGCTTGATAGGTTTGAAAAATTAATAAAGGATTTGGTAGAAAATCACACTAGCATTTGACAAAGATTTGAAACCTTGGCTAAGTTTTCCACTAAAGTGATACATTTCGCAGCTACCACCCTTTACTTTCTATGGGTGAACAAGGATGTGAAGAACTTGGGAAAGGAGAGCGCTCCATATATGGCTTCTTGGTGGAGGAATGGATGAAGACCCTCCTAGACAAACCTATCAAGGAGGACGGGGTGACTGTGAAAAGTGATGGATCTAAGGAAAATGATGTTAAGGAGTTAGATCACTAGGTTAGATAGCCTCATTGGTTGTTTTGTTTTATTATAATGGTATCATTTAATCTGAACCTGATGCCCTACAAGGCTTTTTGTTATTTGTTTAAGTTTAATTGTTCGATTGATAGTAGTAGTAAGTTGTTTTACTACTCAAATACTTATATTTATCTGCTTGATCACAATAGGAATGATGTCATTAGGGGTGTAATGGATTATGTTAGTTTTTTGAAGTATAAAATTGGTTTTGGTTAGATGAGGAGGAGGTAAACTCTAATTGATCTTTCATCCTTTTTGTACTTTGGGGTTAGCCCCTTGTCTATCTTGGCTGCTATCTATATACTTCAAAAGCTTAGTTATAAAAAGATAAAGCAATAAGAAAATAATATGAACACATGAGACACCAAGGTTTAACATGGAAACCCAATTTGGGAAAACCACCAATGCAACTAGTTACAACTTTTCACTCTTTTGAAGTGAGCCTTGTTAGGAGCCAACCCTATTAAAGGTTACAAAATACACTATTAGGTGAGACCCTGTTAAATAATTAAAATCACCCTATTATGAGTATCCTTGTTAGAGGTCGTAAGACACTTCAATATACAAATGCCACCTTGCTAGAGGATTTACAAAATGATTGTTAAGTCAACTCTATTAAGATTTTTTTTCACTGTTACAATTGTTAGAGAGTAAAAATGATTGAATTGATTTATGAAGCACCTGGATTATAGTTTTAGATCACTATTCTAGTTTATCCTCTAGATATTTCCTGATCAAAATATTCTTGGCAACTCCTTGGATATTCTTCCCTTAATCAGACATTGTTTTGTATTTGCATCTTATCTTCTTCAACTCTTACACACTATTAAATCCACATCTTGACCTTTCATATATATGAAATATAATGTCAAGTCAGCTTTAATATCATTATAAATAAAAAATTAGTATCCCTTGAATCATCTTTCATAAACAAAATAAATAAAGAAAATTATTCTGATGCAGGTTAGACTAAACTAAAACTGAGGCAGTTGGTTACCATTGAGTTGCTTGGTAATCGACTTGACTTAGTTTACACTGAACTACTAACTATGTCATAACTAAACTCCTTTGGTTACCGACCTAGCTTAGCTTCAACTAGATCGATGAACTTGTCTTCTACTTGATTGATATAGGAGTCTTTTGAGCTTAGTTCCAATAGGTAGTGTTCAGTTAGAGTATAGCATTTGTGTAACATTAGTGACAATATAAAATTGAATAATTGTTATCAACAATCTCCCTCTTTGGTATTGACATCAATACAACATGTCATAATGAAAAGAAAACTTAGAGAAATCAAATAATTTATAGAATTTTATAATATGGCTAGTTTTAATTTGATTCTCTATCTATCTATCTATGAGAAATCCCTCTGACAAATTAAGTTCTCGCTCTTTCTCATATGAAAATTACTTCCTCTAATCAATCTTTCCCTTAATGAATATATGACATGATTCAATCTCTCTCTCTTTGACATCAGATGCCAAAGACTTGACACAATGATTTTGTAATGTACATAATGTACTAATTCATATTCAATGAAACCTGACTTCTATGAATCAATTTCATAGTTCTTTAATGAAGCTCAGTTGATGCATCACTAAACTATACTCTAGTGAGCATCATATAGGGTAATGACCCCTAGCTTTCCTCTTAGATACAAAAATGCATCCTTAGGTAATGGCTTGGTAAATATGTTAGCAAATTGCTCTTTTGTGTTAACATATTCCAATGTAGCCTCTTTATCTTGAACTAACTCTCTTAGAAAGTGATACTTGATTGCAATGTGTTTTGTCTTGGTGTGAAATACTAGATTTTTAGATATATTGATTGTACTTGTGTTATCACAATAGATGACCATTGAATCCTTGATTTCTTCCTTCATTCCTAAGAATAGTTTCTTGAAACATATTATGTTGAAACAATTAATGATTGTAGCAACATATTCAACCTATGATGTAGAGATGCAATTCTTCTCCTTACTTGTCCAATATACTAAACTCTTTCCATGAAAGAATGCTCAACTATTGGTGTTCTTTCTTTCATCATCTCTTCTTGCCCAATCAACATCAATAAAGGATTTCAACTTGAAGTTCCCTCTTTTCTTGTGCCAAAGACCATAGTCTTGAGTAGCTTTTAGATATCTCATAATTCTTTTGATTGTAATCATATGATTTCATTAGGATTTGTAGAGAACCTTGCAACTATACCAACTGCTAATGCAATATCAGGTCTTGTCTTAACAACATACTAGATTTTTCCAAACTAGATCTATAGGTAGCCTAATATGTTAGCATGAATGTTGATGATACTACATTGGGGGAGTATCCTAAGTATTGGAGATTATTGACATGTTGCATTCATGACTATGTTTGTCATTGATGTCAACATATTAGTAAGTCTATAAAAATTGATAGAGTAGTAGAGAGAGATATCTTAGTTGTATGAACAAGGTTTTTCTTGTTTGGTGATGCATGGTTATGGACATGTGTAGTGCAATGTTTTGACAATGAGGTTTAATGGGCAACACATAAGTCAAAGATGTACATAAGTTTTACTTGATTTATTGAGAGAAGTATAGAGAGTGCTTGAAAAGAAATTTTTGATGTTTATATTATATCTTTCATCTGAGATGTAATAACAAGATGCACATCCAGTTAGTGATAGAGGATAGTCTAATGATGACATGAGTGGATGCAAAAGTACTAGTATTGCACGTGTGAGAAGTTGTGTAGACTATGAGCCAAGAATTTTATTATAACTGCAATTAATTAATTATCATATTATAATTAATTGGAAAAGCCTCAAGGATGACTCAAGGAATTATTTTGAAGATATGGTATAAAGGAATTTTTTTTCCTTGTTTGTAATGTGTTATGGTTGTTGTATGAAGTACAAAGTGTGAAAAGGATGAGAGTATTTACTGAATGCAAGTAAGCAATCCAAGGGATTATTGGATGTGTGTTTTGTGATCTAGTTACAAGATTAGAACAAGCAGAGGTCCAATTGACACTAAGGAGGAAGGAAGTATTATTCTTTCTATTATTGAGTAAGGAATAATACATAGATCATTTGGACGGTGGGTTCATTGGTCTTACCCTTGACTCTATTTGGGAAGTGGGTCCAGTCGTCTTCCACACCTCCTAAGAGGGTTGGAATCTCCTAATAGGGATTCAAAGTATCCTAACAGGGACTGATATGTACTAAATGTTGTTATAAACTCCTAACAGGGTCTATCCTCTAATAATGAATATTTATATTAGTACATCATCTTGTGGGTACCATACCCACTAATGTTTTCCCTAGTTAACATATCTAGTTTAATTATGCATGAGTATCTTGTTATGTTTTCTAATTATATTTCTCATATGGTTAATTTTACTTAAGGTTGATAATTATGATAATAGTTGGATAACCGATTCACCTCCCCCCTTGTTATATTAGTGGACTATATATTCTAACAATTGGCATCAAAGCATTAGGTCCTTGAAGGATAAGCTTAACAAATTTGGGAGATTGATGGCAAATGTTTTTAGAAAAGATAGTCCTAGATTTGATGGGGCCAACTATGATGGTTAAAAGGATAAGATGAAGAGTCATCTATTATGCATGGGTATGGTTTATTGGCTCTTAACAAAGAGTGATAAGATGGTTGTGAAAGAGGAAAAGCTTGAAGAATGCCATAAGGAATAGAGAGATCTATTCATTTGTAACATGAGAGCCAGAGAAACTTTACTATCAACTCTTCTGGAGAATAAGTACAATCAAGTGAAATCACTTAAAATATCTCATAATTTGGAAAACATTATAATCTATTTTTGAAGGTGATACATATACAAAGAGAGTAAGATTATAGAATTGGATATGTGCATTTCAAGAAGCTAAAACAATGGAAGATGAATCTATAAGAAAATATATTGGTAGGATATCAAAGATTTTTATAGGATTCTAATGACACGGTGCAACCGAGGAATATGATAAGGTTGTGTGAAAGATTTTTAAAACTTTGACACCACCATTTAGGAAAGTTGCTGAGATGATTTCGCTGCTAATACCCTTCATTAAGGAGTTTACTAGGGAAATGTTCTGGGGAAGATTGGGAGCAATAGAAGTGGATCTAAGAAAATCTAGAGAATTAGCAAGATTAGAGACAACTTTTTAGTGCCTTGAATATTTATCCAAACCTATCTAGAAGCACAAGCACACATGGAGATTTCCCTAGTAGCAGAAAAATTAGATCTAATGAAGACAAAGAGATTAAAGAAGGTATATCACTTCTCACAAGAAGATAAAAATATGGTAAGAATATCTTTAAATGTTGGACATGTAATTAGTTTTGTCATTATGCATCTAAATGCTCTAAAATAGAGAAAATGTATAAAGGAAAGTTTAATCCTAGGAGAGATAAAATTTGTTTGTATTCTAATTAAGATGAGAAATCTGATGAAAGTGTTCAAAGTGAAAGTGATAATGAGATAGGATTTGTAGCTATTAAGTAAGATGATCTTGATAGAAATAAGAGAAAAAAGGCTCTAGTTTCCCAAGTTGAAAAGAAATCTAATTAGATAATAGATAGTGATTATTCACATCACATGACTAGTGATATGAATAAGTTTGTTAAATTTAAAAACTATGATGGAGGTATTGTTAGTGTTGGTAACAATTCAACCTATCATAGTATAGGAATTGGATGCATTACATTAGATGGGAAAGGTAACATTGATGATATTTATTTTTTTGATAGATTGAAGCATAATTTGTTCAGTGTTGAATAGTTGGTGGACAAAGGGTATCAATTGTAATTCACAAAAAAGACTTTCACTATCAAGGATAAGGATGGTAAGATGATTGGAACTGGAACTAGGTTTAGAGGTAATGTATTCCAGTTGAATCCCACTAAAATGACTTGTTTGGTTGCTAAAGTGGATAAAAATTGTTCATGGCATAAGAGGTTTTGTCATATAATTATTTTTTATATTATAAAAGTTAGTAGCCCATTTGCAGTCAGAGATTTTTCTAAGATAATAAAGTCTATTAATGTTATTTGCAAAGAATGAATTTTGGCTCAACAGAAGAAGATATATTTTCCCAGCAAGAAGCTCACAACCATAGAGAAGTTAAAGATTGTTCACATAGATTTGAGTGGTCCCTCTAGAACAAGAGGATTCTATGGTGAAAGGAATTTCATGATTTTTGTTGACAATTTCACTAGAATGATGTTGGTAGTATTTTTGAAATTTAAGTTTGAAGATTTTGAGAAGTTTAAGATAGTTAAGGATGGATTTGAGAAACAATGTTTAGACTAGTAAATAGGTCCAAAACCACAACAAACCTAACTTAGAAAAAACCAACACTGAAACCAAACAACATAAAACTAGCTAATTGCTTAGCTACATCAACAAAGACAAGAAAAGACCAACATAGAGAGGCTACTTATGTCAGATCCTTGACCTTATCTTTCAGCTCTTGTTGAATCCCTTTAATCTACTTTATGACCACCTTTATGTTGCTTTGGTCAATCTGAACCTCCTTTTGTTTCTATTTTGAGTTGGAACATGTCCTTTATATCTAGGTCATACCTCTTCATAATCTTTTTTTTAATTACTCCAAATCCAGTATTAGGTTGATTTCCTTATCCTTATCCATGACATTCAGAATCCTATTCAACAATCCATCAAAGAGTTGAGCCAACCCTAATATTTTGAAAGCATTTCCTTTGTACTCTTCTCTATGTGGATAATTTTATTTCTCAGATCTTGTAAGGCCTCCTAATTCCCCTACTCCTCTTTCTTATTATTCTTTTATGCAATCATAATTCACAATTCTTGAGACTTTCCTTGTAAAGCTTTGCATTTGAGGTTTAGTACTTTAATAGTATGGCAGGACCATTTTTCAAGCATTAGGAAATACAACAAAATAGTTTTAGTAATCTCCAAGACACCATGGGAAGGGTCTATAGCTAGATCTTTGATGCCATCTTCTATGAGTTTCAAATTGAGCTCATCCACATCCACAACATAGAACAAAGTGTTGGAAATAATCAAGACTTGCTAGGTTACTGAGAGGGGATGGGTGAATCAATAACCTCAAAACTTTTCAATAATTCAACACTTAATAAATTATTCACCATTAATTGATCTGATCTAATGCATGCATGAGAAGCTTAAAGATAAACATTCATAACACATGAACACAGAATTTGGTGACCCAAAAACTTTCCAAATAGAAAGTAAAACTGGGGTGGGGATGATACCCAAAAAACTTTAGTACTATAGCATAAAGTTGGCTAGTTAGGGCTTACATTGACCACTTCTAGTGATCTGCCCTATTAGGAGCAAATATGACTACTAGGACCACCTTGTTGGAGGATATACAAGCATACAATGAAGTATACACTCTGTTAGGAGATTTAAGCAAAGACTATTAAGTCTACCTTGTTAAAGGATTTAAGACTAATTCACCAGTTAGGATGAAATAGTGGATCTTACTTACAACTTTATTTTATGATTAGATCCTTGAAGTACTGATCACCTATTGTTATAGATAAGACTTTCTTGCTCTTGTATTGACCTTGTTGTATTCCTTTCACTGCTATTGATACTCTTTTGAATTCATCAAAACATCTGCTTAGAATTATACATTAAATGCATTCTTACATTCAATTCTTCATACATTGGTATGATACAATACATTACATATATACCATTCCAATTCTTACAATTACAAGGTCGGCTAAAACACAAGTAAACAAAATATTGCTGAGTTGGCCCAATAGTAGAAACTCGGGTTTCGTAAGATGACTTGGTGAACTTATGATACTAGGCATCCACTCCATTACTCGACATTATCATGCACTTTGTAGGAGTAGAGGCACAGTTCATACTAGTCACACAATGTAGTTTTGAACTTGGTAACCATTGGAGACTCAGTAGATATAGTGGACCACTTGGTAGATATTGAATACTATGTTTACCTTCCTTGCACTCAATAAACACTACTTATCCATTACTTAGTTTACACTAGCTTCACATTCATAGGAACTAATTACTCGATAGACACTGTGAAGCTTGGTAACAACTGAACTGCTCGGTGATAATTGCTGGACTTCACATTTCCTATTTTCACTCGGTAACCTCTAGAATGCTCAGTGTGAACTGTAAGTCCTGTTAACCACTGAATTTCTAGACAAACATTAGAGACTGAATGGTGAACTTAGTAACCATACATAATTGAGTAAGTGTTGTCACTAATTACAAACATAGCTTAATGCCAACACAAAGGGATTCTCATCTTCCTCATTTCCTTCTTCTCCCAGAACTCTTTATCTATTTTCATGGGCTGGCACTTGAAAGCTTTGGTCTTAACATGAGAAAGGGAAATTAATACATCATGATCAATAGATTCATCATAGTTAACCACTCTTATGGATTCCCTAAGTGCATCATCATTCTCAATTTTTTTTCTAAGAATCAAACTCTTTTTTCTTATTTATAGGGGAAACCAAGCTACTCATCTCTCCATGATTAATTTGAGAATATTTTTCTTTTTCAGTCGAGGGGGGTGGGTGGGGTGGAAATTTTTTCCTAGAAACTAGTGAAGGTGGAGTCTCCAAGCCACCATTCAATTAATTCAAAATTTTCTACTTTCTCCTCATAAATGCTCATTTTTTGTCTACACTTTCCCTTTCTACACATTCTCATCTTCCTCCCCTTCACTATCATTGTATTCCTCATTGTCCAAAAAAAGTTCTATTCACCTTAGATTTCTTCTTTTTCTTAATACCAAAAAATCAATCCCAATATCCCCCAAAATTCTTTTTCCCTTTCAATTTTTCTCCCCACTCAAAAACTTCAACACATTTTTCACCTATTTCCTTCAGGATTGGATTGAGGAAAATTTTTTTCTCATAGCAATGAATCAATAGTTACTTTACCATTATGAGAAAATAATCAACAATATTTAAATAAAAAATTTAAACATATCAAAGTAAGATTCAATAATTTAGAAGTGGTTTGCAACTCCCTAAAAAGTATTTTCGATGATTGTATGATGAAGAATATGTGGATCATTTGGCCATTTACATTACATCTCTTTTACCATATGAAGTAAGATATATTATTTGTTAAGCCTTGGTCTTTCTCTTCTCCTATTTTTTAGTTCATGTAAGTTTTTAGAAATTGGTAAAAATATCTTTTCTCTCTAGGTATTTTTGATCCCTCCTACTTTAGGGGATATGGAAGGAAAGGAATAATAGGGGTTTTAGGAACAAAGATTTTGGACTAGATCTTTTTTTATCTTAAAATATTAAACAAGCCATTGTGGAAAATTCTAGCGTGTTGAATCCTTCTTTGTACTATTATTCATGGGTTAATAAAGAGCATATTGTGATCTCCTACTCTAGGAGGAGCATGGATGATTATTCATGAGATTTCCAAATCTTAGGTAGGTCAAGATTAAATTTAGTTTGGTGGCAAAAGGTAAACATAGGTGTATAGGGTGTGATGAAGCATTAAGGGGTGAGAATAATTATTGTTTAGATGTGGTGGCACTCTTTCTTGGTACTCACACTAATAACCTTGTCGAGGCCATGAGGCATTATCAATCTCTTATTCTCTGTAGAAAAATGTAGTGTATGAATGTTTTAGTGGAGGGAGATTCCATGAATATTATCAATTTCCTAGAGGCTCATAGTACCTTCCTCATCTTCTATATTTAATTTGATGTCCATTTCAAAAGATATTATTAAAACCTTTGATAAGGTCTTCACATCTAATGGATATAGCTAAACTAATAGAATAGAAGATAAACTTGTTAACAAAGTGGTTAAAGTTGACCATTAGATGATCTAGCAGTGTGAGTAAGATTTTGGTCATGGTGTTAAAGCCATCCTTATGAATGATAATACTCATGTGAAAGTGGCTAGTTGGTTTCACCATTTCCAATGATGCGATGTCATTTTAATGACATATGTGTTAGCCTACTTTCAGCACCAAAGATTTAAACTTTTAATACTGAGCCCCATGGAGAAGATTTCCTAAACACTCTCATGACTTATAATTTTTTTTGCTAAAGATGGCTTTGTGAATTTATGCTTGGGATATTATTAGCTAGTGGTATTGAGCTCGAACCTTGAACCACATAGTTCAAGTTCAAAAGTTCAAAGTTCTAATTTCAAAATGATATTCTCTAAAAAACAACCTTGGTATGGGGGAAATATATCCAAATTTAACTATTAGATTTGTCTACATTTTGGAAATGTTGTTAAGAGGTAACTTTTCCATATTCTCATTGGAGCGATTGAAAAAATTGTATTAGATGTAAAATTTTTTAATCTATGAGTACAGTCCTATCAAAACATACTTACCTCAATTTCATATTGAAATTGAACCTTCAACTAGCTAGTTCAAGGTCATAGATTCAAAATGTGTAGGTTCAAGTTCAACGTTCAAGAGTTCATTAGTTTAAAAACTCAACTAGTTCAAAGTTATTTTCCAAACTTTCAAGTTAGAAAGATATCATATTGAACTTGAACTTAAAACCACATAGTTCAAGGTTCAAAGTTCAAACCATTGGTATAGATTTAGGTTTAGGTTGACAAGTTGGCATATAGAACTTGAACCTTGAACCAACAAGTTCAAGTTCATTGGTTCAAAAGTGGAAATCCAAGTTGAGATTCTGAATCCAAATATGGCTCAAGATCCCAAAACCATGAATGTAGTTAAAAAGAATGATAGTTAAAGAGTTCAAGTTTGAAGGTTTAGATGTGTAGATTCAAAATGTCCAATTTTCAACAACAACCACCTTTAACTATAAATTTTCTAAAATTGAAGAAATGGGTCTTAATGCAGGGGGTATAACTTTTATCCCCACCATTGGATCTTTATAATATTTGGATATGTTTCCAATTACCAAAATTTATAAATAATGAATGGTGAGATTTATGAAATATGGTTAGAATCAAAAGTTATAATAACCTATACAAGGATATATCAAGTACACCAACAACCATGAATTTTTTGTAGTAAAAAAAAAATTTGTTGCGGGGGCCATTACTCTTAATCATATTATTGAATTGAGCTAAATTTTGGATATGTTTGATCAAATATATTTGTCTAAATCCTCTCTAACTTATTTTTTAAAATCCATCACAGATAAAAATTTATGTGTGTTAGAGTAAAGTATTATCTAAACTATCAATAATAGTCATAAGATGACAACACTCTGTCAGTAGGCTATGCAACCTATCCAAGAATACATATGGGGAACATTTTAATTTGGTAAACATATTTGTTAGTTTCCATGTGATATTAAAATGGGTGAAAGTTTAAAAAAATGATAAGATGGAGATGATTCATGAGAATAATGAAAATTATTTGCAAGAAACAATTAAAGGAACTGAAAGGTAACAATGAAACATTATTTATGGTAAAAATCTCAATGCTCTTTTTATTTTTTTTCTAATAGCTAGTAAACTATTTTGCGTAAGTCATTTTTGGTTCTAATTATACGGTGAGATCTTCTCACCTATATATATTAAAAATAACTTTCAACTCTCTGAGTTTTTATGGTGCATAGTTTAGCTTTGGTTGTTGGTCTAGATTAGTTGATCCTTTGTCGACATTTAGTTTTAGCTTGTTGGTTATTTTGGTGTGTTGCCTTACTCCCTTCTTTGGAAACAATCTCTTGTTCTTTGGTTTATGCTGACTTTGCTTCCCTAATGACTAGACATTGGTCTTATACTAGAGATTGCTAGATTCTTTATGTCCCTTGCAGTCCATGTCCCAAGTTAGAGCCAACTGTTAGCCTACTTTCAACACCCATGATTTAAACTTTGAAAACTAATCCCCATGGAGAAGATTTCCCAAATACTCTAATGACTTATAAATGCTTTTTTTAATGATGAATTTGTGAAGTTATGCTTGGGATATTATTCGCTAGTGGTATTTAACTTGAACCTTGAACCACATAGTAATGGCAAAAGAGATTATGTCATATAAACTTTGATAATATTATAAAAGTTAGTAGCACATTTGCATTCAGAGATTTTCCTAAGATAATAAAGCCTACTAATTTTTTTTGCAAAGAATGTAGTTTAGCTAAGAAGAAGAAGATATCTTTTCCCAGCAAGAAGTTTACAACCATAGAGAAGTTGAAGATAGTTCACATAAATTTGAGTGGTCCCTCTAGAACAAGAGGATTCTATGGTGAAAGGTATTTCCTAATTTTTTTTGATGATTTTACTAGAATGATGTTGGTACTATTTCTCAAAGAGAAGTCTAAAGATTTTGAGAAATTTAAGAAATTTAAGAATAGATTTGAGAATGAATTTGGTGTTAAGGTGAAGTGTTTGAGATTAGATAGAGGAGGAGAATTCAAAACTAGAGAGTTTAACATGTTTTGGGAAGAGAATGGAATCAAAAGATAGTTATCTTCACCTAGGATACTTAAATAGAATGGGGTTATTGAAAGAAGAAATAGATCAGTAACAAAGGTAGCGAGAGAAATATTGTTTGCAAATGATGTATCCAAGATATTTTGGAGAGAAGTAATCAATACAACAATGTACACTATGAACAGAGTACAAATTAGAAAAGGTATTAATAAGACACCTTATGAATTATGATTTGGTCATTCACCATCAGTTAAGTGATTCAGAATATTTGGAAGCTAGTTTTATATTAAGAGAGATGATGATGTTGGTAAGTTTGATCCAAGAAGTGATGAAGGTATGTCTCTTGGCTATTCATTGAAAATAAAATCATATAGATGTTTTAATCATAGAACTAAGATAATAGTTGAGTGTGCAAATGTAAAAATTGATGAAAAGTTTGGAACTAAGGAAAATATGTTAGATTACAATTTAGATGAAGAAGAAGATAATTTTGGAATTTTTAGACATAATGCTGAAGCTTTCTTTGAGACTAACAATGATTTGCACAATGATATGGTAACTATTGAGAAAAGAGGAGAATAAAGGTTTGAACTTAGAGATGAGATAAAAGTCAAGTTGTCAATTCCTACCCATAACATGAATCTAACAAAGAGTCACCCTCCGAAGAAGATAATTGGAAGCAAAGATAAAGTTCTAATGACAAGAAATATAGTTAATGAAGAGATATATTTGATTCTCAAGTTGAACAAAAGTGAAAATGAACCATGTAAGGATTATCATTGGATTCAAGCAATAAAGGAATAATTAGATTAGATTGTGAAGAATGAAACATGTGATTTAGTTCCTAGACCTAAACAAAAGAATGCAATGGGAACCAAATGGGTATTCAGAAACAAGATGAATGAGTAAGGCGAAGTCATGTGAAACAAGGCCATAATTGTATGCAAATGTCACTTGCAACAAGAAGGCATAGACTATGAGGAGACATATACCCTTGTAGCTATAATGAAAGTAGTAAGAATGTTCTTGTCTTATGCAGCAAATAAGAAGTTCAAAGTATATTAGATGGATGTTAAATGAGCCTTCCTGAATGGAGAACATGAACAAGAGGTATTTATTGAGTAGCATGAAGGTTTTCCTGATAGAAGACAAATATATTGTATGCAGACTAAATAAAGCTCTATATGGTCTAAAGCAAGCACATAGAACTTGATATGCAATGTTGGATAACTATTTGGGAAAACTTGGATTTGCTAAAGGTACGAAAGATAGTAACTTACATTTGAAATAAATTGAAAATGGTTTTTTGATAATAGTAATAGTTGTTGATGATATGATATTTGGAGGAAATGATGAATCAATTGATCATTTTTTTGAAGAAATGAGTAATGAGTTTGAAATGAGCATGATAGGGGAAATTATTTTTTTCCTAAGATTGTAGATTGTGCACAATAGTGATGACATTTTCATCTCACAAGTAACTAAATGAAAAATTTGTTGAAAAGGTTTGGATTTGAAAATTTTAAGCCTATTGGTACACCTATGATAGTTGGGCACAAGATATCTAGCAAGGATGAGACACCTACAGTTGAGCAGAAGAAGTACACATCCATGATTGGAGGTTTACAATATCTAACTCACACTAGACCAAATATAGAAAATGCAGTTGGGATTCACTACTACATTTGAGGTCAAATTGTGATGGTAAGATATTGCAATTGTGATAGTAACTCACTCAACCAACACCAACAAGAATTCGGTCCCATTAGACTTTTTTCATTGTAACTTGTGATAGTAAGGGTGCCTATCATAATTGTGATGGCTAAAGCTATCATGAATTGAAGCCAAATGGGCCAAGAGTTCATATTTACACTATCACAATTACGCCACCTATCCATCAGAGACAATGTCTTATGTGCAACATGTATATGACAACAAAATAGTGGGACTAATGCCTAGTTTTCAAACCTATCTATCACAATAGAAACAAGTATGTGGTAGAAATGTTATTGCATCAATGAGTAGCCATCAAATTTGTGTTGGCTTACCTTATTAATAAAAAAAATTGTTGGAAATAGTTGAATAGCTATGATGGTCTCATAGGTCACAATAGATTCACAAAATTAGTTTTCATGCAATCATAGGTTAATATTGAGCTTCACTTGGTTTTGAGAATACTTTAATATTCTGTACTAATCAAGGATAGCCACATAAAGGTAGAACCTCATTTGGCCCCACCCCCCCATCGCCCCCCCCGCCCCCCTTAATATGTAAATTCCTTATTAACATCTAAAATATTTAAGAAATGATCAATGTTTAAAGTACCAAAAAAGGCTCCAAACCTACAAAAGTGACATCATTTTCCCATCTTTAGGTGCATGTCATTTTTCCATCACATCCAAAATTAGATCTACCACTTTGAATCAAGAATACATGTCCAACGATGTTCAAATACATGGACAATAGGTAGAGTTGATAAAACACAACATGATTACATTTTTTTAATAGGTCTATTAAACTTTTTAAATTATAAACCATGATGAATAATGTTCATGATGGTCTATAGAATAAAATACCTAATTAAAGATCTCTAACAAAAATGCAAACGTGTTACATTTTTTAGCTCTACCTAATGTCATATGCATATGAATTGACATTGCATATTGAACTATGATGTCCTTCTTCATTTCTTGAAACCAAAAGATTCAGATAATTACTTCTCATGCAATTATAGATTAATGTTGAGCTTCACTTAGTTTTGAAAATAGTTTAGTATTCTCTACTAATTAGGGCCAACTGTGTGAATGTAGAAGCTCATTTCCCCCCCTAGCATCTAAATTCCCTATTAACATTTAAAATATTTAAGAAAGGATCAGTCTTTAACATACCTGGAATATCCTCATCACGTCCAACTACTCTTAAGGGAAGTCCACCATAATTTCTCACAAGAAATTCATCATACAAGTACATCCAGGAATGTCCTCATTGCCTGCTATATAAAATGAATCCAATATTGCAAAATGGTAGTCCTAAGAAATAATATTCCAAGTGAAATAAACACATGAAAAATGAGAGATAAAAAGAGGAATATACTTACCAATAGGCATTTCTATCGCATTTGTGGCCATGCTACATGTTGTGTTAGTTTTATTATTTTTCTATTGTGCCAAGATCTCTTTGTTTATATAAATACATAGGCACACACATATGTGTATGTATGTATGTATGTATATATATATATGTATATACATATACATATGCCTATATATGTGTACACATACATACATACATACATATACATAGATTTAAAGATTTTATTACCTCCTCTTTCTCTTCTTACTAGAAGGGCTACTCCTTCTATCTTTCTGTCCTCATCAGATCTATTATTGCTACCAAAATCTCCTCTAGAACTTGTGCTCCTTGATAGATTAGGTCAAATGTTTAGGGTACTAAAAGTTGTCTCTATTCTGGTCAATTCTCCAAACTGTCTAAGCTCATTGTCAACTACTTCAAGTCTCCCAAGTAATGTTCCCTTGGTGAAATATTTGGTACAAGAGATCAACAGTTGTATCATTTGGACTACCTACTTAAATAGTGGTGTTAAACTCTTCAATATACTCCAAATCACCTCACCATCTTCCTTGGTTCCTCCTTGAGATCTAATACCTACAGTAATTTCTAGTATTCTACCTACATATGTTCTTATAGATTCATCTTTCATCATTTTAGCATCTTGAAATGCACAAATCCAACATTGTAGCCAAGTAATTTCTTTGAATGTTCATCACCTTCAAAACTATTTTTCAAAGCTTTCTACATCTTATGAGAAGTATCAAGTTTTTTTACCTAGTTGCACTCAATTTAGGGAAGTGCAGACAATAGTGCTTCTCTAGCTCTCATGTGACACATGAAAAGTTCTCTATCATCTTTGGTACAAGTTTCCAATGCACTTTTATCAATAATTGTCTTTTCTGATTTGTCAAGATCCAAATATCCTAGACCCATACACAACAAATCATCTTTTCCTTCTAGTTTTTATAATTTGTTCCATCAAATTTAGACTATTCTTTCTAAATATGTTTGCATTAGATCTCCCAAAGTTGTTAAACTTTATCTTCAAGGACTTGATGCTCTAATACCAATTGTTAGGAACAATAGTCCACCAAGATAACTTAGAGAGGAAGAGAGGTTGAATTAGTTATCTAATTAAAACATTTAGGAATCTTAATTAATCTCCACCATTCGATCAAAGTAAAAAAAAACCATAACAAGATGCACATACATAATTACACTAGATTTGTTAACTAGGGAAACTCTTGTTCAGAGGAAAAACTCCAGTGGGAATGATGCCCACAAAGATATACTAATATTTATATTCCTTGTTAGAGGATGGACCTTTTTAGGAGTCTATAAACACATTTAGTACATAAGAGTCCCTGTTAGGAGATTTTGAATTCCTATTAGTAGATACCAACCCTGTTAGGACTTGTAGAAGGCAAAATGTCCCACTGTTCAAATAGCTTCTAGGGAAAGACCACTGAACTCACTTCCAACTAATCTCTAAACTATTCCTTGAAGAATAATTTTTTGTCCTGTGATTTAACCTCTTTCCTCTATCTTTTCAACCAAACTAATCACCATGAGACCTTGTAGACAAGGTTACAAACTTCAGATCCAAATATCAAACCTTAGATTTTAGAATAAAACCTAAGCAATGAAGTTCTCTCCAACTTCACTCTGCTATTCTTATCTTCACATATCGACTATTTCTCTTCTATTCTACTCTGTGTGCTTCTTGCAATCATTCATACATTCCTACATAACAAAGGAGAGTTTTCATCCTTTATACCAAATCCATAAAGCAAATCCTGGGGTCAACTATTACACCTTCTCAATTAGTTATTATAGGACCTCATTAAGAACACATTATACTTAGCGATAACATTAATCTTTCACCTTGTAACTTGAATAGCTTTCTATACATGCAATATTATGATGAGCGAGCTTAGCCACATCATCACAAACATGTCTTCTAAATGCCTTTAACCTTTCTTCTTAGAATAATAACTTTGCTAAGAGATATAACAAGTTTACTAGAACATACTTCTGTAAACTCTATCTCAAAATAGTCATCACCAAAACTTGCATAACTTCTTCTAGAATTAATGTCTTATGTTCTTGAGGTTAGCTATAAATACTAGACAATTAGTAGTATCTCCCTTTAACCTTGCTAGTGAAAGTAGTCAACAATCTATCCATACCAACTTGATCTTTTTACTATTCTTCTGTTAGATATCATAGAAAACTGTTATGTTTACATCAATAAAAAACACAGTCATGAATGTAACATATCATCATGATAATGATCCAATAACATTTCTATAGTACTCTCCCATAGAAG